>CM062567.1:161771913-163021913 GCA_031468815.1 Morus bassanus
CTTTAGGCAGTGCAGGAGCATGAACTATGCCAGCAGTGAGACAGGAGGGAGATATACAGGTCTTGGTACTTCACACTTCTGCCTGCTCATGTAAAAGTCCTGAACAACAAATGGGTACTGATCCCCAAAGTGACTATATCAGCATGTCGGCACTGCACTCCCTGTCCTCCTACCACCGGAATTAGTACAGGTGAGAGACATTTAAGCCCCTTAGAGTCTCTGTTTATTTTTTTTAAATGCAACTTAACTACAGATGTATGAATAAGCACTTCCTCTGTTCACTGTGGAAAAGAAGCACACAGAGTAATGCTGATTTTCAGCTAGCTTATAAAATAAGAATATTGTGTTACTGTAATATCTAAAATGGCCCTAGGGCAGAAGATAGGAAGTGTGTTCTGTGTCAATTCACCCCTTCACTCCCTGATTAAATTTGCACCCAAATCAAGTAGTTCAAAGTCTCAATTTGTTTAATGAGTTGACTTGACAAATAGATCATTTTCTCTTTTAGCAATTACCCTGAAAATGTGAGTCAGCAGGAGCCCTGATTTTCATATCTATCAATACAAACAGATTGGGAATCTTGTTCTACTGTGCTATTATACTTAATGTTTTCACAGTTTTAAAGCACTTCTCAGGTAATGTGCCATCTATTATTTCAAGTAATGCTAACTATGCTCATGTTGAGTGAAGTACAGAAATGTCAATTGCTTTATGTCAGTGTTTGAGGATAACATGCCAGTGCAAGAACTCTTGGATCGCAGTTGCCTGCTGTGACCATCTGACCTGAGATTTTACTCATTGCTGCACCATGCAGGGTGATCTACAGTAGCCAAACAATTTCAAAGAGCTTCAGCCTCTTTACTTGGTCCATGGCTTCCTGGGTATGGTATAGCCAAGAGCCAGAAAATCCTAGGGACCACTGCTCCTTTAGGAACCTCTATTAGAAAAATGCTGCTTTAGGAGCACATTTCTAAAGCCAGTATCATACGAAATTTGCCTGGTTAGGCCCTTCATCCTGCACATAGCAATGCAGCCCAAGGAATAGAGCTTTGCTTGGTTTTGGCCTAACTAACTAAACTAAATGAACTGAACTAAACGTGAAATTTGCCATGATGAAGAATATAGCAGTTGAGTGCCCTGGGCCAACAGTTCCCCAGTCACCTCTCCCCAGATACAATGTTTCTGCTCTTTCCAACCATGCATTCTTCCAGCCTGTAGCCCAGGAAAAAGGCTTAGGTGAAATCAAACCATCTTTCTCCTTTGCTGGGCTCAAGGCTGATCTGGGAGGCTGGCTTGCCATGAAAGAGCTCTGCCCCTGATAGGTACAGGTGAAAGTGCTGCCAAAGCTCACCTCTGACTCTTATTTCTTGTCTCCTGCTCTTTCCCATCATGGCAGCTGCCATGAGGCATTTGTGTATAACACTTGCAGTAAGTCCATGCCAGGGGAGACCATCTTGATGCCATTTTCCTATTGCCCAGCAGCAGAAGTATTGAAGGGGCTATAGCCCACAGGAGAGACACTTACCAGATGTTGGTGGCTACAGTATCCTTTCCCTCTGTGCTGCAAGCATCACTTTTCTTCTTAAAAAGTAGTAACATCATAGTACTGTTACTACTGTTGCTGTTGCTTCACAGTAACAGCAACAAAATGTAGGTTGCTCCAGCCACATAACTTGCATTTCTCATTGCCTCTTTCCTGCTTTTTCTTTCTACTTCTAAGCTTTGTTCTCTTCTTTCTTAGAGATCCATCAGGATCTTATGCTAGAGTAACACTCCCCTCTCAATGGCATACACCACCTCACCGCTGTTAGGAGGTGGGAGCATGAATGTGACCAGTTATCACAGTGTGGCTGATGTGCTGTGAAGCCCTACCCAAATATAACTCAGGGAAACTGGCCTGTGGGACTACACTCCAAGACTGTAGCTGTGGTTCTTGCAGAGTGTGGAGGGACAAGTCTGTCAAGGGAATAGAAAATGAGGGAGTACGAGGAAGAACAGGAGGGTGATAGAGCCCTGATGGACCAGAAGAAAGAATGAGCTTGAGGAAAGAGTGTGAAGGCAGAACAAGGGGGAAAGGATAGAGATAAGAGCATAAATATGGGCAGGAAGGAGTAACACAAGGCCTTAATGACAGAATTAGAGCTATGATGAATAGGATTAAGGACTGTCAGTAAATAGATACACAGTTTGAATGGTAATGGATAAGGAACTTCAGCTGCAGTGCTGTGAATGTTAAGGAGGGGAGGAAAATAGGCAGCAGAGAGTTTTCAGTAATCCAGTTAGCCAGAAGGGACCTTGACTCAGCTCTTTGGACCTCAGAAGCTCATTGGAACAAGGTAGGATGCTCATGAGAACAGGCTTTCTTGGGAGATTCATGAGGCTTTCCGATGGAAATAGCATAGAAAGACATTTGCACAGTAGATTTTTGTCCCTGCTGGCTTCACTCCTAGCTGGAAATGGAAGGCAAAACAAAAATAAATATTTCTTTTCCTCCAGCAATCCTCAATCATTGAAATATTGAGTCTGTGAGTTTGGTTTAATCAATGCTGGTCTGGTCAAACTTGTCACTTGTAGACAAAAATGTGTGTATGCTGGAAGAGAAAACAAGACCAGAAAAAATAAACACTATTGACAATGACCTTTGAGCAAAAGTGGATTTTGTTTCTGTTACCCTTGTATATTTTAAACCTCCTAGATCAAAGTTCACAGTAGCAGTCAAAACTAAATTCGGAGACCTTAGTTCACAGTAAGGAGCTTGAATAAATGACCTGATTTGTCAGAAGTTCAGAGGACTGACTTCCCATGAAAGCAGTGAAAATATCCAGTACTGAGTGTCTTCCAAAACAAAGTTTTAATTAATTGTGACACTTTTTCTGATCCCAGGGTCTTTGACATGTCTCCTGTGATGTCTTGGACCCTTCAGCTTGGTTTCCTAGTAAAGGAACAATAAACGACCCCAAGTCTGGCATGTTCCAAGTGTTTTGTCCCTGGATCTGGGAAAAAAGTGACCCAAAACCATGCAGAATTTTCTTCTTTATCTATGCTGAGGGGAATAACCTTAAGAAAAAAGAAATCCTCTGTTTATTCATGGAGCTTGTTCTAAACAGAAAAGGCAGTGAAGATATCTGGTGTAGCTGAAACTAAGTATAATAAAGCACATTTTTCCAAGACTAAACACTGGCTCATACTAAGAAAAACAGTCTTGAAGATTCTGTGAAACCATACTGTCTGCTGATACCTGGTATCAGGTACCTGCTGATGTCTGGTAGCATAGATTTACAGAATTTCGTGAGTTGGAAGTGACCTGCAAGGAACCTTCCCTGAGTGTGTCATAGTAGATATTTAACTCTGGATGTCTGATTCTGAAAAAGTCAGAATAGTTTTTTTTATGTTGATTAGCTCCATTTTGGCTAAAAGAACCAATTTCACTAAGGGAGAGATGGAGAAATATTGCATACCAGCATGATAACCTTGTGTGACAGCATAGTCATGATAAATATGCTCTACATCTATAAGTTCAGTCTGATACATAGTCTGGACCAAAGGGTTCTCTCACAATGTGATGATCTATTGTATTGCCCAGCCAACTGGAGTGGCATTAAAATGAATTATACCAGGCTCCTGGTTTGGAAATTGTCTAGTCCATTATTTTTTAAGAACAGATTTCGTAAAGGGCAGGAGGAACCTTGGAGAGAGAGAATGAATTGGAAACAAATTGTAACCATGACATTCTGCCCTCTTTCCTCTCCTTGCCATTTTTGGCAATTAGGGCATTATTTCCTCTTTCCTGTCAAGGACTGTTAGGGTTTGAAAAAGGCTTTTCAGTCTTTTGCCTTTGTTCTGATTTGCAGAAAGGGAAGAAAAGAGTTGTTTATCCTTCCATGCCTGCACAGCTATCTTTGTGTTTCCTTTTCCTTGTTATATGTCCTTTTCTTGTTTTCTGATACAGTTTCATAAAGTGAATATAAGAGATGGAGCAATGGATTGCCAGGGCTAAATCCTTAGTATTTTACAACTCTTTCATGATGCCACAGACCATGATTTGCTGTACTGTTCAACCAGCCTCTATGGTCACACTTTTCTGTATTTCTGTAATAATCACATTTCTGCATGTTCTTGTACTTCCAGTTGACTCGTGTGAGATGGTCCCCAAGTTGTCCAATCAATTCTCAGGTTACTAGGTAAGGCAATTTTCTTTTATTTTCTTTTTTTTTTTTTCAATCTATGCTAATTTTAAATATTCTACTGATTGTGTTCTACATTTCCAGTTGTATAGCTGCCACAGCTTTTGTATTTCTTCTGTAGCTAGAAAAATTTTCAGCACCACCATAACCATGCAACATGAGTTCTTTGGTAATAGCTAGTGCTTTCAGGATATCACAGAATCACAGAATGGCAGGGATTGGAAGGGACCTCTGGAGATCATCTCGTCCAACCCCCCTGCTTGAGCAGGGACACCTACAGCAGGGGGAACAGGACTGCGTCCAGGCGAGTTTTGAATGTCTTCAGGGAAGGAGATTCCACAACCTCTCTGGGCAACCTGTTCCAGTGCTCTGTCACCCTCACAGTAGAGAAGTTTTTTCTCATGTTTAGGTGGAACTTCCTGTGTTCCAAATTGTGCCTATTGCCCCTTGTCCTGTCATTGGGCACCACTGAAAAGAGTCTGGCCCCATCCTCTTGACACCCACCCTTTAGATATTTATAAGCATTGATGAGATCCCCCCTCAGTCTTCTCTTCTCCAGGCTGAACAAACCCAGGTCTTTCAGCCTTTCCTCATAAGAGAGATGTTCCAGTCCCCTGATCATCTTTGTAGCTTTCTGCTGGACTCTCTCCAGTAGTTCCCTGTCTTTCTTGAACTGGGGATATCCAGAACTGGACACAGTACTCCAGATGTGGCCTCACTAGGGTGGAGTAGATGGGGAGGATAACCTCCCTCCACCTGATGGCCACACTCCTTTCAATGCACCCCAGGATACCATTGGCGCCTTGGCCACAAGAGCACCGTGCTGGCTCATGGTCAACTTGCTGTCCACCGGCACTTGCAGGTCCTTCTCAGTGGAGCTGCTTTCCAGCAGGTCAACGCCCAACCTGTACTGGTGCATGGGGTTGTTAGTCCCCAGGGGCAGGACCATACACTTGCTTTTGTTGAATTTCATGAGGTTCCCCTCAGCCCAGCTCTCCAGCCTGTCCAGGTCTCGCTGAACGGCAGCACAACCTGCTGGTGTATCAGCCACTCCTCCCAGCTTAGTATCATCAGCAAACTTGCTGAGGGTACACTCTATCCCTTTGTCCAGGTCATTGATGAATATGTTGAACAGGACTGGACCCAGCACAGACCCCTGGGGAACACCGCTAGTTACAGGCCTCCAACCAGACTCTGTGCCATTGATCACAACACTCTGAGCTCTGCCATTCAGCCAGTTCTCAGTCCACCTCACTGTCCTCTCTTCTAACCCACACTTCCTAAGTTTATCTATGAGGATGTTATGGGTGACTGTGTCAAAAGCCTTGCTGAAGGTGAGGTAAACTCCCTTCACCTACCCAACCAGTCATGCCGTCATAGAAGGCTATCAGGTTGGTCAAGCATGACCTCCCCTTGGTGAATCCATGCTGACTACTTCTGATAACCTTCTTTTCCTCTACGTGCCTGGAGATGACCTCCAGGATGAACTGATCCATCACCTTTCCAGGGATGGAGGTGAGGCTGACTGGCCTAGAGTTTCCCGGGTCCTCCTTCTTGCCCTTTTTGAAGACTGGAGTGATATTGGCTCCCTCCAGTCCTCGGGCACTTCTCCTGTCCTCCATGACCTTTCAAAGATGATGGAGAGTGTCTTAGCGAGAGCATCTGCCAGCTCCCTCAGCACTTGTGGGTGCATCCCGTCGTGGCCCATGGATTTGTGAGGATCCAGTTTGCCTAGGTGATCTCTAACCCAATTCTCCTCAACCAAGGGAAAGTCTTCTTTTCTCTAGATTTTCACTCTCACCCCTGGGGGCTGAGATCAGCAATATCAGATAGGATGATCCCCAGAAAGACATACTGATTTTGTCTTATCCAAGATATCCAGTAAGACAATGCAATTTTGATCCATTACAGCCTATCTAACCCTGCAAACCCCAATCTTTCCCACACAGAGCACATATACAGGTGCTGAATGGTATTGTGTGAGTTCAGAGATTCACAGCATTATTCAGTTGCCATTGGTATCCTCATCTGCCCCTCACCTCCCTTTGGAAACAGCTTTTACTGGCACTCACTTTGCATTTTGATTTCTGGCCTTCAGAAAATTGTGTAATTTAGTATGATACCTAGGCAGACCAGGTGGTAGTCGTGGGTGAATCACCCTCAATTTTGGATATGCAAAATTGTTTAGTAGCTCATTGAATCTAAAGGTGGAAGAGACTTGCATATGTTTCATCTGAATTCATATACAGTTGACTTTGGATGTGTTGATCAGATATCCACAAAAGTTGCTCAGGTCAACATGGCTTTGATTTTTCATGAAGTCCCTACAACTGAAGTCCTAATTTTGGACTGTGATGCCTAAGTCACCTGCAAAAAATAATATTTTATATGATCATGAGTTGGTTGCTTATTTTGACAGGTGCTAATGTTTTGATAGATGCTAAGAATGTTGGTACATTTTTCTGATAGTTCATATGCTGTCTGCACCATTGGCTCCAATTCTCGCACGGTTTTATGTAGACTTTTCAGTGTACAATCCCTATAGGGTGATGATCAATTTGTGTAATTTAATAATTACAAATAATTACATACTTTGGATTTTTTCAGTGTCATGAGCAGCTGCTGATGGATCTACAGGCATAGAGTGTCTGTTCATCCCCTCCCAAGGCTCTCTTGGAACTGCTCAGTGATGTTAAGCAGTTAAACAGCAGGGACTTTCTGGGAACAGTCCAGCTTGCTCTGGTATTAGGAGCCATTTAGCAAATGGTGATAACTAATTTAATTAAAATCAGATGCTAATGCCACTTGTGAAGATGATGCCGTATGGACACAGGCCTACTGTTCTTTGGCTCTGAAGCATCCTTCTCTGATTTTTGGAGTGCCAGGACATACACGCACTAACACGCTGACAGCAATGCGCAATAAATGCTTGAAATATTCAGATATTTGTTATTCAACCAAGGTATTTTATCTAATCAGCTGTCAGATGTCAAGACCAGCAGTTTTATCATTCCTGAAAGAATTCATTCCTCAAATGATCAATGTTCTGAAATTCTTGTCAGTTACTGTGTAATTTACACTTTGGGTCTAATTTACACACATTGGGTGCTCAAAGACTAGTCTGCACTGATAGTATATGTCTACTTTTTGTCAGTCAGTAGAGGTGTTCTGACTAATTGTTGGTGCTTTTCTGCTGTCGTATATTATGTCTACATGTTCTACGGAGCATGACTTCTATCTTCTGTCAGTTTGTAAAAAAATATCCTCACCCAATAGGTTACTATATAGGTCAAGAAAATCCTGTTTGTATTTCCTATGTCCAACAATTTGGATAATTTCCAGCTAAACCGTGGAGCTCATTGCCACAGAATAGTGTGGATACTAAAAGTTTCCATGGTTTTTGGAACACATTAGACAGATTCATGGAACATATTGTAATACTTCTTTCTGTCTAGCAATGCTGTTGATGACTGTTGTGGTTTAGCCCCGGTCAGCAACTAAGCCCCACACAGCCGCTCGCTCACTCCCCCACCCTTGTGGGATGGGGGAGAGAATCGGAAGGGCCAAAGTAAGAAAACTCGTGGGTTGAGATAAGAACAGTTTAATAATTAGAATAAAACAGCAATAATACTAATATAATGAAAAGGAAAATAATGAGTGAGAGAGAGATGAAACACTGGAAGAAGAGGGGAAAAAAAAAAAAAAAAAAAACCTAAACAACAAGTGCCGCAACCGCTCACCACCCGCCAACCGATGCTGCTGGTCCCCGAGCCGCGATCGCTGCCTCCCCCAGCCAATTTCCCCCAGTTAATATACTGGGCATGACGTCACATGATATGGAATACCCTTTGGCCAATCTGAATCAGCTCTCCTGGTTGTATCCCCTCCCCTCCTGGCTTCTTGTGCACCTGGCAGAGCATGGGAAGCTGGAAAGTCCTTCACTAGTGTAAACACTACCCAGGAACAACTAAAACACCAGGGTGTTATCAACATTATTTACATACCAAGTTTAAAACACAGCACTATGCTAGCTACAGTGAAGAGAATCAACTACCCCAGCTAAAACCATGACAATGACAAAGGCCTGATACAGATTATTGTACTTATTTTTGTCAGTCATGACTGAAGACAGTTCGAATCATGGAGTAAACTCAAAGTATTCCCATACTTCTACCATTTCTACCCATCATGACTTGTCTTAAAGCATCAGTTGAAATGGTAGCTGTTAAGATTACCAGCAGTGACTCATGTCTCACCACAATCAAAACAGACCATTCTGTCTGATGATGTATAGACAGAAGTAACAGAAATGTTGCTAACACCTCTAGTTAGACTCCTGATGTTCCTTATCAGCAATGGATGCTGCAATGACAACAGGATCAGGCTTAACAATAACCCTATCATTTTGCTCACATGTTTTTTCTCTGGTCACGTTCATCCTTGTTGTCCTGTGGTAGCTGTTGTTTATTGTCTTATGTTTTGCTTGTAGACTTAGCACCTGGCACTTGCACTTATCACACAGCTGGATGATGATTTCTTGTTTGACAGCTGAGGGCTCTTCGACATTTGCAGATATTATTGTCAGTGCTCGTCCTGATAAAAGGCCTTTTATAAATAACTGACAGCTTGCACGTCTAGGTACGTCTTTAGTTGTGATATTAGGTATTTAGCAGGATTTGTGGTTTCATAGAATCTGACAGGGATGGCAATGTAAGCATATCTGCTGGGGTCCTGTTGTGTATGAATATCTATGAAAACCACTCAGTTTTCATTTTCTATTCTCTGCGTGGCTGCTTACAGGTAACTCCAGAGTGAGAAAAGAGGCAGAGTTATAAATTTTGCCTTGTCTCTGCTTCACAAAGTTTTAAAATATTCTTGTTGATATACCATAAATTTGAAATCCCATGAAGTCTTGTCTTTGTTTGTAATAAAGGAAGAACTGTCAGAATCTAGACATAATATTGAAATAGATCTGATTCCCTGCAAATAGGTTTTTAACCAAGAATTCTTTCTTTTTCGTTAACCAACTGAGTTTATATCTATTGTGTGATTGAGTCAATGCCCCATTATTTCAAATTTGTAAATACCTGACTCTGGTCCTCCAAGGAGTTCTCCAGCATAGATATAAGAGACAAATTCACAAGCCCTACTTCCACAATAAGGTTTTTCCTATCTTTTCCTCATCAAAAAACAAGAGAAGGAGAACAAAAATACATTTCATCCACTGGTTTCTCAAACATTCCCCCACAGCTCTGTGAACGCAGAAGGAGAGATCCTTCTAGAGGTGTAGAGGTTGAAACCATGCATAATAATTCTCTGGACAGATGCTTTCTTGATTGCTATGTGCATACACAGCCAGCAGTCATAGTCTCTAACTCTTGGTCAGAGACTCCTCAGTATTTTGTTGCTGAGATCCTTTAGAGGAGGGAACAGCTTTCCGCAATGTGTTACTTGCTGCTGAAGGACCGATGAAGGTTGGTGGCATGTGGCTCTAGCTCCATTGCTGAGGTTTTGCTATATGGGTTTTACACTCAGAACAGGAACCCTCTTTCTTTTCACATTTAAATGCTTAGCTGAAAAAGGTTTGCTATTATAAAAATAAGGAAGAAATTTTTTATGATGAGAGTGGTGAGGCACTGGCACAGGTTGTCCAGAGAGGTGGTAGATGCCCCATCCCTGGAAACATTCAAGGTCAGGTTGGACGGGGCTCTGAGCAACCTGACTGAGTTGAAGATGTCCCTGCTCATTGCAGGGGGCTTGGACCAGATGACCATTAAAGGTCTTTTCCAACCCAAACCATTCTATGAATCTATTCAAAAAATAGTACATTAGAAAGTATGGTCAAGGCCCAAGAAAAAGAGCAGCTTAGACAACTACCATCAATGAGCAGGCATCCATCTTCATTTACAGAACACGTAAACACTGTGAGAGCATAATGTGGCTGAAAAGGACTGAGGAGAAACTGAGGTGATATAGTATCAGATAAGAGTAGGAGTCTACATAAGGTGTTCCTTGAAATGCCGCATCCCCATTTCTAGAATTATTGTCCTTTCTCCAATCAGAGTTTCCAGGCTCACCAGTTTTCAGAGCATGTGATTTAGCAACAGAGCAGTGTGGGTTCTTTTATATGTAACCTTCAAGGATTTTTAAAAAATAAAAACAGTGCTTAGCCCCAATCAGAGAGCAAAGCTGTCACTGTGTGGCAAATTGTTCAAATCTGTAACAAGAAAATGAACCTCTGCCATAAGTAGTGGGGAGACAGCAGTATTAAAGCAAGGAGAATGGTTGGTTGGAAGGTAGGAATAAATGATGCAAAGGTGGCAATGGGATGCTTTAACTTTTAAAATAAATCTGGGTTTAAGTCTTTTTAGGAGAATAGCACTACACCAGTAAACTGAAACAGAGAACTGCAGTGCTGAACCCTGGAAGATGAGAGATGTATAAACCAAATCCCTAACATTCACAACAAGAAAGAAATGGCAGTAAATTTCTAGCTATGATCCTAGGATGCTGCTGTCAAAAACTCTGATGACATTTGATGCAGTAAATAAGACTGGAAGGTAAATACAGAGTCAACATTTACCCTGCGGTTACTGACAAGTAGATGTAAACTGATGGTCATTAGGATCCTCTGCCAGTGGAAGAACATGTCTTAGGACATGTTGAAATTGAATTACCATTGGATAAATTGAGTTGTAAGAAATTACCATTGGTGTGTGCAGTCCTTTGAACTGAAAGAGCAGGCACCCTGTAAGGAGAAAGGAATGAAAATCTGTAGGTTTGTTTCTGGGCAGGCAAGAACTCAGTCTTTGGGAGTGGGGACCTATGATTTTCCTTACAAAACCAAAGAGCTTAGTGTTAGAAAACAAAAAAGTGATCTAGTGAACATGGAGAAATGTGAATATGCAAGAATATTTCTCAGTACTATGTACAGAAGCCATAGGAAGGAACTGCCTCAACTTGCCCAAATATTTGTTCCTGCTCCAAAACAGTTTCTGTAAGATCTGTGCATTAGAATAACAGGCAGCTCTGGCACTTCTCTTACAGAGCAGGTTACCAAAATCCTCCAGACTCCTAACTGTCACAATCTCATTTCTGGTTCATAAAAAGCATTTTTAATCTCTGTTTTACAAAGCTTTCAGATATTAGTTTCAGAGCTTTGTTAAACTGGGATGTATTGGTGATACAACATAAGGCAACTTGCAAAGATCCTTTATTTTTCTGAGCAATTGTTTATGGATAAAAATCTGTAAAGACAGTATCATTGTTTTTGTGTCACTCTGTGTACATGAGTCAGAAATTTTAAATCAGATTTTGATCCTCTCTCTATATATGCATGTATATATTTATACATTTATACATTTTAAATTTATATTTATAACATGTGAAGACCACTTCCTCTACCTGGTGAATGTTTTATCTACAAAAATGGTTTTAGAACTGAATGAAAAAAGTGTGACCTCTATTTTTCTCTTTGCTCTTCTTTCAGGGGAACACAACTGATTTCAGTAGGAGTTGCCTGTCATTAAAACTAGTGAGTGTAACAGAACAGCCTTTACAAGTAAGGTGTATAGAATAGCAAGCTAAAATCACCCAAACGCATTTACTGTTCAAGTTAGGATTTAAAAGACCTAAGAACCTTATTTATGTAATTTTTATTTGCCTTTAACCCCTTGGCAATAGCTGGTAGGACTCCTGCCATAAGCACTAATGAATTTTGCATTGAATTCTGACTCTTGGCATTTAGGGCTTAATAAAATCTTCTTTTCCTTTATCTGGAAGATTCCTTTTCTGCTAATTGGTGTCAACATCAATCAAGATCAGAGGTGCAACAACACTAGTTTAAAGGCCTTTTGCTCTTCTGCTTTATACCCCAAGTAGTATGGAGCTGTAGGCAGCTTACACATAAAAGTGGCAATAAACGTCCTTTCACTCTAAGAAGCACAAAAATCTTAGAAACTTTGAAAGATTGTATTGTTGCAACAAACTAAAAGCTGCTTCTAGAGGTCTGTCAGTTACACAAGTGGCATTTTGAGTGTGTTTGGCTGTGCTAAATATTTTGCATGGCTCTAGAAGAGCTTCCTCCAGACCTTCAGAATTGTGGGTGACACTGGGGAGTTCTTTAGAGGAAGCTCCCCTGGAAGATGAGGGCTGGGTGACAGCTCTGTGCATTTGCATGTCTAGTGTTGTATGCAGTAGGCATATTCAGGGCAATTTACATTGCTTGTGCAAGTTCAACAGATCATTAAAACCTGTGCTTGGCTGGGGGCAAGAGTAGAAGTTGGAAGTTTGGTTCTAGATACAGCTGATGGGCAGCACCTTGTTTCCATGCGAGGTGATTGCCCCTTGCTCTGTGCAAGGCTGGAGATCTTGTGTCCCACTGAATTTGGAGTCTGCCTAGGTCACAAGCAAGATCCAGGCAACCAGCAGCTCTGGGTGAGTCCCTGCAGAGGCTGTTTGATGATGCACCAAATATCGTACCTGTTGGTGAGGTAGTGGCTCCTGAGCCAGCCAGCTCCCATCGTCCCTGCAGGAACTTGGAGAAGGGAGTAGCAGCTCACTAAAATCAGTTGTAGAGTTGCAACAACTGCTCCTGCTGTCTTGTAGCCTTTCAGAATACTGTTCTTTGTCTAAACAAGCCATGAATGGATGATGTCAAAGATAAAAATGGGACACTGCAGGGCTGCCTATTATACACAGACTCTGCCTAAACACTGATCATCTCCTTCCTGTCCTGCAAAAAGTAACACAAAAGTATAATCATTACAGTGGCAAAGGACCATAGCCCCTACCCTTTACAGTAATGAGGGTTAGATGTGTGTGTGCACAAAGACCGAGTCAAGGACTGGAGGAGTGGACTAGGAAAGGTGGTTTGTAATGAATGGCTTTTAGTAATGACCAAAACTTGTGTGCCTGCCCAATGGCTCATGGGAAGTGACTGATAACTCCAGACCACGTGCCTGTGCCCAGCCACGCTCAGCCCCAGCAGACTCACTGCAGAGTCATCACAATGAAGTAGCAAAGGGTAAAGAAATGATGCCCCTGGCTTTCTTGGTGACCAAGGCTGCACGTGTCTGCTGACTATTCCCATGGGTAGAAAGATTTAATTGCATGGAGCTTACTGACCCTTCATTGCCTGATGTACCTTCTTGATCCAAAAGGCTTCCTCACCACCATGAGAGCAGACAGGACTGTTTCAAAGGATGCGGCAACCCCAGCTGGGGTATCCCCACCTCCACCACTCTCAGTGCAGGAACCTGCAGTGCAGAGTTGAGATGGTATGTGGAGATCCTAATGCCTCAGTAAGATCAGCAGAAAGCTTTGCCTAAGATTGATGAGTCCTGCTCTGTCCTCCACATGGTCAATGTATTACTTAGTAAAATGTAAGTGAAGAAAAAAATTACTCTTCTACACACCAAATCAAAGCCAGAGTCAACATATTTGGACCCAGTAATATTTTTCTTCAAAAGAAGGGTAAATGAAATGCAGGATATTCCCTTCCTTTCCCATGGCTGAGCTGGGGAAAAGTGCTCTCATTCAAAGAAGTACTGTAAGACTGAAATCAATGCTGACAGAGGACCAGCGGCAACAAACAGCAAATTCCCAGTCCTCCTGTGATACCTTGTGGCTCACACTGCTGCACAACTCATTGAGCTGTAGCATTAGGGTAGCTTGTTGTTGCTGCCCAGTGAAGCCTAAAATGAAACAGTGGGGAGATTCATGGTACTTGCTTTCTTAGGTGCAACGGTGACCATAATGGAAGAATACACAAAGAAAGGACAAACATGTACATAGAATCACAGAGTCATTTAGGTTGGAAAAGACCTTTAAGATCATTGAGTCTGACCGCTAACCTAGTACTGCCAAGTCCACCAGTAAACCATGTCCCTAAGTGCCACATCCACACATCTTTTAAATACCTTCAGAGATGGTGACTCAACCACCTCTCTGGGCAGCCTGTTCTAATGCTTGACAACCCTTTCAGTGAAGACATTTTTCCATGAGGCCATTTCCTCTTGTCCTATCACTTGTTACTTGGGAGAAGAGACTGAAACTCACTTTGCTACCACCTCCTTTCAGGTAGTTGTAGAGATTGATAAGGTCTCCCCTCAGCCTCCTCTTCTCCAGGATAAACAACCCCAGTTCCCTCAGCCACTCCTCATAAGACTTGTGCTCTAGACCCTTCACCAGCTTCAGTGCCCTTCTCTGGACATGCTCCAGCACCTCAATGTCCTTCTTGTACTGAGAGGCCCAAAACTGAACACAGGATTCGAGGTGTGGCCTCACCAGCGCCGAGTACAGGGGGACGATCACTTCCCTGCTCCTGCTGGCCACACTATTCCTGATACAAGCCAGGATACTGTTGGCCTTCTTGGCCACCTGGGCACACTGCTGGCTCATGTCCAGCCGGCTGTCAGCCAGCACCCTCAGGTCCTTCTCTGCCAGGCAGCTTTCCAGCCACTCTTCCCCAAGCCTGTAGCGTTGCCTGGGGTTGTTGTGACCCAAGTGCAGGACTTGACACTTGGCCATGTTGAACCTCATACAATTGGCCTCGGCCCATTGATCCAGCCTGTCCAGATCCATCTGCAGAGCCTTCCTACCCTCAAACAGATCAACACTCCTGGCCAACTTGGCGTCGTCTGCAAACTTACTGAGGGTGCAATCAATCCCCTCATCCAGTTCATCGTTAAAGATATTAAACAAGTCTGGCCCCAACACCGAGCCCTAGGGAACACCACTCGTGACCGGCCGCCAACTGGGTTTAGCTCCGTTCATCACAACTCTCTGGGCTTGGCCATCCAGCCAGATTTTACCTAGCTTGTTACCTGTCTAAGCCATGAGCCCTCACTTTCTCTGGGAGGATGCTGTGGGAGACAGTATCAAAGGCTTTACTAAAGTCCAGGTAGACAACATCCACAGCTTTTCCCTCATCCACTAAGTGGTCACCTGTCATAGAAGGAGATCAGGTGAGTCAAGCAGGACCTGCCTTTCATAAGGCCAAGCTGAGTGGCCCTGATCACCTGGTTGTCCTGTAAGTGCCATATGATGGCACTCAGGATGATCTGCTCCATAACCTTCCCCAGCACTGAGGTCAGGCTGACAGGCCTGTGGTTCCCTGGATCCTCCTTCCGGCCCTTCTTGTAGATGGGTGTCACATTTGCTAACCTCCAGTCAACTGGGACCTTCCCGGTTAACCAGCGCTGCTGATAAAGGATTGAAAGTGGTTTGGTGAGCACTTCTGCCAATTCCTTCAGTACCCTTGGGTGGTTCCCGTTGGGCCACATAGACTTGTGTGTGTCTAAGTGGTGTAGCAGGTCACTAACCATTTCCCCTTGGATTATAGGGGCTTCATTCTGCTTCCCGTCCCTGTCTTCCAACCTAAGGGGTCGGGTACCCTGAGAACACCTGGTCTTACTGTTAAAGACAGGCAAAGAAGCCATCAGGTACCTCAGCCTTTTCCTCACCCTTTGTCACTATATTTTCCCCCCACATCTAATAAAGGATGGAGATTCTCCTTAGCCCACCTTTTGTTGCTAATGCATTTATAGTATTTACAGAAACATTTTTTATTTTCTTTTACAGCAGTAGCCAGATTAAGTTCTTGTTGGGCTTTGGCCCTTCTAATTTTCTCCCTGCATAAACTCACGACATTTTTGTATTCCTCCTGAGTTGCCTGCCCCTTCTTCCAAAGGTCATAAACTTTCCTTTTTCTCCTGAGTTCCAGCCAAAGCTCTCTGTTCAACCAGGCTGGTCTTCTTCCCCACCAGCTTGTCTTTCAGCATATGGGGACAGCCTGCTCCTGCGCCTTTAAGATTTCCTTCCTGAAGAATGTCCAGCCTTCCTGGACTCCTTTGCCCTTCAGGACTGCCTCTCAAGGGAGCATCTCAACCAACTTCCTAAACAGGCTAAAGTCTGCCCTCCAGAAGTCCAAGGTAGTAGTTCTGCTGACCCCCCTCCTTACTTCTACGAGAATTGAAAACTCTGTCATTTTGTGATCACCGTGCCCAAGATGGCATACAATGCATTATCAAAAAACCCAGAATTCTGCTGGTGACACTAGGAGCCAGGTATTGATCTGCTGGGTCTTCCTATTTCTTCCCTCATCATTCCCTGCAACTGGAAGAATAGAGAAGAACACTGCTTGTGCTCCTGATCCCTTAACCAGTTGTCTGAAGGCCCTGAAGTCTCTCTTGGTTGCCCTTGGACTTATTGCAACATCATCGCTGCCTACATTAAAAAACAATAATGGATAATAATCTGACGGCTGTGTCATGGTGGGAAGTTTTCTCATCACATCTTTAACCTGGACCCCAGGGAGGGAGCAGACTTCCCTAAGAAGTGGGTCTGGTTGGCATATCGGGCCTTCTGTTCTCCACAGAAGAGAGTCTGCTACAACAATGACCCGTCTTTTTTTCTTTATGGAAGTGGTTTTGAGACAGGTTGTAGGCTGACTTAACCTTGGTGACACCTCCAACCTAGATGAACCATCGTCCTCGTCATTGTTTGGTTCCACTTGCGGGACCTCGTACCTATTGTACCAGGGCACCTGGGAAGGTGGGTGAGTCACAGAGGAGACGCGCCTGCTGCACCGGGCGGGATCTTGTCCCCATTGCCCCCATCCCTTAAGTCACTGTGTTCAGCCAGGGACAGAGAGGATGGGGAACCTCCGTATCATGCATCCTGTCTGCCTGTCGGGGCTGTCCCAGGGAAGGTAGGGTGCGGTTCCAGTAGCCTGTCCCTCTCTCGCACTCCCTGACACTGCCCAACCTCGTCACCTCCTCCCGGAGCTCTGTCACTCTGCGGAGGAGTTCCTCTGCCTGGGCGCACCTCCCACAGGTGTGCTCACCGCTGCCGCCCGGTACTGGCATAGGGGCAGGGCACGGCCTGCAGCCCGACACCTGGGCGGCAGCGTGTTCCCGCCGGAGCTCTGTCTGGGAAGCTGCGTCAGTCGTGGTGGGGGCACAGCTTGGAGACGCCATGGCCTTCTGCCGGGTGGATACCGCTGCTCCCTGGTCAAGCCGGCAGAGTTGCAGGGCCCTTGCTGCATGCCCTGCTGCATGAACTGCCGCTCCACTCCCTGGTCGCTAGTGTTCCCTTAGGGCTTCTTTTATAGGTGTGTCGGGGCTTGGCTGTGGTTGCTCCTGGCCCCACACAGATATTGTCAGCCGCTGTGGTGTGAGCTGTGGGCTCCTGGCAGGCCTCTCTGCTCCCCCGAGGTTCCCCTGGTTCAGGAAACCCCCTGTGCACCACGCTAGAGCATTCCACTTGCACCGGAGCTTGCCTCAGCAACTCAAGCCTCTAAATGCCTGCTAAGAAATTCATTTTGCCTTCCACATTCAGCTCAGAGTTAATAATCAGATGGGTTAAAATATAGTGTCAGACTCACTGAAATCCACAGCCTGAGACAACTACTATGATCAGGTCACTCTGAGAAAGTATGGAGATTTCACTGAGGATATAATCAATCACCTCAAGTGGATCACTTTTATGAAGCTGGACAGGGACTTAATCTCAGGCTTTCCTGGGCTGGGATTTCGGGAAACATTCCAGAAGTGCAGGAATCATAGTGACACCCACCAAATCTCTAGCAACTTTTTCTTTCAGCTGGTGTAGAAGTGACCAGGATGATATTTGCCTTGTGTTTTGAAGAGAGGTCTTAGCAACCTGTTACATTATTCTTAGTGACAATCCTCTAACTAAATGGAGATGTGGTGAAATAGTCCTTCTTCTCTATGATGAGATGCTCCACTGAATGCTTCTGCCCCAGTGCCTTCAGCGTTGGCAATACCCCGGTTTGCTCCCTTGTTTCTGGGGTCAGTGCAGTGCTGGATGATGCCAAAAGCAACCTGACCACTAAGCGGAGGATTTTGTCCTCGTGGGCTGCCAACCTGGTAACTTTCTCTAGAAAAATGTCTTTTGGTGCTACTTCATTACACGGTGCAATACAAGGCTGCCCCTGGTCAATAGACCAATGGCAAATCTCTTGGTGTCCCATAGGCCATTGTGCATTTTGAGTAATAGCTGCCTGGGGAGCAAGTTAATGCCAGGAGCAAGCATTGTTTGCTGTAACTCACATGAATAGCTATGAACAGAAAGGCTGAACGTTGCGATGACAACACATCAATAAGCAAAGCCACTTTCTCCACCTTTTGACATGAATTACCTGTCTTGGATACTGCACTATAATCAGCACTTGCATTGCCAGGAGGAAAATAAAGGCCAGTTTGACCTTCTGGAGCAACAGGATCTGTTTTCCCAGACTGATGAGAGAGTCATTAGTCTGGAAAGTTACTTGGACTGTCACTAACCTGCTCTCAGTGAGATGCACTGCCTTGGCTGAGCCACACCTCAGAGTTTAATTTATACCTTTTGCATAGGGTGAGTTCTTTAGGGACTGTTAGCATAAATGCATGTGCAAGCATGATGACTGAGCAGCCTGCAGGACAAATCTGTACAACGACAACACGTGAACTCTGCGCAGATTCAAAAGTGAGACCCTTTGAGGTGGGTCAGTGGGTTACAGAGGGAGAGCATTGGGAGGAGTAGCCTTGCTGGGATTGCCAACATCCTTCCAGACCAACCCGTCTCTGTATGTTGCTGGTACTGGGGCTTCTGGACCGCTGCAAGGAAGTAGTTATGACAGCAGTGGGACTGCTTCTGCGTTAGAGGAGCACTCATATCACTAGGCAAGACAAAACAGACTGTTTTGTCTCCCATTCACCTTCTAGGCAGATCAGTGCAGTCCTTAGTGCTGCTCTTAGCTATTTCCCTCTTCATTTCACACATATTTCAAACAAACAGGTATGACAAAAGTATGCAATTTATTGCAACACACAATGCTGGTAATTTTGCAGGATCTGAGGCCAGCTGAGCAATATGCTGCTGACCTTAAATTGCTCATTCCCCTTTGCTGTTAACTAAAAGAATAAATCAATTGGTAATTCCTTTCTCTCACCTTACCTCCTCTCCCTCCTTTTTTAAAGCCAGACATCAGTCCTTTTTATTTAGTCAGGACAATGCAACTAGTAAGAAGAAAACCTTAGTACCATACCAATATGTTTAGTTTCTTTTATAGTGTTAATTAGGTGTCAAAGGTATGCTTAGTGCCTTTCTGAGAGAGGTATGATGCTAACCCAGGAAGCTCAGATAATCCTATTGTCAAATTTATTTGTTTATTAAAATAGGGGTTTTTTGCTGTAGAAGACTTAGCCTCTCCTCTAAAAAACAAACTAATCAGGGGATTGCTGGACGCCATGTTATACCATTTTCTAATAATTGCAGAGTTACCTGCTGCTATATCTTGTCTGAGCAATGTGTGCTCAGAGGAGCTGGAAGAGACGTAAAACCATTTTAATCCTCTGTACTTCTTGCCTGAAGTTCTTGACTAGCAGGATATTAGAACAAAATGGGGAAGGCTTTTTTTTAATACATGCAGAATATAAACAAGGTACTCCTGCTGCTGTTGAACATGTTCTTCAGTAAGTGCAGCTTAATTTACATTTGAGGTAGCTCAGAGGAACTAGTTCTTTCTTGCATATATACACATATAGTATCTGAAACTCAGTGCACGTTTAGTGCTTCAAAGTGAAATGGCAGACGGGAAAAGGGTCTGGATAAGGGCAAAAAGCCACACCATGTCTGAAGTCTCCTATGAGCTAATGAATGTAATATTCTATGTATACATGTATAGATATATACATAGATGTATACATATACATGTACATAATTCTATGTATTTTATGTATACATACATGCATATGTATATATGGTTTTTTACTGCATCATAACCGCACTGCCTGCCAGGAGTGTGTCTGGCAGTATCTGTAAAGTAGGACCCGTGAAGTGTGTTTCCTTACCTCCCAGCATCTTCTCCAAGGTAGTGAGCCTGTGCAGTGGCAGGAGGCTGTCCTGCCCGACTTGCTGTGCACAGGACAAAAGGTGTATAGACAGGCAGGCACTTTATCTGAGCGATCCATCTGGGAGCAGAAATAGGATTTCTTACCAGCACAGAAAACCATTCTAATACTAAAAAATAACTCACAGGGAATTAAATTATAAATGTATATGCTGCCCCGAGGGTATGTCAGTTTGTATCACAGAATATCCATAACCATTCACTTTTGTGCTGTTGAGCAGGGGAGGCCAGTTAAGCTGCTCTGTGGCAGATGAACTGTTAATATCCAAGGCGCCTTGTAATAGAAAGAGGCACAAGGGCACTATATCAATTTATTGTAATGCAATGAAATATGAACCACAGCAAAAATAGGAAAAAAAAATCTGTTTCAGTGAATAATCACGTTTTGGAATATTTTTTCCTGGTGGTGGAAATTTAATAAAAAAACTGGAAGTCATCAGGAAATAATAAAGTATTTTCTGACTAAGGAAGATTTTTGGCTAGTTCAGAAAATCTGAATATCATTGTCATCTCTGTTTCAGACGAGCCATGTCACAGAGGCCAGCCATGATTCGGTTTCTCAGCAGGCTGATTCCTTTTGTCAGACGTTCTTTTGCTTACGATAGGGGCTTCAGGGCTAGTTAGGCCTTTGATTTCACTCAAAATGGCAGTACCTAAGGTCTTCTGAGCCTGTTATTCTGAAAGATGGACATTCAACAATAAAAATGAGACAATATGTGCCAGCAGACCAGTATTGTGAAGCACACAGCCACATGGCCAGTTGTCCTTGATATGCTGCAGAAGTAGCTGGCTAGTGAATTACCATTGCTGATTAACCTAAAGCATTCTTGGTGACAATTTTTTCTGTCACATCATTGTTCTACATAGTCTTTTGCAGAAATTAATTTCACAGAACCAACATCCAGCATTTTATTTGTTTTAAATTTATCTGCCATGAGTCCAACGAAGATCCCCCTCACTACCCTTCTTCAGTGGTTTTCCCCCCTCCTACTATGAGACAGAGTGAATTCAAGAAACCATTCAGTTTTAGGTGGTTTAAGACTTGTCATCCTGTACTTTATGACTTAGAATAGGTCTTGCTAAGAGAAGAAACCACTGGGAACAGAGGCTTATTCTCTGTTTAGACTGACAGCAGGATAGACAGGTGTCATCTCATGATGACATTTAAAGGTGGACAAGCCCCATGAGTGAGGGGGTTCAGTCTGAAGTAATCAGTGTCAATCCTGATGAAGATTGTTTTTGTCAACTTTATTTATTTCTCTGAGAGGTGACTTTATAATAACAAGAAGACTGTAATTTAAACGGTTATGGGGGGTGGGTGGCTGAATTATTCATTCTTTACAGATTGCAAACTCTCCATCGAAACCCAAAAGTGGCTGACATGCAATATCTTCTCTCTTCCGTTCCCACTTTCGCTGCCCTGAAACACAAAAGGAGTACTACGGCTCCTTCAGTTAATCTGCAGGGATGGAAAAGTAGCATTTTCCCCTTTTATTTAAGGAAGATGCTTCACTTCTGAGACTTTCCCAGAGATGCTCTAATTGGTCGTCTTTCAGAGCTTTGATTTTAATAAGAAACAGTGAGCAGCATTTTGCAGCTAGCCTAGGCAAAAAGATGCTGAAGTTTATTGTAGCTTGGATCTCAAAAACACTGAAATAAAGACTTGTGCAGGTGATTTGCAATGGCTTCTGCTATTTAAATGCAAATGTGTATACAGAGCTTTGTTCTAGATACCAGTCATTTGATATGCCTTAACTTTTGTCCCTGCCTTTAAATACCTGAATTTCTTTCTGAGATGCACCTTCCTTTAAGAAAAACAAAACAAACAAAAAAACCCAACCAAACAAAAACAAACAAACAAAAAAAAGCCCTAGCCTGTACATCTAAAGTCAAGATCACCCATGCAGCTCAGCATCTGTTAAAATGTGTCTCATCCAGGCCGCTCCCTCACCTTATCCATATGGCCCCGAGGCCACTGGCTGCTGCTGGGGCAGAGAGGCACATATAGGGGAATACATTGGCCATGGCATACCAAATACAGTTACCACAGCAGCAGCCCTTTTTTTTTCCCCTCTCTCTTCCTCTAGGAATCTTCAATGTGTTTAAATATTGAAGCTGGACACATCTCAGTGTATCCCCTGTGGACTCTTTCTGCTGAAAACATACAAAATCCAATAAAATTAGCTGGACCTTTTGATGTTTGTAAAGTGGCTGCTCACTGAGGCAGCTGGTCTGGGAGTCCAATATCAGGCTCCTATAAAGATATCTACAGAGCATTTCCAATAGTGCTGATATCTGTAATCTCCTTGTTAGGTATTCCATTCTGCTCACTAACATATCCTTTATTTAAAAAAGGATATTTAGGAGGGTTTGTTTGCTTTATTCCCACTTCAATGTAGCATTGATTTATCTTGTGTCTTAGAGAAATCCCTGAACCAAAAAAATACTTCGAGCTTACAGAAATCTACTCACTTCCTAGGCAAAATTTTTGATAGTACTCTCTAAAACAGGTTTTGTTTCATCTTTACTAAGGAGGGAAAGTGGTTTCTGTGTCAACAGGGTGAAAACTCAGAAATTCTAGCATTTAGGTTTTTGCCTTAATAATGCTGCTGCACTCCCATTTCCCTACAAAACAAACGGAGAAGGACAACAGACTATCCAGGTACTTTTCATGACCACAGACCCAAGCACAGCTGGGAAGAACAGCAACCTCAGAGCCCTTTAGGATTAAGTTAACAGGCAAAATAAGCTTATGTGCTTTGCTTTACAAAGCGCACCACTTCCGTGCTCTCAAATCAGGGCTGGTAAAATACCAGGACAAGACCTCAGCTCCTGCAGAAATATTTATACCTCCATTTAATTTTCACATCAGGCACAAATGCTATTCATGAAGATTAAAAATAGGAGTCAGAAGACAATAGGGGTTCTTGGCCAAATTAGTATTGTCTGTCAGAAAGAACAGACTCTTTCAGCAGCCGCCACATTAACCACTGGCCTAAGTCAGTTTTCCATTGAGTAGCGGGCGCTTTTCCAATTTTCTAATACATAGTATTGCCTTGGCAAAGAGTAAATGGGATCTGGTGCCAGGACACTTCTATCTAGAGCGTACTTTGACTCCTTGCTGTATTTGCAGAAATTCCTGGTACACATCATTAATCACAAAGCCTGTCCTATTCTTGAATTATTTAATACAATATTGGAGCAGTTCTGAATTATTTAAAGCAATATGCGAAAGGTTCTCTGTGATATACATGCAGAGATTATTAAGAGCCTGCTAAACAGTTTTAAATTGCCATAACCCAATATCAGCTCCCCATGTTCCACAGCCCTAACTCAAGGAGGGACAGAAAGAGCATATTCCTGTCCAATAGCCTCCTAATTTACCCTAAAATTTACTGCATTATAAATAAGTGAAATGATTTTAATCTATCTCATCAGAAGCTGCTCAAAACATGACAGGCAAAAAGAAAAGGCCCAATGCATTGTAATTTGGTACTAGAGGTGAATGGGAAAGCCAGAAGGTTTATCTGATCCTCCTGAACCTGTGAACCAGGCACAGAAATAACATGGAAACAGATTGTCTTCCAAAGTGGTTTTTGATCTTTCTTTTTTTCTGGAGAGACTGGGAATGAAAGAATAACTTTTATAATAATCTGTGGTCATTCTTCCAGATCCATTAATGGTGGAAAACATTCCTTGGAACTATTTGAGATGTTCATTTGTCTCCTTAGTCACACCCAGAATGGCTGGACCGCTGCCAGGCTGCTCTTCCATGGACACTATACTCCCCAGCTGCAAAGTTCAGTCTCATGAGCAGTCCCTACAAAGCTACCACTTCTGCTGTGCATACAGGTGCCCTCAGCTACTTCCTGAAAAGTTCCTTCTGTTGTGTTGTTTCAGTGTACAACTCCATTCAGACCACCAGATTATGGACATAAGGGGTGATAGACTCATCAGCACCCTGTTTCCACAACCAAGCTCAAGACTGGACTGCCCATGAATCCTTACAATAGATGAAGTCAGAGAGGTAGACCAGACTACCTTGTCTACCTCATATCAGTCAAATGGCAAGATAGGTAAGTGATGGTGTCTAGCCACACAGCAGATTTCCCACCTGTGTGTACTGTAACACTCAGGCTACCCTTGTGATTTCCCACCCAGAAACATCAGCTGAATCACCAGGAGATCAGTGCAAAGGGTGCTCCAGGAAGCAAATAATGAAGTTGTGCAGCAAAATGAGACTTGAGTGTAGCAGTTCAACCCTTTCCTAAATAGCAGTTTAGATCCAAACTTTGCAGCTGTGACCTTATTTTTGGGCGATAGCTATACTTTCCCACTGAACTGGTCCTGCTCTTCCCACTCACCACTAAGATGGGCTGGGGGAGACTCTTTTTACAATAGAGAAGGGAGAAGTGGCAACTGAGAAATTCTCAGCAACAAAAGAATCAGTTTCTGCATCCTTGCTCCTCCTCTTCCTCCTCTTCTGTTACGCAGTCATTTGCTAGGAAAGACAGGGACTAGCTCTTTAAAAGTCCCTGAGGACAGCTGCATATAGAATTAGGACCCTATGGAAATGAATATGCCAGGTGACCCTAATCAGAGCTGCTGTCTCAGTTTGGCTATGCATTCAAGCAGATTAGTAGATACACTTAGGTTATTTTCTTGAAACATTTCTTCCCAGACAGGCAGGTGGACTGAAATTTCCTAATGAATCTTTCCCTTCAACTTGACAGAGAGCTGCAGCTTTATGTGCAAGTGTGCCTACCCATCCTTTGACTTGGACCAATAGGAACATCGACATTAAGGAGTCATTTTCAATAAGAATATTATTTTCTGTCTCTTTCTAAGTAATTTTTCTCTGAAAAAAAGCCTGGTCAGTATTCCCTGAAAAGTATGTAGCATTTCCCCATTGTTAACCTTAAAATATTTCAATTAAGTGGTGAAGAAGGGCAGAGGAGGGATTACTGGCATGTATTTTTTTAGCCAAGTAATCACAATGGAAGCATTCACCTTTCCACTCATTTCAAGATGGCCATGAACTTATTATATAGCCAGCTCTAACACACCAGGATAATATATGACAGTGAATCAGCTTAGTTTATCCATTCAGCTTGCCCTATGAGTTTACAAGGGCTTGAAATCTATTTGCTTTTCACCTCGTTTAGCCTTGATTTAAAGGTATGACAGCACATAAGTGGATGCTATACTTCAGTGTCTCTCTATATGGAATAAAGCATATCATACATTGTTGCTGATGTTTCTTCCCTAGTATGTATATGGGGGTATGACTCCATGTGTATAAGGGACAAAGGCACACAGCTTTGTGCCTGAGCAGGAGGCAGGCACAAAGCATTTGGGATTTTGATCACTCTGTGTCCAGCGGTTTGATTATTGGAGAAATGAGGGTCTGGCAATGGCACCGCACCTCCACCCTGAGTGCTGCTGGGACTGTGCGCTGCATCAGGAGGCCCTGCCTCAGTAAGAAATTCTGTTTCTACACCTAGAAAAGGTACAGAATTGTTCTGGAATAGATGACAGGATCTGGGGGACAGTTCTTCTGCCCACTGCTTCGTGCTTCCACCAGTTTGGAGCATGCCCATTTTTTATCATTTCTTTTACAGTGTCGTGTAAAAGAACGTGCTCTCCCTCTCTTTTCTTTTCTTCTTCCCCAAGCTTTGTTGGTACTGAATGAAGTAGTTTTTGCCCTGCACACTTTCCAGTCATTCATTCAGTGCCATGTTCTTTTTACTTCATGCACATCCAAAATTACATAATAAAAGTCAAGCAACCAGTGCCTTATCTATACTGCAGACAGTGTAATCACACCACAGGTACAGCTGGCTTGTATTTCTTTCTCTCCTTTTTCCATTTTCCCATAATATTTAATTTAAACAGCTTTAATGCAAATTTAAAACCAGATGACATGTTCATTGGTCATCACTTTATGTCTTGACTGTTGAAAAAGGGCTTTATGAATATATTATTTTTGTTTCATGGATATCCATTCTCATTACTTTATTCTTTTGAAATCAGTTTGGCATTTGTAGAACTTAAGAGCTGTGCCCTTAATCTTAACATCCTTATAAAGATTTTCAATCAGTCACCTATGTTAATCCAGAGCCCACAATATCCACCATAAAATTGTTTTAAGGGCAATGTAGACTTTCAAAGGCAAGCATACTGCAAAATATTTTTTACTCATATTTTTCTCAACGTTTGGATAATTTTAATTGTCTGCTTTTTTGAAAGAAATGTGTTTGGGGTTTTTTTATGCAACATTTTTCCTGCAGAGCATTCTTTGAGGTACACAAAAACAACAACACAGAGATACCCATCTTCTTGTGCCATTATCATGGTATTTCAAGACTACTTTGAATTATTTGTGGTGCTGTAAGGATTAGAAGGCTCTCAGTTTGCACAACAGGGTCTTTCATTTAATTCAGACGCAGCTACTGCTGTTTATTAAATGATTTCGATAAGATGGCTCCATCGCAAAGAAGCAAAAGGCTGCCCAGTTCTTATTGTCACTGCAAGTTTCCCATCCCACTGCAGCTCAGGGTCTGTTATCTTTTGCAGCATTGCTTTTGTTTGCTAAGTGAAATATTTTGGGTAAAATTCTGACATCTTCACATCTTGCAATTACCTCTTTTTCCACTGAAATCAATAAGACTACTCAAAGGATGAAAAGTTACATCATATGTTTGAGATAGGCAGAATCCAATCCCTCAGAATTTATCTACATTTCTTTTCCTTTTAGTCTGCTTGACAAAGCTTTATCGGAACACACATAAACCAGCTCTCCCCTCCAGCCCACATGAACATGCTGCTGTTACCAGGACAGTGGGATTCAAAACAAAACTGTAGCCTGTCTAAAGTAAAAGATGGAGAAATAGAAAGGGTAACAATTACAAAAGAGCCACTAATTTAGTTATCAACAATCTGCAAAATCCATATGAAGCAATTATTTTGTTGAAAAGAGAGGAGGGAAATTGCACTGCAGTCATTTCCACAGTGTCATTCAAAATGGAAAAAATTGTTAAGGGTGGGAAGTCTGACAAAGTTATGGTGACCTGCAGCTTTTATTTGATTCTTTATTAATAACAAAAGCAATATTAGGATAAATATTCTAACAGGCACATTTACTTGTCTAAGCTGAGAAGCTGCTATTATGGTTTTGTCCAAAGCAAATGTGCCAAGAAAAGAGACTACACATTGAACCCGTATATACTGGCACTGCTGATGTCCCTTAAGGACCCTTCTTTGACTTTTACAACTTCTTTCTCTGCTCTCATGTCTGAATGATTTTCTCCAACAAATCACAGTACTTCCTTTACAAAATGTTGTAGCCCAAATCCAGCCAACCTTGCAGACACCAGGGCCCAAGAGACTAGAAATCCATAGCAGAGCTGCAGACTTCCCACGTGCCACTCTCAGTGTACATGTTCACAGGCAATTGTAGAGATTTTTTTACCCTTCTGCCCTTTTATCAGGTGAGCTGGAAGGGTGAAGAAAGTGGTTCAGAGACCTGAGCAGAGAGGAGACAAGATAGCCCAATCTGGGGATCCATGCGATTCTGTTCACTTGAAGATATGCAGAAAGAAATAATCCATGGCTCTCTTCATTTTTATTTATTTACTTATCTATTTTTATTATTAATAATATTTTAATGAGGACATGTCACATTCTTAATGCAGTGGGAGATAAAAATCCCAAACTCCAGCAGATAATTGGGTACAAGTTTCAATGGTACTGTGCTCTGTTTTGCAATATGGATGTGACAGATGTAAAAGCTACTGCAGACCTTGTGTGTACTCCTTCAGTAGACTGAACAGGAATGTTTTAAATACTCAGAGCCATATAACATTTAGCCATCTCTCCTAACCCTGCTCAGGCTAGGTTTAGTCTACAGGAGTGGACTGGAGGAGCTCTGATCCCTTCTGACCAGGCTGATAGCCCTGGTAAACTCATACTTCACATTTAATTGCCTGTTCTCTGCACTGGTCTTACCTTAACACTTGGATTTAGAAATTTGTTTTGTGCTAGTAAAGCCTCTGATACAGCTGTGGTTAATGACTATGTCTCTTAAGCCTGGTTACAATATAAATAAATAATAGTGAGCAACAAGGATGTGGCTGAAGCCAAGAAAGCTGATGAAATGGAAGGTTTTTGTGTTTAGGTGTTAGCACAAGAAAGTTGAAGATGTGCATCCAGTTGCTGTGAGACACTTCCAGAAACAGAGCTTCGGTTCCATGTGGCAGGATTCTGGTGACTGTCATTAAGATCAATGACTAATCATTGGTTGCACTCAAAGAGTTGTGGTCAACAGCTCAAAGTCCAAGTGGAGACCAGTGACAAGTGCCATTTCTCAGGGGTCAGTATTGGGACTGGTGCTGTTCAACATCTTTATCGGTATCATGGACAGTGGGGTTGAGTGCACCCTCAGCAAGCTTGCAGATGACACCAAGCTGTGTGGTGCGGTTGACACACTGGAGGGAAGGGATGCCATCCAGAGAGACCTGGACAGGCTTCTGAGGTGGGCCCATGTGAACCTCATGAAGTTCAACAAGGCCAAGTGCAAGATCCTGCACATGGGTCAGGACAATCCCAAGCACAAATACAGGCTGGGCCTGGGTGTATGGACTGAAAGCAGCCCTGAGGAGAAAGACTTGGGTGTGTTGGTTGATGAGAAGCTCAGCATGACCTGGCACTGTGCGCTCACAGCCCAGAAAGCCAAGCGTATCCTGGGCTGCATTACAAGAAGCATGACCAGCAGGTCAAAGGAGGTGATTCTGCTCTTCTACTCTGCTCTCCTGAGACCCCACCTGGAGTACTGCGTCCAGCTCTGGGGCCCCCAACCTAAGAAAGACATGGACCTGTTGTAACAAGTCCAGAGGAGGGCCACAAAGATGGTCAGAGGGCTGGAGAACCTCTCCTTTGAAGACAGGCTGAGAGAGTTGGGGTTGTTCAGCCGGGAGAAAAGAAGGCTCCTGGGAGACTTTATTGCCCCCTTCAGGTACTGGAGGGTTGCTTACAAGAAAGCTGAAGAGGGACTTTTTACGAGGGCAGGTAGTGATAGGAGAAGGGGTAACGGCTTTAAACTGAAAGAGGGGAGATTTAGATTTGATATAAGGAAGAAATTCTTCACTGTGAGCATGGTGAGGCACTGGAACAGGTCACCCAAACTTGTTGGTGCCCCATCCCTGGAAGTGTTCAAGGCCCGTTTGGATGGTGCTCTGAGCAACCTGATCCAGTGGAAGGTGTCCCTGCCCATGGCAGGGGGATTGGACCTAGATGGTCTTTAAGGTCATCTTCCTTCCAACCCAAACCATTTTATGATTCTATGATCATTTTAATGAATCTGGCCTCAAATCACACTGGGAAATTTTGCACATTGTGTCTCAGTACTTCAGTTTCCTTTACAGAAAGCAGTGAGGGTAAAACTTCCCTTTTCCAATTCTTTGTTTCTTTTTCTCCAGTAAGCATGTTGGGGCAGGACTGTGTTTGTTGATCACCTACAGTACTAGTGACCTGTACTCAGATGCAGTGTTTAGATGAAGTTGTAATGAGAGTCATGATAACAGATTTGCTTTTCAGCTTCTTGATTATGTACTGCTATAAATCTAATACAAGCAAGCTCTGTTATGGAAGAGGGGCTCTGGTTTCTGTTGCTGGTCAGAATCCAGAAATTTAGAGTTGTGAGAAGAAGAAGTTAATAACAAAGAACAGGTTAATTGAACTCTGGAATTGTTTTGACTAGCACTTATTCGAGTTCTGAGCAATGGTTTTGTCAGTACTTTTTTTAAACTAGACTAATTCACCCATCCCTTTCTGGAAAACCTATTGTATTGTGTCATTCAGCATCAGAGCACAGCAGCGTCTTTCATGATCTATATAATAATCAGTGTTTTTACCAGTTTATCTTGTCTTTCACATAGCAAAGATGTGCATTCCCAAGGTGCCAGATGTTTACATCCCCAAGTAAGTGAAATGTAGTAGAAAAGGATGTCATTTTGATGACTCTCTTTATGGCATATTCCTACCAGTGCTCATTCGAGCATCTGGGATGACAGTAGTAAATAATGCTTAGTACTCCTATAGCATAGTACATGTTCAAAATGAAATTTTAGTAGTGGTAGGTTTAGAGATCTCTGAAAAAGTTAACGAGTACCAAAAGGAGAAAGTTAACCCTTGACTATGATAAAACCGTGGCAAGCCAAGACGTGTTCTCTGGGGAGCGACTCTTTCTCATTTAGAAAAATAATAAAAAATGCTTCCATGAGTAGGTAAAATTAGACATATAAAGGGACTCCAGGGAAATTATTTCTGGGGAAAAAGTAATTGCTTAATTTCTCACTTCAGTTTAAACTTAACATCTGATCTGGGTAAATATCTAAATTCAATAGAGACCTTGATAAAAATTAAGTTATTTTGCTTATCTGTGAGAATTAAGATACTTGCAATCCAACCTGACATTTCAGTGCTGTTGAGGTACTGCAGAGAGGTGGATAACTTTATAGTTTTCTTTTCCTGATATTTCAGAACAGACTGAGATTTCAGACTGGAGATGCCTTGGTCTGAAGGCCATATTCATAAGATGAGGTCTAATGTAGTTTTGAGGAAATACAGATAGTATTTGAGTCAATGTTGTTGTATGCCACCTAAAAGGTACCAAGAAAAAAACATAGCATCAATATTTTGGTTGTTTAAATGTGTTAGTATTCTGCCACAGTAAAGATCATTCACTTGTGTTCCCTAACCCCCTCCTCCTGGCACAGGATGCTGGATGCCAGATGCTAAGCCCTTTTTCCCCACACTATGCAATGCAAAACTCTGGTCTAAAAACCTACCTTCATAGAGAAAAATGAGTTGTAAACCAGTGGAATTAAACACAACATGTTAAATATACATTTTGAAATATAAGGCATGGAAAGATAAATATTAAAAGTCATCCCAATAATAGCAATGCATAAGATATCTGATGATTCCCAGATTATTTTTAGAAAGCAATGCATTGCTGCAGTGTGCGACTGAAATATCGCCCAGTGAGACTCCAGCATAATTAAGCAATGATTAATCAATACTTAACTAAAGAAATTAAGCTCAGGAGAAACAATTAATTGAAGTTAAGTGAACTTTGACAGCTCATATTAAACTAAGGCTCTAATTAACAAAAGCATTGTGCATCCTCTAAATGGAGGGACGTGCAGACTTCAGGTGCTGAGGCTGGGGTGAGTTGCAGATTCCTCGATGATGAGGAGTCACTGATGGAGAGCTTCATTTCAAGGCTTCAAAAGGAGAAGCTGATTTTTCTTCAGGTGTCCAAGATGTTATTTGTTGGAAAATCTAAGACCTGGCACTAAAGGTGGCTATCTGGAGGAACAAATGCATTACCTCCTGGTAGGGTTCGCAGCCTGGCCCCATGTACTTCAGGCTCATATGATGGTGGACCAAGCTGCTGGATGGGGGGGAGGCGGGGAACCGCCTTAAACCATTGCCAATCTCCACAGCACCGAAATGCCTTGATCTTTTGCATCACTGAAGGTCTTCAGCTCTGCACCATTCTCCCGGCTGCTGGAGCAGTGTTTCCTGGAGCCTCTGGGATGTCTTTCCCCCTTCCTGTTGTTCTCACACTGTTTTTTCCCTGCTGCTGTTCTCATGGCCTTGCCCATGAAAACTCCAATGGTGATTTTATAATGGTTTCTCATGGGAAGATGATTACCATGAGTGTAAGACTCACCCTTTCTTCCCCTCTTTTCTGGCGTTGTTGTGCAGCTTGTGGTTCATGTTCAGGGACCCAGCAACCTGCCTGCAGCACCAAGCAGCAGGCAGTGCCTGCCCTGAGCTGGATGTGCACTGGTTGGCACAAACAGATTTGTATGAGCAGCCAAAGGGAAGTGTGTGGGGTGTCCATACCCAGGCACTGGCAGGGGGCTGCAGGGGTGGGCTCTGCGGGGAGAGGCCGTGGCTGCCCCGTGCCGGACACAGCCGGTCCCAGCCGGTCCCAGCCGGCTCCAACGGCCCCACAGCAGGACACGGCTGAGCCCCTCAGCCAAGCTGGGGGCGCCGGCGGGAAAACAGGTTTCAGAAAGGGCCAAAGGCGGCACAGGCAGAGGAGGAGGAAGCCAAGGAGGGAGCAGCAGCAGCAGCAGCAGCAGCAGCAGCAGGAGGAGGAGGAGGGGGGCAGGAGGTGCTGCAGGTGGGAGCAGGGATCCCCTGCAGCCCTGCAGAGACCCCGCTGGAGCAGAGACCCAGCCTGCAGCCCGGGGAGGGCCCCACGCCGCAGCCGGGGGATATTCCCTGCAGGAGCTGCGGCCGTGGAGAGCCCAGGCGGGAGCAGGGTGTCCCTGAAGGACTGCAGCCTGGGGAAGGGCCCGCGCTGGAGCAGGGAGACGTGTGAGGAGGGAGGGAGGAGCGGCCGAGAGGGGCTGTGAGGGACTGACTGTAACAGAGTTTTCTCTTTACCCTTTCTCTCTTTTCTCTACTCTCATGTTTTTATATTCCCCCAAAACTAGCTTTCACCTTTAGGGCTGATGAACACCATCAGCTATGGACCCTGCTAATAAACTTTTGTGCATGTCTCAATTTTGGACTTGATGATCCTTGTGGGTCCCTTCCAGCTTAGGACATTCTATGATATCTTTAGTGCAAACCTTTATCATTGAGCCACAGAGTTGGGATAGCTGGTCTAATCTTCATGAAAAGATTGGTTTATTATTTGGGAGACAAACCTGTTGGAAGAGAGAAGAATGCAGGGAAGAGAGGAGCTCTAAGCTACCACTGCTGTCTCTTGGCTCTCAGGAACTGAAATGGCACTGGTACTGTTTAAAGTAACCAAGCCATGTCCACCGAGCCCAGACTGATGATGAGTTTTGGGCTCTGGACCCAACTCTATCAGTCCAAACAGTAGGCCTTTTTCTAACCCATTTCATTGCTAGTGAAGCATACCAGGGAACAATCGCATTTTATCAGGCAGGAGAGGTGCATGGAGGCTGGTATATCTCCACTTGGGGCTGAATTGCTGGCAGTTGTCTCTTCCACCTGTCCAGCCCCAAGAAGATATGTGCCTACAACCCTGAAGGCCATCCTTGACACCAAAGATCACCATGCCCAGGAAGAGGAGCAGCACAGAGCATTATATGTCAGCGCTTACCCAGGGTAACATGCAACACAGGGATGCACCCCTGGGGTTTTGTAAGGGGCAAGAATGGGGGTTAGAACCTGATTTCAGCCCCAGGCACCTGAGGGCACTTTCCCTCTAGAGAGCAGGACCTTTCCTTGCTGTTTTTAGAGACACTGAAGAGTGACACAAGTCTGGGAACATGGCGGGGGGGGGGGGGGGGGGGGGGGGAGGGAGAGAAAGAGAGATGATTCGCTGATGGGTTAATTGCTCTGTTAATTGCTTTGCCTCTGGTGCTCCTATCCCTGAGGAGAAAGGCTTTGAGGGTTATTCCAGCTGGTGCTAGTTTCCCTCAATGATGAGTAACTCTCTCCCAGACAGTGACTGCCAAGTGTGGATGTCACAAGCCAGCTCCATTTGTAATGATGGATAGGCATGAAGTTGAACTTCATCCCTGGAATTAGTACTCAAATTAGAAGCTAACATACCCTGATTTGTGTGGATTGGGCCTGATATTGCAACAGTGCAAATGTCAAGGCCTACCACACCAAAGGTTCGGGTCTGGAGCTCAACTCCACTGCTGGAGCCTGTCTGAAAACACTTGTTGGACATTTACAGGTCTGTTTTTCCTCTTGCTGAGGCCTTTACAAGATTGCTGTGGCCGTGGAAGTATTCTGGGTGCTCTGTGTGGAGGTGGCAGCATTTCTCCACTCTCATAACTAAACCTGGGCTAATCTGATCCTGTGAGTCCCATGCTCCAGGGGGATGGAGGAGCACTTGGAGCTAGGTTACACACAGCTGGTGGAGGTAAGGTAGTGATCCGCTGCTTTGAAGCCACAAAGGTGGAAGAGCAAGCTGAGAACTTGTACTGTTTTTGCTCTTTTAGTACAGAAATACCTTGGAGCTGCAGTTGTGCCAGGGTCCCCATTCTGGAGAGGACCTGCACCGTGGGGGAAGGAAGAGGTTTATCCTGCAGGAAATTCCAAATCCAAATGAGACAGAGGAAGAAAGCAAAGCAAAGCAAAACACCCAGACCCACAAAAAAAAAAATGCAAGGGGTGAAAGTGATTTGACTGTGGACCACAGTAAGGCAATAGTAGGGTGAGGAAGCACACCCTGTGCTGTTCCCATTACAGCACACTGCCTCCTCATTAAGAGTGCCTGACCAGGTGTATGATGTATAAAGTGCACATGGGTGAGTTTTCTAAAGCAGCTATGTAAATGTGCATTATTGTTGTGCTCCTACCTGCCATATTTCCTCCTCTTTGTTCACCAAGTGGTGGAAGCTGTCTCTGGCTCATCACTTAAACCCAGGAGCGATGAGATGATTTCCAGAGGTATTGCTACTTAGGGAAAGAAATTTATCCTTAGGCTAAAGGACAAAGTGCAAGGCCTGAATGTTATTTAAATGGCGCATAAAGCATGTGCGGGCTTTTTAGCCAAAGTGAAAATCACCCTTTGCTAACATAGAAAATATCTTGCTTTCCTCTGCCTTCCCCAGTCTTTTCATGAAGATGAATATCTTTCCTCTTGCTCCCCATTATTTCTGTAAATGAGAATATGCTGTAACATAGCTGAGGTTGGGCTAATTAAATCAGCTCTTTCTTATCTCATTGATCTGCATTTTAAAGCTGAGCTGATTAAGGATGAGAGACTATATTTGATTAGAAATATGTTTTTGCCAGTTAGTTACATCAAAGGGTAGATTACAGGAGAGCAGAGGAGCTGAACTTACGTGGCTACTGTTCCTTCTGGTTCTTAAAAGGAAAGAAAAATAATGTGAAATAAAAAAGCAAACCCCAAGATGCATTTCTTACCCACATTTTTTCACAGCAAATGACAATGCCTTTATTTTATCTTCTGGAAAAATTTAATAGAAGATACATGAAACTAAGAGGCAGAGAAAACATTTCCAAGGTTGTGCAATGCTATGGACAGTGCCTTTACTAATGTTGGGCTGAAAGTGTGCTAAAACAAAAATTGCTTCCTGGTGTTATGGGTGGTATCAAGAGAGTCATTCAACACCCCACACCAAACCCTTGCCTGGGCTGGTAGCCAAAGCAAAGGCTCAGAGCAGGGCCCCAGGCTAGTCCTATGCATGGGCAGCTTACTCAACTGTTGTGCAATTTTTGTGGCATTTCAAACTAACATGTCTGTATATGTTATTAAAGAAAATATTATGCCTGGTGTCACTACCTGACAAAGCCCTTTGTGAAGGTCCTTCATTAAGCAAACTTTTTTGATAGCTCCAAGGATGCCTCATCCTCACATCCTCAGCTCAGAGAAGGCTGTCTCGGGGGGCAGGGAGGTAGGGAAAAAGACAGAGGGTAGAAGCTACCAACTTCATTTCTCTGTCTCTGTGAGTTTTCCAGGAAGACTCAGTGCTGTATTTTGCACCACAAATTTGAAGATGGCAAGGAGACCAGCTCTCATGTGACCTTCTGTATTGCACCACCATGCAACCATCAGAATAGCTCCTAATTTCTCCTCAGTAGGGTTGGGACTGAACTGGTCACCCTGCTGGTTCAGTGACTTTCAAGAATAAAGTCACTGTTGAACCATACTAGGAGGCAGAGCAGAGCCTTTTAGGCCTCACTCCTCCATACCACTCCAGAGTGAGGCTGTGCTGCACTTCTCAGAGTGACTGTAGGAAGGTTCCTTCTCTCTGTCACCTTTGTACCTGTACATCATCATACATGCTGCTTCAGCTCAGGCTTCACTGTGGTCCTGACCTGAACTAATATGGTAACTAGTAGAAGCAGTTTGTTGCATTCATTGCCTGTAGCCGGTGTCCTGATGATGGTCTAGCGACTCATTTTGTCAGTGGCTTAAACAGCTTCTTTGGAAGAGCTCGTTGTAAGTGGATGTCAGGATACTTACATTCATCGCTTGGCTCTGAGGTCAAGCAATCAGAACAGGAGTTACAGACAGTAGAGAGAATCCCATAGATCTGGCATGTTCATTTGGAAAGGCAGCATAGCTGTGACAAAACATGGGCTAGGAGAAGTGAGTTTTATTCCTGGAATAATACTGTGCAAAATTATGCTTTATTAATGAAATGTAATAAATAAGTAGGGAGGAGCAGAAGACTAAAGAAATTTTTAATTTCAGCTTCCTGAAGAAAGAGACCATGGTTAGGAATAAGACACAGACAACCACATTAACCATTGTCCCTAGAAGATCAGCCCAGTGCACTTTTCTGAATACCAAAAGCAACTGCAGGAATGAGTTTCTCTCTGGCTGCACCCCTCCTTCCCCCATTTTACTGGAAATGCTCATGTGAGGGGATTGCAAATATGCAAGCATGTAGGAACTCTGGCAAGTTTCATGCTTTCTACTCAAGAGCAGTAAGAGATGAGGAAGACAGGCTAATTGCAGGAACATATTTGTTAGAAACAACACCCTAGATATCAAGACCTGTATGTCCAGAAACAGCTTTAGACCTAGTCCTTAAAATGTGATCAAAAGATGCTGAAAACTAAGCTATGTATAACCGCTAACCACCAAACAAAATAAAGAGTGAGAATAGTCAGCTCATCTGTCATGGTATTTCTGAAATATCTGATCTGGAGAGAAATAAAGCTAACTGTTATCAGTTCATGGCTTATTATTTTTCATTTGTTTCACAAGTGAGGTGGTGCAAGGGCTTATTTATTTACTATGAAGAAATACAGATATTTATCCTTAAATGAGAATTAAAGAAACTGTCTGCAACAGATTAATCACAGTATGCCATGATGAGATTTGATAAACATGACATGCATATAGGAATTGTTTTTCTATTTTTGCAGTGGCTGTATTTGCCTACGTTACTGCTCAAAGTGATAATAGCAGCTCTAGTGGCATTACTATTGAAATCCATGACATTTCCCTTCAACCGGAAGAATCCTTCAAGGAATGGCAAAGATGAGGAAGGTGACTCCAGAGATAGTGAGTCTCCTTCCAGAAAACTGTGATTGCTGTCAGGGATCACTTAAGTTAGAAGCAACTGAATGTGCTTAGTTCTTCAAAAGGGGTGTATTTCACGTAGCTTGTTTTGTTTTCATGTGTCAGGCAATGGGAGTCACAAAAAAAGCGGTCAGGACGCTGGTTTCAGATTTTACGCTCAGATGTGCATTTACCTTCTTCATGTAAAGTGAGCAAGACTTTGCATTTTTGAATGACTAGGTAGTCATCCACCACTGGAGATGCATGAATTAAAATATTTATTAAAATACCAATTCATCTCTGAAGCCAATATCTAATCATCTAGCTGAGCTTTCCTTGTTAGATGCCAATTCCACATGGAATTTAATTTATAAGTAAACAATTATTCACTTTTATTAACTATATGACAGCAGAACTGATCCCATTTCAAATCTCCTTAAGTTTCTCTTTAAAAGATGAATGCAGCAGCCTACAATGACGGCCTCCATTAAACCCAAATTAACAGCTTATGATATTCAGCTCTTATATTTTTCTGAACAGGAAGTTAACTTCTAGCCCAAAGCAGTCCAACAGTGCCCTCTGAGCTAGCTCTGAGCTAATATTTCATTTAAAAGACCTGTTTCAAGTACACTCCTACTTTGATTCATTTGTTTCCTTTGTGAGGCAATATAGGAGATACCTGTTTAAGAGGCACTGCAATGGTGAAAATAATGGTGTCTGAGTATCACTGGACGTGGAGATGACAGTGTGTATTGAGGAGGCATTTGAGTGAAACTGTTTGTAACAAGTTTGTAAAAGTTGAATTTTTTTTTTTATTTCAGTGATTAATGGAAATAGTTGTTCTCCTGAATTCAAGGCTGTTATTTTGCCTAGGTTTATAAAGTTTGCTCACCAGGAACTACATATACATGTTTGCGTAAAAGTGAGGCGGCTGCTAGTTGTTTCCTTTCCTTAAATGTGATTGAACGTAGTGTGGCATTTCTAAGGAACTCTTTTCCTGAAGAAGATTTTGGCCAGGAGCTGTTAGGAAAAAAGATCTTCTTTGGTTATTGGCCATGATTTCTGGGCTTGTGGATATTCTTTGCTGAGGGTTCAGGAGTTGAATCCAAGCCAGAGTTCATGAAGTCAAAATTTCTTGACTAATAAGTGCTGGATGCTCACTCAAATTTCAAAGGAAGCAAAGAACAGGAGAAAAAGGAATTTCCCCCACTCTTTTTTTTTTTTTTTTGTTTTTCTTCATCCCTGGGGGATACTGAGCTTTGAGCAGGATTAAATAAAACCCAGAGGTCCCTTGTAACCTATATTTTTCTATGATCTTTAATCTATTTTGAGAAAGTATTTTTTTCATGAGAAGAAATGTGGGTAAACCCAGAATACTCTGTCATAATCTGGTGAGGGCTTTTTTGGATAGAAGCAGCCCAGGCAAAAATGAAGATCTGAATGTGAGTTTTCCATGTCACAGGTTAAAAGTTGTTGTTCCCCACTTCCCCATCCCACCTGTTTTCCCACAAAAAGATCCAGAATTGACAAATGAAGACTTCCAAATAAGATAATAATTTGAAAAAAATAATCCTACAAAGGTCTGTTATAGCAATGCTCTATGCAATATTTTTTCTCTATCTCATCTATAAGAAAGTTCAAAAGTATATTCCTTCCTTTTTTTTTTTTGTTTGTTTTAGCAAAGTGTCATTTCAAAAATCTCCAGCAGTTGTAGCAGAGGGGCCAAGCCTATGTGTCTTTCTCTGTGTAATATGGAATTCCTGTCCCAAATCTCCCCTCTGTCTAGTTGACACCAAGACAGAGTCTGGGAAACTCTCAATTTGTTGAGGCACAAAAGCAGGTCACTTACAAAAGCACAGGATTGAGCAGAACAGAATTTTCTTTCTCAGACCTCTTCCTCAGGTTTTGGTTTGTCATGCAATGAAGAGGGATAATTGTGTCTTTGACAAGTTTTGTGCACAGAGAAGTACCCCACAGAAAAACTGAGACTTCATACCATCCATGTCTGCTGGATAGACACATCTGTGTGCCTACCCATCTGTGTCTTCAGCAAATTTCGCCTAGATGGATGAACTCATTTTCATGAATGAGATGTCAATCAAAAGCTTAGGAAATGGAGGAAATGTTGCACTGGTTCAAAAAGTCTCTCTAATCAATGTGAAAGTGAACTACTTTGAAGGTGCTTGTAATCAATAGGGCATTATTATACACACTAGAGCCATGTTCTTACACCTTTTGCTGGGGCGCTGTACAAACAGAAGTGCCTGCTGCCCTGTGGACAGGAGAGACCCTGAGCCCTCAGCAACTGCCTGCATGATCACAGTTACCTTCCAGACACCCAAGAGTGAAGGGCTCACACCTCATGGGAAAACACAGCATTGCAGTGCAGGCTGGTGCCCTTCCCTACTGAAGGACCTCCAGCCCCAGGTCAGATTCCCCTTTGTCCCCATCCTTCTGCATGCACTGTCTTCTACCTTTGCCTTTAATAAGCCTCTTGTTAGGAGAGCTTTTCCCATTTGAGTGAGCTGATTGAGCCAGTCTGAGATATAGAAAGCAAACAGTGATTATATCTCAGGAGCCTCTTTCAAGGCTACAGGATGAACAAACTCTGGTAACAAGCAAAGAAGAAACTACTGTGCATGTTCCCCTCATGTCAAATCCTTCATGAGTGTCTATCTCAGGGCCAATATCTGTAAGGAACCGCTGGTAATGGCAAATGGTTATGAGAAACTGGAACTTGCAGTTTGGTCCTTTAACATATTTAATTCTTAAATTGATTTCAGAAGAGAATGAATATTTAAGATGTGTCATTGAAACAGGAGACGATGATTTTCAGTTCAGCGAATCTTCCTTGAAGGGTTGTATGAAGATTAAAAGTTAATACTACTCTTTTTAAATGTATGGTCTAATTACTACCAATCCTACTGTTACTGAAATATCACACATTTTACATTTACTGGGATAGTGTACAGCACAACAATTTGTGGCTACTTTAACAATCTAAGAAACTCAAATTGCAAAAATCAGCAGCTAACACTGCACACCAGATAAAATAAGCAATAAATCCAGAGTGAAAATATTTAAATGACAGACAAAGCATACTGTAAAAAAAACTCCATGGGAATAAAAGAAAAGTCTTTGAACTCCTGTGAGTGATAATGGGTTTTAAAGTCTTAATGCTGATACCTTGGCTAATAGGGCAACAGCCCTTGAAAGCATAGGTCAGCTTTCCACCTGTCTAACATTGTGTGTCCAGGCAATTCGTGTCCTTTATTTCCCTGGTGTTGTAAAGCTGATGAGGGACAGAAGCTGATTGAAGACTGTAGCGCCCAGTTTTTCAAAGACTAAATGTTATTTAATGTTCAGCTGGAAATCTGTGTGTGGATTTAAGCCTGGACTGGTACTTCAATAATTGCTCTGGTTGTTATGTTTGCCAGAAAGAGGTCAATCCAAGGGTTGTGTTAGACTCCAAAGTCAATTAGAGTAGCATTAAAGCAGATTTTGTTTATCATTGTAGTTATAAAAGTATTTTTTGGTTTTCTTCCAGCCTGTTGGGCTATCTAAAGTGTGACAAGGGATGTTTCTTAACAACAGCCGGAGGCCTTTGAGGGAACAAAAGCTGACTGATTAGGCTTAACTTGTAATTTTCTGATGAATTCTTTTGAACAAAAAGTAATTCAGGCATGTGGTTAATGATAGTTTTGAAGGACACAATGGGAAATATGGGGAAAGTTAGACTTTCATTATGGTTATATATTCAAAAATAGGAGATTGGAAATCAGCTGTAAGGGTGGGTAGAGAGTGCTTTAAAAAGAATACAAATGTTATAAGACACAGTTGCTTTCCTTTTTATAAGTCATCTTTATGTGTACAGTAATGAAAAATCCTGCTTCAACTTGTTTAGGAAGTAGTAAAATCAGGTGTGAAATGGGTTTTGTGTTCTATGAAAATCCGAGGTTCCAACAATTGACCTTCACTAAGACAAAATTAACAATGTGCAAAATTTCACACAAAAAATTCAGAGGAAAACACAGACAAAAATAGGATTTCCCTCTGAAATAAGAAACCTAGGTTACAAATACCAGCTTTATTGTCAGGAGAAGGACTGGGACACCCCAGATCAGAGCAATTTCTCCTAATATATTCTTCAAGGAATCTTGATTGTTGCCATCACAGGTTTTTGCTTTTGACTAATTACAATTTTCCAATTAAATACAGTTTTGCTTGTTGCATTTTTTGAGTCTGAGCAGGGTGGTAGGGGGTGTGACTAATGGTGACATGCCATCACCACAGAAGCCCTCATGAGGATACTGCCAGAGTGTCATACAAATTAACTAATGTCCACTGATCACATAGAAGTGGAAGGTATGATAAGTTCAAAGAAGACTGAAATATCATACAGGGAAACCGAAACAATCATGAGTGCTGAAGAAGCAGCAGCGGGATGAAATTCAGCAGTTCAAAACGCAAAGTCACATGCTTTGGGCCGATAAGGAGTTCTGCAGTGGCTGGGGACATGACTTGGCAAGAGAAAGAGGTAGACACAGCATATGATCACAGGAGAACTCTGAGTCAAAACATAAGTTGGTATTGTGTCAGGGAAGATACTTTCATTGGGGATGAGCAAAGTATTCAAAAGCCCTGTACTAGACTCAGTGAAAACTCATCTGGAATACTGACTGCCATGCTAGTTATGCTTCTGCAAGAATCATCCACTCAAACTGGGTCAGATTCAGTGAAAAACTATTAGTTATGATAAGAAAAGCCATAACGAATCAGACTAAAGGCATATGTGGTGCAATAGCCTGTCTCTGATGGTGATCAAGAGTAAAAGCTTAACAAAGACTGTAAAGATAGTAGAACCATGCATAATAGTTCCCCAAAACACTGTCAGTCTTCAGCAAATTTCAGTTCAAGGCTTCCTGAGCAAGAGGCATTACCTTTGCATTTCATATCTTCAGATGACATTTTCCTCTACTGGATTTCCTTCCATACCTTCTTTTGCTCACTTTGCTTGCAGTTTGCTTTCCAAACCAATGTGAACTTTCAGCATCTCTGTGGCAGCAGGGACTTCTGCAGTCACAAGATGTGGGAAAACCATCACCTTTTGCTTCTTTAGAAATTGATCCTTGTTATTTCCTCTAATGTCACTAATTCTTGTTTTTAAGAAGACAATGAACAATCATTCTCTGTTCATTACTTTCTCCCTAACAGTGATCTGGGAAATAGAACTGCCTGTCTTATACCAAGACAGCTTAGCTTTTTAATTTTAACACAATTAAGGATGAGGGAACATGACTGTGATCTATAAATGGGCACTGGGCTACACACCAGTGAAGAGCAAGACTAGTTTCAGCTAAAGAAAAATTTTGTCCAGAGAACAAAACGATATTGAGAATAAATAAATTTAAGTTGAGAAGTAGAAGAAAATTTTTAGCCATGAGGATAGTGAGACTCTGGGATATATTTCTGGTCATGGGTCGGCTTCGATTGAGCTATAATTGTACAAACATGTCTATTATCTTTGAAGAAAACAGCCTCAGTTTTTCCTACGAGCCTAGAAGATCAATTGCATCAGGCATGTTAAATTTGCCAAATGGAAATGGCTTTGGCTAGCATCAAATAGGGTTGCCTTTGAGTCTCTTGTCTGAATAGTTGTGACCTATTTATAAGAGGATCAAGCATGGCCTTCTACTCATGTCTGCAGAGGTACTTGAATGAATGAGCAAGATGCTTTAACCGCTCAGACACCCCTCTCCTTGACGGGGCTGGAGGGAATCCTGGATGATTTAAAGATAGAGCGTACAATTAATTAATGAAAAAAGTCATACAGCGTGATGGCAGAGGACCCCACTTGATGAGTTGGGAAGGCTCTTCCTATTCCCTGCCCTATTTTGGGGGATGAAAAAGTAGTTTTAAGTACCCACTCAATTCCTGTCACTGCAGGACTATAATTTAACACTATATCTCCCCCCACAACATTTTATCCCCTTTAGCTCTAAAACCTCCTCTAATGGAGTTTTGTTCCAACACTTCCCCCAGAGGACTCTGCTCTCCTATCTAATACATTTCACAGTTAGGAAGCTTTCTTTGATGCTTTGTCACTCACAACCACTTAAGAATGGATAAGGAGCTGGCTTCAGACGTCAGAAATGAAGGGTACTTATGTACATGGGAATAGTCCCGAAAGGAGTGAGATGAAGGACTACTGCAAATATCAGCAACATGGTTAACTTTTGCTCACCTTATATAGCAGGGATCTAGCAAGAAATGCGAAGGTGTGAATTTCAGCACTTATGAAAATGCCAGATTTACAGCCTTAAATAGCGAAGTCTTCTGCCTCTCCACAAAACAAATATAGCAGGATGTCCACTGTGAGAGTTTTCTTATAAGTAGGCATCAGCCTGAGGGTGAAAAATGGTGAATAGGCAGCTGAAGTGGGGGAGAAGTGGTCTTTTGTCCTCTGACCTACAGAGATTGAAGCAGGATCACCAGTTTATTGTGCTGTTGACATTTGACAGGGATCAAATGAAAACACTTTGTTGTTATCGATATGGGTTCATTTTAACATGGCAATGGAAGATTTCCTTTCCAATTACCAGTCACTGAAATCACCCTGTCACCTGTCAGTGGCTTTAAAAACAATGTCATAGAAGGTGATTTGGGCTGGGATGTGGTCTATAAAATATTTATTATAATGAGATATATGGGTTTCAGTCACTTAGTGCATCTTGCAGTAGCTGCTAGATGGGTTAAAGACCAAATTACTCAATCTTAATGGCATACACAGTTCTTGCACAGTATTTTTATTGCTAATTACTTGGTGGCATTATATTCACATAAAATAAGACCAATATGGACATGGCTTTTTGGGCTGCCAGTTTGGACCTCTCCTGTGTAGATTTTTACCTTATCAGTGGAGGTGTATCACCAGTTAAAGCAAGATCCAGACTGAAGCTGGTGTGTTTAATTACCCTTGAAAAATGGAAAGGTCAAAATAGGACAAGACTGACAAAGGCAATTCAGCCTATGGATGGAGTCCAAGCTTCAGTCCTAACAGTCTTCCCTTTTTTCTTCTTTTGGAGGAGTCTACCCTTAAGTGTAGTTATAAGAATATATTCACACTTCACTTTTCTGTAGTTCTCTCTTTTTCTTCTTCTCTCCTTTTTTCTCTCCTTCTTTCCCTTTTCCTCTGTTCCCTCTTTTTTCCTCCCTCTCCCCTTCTCTCTCTCCCCCTTCTCTTTTGCTCTTTTTTCTTCCATGTGAGAACTTAGAATCTCTCTTCTCTTCTCTTCTCTTCTCTTTTCTCTTCTCTTCTCTTCTCTCTTCTCTTCTCTTCTCTTCTCTTCTCTTCTCTTCTCTTCTCTTCTCTTCTCTTCTCTTCTCTTCTCTTCTCTTCTCTTCTCTTCTCTTCTCTTCTCTTCTCTTCTCTTCCATTCCATTCCATTCCATTCCATTCCATGCTATGCTATGCTATGCTATGCTATGCTATGCTATGCTATGCTATGCTATGCTATGCTATACCATGTTATTCCTACCCATTTTCTATTTCTACTTTTTTCCTAATAGGCCCATTGTCAGGGTCCAGAGTGGGTTGACTCTCTTTGGGGCTGGGGCCCATGGGGGCTCTTCTGGGGCAGCAGGGCAGGACCTCACAGCAAGGGCCCATCCCACCACCCCCCCCATCAAGGACGAGGGCAAGCTTGGGGAGCAGCCAGATGAAGCCCCAGCCCTGAACATCAAGCACCTCCCTGGGGATGGAAATGGGCTAAGTCCAGGCTGGGACATCAGCCTGTGGGTGGGGGGTCAGGATCAGGCACACTGAGGGGATCCAGGGTGAGGCACAGCCTGAGATGGCCAGGCAGGGCCATGGGCTGCTGCTGAGCTGGCCCCCAGACCCAGCAGCCAGACCCCCCCAGTGTGGGAGGGCTCTTATGGTCCTGCTGCATGTTCATCACACAGATATTATATATGGACACACACATATGTACAATCTACGCATCATAACACTTTGCATATGCACACACAGACAGGCACATTGATAGAATCAATTAAAAGCTGTCTGTGCAACACTCAAGTTTTGCTGATTGTAAATCACAGAAGTCTGATGTCTTTTTATCTCAAGTCAAAGATTCTCAGTCTCCTTTATAGCAATCAATACACTGGGATCGTCTCTCAAAGTCCATGGATTTTTATTCCAAAGATCTGACAGGACAATAACTGTATGATTCTGACCCATGTAAGGGGCTTTGGGTAATGCATGTGTAAGACTGCTTGTATTATATCTATAATTCATTTGCAGCTCAGTCTCTTGGGGGAGTGGGGAGAATCATGGCAGCTGTTTAACAACTCACAGTTACAACAGAAAGTAAAAGGAGCTACAATTCAGCTGAAACATCATGTAAAAATTGTGCTCACTGGGCCGGGGAATCTGGACTAACATTCCTATTTTTGTGAGAAGTGTTGGGGGATTTTTAATGACTGTAAGATCCTTGACTTTACAGCTCAGTCAGAAATACAATAGCCTTAATAACATATTGTAGTGGCAGTATTCTTACAACTACAAAGTTTTAAGGATGTACAAAAGGAAAAGTTAGTGTAGAAAAGTAATACCATTTATGAGACCAACAGAGACACCTGGAAAAAAGCAGACAAGCTTTCAGGCACAAAGGCTTTTCTGCAACTCTCAAACAGAGAAAATAGATGTGAAGCTAAGTAGGGCAAGGTGTAATTGCACTGAGTTTAACATCACGTTAATTGTTTGAGAGAAAGGGTGGCTGATGAAAGTGAGTTCTTATGGGACAGAGAGGGATGGGTTATTACTACCCCTGTAACTATGTGGGCAGCAGAATATTGTATACATGGAAAATGGCAGTGCTGAGCCATGTCCAGCAAGTAAATATAAGGGTGTAGTTCAAGCTAAGAGATTTCTGCAACTCATTGCCCCAGCTGCTCTTTCCTAACTCTGCATCCCCTCATTCCCACAGATACAGCCCTTTGGGGGGACAGGCTGCTTCTTTTTTACTTTTCTTTTTTTTTTTTTTTTTTTAAATACCGACCTTTTCAGCCTTCCAGTGCATGAACATAGTGCAGAAAATACCAGCTTTAAGTTGCAAGACATTGCGAAACTTCTATGTGGAGAGAGAATTGCTGCGTCTATGGATATAGTCAACAAATCTTTCAATTTTTCTGTTGTCAGCAACATTGGAACCCACTCGAGGGAGCTGGGAAATCAATTGTATTGAGGCTCAGCTCTTTAAAGCAAAATGAATAAAAAAAGAAAGATTGTAAGGATAAACTTAGAAGGACCATTCCAAGATTATTTGCCCTCTCCCCTTAATCAAGACTGGCAAACATTTCTTAAAAATGCCACGTTTCTGACTGATAAATATTTAGAATGGACAGAAAAAGCTTCAGAGAAATTTTTCTTAGCATTCTGTCATGCTAAAAAATGAAAATTCATTGGAAATTGGTGACAAAGGCCAGAAAACATTTAATAAAGTGGAAAGGTCTGAGAAGCCAACTTCCTAGTGATTTTTTTTTTTTTTAATACAACTGAGTTAGTCAATCATAGGGTGCCTTTGTGGATCTATAATCAGAGAAAACTGCTGTTATCCAATAGGTCCCCTTTTCCTTTCAAATTTATTGCTTCTTTAAAAGCAAACAAACAAACAAAAAAATGCAAAGTGTTTTGAAGGTGTCATGGAACCAAAACGATCAAAGTTTTATGTATCAGACTTCATATGAAGTCTATATGATCCTTTGAGTATTGGATTCTTTTCTTCAGTCTTCAGTAGACACCCACCCAAGCCTGTGGGTCTTTCTGAAAGACATGCTCAGGTTCATCGATGCCTATTTCCTGATGTTTTAGCCAGGTGTCCTTTTCTGGAAGTGAAGGGGGGGGCAAATCGATGACTTCTCCTCTGTTTCATGGCTGGCTGGGTGTATGCACACACCACAGGTGCCTGTGGTATGCAGAGGATCCAGGACTTCCTCACCATGTACCATTTTTTGGACACACGTGGATAGACAGCAGTTGGGCACTTCCTTGCACGCTCCCTGCCTGAGACTCAGAGAGCTGCAGGATGAGGGGGGATGTGTGTGTCAGGAAGATGCTGCTCCTTCCAGACCTATCTGTACAGAACAGGCCATGCAGAAAACTGCTGCAGGTGTGGTGGATGATGAGTTCAATGTGAATCTACAACGTGTCCTTGCAGCAAAAGCCAGCCACACGGGAGCAAGAAAGTACCCAGTAGGTCAAGGGATAGGGACATTCTTTTTCATTTGACACTTGCAAGATGTCATTGGGAGTCTAGTATGGGCACTGGTATAGGCACAAAAAAAAGGCATTGACATACTGGGGTGAGTCTAGCAGAGGGGTACCCTGTGGGTCAGCGGTTGGGGCACAGGAAATGGCAGGATAGGCTGAGAAAAGTGGGTTTATTTAGCTGGAAGAAGGGAAGGCTATCTAACTATGTAATGGGAGGGTGTGTAGAGAAGACACAGCTAGACTTTTCTTAAAGATGCACAGCAATAGAAAAAGGAAACTAATTCTACTTGCAACACAGGAAATGCTGACTCTATGTAAGGTGAGGGGGGGAATCACAATGGGAGTGGTCAAAAAAGGTCCCAAAAATACAGTGGGATCTCCTTCCTTTGAGATATTCAAAAGTTGACTGAAGAAGACCTGGAGTAACCTGCTCTTCCGGGACTTTCTTTGAGCAGGAGGTTGGACTAGAAACCCCCAGAGGTCCCTTCCAAACTGACTTTTTCTGTGATCCTATGATACAGCCCTCTCCCAAGTACCTGCTGACACTACTGAAGATCCAGCTGTGGACTGCTTCCCAACTGCAATTTTTCCTGGATGTCAATGTTTTTGCCTTATTACAGGAGAAGAAAGAATGGTGGATACAGGGCAGGGTGTACTTTCAGAAATAAATCTCATATCTGCAGCTTGCTCCCTATGCATGTCTAGGGAGACCTGGTGAAAGTTGATGGCTAGAAGGGAGTCATAGCATGGAGCTGGTTGAAACATGAGTTGTTCAGTTCAGAGCTGGAATCCTGGTGGGCATTTCTGTATATCTAAAACTCAAATGAGTCAAAGACTCACCACAGTGGGGGGTAAGTCAACCCCAAAATATTTGCCCCAGGCAAAACCAGACCTTTCATTTTTTAAATAGATTCCCTCAAATGTGTTTGTGTTGCAATGGCTCAGCGAGTTACTGCAAGTCAGCTGAATGGGCATTGCTGACCCTGCTCTGACTGCAGAGTAAACTGCTTGGACACTTATGGTGGTTTGGACTTAGGTGTTTCATGTTTTTGTTAGTCTGGTTCTGCACATGGCCAGTTATGGGACTTTAGCTGACACGCTGTAACCCATTAAAGTTCTGTAAAGTAGATCATATGCTTCTATCCAAAGAGGAAGAAAATGAAACAGATAAAATCAGTGCTCTACAGCAGCCAAAAAGATATGGGGAAGAATAGGGAGGGACACAGAGCACCTTTCTAAGTGGCTGCAAAAAATGCACGAGCTCCCATGTGTTTTTTATCCTCATAGAGGAGGCAGTACAACTGGAAAATGTAACACTTATGAACTAAGTCATGAAATAGCTTTCACACAAGAAGAGATGACCTAGACTACCAATCACCAGCTTGGAAAAGAGGTGGTTGCAGGGGTAGTAAGATAGAAGATGAACGGGGCTAGGTGGGCTAGATGGACCTGTGACCTTAGGCAGTAGTAGGGCTGTTTTTACAGTCTTACTGACCACACTGAACACTGCTCTTCTCCAGATGCTTTTTGGTTCACAGCCACGAAACTGAGAGCAGAATCAGGTGATCTCTCTTTTGTAGTACTTGTTTGAGCTCTGCCTTGAGTCCTTTAAAAGTTTTCCACCTGCCTTTGCTCCCCAGGGAAACTGATGGCTCTCTGCCAACCTCTGTCAACAGCATGTACAAAGACAACATTTGCAAGACAAAACAACCAGCATAAGATTTCTCTGTAAAGAAGAAGAGGGTGCTTTATTAAAGGTCTGTTCTGCACCTAAGAGGTTAATAAACATTCACTGAGACTCATCAGTGTCAAGACTAAAACCAAACAGGAACATGGCAATCTCTCTTTTGTAAAGGAACTTGTCGAAATAACTGCCTAAGTCTGCCCTCTGTTTATTAAAATGGCTTCGGAAATCTCTAAATCCATTTATCCTGAGGATTATCATCATCTGGTTTCCAGACAACATTCTCATTTCCTCCAGTGAGGTTTTTTGATACCTTAGGCCATTAGCTGTGGTATTGATCTTTCCTTAATACGTGAGATTTCCTACAGCAAAGGCAGCTCTGCATCTAAAAAATCCCAAGCCAAACCTGTTTTATCTGAATAGCCAGAATAACATTTTGTTAGAGACAAAAATTAACATTCTTTGGCTTTTGTTTATAATAAATGTATAACGGCAGGCTCTGAATACATCCTCTGTGGAATAGACTGAGTCTGTTATCAGCCACTTGGGGAAATCCTGTTCCAGAGACAAAAGCTTGTGACATGCCAGTCCTTCAGCTGCTAGTGCTATGGCTCAACCCTGGGGAAAGAGATAATGGGCAGCACTTAGGAGTGCAGCCTCCAAAATTTTACCTGGCCCTTCCTACCCCAAAATCCACCCTCCTGACAAATCCTGTGCAACATTTCACAGAAAATTTGTAGCAAATCCGTTATTATTCATCCTACATTACCTGATGGGGCTAGTCAGGATGGTGCCTCTGTAATACAAATTGAAGGAAGACACCTTAAGCAAAGGTCTGATAAAAGAAATCAGCACACCTTTGGTCTTTGTTTCCTACTTTACAGTCCTGTTTCCCTTTTTGTCTTTCACTTACTCGGCAATGTTGAGAGCCACAGTTAGTTCTCCATTTAATGAAGACAATCCAGTAACTTAGGGACGAGGGAGATGGAGGCCCCTGGGGAAGGGAAGCCAGAGCATTTGGACCATTAGTAGCTTAGACAGATGGGAATCTATTGCCTCTTCTGAACTAATCAGAGCCTGTTCAAAAGCTTAGGTTTCTAAGAAAATGTTTTCCCTGTAGCTGTAAGCCCAGGGGCAGAAAGCAAAGAGTTAAATTCATGAACTTCAACAGTTGTGATGAACATGTTTGTTTTCCTTTTTGTTCAGCCAGAGTCTGTACATAAACAAGGCTTGTGCCCCCTTTCCATGACTTTGAGTAAGTGTCTCTCGGTGCTAAACATAACATCACCCAGCCCCATATTGAGTTAATGGGAGGAGGCAGACTCCTCCAAGCATTGGGAAAAGAAAAAAAAAAAAAGATTTACTAAAATTGCCTATCATACAATAGGAAAAAAAAAATTGCTAGAATTTGCTTCCTGCTACTTTGAACTTCTTTTGGTGCTTGAAGCATAATGTTCAGCAGTCACAGAGAAGTATGATCTAAAATTTCTATACAAACATCAGAAGAGCCCTTCAACATGTGAAAGTCTTCATTAACACTAAAGAGAAGTCATCATGACCAAAAAATTCAAATTCAGGAGCCTTAAGTAAGAATAAGTATATACTTTATCATTTTTTCAGTATGTCTGAGCACCTGCAGATAACATTTAAGATGAGTTCATTACAGGAACCTAAATATGGATTAAAGGATTAGTTTTAGACATTAGATTGTGAAAAGTTTAGCTTATGTAACTTACCAAGGCCACATGGCAAGTTGCTGGATTTCTTCTTAAATAGGAGGCAGGATGCAGCAGAGGTTCCAGGTTTGTCTTCCTTGTTTGTCACAAACTGCTTCTTCCAGAAACCCAACAGAGAATGAAAAAAACCATAGGACTTAGTTATTTTTCTTAAGTTTCTTTCTCAATTGTATTAACAATTAGGAGTAATCCTGCAGTAAAACCAAAACAAAACCCCTAGAACAACAAAAAAAATCCCCAAAGAAAACAGTCATTTTAGGCCATAGATGCTCAGTCTGCAAACACCTCCACTGGTTGATGACATTATCATGTTCAGCTGCTATTTTGCCCTCTGAATTTGTAACTCTTTTTTCCTTTTCCCTTTCTGCAAGCCCTTCATCTCTGCCAGCAAAATGAGTTCTGTGAACAACTCCCTAACTCAAACAGTAAAAATAGGTGATTAGAGTTATTTTAGCTAGTTTTGGTTGAAGTAGATATAACAGTGCTGAAATGGGGGTGGAGAGGAAGTAATTTTTGGCTAGGAACAGTAACAGCTTCAACATACAGAAGAGAAAATTTGGAAGAGGACACTGGTTTTATGAGACGAACATACTGAGTTCAACTTTACAGCCCTCAAACTAATTACCCTGAGATAAAGCAAGTGGATTTTAACTTTATATAGTGAAGATAATCTAGTAGTGATCTAACAGTAAATGTTATAGCAAACAGTTCAGGACTAGAGCTCAGCCAAACGAGCAATGTTCTTTCACATGCAGTTTCACATGGCAAATCACATATTAAACAAATACCTATGCTTTTCGTAATTAAATATTTCTGGCTTCCCACTCCTTTTCCCAAATCATGCCAGTAAAAACTTTGCATTTTTAGAACTATATCTAGTTATATGCAATATCAGTCAGGGTTAAAGTTCTTCCTTTGCTGTTATTTTGAAACTGCTTCCAAAACAGGAGCTGCACAAAATGTCAGCTCACTTGTGGCTTGTGAAGGCTGTACTCAAGCAGCACTTCAAAGAGGCAGCTTGGGGGAAGTTCGTTCTCAGCTCACTGTGGGGGCCTATATGATTCACAGAGTCCCCGTCAGTGCTGGCGACAGCTACGTGTCCAGAGCTGTGCAAGTCTGTATGGGAAATAAGGCTCTAAGATTTCACACAGATTAAGAGTTCCTACTTCAGGCAAGGTTTGGATACCTGTTACAATATCAGAGTAGCTTGTATCCCCTTTCTTATGCAAATAATATGATCAGGAGGCTGGAGTGGCAAATGTGGTAAGACCTTCTGCATCATACTTACCGGCTTCTGCATTGAGTAGTCTGTGAAAATGTTACAGCAAAACCCCAGAAAGTTCTTTTTATAATAGCCTAGAATAAACAACTTTAGAATTAGTACAGTGAAAATCAGAAGACATAGGGTAGAATCATGTTCCTTTGAAATATATGATTCCATTAAGATAAAATAAAATATTTATAGAAATTAGATGAGCTAATGAGAATTTTGTTTTGGAAAAAACTCATAAAATGCCAATGATATTAGGGCAAAATTTTCCTTTTTTTTTTTGGAACAACAATTTCCAAAAATAAATATTTTTGAAAGAAAAAAAGTGGATTAAAATAATTTATGACACATAATAAAGATGCTGAAATGAAGACATTTTGATTTTCTTGCTAAAAAAGAGTTTTTGGTTCACCCCAAATCAATCTGTTTTTGTGGGAAGAGGGAAATTTGCTTTCAGTGAGAATATCTACTTCTTTATTTTGCAACAATCTGAAATAAATGTTACTATCAAAATTCCTCACAGACAAGAAATATTCCTTTACATAGACCTGTGTTACATGGACAAGGGTAGTAGTCCTGTGACAGCTGCAAAGGAATGGTTATTTCTGCTGGATAAACTCTGTGGTTTCTTTGGTGCTCCTCTGCGATTAGGGACCAGGAGTGCTGAGTGGAGATGACTTATCTTGAAAAGCTGATGAGGTTATCACTGCCAGCTTGCTGCCCCCTTCCTCCCTCCTGCCTCTGCCCTACTTTACCCTCATCCCACTCATCAATATCTAAACTACTTTTCAAGCAGCTCCAGGACTACAGGGCAGAATTTTAAGGAAAGTAAAGTTGGCGATGAGTTTCCATAAAATGTAATGCTGATGGCTGCAGTGATGAGGAAGCCTAATGGATGAGCAGCTCAGATGTCTTGCTGTGAAGGGCAGAGGGGGCTGCCAGAGGCAAGACTTTGTCTATTGGCATCTTAATTGTCAGGTTTCAGAACTGCACATAAAAATGCAAACCCTGATGCTGCCCCTGGCAGCTTCTTGGAGTTGGTCTGATTCACACCAGCTTACAGCACACTGAAGAAAAGCTTTGAAGAGCAGGGAATGATGGTCTTGCAGGTAAAAGGATCAAAACAGGTAAGATTTAAGAACAAGTTCTATAAATGAAGTGTAAATTTCAATAGCTACAGTAGAAAAGATGAGGCAATAAAAGCAAGTGGTAGCTAAGGAGTTAACTGTGGACCCCATATGGCATATGTCCACTTCATTAGGAGCAGACTAGGACTGAATTCTGCCTAGACAGCCAGAGAGAAAATATAGGGAATGGCACTGAGGGCAGTGAATGGAAATTCCCATCTTTTTAGTGACTTTACACTGTCTACGTGCAAGTCACAAACTTCTCTATGGATCGGTTTTCCTGACTGTGAAATATTCGGTAAAACTGAGCCAAGTGTGACTACAGCATTATGGCAGGACCTCTGAGACAGGACCTTGCACACATCAGGGAGTGTGGGTTTACCAGGGTTTGTAGTAGTGCAGCTTTTGGAAACCCAGCATTGGAAGACAATTCTGGTTTGTAGACTGCAACTTGCTTAAAATCCCTAACTAGAAAATGTTACTTGACAAATCTATACTATTTTTGTAGCTTCTAGGGGCTGCAAAAAATTTAAATTTCTTTAGCTTTATCAGATGCAAGCCTAGGTGAGTTTTTGGAAGCAGAGGTTGTCCAGAGAGGTTGTGCATTCTCCATCCTTGGAGGTTTTCAAGGCTTGACTCAATAAAGCCCCGAGCAACCTCCTCTGATCCTGCTTTGAGTAGGAAGTTGGGTTAAAGAGTTCCTGAGGTCTTTTCTAGACTGAATTATCTTATGATCCTATTTTTATTTTCTGGTACCAATGAAAGCAAAACAATACCAAATTATGAGAAAGAGAATTTATGCAGATGACTTACTGGTCCCTTAGTATTGCTAATGAGTGCAGAAACATAAAAGATCCCCCCATCCACTAGATGATCTAGGAGATGGATCTAAGGAGACCATGCATTATAGGGCATGACTCTAGGGGGCTTAGCAGGTATCAGTCCCTGCTTAGTGCACTGGTAAAAGAGACAAGGCTTTTTACTGCGCTTGTCACACCTCCCCTACACACTCCCTTCTCCCATTTGTAACTCTTGCTGTGAGATGCAGCAAAGTCTTCATTTCACCTAGCTGTCAATATTTATTGTGCATGTGTAATTTGAAGGTTTTAAGATAATGAAATAAAATTCTTGCCTGCATTCATCAAGCCCGATATGTCTGCAGCATACAAATTGAATACAGAACGACGTAAAACTACCATAGGAGACAGTGAAATAGATCAACCTTTGTATAATTGAATGAACAAATTCTCAGTCATAGCAGGGATGCCAGTGGGCAAAAGGGATTGTGGCCTCCCAGGTCCCTCAGAAAAACACTTTTCTGGCAATTATATAGCTTCAAAGTTGGAAAATGCCAAAGATTCATCAGCAAACGATCTGTGTTTTCACACTACTACATAAAACATGTAAGATACTTGTGGAAGATGTCATTTTAAGGAATGTGTCCATTTAAAGCAGCAGCTCTTATAAGTGAAGATAATTTTAGGTTTTAGGATCAGAAATGGTCTGCTATGCTTGAACTGCAAGTAGTGACTTATGGTTACTGCCTGGAAAATGTAGTTCACCTGAAAATTATTGTCTTAAGATTGCTTAAGTATCACTGGCTAATGTGAACTGAGTCTTGATTAAGGCAGTTTTAAGGAGGTGCATTGCAGGGTATAGAGATTTAAAGGAAAACAGTGTTTTCCCAGAGCTGTTCACATATTTTTCATAATCAGTCAGACATCCCTTCTCCCCCCACATTATTTTGATACTGATGAATTAATTTAAATAAATTATTAGATATTGAGTGGGGAGACAGAGTGAGGGAAAGAAAGGAGGGGAAGTGTCTTGGGCAATTCCTCTGGGGTCAGCAGGGGAGGCTACCAGAAGGGAGTTGAAAATTGGGACAATTTAAATTAGTCATTGGTAACTGAGAAAGTAGAACAATACCCTAGACACATAGTGATATGTGGAGGCAAAGGGAAAGAAATCTCTGGATAACTGCACAGATACAAAGATGTTCCTGGGCCTGCATTAGCAGAGATTTCTCAAGTCCATAGCAGCTCAAAGCTCGTAGTGGATTTAAGGGGAAAGAGAAACAAAAGTGAAAGCTTTATTATTATTTTCATATATTAGCCAAAACAGGGAAAGGTATCTTACCTACCATAGATCAGAATAAATTAACTCCTACAGGGACCAAGGGAAACATTTGAAACAATTCAGTTTGACTGCAGGTGTCTACATCCCAGGAGAATTTGTACTCTTGGGGCTGAAGTCTTACTCATGCTCTAGAGAAATGGGAGAGAAGCCAAACACATCAGTGTCACATTGAAACCAGGGCCCTGGGGAAGTAATCCCTCCCGAGAAACTCTCACTGGATGCTGGTACCACGAATCATGTGTGATTTATACTTGTGCTCTGATTACAGCTAGTGGGGAATTATTTTTAGCTTTCCATTCAGAAATGAAAATTCATCAGAAATGCCTTCCTTTACCCACCCCCCCACACCCCCCAAATTTAGATGCTTCAGTGGAGCTGATCCTCAGATAACTTTTCTGAGCAAAACCAGAGAAACAGAGAACCATCCAGAATAATGAATAGAGTAATGATATCAGCTGGAAACTAAGTTTAAAGGTACCTCACAGACCAGTGCTGTAAACAGGCAAAAGAAAAACTGAACCGAGATCCCTTCTACACCCAGACTGGTCTATTGGTTATTGTGGTTAATGTAGTATTGTGTTGTGAGTGTCACCGTGGGCAGCTGACTGCTGCTGATCAGTCAAGAAGGGCTCTGAAAGTCTGGCAGTGTTGTAGCCCATCACTTTTCTGGAGAGTCTCTCCTAGCCAGTTCCCAGCTGCAATCTCTTGATTTGCTTATATCTGTTTTTACTCAGGGTTTGACCTCAAACAACCCTGCCATCAAATTCAACGCCCCACACCAAAAAAAAAAAAAAAAAAAAAAAAAAAAAGAAGGGGGACAGGGGGTACTGTAGGTAAACACACAGACTCAGTAATTCACAGATCTATGGTTTCTCTCTCTGGCGATTCCTTCCCAAACACCCAAGAGGACATGAAAACTGCTAAGTGCCTATAGTCCCTTCTTTGCATTTAGGATCCCTCTAGCAAGGCTGTACATTGGGTTTTGGGATATTTTGCATTTTTTATCCCCTTCTGCCTGTTGCTTGATTTTGGCTGTAAAAGAGAAGATGAAGGGCTTGCATTCGACTTCTACCTTCACCTCTGCTGTGTGTAATCAGTGGTGTTTTTCAGGCAGAAAGAACACGGATAAAGTCTCATGTTTGCCTTTTGTTCCACATGAAAGGACATCACACATCCTGTTGTTCATCAGTCAAGGTTATTCCTCTTGGCTGCCTGCCTGCTTCTCCCATTACTTGTGCCTTAAACTGTGCCTTATTCACTTTCCTGTAGCTTAACGTGTCCCTGGTTTCCTTGCTTACCCCAGGCTTGCCAAGGCGGCAATGGGGAAAGTTAGTGGCGGTCATGGTGTTTTCTAGTTATCCATACTTCTGACACCCTCTGTCTTGCCTGATTTTCGCATAACAGAAATGTCACATCTGTACATACGTGACCTTAGTTTAGACCATGAAATACTTAGGGGTCATACAAGTATTAAAATTAACATTCTGACTCAGAAGGTGAGACCAAGATATGAATGAGTAGTCAGCAATTGTGCTCTTGGAAGGGTCATCCTCCCAAACCCATGCTATTTTGGCTCTGCAGAAGGGGACCACAAGAACTCTGTTCCAGGATGGAATATAATTTTGAAGTCCAGTTTTGTTCCAAGTCAGAATTAAACCCAACAAAAATATTTATAATCTCCATGAATGGAAAGTTCAGGGAGAAATTAAATACTTGTTGAGAACACAGCTTCGTTCAGACTTTCCTTTTTTAATATACTGCATGTATACAATACTTATTCTTTTTTAATATTCTTTTTCCTTTTGGTCAGAACTAAGCACAGAATGAGAAATGAAAATCCCTTTTTTTTCAAATGTCAGAAATGGGACAGACTGACACTGCTGTCACACCTCTTCCCTTCTACTCCTCCTCACCCCTTCCCAGTTCTTCCACATGAAATTTAAGCAAAAATAGATGAGATTTTTCCATATGTGAAGCAAGTGATAAAGGCACCCACGCCCGGTTCTGATGAAATCTACTGTCATCCCAATCTGACATGACATTGCCAAGCAAGGTGATTGATCTGTAGGGTCTATCTTACAGTGACAAGCATGAAGTTGTGAGATCTGGCTACCAACCAGAAAATGTACTGGTAGACTTAAAGCAGTGTTTCGGCAAGTCCTAAAGATCTGCTTAGACCTGGGGGCCTGTTACCAACTGCATCTTTGTATCATTGCTGCTTTGCTTCACAGGGATAGTGGTGAGACATCTCATAGTCTGGGGGGCTGCCTCTGTCTCAGGGTATGTTTGCGCTGAAGTTTGATGCTTGAGAAGGTGCATGGGAAGAACCACCGGTGTAGCAATCACGCTGGTGGAATGAGTTGCTGTTCCACAGCTAAGTGTCAGCTGGGAAAACTGTCATAGTTCTGCACTAAAGAGGTCCCAGTTTGAATACATGAAGACTTGAAACCTTGATTTTCTATTGCTTCATATGTCCACAAGCACTTCTTCATACAAAGGATTAGCAAATAGTACAGTAGCTCTTTTTGTGCTTGAAGTTAGTCTTCATAGGTTGTGTAATGTATGTACAGTCAGCCCATCTGTTGCATCCTGGAAGTGTCAGCCTTGTAGTGCGAGTGCCCAAGCAGAGTGAAGTTTGCCGTACTTATTCTTGGGTTTTCCTGGATGGAAATCTGTGCACACACAGTGGGTGCCCTGCAAACACATATGGAGTGAAAACTCACACCTCTAGGAAGCATTAGTCATGCTGGACACACACTGTAGGGATGTTCAGCACATATACTGTGGTCATACCCAGGATCTGCCCTGTGTCTACACAGACAGCAGCACCCTACCTGATAGAGTGACTAGATATCCAGCATCACAGATATCTTCTCAGTTAGCTCCAGATCAGCTGGGCTGTTGAGATAACTTCCATCAGCCCAAATGTTGGAAAAACTCTAATAAACACAGATGATGTGAGAAGCTGTGCAGAGATGCAGGAGTGTTAGGAGGGTTCAAGGAGAGCTCATGAGTACAACAAACCAGTGGGTTCCCTCCATGCTTATACTAAACCCCTCGTTCACTCTTGTCAGATTCTCCTCTGAGACCCCCAGTATTGCATCTTCACCATTATCTCCCACTCCTGTGATTGCTGCTCACTCCTTTTCCTTCTGGTCTATCCCATCCTCTTCCCCCAGATTGCTTCTGTTTCCCACCTTACTATCCCTTGATGCATGTCTTTGCTTTTCCCTTACTACATCTCCTGTCCCTTCTGTCTCTTTCTCTCCTGGGCTGGAAACCAGGCAGCAGATTTAATTTCCCTTGGATAACTCCATCCAGAACAGCTTTGGGCATTCTAGATCCTGGGATGTGTTGCAAAGCCACTGGAGCTTCCAAAGTCTGTGCTGACCCCTTCGACCTTCCTATCTTGAGGTCAGTGTCTCACTGAGCTTTGTCTCAATAAGGAGATGTGCCTTGCTGGTTAGGAAATGCTGGCCTGTAATAACATATTTGAGTCAGGTTTTCTATGAAGGACAATCTGTGTCCCTCTGTGTTGAAGGAATGGGAATGGGCTTGCTTCCCTGTCTAATGCAAGCTCATTGTGCTGTCCCAGACTCCCTGGTGAGGTTAGCAGCTGTTTGGTAGTGTGAACAGGAAGAAGGAACCATTTCTGCATGGACATTTTGGGAGGCTGTGGTTGGAAAACCAGATCTGCTGATCTGTTTCACTAGACATTTGTGGAGGTCATGTAAGATGGACTTCTCTGCCAGTGGAGGAGGCCTTATCTTACACGAAGTTGTTCTCAAAGCCTTTCAGAAGCAGGTTTTCCCATTGAATTATAGCATGAACCAGGGACAGATCTGCCACTGAAATGTTATTGTCACTTTGCTCAGCACTGTACTACCAGTCCATGCAGTTTCTCCACACTTGTGTCCATGTAGTAACACTTGCTTTTCTCCCTTGCTTTCAATGCTGTGATGGTTGCTGTATATACACTTCTTCAAATCACCTGTTTCAAGAGGCTTCGTCTGACAATTACAAGGGCATCTATTTTCCAGGGGAAATAGCATAACTGCCCTAAGTATTTACTGTAACCTGGAAAATCTGTCAGTCATCTGTCTAGAGGGTAAATTGGTTCAGCATGTTTTTCATCTTTTGTTAAAAAGTAACTCTTTTACTCAAATCATTACTGCATTGTCTGTTTCTGAACATTTACATCCTCAGTGCCAGATGATGGAATTTCCAGAACTTCCTCCATTACTTCCTTAATAAGAAAAGAAAATTTTCAATATAGAAAATGTGACTTTTTAAGCTTTTTAAGCTCTCTCAGGGAATTCAGCGTGGTTTCTCTGCTGCCAGAAGGCAAAGCTTAGTTTCTATATCTGCAATCAGACAAATGAGGATAAATCAGCTTACCAACAGGCAGTGTGAACCTGCAGAAGGAAGAAAATACACACAAAGGCCATGCAGCCAAACCACAACAGAACCAGGACTGTGTGCATGGGATGATTTCACTAGAGGTTTTTCATCTGCTGGGGCACAGAAAAAGAAAATTTGGATTCTGGAACTCTGCTACTGACTTTGCCAGAAAATCACAGTGAGATGCCAGGAGAAAAACATCAACTCAATTGCAAAAAACCTGTATCTCATATAGTTTTTTGCTGTGTTTTTCTTCTGAGCAACTGTTACTGTGATGTACTAACATGATTGCTGCATTCAGTGTGACAACAGCTTCTCATGTGAGTAAGCATGAGTAGGCACAATGTTTAATTTCTCTGTGACCGTACAACATTTAACAAACCTTCTAGTGCAGTGAGCAGGGAGAGTTAGCTTTACCCAGTGTTCTGAGATATTTTGGTGCAGGCTGCTGTGCTACAAAGGGTAGGTTTACAGTGTGCACCCTTTCTAAGAAGATGCTATTATTTTCCTGGATTGGATTTAAAAAGACAACCATTAGAAATAGCATGCAGGCACTGTAATGTCAGACTCTCATAATTTCTAGTACCTGTCATTGTTAATCAAATAGTAAAAGTTATTTTGAGAGTCCTAACAGCCACTGGAGTCTATCCCTCCTTCCCCATCCCTACCTCTCACCCCTGCTTCTTTACTTCATTTACAGTGCAAAGAAGAAAGTGTTTGGTGACATTAGAACAGGTATGAAGGTAGGGTGGAATTGACAGCTCTCATCAATGAAGTACCTCCATCAGTGGGGATTATGGGAGAGTAGGGACAGCAGGAAAGGGAAAGATGAAGTGATCCTATTTATAAATGTATTCCCCCACTCCCTGCCTGTACCATGCAGATATCTCAGCAGCGCAGATGGAACTGCATACTGATGAAGACATGGGGCATCTATGAAAAATGCTGGATCTGGCTGAGCTCCCTGCAAGCACAGGGTCTGCTTTCTCTTCTATTAAAGCCCAGCACACTCACATTTTTCAAAGCTTGGACATACATTCCAGGTTTTGGTGCTGCTGTTGTGGCTTTGCCTCTGCCTAAGAGCAAAGCCCAGTTTCCACTTCAGCAATCAGATAAAAGAGTGCAAAGCAACTGAACAAGAGGCTGAACGAACAAGCAAGAGGTAACTTCAAATCAGTTCATCAGTAGGCAATGTGAATAGGGGAAAATTAGTATCTCTACAAAGAGGCCATGTAAGATTACCAGCCAGAATGCCTGGAGAAAGCCAGTTCTGTCAAATATAAGAGATCAGCTTGCTGAGGTGCCTGGAGGATTGTAAAGAAAAATCTGGGCGATTCCTCAAAGCCTAGGCATTGTGCTAAACCAGCACTGTGAGAAATGTAGTGGAGTTACTGTAGTTTCTTGCACAGTGTGTACATCTGACAGTGCCATATGAATATCAGTGAAGTGGTGCAAAACCCCATGGAGGTAGGTATGAGAAATCACATCTTTTCGTTACGGACATCAAAAAGCCAATATGGTCAAGGTTCTTTGGTTCCAATGTACCGAACAGACAATGCTTCTTCTGGAGTCAGCGGGAGATGTGGGTGTCCAGTACACTCCAATACCAGGCCCTCAGTAACTGGCCTGAGATCACACTGCAAAAGTGACAGATCTGTTCAGAGCTCAGGACTTATGACTCTCAGGCCACCTGCTCTTCCTCTGAGATAATCCTACCCTATAGTCTTATGCCAAAGTGTTTGGAGGAGGAAAATGACTGGAAAGGGTAAGGTCTGTGTTCATAGTCTATGAATTTCCTTAATTAAAGATCAAAGGGTGCCATTTGAAGTTTTGGGGGACTGGGATGAAAAATATTAGTGTCTGAAAAAATGCTAACCCCTCAAGGGTCCCTTTTTAATATGCTAGCACAGATGGAATGATCTCCTGGAGGCCAGGGCAACCGTGATCCTTGATGAGCTCCTTGTATGTGTAAGCTTCCCTTCATTCTCTTTTTTATCCTTGATGGCCTTAGTGCCCTTTCCAAAATGGGTCTTATGCCAGTTCCTGCTGAACAAATTTCTGTGTTGCAAGAAACATTGTCACAGCTGACTGCAGTGAGCCAGACAGAAGCCAAAGACCTGGAGATTCAGAAATCTCCTAGGAAATCTTCCTGGAAAGGAGAAAAAGTTACACTACGGTAATCCCAAGCAGAAATGTTGGGTCTGCCTGGCTCATCTGTTGACCCCAGCTGTCAGAGCTGCAAGCTGCTTTCAACTCCACATGCAAGGAGGGACACCTGCTAAAGCAGGGGAGCACCACATACCTGAGGTCACTCCTTTCCATCCCTGATGCTGCCTTGCTTCGAGCCACCTTCTCAGGGCAGGCACATGGCTAACATAGCAACATTCCCACCCTGTGTGGCTCCCAGGGACCATAAGAGCAAATCTACCTTCGTTTGTAAAGCGAGCCACTTGAAATATCGTCCAAAAAGATCTCAAGAAAGGTTTTGATCTTTCCTTCCAAGCGTGGACCAGATGTTGTTGCCAGCACAGACTGTTCAGCCCGATCAGCATGATAGATACTCCTGCAAGGAATACAATTTTAGCTGTTTTAGTACATATCTACTTCACCATCTGCTATTTGTTGGCATGAATGTGTACTATAAGAAAACTAGGTTCAAGGGGAAAAAAGGGCCTCACCAACCTTTTAGAGTTTCAAGTTCATTCTAGGGTTTGGATTCTGTTTTGTTTTAACCATCAGATATTCTCACACAAAACACAGTATGTCTTCTGTGCTTATGTTCTTAGGATCTCTTCTTCTTTTTTTTTTTTTTTTTGTGAGCATTGCTATTGCTAGAGATCCTCAAACAAGGGTACTGTCCTTACAATAAGCACTAGAAACTCAGTTAACTTGGTAGGATAGTCCATACAAGGTGTAGAAGACTTTCTCAAGATGAGTAGGAGAGTTTTCAGATGATGGGCTTGAAAGAATCTTGCGGTATTCTTGACCAGGACTTTAGTCTTTCTTCTTCTCTCACTGAGATTTTCTGTCCAAGTTAACCTGAGACAACTAAAGAGGGGCCTGAACAGAAAGCCATCCACGGGAATATGAGAGACATCAAATAGCCTCATCCCTCCCTGAAAGCAATAACACAGAAGTTTGGTGTGCAGTATTAGTGAGAAATATTTGTACAGTTCTTTGAAGTTAGGAAGCACTATATAAATGCTAAGTATTATTAACTACATGAATCAGTCATCTTCAGAGAAATCTAAAGATGGGAGAGCAGTCTCTTCCTTTCTTAATGATAACCAACTCCCAAAGTTATTAATAAAAAAAAACACTTTTAAAAATAGATCAAATGATTTCCCCATCCCGTGATAATCTCTCTGATTGCCCCCATGTTTCAATTCACTGTATCATCTGAGAGATCAAAGGATATGTCTGAAGCTGGCAAGCCAATCCCACAAAGAAGAAAACCTTCTTCTGCTGTAGATAAACAAAATACAATTTCCAGATAACATCATGGTGTTGATCAAAATAGCTGCCTTTCCAATTAGATTTCAAAGAATTCTTAATTGTTATTGATTTAATCTGGAGATGTGCAGATTTTTCCAGTCAGGAACCTGTTTCACAGGGAGCCTATTACCCTGGGGATTTCAGTTACAGACAGTTTTTAGTAAGCAGCAACAGCCTGGCTGTCAGGCAGGTGACAATAAAAAGGGAATCTGTCCAGATACAGGAGACAGTGCTATTTGTGTTTCTGTTTCCTGCCATAATTTAGACCATGTAGCCTTATCCATTCTGAAATGACAGCAGACCTCAAATCTGCATAAAGGCACTTGCCTTTAAATTGTAATAGGCAGAGTGCTTAAATAAAAATCTATCTTATCTATCTACCTAGTTATCACCTCAGTCTTTCCTTCTGTTTTTATACTTATTAATTCAAACAATGGGGGTCTGCCTTGAAACTTCTCCTTGCTAGTCCCAGATCAGATGCCCGTGTTCAGCAGATAGATAGATACATATATATGTATATTTGTAGTTTGCTGTGCAATAATAAATAAATAAATAAATATGTAGAGGATTCTGTAATGTCCGCTGAGCTGCCATTTCAAAGTCAGGTAAAACAGCAGGGTGTGGGAAGAAAGGAGGGAAATGGGGACTCCTGTCAAGCAGCAATAAGAGGAAGAATGAAAAATAACCCCCCAAAGAAAATTGTTCTGTCCCAGGCAAATGACGGTGGAAGGATTTCTAATCCTTTGGTAAAGTGACAGTGGGGGATTTAATGCTGTCAGGTAGGTATGACAATGTCAGGAAGAGTGACTCAGGAAAGGTGAATCAGAGCCAGGTGCCATCGGGAAAATAAGCGCCCAACCCATGAGCAAGATCAGTCGCTCAATGCCTTCTTGCAAGGCAGCTGCACTACAACTTGATGGCAAAGCGCAGCTGTCTGTGCATGCTGCATCCTGCATGGATCATGACAGGATGCTCTGCCAGCTGGGGAATTTGTTATCAAAAAGAACAGAGAGGGCCTGGGTGAGAGTCACAAGTAGCACCAGGAAAAAAGATTAAATCTGGTGCTATTGGGGGAAAAAATGAAGAAGAGTTTGAAGAAGCCTGGAAAGCAATGAATGATGTGGAGACTGATGAGAAACACACCTTCCTGTAGGTTTTAAAGTACTGCATTGGCCTCAGGACACCTGAGTTCCTCTTTGGCTAGATTTACTGCCACCAGGCACCATGGAGGGAGAGAGCTGATCAGTTAATTCTAAAACAAAAAACTGAAAGGGATATAAATCTTCTCCACTGGGGCAAAAGCCAACCTTTAACTTTATGAGTTATTTCAAGTGATGCTGCATTTCTAGGACCCACACAGGAATGCATGTGCCTGGGTGGCTATACAAACCATCGACACTCTAAATTAGTATGAAAGGTGAATTTTATGTATGGGGCTGATATGAAAAGCCTTGGAGTAAGGGAGAGTCCCATTGCTAAGAGGCTGAAAGCATTAGAAACCCATGGGAGATCCTTTCCATTTTGTACTTCTATTTCTCAGAGGCTCTGAGAATCACCAGGACTTTTGGATCCCTGTGAGCAGAATCTATTTCGTCCAGACACTGTACATTCAGGCTGAACTTCTTCAGAAAAAAAAAGATGGTTATGAACTAATTCCCAGCTCTGTCTTCCAAGCAACTTCATCTAACCACAACAGGCTTTTTCTCCAAAACCAAGGTTTCTAAACAGCGTTATTAAATATCAGCTGTCTATTTGATGATGTAGAAAATAACTGACCCTGTAGGAAACCAAGCCAAAACCACATCTGCTAAAGTCAAAGTTACATTTAGGTTAAGTTTAGCCTAATCTCAAGAGCAACCATTTTTTCTCCATTGTCCTATAGGGAAATGGTGTTTCATTAATAAAAGATATTGTAAAGGACATTTCCATTAGATGACAACATTAGAGGGCAGTACTCAGCTAGCAACCAGTCCTATCAGTTCATTGAACAGCTGTGTTTATATGGGGCTGTTTGTAAAATTTATGTTTGAGTTTGTTTTAACCTTTCTTTATTGCTACTGGAAAAACAATAGATCTTTTTCCATTACAAGTCATTGAGTGCTACATTAAAATCCAGCAGGAGGAGTGAAACTTCCCATGCCCCTTCTCTCCAGAAATTGCTGATTGTATATATGTATGTTTTTTGTAAACATAAAACCCCTGCATGGTCTGAGATGCCGCCTTCTCAGTGAGCTGCCAGAACTGTATTGCATCCATCCAGGTTCTTATTTTGCTTTTTCCCTGTGACTACATGCCTGATCTGTTCACAGGAGAGTGGATGTCCCATTTCTCAGTCCTGTGGCCAGGTCAGGCACATCATGACTCATTTGTAGCAGGCAAACAAAATCCACACAGCTCTGTAGGGTGGGCACCTTAGGCCTTCCCCTGTATCCCTTCAGTGGTTAGGTAGACCAAACACATTATTTCAAGCATCTGCTCCCTCTTCTGGGCTTTGTCTCATCCCAGTCCATCCCTCTGTTTATAACTTCTCCTTTCTGCCTTTCTGCAAGGGAACATCACTTCCTTCTCTACATTTTGTTTTTCTGCCCCACTTTTGAGTCCACTGCAGACACCAAATCTGGAGTTCAGAAGGATATCCTTGTGTGACCTTTCCCCACTCTGTTCTTAATCCCATTCCCTTCTGAGACTGATCTGGGCTCCAGCTCTTCCAAATTCTCCCAGTAATCCAAGCCTTTCCTTCCTTGGTTGCCTTATTCCTGACAGAGACATCTTCTGTTGCAGCAACCAGGTTGCCGGGTATGGTACTGTGGGAGTGTCGCCCTGTCCTCCATGTGAAGCTCAGTGTTCTGACTAAGCTCCTCTCAACGCTAGGTCCACTAACATCAGCCATCGTAGCTGTATCTCAGCATCCCCATCTGTGGTATACCTAGCTTTCGTGCTGTGGTTTTCCATGTGCATCCTACCCTGAGAATCAGGAGTCCTAGCACAATTCAGATGCCCTGGCCTTCTGTCAGTGGCTTTGCTGTTACTACACACCATCTCCTGGATCGATGCCCTCCTAAGAAATACAGCCATTCTTGGCATCGTCTCTTATAAGCTGAATGCCAAGGTATAACGCCCTCAGTCCTGCCACTATGTCATCCTTGCTTCTCCCTGGCCCTGTCCTGCATCTCTGGAAAATGGTCATCTTCATGAACGCGCTCCATGTGCCCTTTCTTTGGATCTTGCTTGTTTCCCTCTCTTTACCACCATCCCAATTTGAGATTCCTCAGTCCTACCTGCCTCCCTGATACTCCTTGAGCCAGTTCACAAAAGATTTGGAATTAAAATGGGGAGAAAAATCCCATGGAAACTGACTGTTTTCCGTGGTTTCATGGTATGATGGCATGTTGTATTCATGATGCCTTGCTCGTCCATTTACACACATGAGCAGGAGTTTCCATTTACAAACAGAGAAACTGAGGGCAAAAAGCTGGCTTGATTTACCAAATGTCAAAAGCAGGTGTGGAAATAGGGGGAATTCTCCAAATACCCTGTCCAGTCCATATACACTCCACCTTGGAGCTGGCCACTTTAATTAATAGCTGTGCATATTTGCAGCCACTGATGACAACTATTTCCTCACACACCGTGTAATCAGCCTACATCTGCCACAAGAGGTCAAAGAGTCAGACACCAGAGATGGATTTTTAAATACAATTCTTAATAAAGCTGCCAGCCCCAAACCAGCTGTGGTTATGCTAAAGTTGCCCCAAGTCTCTGGATGTAAACATAGCAGAAACAGGCTGAGGAAGAGCCATTCTCGCCCTCCCCAGCATCGCCTTCTGCAGCAGCTATTTAGTGCTGCGGGAAGGATACCAGGCATGATGGACTGAAGCTGGAAGCCTTTACACCAAATCCTGTCTCCCAAGTGCTCCCTCAGTTTGTTGCATCTCTGCGACCATGGCAGGTACATTGATCTAGCTGACAGACTAAGGTCCTGTAGCTCAGTTTTAGATAGATGAACTGTAATTTTAGTAATAGGTCGTTTAAATAATATTGTGTCACTTTTACATCTCACCTCTTTTTCCTTTGAATGCAAGTGCCTGTCTCCTTTTGACAGGTGGATATTTTTTTTTTTTTTTTCCTTCTCCTTTTCCCCACAAAGACTTTGCCTGAAGGACATCAGGAGTCATAATAATGGTTGATGCTTTCATGAGATCCTTACAGATTACGGCTAAATGGAACGGTGCTGTAATGTGATTACCTCCCCACTCTCACTCCTGCTGTGCCATGTAATGGCATGGTGGGGCTCTCCACTGGGATTAAAGCCAGTCAGACTGAAAATTGACTTGCCTTGGGGGCCATCAAGCAAATTTAAATGGCTACTTCAAGATTCTGCCTGCCAGTGAGCCATTTCTTCAGCGGATTAGCAAAATGAATGAAATAGGGAGACAGGAAGGCAGTAAAAACTATGCCATTAAGCATACATGCTCTCTCTCTCCCCTTCTTTCTGATTTTGCTCTAAACACTAATTCTAGTTCCTTTTAATTTCTCTCTGTGTTCTGCTTCATGCCAGCAATGGGAAGGGAGATCAGTACAGAAAAAAGGCTGCAACCTACCTTTCACTGAGCTTCAGGTGGGCTGGGGGGGAAGGGAGGAGGGGAGGAGGACTTGCCCTTCTCTTTCATGCATTTTCCCTGGGGATACAGGCTCTTCTACAGAGATTTCAGAATATATAAACTTGTTTTCTGCTTGGAGTCACCCTGGGGTGTAATTCCTCCTGCAAGTCTAAAGCTGAGCAGTGAGAAGGAATGACTGTCCCCTACTGCTCCTGTGGTCAGGCTCTTCTCTGCTGTCACAGCCACAGGGAACATCTGCTGTCTCCCTCCTTTACTTACATTGCACTAGGACTGGGTCTTGATTCCCTTTGCACGGTAACCTCCTGGTTGTCAGGAGACTATAAAAGTCTCAACTATGTGATGGTAGTCGGAGTAGAAACAGGTTCTCTGGCTCTACAAGCATCCATTTAAGGTGAAGGCTCATCATAGCAGATTCTCCCCGGTTTTCTTGTACTGGGAACAACGTTGGTGTCTGAGGAGGATTCATGTCTACTCCCTTGTCATCCAATGCTCTTCGGTAGCTCCAGCTCTACTTAAATTCCTTGGCTTTTCAGATTATGTGAATGGGATGTTTAGGTACTCCTGTGGATAGAAATGTTTTCCCATCTCAGACCCCAAGAATGCTGAGATAAGACTAATGTGCTCTTAGGCTATTTACAGAAAGACATTCATGAGATGTGACTTTGAATACTGCAGTTACACCACAACTTTCTTTGGCAGCTCAGCCCAGTCTATTTCTCAGCTGTTCTCTTAATATTCTGTCTAAAAATTTCCCTGATGCAGCTGAAGTTTAATTACTTCTTTCTCTAACATTGCTGACTAATGATAATAATTGTTTCCTGTCCTCTGGTGCAACATTCTTTTCTTTATCTGAAGACAGTTATTGTGTCTCCCCTTGGTATTATTTCCTTTACTTTGAAATTGCCTAGAAGCATAGTCCCTTTTCTTGTCTAGCTGCTAAATAAATCCAGAAATACAACAGCGAGAGTGAAACCTGGGTGGTGGTGGGGACACACAGGTGGGATGACCCAGGAAACCAGCACTGACAGAGATTTTTGCTCTGCAGTAGGTCACATTGACAGCTCTTTAACAACTTACACAAAAGGAACTGATGGTGTCAGCTGAGGTACTAATGGACTAAACTCTACATTACAGGTACTGGTAGTTACTGTCTTTATTACAGAATCACAGAATCACAGAATGACAGTATGGTAGGGGTTGGAAAGGACCTCTGGAGATCATCTCGTCCAACCCCCCTGCTTGAGCAGGAACACCTACAGCAGGGTGCACAGGACTGTGTCCAGGTGGGTTTTGAATATTTCCAGGGAAGGAGACTCCACAACCTCTCTGGGCAACCTGTTCCAGTGCTCTGTTGACCTCACAGTAAAGAAGTTTTTTCTCATGTTTAGGTGGAACTTCCTGTGTTCCAAATTGTGCCCATTGCCCCTTGTCCTGTCATTGGGCACCACTGAAAAGAGTCTGGCCCCAGCCTCTTGACACCCACCCTTTAGATATTTATAAGCATTGATAAGATTCTCCCCTCAGTCTTCTCTTCTCCAGGCTGAACAAACCCAGGTCTCTCAGCCTTTCCTCATAAGAGAGATGTTCCAGTCCCCTGATCATCTTTGTAGCTCTCTGCTGGACTCTCTCCAGTAGTTCCCTGTCTTCTTGAACTGGGGATATCCAGAACTGGACACAGTACTCCAGATATGGCCTCACTAGGGTGGAGTAGATGGGGAGGATAACCTCCCTCCACCTGATGGCCACACTCCTTTTAATGCACCCCAGGATGCCATTGGCCTTCTTGGCCACAAGAGCACCGTGCTGGCTCATGGTCAACTTGCTGTCCACCGGCACTTGCAGGTCCTTCTCAGTGGAGCTGCTTTCCAGCAGGTCAACGCCCAACCTGCACTGGTGCATGGGGTTGTTCCTCCCCAGGGGCAGGACCATACACTTGCTTTTGTTGAATTTCATGAGGTTCCCCTCAGCCCAGCTCTCCAGCCTGTCCAGGTCTCGCTGAACGGCAGCACAGCCTTCTGGTGTATCAGCCACTCCTCCCAGCTTGGTATCATCAGCAAACTTGCTGAGGGTACACTCTGTCCCTTCATTCAGGTCATTGATGAATATGTTGAACAGGACTGGACCCAGCACAGACCCTTGGGGAACACCACTAGTTACAGGCCTCCAACCAGACTCCGCACCACTGAGCACAACCTTCCTAGCTCTGCCATTCAGCCAGTTCTCGAATCACCTCACTGTCCACTCATCACTCAACCCACACTTCCTAAGTTTACGTATGAGGATGTCATGGGTGACAGTGTCAAAAGCCTTGCTGAAGACAAGGTAAACAACATCCACTGCTCTCCCTTCATCTACCCAGCCAGTTACGCCATCACAGAAGGCTATCAGATTGGTCAAGCATCTCCCCTTGGTGAATCCATGCTGACTACTTCTGATAACCTTCTTTTCCTCTACATGCCTGGAGATGACCTCCAGAATGAACTGTTCCATCACCTTTCCAGGGATGGAGGTGAGGCTGACTGGCCTATAGCTTTCTGGGTCCTCCTTCTTGCCCTTTTCAAAGACTGGAGTGACATTGTCTACCCTCCAGTCCTCGGGCACTTCTCCTGTCCTCCATGACCTTTCAAAGATGATGGAGAGTGTCTTAGTGAGAGCACCTGCCAGCTCCCTCAGCACTTGTGGATGTGTCCCGTCGTGGCCCATGGGTTTGTGAGGATCCAGTTTGCCTAAATGATCTCTAACCCAATCCTCCTCAACCAAGGGTAGTTTCATAACAGAAGTTCAGGCCTAAGTGGCTATGGAGATTGACACACCATTTTTCCTCTAGAATGTCTCTTTCCAAAGATGGCAGGAAGGAGCCACTATTTCCATTTTTAGAGATGAAAGTCAAGAGATGCAGGGAGTTGCCTGACGTTACAGAGTAAGGATGAAGAAATATGTCTAACTCCCAAGTCCCAGGAAGTGTACCTAAATCATGCTGTTTAAGTAGTCACAATTTCCTTCAGCATAATAAAACTCTAATTATCTTCAGAGGTGCAGGATGAGGACTCCAAGGCTTAGAAAAGACCGTTCACATGATTAAAGCTCCAAATGTGGTTTTAAGCATTTTGCTGGCTAAGGGTCTTGTTTTTTCAGGCAAATCTGCAGTTAAAATCAGCATCCACAGAGAAACTCAGCCAGTGTGTCATGGTTCTGCCACTGATTAGACTATACACACTGTATTTTCCCCAATTCATTTTTATGAACCAACTTTTTCTCAAATGCAAAGGATTTTTTCTGCTTCAGGGAAAAAAAAAAAGAATTATAGCTCCATGGGAAGTGGCAGATTTTGTTATCTGTTAATAGTGTGCATGGGACTTCTTGAAAATATCTGTAAATAGGTCTTCATTTAGATAGTAAGGTTGGCTACAAATAAAACTCCTCAAAGATTCTTTCAAACATAGTGTCTTATTTTTTACTGAGTAGATGCACCTGCAATTTAAATGCCTCTCAAGCAGAGTTCTTCATTCTGGTGACTTACATAGAAATAGCTTCCAAATCCCACCTCCAGACACCAAAGACCTTTGGGAAAGAAGTGTGAAAACTGGCATCATTTGGGATAGGTGGAGGTTACCTCATTGCTCAGAGTAGAGGTATCATGGTTCACTGGATAAGGCATTGAACTGAGACTGTGGAGTTTCTGCTGGTTGACTTGCTGTGCTCACCTTTCTCCTGTTGTGCACTTAGATTAAAATTACATTGAGGCGCAGACTCTTTCTTAGTAAGCATTTCTATTATCATCTAATACAACATTGTTCCTGATCTTAACAGATTCTTCTGCATGTACTAAAAATAAAATTAAATAAAACAAATAAATAAAAGAGAGTAAACCATGACTCTCTTAACTATTTTTTTATAATTTTTCTGCCACTGTCAGTTTTTTCACTGTGTACCTTGTCTGTAGGTAAATATCTGATAAAGACAGACCTTGTCCAAAACAGCTGAGACACTAATTTAAGATGAGAACTGGCAGAAAGTAAAAATGCAGAAAGGAAACAGGTATAAACATGGTAGTTGTACTGGGTCTGGCTTGGATGAGGTTAACTTTCTTCATAGCAGTCTGTATGGGGCTGTGTTTTGGATTTGTGATTAAAACAGTGTTGATAATACAGGGATGTTTTAGTTACTGCTGAGCAGGGCTTACACAGAGTCAAGGCCTTTTCTGCTTCTCCCACTGCCCCACCAGCAAGTAGGCTCGGGGTACACAAGAAGTTGGGAGGGGACACAGCTGGGACAGCTGACCCCAACTGACCAAGGGGATATTCCACACCATATGATGTCAATCTCAACAATAAAAGCTGGGGAAAATAAAGAGGAAGAGCGGAACATTTGTGGTTATGGTGTTTTGTCTTCCCAAGTAACCATTACATGTGATGAAGTCCTGCTTTCTAGTAAGTGGTTGGACATCTGCCGGTTGATGGGAAGTAACGAATGTATTACTTGCTTTGCTTGCACACAGCTTTGTTTCACTTATCAATCTCTCTGTATCTTGGCCATGAGTTTTCAGCTTTTGCTCTTCAGATTCTCTCCCCGGGTCCCACTGGAGGGGACATGAGGGAGCAACTGGGTGGGTGCTTGGCTGCTGGCTAGGGTCAACTCACCACAGTAGTAAGCATCAGACATCCAACCAGTTAACAACTGTCAAAAGTTTTAAAGATCTTATGGCAAATGACTTCCACCACCACTCAATGACCAGCCACGTCTCATATTTTGGCTCAAGATGATGCAGCTCCTGTGGATGTTTACCAGGATAAAAGCAGAAGGTAGTAAGGATAACAGGGCTAACCCTGTGTTTTGGTACACCAACCATGAAGGGCAATTGGTTGGTGAACCAGAGTGAAATTTTGTCTGCATAGGATGGGGGAGGGGAAAGGAACAGACAAAAGAAAATCAGTTTCTACTCAATGCACAAACCCAAGTAGTTTTCTCACCTACCAGCAGGTAAGTTGCAGCTCATTATTGCTGTGAGGATAGAGGTGATTGCACAAATGAATGGGGTGAGACAGCAGTAGCTTACTCAGGCTAAAATTATGAAGTCACTGCCTTCGGGAGGAGAAAGTCTCTCTAGCAGGTGTCCTTGCCTGCATTGTGGATAAAAAAAAAAATCCACAACCAATTCACCACCACCAAATAAAGGGTTTTTTTTGTGTGTGTGAGCAATGGCAGTACATTTCAGCCAAGGTTAATTGATGTCCATCTTTTGTATTATGTAAAAATGACATATATTTTGATTTTTTCAGTTTTGTCCTTTATCTCAGTTTTGGAAGTTTATCTCCCCTGCTTCTCTAAAGTCAAACCAAAGGATGAACAATCTCAGGAGACTGGAGATAGTGACCTTGAAAATACTGAGATGGCTTGGCTAAGCACATAGATGCAATGAGGCTGCACTAATTCTTGTCCAGGTGTCTGGGAGGCAAAGGACAATATAACTCAATATAACTAAGCCATGGGAGGTGGGGTCAGGGGTGGAAGGAGAGCATTTTCACAACACTCTTTGTGTGTGACTGAGTGGTGATGGTGGACACCACCACTTCCACAGCACGGTGCTGTCCCTCTGTGTGTCAGTGCTGTCTGTCACCTGGCTCTAATCCATGAGGGGTGGCCAAGTGCAGTGTTGCTTTACCTAGCTTTTGTGTTCATAACAATTTTGGAGATAGGGGGTAATTTTAAAAACCACATAGACAAATTTTCTCCTAGGAAATGAGACCCACTGCTTTAAGTAACCTCTTACCAGTCATTATGCCCCTCCATGTTTCAGGCTGTATCATTTTATGCTGCTGTTGTTAGGTCAATCCTACATGGATATCCGGACCACCTGAGACTGTACCTATGTACAACTCTTTTTAATTATGTCTGCATGAACCCCAGTGAAGGTATCTATTCTGACTTAAGAATGTCTTATTTTAATGTAGCTTGAACCTGTTCCTTGCTGACTTAACCTAAACCAAAATAAACCCTTTTTTAAGCCACAAAAAGACTGCTCATTATTTTATAGTTAACTTCACAAAAGATGGTTAAAGTGGTTTGGAAAAAAGTCTTTGCAACCAAACCAGTTAATGGAAAGCTTATTGAACTCTAGCCAGGGCTGTGCTGAAAGCAATTCAGTAAGTTTATATTTAACCCACTTCTGAAATCTAAGCCAGGTCCAAAGCTAGCTGTTAAAATTTGTCTTCAACATGCTGCCTTCTGCCTATTGCTGTCTTCATGTGCATAAACCCAGTGTTTATTCTTGACTCTATAGGAGACTTCTTTTCCCTACATTTGTTCAGGGTCCAGCAAAGGAGCAGATGCAATCTCATCTGTTATTGAGATTACAGTAGAAAGGCTCGTTACTCCAACTGCTCCCTCATCTATCCTCTTTCCTTTTTCTGCTCCTGGGCTTGATTGATATTCAGAGGGTGGAATAACCCTGGAAATTTGTTTAGGAGCAAATCACAAGTAATATTGTAGAAGACCATCTATCACTGTGTACATACTGTGTTCATATCTCTTAAAATTACTGTTTTCTGTCAGCATTGTAGGAAACATGAACGTTTTGATCACATGCATCCACAAAAGTGATGCTCAGATTTAACTTCCATTGTTTAGAGATACTGAAGTAAAGCAAAATAAAAATCTGTTTTTACTGTACATACTATTTGTGTTTACACAATAATCTTAGGTTATATCCTTCACTCCTGTCGCACTTGATGGACAGATCTGGATGCCTTTCCCAAACTAAACTCAGAAAAGGAATGCCAAAGAATGGTACTTCACAGTCTACAGCTGTCCAGGAGGAGTTTCTGCATCATCTCTGCATGTTATCTACAAGCGTGTCGGCATTGAGCCTGCATCAGCCTGTGACTGCACTAGCTTAGAGTGGGGAGGGGGAGGCTGAGTGTTCAGCCTTCCTTGAGTGAGGAAGCAGACTGTTGTGATCCAGAGTATGAGGCATCAGAGAGGTCAAATACTGGGCAAACTTGTTCACAGGGAACACTTCTAGGCTTCCACTCCCCAGGTCACTTTTTCCTTTACTGCTAATTATAGAGGGTGGAAAGCTCTGTGGGTGTCTATGTCTTGAAAAAATACTTAAGTCGGGCATGGAGTGATGCATTCCTTCACTTGGCCTTTAGTTTGATAAGTAGTCTGTACTAAAATGGTGGCCATGCAGAGAGATACATAGAGAGTCATTCACAGATCAGTCATAATGCTCTAAATGTGGGAGTCCTCATTTTTTGGTGGTATTGTGTGCAGAGACAGATTCTTCCTTGGAGGTCTTCCTGGCAAACATTCCCCTGACTTATATCGTGACTCAGAATAAACTGGAAGACAAAAGGGACAAGTCGGTAGTGATGCCACTGGAGCAGAATTAACAAAGTGAAGCTTGATGACAGTGAGTTAAAGAGGTGGAATACCTGGGGTGTTTGTAAATGAGCTGTTGGGACACAGAGTTGCAATTAGGACCTATTAAAAGAAGATGCTTCCAATTCGTTGCATACAGTTAACGTAGTTGTGGGTACTGAATCCCTGCACCACCATCATTGTGTAATACATCCTCCCTTTAGAGGAACTTGAATTACTTTCCAAATGGTTTGTCCAATTTCAGATGAAAATTGTGTTTCAGACAATAGCACAGCAGTGTCTCCAGGATAAGAGTTGTTCTCTTCTATTTAGAAAATTAATGGCTTGTTTTGTTCAAACACTCTCTGTCTTCTCCCCATGCTGATAATCTATTCTGAGTTATATTTAAGGGTAAAAAAGCTGCAGCAGCTGAAGCCAGGCTCAAGGTGAACTATCTTCCCATTTAGAAAATAGAACAACTGCCTTTCAATTGAGACACAAAATGAGAGGCCCTGACCAGTTGTGGTTGTTGAAGACTGGCTCGGCAGAGCTACCTGAGAAAACAACGGTCCATTTGCTTGCCTTTGGCCTGAAATTCCTGTTGCAGATACAAACTGGGAGTGTTCTTTGCATCTTTTCCAGAGCTTTTGTGGTACTGTTTGTAGCCTTGTTAGAACAGCTGCTGTCTGCTGCAGAGACAACTGCTTTGTGATGGTGGATGCAGATGAAGCTAGAAAGAGAAAATATAGAAAGACAGTGCTGTCAGAAAGGGACTACAGTGTCATTGTTTTACCATATGTCAGAAACATTAAGAACGGTACTAAAATCTTCCAGCTGGAGAAATGAGGCAGACATGGGAGTTGTTTAAGGAAAAAGATGAATCTCTAGGAGAGGACATTTTTTCTAGTTTCAGAGGAAAACTAGATTTGCTAGCTTTGGTGATATCATGCATCCTATTACCCACACGATTTGGAAAGCTGAGGAAGGCAACACTCATTATATGGACTTCTGAGGTATCCCATCTTAAAAACAAAGCCTATCAAAGCTAGATTTTCAGAAGAGCTCCTTTTCAGCTATTTCAATAAGTGTGTAGAATTCCAGGGGAATTGCAGCTTCCCAGGAGCCGAACACCATTGAACATCCATGCTGAGCACCTTTGAAAATTGGTCCCAAATACAAACTACGTCTTTTTAAAATACTATATCACTAGGAGAAACAAGTAACTTAGTGAATAAAGAGCTAAGGAGTTTTTGATTCTCCTTGTGCACAAGGCTATCCATTCCTCCCTGAGGAAAGGGAGAGACTAACTGTGAGCTCAACTGTCTCTGAGGTACTTGAGATAATTGTGGTACATCTGGTTTGATTTGGAAATGGAATTAGAGTGTTCTTTTTTGCTCTTCTAATTAATCAGGGTTGAATGTCTATATTTGCAGCTCCTTCAATTAGTTCTCTACAGATCGGCCCCCACCCAATCTATTAAATTCTGGGATTTGTGTTTGGAGCAAAAGCGCTCTACAGATGCAAAGCTCTCAGCTAAATTACTTCTCTCAAAAGTTGCATTTCGGGAGTTGAGGAAAGCAAAACACAAAACTTGCCAGAGTTTGATAATTGCAGTCCAACTGTTCCCTTCCTCCCTTCAAACCAAACCATGCAAGAAGTCAAGCAAGCCATACACTATCTTCAGTGTTTCTGTTTGACGTTCAAATTCTCTTTTCCCCCCACTTGGCAACAAGGAAGACTAAAGGGAGTCTATAGCAGAGTTTTAAATAGCCAAAGCTTAATGAGTGTAAAATTAAAAAAAAAAAAACAGCAAAAAAGTGTAAACAAAAAACCCAAATGCTTCTCCCAGCTGTTCAAGTAGTAAAATATGCAATTCTGAGACAGTGTAAACTAAGTGCAAGGCAAACACAGAATAGTTCAAAAGAAGTCTGCAGAAAAAAGCAGCAAGAAAGGCAGACACAGGAGACACAGTCCTTGGTAAGGTGGTGGGGAGTTAAACATGCTCAGTCCAGTCACAGCTATGGAAACACAGCTGAATGCAAGGGTATTGGTGTCTCCACTTGCCCCTGTACAGCAGCAATTTTTATTCCATGGAGTTCAGGTCTTGATGGTCAGCCTCCCCACAGACTGCTCACAAAGTGTAGCAGGTTGACTCACTCACATGCTTTTTAGCAGCAATGTTATTCTCAAAGTCTGTCCTTTCTCCCTCCCTTTCTCTGAAATTTTTGCATCATTTAAGTGAAGAATTTGAAACTGATTACATATCTGACAAATCAGTCTCCCCAGCTATGAAGCCTGGACTGGGAAGACAGGAGCAGGTTAGTCAGTTGTTAAAGCTATTATTGTTCATTTTGACTAGCTTTTTCTAGTGCAGGACTATTGACTAAAGTACCTAGGAGCATTTATCCTTTTATGTATATACTTAGTACTGTCACTAAGAGGAGATATTTATAGGAGTGGACGAGTCTTTCAAGTCTCTAGGAAGTATTTCACAGAGGAGAACTTGGAACAAAATTTTACGAACTTTCTGACTCACAGCCCTCACTTCGGGCTTCAGGAAGCCACTTTCCCTTGCATTTTGAAACTTGTGACTCAAGTTTTGAAGTTGTTTCATTAGAAGAGCTTCTTCTCATGCTTTCAGAAAGTCTTTCATAAGTTAGAGGGATTTGAAGACAAAAGGGTGTATTCTCATAAAGCCTCAGAGTTAAGAGAGAACAGGATTTGACCAGTGAGAAGGTACATGAGACTGTATTTTTTAATGTGACCTGCTTGCCAAAGTCCATGTTCCCTCTACATTGCAATGGTGTATTTTCCTGAGGATGTCGTGACAGAAAGCTGTTCTAGCACTGGGACCTCAGGAAAATTCCAAGGCTTGTACAGGACTGAGGGAAGATTTCTGCTTGTCACTGCACATATGGTAATGCTTCCCATTCAATGCAACTCAAAGTGAGTACACTTAGATGAGTGTATACTACATCCTTTACCCTTGGTTAAGCAGAAAAGTTCATCAAATGCCAATATGCATGAAACTGTTTGTTGTAGGAAGTCTCACAGCTCTGAGGAACCCAATGCTGGTCCTGATTGGAGTTAGACAGTTATGATATGGATTGTTGAAAGGCATGAGAGAAGAGACAAAGTGTCGTATTTTAGCCCCAGTCAGCAACTAAGCACCACACAGCCGCTCGCTCACTCCCCCCACCCCTGTGGGATGGGGGAGAGAATCAGAAGGGCCAAAGTAAGAAAACTCATGGGTTGAGATAAGAACAGTTTAATAATTAACATAAAATAGTAATGGTAGTAATGGTAATAATAATAATATTGATTATGATAATAATCGTAATAATGATAATGATAATATAATAAAAAAGAAAATAACGAGAGTGAGAAATGAAACCCAGGGAAAGAGGGAAAAGAAAAAAAAGCCACAAGTGCTGCAACTGCTCTCCACCCACTGACTGACACCGCCAGTCCCCGAGCCACCGTCGCTGCTTCCCCCAGCCAGCTCCCCCCAGTTAATATACTGGGCATGACGTCACATGATATGGAATACCCTTTGGCCAATTCGAATCAGCTCTCCTGGTTGTATCCCCTCCCCTCCTGGCTTCTTGTGCACCTGGTAGAGCATGGGAAGCTGGAAAACTCCTTGACTAATGTAAGCACTACCTAGCAACAACTAAAACATTAGTGTGTTATCAACATTATTCTCATACTAAGTCCAAAACACAGCAATATACCAGCTACAATGAAGGAAATTAACTCTATCCCAGCCAAAACCATGACAGAAAGGAAAATGGAAACACTTTTTTACCATCCTTGGAAACTATTCTGCAATGGGAAAATGCACAAACTGCCCAACACAGTTATGTCTTAAAGGAGGCACTTTGAAGTCAACATTCACTTGAGGCTTCTGGCTGCTCTGAGGTGGATTTTGTAGTTTTCTAAGTTCAGTTACGATGGAAGAGTCTAGAAACTGGGGAGCAGGCTTGACAGCTTCCTGGGATTTTTATTTTAGTGTGTTTATTTTTCAAGGAGGTGTTCTTGGTTATCAGCAGGAAATAGATTGCACAAACAGCTTTTCATTAAGGGTGCTTGACCATAGCCCTGAGCCACAATGGATGTTCAAAGAATTGAATGAGCTTCCCAGCACATCTGTGAGCTGAAGGGAGGCATGTGTAGGCTTTCATGCTGAAGCCTCTGATTAAAGCAAACTCTACGCAAAGTGAAAATGCAGCCTCCTTTTGTGAAGAGCAATTCCAGGCAGTGTTAGGTAAATTGCTAGGTGCGCACTTACTATGGGGATGGAGATGGCAAGGGAAGGGGGACATAAGCACTGCAGCAGAAGTGAAGAAGCTTCTTGAAGGTTAGTGGTGAACAAAAGACATTACAAATGACAGATATATTGTGAAACCTTAATCAAGGTGATGTTATCTCACCCGTGTTCCTGCCCCTCTTTGCCATGTTTAGAGAGTAGAAGTGAGGTGAAGGGAATTGATGCACCACAATTGAGAGTAAGGGAGACTTTACTGGTAAAGGCCCAGCAGGACATAATCATAAGGGTGATCCCTCCAAGACTCTTTTTTTCATGTCCAGGTCAGGAAGACATGCTGGGAATACAAAGGGCCTTTGCTTTCACATCTGATTTATCTGATAGGTCTTGGTCAGCCATAGATACAGCTTAAATACTCTTCTCTGATGTTGCAAGAACTGCTCTGCCCTTCTTAGGGAGGTGGAAATTGTTCAGTGAATGCCTGGAAGCACTTTCCAAGAGAAACCTCCACTTTTTCCAACTTTAAATCAGAGAAAGGAGATGGCAAATGTAGGCCTACTTGTGATAGAACAGGGGAGGAAAGACAGAGGGAGAGAAATGCGACCTTAGAAAATTTACTTATTTTAAATCAGGACAGCTGCTAATTGCATGGTCTTTATCCTACCATCCTGCCTCAGAAGAGCGAGGCACTCCTGCCAGGATGGTGATACAGGGGGTGCCAGGGTAAGATGATAGCTGGGGAGGCACTAGTCCAGGGAAGGTACCAGGCTCCCAAGGGAAGGATAAAAATAAGTGAAAGAAGGACAAGAGAAAAGGCATTGGTTTGCCTTGATCCTCTAGTCTTCATCAGCTTCTGAAGAGGAATCCTTATTAGTAGATGAAATCTCTGTGATCTAGAGTAAGAGCAGAGGGCGTAAGCCTCATCCAGGTCTTTGCCTCTCTATAAGTCCAGAGGGAATTGGTTGGCACTGAAGGCAGTGTCTGAGCTTTGTTTTGATCATGTAGATTGCTACTCCATGTCCTAGAAAATTGTAGCATTACTGCTACTTAGCTAATTGTCAGTAGTGCAGTGAAAAAGGGTTTATGGTGAAACTAAATGGCTCACAAAGTTGGCATGAGTAAAAAGTGCTTCTATAAATGGTATTTTTATATCAATTTCACAGCCTTTGTAGCAGGGGTCTTAACAGCATTTTCTTTGCTTTATGTGGGCCTTTGTCATGGTTTAGCCCCAGTCAGCAACTAAGCACCACACAGCCGCTCGCTCACTCCCCCCACCCCTGTGGGATGGGGGAGAGAATCAGAAGGGCCAAAGTAAGAAAACTCGTGGGTTGAGATAAGAACAGTTTAATAATTAACATAAAATAGTAATAGTAATAATGGTAATAACAATAATATTGATTATGATAATAACAATAATAATAATAACATAATGAAAAGGAAAATAACAAAAGAGAGAAATGAAGCCCAGGGGAAGAGAAAAAAAGACCGCAAGTGCTGCAACCGCTCTCCACCCACTGACCGACACCGCCAGTCCCCGAGCCACAGCCGCTGCTTCCCCTGGCCAACTCCACCCAGTTAATATACTGGGCATGACGTCATATGATATGGAATATCCCTTTGACCAGTTTGGATCATCTCTCTTGGCTGTGCCCCGTCCCCTCCCAGCTTCTTGTGCACCTGGCAGAGCATGGGAAGCTGGAAAAGTCCTTGACTAGTGTAAGCACTACCTAGCAACAACTAAAACATTAGTGTGTTATCAACATTATTTTCACACTAAGTCCAAGACACAGCACTGTACCAGCTACAATGAAGGAAATTCACTCTATCCCAGCTAAAACCATGACAGACTTGTACATGTCCTCCCTTCTCTTGAGATGCACCAGGGCACGGAGTTGCACACTGAGAAACAATTTCTCCAACAAGAGATTCTTAAGTACATTTACCCCTGCAGAATCCACAGCAAGAAACAAGACTGATGTTCACTGGAAAATAAGTTTTGCTGCCCTATTTCTGCATTTTCACACACTTAACAATCACGTTTGTAATAATACCTATGTGATTCTGTTCCTTTGGGCAGCTGTTCAGGAAGGGTTTTTCCCTTCAGAAGTACCCTACTGGCTTGTCTACTTTTCTGATTACTGGGTGGAATGGTTTTCCCCTGAGGCCGACAGAGTGAACTTGGAAAGCATTTATGATCACCAAACAAAGTCAGAAGCTGTGATGAAGGAATAGAGGTGAGGTGAAAATAATAATTGAATTTTTGCCTTAGGAATGGCTGGAGAATGGCCTCCAAGTGTTGGTTTGGTCTCCTCTCTCTCAAAGTATTGTGGCAGCGCAAGGATCTTATGGTCCTCAGCACATGAGAAAATTCCTGCCTCACGGTGCTAAGTAGATGCATATTTGTATGAAAGATTTGATGTGCCAGATTTGGTGTCTTTTCCCCGTTCTTTTCCCTAAGGAGCACTATCTTGCCGACATTACAAACAAGCAGGTACTACATGTATACAAAGCAGGGAAGAAATGAAAACAGGATGTTAGAAAGAATCATGTTGTAATGAGACCTTTCTGCTTTACAATGGTATTAACAGTGTGTTCCTGGCTCTGGCTTTTAAGTGGAGCTGAAGTGTTTTATCTTGGATTGGTGAATATTGTTTAGAATGGCTGCATGATATTCTTGTTCTTTGAAATTTCTGAACTTGCCATATCTGAGAGTAGATCATGTGAATGGGATGAATAGCTCTCGCTCTTTCTGAAAATTCTTTAATGGTGGTTTATGGGGTTACCTGTTCTGACCAATGATTACCTGGACAGATAAAAGACAGTTGTTTTATCTCTTCCCCCACACTCTTCCTCCAAAAATCTACTAAAAAAATTAAATCACTGGGAATCAATTTCTTTTACAGCTTTTACATAGTTCAGAAAACTCTTTTAAACATGAAATGCCATTATATTATCTACAATATCTTTCCAAACTTCACTTTGTCATAAATGAAGTCAAATATGGGAAAGAATACTCTGGTCTAAAGCCTTTGTTTCCCCAAACTTTGGGTGGACCCTGTGTGGGAAGATTTCACTATGCAGTGTATGCACACAGGCAGGTGGGAGCTAGTTCTGGCAGAGTTTTAAACAACTTGGGCTGAAGGTCACTCTGGAATGGAGACTGTGTAGTCGTGTTGGTGGCAAAACTCTTAGCAAAGCTGGTTATCTTGGGTACAACACTGAGCTAACACAGTTGCCTGACATTGGAAGGGCTGTATATCCAGACAACGGGTACACTGGAAAACACAGACCCTTTGGCTGAGGTAAGGGGATCAAGTGGCAATGACGCTTCCTCAAGTTCCTACCCAGCAGATAGGAAGGCTGCAGTTCTGACATGTTTACCAGATGCCTGCTGATATACTGTGTTTATGCAGTTATTTCAGCTCATGTTGAATCTGGAAAATAGGATCCATTCAAAACAGAATTTGTTGTTGTTGTTGCACCTTTCTGAAAAAACCAGATCCAGGGTCTCAGAAATTTCCATCATATCATCAGCCTACATGCTTCAGCCAGCTTCTGAAGCTACAATATTCTGAAGGCTCGAGACTTAAATATGTTGGAACACACAACCCACTAGTGAATGTCATTGGAAGGCACAAGTCACACATAAATTGGTTAGGCTCATCATGTCGATTGTGTTATCCAAAAGGGGGATCTTTACAACCTGTCTCTGGAACACAGCAACTCCGGCTTGTTCTCAAGTGGCGCTGGCATTTCACAAATGCTCCAGATTGCAACACAGTGCTTCACATTGGTAGGAAGAAGGGTTTTGACAGATTTTTCCTGTTCCTCTTCCAAAGTCATTGGAGAAAGCAAAAATGAGACCTGCTGTAACTTTCACTCTAAGGCCAAAACCTGTTGTGCCAGACTCTGGAAGACTACTGCATTGCGTGCTGTGAAGAAGTCATCAGGCATTGCCATAACTGCCTCCCTGTGGCATATGCATTTGCTGGAGAATTTTTTCTCAGATAAACTAATTGATGAGAGTTAATTTATAAGCTGCAAAGATGCCTTTTATCTTCCTTGGGTGGTACAGCCTTTCGTTTCTGATACTATTGCTTCTTGAACCTCTGAGCTATGCTAGCTTTCTCCTTCAAGGAAGGGGAATAGGGAAAATACTGTCTCACAGTTCCTGGGCCAATAGCATTAATGAGAGAAGTATTTTCAGGTCAGGGATCACATCTCATGCTGCTATTTTATTGCCCTATGTGACTTCTTTACACTCTTTCACAGGGGCCATCAGCATTTCCAGGCTTTGGTCTGTTCTTCGTCAAGATTATCCCCACTATAACTCTTATATAAGCCTGTCACTCCAAGCCCCCATCCCACGGTAGCTGTTGCTTTCCTCTTTTCTATAGGTCTTGCTATACTCATGGCTCATCAAACACATTTCCAAACTTCTACCCACTTCTGAGCTGCATGCCAGCGATTCTACAGCTTATTTCTCTTCCCTGCTTGGCTTTGCTATCGCCTGCAATCAGGTGTGTGCTCTAGGAAAAGAGGGGAGAAGAGGAGCGGGCTGCAACGTTGTGGAAAACCTTGTTTGCTCTTTCTGTTTGAGGTATTCGGCAGCATCCTTTTGCTAACCTGAGCCCCGACAGCAAAAGCAGAACACCTTTGTGCAATCACCTGTTTTGCCTGTGCCTTGAATCAAGCCTGGTTTAATACCACGCTGTGGGCATCTTGGACTTTGAGTTAAGAAGTAATTGGAATTGTACCACATACCGGGGGAAAGAGCTGTCAACTTCTTTTTACTACTAGGAATCAAGGTGCAATCAAGCAACACTAAGATCACCACTCTTTTCCCCTGGAATTGAAGTAACATCCCTCCCATGCAGAAGAAACTGCTTCTCATCTTTTCTAGAGCCAGGAGCTGGAGGCATGAAATCACAGGCACTATCTTATTGAATTTACATGTTACGCAGGAATCCATGTCCCCTGGGATCTGCACCACCATATCAAACATTGAACTCTGAGATCAAGACCTGAACTTTATATCGTAATGCCATGGACTGCATTTGGCTGCTCAGGCTGTGCCTTGCACACTGTTGATAAAGGCCACCTTGCCATGAATGGGGCTACAGCCAGGTATGCTGGAGGGACTGGAACAGCTAGATGCTAGATCTCATTCTTATGCAATCTATGTACAGCAGACTCTTTCATCCTCGCCCTTAACTTCTGTTTGCTCAATGAAAGCAGCACGTAGGCAAATAACATTTTGCATTTTAAAAGAGTTTTAATTTGTAGCTGTTTGCAAAGTACGCATCAAGGCTAATGAATAGTCACTCCATTCTCTAGGATACACAGGAACAACTGACTAAAATTAGCATTAATTAGCTGAATTACAGTAACACCAAGAGGCTTCAACTGAGCTTGGGGTCTTGCTGCAGTAGGTTTAGGATGAGCACACTGTGTGAAGCTGGTACAGGTTGGTGTAGTTGCCATTACAACTTAGGGAAGGGGTGATCAAGGGGTGATTTCTTTCTTGAGGTGCTAGAGTGGGAGTTGCAGACTTGGTGGAGAGCTGCAGTGAGCAATGGATCCTCATTGCTCCCGAGTTCACTCTGCTTCCCTGTCATGGTTTTAGCTGGGGTAGTTGATTCTCTTCACTGTAGCTAGCATAGTGCTGTGTTTTAAACTTGGTATGTAAATAATGTTGATAACACCCTGGTGTTTTAGTTGTTGCTGGGTAGTGTTTACACTAGTGAAGGACTTTCCAGCTTCCCATGATCTGCCAGGTGCACAAGAAGCCGGGAGGGGAGGGGATACAACCAGGAGAGCTGATTTGAATTGGCCAAAGGGTATTCCATATCATGTGACGTCATGCCCAGTATATTAACTGGGGGAAATTGGCTGGGGGAGGCAGCGATCACGGCTCGGGGACCGGCAGCGTCGGTCGGCGGGTGGTGAGCGGTTGCGGCACTTGTTGTTTAGTTTTTTGGTTTTTTTTTTTTTTCCCCTCTTCTTCCAGTGTTTCATCTCTCTCTCGCTCATTATTTTCCTTTTCATTATATTAGTATTATTGCTGTTTTATTCTAATTATTAAACTGTTCTTATCTCAACCCATGAGTTTTCTTACTTTGGCCCTTCTGATTCTCTCCCCCATCCCACAAGGGTGGGGGAGTGAGCGAGCGGCTGTGTGGGGCTTAGTTGCTGACCGGGGCTAAACCACAACATTCCCATTTGAATGTTACTACAATCCCATGTCTCATTTATTCATTTGCTTTTACTCATTTCACTGACCACACCTAGAGCACGGTCCCATGAATGCTTGTACCAGCTGACCTGAGGAGCTGGAATACAACAGTGGAGAAGGGCAAGATGGGAAATAATTAAGAGCTGGTGGGAATCTCTTCATCAGGAGAAGTATTTAAATACTATCCCTTTCTTAGCAAAAGCAACCTACTCTGTCCCCAAGGGGAGCGGTTGTTTGGTTCAGCTAGACAAGTCAAGGGATAAAAGGGAGAGAAGGGATGAAGCATCTTGCTTTAGGGCACCGTCACCTCTGAAAGTAGAAGGTAGTTCAAATCCCTTGTATGCTACCCTCCAACATTACAGCACTGACCTGATGAGCTGCGAGGGGTTTGACAATGGCAGGAAGCCCGCACAAAGGGTCCTTGCAACCCTACCTGTGTTCCAGGTAGTCTTTAACACTCTTCTGTAAAGAGGAATTACTGTGAGATTTTTTTGCAATAGGCAGCACAACAAATTTGATAAAAGCTCCTCACAATGCATGGGGTTCCCTTGTTGTTTCTGTTGGCATCACATAAATGTTGATAAACATTTAATGTGACCTAAGCATGAATGAAATGTACCAGATTTGCAGTTCTAAAGTTGGGTGCTGTGTTCTCCTTAAGCTGAAGTTCACAGAGACCATCCTCCCTGCAGGCTTGTGCTTCAAACCTACTACACAAAAGAGGGGAAAAAGACCCACATAATTTTTCAGTTTTTCTTCTGGCCTATTAGCTGTGCCTTTTACTTAGGGAAACTTTTTGCTGGATTTGATGGTTGTTTTCACGCCTCAGCACTGGTCTAATCAAAATTTGATGGAGAAAACCCATTTATTTCACTCAGGCCCTCTCACTACTGATGGATGATTATTAAAATGGCAGCAATGTCAGGCTGAGATTATGCTGCAGAAACTGCGTTGTATTTTGTCTTAGTCTAATGATGCAGGACTATTGAATATTGCTTCTTTCCAACTTCCTTCATGGAAGTTGGAAGTCTAGACCAGTTCAAAAAAATGGTTGTTTCAAGAAATTCCACTCTTCACCAGACTCCAATGCTGTGTCCAGCAGGTTCATTGCCATCTGTATAGACATCACTGGAGACTAATCCATTGGTCAGGTGTATCTCCACACCACATTACAGGACAAATGCCAGGACTCTTTGACTGTGCTGTGCCACCTGTGTGCTTCTGATAGCAGGGCACTGAGCCAATGCATCCAGCCTTCACAAAGTTTCTGGCCTCTCAGCAAAGCAGAATTAATTTATTTTGCCATTACACAGCTTTTGCTTGGGAACTGACTCATCTTTTCCATGCATCTGCACACAATATACCACACAGATGACTTCTGACACCTTAAGGGCATCTCAGTGTCCCACACTTTCAAAGCAACCACACTGTAAATTTAATCTCTCCTCCACTCTGTCTGGAAGAAGTAGGAGGGAGGAGGTGTATCCAACCTACTTCACATCTCCTGGGCCATGAGGGGTTTCTCAAGGTTTCCTTCCAAAAGGACAGGGCTCACAGTCTGTCTTGCCCCCTTCCTTGCAATGAATGGAGGGTTTCAAGCATTTCCATCTTTCCCCCAAAGAAAGAGGCTCATTTCTCCTTATATCCCCTGTAAAAGGTAATGGCAAGGGATGTCCTTTTTTCCTCCTTTGCTCTCTGTCTCTGTCCACCAGTGCTTCTTTGGAAGGTCTAGCAGATGGACCTTTGATGTGCCATATGTGGCAGCTGAGTCTGCCCAAGCGCTGCTCAGACCCTCAGCAATCCCTCCCACTCACAGTGCAGAGCTGTGCCAGCTGCTGCAGCGTGGTCTGCAAGACAGAGAAACACATTGATTAAGTGAGATTAAATAAAATAACATATGAATAGATGGAGAGGGGCTAGATTTTAGTCCTTTAAGTGGCTTAAACCTGCAGGGCTGCTTCAGACTCAGGTTTTATTTCTTTCTTTGGTCTCCTCCAAAAGGAGGATTTTGCAGGGAAAGGACTGCTTTGGACATGTTAAAGGTGTAAGCAGTAGAAAGGAGGGGAGGAGGGAGGTACTTTATTTCTGCTTTGGAGATGTTGTTGCTGCTGACTTGCATTCGCTGTAGGGATTCAGGGAAATGTTGGTGGTCCCTTACTTGTTTTCTGGAAGCAGACAGGAATTTATACGGTGCAGCACTTGGTATTTGATTTAGCCTATTCTCCATTATACTTGAAATGGGCTTTCTTAATGTTTCCTGCATTAGAAGTATTTTTATGGCAGTCAGCAGAAGAGAATAAAGCTCTGATTGCACTAGCCTCTAGCAAATAGTATTGCTTTGCTAAGTGTTGGAAGAGGTCTCCTTTTTTTTCCTTAGGTGAACATTTCTTTTTTGGAAAGATGAAACACCTGACTACTAAGCTAGCAGAAATGTCCAGCTGCAGATCAGATCATTACGACATGTTTGTTGTCTGAAATACCTTGCAGTCTGCCAGATAATGCTACCTTTTTCTGTGGCCTGAGGTCAGCTAATTCATAATCATCAAATAGTAATGACTTGCTCAGGGCTTGTCATTTCTTATTATATAGAAATAAAGGTAAGCAAGTGGATGGTATTCAGGAAGTCAGTGCGTAACATGTATTTCATAACCACATAAAAACACACCTTTGTGGATGCATATTCTTATAAGATTAAGATATTCAAGCAGGAAATTAAGAGAGTGGAAGAACTGTTATTTTGCTGGTCAACCTTTTTCCAAGACAACATAGTGTGTTCTTGTGTAGTTTGTCTGTTTTGAAATATTTCCATGTAAGGGGGAGGAAAAGGTTCATGTCTTCTCCTGAGGTAGTCTTCATCTTTCCAACAGATCTCAGGCAGAAGATTTATAATCTTTGAGAATGTCACCCTTAGGTTATAAAGTTAATTTATTTGCACTCCCTAATTACATACGAGATGTGCTCAGTTTACAAGTTAAAATCCGGGGTGTTTTTTTTGTTGGTGTTTTTTTTGTTGGTGTTTTTTTTTTTTTTTTTTTTTTTAAGATGCTGGCTTTGCAGACTCTTCCTGGAACTGGAAAATAAACAGTATTTTCTGCTTCCAAGGCTGCTTCTAGCTGTTTCAATTTCTCAGGGTGTTAGAGGAAGGTTATTTCATTGGCAACATGGGAAGCAGAATAAACTCCTGTTTACCTTCTGTTTAGCAGTGGTGGGTTTGTAAAGCTAGCTAGAGAAAAAGCTACATTATAAGACAGATCTTGTGAAGGTCAAAACTAATATAATTTATGCCATCTGCCCAGAGACACTTGCTGTTATCACGTTATACTAACAAACATTAAAGTCCTGAAATACTTTGGTCCAAAACAGCATAACTCTGCATATTTCATTAAAAGGGATGTTATTTTGCTGCAGCTGAGCATCTGGCCCCGTGAGCTGATTTCATGTTTCCAGTTGGAGTCATTATTTCTTTGGCTGTGGGAAGATACATCCCATGTTTATGCTCAAATCAAGAATGTCGGACTCAGTAGTAATATATATAAACCCTGAGCATTATTGAACTTCTTTGTGCTACATAAATATTCCCATAGACCTGAGCAAACTCCCAAAGTCCTAGCCTAGTATTCTGTGTGATTTAATTTATGGCATGTATTTCACCCACTATTTACAGCATTTTAGCTGAGGAATCTGGAGAAAACACTGCCAGGATATATGAATTTTCAGTAATTGACATCTGGGGAGGGACATCCCAGATTAACATTAATAAATGGGGTGGAACATTGCCTGACTATTTTCCTCACCTTTCAAAAGCTGGCTTCAGTCAACACCTTCAGTCTGCCAAGTGCAATGAGAAGAGAAAAAAATAGATCTAATTGCTCTTGAGGCTTGATTCTGACATCAGTGGACATACAAAATACCTATTTCTTTGTCAATGTTGATTTTGTCACGAGATATGGGCCATGAGTGAAAGGGTCATAGGGTCCATTCCAGGAGCTGAAGCTGCCCCATTGTTTGCCTGGAACTAAAGGAAGTGGGTATGTCCTTTACAAAGAAAATGTTGTGATTAATAATGTTTTATTTGCCCCACCTGAAATTCACAATCCAGCCTGACCTGGGGAAATCCAGATGGTCCATTTGAAGTTTAGAGCTTGAGGAGGGGCAGAAGACATCAGGAACATAGTCACGTTTTGACATTTTCACAGCACTCCTTCCTTTATATCTGAAAAAAAGAAAAAATACTGGCTTATTTACATTTATGGCTGTTTGATGGCTGTTTTACAAACTGAATAGATATTCTTGCTGAAAGCTTGACACAGAAGGGCTAAAGCAAGGCTCCTGCATTGCTACTCCATCTCAGGCATATTGCTTATTTTTTTTAAAAAGGCATGTCTCTTTAATCTAATGACTTGAAAACACATATGGCCAGGTGTACTGGTTTTGGGTGGGACAGAGTTAAATTTCTTCATAGTAGCTAGTATGGTGCTCTGGTTTGGATTTGTTCTGAAAACAATGTTGATAATATACAGATGTTTTCATTACTGCTGAGCAGGGCTTACACAGAGTCAAGGCCTTTTCTGTTTCTCACCCCACCCCACCAGCAAGGGGGCTGGGGGTGCGCAAGGAGTTGGGAGGGGACACAGCTGGGACAGCTGACCCCAACTGACCCAAGGGATATTCCACACCATATGACATCATGCTCAGCATATAAAGCTGGAGGAAGACGAAGGAAGGGGGGGACATTGGGAGTGATGGTGTTTGTCTTCCCATGTCACCATAACACACGATGGAGCCCTGCTTTAGTGAAGATGGCTGAACACCTGCCTGCCGATGGGAAGTGGTGAATGAATTCCTTGGTTTTTTTTGCTTGCATGTGCAGTTTTGCTTTACCTATTGACTGTCTTTATCTCAACCCATGAGTTTTCTCACTTTTACCCTTCTGATTCTCTCCCCTGCCCCCCAGCATGAGTGAGCAAGCAGTTGTGTGGGGCTGAGCTGCCTACTGGGCATAAACCACAAAACCAGGATTCTTGTATAGGCATATCTAGATCTGTTTACAAGCAATAGGCAAGAGCAACAGCTTCCTGTAACCAAATGTCCTTAATTTTGTCCATGACTCATTTGCTTTGGCAGCATCTGGAGCAGTAAACTAGCTCTATATACACTTCAAGTGATTGATCTGAATTACAGAAAAGGCATGGCAGAGGGGTAGAAAGAGTCAAGCACTGCACCTTGTGTGATTTATGGCTGTGAAGCCACTGCCCTCTGCAGCAGAAAGTGAAAAGATTAAGATCTACAACCACCTGTATTATAACCCAAAGAGTGGAGAGAGATGGCTCACATTTTATTCTAGCTGGCAGACACACAGAAAAAGTCTTCTTCCTCACCTCCTCCCTTGCTTTGCCTTTTGATGCTACAATGGCTGCAGTGATGGACCGCAGAACACAAATGATGAAGTCTGGTGGTGACCAGAGACCCAAGCTCTCCCAAGACAGCAGTTTCTACATGATGTAGGTGCCATATTTTTAAAAAGATTGTGGTGCATGACATTGAGAGAAATAATAGCCTATATAAAGACAAAACCCAGCATGTTGTGAATGTTGTCACAGCAATCATGATCTGCCTCATACCTGGGGAATTAATGTCTAACCTCCCTTGGCTTCTGTGACAGCAGAGTGGATCAATTTTACCTTAGGGTAAGATTTTGCAGCAAAGTTTGAGATTTCTGCATCTTTATTTTTGTTTCAATCTTCCCACTGATGGCATTTGGGGGTTTTGAGACCCAAAGATGGCTATTTCTGAGGAAAGGAATATACCTCCTTTTATATGCAGGTAAATGATTTTATTATTAGAGGAAAAACCTTATGAACTGTGAAGTTTACAATTCAGCTTTTCTATATTTTTAAAACAATCAATATTTGCATAAAATCTGTAAAACCTCAGAAATGCTGAGATTTTAATCACAGTGAAAACACAATGGCTATTTATAAGCTAGACTGCAACTGCCCCACTCGTGGCTGATCATGGAACTGAGTGCTGCAGAAACTGCTCAGAAGTGACCAGCCAGAGCAGAGCAGAGAACTTGTCCACTGGGATAAAATCCTGATTGCACAGTGACTACAGGGGTGGGCTGTCCAAACAGGGAAGTTTCCTAAGAAGCACCATGAAAGTGAAAAAAAATTGCAAATCCACGCAGAAGACAGACTCCTCTATGCAATGTCAGATGGTAGGAAAACCATTGTATGCATGTGCATGGGTGTGTGTCTGTGCATGTGTAGGGGGTCAGATGGTGTTGAAGGGTCTTCGTGCTAACTGCCTTTGGGAATAGACCTTATTGCAGGCCTCCTTTGAGTCTGGGACTCTTCCAAGCAGTCTGTTTGTCACGTGCTGCAAGCACCACCGCTGCTTTCCTACCCCATAGCTGAGGGACATGGGGCATCATGGCTCAGGCTGCTTGGTTGCATGTGGGACCATGGGGTGAGATGTCCTGCAGTGTTGCCTTCTAAATGAGTGAGAAACCATCCTTATGGGGGGATTGAGGAAAAGGAGCCATTTGACATTAACTTCAGTAGTGGCAGTGTCTGGCACAATGAGCTTTATAAAATCTGCACAGTTAATTCTCCCACGAGACTGAAACTGGTCATGGTCTTTTTAGGGGGGGAGGGGAGAGAGTAAAGCCGGGGGGAAATGTATTTACTTGGTTTTAATGGAGTAGTTTTTCAATCACTTATATCTCAGCAGGCTGTAAAAGAGAAAAACAATAGTATTAAGGCACTACATGGATCCGCTGTATTACATTGACCCAAATACTATATCTTTATAAAGCTGCAACAAATGGGAGCTCCAACAAGGAATACATTCCCCCATGTCTATAATATTTCTCTTTTTTTCCTTTCTCTCTCTCTTTTTTTTTTTTTTTTTTTTTTTTTGTTTGTTGTGGTCTGTGTCTATAAGTGTGTCTTATTCAACAGCCAGTGAGGTAGTTATTATTAACACAGAAAAGAGCTGAAGTAGTTTACTGGAAAGCCTGTCTCATAGCAAATGCAAAGCAAAAGTTTGGGTGAATCAATTTGCTGTTATTATTGTGTCCTTACATGGTCTCCAGCAGAAAGCTCTGTTGAATTTACAGCCACATTTTGTATCACTTTGAAGTTATTAACTACTCAATTCTACTGGTTCTGCTGCCGATGATAAACCAGATGTTTTATCATGGGCTGCGGTGTGGATTCTTACAGGTACTTATGTGCCAGCTCCTTTTCATTTCCATAGGAGCTGGGTTTATCTGTTCAGCTGTAACCAGAAAAAGTATATGCAGCACTTTGAGCACAAACTGCTGCCAAGTTTTTTTCATTTTAACCTGCATCTTGCATTAGGGGATGTTTTTCCTTTAAAATATTTACACGTTTTTATTTAAAAAAAAAAAAAAAATAAATCTTTGGTTGCTCCCTTCACCTTTTCTGTTTTTTAATTTATTTAAATAACAAGAGGCCAAGGTACAACTATCTTTTTGGAATTGTCATGCTGCTTTGTTCCACTGACTTCCATGGAATAGTAAATCAGCTGAGGATCTGAAAATTTTAAAACATGACCTGAGGATACATTAACAGCCAAAAATCCCAAACAAAGATTGCATTCTAGATTGGCCCCACACCTTGGATCTTGCTTTTTTATGAATCTTGTCAATGGAAGTTATTAATCAGAAACTAAATTTGGTTTTGACTTAAAACATTGATATTGAACTCTTGTCAATATTTGGCTTTCAGTGAAGAATTTTCATTTAAAAACTCGCAAAAATTCTAAAAATCAAACTTTCTGTATTTTCCACTTTGGAAACATTTGTTACATAAAATATTATTATTGTATTGAAAATAGTCCTTTAATGAGCCTTTCAGCCAAGTTTCAGTAGATTTATTTTCAAATATAATATTAGATGTGAACCATGGTCCCTTAACTCAACTAATTTGCAGCAAAGAACTGTGAAAACTTATTGGGACTGGCCTGGGGAAAGGGGATTTTTTTTTTCATGTGTCTTACTGTAAATGTATATAAATGTGGGGCTGGGGTACAGAGTAGATGGCAATGCTTTTTCCTGCTTGCTTTGCCCGGAATTAATATTCCCATATGCTCTGCACAGACAGGAGGTAAAAAGAAGTATGTCAAAGGGAGAATAAACACGGGATTTAGGGGATTTCTAAGTAGACAATACTCATGTGAATTGCAACCCTTCAGATTCAAGACAATGCTAGAGTTCTGGTGCTCATTGGTTTTCAGGGCAGATCTTGCTTCGAAGCTGGCGATGGTTTGCACAAGAGGTTGGAGTACATGAATTCTAGACAACCCTTTACACCTAAATTACTCTTGTGGTTCTACAGTTCTACATCAAAGACAGTGAGGAAGTCCTCTTCCAAGAGGAAGACTAAGTGCAACTTACGATGTACTTAGACTTAGAAAGTTGGAGGAAGGAATATTGCTGTTTTAAAATCAACTTTTTCCCCATCTCTTGGGTCCAAAAGCGCTGACAGTTTTGATTTTAGGGCTAAAATTATATCGCAGTGGCTGTTGAAAACTGCAGACTGAAATGTCAGTGTTGCTGGAATACAATAGCTGTGCGCCAGTAAATATCTCCGGATTTAGCTCTCGCGTATTGTTTTTTTATTTAGTATTCCATCAATAACTTTGTTGTACATGCTTTCACACAGATAGTTCCTTTCTTTCAAGGTGGTTTAACTGCCTAGCAACCTTATAAAAATAAACTTCAGTGTTCTGTAGTAACATCTGAAAACTCTGTAGCTTACATTAATGTGACTGCAGTGTTTTGAGAGGTAACGACTGAAATTCCCTGGACAATTTTTTTTTTGTCAGAATTAATTCTAAGAGGAGGCAATGTTTTTAAGTACTTAATGAAGCTGATTGATAAAGAATCAAGTAAAATATGGCTAGTAAGTAAATCATCCTACTTAAATGGTGACTTTCAAAGGTATCAATAAGAGATGGGCATTCACACATTATTTGTGCCTTTGAAAATGCTGTTTTCTTCCCAGGAGAAGTAAATTGAAGGCTTCTGGAAAAAAAACCTCAACCATAAAATGCAATGCATTTATCTCACTCAGCCCCTGAAGATATAGATGGCTGTTCTAGTGTGAATGACATATCCAGTCTTACAAAGATTTAAGTGTGAAACTGCATACACTTATTACGAATTTCAGGGCTTACTACTCTGAGTAGTTCCATCCAGTAGTATTGTATTTTTAATTTCCAAGCAGAAATGATGTGCCAAATAGTTTCTGGAAGACCATACTTGGGTGAAAATTTGGTCTTGCAGAGGTGACTATAGATTGTATAGGAAGATAACTCCTAAATGAGAGAATTACTGAAGTGTCTGACCATTTCTGAGTATGGAATGAGATCAAATGAACTTAAAATTAAACATATAATTTTCAGAATTTTATTGGTGAATCTTGTGATACTGAAGGCTACCAGAGGGAAATCACAGAAACGTCCGGGTTGGACAAGACCTTTAAGATCATCAAGACCAACCATAAACGTAACACTGCCAAGTCCACCACTAAACCATGTCTCTAAGCATCACATCTACACATCTTTTAAAGACTTCCAGGGCTGGTGGCTCAACCACTTCTCTGGGCAGCCTTTTCCAAGCCTGACAACCCTTTTGGTGAAGAAATTTTTCCTAACATCCAATCTAAACCTCCCCTGACACAACTTGAGGCCATTTTCTCTTGTCCTATCACTTGCTACTTGGGAGAAGAGACCGATACCCGCCTCACTACAACCTCCTTTCAGGTAGTTGTAGAGATTGATAAGGTCTCCCCTCAGCTTCCTTCTCCAGGCTAAACAACCCCAGTTCCCTCAGCCGCTCCTCAGAAAACTTGTGCTCTGGAACCTTCACCACCTTTGTTGCCCTTCTCTGGACACGCTCCAGCAAGTCAATGTCCTTCCTGTAGCGAGGGGCCCAAAACTGAACACAGTATTCGAGGTGCGGCCTCACCAGTGCTGAGTACAGGGGGACAATCACTTTCCTACTCCTGCTGGCCACACTATTCCTGATACAAGCCAGGATGCCGCTGGCCTTCTTGGCCACCTGGGCACACTGCTGGCTCATATTCAGTCAGCTGTTGACCAACAACCCCAGGTCCTTTTCCTCTGGGCAGCTTTCCAGTCACTCTTCTCCAAGCCTGTAGCGTTGCCTGGGGTTGTTGCGACCCAGGTGCAGGACCTGACACTTGGCCTTGTTGAACCTCATAAAACTGGTCATGGCCCATCGATCCAGCCTGTCCAGATCCCTCTGTAGAGCCTTCCTTTCCTCAAGCAGATCAACAATCCTGGCCATCCTGGTTATCACCTGCAAACTTACTGAGGGTGCACTCAAACCCCTCATCAAGATCACTAATAAAGATATTAAACAGAAGTGGCCTCAATACTGAGCCCTGGGGAACACCACTTTTGACCGGCCACCAACTGGATTTAACTCCAGTCACCACAACATTTTCGGCTTGGCCATCCAGCCAGTTTTTTACTCTGTGAAGAGTACACTCATCAAAGCCATGAGCAGCCAGTTTCTCCAGGAGAATGTTGTGGGAAACGGTGTCAAAGGCCTTGCTAAAGTCCAGTAGACAACACCTACAGCCTTTCCCTCATCCACTAAGTGGGTCACCTAGTCATAGAAGGAGATCAGATTAGTCAAGCAGGACCTGCCTTTCATGAACCCATGCTGAGTGGGCCTGATCACCTGGTTGTCCTGTACGTGCCATGTGATGGCACTCAAGATGATCTCTCTATAACCTTCCCCAGCATCTAGGTCAGACTGGCAGGCCTGTAGTTCCTAAGATCCTCCTTCTGACCCTTCTTGCAGATGGGCATCTCATTTGCTAACCTCCAGTCAACTGGGACCTCCCTGGTTAACCAAGACCTATGATCACCTATAAGTGGCAACTGTCATTTACAATGTTTTATTTTCTCTCTTATGCTTGCAGAAACAAACCTCATAGCTGTGACCTGAAAAAGTGATCAAGGAGCCAAGAAGCAAAATAAGCCCCATAGTCTGAGCCACCCTTTCAGTTTAGAGTATAGTTGGTTGACAGACGGGACTTTCAGCTTATGTCTCAGAGATTGAAGTTTGCACACCTTTCTTGCCCTGATTGTGTATTTTTGTAGTAATAATTTAACAGAAGTTTTCGTGGTCAGGGGAAAGCATCAACCTTTTTGGCAGCTGCTTCCTTCCACCAGGGCTGCAGCCTCTTACCCATGACAGTTGCCAGGCAGTCAATGAGTTGGATCTTGGAAGAGAGCAGCTCCATCCGTACACTCCTGAGGCGCTGTCATGGAGCAAGCTGTACATCAAAACTAAATACTTATTTTCAGAAAAAGTGTCAGTAAGGGGTCTGTAGGCACCTGTTAGCACTGCCGGTTCATCATGCATTTGCAATCAGAAAGTCAGAAAGCACTTTATGCACTTTTTCCTTATCAACAATGAGACATCTTTCAACCCTGACAGACACCTCTCAGAGCATTGTTTATGGCATTAAAGAAATAACTGACCTTGTCAATTTTTTAGGGGGGTTTTTGGTTTTGTTTTTATATAGCATCAAAGTAAGGAATTACTGCCCCATGGATTAGGTGAGCCCTACCATCTCTGTCTAATTGGCAAACCTCCTACTGAAAAATAATTTTTAAAAAAGCTATTTTTACATTATCAAGAGAAAGAAAAAACAGCTTAGATTAATAATTAAGTGTCAATAATCAAACATATCAAAGGTGAGGTCAGCAATGAAGTATTCTACAGGTATACAAATTTTGCTTTTTGTAGTGTGTATGATCAATCAGGCTTATGCAGGTCTTACCATTAACAGTATTTTACAAGGAAAATAATACACCAAGAACCAAAGAGTTTGATCCATAACATGAAATAATAATGATTGAAATTAGGCACAAAAGTTCAGGAAGTGAACACTTTTAATTGGTCCTGAATGAGTATAGGTGTTCATTAGAACTTTAATCAGGATCCGAATTGCTGTTTTGAAGCAATTCTTCCAATCCCCATTTACCACCCTGTGTTTTGAATCCTGGAGCAGTCCTCAAGTGTGCAAACCAGATCCATTTTGGGTGAAACCAAACCAGAAGACAGTCTCTGGAAGGTGCCCTCATGCACTCCTATGATTATTGAGCTTTCAGCCCTCAGGACCAGACTACAGCTGGACCAGAGTAAGCCCTTCCCCCTGCAGAAGTGCTGTACAAGACTGGGAGCTCAGTCCAGCATAGACTGAGCACTGCACTCCTTCCTAAAGTAGACATAGCATCCAGCTCCCACCATCAAGGCACACAGTGGAACCTGACTCTCCTTAAAATGTGACAGCCAGCTTGAAACCTCCCTGTTCAACGTATCTTTATTATCAGGTCACTTCCTGAGACAACTTCCAAAATTTGGCATGAGCTACATACTTGACTCATATAGAAATACACTCTGATTTTTGGACATGAACCAAAATGCTTCTCTGAAGTCCTATAAGTGGTCTCACCTATGGAGAATGCTGTTGGTAGCTGGGTATCTGTGCATCAAGAATTGAGAACTTGGGACTACGTCTATGGTAGCAAATTAAACAAAGCCAGGAAATGTCCCTTGGCACTGATACTCAATTGCCTACCTTGTTAGGTTGTTGGAATTATTCCTGGTATCCTTTTAGTCAACCAGCACTGTCCCAAACCATTCCTCATCACAGCTCAGTAATTGGCACAGGCAAGCAACCATTCCCAACAAGCAGTTTCCATGCAGCTACACTTTCTTGGAGGGTGAGAGAGTGAGGTAGTTTTGACACTTTAGAGTAGCCCTTTCAATGCCCAGTTGCCTCAGTGCCAGAGAATGGTCCTAAGCACATTTAATTGGGTAGTATAAATCTAGTTTATGTATCCTCATTCCTAGACCTTTACTCTAAGCAAAATATCATCTGAATATTCAATTCTGAGCTTAGCTGCTGATACCCAACAAACATTGAAGAAAAATAGAGAGATCTAAGACTGGAAGGGGTTAAGTGACGAGATGAACCCTGATTCTGCAAGCAGGAGCTTCGAGTGCACAAATGAAGAGCAGACTCATGACTGGAGAGAACATGCTGCTGACCTGGTGACTATTCTTTCATCAATGCTGCTTTACTTTCTGTATTTTTAAACTGCTTTTTTACATTGTTTCAAAAGGAAGGTGCTGTTCATGTTACAGCTTTGCCCTGATATTAGCAGCTGGCCACCATCGGCTCATTAAACTGCACCACTCCAAAATGCTAGTAAAGTGGCAATGGCTTGAGCCACTGCAGCTGAGATGATGTGAGCTCTGCTACTTCCTGCAATGGGAGCAGCTGTAAACTTTGTACAAGCAGGAGTTGTGCCTGTCTGTGTTAGTGGTTTGTATTGGGGCACCTGTGCCAGGGATTGTAATGTGGGAAAACCATCAGTATAATGGAACCTCAAATACGTCTTTCCTATTGGGTTGGACAGACTGCAGACAAATGTTATTCCTTCTGTCCTGGAGCACTGGCTGAGATCTTAATACTGTCTCTCACTCTTGATGTGAGTCCACTATGCAGATACACAGCAGGTAAGGAAGTACTAGGAAAATGAACTGTTATGCTTATACTTGTCCAGGCATCAATGGGATCCTTTGGAATCCCTTATACTTCAGAGGGTATTTTCACTAGGTGGTACTTAAAATTATGTTTCCAGTGCAAACGAATCAGATCTTCTTTTTCTTTTCTTCAGTTTTTCACAAATCCTGAAGTACCGTTTCTAAGCTGAAAAACATCCAGTTGGGCTGAAAGCCTCTCTGTTCCTTTCATCTCTTCTTCAGTATTATGTATTTCATCCTTCTCAGGGCTTATCTGTTGTCCCAGCACTTCTGTCTCCCAGTGGCGTCTTTTCTTAGATGTCTGATATCTGCAGAAGTATTTGTAACCATTAATCTCAGAGACTAGATTTCTTTTATGTGTGGAGTAATCAGATCTCCTGCTTGAATTAACTTGGTGACAGATTTCACTGTTTCCTTTCTCCACCTGCTCCCTCTAAGTGCAGTAAGTCCAGACTCACAGACTTGCTTGGAACAAGTCCTGCTTAAATGCCACAGATAATAATAAATCAAAATGAAAATGCTACATAAATAGGCCAGAATAAAGCTGGCTTTGCAAGCTGCCAGCCTACCTGAGGGAGGTCGGGAAGTTGTCCTTAACAATAACATTCATTTTAACTTATAATAATTTAACAAGCTTGCACATTAAGAAGAGAGATATACAAGTATGCAAACACCAAAGGAGATCAGAAAAATCTTGATGAAAACTTCTTCTGTCAGAACACACTGTGTTTTGAAATGCTTTGCAGAGCAGGTTTTTCAGATTCCTTTTCAGGAATTCTTTTTTAGAAGAAAATCCAGGAGGAAAATTCTGACCTTTTGACATTTGCAGAATCAAATATTTATTTTTTTCATTTTGCTATGAATTTCCCTTTCAATATTTTCATTCGATATGCAAAGTGTTATTATGTAATGTCTGCTGTGGTAAAAATCTGCTTCTAATAAGGTTGAAATCTAATAAAATATGTCAACAACACCTAGAATACTTTAGTTTTTTACTATTGATGCAACATTCCGATGCACATTCTTAGCATAGTGGGTGCTGTGATGCTAACCTTAATCATAGCATTAATCTCTTGCCATTCCACCTCCTGACCATGGAGTCTCTTTGAAGGACAGTCTACAAATGAAACTTGGTGCTTCTTGCAGCAAGAAGCACTCACCTCTGTGGTTAGTGGTCACTCACTTCTGTGATGATTAGCTATGTCCAGTGTACAGGACCTTTCCTTTCATTACTGTAGAGATCTGGCATCAGGTTGCTCAGTGTCCAGCCATAAAACCCACAGAAAGGTCAGCTAAGTGACTCCACAATCCTCCACATTTCCTGCACCTAGTCAAAGACACAACTCCATTATCTCTGTTACCTCCCACTTCTGGTGGATCAACGTGGATGTACCTTCATCTCTTCTGATGAATCAGAGCCCTTGATGTTCCTAGTGGAGCATTAGGAGGATCTCAGATAATGGCCCCAGGAAGGTTAGGCTGGAAGTCTGTTAGTTAGATGATTGATCTGACCTAACTTGCCTAGACTTTTATTATAGTCAACGGTGACCTGATCAATATAGTCCATGGAATTAGTGTATGATTCATCTGGCCAAATGCAGCTTTCTCCTGTAGGGTGAGATGAATCATGCCACAAACTACATTAACTCTACTGACTAGCTGTCTGTTGACTGCAAGGGCATCCCAGAGTGACTTGCCTGGAGGTAAAAGTCTAACTCTATAAATAGACACATTTAGTTAAATAGATCCCACTTCACACCTCTTAAGGGCTCTCATCACTTCTGAAATAACTTTGACACCTGCATTTGAACTCCTGAATTAGGAAAGTCCATGTTTGAGTAATCATACTTGAGAGTTCTCCTAAAATTATGGTGTCCATACTGATGCTTAATCCACTTACATTGCTAGGAAGACATAAGTCATAGCTCTTCCCAATAAAGTACACTGAGGTGTGTTGCAACACTTTCCCAGGGGTGTGGGAGAAGTTTTTTGTCTTAAGGAAGCATCAAAGATATTATGGAAAGGATTCAAATGATTCAGCTTGAATACATACAGCAAAGCAAAGTAAATTGACCTAGGTGACTCATCTACCTCCTCTTTGGTCTGTTCTAAACACCTGAGAGTGAAAGCCTTGCTTGGGTGAGGTGATATTGTTCACGGAGGGGAACAGAGGAGAGGCAACATCAGAGTTCAGGCAACTTCAGCTTGTCTCCTGCTGCACTGTTCTGTGGGAATGACACTATGTCTCTGACAAACTCAGAGGGAGTCCTGGCTTTGACTTCGTTAGAGCACAGATTTCATCCCAGAAGGGTAAAGCTGAAAAGTTACACAGCATTGAACTGAGGGATTACAAAATCCGTAACATTAGCACTTGGAGATTGCAGTTGGGATCTAACCTTTGGGATCAAATTAAACTACGTATAATAGATGTTCTGCTAAAACCAAATGAGGAATAATCTGTCCAGCTTTAAATAGTAGACAATTTTTTCCCCCCACATATTCCCTTTTATAACCTGTGCTAAGGAGAGTCAACACAGTTGTCCACAGAGTTAATCATGCCCTGGGCATCATGTGATCAGAAGACTTTGGATGGAACAAAATTTTACTAAGGCTAAATATTTATTTAAAGTATAAATTTACCTGTAAGGCTTATCAGGGCATTATCAATAAAGGAATTACTAGAGTTTGAAAGCAAAATAAAATTAAAATAAATTAAAAGAATTCTATCATGAATATGAAAGAATCTGAAAAATCATTAATAATGCTTCAGAGTAAGGAGAACCATTACCCTTGGATATGTTCTGGATGTGGTCTCTAGAGGTTACTGCAAGCAGCACACAAAAAAATTTTCAGGAGGTGCCTATGTCAGGGCTTGAAAGAGTACACTGGAGATATTGGTTATATTATATGTGTCATATTTCTGCTTTCCGATTAGTTTAAAAGAAACACCTGCAATGCCCCTCCTGGCACTGTAGATTTAAGGCCAACACGGTACAATTTAATCATATGCTATAGCAGGTGTTTAGCAGACCATTCAGGACATTAGCAGAGAATAAGACCTGGGCTGTTGTCTAGGGGAATGAACAATGTGATGTGAGAAATTGTTCAGTAGTTTCCAGCAATGGTATGAATACCTTGATACCCTCCACACATGCACATAAAGCTGAGAGAATATAATGAAATATTCTGTGCTGGGAGGACACATCTGGGAATTCCTGAAGAAATCTGCAAATGTTTCTTTTGCCTTTGTAATGTCCTGTCCTCCTGTAGTGACCTAGAAAAAGACTTCTAGGACACATGAATCTCTATTTTTATTGCTGCCTCACCTTTCTTTTTTCCTTTTTGGAAAGTAACCTATTATCTTGCACAAAAAAAATATTCCAGAAAGGTTGTATGAAAAATTAACCCTAATTATATGTTTCATTCTCTTTCAGGGAATAAACCAGAAGCTTGAAAGACATTTCATTATATAACTGTAAATAAGCCACTCTAGGCTGTATAGATGTGATCAATATATTATATATATATGAAGTGCTTTTGTTCATTAAATATTCCTACTGTAAAGAAAGGAAGAATATAAGCTTTTTTTTACCCATAGGATGGATTGCCTAAGGATAGGAGAATGCTACCAAGGTGTGGGAAAAGTATGTCCACATATCTGCCGGAGTACTTCCATCACAGAAATCAGCAAGGGCAAACAGCAATCTAAAGGGAAAGTAATTATCATAGAATTATAGAATGTCCTGAGTTGGAAGGGACCCACAAGGATCATCAAGTCCAACTCCTGTCACTGCACAGGACAACCCCAAATTCACACCATGTCTCTGAGGGCGTTGTCCAAGTGCTTCTTGAATATCGTCAGCCTTGGCGCCGTGACTGCCTCCCTGGGGAGCCTGTTCCAGTGCTCCACCACCCTCTGGGGGAAGAACCTTCTCCTGGTATCCAACCTAAACCTTCCCTGGCACATCTTCCTGCCATTCCCTTGGGTCCTATCATTGGTCACCAGAGAGAAGACATCAGCGCCTGAATTGCTTGCTTATAACTGAAAGATGCTGAGCATTTCAATCCCTTCCTTATATTAATTATTATCTTTGGAAATAAGCCCAGAGATTTTGTTTCCTGTGTTTTATGGTGTATATTTCACCTAGATGGAGCCATCTGTGGAGCTATTATCTGCCCATGGAGACAGACAAATGCTTTTATTTCTCTTTAGACTTCCCCTGTAGGGCAAGTTTTCTGCTACAGATGCCTAGAAGACTCAATTAGATTATTATAATCAGGTGAGCTGAGCTTTCTTCACAGTTCTTTGCTGGTCAATATCTATCACTAATTTCTACAGCATGGGATGGGACACCCTCTCTTTAAAGCATGAGAAATGAAGTTGCTCCACTGAGAGGAGCAAAGAGAGATTCTTTGTCTGATTAGCCTAAGCCAGCTGACCAGAGATGGAGAAATGGGTTCCAATCATTGGTCTAAATGTGTCAGAGAGTGGTTTTGCATTTGGGTTTAGTTTCAGCACAACTCAAGGCCTATTGTACAGGGTACAAAATATTTGCCAAAACATGCATAAATTCTGGGTTCCTCAGAAATGTCTCATATTAAACTCTCAAGAAAATTGTACAGGGAATGGAGATCAGCTTAAAAATGTGAGCAAAACTGCCTTCTGCAGCAACATACACCTGATGTGGAGGAGCCTGAGATGTGTCTCCCCAGGCTGCTTGCTGCCATGGAAGATAAGGGGCTGCCGTGCAGCAGCTGGATGTTGTCCTCTAGGACTGTACACTAACTGAGATTTCTTGAAGAGGGGCCTCACCTTTGCAGCCTGGTTACCTTTCTCCTCCCTCTGGGGAGTGTTCCCAGAGATGCTGGTCAGCTTCATTCCAGTAAAACATTTCCCCATTCCTTTAGACCCTATTCCTTTAAAACTAAGAATCCCTGATGATTTTGTTGCACCTGGGCCTTGTATGATAGGCTTTTTCCCTTATAAAAAAACAAAGCAGCACTTTTTTTTTTTTTTTTCTCATCCAGAAGTTTTGAAAAGCTATCTTCTCACAATAAAAAATACATGTTATGAATTAAAAGAATGATGGATTTCTTTCAGTTCTACCTGGAAGTCAGTTCTGAGGTGCATTGACAGAGCTGTGAAGGAAGCTTACACAGCTCCAGTCCAGCCTTTGGGTGACAGATGACTGCACCTGTGCTGTGATTTATAGACTTAGTAAGGATGTTCTTAGCAGTCTCAGGATTAGGATGAGACAGATTGCTGTATCTGAAAATATGATGTATGGTGTTGCATTAAAGCTGTTAGGCAACTGAATCTTAAACTTGGTGTGATTTCTATAGACATGTGTAGCTGGTTACTGAAGGCAAATGAGTCATTAACATGCAAAAACATTTCTTTAGAGAATGTTTGCTCCTGAACACAATATGGAGCGTGGACCTTTTGGATGAACTCCAAGTTGTCAGTAGTAGAGTCAAGTGAATGATTCAGAGCAAGTAATGTGACTGATGAATTTTTCTTTTCTGCTTGTAAAGTGTCTTCAGACACATCAACATTTCCTGAGACTGATTTGTCTCCAAACAGTTTGTGGAAAGCAAAAAAAAAAAAACCACCACAAACCAAACAAACCTTAACTCTAGAGACTGATCTTGAGAAATTTCCTTGAGAATACACACTACTCAGCCCCCATGGCCTAGTGCAGAAGGACAATATTTTGACTGAGGGAACCAGAGAGTAGATGTCTTCTCTTATCAGGAAGCTGCTGTGGAGAGAATTTTTGGTGTTCAGAGGGTGTGTAGCAGGCAAAATTCTGGTGAGGCTGTCTTTATTTGTTGAGAGATGCTGGTTGAGGAAGGTGATGTGAGTACCAGTGCTGAAAAATGACATTTGTAGATTTCTTTTGGAGGTGGTTTTTCTCTGTCTGCAGTGATGGGGCAGTTATCATTCTGAAGCAGTTATTTGAGACTGGTGGAACAGCTAGGTTTTGTGGAGGTCTACACTGAAGGACCTCTAAGTATTTGGATCCATTGATCTGTATAATAGCAAGTCAGGAAGACAAAACCAACGAGTACTGCAAAGGATGCTCTGAGATGGTTGAGTTTGGTTTCATTCTTTTGCCTACAACTCATATGGAAAATCAGAGATGTTTTGATGAAGATCTCAAGCTTTAGTTCACGTTTCTTAATGGGAGTTTGATTTGGGAGGTTTCTTACCATTTATAACTAGCTCTAGTAAGAACAGAACTAGTCCACACCCATAGATTGCCCCACTACACTCAGGACTTTCTTGTAAATAGGTTGCTGGAAAAAGGCATAATAAATCTCCTTGATGATGGGAAGTAATGCAGCCAATGGGATATACTGGCAAGACCCTTGAAGATTTACTGTCTATCTGATACTTTCCTGATCTACTTCTTTTCTGTTCTTCCTCCTCTCATAACCTATTGGTTCAGAGAACAAGCTGGCTGAAGGAGGGCTTAGCTCTATGCATGCAAGATTTCTATTGCAATTAAAATTCTGGCCTCAGAGAAGGCCTCCAAGTGACTGTGCCCCAGCAGTAACACAGCTGTAAAGTCTTCTGACCTATCTCCACACTACTATCCATGGATTTCTTTGAGAAGATTTGTGGCTCATTATTCAATGCTTCATGTACCAGCTCAAAAATAGAAGGAATATTTTGGGGTACACAAAAGATCTTTAGTGGTTTAGGACATCCCTTTTCTTTAAGAGCCCAAGAAGAAAATGGCAGTTGAAACATGAAATACATTTTTCTTTAATGGTAGAAGCACTACTGTCAGTATGATGAAGGAAGAACTTGCTTCATACTAAGCTGATTTTTCTCCATCAATTAGTGTTTAGTTAGTAGTGTTTAAACTGCATCATTATAATCTTTTCCTCTAATAAATGCTTCAATGTTTCTACTAAAGCAAGGTGGTTTATGTGTGTGTACACTGTAAAGCCAATCTGCAGTGCCTTGTGGCAGTGTTTGCAGAGGATGTAGCAAGAGTTTAGTGCCGTCTCTGGGGAATTGGACCACTATTATTTACAGTCATGTGAATATAACTCCTTGCATATCATTTGTGAAATGTCACCCTGATACAGTAGATATCTAAGTGTGACATTCTGTACATGTTTGTGCCATCAAATTTTGTCATGGTTTTGGAATTTGAAAAGCAGATACTGGTCCCACTAAATAAAATGAACCTCATGGAATCATGCCAGCTTCTCCCTGCTAATGTGACCTTTTCTTCCATGTTTGTCTTTCTCTGTCTTGCTGATGGATAGAATGATTTTAAGAGACTTTACTACACGATAGGGCTGCCAGGTTTGGATCCACATCCAATTATTTCCAAAGGTCAGAGACACTTGCACTGGGCATTCTCGTTTGCATTCCTTCTCTTAATTTCTAGGAACACTGGTGACAAAAATAAGGCAGGGGATAACTTTACCGAATGTATGGACCCTTGGCTAGATATCTTATATCTATTAGTAAGAAGGATATAACTGATATCCTTCTTACTATAACATATGTTGAAAAAAGAAGGCAATTTATTCCATATCTGTCTACCGTAGGGCTTTTTGTACCTTCCTATTCTAGCATTGGGCTTCCCTGGAGACAGAACTGAATTAGAGCGATTGCTGGACTGATTCAGTCTGGCAGCTCCTGTTTTAATATTGGTCTTAACTTCTGGAGTTGTCAAGCAATAAATAAATGAATGCCAAAACAAAACATGCCAGGGTTTTTATTTTTGACATGGCAGAAGAAAGAAAAATCTGCAACACATGGCCTCTGCAGTTCACTACAGTTCACCAGTCTAAATATCAGGGATATTTGCCTGTTTTTGGCTAAAATGGTAGATTTGCAATTCTTCTAAGGAAACAGGAGTCACTAAACACAGCACTGAAACTGTTTAGGTCTCCTACTCTGATATATCTGTCCTGAGACAGAAAGATACCTGTTTAAACCTTTCCAGATCAATGTCCATGAAAAACTTATGACTAAATAAATCAAAATGAGAAAATCACAGACTAAAGTAATATTCTGGATACCTAGAAATTAAAACTGAAGTTTACATTCTGTCAGCCACTCTTGTTTTTTTTTTTTTTGTTTTTGTTTTCTTTTTTTTTTTTTTTTTTTTTTTTTGAGTCCTATATGCTGGCTTCAAATGTAAAGATTCTATAGCTTCTCAGAATCATTTTTACATTTTTTCTTTCTCTGGATCCAGATCCTTGCTTTTGGATAGAGGGAACAAAATTCCTGAGGACTGCAATGTTTCAGATTCTGTGCAAGCTGTAAAGTTCCCCTGAAACCACTTTCATTAGTTTTGCAAAAATTGTAGCCAGCCTTAAGGCTTTAAAAAGTGCTAAGCAATCAGCAGTCACTCATTTGGGAGCCTAATTATGGAGTTAGGAAACAAATATGTCTTGGTCTATCAATTACCTTGCATAATATGTATAATGGGATTTAACCCCACACCTGCTTGTGCAGATGTATAAATACTTGTGAATGCTGGGTACCAACGCAGATATACCTCTTTCCAGGTATGTCACTAAGTAACATGGGAAAGCATCAGGATCCTCCAACCCCTCAACACAAGTCTTCCAGTGGCTGAAATAGGTATTTTATGATTTCAAATTACATCTAAAGTATTTGACGTTTCCCTGAGGAGACAACGTTGACCTCTGGGACATGACTTGGTATACATTCCTGCATGCTTATTCAACATTGTGCAGGCAAAGCGCAAACATTGTCCTTTCAGATGTGAAATAAACAGAATTAAGCAAGGGTACACTGTTCTCTGAATTGCTTCCTTTTTAGGCACAGACTTAGAGGAACAGCAAGGAAAAGATGTGAAGATTCTTCTGGCAATGAAATTGTGAAGAATAGCTCAAAGACAAAGAAGACAAAGAGATACTAAAACAGGAAACTCAAGCTTTCAAGGAGAGGACTCAGAACCACTAACACTGTTTTTAGAAGAAAACAACTTACAGAACAGATTCTGCTCTGAACGCAACTGAGATTTGTAATTAGAGCTGGTCAGAAGATAAAGAAGTTTTACTTTTTAAAAAATAAAAGTCTTGCAAAGAATAGATCTGAAATACCACTCAGGGTCAGACCTACTATCACTCTTCTCTGCTGGTTTATATCTGGGACTGCCAGCCCTCTGGGCATCAAGGAACAAAACTTCACCTCAGCCAGAATCTGACCACGTAGTCGGTTTTTCTCCTGATATCTGATATGAACTAACATTCCCACTAGAAACTGCCAGTTTAAATCATCAATTGCTAATGATTAAATTGGCTTAGGCCTAGTTAGCTATCTAAATGTTCAGTCCCTTTTGGAATTACATTTATGATCTGTCTGATTAGGGAAGCATAGAAAAATGCCCTACATCATCTTGTGATGATGAGAAAAACTAAACATTTGTGAAAAACTAAAAGCTTTTCACTTTGCAGAGATTAAACAAAAAAGTGTGTGCGGAGGAGAGGATGCTTTTGTTTTTATTTGAGAGAGCATGATGAAATGAAGCCCAAACAAATCAAAACAACAACAGGGCTAGAATATTCTGAAAAAAAAATGATAGGTCATTTTTTTTATTGACAAGCAATGTGAATGAAAAATGTCAACCAGTTCTATTTATAGCTGGGGACGGGCAAAGAAGATGCATTTAAATGTGGATGTGGGAAGCATTCTTATTTCTGTAGTTTGTGAAGGCTCTGTCTGATTTCTTTGAGATGAAAAACTAGGCAAGCAGGTAGGTTCTAATTCTTTACTAGCATAACCATTTTAGCAACCCTGAAGTCATCGGAGCTATGACAATTTATGCTGACTGAGATTTGCTTCCTGACACTTTAAAGTTTCTATCCTTTGGCATGTAGCAGGAAGTACATATTTTAGCTAGTTTATTGCAAATCGCCCAGCTGCTATGTTGGCTGGTGCGTGTCCTTTTGTTATACCCATTCTCCACCATTGTTCACTGTCTTTAAGTCAATTATTTTTAAGTCCCCTCTCATTGCTTGTAACTCAGTTCCTTTCAGCCTTCATCCAGAAAGGCATTTTCTTTTATTCTTAGCTTTCAGTATATGCAGTCATTTTAATGTCAAAGAAGCTTACAGAAAAAATATACATTCAGATGTTTGGCTGAATCAAGCATTATTCTGACACTAAATGCAGACACTAATTTACAAGATTTGAGCCTGCTTTGGTTTATGTTATTTTGTCTTGAGGGTCATTCCACTGCTCCATACATGTAGGAGAAAGAAGACATAGTATTTGGTTGCAGAATTCCAGCTTTCAACTGAATTATTTCTATTAGATTTCAGTGACCTCTTCCTGCCCATGAAATACACCAGATACTTTATTTTTTTTTTATTTCAAACTTCAAAATGGAATCCATTCCTTAATAGATGGTACCATATCCACACTGACAAACTGTGGATGACATCCCCCAAAGAACACAGTAGCACATGTCATTTTGTACGGACTTATTTTGTGCTGTGACATCATGTGATATTTCTTAATCTCCTCTGTTAACAAGACCTATGTCAGGTACTCAGCTCTTCTGTTTTATGTAAAATCAATCATTCACTACACAACACAGCTTTTGCTGACAAGTAATTCATTACTTTATTGGATCAGTCACTAATCTGCCTGACAACATTTGGGGCAGAATCATATCTTGGAGTAACTAAACATAGCCGAAGCTGCTTCCAACTTGGTTTTGACCTTTCCCCTTACCGAGTCTGTCCTCCCCAGCTGCATGATTTTTGGAGCACCCATAGCTGTAACTGAACAGAGTAGATGAAATCCTGGCTTCCAGCTGCAAAGCTCTTACTGACCTCAGTTTAAAAAAAAGGATTTTACCTCGTGGCAGTCATTCAGCACCTTTGAAAATCAGGGATTTAACAACTGGCCAAAGGTCAGAGAAGAAATCAATGCCAGAAAAAGGACTAGACCTCTGTAGGGTCTAACTCCCAGCGCAGCCCTGGAAGCACAAGGTGCTTTCTTCCCAGGTACCGTGTCACAGATTTTTCTGTCATTTCTGAGCCTTTTTCCCTAGTACATGCTAGACTGGGGAAGAAGCATGACAATATACTGACAAAGTTGCAAACATGCATCAGCTCCTTTACCCTGCAGTGCCAGGGAATTTAAACATTCTGAGAAGAAAAATGTCTCCAGGCAGGAGGAAAAACAAAAGTAAGTTTTCAAAAAAAACAAGCTGTAAAAGAAAAGTGAAAAACACAAGCTGTTGAGTATAAAAGGTTCAAGAGGGTAGGAGCACTGATGCCTTGAGATTTTAAGAAGAGCTGTGTTGGCTTAATAGGAACTTAACCCAGCTTTTTTCCTACTTTGAGAATGGGGAGCATTACCTACAAAAAGAAATGAAGAAGCCTGCCTGCTTTGAAGGCTGTTAAGTGTGCTCACCTACTGGGGGAAGACAGAAAAGGGAGAAACAGCTCGTGAGAGTTGACAGGGCATAAGAAAGTAGCTGCTGTTAGCTCTGTGAGGCCAGTAGGATTTTCTTGATCTAGTTTAACAAGTCATCTTGCTAATCTAAAGGTTATATCCTTGTCTTTTGGGCAAATATTAGGCTGCAGAAACTGTCCCTTGGGTTTTGGGGCAAGATCGTTAATACAGCAGCACAGAGAACAGATCTTTGATTAGCAGGTTGAAAAAAGATCAAAAGCTGTAGAGAAAACATGCCTAACCCAGATCCTGTTCATATCAGCATAAACACTGGTTTATTTCAGATTAACACTGGCATGAAGCAGACCAGCTTAAATCTTGATATTTGTCACTGCTTTCTGCCCACCAAGTGTTTGTGTTCTCCCTCTCCCTCCTGAGTACCCAAACAAAAATGCAGTTCATACCTGCATTTGTGCACTCAAGCATGCATTTAGAAGATGAGGGGCTTTGAATGCTTGCGCTTTTTTGTGCCTTAAATAACAAAGCTTTTTTTTTTCTCAGTTTGAGTACAGAATGTTCCAAATCAGGTTGGAGTATTGTAGGTGCATTAAAAGACATTTGCACGCAAACTGAGGAACTACTAATATGGTGGCTAATGAAGTTCCCTATTACCTTCCAGGGAAAGAGGATATAGGAAGAGTGTAGCAGGTTGGTATCCACGGTGCTCCCACATAAGGACTACTGGAAGGATTCCAGGAAGCTTTGATTTACTACATCCTCCGTCATTCAAACACTACAGTAGTGAAGCATGGTGAGAACTGAGCTCCTATAAACTTTATGCTTTGATCACAAGTCCTCTCAGATAAACATCATGTTCTGCATCTGTGAAGGAACTTGTGGGTTTCATCCTATGGTGTGTATACTCTGGGAAATGCAACATTACCATAGACTTCTGAAGTACATGCAGAATCAGAAAAATGTGACTGTGGATAGGGCTTGAGCTATCAGCACTATACAGCTATGAATCAGACCATCAAAGAGGCAGAAAGATACCTCAGCCCTTTGCATGACCTTGGAGACCAGTGCTACCTTAGTACAAATAGCAAATAATGAGTTTTGTAAGACATGCTTATAAATCTGTAACCATTACAACAGAAACCAGGTTTTGTTCTCTCCTGACAAGCTGGATAGGTGCAGGCTATCTGTGCTTTGTGCCTATAGTTAATCATTTAACTATGATTTAAGTCGCACATGGTGAGAAGGAATTTTTGGCATTTGCTCTGTGGGCTGGCAGGCTGTCAAGTAACTGTAGGATTCACTGAGTCTGGAAGAGGCTCTGAGCTGACCTGCCACAAGTAAATGATGTTGTTTTCCTTAATCACTCCTCCAGAACTGGTATCTTGAGTGTCCTTCATCTAATTTCCTTGCATGCTGGAATCTGACAAATATAATAATGGTATTTTTCACTCATTTGCACTAGCGCTTTTCTTTCAGTGGTATTGAAATACTCCTCAGATGCCAAACTTCTTTTGGAAAATATTCACGTATCAGTTTTAGTAATATAAAACTATTATTACTGCCTATTTCCCAGGGGTTTTGTGAAGCTTGTTTAATTGAGGTTTGAACTGTCATTATTTGTGAGATGAGATTATCTATCATTCATGAGCTTTCAAATGAATACCAGTTTGTCTGGGAGAAAAAATGCTGGCAAATCCTAAAAGTTTCATGATTTTCAGCGCAAATAATTATTCCTCCAAATATTCATTCTGTATAGTTTGTTATTTGTTACTTGCTATTCACTATCCACAGTTTGTAATTTGTTATATTCCTGTCTAGAAAATTCAGTCACCTAGTCAGGTACCAGAAGTAATAGTATGTGACTTTTATGACCGTTCACCCATCATAAGTAAAACATAGAGGAACTTGCACAATCAAAGCAAACAGTGCATGAATAACACGTAGAAAAAATTGTCTACATGAGCTATTCCGTGAATATTTATGAACTAGAAACACGTTTGTAGAAATTAGGATCAGAGTGCAAAGAGAAAAGCAGGGCCAAATTTGCTGTAATTCAAGTTCTACCCATAATTTATTATTATTTCGGAGTTATAGATGGGTGAACTCCAACTTTAAGTTCAGATGAGTTGCACAAAGTTGTATAACAAGTTGGTGAGGACAGAAGGGAAATGATAATGTGGCAATGCTTCGACCATGCATGGCAATGCCTTCACTGCCTCTGTCTGTGCTGCTGTGTTGTGATCCCTGCTAGACCACATTGTGGATATGCAGCCATCACCAGCATGTCATTACATTCACCTACACTCTGCACTGGCAATCTCCTCCAAGTTTCACATCACAGCATGGGAGGTGCTCCTTATGCACCAAAGGCAGGAGGAACTGTGGAAGGAAACCATGTTATGGACTGCAGGTGCTTTAAATCTACCTCAAGGTCAAGAAAGGCTCAAATACCATCTGTGTTTCCAGCTAGCAGAGGCCCAGTCTACCATAAAATACCCACTATTTAATCCAACATGGCTGTAAAAATTTCCCAGAGCATTCAAATGGGTGGACGTGGCAGTGGATTTTCCCTCATTGCCAACATATTTTTTTGCATGGAAACTCTTTTTTTTTGAAGCATACAAAACCACAGCCTTTGCACTTACAGATTTCCTATGCATTTTTTCAGATCACAGGGAATAAAGCTTCTATGCATTATTTCCTAGTAGAAAAGGCATCTTCTTATGCACAAAATCAAGGAAGGACTTAGATTAAAGGAAGACAAGAGCCTGAGAGCATAAGCAATGAATTAAAATCCTCTTTTGTTTTTCATCTGGCAATAAAATTCTGCCTCATGTTTAAAACCATGGATGTTGCATATATAAAAACAAAGACTGTATGTGTTACACCACGACCAGCTGCATAAATTGTAGTGGCCTTGGAAAATTAATGTTTTGCTTTAAGTAAAGCTGAAGTTACTCATGTTATTTCATTCTATCAATAGCAAGTACATTAACATTATCTAGTGTCTGCAAGCACACTATTAATTTACCTTGTACTGTCCCAATAGAGGGAAAAGAATTGTTCAAGGTAATGAGGCATATCCACTTCCACTCCTTGGGACTCCTTACTTCCAAATAATCAATATTAATGTGGTGAAGGGAGGGCAGAGAGGAAAAGGATCCTCTGACTGATTTATCAGCTAAAGCCACATCACAGTGCAATGAGAGTCTGAAGACTCTTTACTAGACTGAACAGAGACTAAATGGTTTATCAAGCATAGTGATACCTACCTGAAGTCGGGATTAATATGATGCTTGGCAGCCAGGAAGCTGACAGACATAACTTTCCCTTTCTAAAATGATACATTCTTGATCATACCAAAAATCCAATGTGTTCTTGAAAATACCTGCTCACTTCAGTATTAGCTTTTTTCCCATTGGGGAAAATGTTTTTTACAGAAAAACAGGTCTTTTTCTCTGATGAGAAGTACTTTTTGCCTACAGGTCAGATGAACAGCACAACACACAGTTCTTAATGATATCTGAGGCAGCTTTGGCAAAGTATGTTTGGCAGAAAGGGAAAAACTGAAATATTAGGGGGGGAAATATTTAAGTAACATGACCTGAATTTTTCTTTCTAAACCACAGGAAAAGTAATTGTCATGGAACGGCCTTTTCTCCTTTTGACCTGCAGCAAGCAAAAAGTTACTTTTAAAATTGCATTATGGTAGCAAATTCTGTAATCTTTACATAGGCTGAAGTCAGAGAGGGATGACAAGCACACCGCAGCAGTACTAAAACATTTGGTTCTGGCTGTGCACAATAACGCATGCTTCTACTTGAAGATATAGATAACATTCACAAAAAAAGCTCAACTAGGGGGAAAAAAAGATGACTCAAACAGTGTCAGGAAAACCAGTTTATTTTCCCCATATGGCTAACAAGAATAGAATACAGTTCTGTGTAGTTAACTCGCTACTGTAAGATGTGAAACACTGGTGCTTAACTTTCCTCCTTCCTTTACTAATTATTGTATCAAATTAAGCTGTATGATTAAAGAATGCCTAAACTCATGCTTCTACACACAAATTTATTATATGTGAAAGCACTACCTAGTGCTTGTCAGACCTGCAGCTGGGGCTTTAGAAAGAAGAATGTCCCAAAGGCAGATTAGGCAAGTTGTTCATATTGTCCCTTAAACACTGTGAGCCCAGCGGATACTTCAGTGCCCATGCGTGGATGCTTTCAGGCTGCAGTTAAAGCACTCAACATCTTGTAGGATCGTGACACAATTATGCAATAATGGGGGTGACGATCCAGGTTATGCAGTGGTGACAATGAGGAGGGACGAGACACTGTTGACCTTTTCCCTGCGCTCTGCTTTTCTCAGTGCTGGAGAGGACCCAAACCCTGAGATGTCTGTCATTTTGTGGGATGGTTTGTCACAGTGACCCAAAGTGGAATATATCTCACCTAGGTTTAGGTATCTGCAGTGTGGACTTTTACACAAGCTAACCAGAGAAGACCATCTTTATATACAGCAGAGAGAAGTGGGCACTTTTAGGATATAACCTATGTATGCTGGCCTCAGAGGAACTGCACCCTGGGCTCCATTCCTTACATCCACATGTAGTCAAATGAAGTCTGTTAAGGTTTATTCTCTACTTCTTTTCATAACCTGAAGTGAGGACACTGTCCACTGCAAAGTGTGTGCTGCGCTTTTTGTGTGTTGGATAACACAACATGAATCTGTCTGTAAATGTATGGCAGGTTTATGCAGCCAAAATGTGAGGATTTAAAAAAGTGAATCAGGGGCCATAACTAAGAATAATGGGATGATATTAAGTGAGGCAAGTGGTACAATGAGTGTCAGGAAATGCTCCTGGGCACTGCAGGGGCTTGGACTGTGGAAGATGCTCTCAGGGGATGAACACTACATAATGTGCACTTAACTATATCTAAAAGGCACAACACTGTACTCACTGGTGCCCACACTAGATGATATTGCAGGTTTTTACTGCCCTTTATTCTAGGTACTAGGCTCTAAATCATTGTTTAAAACCTATATGACCTAATTCTTCTCTGGGGTAATTTTTCTGAAGTTCTCAAGGGTAAAAATGAGCCCTCACAAGTAGGAGAGAGTACTGCAACACCTAGAGGCAACAGTAAGAAACAACCAAGATTTTAGTAAGAGATAAATTCACTTTAGCTTGAGGTAAGAAATAATTCCATTTCTCCCTAGTTCCATGGAAATTACACCCTAGAAAAACTCCCCTAAAGGATATCCAGTTGCAAATACTATGATAACAGAAAAAAAATCATTTGCTGAGGGCATATATCAAACTTTTCCCACCTAAGTCTAAACATAGAGAAAACAGGAAAGACAAAAATCTCAAGGAATATATCATAAATTAAACAGCTATTTAAAATATGTGATTTTAAAATGTTTGTTTGAAGAAGAATATCTGCTTACAACAGCTGCTGGAAGCCCATTTCTTTACATATTTCTATTGTTTCTAATTGTTTCAGTCCTTAGAAAGATTGATTAGATTTTCAAATGCTGCTTTCTTGATATGCCTTACAATTATACTGAGGAGAAGTTTATGGTTTTTATCTTCATCCTTAATTGTCAAAGATTGTCTTAGACTCTGAAGGGTGCACTCAGTCTAGGTTTAAGAATTCACATCTTCAGTGCTAACCAGGTGAGTGGAGGAGAAGGGTCAGCGTTCCTTGGAAACAAACAGGAAAAGGCATAAGAGTTAGGTAAATAGAGGCAACTCAATAAAGAATTAGAATGATTTCTCCTAAAATACCAATATTCTGGTTTTTAACCTTGCTTCCTGGGAAGCTCTGAAGAAGACATCAGCCAATATGTAACTTTCTTTTCATATTCCTGTTTAGAAACACCAAAACAAGACAAGAACTGTAATCTTATCATCATCCTGAGAGGAAGTTCAAAGCTTCTGAAATCCTTTGAGAAAATCCCATGAGATTTCCAGAGAAATTTTATATCTTTGGAACATTCAGGGATTCCAATCATGTTCCTAAAATATGTGTGCTATTTGCTGAACTGCACTGAGATGAAGATGTGTGAAGGTAACTATAGGCACTGGTTCTTCAGCTCTTCAAAAGTCAATAGCAACAGGATCGAGTCCTAGCTGACTAGAAACAACTTCTCGTTAGTCATTGTGAGTCTTAACTGGGCAGTACTGAGAAGAATAATCTTCTCTTATGCTCTCATGAACAGTAATTCAAGATGGACTAGAATGTACTTAGCACAAACATGGAAGAGAGGATAAGAAGAGGTAGTTTGTGGTTGCCCTGCTTGAAGGAAACATCCAAACACTGCCTTCTGGTTAACATGATGTGTGTATTGTGGACCTAGTCTTATGGAGGAACAATCATGCATGTTTGCAGTCTTTTTCATTCAATGGCCAGCATGGGAACACCTACTAAGAACCATACTACACTCCCCACCTGAACATGAAGTGAAGCACATCCCTACAGAGCTGGTGCTGTGACTGCATCTCCAGCTCTACACTTTGACTCTGCTCTTCCACCTTCTGTACTTGCAGATTTTATTGTTGCTTTTTCTCTAAAAGACCTGACACTTGTGGAATAACTTGGCCTCAATGTGACATGGAAAACAGGAGAGATTTCTCTAGCAGCAGTACTAGAAAGGGAAGGTGCCATAATCTTTCTACTTCCTCCCTGCATTTGCAAAGCCAAAAGAGAAGTCAGAGCAAGTAACCTCCTGCCCTTAGTGCAGCAGCAACTGCCTCATTAGCCCAAGCAGGCTCCATCCCTCTTTAAGTGCAAACCTGCACTCACATCCTCCTCTCAGTTTCTTACCTCCTACTCACATTTATTATTGATATCACCTATCAATAATGCTTTCCACTGCTTCAAGAGTTTGGCCTGTCTGCTGTCTGCCAGATCCCAAATTTCAAGTGCCCTTTCCTTCACCTCATTATATTTTTAATGATATATACTTTTTTTCTTTCTTTTCTCTCCTCTGCCTGTCCCCTTCCTTACAAAGTGAGGGAGAGAGAGGAGCTGGTTGAGAAAGTAGCAAAGGTAACAATGTTGATGCTTTAAGCAGTTGCTCCCATGCTATCCCTTAGCCTACTATCCAGCTTACCAGCACCTGGTCTCCTGGAAGGGCAGCAAATGTACTTCTTTGATGCCTTACTCAAGCATGGATGCTTTCTCAGAACCACCACACAAGAGAGGAAAACCTACCTATTACCTACAGTTTTGCTACAAATAGCTGTATTTGATCTTTGTAGAGGTAATCCTCTTCATCAGTTTTCCTAGCTTTATCATTTGCAATCTTCAGCCCATTTTATCTTGTTAGTTTTCCAAGTCAGCTCATGTCTTTTTATTTTATAATGGCTAAGGTAATGCCCTGTTACTCAGAAGACACAGCATCATTAGAATAGTTATACCTGAGAACAGGATTATAGCATCTACCCAGAGACAGGCTGAGTGATGAACAGAAGCAGGATTAGTAAATTATTCTAATATTTGATTTGACAATTTTGTATAACTGAGGAACACGAACACAAAGGATTTGCCAGTGATATCAACATAATTCAAGCATATATATTTTGAGGCCAGAGAGGAAGTTTCTTTCCCCTTTACCTTTTTATCAGCTCTGTCCTGACTCCAGTCTAATACAGGATTCTGTCTCTTGCTGCTGTTTCCTCTGTCTGCTTGCTCCGTGAGTCTGTTTGGGTCAAAAGCCACATGTGTTAGGTTTCCAGAAACCAAATCAACCAATTATGTCATTTCCCATTATTACAGTTATTTAATTGGATAAGAATAACAAGAGAAGAAAGGCAACAGCCAAGCAAGATCCATCTTTCATGTTGAGTGGGGTGATCCTGATGTACTGCAAGAATTAGTTATAAGGTGCAGAAGTCGGAAGAAACAGGAGAGTATTGTGAAAACATTTTAAGTATCTGAACAGAGAAGACAGAAAGTTGAGTCCTTTTATGTTGTCTGAAAGACATGCACACATAATACAATTAAGCAGACATCCTCCAGCTTGGAGACAGTCCACTTACTCTGCTGACTGGGTATTAGCAATATGTGCAACTTTCCACTATGCATCACAGAGCAGTTCTAGCCGCAACCAGAGATGCACAGAATGCTCAGGTACAGTTGAGCTGTCTGAGAGATGCATCTTGTTGACAGTCCCTTCAGCACAGTCCATACCTGAATCTGGAAGCTGATGAATACTGTAGTGCACAAAATTTATGCTGTTGTAATGCAAAAGGATGGCTTTGCATGCTGTCTATATCCTGGCCTACCACCAGAAGAATTTCTGGGACTCAGGCAGGGCAAGGTGTCCATTTTGCTATGGCAGTTCTGTGGCAGAGCTGCCCCTTTGTTTACCTCTAAACAAAGGGGCAGATAATTTACTGTCTGGTCTTAGGTTTCACAATTCCATGGTTTCAGGACAGCAAGTAATCCTGATCTCTCACTTGCATGAGTAAGGCATGGCATGAGTGTGACTTGATTTGGTGCCTCTGGGTGTATTACAGAATTTATAGATGTGGGAACACAAATACAAGGATTTTTGTCTTATCAGATTGATGTCCTCTATGCTCATACCTTTGGAAGAGCTGTGATAATTGAGATAATCCCCATCCCTTAAAGCAGTTTTTTAAGCTGTGATTATTTTGGCAGCACGGCTCAAGTTTTATCACTCACAGAAATGCAGAGGAGGAAAAGGACAAAACATTTCCTCTTTTTGTTCAGCTTTAACCCAAATAAGCCCAGACCACTGAAAACCAGAAACGCCTCTCTCCACACAGTCCTCCTCTGATTACTGTCCAGGCATTCACACTTGCTAGAAAGTACCTCTAGAGTTGTTTTATCACTTTTATATACTCTGAATATGCTCACAAGCAAGAAGATTTCTAAAATGCACAGTCCTGTGCTCTGCAGAGGCAATGGTCTGTAACTGTAAAGACAGAAGTCCAGAGCATCAGTTGAACATGGGAACTTCCAAATGAAATCCAGGAGTTTGGTAAGTCTTCAGAACACGAAATTTTCCCTTACCTTCTCTTAGATAAAACATAATAACTGAGGTTCATCTTCCTGTATTGAGTCACCTTGCTAACTCAGATGTGCATGAGATCTAAGACTTGCTGCATTCTTTGAATTACCTATTTGCTATTTTAAAATATCTCCTGTCTCTGCTTACTTCTTTTGAGATGTATTATCTGCCCTGACAATGTGTAGGAAGTCTGAGGGTCTAACTCAGGGCTGCAAATTTAGGCACCCATATGTCGGGTCTTCCTGACTCCAGCCTCAAACTGTATTCTTGTCATCATTAAAATAAATATTTATATCACGTTCAATTCTGCCTACTATGTGAGTACCATTGAAGCACACAGTGCATTACTGAAGTATCAATGTGGTACACAAATGAGGTTAAAGTTAAGGATTAAAGTGAGAAATTTAGGCACTATAATAACCAGGCATGTTGGAGGAATTACAGCCCTAACATCAATGCCAGTACACAGTGAGTTCAATATCTAAAACCAGGTTTCACAAAAATCAATGATCAAGGCAAGGATGTGTCTTAAATTATACCTTTTTTCTCATAGGTGCTGAATTGTGGAGTACAGAAATCCTTGAAAAACTGCAAGTCAAACTGCAGGTTGTCCTGCAGCTTGCCCTTTCTTGGAAGGTATTCCACTTTATATGAAATCCTTATTTCTGCCATGGTGAAGAGCGTGAAATCTTCTTGTAGCTGGAGCACATAGCTGAGAGCTGCATCCCAGAGCTTGCCTCACTAGCTACCTTCCAGGGCTTCTTGATAAAAAGGTGTTACACACAGAAGACAGTTCCAGGCACATGAGGGACAAGGTGATTGGGAAGACAGAATCTGGATAAATCATGGGTAATAAATCAGAGTAAATTGTGCTTGACCAGTCTGATTGCTTTCCATGATGAAATGGCAGTCTCTGTGGACATAGGAAGGGTGGGGGTTAAATAATTTACATTGACTTTAGGAAAGCTTTTAACACAGTTTCTTTAGCATCCTTGCAGTTATAATGAAGATATGTGCACTGGATGGGTACACTACATGGTGGGTATTAAATTAATTGGATTGTCAGGCTCAAAGGTAGTGGTCAACGGCTCAAAGTTTACCTGGAAGCAATTGTGAGTGGTGCTCCTTGGTGACTGATACTGGGGTTGGTAAGCTGTCATCTTCAAATGACCTGGGCAGTATGAGCACACCCTTGCAAGTTTGCAGGTGACGGCAAATTGGGGGATTATTTTCCAGAGTGGACTATCTCCCTCTGGATCAGATTTGTCCTGTGAAGATCTAGTTCTCATTTTTGAGACCAAAATGGAACCAGAGATAAGATAAGAGGTAATGTAGCCAAACAGGAATCCATTAGGCTAGAGTAACAGGCTAAGAGGAACCTCAAGAAACTCAGAAAAACTCAAAAGAAAACCCTATACAGGAATAACTCCATACAGCAGTACAGACACAGGCTTGACTGTCTAGGGAGCTGCTCAGCATAAACTGTCCTGGGAGGTGCCTCTGGACAACAGGCTGAACTGTATGCTGGGCTGCTTTAGTAACAGCATGGCCCTGCTGTTTGGCAGCTGTTGGACTGCATCTGGAAAACTGTGTCCAGTTTGGGGTCTGCCAGTACAGGAGAGATACAGATGAACTGAGCAAGTCCAGTGGAGCGCTATCAGCACAGTTGTGATGCTGGATCCCATGATAAACAAAGAATGGCTTACGAAACAGGGTTTCTTTAGCCTGGAGAAGAGAAGGCTAAGGGGAGACCTCTTTGCTACATTCAGCTACCTGAAGGGTAGCTATAAGGAAGACAGAGCAAGACTTTTCTCAGAGGTGCATGTCAAGGAAAAAGAGATAACAGTCACAGTTGACACAGGAGGAATTCCAGTTAGTTACAAGGAAAGATTATTCACATACACAGAGACAGAAATTCTTCACAAGTTACCCACAAAGACTGTGAACTCTCCATCCCTGAAAACTGTCACAGCTCAGCTGGACAAGGACCTGATCTAACAGACAGCCAGAGGTAACTTTAAAGCCAGTCTTGCTTTGAGAGGCGGGTTGACTAGATGACCTTCAGAGATCTCTTCCACTATAAATTAGTCTGCGATTTTAAATATTTTGTGAAGCAGGAATGTAAACTAAGGGCTCCCTTTTCTTAGCAGAGTTCCCCAGCCACAGAATGAAAGGTCCCAAAGCTTCTGCTCAGGTAAAAGAGGGAGGCAGCAAGCTGAGACCTACGGGACCTGACAAGATGTATCCCAGAGCCCCGAGGTAATTGCCTGGTGTAGTTGCCAAGCCACTCTCCATGATATTTGAAAAGTCATGGCAGCAGGTGAAGTCCCTGGTGACTGGAAAAAGCAAAACATTTCACCTATTTTTAAAAAAGGTAGAAAGGAGAACCCTGGGAACTACTGACCTGTCAGCCTCACCTCTGTGCCTGGGAAGATCATAGAATTGTAGAATCATGGAATGGTTTGGGTTGGAAGGGACCTTTAAAGGTCATCTAGTCCAACACCCCCTGCAGTGAGCAGGGACATCTTCAACTCAATCAGGTTGCTCAGAGCCCCCTCCAACCTGACCTTGAATGTTTCCAGGGTTGGGGCATCTACCACCTCTCTGGGCAACCTGTGCCAGTGCCTCACCACCCTCATTGTAAAAAAATTTCTTCCTTATATCTAGTCTGAATCTACCCTCTTTTCGTTTAAAACCATTACCCCATGTCCTATCACACCCCTGATCACTGCAGGGGTGTTGGACTAGATGACCTTTAAAGGTCCCTTCCAACCCAAACTCTTCTATGAATCTATGATTCTATGATTCAAGAGACCTCTGATAAAATGAAGGTGACTCAACAGGTCACACAATGTGTTTACCCTGGAATAGGCACTGCAGGAGTTCCTGCTGTTGTCAGAGAACCATGAAAGAAGGTACATGAGGGCCAGAAGTATTGCTTCTTTGGGGTGGATCCTCATCTCTGCTTTCCCATTTTCTCTGCCCTTAACTTAAAGCACTACTCAGTTGAGTGAGAAAGAGTATTGATATTTAAACCTGAGGAGCAGAAAAAAGAGTTTATCACAAGCCTGTCATCCTCAGTGCATGCTCTCACCTTCCAAATGCTGTTAGTGGCCTCCATCCTATTCCTTTTCTCTTCTGACATGTGCTGTGTTGAGTCAATAACCTGCAGCTCCGCACATATATGTGCCAGAAAGTGGCAGCCAGAAAAAACTGCATTTTATGAGGACTCTAGTTTGAGGAATACTCTCAGTATTCATAATGTTTCTTAGGGATCATAAGCTGAGAAAAGGCATAGTTTCTGGATCCCAGACAGACATAGCATTAGTTAGGCACCAGCTCATTCAGCTCTTTCAAGACTTATATTTCACAGGAGACTTCAGGCTTTTGAGAAAGTTTCAGAAATAAAAACTCCTCAGGAGTTTAAGGCCAGGATAACAAAATCCTTCTTTTTTAGACCTGAAGCACCTTGTGCATTCTCTTCGTCACATAGCACTACTGTATTTACTTATCCGGAGAGATTTGTTTCTCTTTATTGTGCTGCAGTGAAGATAAACAGTCTGTAGTTGGCTGGTGAGATACGATGTGAGGTTCTGCACTGAGTCACTTTGGCTTGAGATAACCAGCAAGCAAATAAAAGAAACCAGAATCACTGTCATTTTGTAAGACTAAATCTGTGTGGGCATTTATAAGAAAAGTCTTAATTGGTATTTTCATGTCTCTATCCCATTGTTTTGTTTTTTTTTTTTGCTTTATATAAGCTTTTTCTTCCATTGTCTCTGTCTAGTGGTTGGGTTTAGTTGTTGGGTTTTTTTTTCCTATCACTATATCTTATTATTCCACCACTCGGCTTGCCACATGAATTATTAATACTGTTTTTATGCTAAATGTCCCTGCCTCGCATATAATTTGACCTTACTGAATGAGTAACTGTGCTAACCCCTCAGGACATATTACCCACACTCTGTATATGAAACATATTTCTTCCTTGTGTTTGACTTAGCCAAAATTCAAAACACTTTGAACACAGTCACATGGCTTTTTTTTTTTTTTTTTTAATTAGTTCTTTTTCATTAGGGAATAAGAAAGAAAAAATAAAACACTCAGCTTTCTGGAAGCTAATTACATTTTTGGTTGCCTGTGATTGTCCCTGTATTTCCATATTGTCATCTATCCTTGAACACACGGAGAAGGTGAATGAATTAAAACTTGCCTTCTACTACATTTAAAAAATTATTTGATCATCAGGAAATATTCAGTGCAGCCTTCAAATGTGGTTTAGGAAGGAGCTGTAGCTTGTATTCACTACAAGATAGTTGGAAAATATCTGAGTTTATCATATTGGCTCTCTATTCGGCAAAATGTCTTCTTATACCTCTCCCAATCTAGTAAAATTGTAATCCTGTACTGTGCTCAGCAGGAACAATTTTAAACACCTGTTGTCTCAGTCATAATGGCCACCATCTTTCCCACAGGGAGTTTAGTTTCATTTCCATGGAAAACTTGAAAGGTAATTCCAAAGTCTTTACTGAAAAGATGTATGTTTACCAATGATCTTGTTCACTTCCAGCGAGAATAACAGGAGATGTCAGACATTTGGAAAGGCAAATATTTGCTAACAACAATCCATTACAGAATAAATAGATAACAAGCAACATAAAATATTCATTGAGTTAATAATTAGTAATATGGTTATTCTGATAACCATTGAAATATCCTTTTGCTTTCTGAATCCTGATGTATTCTTGCTTCAATAGTATTCTATAGCAAGGAGTTTCATAGTCCAATTAGGAACGCATTTCCTTTTTTTGAGTAGTATTATTTCCCCCAATTACAACTCTCCTGTCTGTTCCTGAACTATTTGTTGTGTCTCCCTTGTCTCCTTGCCAAAATAAACAATTCCAGTCTTTTACAGTTTTCATTACTTGAGATATTCCTTCCTTAGTGCAATTTTTTCAGTCGATACTTGGATCCCCACAGAACTGTTGTTATGAAACAGTGAGCAGTGCTGCAGGTAAAATGAGACCTTCACTCCAGGTGAGTTTAAAACCACGAGCTTGTAGTTCTTCTTCATCTTTCAACCATTTTTGATTGAAGAGTGTGAACATAGCTCCCTTTCAGTAACTTCTGTTCACTGTGGTTTCAGAAAAGAAATAGTAGACAGACTACATCTCAATCCTTTCTGTCTGAATGTAAGTTTGGAGATCCTTCTTGAAATCTGTCCTGCCTGCCATGGGTAGGGGAACCCTGTCAACCTGAGTTGTCATCACAATTTTTTTTTTTTCCTTTGTTTGAGGAACCTCTGCTTAACAGCATGTGATTTCTTATTGTTTTATCTCATTCAATCCCACTGAAATAGGGCCTCCACCATCTGCAACCCAGAGAATATACACCTATGTATGCCTTTTTGGATGTTGCATGAGCACTTAAAAGAAGGGAATCATTGTATCCTCTATATGGCTTACCTTTTGGAATGATGTAATATACTTTATTTACACATAACAAAGTAGTCACATTCTCACAGACATATCCTTGGGTGAAAAACCTAGCCTTAATTGCGAAACTACAAACAGCAATAATATTTATATTTACTAGATTACCCAAATTATAAATATTGTGTAATTATGATTAGGACTAATTATTAAAATTCAGTCTCATTTGTAATGAGTCAGAATGTCATTTATGTGCTACTATATTGAAGAAATTAACTTTCCCTTTCTTATTATTATCCATTTGAAAAATCTGCTAGTTAGAATTTAATTGTACCCTTAACAATTTTTAGGATTTCACTGGTAATCAAAGTTTGTTTAGACTCTATTATCTGGCTCTGACACTTGCTTTACATTGCTTTCACATGAGTGCTGCATACTGCAGTCTTATCAGAATACATTCTTTGCAAGAAATATAATAGACACCTTCAGTGTGTAAATTACTTCTGAATGCCTTAAAACTGGGCAAATTAAATCTTCCATTTCTGCCTTTGCAAAATCAGAAGGAAAGAGCTAGTACAAGAAAAATGATTACCATCACAACTTTTACAGTAGATATTTAAAAAAAAAATAAAGTAAATTAATTTAAATGTCAGTGTCAACTTATTGTCAGGTATGTTCTTAAGAATTTTATTTTATTTTTCCCCTTCAAATGTCAGTCTTGAAATAAAATTGGTATAAAATATAAAATTATGTACCCAAATCTTCATTACAAGGTAAACCTCTGGTGAGGAGTGCATTGACACTGCTTTACCAAATAAATATGTGTTTGAGAGCATTTCCTTCCTCTGATATTGGCATCTGATGCATACAGGTGGGGACTGTAAAACTCTCCAGGTTGAAAACCCTTTGGGCATAAACATTTGCATGACTGGATTGTCAATATTTTTTGGAGATGAGCCAAAGGTCTTAAATTTCTTTTTCTTTCTGTCTTTATTTCTCTAAAAAGAAGGAGAAAATAGCAGGTTACAAAACAGCCTGAAAAACAGGAGTGCCTTTTTAGTCATCTTAATATCTGTTAGTTTTCATAAGGAAAAATACGTCCCATTCAGCATATTGAAGTGAAATGGGCAAATCCATGCCATGAACAATTAATTGACACTAGTAGAGCTGCATCTACTGACATGAGGGCTGGATTTTAGGTGTAAGGACTAGATGTTACTATTATCCAGAGTAGTACCAGTAGTATTATTACTGCTGTTATTATATTGCATTTATTTCAAATATCACTGATATGTGACTTCCAGTTCCCCATGGATGTAGAGTTCCTTGATCATTTGTGATTAATGAATGAGACAGAAAAGATCTAGTATATAATGTTCTTGGCTCTGTTTACCTTAATTACAAGATTTTTTTGGCTTGCCTCTTTCCAAATTACTAAATTGCTGTGGATTCTATACATTCAGGTCACAATTAATAAACTTTGGTGTTACCACTCCTACATTTAATAGAGTTTTCACAGTAAATTAATATGCTTTTGTGCTACTAAGATTATTCAATTTAGAGTCCAAATTCTGCTGTGAACTTTAATGAGCTTATCAGGCAGGATCCTGAAGGGGAAGTTGGCAAGGTACTGCATGGAGCCCCGTGTTTGTTTGGCTCTGACAAGTCATTTCTCCATCTCTCACCCAACATCTGTCCAACTTGTGTAGTCAGCTAGCAAATTCTTTGCTTGTCATGACCAGTGCCAGCAGTGCAGTGTTGTAGCTGGCAATTACTGGACAACTGAATCGGGGCTTAGAACTGTGCTAAGATTTTACTATAAAAACAAATGGTTTATCAATGATAAAGGAGTATGTGGGGGAAGGAGGCAATGGTAGATCTTCTCTTTCTTATCAGAGTGCTTCCCCCCCTCCCCCCCCCGCCAGACTGAATGGGTCAACAGTCAATAACACAGAATGTTTAAAGGTGAAGTTTCCCTTTCAGGGGGCTGCCCTGAAAGCAGGTATGAACCAAGCAGGTCCCTTCGCCCATACGCTTTGGGTTCACATTTTTACCTTAAACTTGAATGGAACATCCTTTCAAAATTAGACATACATACACAATTCCATCAGTCCCTGTGAGCCATCTTTGTTTCACCATTTTCGTTTCAGTGAAGTGTTCATCATTGCTGTTGCTGTTATTTTTGTCATTAAATGATACGGTTTCAGTGTATGCATCTGTATTCCAGACAAACAGGGAAATTGAGAAAAAGGCAGGAGATTTTACTCTGTGTACATAAATGATCTAAACACCTTAGAACAGTGTCTACACTGCTGAACAATGTATTATTTAAGCTGTGATTTGATAGTGATCATCGTCAGTTAACCAAATCCAATATTAACTCATTTTCTGTTCTTTTTTTTCCCTTTTTTTCCCTTCTATTTTTAGCACCCCTGGCATAGAAGACATATCAGAAGTGAAATATTAACAGGATTCTTGTGCCAGAAAAGCTCAACTCAAGAGTGTGCTGGGTAATCCAATTTTAATTTCCCCAGTTTCTCATGTGTCATATGATACTAGGTCAATCAGCAACATTCAACCCAGTAGCCTGCTTTGCATTAACGAGGAAATTTAAACTGCCCCTTTAATCTTAAAAAGAGAAATAATTTGCCTGATTTAACTGACAAGTGGCAAGTTTGTTTTTATGCGGTGGACAAAGATGACTATGATTTTTAAATCCACAGTGAAATATACGTTTCCTACAAGCTTTAGGGAAGTTGTTGATGTGGTAAAAAGCTCCAATTTTTGATCTCATTACAGTCTCTAGTTAAGTCTTATTTTAGGTATGCCCAAGTTTATTGTGATTTTATCATCCAGACAGGATGTTTGCCATATCACAATGCACTTAGACCATCCAATAACAAATTGGCTCCTGGCAGTGCCGGTGTAGGACTGAAGTCTAAATTTTTGTGAAAAATTCTGTTATACTAACTATGATTGGCTAAACTAAACCTGGAGACTACTTTGGATCTACAAAAATAATACTGATGTTCTGTACTTCATAAACATTTTCCATTAGGGTTATGAAGACTGAAAAGGACATGCATCAAATATATGTCATAATTAGAAATTACTGATTCTCAGTTAATATAAACACAGCACCAGCTTTGGTGGTGGTCGATCAGTGAGATATTTGGCACTGGAGACTGGATAGGCAAGCTAGCATGGGGGTATGTCATCTCATACTTGAAAACCCCATTCTTTCTCTCCCATCTTCCTAACTGAAACACTTGCCTCTTTTCTTCCATTTGGCTGTAGGCCAGCTCTGTTCTACAAAGGAGAGTAATCTACTATAATGTGTCCTAGAAGTGACAGGGACCTTCAGGAATAATCAGAACAATGATATAGGAAAGAATGCCAGTGGAATATTGCACTTATTGTAGTGTTGTACAGATGTCACCCAGAAGACAATCTGCATATCCTTTTATTACCTACTTGAAAGAAGAGTGTACTGGGTTTGGTTGCCATAAAGTTACAGAGTTAAATTCCTTCATGGCAGTCTCCGTGGTGTTGTGCTTTGCATTTGTGATTAAAACAGTGTGGATAACACAGCAGTGTTTGGTTATTGCTGAACAGTTCTTGCACAGTGTCAAGGTTTTCTCTCTCTCTTCCCCCGCCCTCCCAAGCAGGTAGGTTGGAGGTGAGCAAAAGATTGGGAGGGAACGTATCCAGGAGAGCTGACCCAAACTGACCAAAGAGTTATTCCATACCATATGGCATCATACTCGGCAATAAAACTCAGGGAAAGGAGGAGGAAGCAGGAATTTCAGTTATGGCATTTGTCTTTCCAAGCGGCTGTTATGCATGCTGAGGCCCTTCTTCTCAGGAAATGGCTGGACATCTGCCTGCTGATGGGAAGTAGTGAACTAATTCCTATTTTTGCTTTGCTTTCACACACAGCTTTCATTTTTCGTATTAAACTGTCATTATCTTGATCCACAAGTCCTTTTGCCTTCCTTCAATTTTTTCCCACCCACCCTTTCAGAGACGAGTGTGAGGGAAAGGCAGGGTCAGTATTTGGCTGCTGTCTGGGGTCAGCCCACCACAAATGGTCTTATAGAATAGAAAATTTATGGCTGTTATTTCTCTAGAGGGAGAACGCACTGGGAAAGAGCAGAGAACCTTGCACATTCTCTTTTACCGAACACCCCTTATGTCATGTTTCCAATATTAATCTTGTTTCCAAACATAGTGGGTGGGGTTGGGACCCGATTTAAGGCAACTGCGTTTAGACATCTACTTCTTAATGTCCACTGGGTTCTTACTGTAACGGATGGTGACCTATGGGCCCTGTTCAATCACCTAAACATGGGCATCTATTGCCATCTGAGATGCAGTGGAGTATCTTGCCTGGTCTCTAACTGCTGGTCCAGAAGAGTCTGGGTATCTCATAGGTCCTGTGTTGTATCCTCCAGACTCATATGCCTAGCTATCTCAAATGCCTACATATTTACCTGAGAGCATCTGAATATCGCCACTACCCAATATAAGCAGAGCGGGAGATCATATTAGCTCACCCTAAAGTAGATTGGCTGATCAGCTGAATTGTTCTCTAGGCTTCATTGACTGTGCTCACCAGATGAGCCATGCAAGTGGACGCCTATAGATAGGTATCTGATGGCACCTGTGACACTCAAAGGTACGCAAGATGATCCAAGAACCTATGGCACAGAACTTCTAGGAGCTACATGACTTTTGAGAGTGGCAGCCGGAGGAAAAGCAGGGTGCAGTAGGTGTCTTGTGCCATTGGAGATGATATTCAAGCAACTTAACTGAGACTTTTAAATCTTGACTGATTACAATGGAATCTTAGGCACCAAAAGCAGAGGTAAACAACTATTTGTAGACATTTATAACTAGGAGTCTTAATCTTAAACTGAATCTCACCTGGTAAGGGCAGGATAAAGGTGCCCAGGATGGATAGGTGGCTTGTGCCATTTCATGTGCAATTCTGCTCGATTTCCAGCTGCTGCTCCAGGCAAGAACTGCTACCCCACAGGTTCTATGTAATAGCTGCCAGCCCCATGAAGATGTCTCAGCTGTCTGTGGGTGTTGCAAATAACACTTGACAATTCTGAAGAGGCAACTGACTCAAGCCTCAAGATTCATTCAAACAGTCTATAAAACAAAAAACAAAATTCCAGCTCTGATGTGTTATGAAATGCTATGCTTAGAATCTGCATAACTGCAAATAATAGAGCTAAAATGTCATTTGCCTATACTTGCTGTGATTACCTAAAATGAAGTCAACATATAATCATCAATAACTGAAGGAGAATACCTGTTGTCCAAAACCTGAGAGCTATAAGTAAAGCTAAAAGAGCCTCGGTATAGTTTAAGGAGGAGAAAGATTCTTTTTATTAAAAACAAAACAAAACAACAAAAAACCTCCACCAAAAAAACCACAAACCTACTGTGAATTTCATAAAAAAAATAACCAACAAACAGGTAGATCCCATGAAGGGTATAAGCTAAATGTGCAGTGAAGGGGTGTTAATCTGATGATGTGAGAAAACAAATTGGCAGCTCCCTGGCTGAATCTCTGAACTTTTCAAGTAAGAAGACTTCAGAGTTCAGGTTTTGCTTTCAAGAGCTTGCCTAACTTTCATTAAAACATGTAATGTTGGTTGTGTTAGCTGGATTCCACTAAAATTCTTTTTTAACAAAGCTTTCTTCATGGAATTTTTCACTATGACCCACCAAGGCTTTATTCAGTGCAAATAGATATTAAGTTCTTTTTTCAGAGCAGGGCACACCGATCAGCTGCACCTCCCAAGGTGTGTTTCCTTCTTGCACTATTGAAAAATTGTTAACATCTTCACATTTGCATTTATATGACAAATAAGGGTTGTCGTTTTTTGTGTGTTTTGTCCACTGTGTAAACATAACCATTATGCCTTTCCTAAATGCCTAGTCACCACTTTATTTTCCCTGGAATACCTGTAATAGTTTCTGGAGTTGATGACCCTCAGGTTTTTGTTACGTCCTCTCAGCTAACACATGGAAATGGTCACATGAACTCTCCAATTTCATTTAAGTGCAAACTGAAACAGACTCATGGAAATAAACTTCAATTGTTCCAGTTTAAGATCCATGTAGATCCAGTTAGATCCATTCTCTGCAAAGGAGAAAATGGATCTATTTTACTTTGCTCTAAAGAACAATAGGAACCACACATATTCAGCTGCTGTGTCTTGGAGGGCACAGTAACAAAGAGGTGAATAGTGCTCGAAAACTGTTGCAGTTGCTGTAGGAGTCTGTGAGTATGTGACTATATCTTAGACTCTCTGTTAAGAATTCATATATTTCCTGAAATAACTTGATTTTTTTTTTTTACTGATTGTATATGATAACTGGAAAAGATAAAAATCACAGACTCTGGCAACCTATAATAACACAAAATCTTAATAGAAATGAAGGTGCAGATCTTCAGAGAGTAAGCTGATAAATTTCATCAATATCCATGGAGTTACACTAATTTACATAAGTTGATGATCTGCCTGACAAAGTCTATAATCTTTCACCAGGGGTAGATGAAAATGTTGCTAAATATAAAAATAAATATAGATCAGTTACCTTATATTTAAACAGACTCTTAAAAGACTGTTGGAACTGTAATTGTAATTATTGCCTTGTGTTCTTTGCCTTTGCAAATCCATCTGCTGTTTCTTACCTTATAACCCAATTGGAAATCTTGCTGGGCAGGACTCATATTTCTACTTGTGAGCATATTTCTAGCCATATTTCAAGAAAAAGTAAAATGATGTAGTGATCCATTATTGCAACTCCTAGCTAGTATTAATGCCACAATTATAGATTGTTCCTCATTAAGAGGGAAGACTAATCTTTTGAATAAGCCACAGAAGCCAAAAAGAGAGGAGTGCATGAAGAGGAAAATCTAGTTAAACTTGGAATCTACTTGTACTTTTCAAACAAAACAAGAAAACAGCAAGAATAAATTGAGGCCAGTAGTGACTGAAAGTGAAAAGTCTCATTTCTACCTTGCAACTGACATGTCAGGTCTCAGTCCAAGGTGCTTTAAAAATAGTTCTGATGATAAACAACCAAAGCCTGTTTCTATAAAGGAAAACCTCATAGAAGCCTAAGAAGCTGGTATCAATACACAGCAAATTCTCAGAAAGCTGATTCTTTAGGAAATACTGAAAAAGCTCCCTGTTTAAAAGGCAATTATGGGAAGAATGCATGTTTGCACAAAGGAGTTTGGCCTCAGAAAGATGCATCTAATTGAGCTGAAGGCAGGAATAAAGTAGAGAAGCAAGGTGTTCCTCGTGAGCACATTGAAATGGAAGCTGATAACACACAATGATCGTGTTTGTTTATCATTTGTTCTCTTAACCTTGGAAACTCAGTAAAGAATGGAAGGCATGAGGTACTAAACCCACAGCTTGCTACTATCCTGCTTGAAAAGACAGCAGCAGACAGCTATTTATTCCAAATTTTTCTTGTGCTGCTTTCCAGGCAGAAAGTTCATTACCATGAGACTGAATCCCTTTATTTATTCAAATACCACTTACAATGCAGTCAAGGTTAACTTCTTCACTTTGTGACCATGTGAACACTGAAACAGCCACCTCTACAAGGAGATCCAGGTCCCATAACCTGCTCTATGTCTGACTTCTCAATTGATACTCCAGCTGTCTGAAAAAAAGTCTCTTTCACACAAGAAAGAGTAATGAATAAATTTAAAAAAAATCAGATTTTCCCATGGCAGATTTTGAGATTTTGATGAAAACTTGAAAATATTTTGACACTGAAATGTCACTTTGGTGCATTCTTGGTTCATACAGGAATCACAACTTATGAAGAAGAAAGGGGACCTGAGACACAGAAAGTATGAGTCAATGTCATAGCCAACCAGCTAAGTGTCATCTGAAGCTGAAAACGCAAAACAGTTTGAGTCTGAGCTTCCACAGGAGACACTTCCATGTGCATCTCATTCAATGTTCATTTTTTCCTTTGAAACACTCTCAGGACTTTTTTTTTTTTTTTTTTCTTTTACTCCCATTGGTTAAATTGTTGGCCAGAAAGGCTATAGATGTAAACATTCATCCACTTTAGGTCAGCTTGTCTTTTCACAGTGGAACTGGTCATTTAGATGTGAAGTGTACTTCCTGCCACTAATCCTCTAAATCATTCAATATATTACTTTAAAACAAAACTTAATTTTCACTCTCTTGTGCTGCACCATATTTGAAACTATTGATCTAAAATCCCACTATTTTTCTTACCTTCCTTTTTTCAGAAACACTGCTTGTTTCTACCAAGAGGCAATACTACCTCTTCACCTGTACTGAGAAAAAAAAGTGCAGTGCAGTAAAGTAGAACTTTTTTTTTTTTTTTTTAGAAAAGCAACCTAAAAAATTCCATGAACCTCTGGAGTGTTTTTGTTATTAAGTTAGCCTGTGTCAGCACTCTAGTTTAAGACCAGTTCCATGTTTACCAGTACAAATGAGACAGAGACAGTACTGAACTGCAGTGGGGACTGCAAACAAGCAAAACAGGATGAAGAAGGCAGAAACTTCTTAAACTGGTTTGGCAAACAAAGGCAGTGTATGTGAAATTTAGCACCTTGAATTTGAAGGGGGTTGTTTACTCCTCATACTCTGTACTCCACAAAAGTGCAAGACTTGCCCTGAATGATGGCAGAGTGACAGGGATGGGAGAAAGAGAACCAAGCTGACATCATATGCTTGTCTTTGTTCAGTCACAGCCTCTCTGTCTCAGAACCAGGAGGCTCTGTGTTATGACCGGATTTTTTGGCCAAAGGGTTGCTTCTGACTTGGGTTCCCAGGGCATAATTGGTGGTGTTTCTTGGAAAGCAAGAGCAAATGGAACAGTAGGCACTTCAGCGCTGTGGTATAAAGAACTGAGACTAGAGAGTCAGAGAGAGCTAATCACATTGCAGATGTGATCCTGCTCTGAAAAATAAAGGCAAAAGCAACATCTACTTCCTAAAATTGTTTCTTGTGAGGTTTAAGTCTTTAGGCATAAGGACTGTCTTCTATGCTGTATGCTTGGTTGCTACCATGATGATGCAACATTCATGTTTGATTAGAGCAGCACTTGAGGAGAATAAAAAACAAATTAATGTACCAACTCTCACTTTTTAAATGCATCCAGATGCAGAGCTTTGGAAAGGAGAAGGTTGGATTTCCTTACATTGTGCAAAACAGGAAAACCAATAGCTGAGTTCCTGTATGCATGTACACACCCACCAGATATCACACCTTAGTGCCCAGGTAGCATGCAGGTTTGATGCATAGAATCATTCCTCTGCCATCAAGATATGAAATGCAATGAGCCAATTGCATCAAAAGGGATCAGCTTCCTTTACTTGGATATGCCACTCTTCACTTGAAAGAGCAGATGATTGATTTATAACATGTACATTGCTAGAGTCAAATGAAATGATTCACAGCCCAAGTGCTTAGGAGTAGGACAATTTTACTTGCTGAAATCATGTAACTTAGAATCCATAAAACCACAACAGAGCATCTCAGCAACCCATTTTTTTCAGACACTTCCAGAATGATGCTACTTCTTAATTTTGTTCCTTCTGTATGGTTTTGTGGCGGACTATCTTTCCAGTCCATCAGCATTTATGAAATGCTACAGTTCTAAGTCCTGAGCAACATAATTTCCTACAGAATATCCAAACAGAAATGAAGATCGCTTTTTGCATATAAAAACACACGGAGGCATTATGATGTTATCAGAAAGAGCTCAAAGAAATTAGCAGGACAAAGTTTTGAAAGCAAGGTAGAGAACATTAGTATATAGCTCACAAACACTTAGGGATTGAAAAGAATCTCTGCCTTAATTACTTGGAAATAAATTTCCAATTAATTAAGAAAAAAAGAAGATGAGCCAGATAAGGATTGTCAATTTATAATCCTGAAAACTGAAATTAAATCTCAGTCATTAAACCCATGTAATGTCTCTGCACCTAATTATGATTTCCCTAGAAATTTATATCTCACATTATCTGAACTTAATGGCCCTCTTATAATTGGTGAAGACGTAAACTTAGCCTTAGCCCCATGCATTGGACAAATCCTCAGTGAGGAAACTACTACTCCGTGTGCAATGTGAGCAATAAAGCAAAACTCTGCTGATTAGAGAGGGAGAGACTGTCAGTGAGACTGTCAACATCCAGAAGACCACTAAAACTACGGGTGGATATCCTTTTTTATTTCCTTTCATGTAACTGTTATTCATGATGTCTACTAATATCCTAAGAAGAAAAAAAAAAATAAAAGAACTTTTGGCTAAATTATTTTGTTATTAAAAGGATATCAGTTTCTCCGAGGAACAAAAATTCTTGTCTTAATATTTTTCTCTAGCCTCTCCTGACTAGTTAATGTAAGTAAATATATTATTACTGAAAATTAGCCTAGGAGGGACCTAACGTGGGCAGCACGGTGGAGCCTGAAGTTCTGAGGTGTACAAAGCTCATGTGCACAAGTGTCAAATCTTTATCACCTGGCCAGCAACGCTTTTGGATAACACAAATTCCTGGTTTATACAGGGAAGCAAACCAGCTGCTAAAGTCAGCACATAGTAATGATTTCATCGCCCATCTGAAAAATGCATGTGGAACTCCATTTCTTCCCCAGCTCCTTAACATACATGGTAGGCATTTCATGGATGTCAACCCCACTAACATTTAATTTCATTCTTTAACCCATTCTTAAAAATTTATGTCTAACATCCTTCTGGATGTATCCACTTAATAATGGAGATTCCATTGGCAAACCTGGGAATCACAGAATCACAGAAACCTGTGTTAGGGCTGTACTAGCCTGTTAAAAATTACCCTTGTGAATTAGGTAACTTCAGGCCCATGTTGATGCCTTGTGTGTATGTGCAGGGGTGTCAGGGCTCCATGAGAAGGGAAAGGAGGCAAGGGATGGAGAGGAAAGGCTGCAGTATCTAAAAGTAACAAAACTGCAAATGTGGAATCACAAAGGCTTTTGTTTAGCTATTGAGAGATTCTATCAGGATTTGTGCTTCCAACAAGACAGTTGCCTGTAGGATAAATGACCCTAGAGAGACAGCTGTTTCAGGTGAGAAGAAAAATAGCAACAAGAAAACCACAATGAAAAAATATGCACCACAGAAATTACAGGAAAGTAGAATCCAGGCTAAGATTTTCAAAGGAGAAAGTAAAGCAAGAGCCTAGTTCCTGTTTTGTTCTGATGGTGGTTTAGTGTCCCTGTGGTGAGACATGAAGGTCCTTGAAAAAGAGTTGAAGTAAGAGAAAAAAGATTCCCACCTTGTAATGACCTCCACAAGAGCCAGAGAAAATGCAATCTATATACGTACAGGAACAACCCCAGGAAGACCTCAGTCAAGATGAAGGGTCAGGAATCAGTGTCTCCAGGACACTTTACCGACCCATCACTGCTGGTGGAGCTATCAGACTTCAAATCCCTATGCCATTTGCTTTGACTTCAGCTGTTTGGAACATGTTTGAATGGCTCATCAAATCTATTCCAGACAGATCCCATCCCAGGATTCATAACCCTTCTTTTCCAGCTGTGAGACTATTCAATATGCCCTGCTATATCTGGTATCAAGCTAGAGCAATAAATCTAGAAACCCAAAAGAAAGCACTCCACTACTCCCTTTTCTTCCTGGGAAAGGAATGACAGAAGAGGCACATCGCAAATGTTCATAATGTAAAATATACTGATGGAATAAATGACAACGTACCATTTTGTTAATGGTGGTAAGGTCACAGAATCATAGAATCATAGATTCATAGAATAGTTTGGGTTGGAAGGGACCTTTAAAGGTCATCTAGTCCAACACCCCTGCAGTGAGCAGGGACATCTTCAACTCAACCAGGTTGCTCAGAGCCCCCTCCAACCTGACCTTGAATGTTTCCAGGGTTGGGGCATCTACCACCTCTCTGGGCAACCTGTGCCAGTGCTTCACCACCCTCATCATAAAAAATTTCTTCCTTATATCTAGTCTGAATCTACCCTCTTTTAGTTTAAAACTGTTAGCCCTTGTCCTATCAAAACAGGCCCTATTAAAAAAGTCTGTCCCCAACTTTCTTATAAGCCCCCTTCAGGTACTGGAAGGCTGCAGTAAGGTCTCCCCAGAGCCTTCTTTTCTCCAGTCTGTCCAACCCCAGCTCTCTCAGGCTGTCCTCACAGAGGAGCTGCTCTATCTCTCTGATAATTTTTGTGGCCTCCTCTCGACCCGCTCCAACAGTTCCATGTCTTTCCTGTGCTGAGGGCTCCAGAGCTGGACGCAGTACTCCAGATGGGGTCTCACCAGAGCAGAGCAGCAGAATCACCTCCCTCTACCTGCTGGCCACGCTTCTTTTGATGCAGCCCAGGATACACACTTACATCAGTGAAAATCAATTCCTCTTCTTTCAAGTGCATATCTTTAAACACAAAGAGTTTATCTGAGTGTCTTAAGGTCAGCTTAGTTAATGTCTATGTAACCACAGGTACTGTGAACTGTATTTCTCATCCTTTTTTATAATTTTTTTAATTCCTGTAGCATAGCAGAATATTTATCCTAAAGCAATTGTAAGCTGTTTACTTCTAGATGTGGATTTCTGCAGTTTCTGGCTGCATTTTGATTTGGAACCCATTTCATGCTTCCTGAGGAATTTCTTGATGAGTAATTTCTTTCTGTTTTGTTCAATATGACACTGCATATTTACATGCTGTGAAGCAGAAGATAGCTGTCTGTGGTTTTCTCTAACTACATTCAAGAAAAAAAACCCTCAGCAAAAAAAGCTATCGTTTCCTGCTGTTTTTTTGAGCTGGTGGGACCCAAAAATCTGCTTTTGTAATTGGGAAATGTAGAGCATTGATTTTGTGGTATTGGGACTTAGTTGGACAGGGAGAAGGGAAAAGAAAAAGATAGATCTGAAAACATTGTGCAGAACATGTGAGAGTCAGTTGCGACACAAAAAATTCTATTTCTATTGCACAGTGCAAATGTCTCAACCAAGTTCACTGACTGACCGCTTGCACTACTAAAGGTATCCATTGGCACAGATTAGCATTTTGTACAGACAGACCAAGTTGCTGTGGTGAAGGAAGCCTTCTGAAATACTTAAAAAATTCAGAAGTCCCACCTTAAATCACTGGACTGTGTAACAGAGATCAGAGCTTTGTCTTTTTAAAACCTTTGTGTTTTCTAGACCAACTTGATATCAACATCTACTTTCAAAAAAACCCTGTTTTCTCCTTAACTTACTTCCTCCCTCCCCACAAAGGACACACTAGTTCCAGAGGAAAACTATGTTATCTTTCCCATTCCAATACATCCCAAGGGTGCAATCTCAGTTCCAGGTTATGTGTGAACAATGGCAGAGAAGCAGTTAACTCAGCCTGAAGTCTGCCTGCGATAACCAGCTGAATCCCTAAGTCTGTACCAATACGTATGTTACATACAGGGGAAGGGGAGGCTGTGTATTGTTTTGTCTGCCTTTTTTTTTTTTCCAGTGACAGCATGTTTGTGACTCATGAATTTTGTTTGGAAGAATTGTTTTCATAATTTAACCTTGCCAAAAGTGCCTGTGCCTCTTAGAAGTTTTTCATTATAAAAATTCCTCTGTGTCACCCCTAGACAGTCTCAAGCCAATAAAAAGAAAGTCATTATTACTTTTTTTTTTTGTCAAATGGAAGAAAAAATACCCAATGTGCTATAATAAAAATGGCAATAATAAAAGATACTGATTATACTTAGAGATTGGCTGAATAAGTCTGTTGACTGCACTATTTTGTTTGGGGGATTTTCATACCCCTTCTTGGCGACACTGTTGGAATATAATGTATTCTGCCTTCCAGATGACACATTACTTTTAACTTCTGTGTACAATATAGGCTAATAACATCTTGTGGCTTTTCAGCTGGAAGTTCTTTGATAAACCGACAGTGATATGAGCACTACTGCAAGATATTATTTTTGGAACAATGGAGAGAGAGTTGGAAATTCTACGATTAGTGACAAATTTTCAGTGACAATCATTGTATATTGCTAGTGCTGAAATCAGTAGAGGAATTCAAGAAATAATGCTCTGCTCCATGTGTGAAAAGAATATGACCCATCAGTAACACCTTCAGGCAAATAAGTGATGATTTAGGGCAGTTAACGAAAGTTCATTTGTCTCTCAGGTTTTTGAAAATGGGGACAGAAATGGTAATTACAAGAGTGGGGAATTTTTTTGAGCACATGGGAGATTTGAGATTGAAATTGCTTGTTGGAGTATTTTATACTGTGCTGTGGCACTTAAGATGTACTTTGAAGTTACATCAAGGGCATCCAGAGTGTGGAGATAAGCAGTATCTGTCATGTCCTAATATTAAAAAATGAATCACAGAAGTATGCCATTACTTAGAACAGATGTTTTAATGTTACCATTATAAACTTAAAAAATTAGAGCCACCAAAATTAATAAATGTCAGTAAAGAATACCATTGAGATCATGAACCTCAGCATAAAAATTAAATACAAATAAACACTCTGATATTGTATTAACAGCTTTCTAGCTATTCTCTCACACTCTTAATCAGTGTGGGCCAGTTAACATAATTTCCTTCTTCTACTGCAAATGATGTCCAGTATCCAAAAAAGAGGTATGACAGCTCCAAACATTTTGGCATATCAGTTCTTTCCAGGTGGCTTACTTGCTTCAATATATTTCATGCAGGGTCTCGAGAGGCGCTAAGTAACAAGAAAGGCAAAAAGCTTTGCAGACATGCTGATTTAAAAAGAAGATTGTGTTCTTTTTTCCTTTTTTTTTTTTCTTTTTGACATTATATTTCTATGAGAACTATCAGCCTTTCTGAGCTCTGCAAGGAAAGTAAGATCTTTAGCCTGACAAGAAAGGATAGATTTGTGAACAACCAATAAACTCAATTTAAGACATTTTGGTGTCATATACATCAACTACTTCACATCTAACAAAAGGCAAGGTTCCAGGTCAATATTTTGACTAGATAAATCTCTTCATGTTCTTTCCACCAGTCTCTAAAGAGGGAACATCCTTGTCAGCCAGGTGTCTCCATGTATTTGGGATCTCTTCCAATAGCACTCTATTTCATGTATACTTTTAAATTCTGCTGTGTAGATCTCAAGCACTACAGATATCCTGTCAATACTTCTGAATGAGTTTCTCTTTTTCAGCTCCTCCATTTCATATCCATAAATTACATCTCACATTATCCTGTTTTTCTCCTACAAGAGGCTGCATAGAAAGTGTATCAAGCCATTAGATGACTTTCCAAGGTACATTAATCATCTTACCAGGGTGTAAGAATGGTCTCACAAGTGCCAGTATTCAAAGCTGAGTGGTGTGCTTGGAGGTGCCCCAGTGCTCCTGAGGAAGGTCAAATAACATACAATAATGTAAATGAGAATGCTTTTCACTAAACAATTAATCCCCATAATGTTCCATAAAACGAACACAGAAATAGATACACTGGGTTTAAAGATGATTTTTAAAATGAGAATGTCAGAAGGAGACATAGCAATCTCTCCAGCAAATACAAGTGAAGTCCCTTTAGATTTATCTTTCAAACACTAGCATTTATAATAAATGGAATTGAAATCAAACTCAGGTAGGAATTTAGGCTCTCTTCAGATTCAGGAAAAGAAAGATAATCAGTTTGCGTTAAATTCACAGTATGAAATTTACGGTGATCGCAGTGGGGGGATATTTAAAATTTGTAGACAAATTCTTAGATTCTGAAACTGAAGTCACATTCCTCCTCTGGGATTTGAACTGCCCGAGCCTAACATCAGCAGACAGCACTCCCCCAGCATGGCATATCTGCAGATGACTTCTTTCACTCTCAGGGTGTAAACCCCAGTCATTTTTAATCTGGCAAGCAGGCTTGCAGCATGCACTGGGGTGCACAACACCAGCTGTGTCAAGGGGTGCATTCTCCCACTCAACAGTGGGAGAATGCACTTCCTAAGGAAGCTTCTTTGAAGGGGGATGCAGGTGGGAACCCAAAGCCATCTCTTTCCTGATTCCCTCTCTGGGTGAAAAAAGACTCCAGATTGTCTGTGTCACTGCCCACACATAAACTTTCCCACTGTCTGTGGTTAAAATAAGATGGGATTTAATTGTGATTCTCTGTCTGAAGGCATGAGACGTAACAGCTCTGTGCATGGGAAGGCAAATTTATCCCTAACCCTGGCATGTCTCTGAAGTTCTTCTCCTCTGGCCAGAATTTTCTCTAATATAGGACCCAGTGCAAGTTCTGCACAAAGAAACAGATGTTCACTTCTTTGCCTTCAGGCATATTACAACTTTTTTTTTTTTTAAGGGCTCATCCATCAAAACACAGACAATCATATCTTGGCAAGTCTACCTGATCATTACAAAATGGGAGTGGGAGATGATGACAGCTGTGTATTTCAGAGAGAGGGACAGGAATTTTAGTTCTCATTTGATTCTTCACTTTTACTGGCTATTGCAAATGGTAGGAAGATTGCAACGTCTTCATTCCCAGAACAATTTCAATTCAGTAAAGCCTCAAATTTCACAGAATTATTTTTGAATCCAGATATCATTCCCAGTCACTATTCAAAGGATATTAATGCTGGGATTAAACTATAGAATGACATCAGCCAAATTAATTTTCTCCCCTTCCATCTTTTGTATCTTGCCTGTTGTAAGAATGGAAATTAATTTCCTATGGAGGGGGTATGGCTGTGAGAAATATTGAAGCAATTAATTACTCTTGGTTTTATTCTTCTTGTCCAAGATGTTTTTATTTTCTTAACACTTAATTGAAACAGAGTTTTTAAGTAATGGGATAGGGAGAAGCTGAAATATTATGTCAATTGTATTACACTCTACTTCCTGCACATCATCTGGAATGTTTGTTCACCTTTTGAAAAGGAATTTCATGATGTTAAATCTTCTAGACCATAATATGTAAATCCTTGAGAAATAGGTGCTGATTGTACTCAGTCACCATTGAAAGATGGAGTATGCTGCAAACGCCAAATGGACATTAAGAATGTAATAAATAATGGTTGAAATCTATGGTTGACTTTTACATATTAGTCAGTAGACATTGGATCTTCAAAGGGTCCTTATGTACTTTCCTTTGTACCATTGTGTGTTGACATTTAAATGTAAGATTTCAATATAACCTTCACAGAGCTGTCAGCACATCCAAATAAACTCGCTTTATCTCATTTTCTTTTACAGCTGATTTCTCCTTTTATCACATGACCATCAGAAGGAAAGTGTACATACATGTGCTTGTGTTTGTATATGTCTGGATTCTTCATGCTGGAAAGAATAGCAACATCTCAGTTCTTATCTAAGCATTATAAAACATTGTCATCAAGCAGCTCTCCACAGCTAGTGGTATTACACCCCTTAGTTTAATAGCTAACTGACCCTTCATGACTAGTCAAGCAGAAATCTGTACTCAAACTTGTCCAAACATGGGGATCAGGATAAACTCTAAGCATCTTACTTCATAGGACAGCATGAAATTTCTATAAAGGAACTGCATCCTCTACAGAGAGGGTACACAAACCCTTTCTGGCAGTTATTTTCTCCCAGCAAGGGAGACTCCCAATTTAGAGCAGTTAATAGCTAACTGCAATCGCTACAGCTGTGTATTTTGAGGACAATAACTGCTAGCCCTGGAGAAACCTCTGTGGGAAGTATAACAAGACCAGCCCTCATCTGTATCTAGCTACACAAGTTTGAAACCCAGAACTGGGGGTATAAACATCTTATGGTCACTTGTTAATCACTTCTGATTCCACAGAACTGCCCTGGCACTGGTACGGTGAGGCTGGCTATGATAATCAGTCAGTGCTGTGAACAACCAAGTTTGTGGGCAACGGATACTTTCTGAGCAGCTTTCCAATCTTTGTCATCCCTGATTTTGCTCGCAGAAATTTCTTAGCATTTCTGTTGCCAGATACAGGTTGTAGCAAGATGCAGACTACTGCAAAGTATCCTTTGCAAGTAAATTAGTATTAATACCCTGGTCCACAGACAGGAAGCTCAATACCGAGTAAGGCTACATCTTCAAGAAATTTCATACATTTTTGGACACTGTTCAATATGCTGAAGTCCCCAAACTCCATGTGAAGCTAGCACCACTTATGGGTGATTGACATATGTGAAAAACAGGATTGCAACGATAAGTACCAAAAATCGGAAGTTTGTTTCAAAACATCTACTCAGCAAGACCAACTTCAGGATCAGATAAGAAGTGCTTGGAAGAGTTAAAATGCAAGACTAATATGAGTGCTCATTGCCATGCTTAATGCAACAGAGTGCTATTTCTGGCAGTGCTGTTTCCCTTTTAGACAAGAATTACTGACAGAGACATTCCAGTCTGACAGAAAATATTTAATTAGACTATGAAATTCTGCTGAAGTCAGAGGCAGACTGAGCATTTATACAGATAACAAAAATATACTGAGTTAATTCTAACAACAACAGCATATTTCAATACTGGAAGGCAACAAGAAGAATACCCAATAAACAGTTAATGATTTAGATGAAACTTCACTGGTTGGTTTATATACTGTGGTTTTTTCCTTATCTAAATCATCTATAGGAATTGACACAATACATTGATTATATATAGATATCTAATATTTTATCCACATTTTGTGAAAGTCTTGTGTTCAGTTTCTGCCTGTGTAGTTTCAACCCCAGGTTCCCCTCTGAATTTTGGAGATAAAGTTCAAAATTAACTCCAGTTTAAATTTCAAATTGTCAGTTAAACTTATATTAAAGTAGTGATTTTTGTTTTGAAGAGTTGTAAGATAAACTTTTCTCATCAGCTTCATACACCATCTTCCTAGATCTCCGTTTACTTACACTGTTGTTAAAAATGTCTCTTGTCCTGATCTTGTCATACTTAGGGCTTGATCTCATTGCCTAAAGGTAGGGATCTACTGCTGCAGTATCTAAACATCCAAATGAGATTGACAAATCTGACACAGGACGTCTGAGAGACCTGGGTTCTTTTGGAGCATGAACTGGAAGTCTTTTCAAATGATGCTTTACTACCCTGTTTAGGCAATCAAATTGCACTCTTCATTGTGTAAGTAAGGAAGAACAAAGAACCTCCCACATTCTTGGAAGTTTCAATTTTGAGTTCTTAATTTGGTTAAACCATGAGGGGTATAGCTTCTGCCTAGATGCTGCTGGTGAGACAAGTCAGTGAAAGCAAGTCACCATCACCATTGCTTAGTATTGATGGGCTGATTCATTGAAAATGAACAATTTTTGCTGTTGAAGGCTCCTTTCCTCTGTAGCTGTACTGTGATTTACCAGATACGAAGTTGTATAGGAGCTGAACCATTTATATCAGAACATATAAATGATGTCACTGCTGCAAATACCTCATTAAGCCATGCTTGTATTCTGATGAACAATAGCTTTTGCAAAATCACATACACAAGTCACTCTGTCAGGATCATGGATAATCCTAGGAATATTCAATAACCGCAGGCAGGAATTTGCTTTATAATTTGCAAATGTGCCCTTGGGGATTCTAGCTATGCCACACAGTGACTCTACTTCAAGAAGGGTCACAAGGCACTTGTGAAACTGCACACTGTCCTACTTGTTCCTTTGAATTTAAAAATGAAAGAACTGAAAAAATAAACCAGGTCCAAAGATATACCTGCCACACAGGAACTTTCCTGAAATCTCCCCTCACCATGGCTCCCACCAGAACCTGCCTTTTGTCATTTTTGGCATTTAAATAAAGTAGCAACAACATATCAAATATAGAGATACTGAGGAATTTGTTTGCCAAGGAAATGCCTGGAAACAGCCTGAATGTTCAGTGAAAGAAAAAGAGGATCAACCACTCTCAGCAGTTCAAGGCAATGTCACCATCACTGCCTAGTTGTTTGTTTGATGCTGCTGTTACAAACATGCATTCACCCCTTTCTTACTGGCAATTATTTTTTATTTTCAGGGGAAGCTTTTGTTTAATTTCCTTATCTGGTACATACGGAAGAGCTGCCTAAAGCACTGGGCAGGAAATTTTGACCTTTCTATAAAAACCTAAGTGCAATCAATGGCCAGATACTGAGGTCAGAAAAGCAGCTACTGAGAGAGCTCAGTTAGTTACTGTAGTTTACAGAATGAAACCACTTTTCATTTCAATCCACAAACTTATGATAGATGCTAGTGAAGGGCTATAGGGATGACATTATGTCAAAATGAAAATAAATTGTCAGTATAAATCCAGGGAGACATTGTCACAATATCAGCTTGAAACAAAATGACACCAATGCAAATTTTATAAGAAACAACTTTAAGATGTCAAGACAGTGGCAAATTGATGTCAGTTCAGGTCTGCAGGAAGACTGTTATGAGAAAAGAAAAACCTAAACAAACTCAAAAACATTCCCAAAGTGATAGCTATAATAAGAGGGTCTAATTTTGTCAGTTGAAGTAGAAGTTAGTTATAGCAACACAAATGCAAAGATATCATGATCAGAATGTCAACCCCCTCCCGCTGCAAACCCTACAAAAAACACCCAAAAGGGATTACAAAGGTGATAAAAATGTTATACACGCTTGATAAACATTAAATTGTATGTACAGATAGACACTGACATTTCCACAGTTTAGATTGCTTCTATATTTATATACATAATCTCTGATGCTAGTTCAGTTAACTAATAAGAAATCTGGAAGCTTCTTCATACCATACAAACCTCTTGTAGCTTTTTATTCATGCAAAATGCAACAGAATTTAAGATGAGCTGAATAGATCAAATAGACAGCAGGAGCAGAGCTTGACTCTTCCAAAGACTCTCATTATCAGGCTTTGCTGAATCTCCTTGTCATTGATTCACATGTCTTGTAGTTCAGTATCCTGGTAAATCTGACCTTAGTCCCACTAGTGACCAAGAAGGTTCAGAAACACAAATGGGTATATTTTGAGAGTCTTACAGGGTTTTCTAGGAGTGTTTTGAAGAATCGTTTTTGAGCAGTGGGATGTTGGGGGCAGTTGTGAGATCACTTAATGGCTGGCGTCCCCTGAAGTCATTTACATGCAGGCAAAAGTGGGTGGAAATTCTGCCATGTGAAAATGACATTTGCAAAGTGTAAATGACTGCACAGCACTTGAAGCAACCGGGCCCCCTGCTCAGTATTGTGATTCTGCCAGGTGCAGCATTAACCTTTACCATGTTCTGCTTTTCTTGCATACAATAACAGCAGATCCTTGTCAGGGGGTGGTTACACAAGACGGTACATATGCTTCTAGGCACCCAGTCCTGGATCAAAAATACATGGCATGTAACACTGAACTGATCTATACTTGTTCCCCATTCTAAACTGATTTGAAACACTTTAGGGCATATATCTGCCTCTGAAGACTTTTTGGCATAATTCCTGCATTATTTGCCCTGGCTATTTTAAAAGAGAAACTATTATGCGATTAGGGCTGAAGTGGATCAGGTACATACTGCCTGGAAATCTGATAAACCACAAGTTCTCTATTTATGACCAATGTCAGCTTAGTTGAAATTAGGTATGCTCTGCAATCCACCTTTGGATGTATGTTTAGTTGTACAAACCTAAAGAAATAACAACAACCACAAGGCATTAATAAAAATTACACCTTTGAAATCATTCATTCCTGAGTTTGTGTTTAGAAGCTGACCGAAAATATCACAGGGCCAGATTTCAACACCTTCCTTACTGAAGTCTATCTGAAGGGAAACCATTGACGTCAGTGGAACAATTCCAGATTTATAGCTGCCAAGTTATGCACATCTCCGTATGTGTCATTTTATGCTAGTTATTTAATGCATTGATTTGCATATGATAAGCAATTTGAATAGAACCAAAATTTGCATAGAACAGCATGGAGCCACACCAACATGCCCGAAGAGGTGAGGTAGCTAAGACATCTGGAAGTTGGGGTGAAGGTGTTAGTGACTGTGTGCAGGTGGGAGATGAGGGTCTGTGGCTGATTTGGCTGCTGACAGTTTGAATACTTTAATACCTCTGAGAGATACTGTGCCTTTCACCTGCTATCCCTGTGCATGGAAGTTGTGCCTAAAGCTGCCACTATAGCAACCTCCTGCATTCCCTACCCAGGGCACTGCTAGTGGGAATGGGGAATGTCAGGTTGACATGGTGACTAAGGAAGTAGGAGGGATGCTGGCCATATTTTCTGGTGTCTACAGGAACATCACATAGTGGCTAACAGTTGCAGTGCCAAGTTAAATTTGCATCCAGATGAGAGCAGGCTGGTAAATACATGTGTGAAATATATCATGAAAAAAACATGGACTTGCTAAGCCCACAGATGTACTCTAGGGTAAATGGAATGAGAATTTAGTTAAGATTGACATGAATCATTGACATAAAGAAAGCTCTACTTAGGAAACCTTGGAATCATCAACAAAATCCTGGCTACTGACTCCCTGCTCACAGCACACAAATCAGGTACTGATCCCTTAGAGAGCTGAGCACTTTTTAAAAATCACAAATCTAGTCTTGATGAACTACAAGAATTTTGCTTGGAAAGGTCACCCAGAAATTCAGTGTGTATCATTCATGTTCTTGGTCTTCCAGGACAAAAGTAATGTTTTCATACTCAGAGTCTAAGATTAATTGACAACAGGCACTTTCCAAGCATACACACCTACTCAGCACCAGATTGGGTCTTTGAAGGACAAACTGGGGAAAAGTGCAACCCTCAGGTTGTCTGGCTCCCTGAATGCCTAATGCTTGTTAGTGCCTACATTTTTAACAAGAAACTCCTGCTTCTGTGGAAATCTAAACTGCTGGCTCTTTGCAGCTTGGCTTCTCCAGAGCTTCATCAGACCTATGAAGGTCAGAGCCATCAAGACCCATCCTCCTCTCTAAATGTCCTCAGTGGCTTTGAGGACACTCATCAAAGATGCAGCCATACTCCTTTCAGTATATGACCCCATTTAAATATATACATAACCCCCAGTTAAGGTAGTTGTACCATTGTGAGAAGTGGAAGAGCAACCCTGGAAGTATGCTTCAACCTTGACCGATTCAACCTCAGCCACCTTCCCCCAAAGTTGTGGAGTTGCTTTCTTTGCTTCCACCCAGGAGACTTTTCTTTTCCAGACACCCTAATGTGGATCCTTAATGGGACTTAATCAGAATGCAAAGATGCTGCCTACTTCAAGGGCATAGTAATCACAGAATCACAGAATGACAGAATGGTAGGGGTTGGAAGGGACCTCTGGAGGTCATCTCGTCCAACCCCCCTGCTTGAGCAGGGACACCTAAAGCAGGGTGCACAGGACTGCATCCAGGTGGGTTTTGAATATTTCCAGGGAAGGAGACTCCACAACCTCTCTGGGCAACCTGTTCCAGTGCTCTGTTGACCTCACAGTAAAGAAGTTTTTTCTCATGTTTAGGTGGAACTTCCTGTGTTCCAATTTGTGTCCATTGCCCCTTGTCCTGTCATTGGGCACCACTGAAGAGAGTCTGGCCCCATCCTCCTGACACCCACCCTTTAGGTATTTATAAGCATTGATAAGATTCTCCCCTCAGTCTTCTCTTCTCCAGGCTGAACAAACCCAGGTCTTTCAACCCTTCATCATAAGAGAGATGCTCCAGTTCCCTGATCATCTTCATAGCTCTCCGCTGGACTCTCACTCACTGGTTCTCTCGCTGAACTAGATCATTTCTGTTAGGAAAGGTGGGGTGCCTGCAGGACAACCCCTACCAAAAATAAAACCTCACACAAGGGAGTTAGCTTAGTGACACTATAGGATCCCAGCTCACCTTTCCCCAAAACAAACTATATACATTGTATGAAGGAAAAGGTGGTATATGTCCTTAAACTCCATCTTCCTTGGGGACAAAGATGTGTTCCTCACATATATTAGCTAGTAGAAATTAGTTCATGTGCAGTAAAACCAAGGCAGGTAACAGGGGTTTTTTTCAGTTTTAACAAAGTTTGAGTGTCAGTTTACTAAGAAGCCTAAGTTGCAAAGATACAGTCAGAACTCTATAGCTGCAAGTCCCCTGCTCAGGTCAGAGCTGTCTGCCACTGATTTAGTAGGTTGAACCAAATTCAGTAGGCTCCAGATTTTTATTAGACTTGCTAGTTTCTATTAGCAAAATTTACTACCTTCTCTTCATTTCTTTTTTGGCCAACTTTTAGATAATCTGCATTTGTATTAAAAAAAACCCCACATTATTTTTCTGGCTGAAGGCAGGGCCTTTCAGGGCAAACTCCTTCCAGCAATGGTTAAAGGAGAAGATACAGTTCTTATGATCTCTGTCCTGCCTTCTACAGCAATATAGGGTTATTTATTATTATTATTATTATTATTCATTATGAATAAACTGAGGTTATTTAACTTTATAAACAAAAGTGGAGCTCAGCTGTGGCTATCAGTAACTGTCATTAGTGAATTGCTATGATGACAGACAGATTTCAAATGGTCAGCTCTGTTTCTGTCACTGAAGTCTAGATCAGTAAGTCAGCTTGTTACTGGTAATCATTCCTAAGCAAACAAACCAACCTCAAACAAAGCAGAAAGCCCCCCCACATTTTTTACATCAAAACCTATATTTAACTCTAAATGGGTGGTTGGCTGCAGTTTCTGCTCTTTCTCTATTGTTTTGCTTCTCTGTGTTTTTCTCCATCTATCGTGTGCTGTCATGTTTATTAAAGTTCTTTGCTTATGAAAATATTTTCTAATCACAAAATATCTGCTTCTGCTTTAGCAAGTTAAACAAAAGCCACTCACAATACTTCAGGTAGCATAATGGCAATGGTTCTCATAAACCTTTCCCTTTTCGTTTTGGTCACAGTTCTGCTCCAGGGCATCTGAAATACCGTTTCAATACTTCTAAAGGTAAATAGAGTTCTGTCAATAAACTGGAAATTGCTGACCTTGTCTTGTTCATCAATTTAAGCATCTAAAAAATTGTGCCTTCTGGGATTAGCAGTACCTTTTCATCTGAAGTGAAAAATGCTAAGACTGCCATATTTAATGACAGGCCCGGCAGGGTTAATGAAAGAATATAAGTGGCATTTCACCTTGACTTGCAGCTGCCCTATAACATTGCCTAAGGTCCAGCTAAGTGTTGGCTCCATCTGAGAAGTACAAGGCAGGAGTAAAGACCTGTAGAGAATTGTTACAGGATATCCTCATTTGCCCTGGTTGTTGCCCTGGCTGCCTTTTTTTGTGTGTGAAATCTCTAACCAATGAAGCCGCACAGATGTCTTCATTGGTTACAAAAGCTCTAGAAACACAGAAAAACTGAGCAAGAAAGAAATGGACAGTGAATGACTAAATGATCTTCTGGCTTATGCCTGGCCTCTACCAACATTTCAGATTTTGCTCTCTTTGTTGATAGCTTCATTTTTATAAGCTAAACATTGATGATTAGTCTAGACTGCTAATTAGAAGCTATCCTTTTACACAGAGGTTTGGATTAAAAGCTTTTGTGATTTCGTGGACTCTGGTTTGTGTGAATGTCAATTTGATCCTTTTAGTGTGTTTGTGCTAAGTATCAATAGGCTCCTGGGATTTGTGGAAGTGCAGTGTTGAACCTCTCAGATGCTAAGCAACAGCTGGGGTGCTGCTTCCGTTTGAAAGGGCTTTCTTCTCTCCTTGCTAATGGAGGATCAAAAGTCATCCCTTCAATTAAAAACTAAACTTCTGGCTAAAAATAAAGAAAGAATCCCATTCTTTGGCACTTTATGTCTAATTAAGGATTTTAGTGGGATATGTACAGCAGTGCTCACTGATTAATTTATCAAACACAAAAATCCCCCTTTCCTCTACCAGTCCAATTAGCCAGGCATTTTATATGGCTCGGAGATTAAAACACTGCTACTACACAGAAACCAGAGGCTCTTTGCATTTAAAATTGCATGGTAAAGAGACTGGAAAATTTCTCATCTAATATTGTGCATATTTAGGACCTGATCCTGTGAATTATTGAAAATCCCTGCTAAAAAATGTATGGCCTACTGAAGGTCCATTCTGGTATGATATTCAATACCCTGAACACACAGGAGCATCAGGGAAAAGCAGAGGATGTTGAATGCCTTGGAAAATAGAACGTTTACTGTATAAAATGCCCAAAGGGAATCATAGCTGCTGCTTAGAAGATCTCAAGCACTGTAGAGTATAATTCACGTCTAAGCTGCTGCCTTCTTATCTTGTGCTGAGATCTTTCCACATTTCACAAGCTGGGATTGATCTCTCCTTCCACAAGCCACCTGTCAGAAGCAATGTGGAAATATACTATCAATCATTTGTCATTCCCCTCTAACACAAGGATCATGAATCATACTCCTGTTTGTCAGCTCATGTCCCTTGACTATACATCAGTAGGGGTTATTATCATCTCACTTTTCCTCTGCTGAGAGCAGACATCTTAGCCACAGCATCCAGACCATTCCTTCTGTTGCAGGAGTGTCTCCCAAAAGTGCACTAAGAAACAAAAATAATATCTTTCGTATGTTCTTTATTTGCTTATCTTCCTTCTCAGGGTGGTGTTTGGCAGAATGCTTTGTTTTGTGGTATATTCTTGTTTTGTTTGGGTTTTTTTTTTTTCATTTAGTTCTGATATTTGATGATTTTGTTGTTGTTGTTGCTGGCTTGTTTTATTTATTCTTAAGAAATATGTGGCTGCACTTTTGTTATGGAAACTAAGATTAAGGGAACATGCTCAGTATTTAAAATGGTTTTGAGCAGCTCTGGAGCATGGTGATGCTCGATAGATCTAGTCTTGACTAAAAACGCATTGGGAAACCGCACAACTCTGATCAGACTAGCTGGGTGATGCTGTGGCCACACACAGATGGATGGCTGGATGAGGTCATAACCAAACAACTTGGAGTGCAAGCATTAGCACGCTTACATAGAGAGCATGCTCTTAAAGCAAACCTAATTCTTTCTACTTAGTGCCTTTTGGTTTGCATTGTGCAGAGGTCTCAGAGGGCATGAGTTGGGTTCCTTCCAAATTAAACTAAATTGGAAGACGTGTGTCCTGGCCCTGAGGACACTCACAGGAGATGCTGGCCATGAGCTGCCTCACCCAGTGCCTCTCACATCCCTGTCCATGGGTATAGAGGCCCCATTTCAGGCCAGCCCAAGGCTGTCAGTCTGTGCCCCATAGTCCTGCCCAAACATCCCAGGCTGTGTCTGACCTGATTTCCCCTCACCAGGCCTGATCCTGACCCCCTGTTGTAGTTAACCTTGGCTAAGGGTTAAGGGCTTCCTCACTGCCCTTCCTCAAGAGGACAGGGAGAGAAAATAGGATAAGAAAGCTCATGGTTCAAGATACAGACGAAGACATCATTCACCCATTACTGTCACTTGCAAAACAGACTCAACAGAAAGACAAAATAAAACAACACCTTTCCTCTTCCCTTTCCCCATGCCCACCCTCACCCCGTCACTGCCGACTCCTCTCCCGCCCCCGAGGGGCGCAGGGCTGGGGACGGGGGCTGCGGTCAGTCCCTCACAGCCCCTCTCGGCCGCTCCTCCCTCCCTCCTCACACGTCTCCCTGCTCCAGCGCGGGCCCTTCCCCGGGCTGCAGTCCTTCAGGGACACCCTGCTCCCGCCTGGGCTCTCCACGGCCGCAGCTCCTGCAGGGAATATCCCCCGGCTGCGGCGTGGGGCCCTCCCCGGGCTGCAGGCTGGGTCTCTGCTCCAGCGGGGTCTCTGCAGGGCTGCAGGGGATCCCTGCTCCCACCTGCAGCACCTCCTGCCCCCCTCCTCCTCCTCCTCCTCCTCCTCCTCCTCCTCCTCCTCCTGCTGCTGCTGCTGCTGCTGCTGCGGCCTGGGGGTCCCTCTGCTGCTGCTCCCTCCTTTGCTTCCTCCTCCTCTGCCTGTGCCGCCTTTGGCCCTTTCTGAAACCTGTTTTCCCGCCGGCGCCCCCAGCTTGGCTGAGGGGCTCAGCCGTGTCCTGCCGTGGGGCCGTTGGAGCCGGCTGGGACCGGCTGGGACCGGCTGTGTCCGGCACGGGGCAGCCACGGCCTCTCCCTGCAGAGCCCACCCCTGCAGCCCCCTGCCAGTGCCTGGGCACGGACACCCCATATATCTCACCCTTGTGCTGATGCCCCGTCGCAGCCTCAGGCCCTTCCCGCCCCCAGGCAGGTGCCTGTTCCCTGGGGCTGGGGCTGCCCGTGGCTGCCCCCCAGACTGCCCTGCTCTCTCACTGGGGCTGGTGGGAGAGGCCCTGCCCTCCCAGCCATGGGGAAGCTCCCCCAGCCCCCAGGAGCACCTTATCCAGCGACACACTGTGGTGATGGGCTCCAAGAATGAGCCCAGAGGCTTCTAGCCACTAATGAACCATGATATCTGTGGGATTACAACGGAGTTTTTCTAAAGACAACCCCCACCCCAAAAACGCACAGTAGGGCCATCTTGGGTCTATCCCCTAATGTACCCAACAAAAAAGGAAAAAAATAAAATCCTTGCCTGGCTTTAATGCTGTTAGGCTGCACTACCTGCTACCACAGCCTCAGGCTACTTTCTGACCAGCCAGGCACATGACCACCCTGGTGCAAAGCGTGCCTCCCCATTTAGCACAGCACTGCATTTCTCTGCAAAGCCTGTTAGCGTGGGCCCACTTAGTGATAACACTTATGTCGCTTAAAGAAAGGATGTTGTGGCAGCTCTTCAGGCTGGAAGGCAGGTGAGTTAAAGAAAGTATGATAAAGGTCTGCAAAATCATGAGCAATAGAAGAAGGTGAACAGGGAATAACTGTTCACTGTTTCTTCCAGTGCGTGCTGTAGGAAGCATCAAATGAAACTAGCAGATTAAAAAAAGAAACCAAAGTAAGCTGCTTATTCCCATAACATGAGAGCTCCTTACTGTAGTATGGATGCTAGAAGTTAACATTGCTTCAGCAAACAGCTGAACAAATAAACAGAAGAAAAAAATATCAAGGACTAGGAAATGTAAGGATGCTGGCTCAGGCAGTCTGGGAATGCAAAGAGCTAGAGATCGGAAAGATGTCCTGGGGAACATCATGATATGCTGTCCCTGCCTGTCCCTGTATCTCTTGGCCACTGTTGGATAGACCAGACAGACTTTTGGTCTGACCCAATATAGCTGTTCCTACGTTTTCATGTTATCCTCTTTCTTAAAAGCATAAAAGGGCTAAATCAACCTCGGATCTCCTAATCTTCAAGGAATATGTGCTGCCCCTTGCAGAGATACTGCCATTGCCTCATCTCTTGCTGGTGGAAGGTCTGTACCTCCCAGTCCACAAACTGAGCTCTGGATGAAGTTCAGGGTATCCAGAGAGACATTATTTCTTCATTTCCTAATTTAGTCACCTAGATATCACAACAGAAAAGTGTGCCAACATGATTAAGTAGGAGGGGTTGGGTATTTTTCTAAAGATCCCTTGGTTCAGGAAGAACTAATAAAAATAAATCATAAACTTTCTCCCTACACAAAAGAATAAAAAGAGGAACAGTAATTTGGACACTTTAAGGAATTTACTGGCAGGGGGTAAAATAAGTAGACAGGAGAGATTAGCAAGGAAAAGATGATTATTATGTTTCTGGAGGAGGAGATCAATGAGGAGCAAGAAGCGTAAGGCCTTATGAGGATAGGAAGAAACAGATTCTACATTTACATTGGCAATTTTGTGTACTTCACTACTTGCCCAGCCAGTTATGCTAGGACATCCACAGCATGATTAAAAAGCACTAGATAACTATGCTGGGGCAAAGCAAACTGGAAGCCATGTTGACACCACTCTTCCCCCTGCCCTTCCAACACTTTGTATTCTATCAACTAGTACTAAGGACACGGTTTTGGGGGCTATATGATCCTTTCATTTGTAGGTCATTCCTTTGACTTTCCTTTGCCCTCTATTTTCCATCCCCATGAATAAATGGTTGATAGTGCATATCTGAACTCCAAGAAAAAACAGAATGGTAGAGTCAAGCACATTTAGTCTAAATACATTCAAATATAGGATAAGTTAAACAAGGCTTCTTGTCACCATACCACTATGGAACTAGGAAAGCAAACCCATAACTAATATGTAGATATATTCAGGTTGGAATTTGGGTCCTATTTAACTGTATTTCATCTGTGTCTGCTGGAATTTAAAGTTCTGGGGGCCATGGAAGGGAGAACTGTGAGGATAATTCATATTTCAGCAGCATCTGGGAGACCAAGAGTACCTGTAGTCTGCTCCCACAGCAACAGGAATGAATTGTCAATAAAAATATTCTGCCTGGACAGGTAGCAGGTGAGAAAAGAGGATCTGTCATCCTGGGAATGGCAAATCTCTGCATTTTCTATTCTGGTCTACATCTTTTTTGTACATCCTGATGTACAGATGAATTGTTTTGGCTAATTCCTTCAGTGCAGAAATTACTTTGGCCTGAGGAAACCACAGAACGGTACTCTTTCTTGCCTCTGTACATATGGCAAACATGCCTCATTTTCAACGAAAGTCATACCTCAACATGGAAGAAAGGTTTCATGTTAATAGTTCCCACAGATTAATTTCTTTGTACAGTAGGAAAGTGATCTTGAAGGGTAGAAATAAATATCCAGACATAAACAGACAAATTTCACACCAAAGAAATATGCCACTTTGACAACTAAAGAGCAAGAACAGTTCATCTGGAGTTTTTATGAAGTCCACACTCTTCAAAACTGTCCACAGTTTTGGAGATTTCTATTTGCAGCAAGAGTGTCTGAAACTTCATTTGAATATTTTCAGGAAACACTGAGTGTTACAAAGCACGTATGTGCCTCCTTACTTCCAAAGGCTAAACAAGCATGACTGCAAACCCTATATGGCAAGCAAAAAGGTGAAGAGCCACACGATAAGAGATACTAATTCATGATGGAGAATACTCTGACATCTATGAGGCAGATTGGTCTTTTTGTGATGTGAGGAAAAGATAAGCATACTGACACTGCCTCTTTTGAAGTATCCACTCACTCTGCCATGGCCTCCTCCCTTCTGCTTGAGTCCTATTGATTAACTCTGCATTAAAGTTCAGCTGACTATTTATATTTCAAGTGAGAAGGAGGGAGAGCTAGAGATTTAAAACCATTTGAGCACCTCTTGCTAGAGTCAAAGCTTGAATGCCATTGGCAGTTGTCAAGACTCAGGCAATGAAATTCCTGAGGGTGGTTCATAGTGATTCAATGTATCAGCATTTCAAGCAGAAACAGGCAGGTCTGATATTCCATACCAAGGGGTATAAGCACAACCAAAAGAGTGTGTTTGTATCTTACTCACCAGTAAAATGCAAAAAAAGTACATGATAACACAGAGCTAGCTGTACACGTTTGATTGTATTGCATGATAAATGGGGTTGCAGAGACAGAGGCTACAGAAGCATCTCCTTTCTGTGAGAACTTTTTTTCTCTGTTGTGTTAGGTCCTCTGCAAAACATACACTTTGGTATAGCAATGCTGTGCACATGGGTGTAAGATGCTCTGTGAACCATGTAAAGGTATACAAGCTCCTTTACATTCATATTTATGTATATGACCTATGCTGTGTTTTGTGTGTATTTTACGCTTTAAGAGGTCTTCAATAAAATCTGCAGTCAACTTCTGCAGGTTTTTGTGATGTTATTATCTTATTCTTTAGAAATGCTGGAAGATCTGCACAGACAAGAGGGGAAATCAAATTACCAGCAGACAGTACAGGGTACTGACCATTCACCATTATTCAATTCTGCCATCTCTCCTGTTGCCTGCTTTGTCTTTCCAGACCACGTACCTGGTGCACTTTGTGTTGTAGCTGTGCTAAATCTGGGGTAGGGTTTAATTTTTTTTGCTTTTTGCTCAGTACACTAGGTGATAGATTGGTGACCCAAGATGCCCTCACAGTGCAAACACATGGTGAAGTGTTGTTAAAAGCACAAAACAAACAGGATAGCAGGACGGATATTTTACTTTCTTGTCTCCTTGTGTAAGGTCAGATTTTAGGTGATGCACGTAAGAATAGCAGGTTGAAAAAAGCTAAAAAAAAACCAAAACCAAACCCCAAACATTTCTAACTTTTTCATAAGTGCTGATGTCTTAGTTTCAACTACTTATGAACTACTATCTAGAGGTTTGATGAGATTTTTCATTAGACTGTGTCTGCAGGCAGTTTTCAACCTGATCTGAGAAACCTGACGGTTTGATGGACTACTCTTAAATAGCATTCATGAAAGGTGACTAAGAGAAGTCAACCTATAGTATAGAAGTTTAAAGTCACTCCTAAGGATCTATGTTTTCTCCAGTGGAAAGCATAGATGTTTCTTGAAATGGAGAAAAGTCTGAAAAATTACCAATTAGGAAAATTGAAAGGGTAAACTGGAAACTAATCATATAGGCTATGTCCAGGCAAAATTTAGGTATTGAACCCTGTTTGGAGTACCTGTGTACTCAAGTGAAGATAAGCATGGGCTATACATATGTAAAAAATAGTATTTCATCTCCATTGGATTTTAATATTTGTTTATCTATGAGAATCTTCTATGTCATTTAATGTAATGTGCTTCTCTGTGGTACCTTTTTAATAAAAGATTCAATATGCTGCTCCTGATATAGCTTATTCAAATAGCTGATTAATAAAGCTGCACAAAAAAGTAGGAACAGATTTTCTTTTACTGTTGTAGGATGACTCTATTAGTGTAGAAACTTTATGCAGATTCTACTTCCCTTTCCATACAATACTCTATCTGTAATGATTTATTTAAAATGCTCAAATTAAAAATAAATTTAACCCAAAACACTCATAAAGCTTGAATTCTTCTGTAGCTATGGATCTTATTCTAGAGCAATTTCACAGTGCAATTTCATTAAAGGGCAATTTCATTAGCTGCTTCTGGTTGATTTTTCAGGAGGTGGGAGACTAAAACTATTCTGAAATCTTACTAAACAGATATCTAGAAAGAAAGGTCCATGAGGAGGGACTAAGTGAACTGGTACTGTTTTGTCTATATAGGACTGAGGGGAAGCATAATAACATTGTTAAAATCTGGAAAGAGAAAGGATGGGATTGGAAATACTGGGGTTGAAGTGCTGGAAGAAAAAAAAATTGTGTCAGACATAAGGAAAAAATCCAGCAATGTTCAAAGAATACAGAATTACTATAAAATAAATATTTACCCTATAACTATAAAGAAAAGTCCATAAATATTAAGATTCTATTTTAATTCCACACAGGTTCTGTAACATTATCTGCCATTGTCTTTGAGGGTAGCAGGGCATAATAAACAAAAAGAGACAGAATTTAGGCTCTGAAATGGGTAAACATAGATCTTTATTCTCCATGGAGACACAATAAAGTAAAAGGAAGAACTTACAAAAGTAGAGTTCGAGCCACAGGGAAAAGAATTTCAGAGTTTTAGGGCCCAATTCTGAGAAATACTAAGACACAGCATCATCTTTGATTGAATTCTTCCAAACTGGACCCTTAAATAAGGCTTTGCCTTTCCATTTCTTTTTATTTGAAATTCATGTTAAAAATTCCAGAACTAGATGTTGCCAAGAGCCTCTACCACAGAGATCAATAATCGTAGAAAATAGATATTCTCATATATTACACCTAGTTATTTTTTACTTGCTGTCATGAATATTATAACATCTTCTCCTTGTACTGCAATAATTAAGGTGGAGATGACATTTCCATTAAAAAGATCATATTACTCAGTGGGGAAAAACTAAATGTTCCAGCTGGGCTGAAGTTCAGCTTTGGACGTATCTGCCTAGAAGAGAATGTTTCCATTAGATTCAGATTTTAAATTGAGATGTGTCTAAATAAAAGTTGTAGAAATATGTTTTTAGGCACTAAAATATCTGTCAAATGCTATCAAGAGAAAAGCATTCTGAGGCAGGATATTTGTCCAACATAGCTCTCGGCACAGGAATTACTCAGGCTATACTTCTCAGGCTTGGATAGAAATTCTTCTCCTGAACCGGATGAACAATTCCACAGTGAAATAATGGGGAATAAAGCATTTTAACTGAGGTGTGACTCAGTTCTCAATATGTTTAGGCCTAAAATGGCTGACAAAATGCAGGTGGCATTTGAAAGGAAGATCCTGTACTGTTGTCCAGATATGCCCTAATGTTCCCAAATTTCCCTTTCTCCTCCTCCCTTCAGACTCAAGCCAGGCTATGTCATCCTCAGACTACAGCAATTTTTTTCTCTAGTAATGCTTATCTTATTTCCCTCCCTTCCTGGCTTCTCTTTCTCCCTCAGTATCTCTCTGCTAAAAGGTTGAAGGATGGGACATAACAAGGGACTGTTGTTAAGGAGCAGCATGACACTCAGGTAAGTCAAGAGCAGAAAGCAGAGAAATCCTACAGCCATCCCACACCCCCACAGTAAAGCATCCAGTATGTGTGTAGAGGAGAGAGAGTCTGAGCCCCAAACACCCAGGAAGTTTTCTTCTACAGATACCTCCTGATGCGATTATTCCGAGTGGAAAAACAAAATGCAATCAGAATGGATCCTGATACATTTATGAGAGAGAATAAATGATATGGCACTTGGACTAATAAGGCCAGGTCCCAGTGACCCCATCACACCCATCCTCAAGAATTATGTAATTTGGCTTTTACTCTGTCCTAAGGATCAGCCTAGGTAGAGCTGTGAGCATATGTGATTTGCGACATAAGGACTAAGACTAAATGTTGTGTCCCTTGGTATAAGGCTAAAACAATGACTCATCATCTTGCTGACTGTTCTCACAACAGCACAAGGTCTTCTATTATCCTGGATTTTCATCTTTTAGCAGACTACTTGTTATACACTATTTACTTGAAGAAGAAAGCAGCCAGAAAGTTTCTGTAATGAGAACAATAGATTCTGATCTCTGCTCGCTCCTCATTTATCTCAAATCCATGTTCCGAAGTCAGCAGTGAGTACAAGTGGGGGAAGAAAAGGAGGCATAAGAGTCAGCTGAAAGAGACCAAACAACAAAGATAACAGAGGCCAATAACAAACATGACAAATTTAGACAAAGGAAAACAAGATTAGAAATTATGTGAGAGGATCTAATGTAGTCAAATTAAGGCAATCCAGAACAACGGCTGGCGCTTTAAGTCACATTCTGTCTTCATTTGTGTATGAGTTGTATGGGATATCAGGCAGGGCAGAGTTTGGCCTTCCATTAAGCACTCTGTACTATACACTGGAACTGCTTTGATGTAGCCTGGTTCTGGTTCTGACGACAGGTATGAATGTATTTAACATGTAAATCTACAATACTTTCTAAATGCAAGCTACAGTCTAAAATATGTCATCTGTATTTTGTGTGATTTTGTCCTCTTAAATTTTACAAAATGTATATAGAAATAGCCTCTTCACATCATGACTTTTAATTTAAATCATTATTATCAGTGCAAATGCAGGAAGACTTTTCTTCACGATACTGAAACTCAGCTGTTCCTTTGAAGCTGTCTCATAACAATCTTCCTCCCCAGTTCAACATAAAATTAGCCCTAAAGGATACCTAGTTTAGATCACAGTTGTTTAGTTGGTTATTTTCTCCTTTTGACATCTCTCTTTGCACTTTGCCCCTCTGACAGTTCTCCCTGAATCATTATCCAATCATGTTATATTGTCAAGCTTCTCAGTTAAAAGCACAGAAGTAGAGATTAAATGTCACTTGTTCTGTTTGCACATTTCTCAGTTTTCCTCAAAGAACATCATGATAGGACCTAAGTGGTTTCTGCCTGAAATATAAGCATACACACTGAATGAGATCACCAGGAGAGAGTGGCAGAAGGGTGTTTGTGGCAGGTCAAGCTAGCTCGTAGCTCCTGCTGCAGCAGAGACCTCCATACACCCGTGGGACACAGCCCCAAGCAGCATCTTATGGAAAGGGGAATGTCCCACTTACACTCTTACTATCTGTGCTGATTTTGGCTGGGGTAGAGTTAATTTTCTTCATAGTAGCTAGTATGGGGTTATGTGTTGCATTTGTGCTGGAAACAGCATTGATAATACAAGGATGTTTTAGTAACTGCTGAGCAGGGCTTACACAGAGTCAAGGCTTTTTCTGCGAGTGGGCTGGGGGTGCACAAGAAGCTGGGAGGGGACACAGCTGGGACAGCTGACCCCAACTGACCCAAGGGATATTCCATACCATATGATGTCATGCTCAGCATATAAAGCTGGGGGAAGAAGAAGGAAGGCGGGGACATTTAGTGTGATGGCAGCTTATCTTCCCAAGGAACTGTTATGCATGATGGAGCCCTGCTTTCCTGGAGATGGCTGAACACCTGCCTGCTGATGGGAAGTAGTGAATAAATTCCTTTTTAAGCTTTGCTTCCATGGGCAGCTTTTGCTTTACTTATTAAACTCTCCTTATCTCAACCAATGACTTTTCTCACTTTTACCCTTCTGATTTTCTCCCCTTTCCCACTGGGGGGAAGGGGGGAGCGAGCAAGCAGCTGTGTGGTGCTTAATTGGAGGCTGGGGTTAAACCACAACTCCATCAGAGGCAGAAACCTTTCCTGCTTTTCTTTTGTGGCATTTGAACAGTAAGAAAATCCCTTTGATGTCGCAGAGTTAACATGATAACCAAGCTGGGGAGGTATAGATCCTCTCCTACTAATGTGATATGGGCCTGGATCTCCTGCAGTTTTTCCTGTACCTCGAAAGCTAACAGGACCTTTAGGCAGCTCTGGCTGAAATGAGAACCAGGAACTCCATATTGTAAATCAGTTGCTATGAAATAGTAAGTGTATTGGCAGCCTGGGGAAGAGATACGCATGCTTCTGCCTCCCTCACCCGCACTAATGTTTGTTATTATATAGACACTCATCACAGCTTTTAGCTCCAGCTAGAGCTCTCATTAATCACCACCTGGGAACACCACACACAGAGCAGGCGTACGTGAGCTTTTGTGAGAAAAAGCGGAGGGGAGGACGGCTGCGTGTCGTGTGGGGGTGTGAGTGATGATTTTGGGGTGCAGAGTGAGAGACTGAAGTGGGGAAGAAGTAGAGCATGTAGGAAGGAGGAAAAGAACACCGCAAGAGCTGTTTGGGGAGACGGAGAGAAAGAGAAAACACAGAGGGTAAAAAAGAGAACCCTGTTTCAAACAAATTGGGCAAAGGGAGAAAAAACACACCACTAACAATAGCCCATTTAGACTGCTTTTGTGCCACAATTACTGTCAAATTCTAAAAGACAAAATTGCAATTAGGCCAAGACCATTTGCCTGTAGCAAAGATGAGGCCAGGAGGAACCCTCCCCGCAGTTTCTGGTACAGTTCTTCCCTCCCTGTGAAGACTTTCATCTAGAGCTCATTATGAACAATTTTCTTTTTGGTCTTAATTTGTGCTAAGAATGGCACAGAAAGTACCCCAGGGCAGGCATCTCTCCCATTTCCTGCAATGTTTTACTCTGATCTCTGGTAACTGGTGGACTGCTAAAAAGTTTACTATTATTTATTATGTTTATTGTAGTCATGCCTAACAGCCAATGAACGATATGGTTTTCTTATGTTAAGCACTCTACAAACACATAGTGGTAGAAGGTCCTTGCCCCAAAGAACTTATAGTCCAAACAGAGACGGGTGAGGCTAACAGTTCAGTGCATGGAGAGTGAAGAGAGTGCTGGCAGCATACAGCATATGGCAATAGCTTCATGTTTTTATTTCACTGACATGATGAGAGGCATAACTGCAGAAAAGAAATCTTGATGTAGAGAAAGAAAAAAACAAAATGCATGATGTGATGTTAAGGAGCTCCAAGTACAAGACAGGTCCACTGAGAGCTACAGATATGTCTCTGAAATTCAGTAGTCCCCTGGCTTGGAGGGTTCTGCACCCCATTGCTTAGTGTCCCTTAATGGTGCCTCTGTACAGATTATTTTTTTCTTCTTTTTCTTTTTTTTTCTCTGGGGTGTATGGCAGGACAAAAAGGAGCAAAAGACACTGTTACTTGGTAAATTAAGACATGGGAAGCTCACCACCACTTGCTTGCAGGATAGAAAACATAGTCCAGCACTATATTAGGCACAAGACAGCCAACTTCTGTGCTGCAAACGAAAGCCAATGCTCTGGCAAAGCCATTTTTCAGTGCTCAGTCACTTTGCCACTCTTATCCAGAGCATATATAGCAATATCACTGGAGCAATGCATAAAGAATGAAAAATTCTCTAGTTCTTTACTGATTTGCAGACAGAGAATATTTTCTTCCTGAAGAGTAAAGAATTTGTGTTTTCTCTAACTTGAAAACTCTGGGCGCAAATTGTTTCCTTAAGTCAGAGACACTGTCCTCCTACACATTTAAGGCATTTGACATGATCCCCCACAACATCCTTCTCTCTAAACTGAAGAGATATGGATTTGATGAGTAGACTGTTCGGTGGATGAGGAATTGGTTGGACGGTCGTATCCAGTGGGTAGTGATCAATGGCTCGGTGTCTGGATGGAGATTGGCGACAAGTGGTGTCCCTCAGGGGTCCGTACTGGGACGAGAACTGTTTAATATCTTCATCAATGACAGAGACAGAGGGATCGAGTGCACCATCAGCAAGTTTGCAGATGACACCAAGCTGGGTGGTGTGGTTGACACAGCTGAGGGACAAGATGAGATCCAGAGGGACCTGGACAAGCTCAAGAACTGGGCCCATGTGAACCTCATGAAGTTCAACAAGGCCAAATGCAAGGTCCTGCACTTGGGTTGGGGCAACCTCTGGTATCAATACAGGCTGGGGGATGAAGGGATTGAGAGCAGCCCTGAGGAGAAGGCCTTGGGAGTACGGGTGGGTGAAAAGCTGGACATGAGCTGACAATGTGCACTCGCAGCCCAGAAAGCGAACCGTATCCTGGGCTGCATCAAAAGAAGCGTGGCCAGCAGGTCAAGGGAGGTGATTCTGCCCCTCTACTCTGCTCTGGTGAGACTCCCCTGCCATACTGTGTCCAGCTCTGGAGTCCTCAGTACAGGAAAGACATGGAACTGTTGGAGCCGGTCGAGAGGAGGCCACAAAAATGATCAGAGAGATGGAGCAGGTCCTCTGTGAGGACAGCCTGAGAGAGCTGGGGTTGGACAGCCTGGAGAAAAGAAGACTGTAGGGAGACCTTACTGCAGCCTTCCAGTACCTGAAGGGGGCTTATAAGAAAGTTGGGGACAGACTTTTTTAATAGGGCCTGTTTTGATAGGACAAGGGCTAATGGTTTTAAACTAAAAAAGGGTGGATTCAGACTAGATATAAGGATGAAATTTTTTATGATGAGGGTGGTGAGGCACTGGCACAGGTTGCCCAGAGAGGTGGTAGATGCCCCAACCCTGGAAACATTCAAGGTCAGGTTGGAGGGGGCTCTGAGCAACCTGGTTGAGTTGAAGATGTCCCTGCTCACTGCAGGGGTGTTGGACTAGATGACCTTTAAAAGCCCCTTCCAACACACACTATTCAATGATTCTATGATTACAACTTCCATCAATGCCAGGAAGGTTCATCTACAGGGGCTCAGAGATGTGGGTACCACTTAACTATTGTATAGAATGTGTGAAAATCCTCTCATTATGGACAGAAAGGCTGCATAACTACCGATAATGCAAGGGCCTGTTTTCTGTCTGAGAGGACAGATAACATGGCACAGCTCACATCTGTCTGCCTAAAGTCTCTTCCCTTTCTCCCCTCAAACAGAGTAACTTTATCTATGCTGAGTAACAGGAAGTGTCACTGGCCGATGCTGTTCCTAAAACGAGTTGGGAAAAAGTGCTAGCTAGCACAGGAATACTCCGCCATAAAGAGTGTGGATGAGGATGGACCAGTTTTTTTTCCATGTCTTGGCCATGTATAGTATCGACAAAACTGAAAGAACCAATACTGTAAACCTGTCATAATGAAGCCAGGCAATGTCTCTTCAGTGTTGTGCTTTTATTTCAGATCCTCTTTGGTAACTGTGCCTTGACAGAATAGTTTTAATTTTTTTTTTTTTTTTTTTTTTGAAGGTGATAAATTTGTCACTTATTATAGATTCTCATTTTTGAGACCTTTGTCTGAACCAGGGCATGCAAAATGAATGGCCTTTGCTGAGAATAGTAGCTCCACAATCTGAAGCTAGAACACTTTGATCCTAGATCCTTTGCCTTTTCTTCTATTTCAATCCAGTTGACAAAATCAGTCTAAACTATTTCTGTGCTTAAAGCTGCTCAGATGCTTGCTGGATCAGTATGCGAGTCATATTCTTTGACAACAGGGAATGTCAGACTAGTGTGACATGTTGTGTTTCCTTTTAGGTAAAGCTGGCAGTATCTAGTGGTTTGGTGATTGTGGCTGTTTCTGTCTGATTTGTTCAGCAGATGGCTTCGATATGCTGGAGCTCAGTCCTTTGGTTTGAAATACATAATCCTTGGCTAATTTTATGATGCAGTGAGACACCGTGGGACAGAAAATTATATACCTTTTATCACAAGTGGCATTACACATTTGGTGGTATGGTGCCAATTATGCCTTTCAGGGTGTCTTCAAAAGATTGGTATGTGACAAAGTTTTAATTTGAAAGGAAAACTTAAAGATAAATTATTAGTCTCTTACTTTCAGATCTGTTTCTACTTTGAATGTTCCATACCACTTGAGTAATGAGATTTCTGCATATATATCATAATTTTCTTTTGAGCTTCACTAATTCTAATTTCATTGCTCATTAAAATTACTTATCTAGAGCAGTGCTTTTTGATAATCGTGGATCATCTTTAGTTACCCTTTGGGTCACCCTTATCAGTATGATATCTTAAAGGTTGTATATTTTCTTATGTTTTTCACCATTCTAATATCTACACGGTTTGCAGCTAAGTCCACTTGTCAGATTTTCACCATCTATTTTCAGGAATCAAGTGTTGCCATTGTATTGTCTTCCGAGGCGGAAGAGCAGACACAAATTCTGCAAAGTAGATTTAAGGTTTGGCTTTCTGTACATACAGTCTTTAATGCACACGCTTTCCAGCATCTTTAATAGTGTGTTAAAATGGCAAAGTTAGTTATACAGGGAACAGAAATTGTTGGTTTGTGCTGCTGAATAATTCTTCAGCTCTTAACTTAAAATGAAGATGTAGATATGGAAATGAAAGAGAGAAGAAAACAATGTAGGAGACACAGAAACTCAGTCGTGACTAGGAACTACGAGCCAATTATTGCACTGTAATTTGGAAAACAGAGTAGGATTGTTCTATACAATGCTTATTTCTAGGCTGACAAGGAAAATGTACAATTGCTTTTATCACAAAGTTGTGAGGTACATGTGAATCACTTTTAATAGGATTGCCTAAGTAAGGAAATTATATTTGTTTAATGCTTATGAACTTAACAAGACCCATAATTAAAAGTCAAGAGAGAGAGTGCTAGTGAGATGTTTATTAGGGAAATGGTAGAAGTGAAATATCTTTGCAGTTGTTCAAGTAGGATGGTTATTTTCATCTTTTATTGTAGATGCCTGTAAGAAGCTCATAACAGTACAAATCTGATAGTCCCTGCTTTTATTTAGCTTTTATCTGTGTTATAACAACATTTAGAGTCATGGGCAGAACCCCACTAAGGTAGATGCTCTCATTTGGGGAGTGGATGTTGCTGCTCTGAAGAGACAAAATGAACTTCAAGGACTGGTGCAGAAGTTGTAGAATAATTCCTATTTTGTAGAGGGGAACTAAGACACACACTCATTAAATAATATCCAAAAACACGATACAAGAAGTCTGGGAAAGGATCTGGGAATTAAACCAAGGTCAGAGGAGCTCTAGTGCAGTTGTTGCCCTGTCTCTACTGTATGCCAGTCTCCAGGTACTCTTGGGCTCAAAATGAGATGGCTCCTTCCAAAGCTCAGCTCTGTTATGTCAGGTGGGCAAGGCATAGCACTCATCAGATCAGTAAAAATATGTTTTGGCTTCCTTCCCAGCAACTGTAAGGAGAAATTCACTTGTAAGTTAGTTGACTTATGAACACCTACATAAGTACTTGAAAGTTAGGTAGCTAAAAAATAAGCAATGTGCAACTACAAGGAGAAACTAACAAAAAATATCTCTTGGTGGTTTTCGTAGTAGACCCCAAAAGAAGGCTTACAGTATGAAATACAGAAAAAAACAAGTACATGACTCTCTTATATTGCCTTCACCTAATATATTGCAAGGAGGACATCCAGGAATACAGATGAAACTGGAGATGGATTTTGCTAGCAATGATAAATATGGGAAGATAATGGTAAAAATGTTGGAGAAAAAATAATGCTTAAAAGAGAAGACACATTTGTAATGTTTGTGCCCCAAAGTAGGAATATATAGGGAAAGTATTTGCCGTTTAAATATAAGCATTTATCTTTCATAATATTTTATTTTAGTACCTCTTTGCAAGTAAATAATCTTACTGTGACAGAATGAGAAATACTCATCCTCTGCTAAATCCAATAAAATAATATTTGATTTTCTCTCAGCCCTTTATAGGCAAACTTGTTAAAATTTAGTGCAAGGTTTGTGTAAGTGAGGACTTCAGAATTTAGCTTATTTCAGAGACAAATTCATTTAGTAACATATTCATTTGGGTTTTCATCCTCTAACCAGATACTTTGCTCCTCTACATATGAAATATATCAAATTAATTGGGTTTTTCCATGCATTGTGTGGGAGCATGGTACAAACATTCTGAAATTCTGTATCTTATTATTTGCCACCCCTAAATTTTTCTTTATAGCTAATTGAGGTATGTGCATGGGTATGACAGGACCTGAAGTAAGTCACAGCTCTGAGATGGACTGAGAGCACACCATAAACACCAAACAGGCTCTCCATCATCACAGATGCACTGATGAAAACACAAAAAAAAGAAGTAGCTTTGAAAGTGGAATCTTAAAATGAGCTTTCAAATCGGAGATCTGTTGGGTAAAATACAATAGAAATAAAAAGGTTTGCAATCAGATTCTCCCTTCCTCAAAGGGTCTTTTCAGGTCTGGTTCTTTCTTACAGTGTTGGGCTCAGTCCAGTGATTTTCAGTACCTTTCTGGGCTGTAACAAACACTATATGAGTATGATGCATTTGGTTCATAGAAAAGTCTCTTTTTACTTGTTCTGTAGAAGTTTACCAGTCTCTGTGCTACAGTTTTGTTGCTGCCCTGCTCCTTGTCTGCACTCCAACTACTTCACTCAGGTTGCTTTCAGGAAAAGCACAAATTCCTCTCAATTCAGTTTGTATCACATCATGCAAAGAATATCTGCCAGTTAAGGCAAGCATCTTTCCTTCCTGCACCCCTTTTCAACAGAACAGGACATGTAAAACAGAGCAGACTGCAAGCAAAAAGATTAAAGAGTTGTACAATCCATCACCATATCCTTCCTTAACACTGTCTCCCTCATCAGACCTCTTTGAATTCCCTGCTATTGTTTCTTATATTCATTTGTTTGGTTTGCTGGAAATAAGATTTTGAATTCTTCTGAGTTTAGACTTTATTTTCATGAGAGTCTGAACAACTCCTCACATAATGGAGCCCAATCTTCTTTCACCCCCTTAGCCACTATCAGAATACAGAATAAAAATTATAATGTTAATATGCCTGGGTGGAATACTTTTGTTCCTTTAATAGTCCTTCCTTCGCATTCCTGCTTTGTGTTTCAGAAAGGTGCTTGGTAATAGCTTAAAGCAGATTGTGTTGCATGTATGTTAAGAGTGCTAACAGAGAGGAGATAAAAGAATTCTTGTTGAAAAAGTGGCCACTGTGCTCGTGGGTAAATGTGCAATATTCATTTGCTGTAATTTCAATTTCCAGTAAGCTGTCCAATACATCTCTGTTTCAGTGCCTATTATATCTGTGTCATCATCTACCCTCAAACCAATAAGAGTAATTTCATTAGTCTGGACATTCGAAAAAGCAAAACTTTTGTCTGAAATTAATAACTCCCACAGATTAATCAAAGATAATTATATTAGGAGAAGTTATGTCTTCTTGTATCCTGAGTCATAAAATGAAATTCTCATTAAAATTGTATTACATTCATTACCCATGTATTCCCAGATTCCCAGAAATATACATTATATAAGAATCTCCATTTCAATATTGCTTGCAAAACTCATTTTGATTCAGGCCAAGGTTTCAGCATAAGAGTGTTCAGTCTGAGGAAACCATGCAATTCCTACACATGCAACTTAGGTTGTTCTGCTATGAATAAAAAATGCTGCATTCAGCTTAGCAAAGACCATAATGTTCATTTTGTCCACTTGTAAACTCCAACTGATTTCTGACTACAACTATCCACTGCTGTTTCAGAAGGATAATTAAGTTGTCATTGCATCTCTCCTCTTCAGAGGATAACCTAAAATCACTGAATTTTGTGTTACGTGATATTTTTTGTGCTATGAGACAGCACGGCAGGTTGGGCAGAACCCTAGCTTAAAACTTATGTGACGAGTGTTACCTGTTGCATTTGGTTTGAATGCACTCCCATTCTTCCCTCTAACTTTGAACATTCCTTTCTACTGAGCTTTGAGCAGCAGCTTGCTCCTTCCATGAATCTATATAATGCCTAGCACAATGCAGCCTTGACCTTGGCTGGGACACTGCAGTACTGTGAACAAGAAAAATATTAATTAACTGCAATGTCCCAGCCAAAACATTTGCCCTTCAAAGGTGCATCAGGATTTTGCTCTTCCTATTGGTTGCAATAAAGACTGCCAACTATGTATTTTTGTGGTGAAAAGTGCTAGAGATACATAGTGTTACCTCTTTTCAAGGCAAGATAACTATTAGCAAGGTTGCTCTGAGTAAGAGACAAGGTTGTCTAATCCTTTTTTGAGGCCGATAATGTATTAATTACTTGAACAAAGAAAGACATTTCAAGGAGGGGCATTCCTCTTTTAACTTTGCTCACCATCATCAAGTCATTTAATGATGTGCTTTTCCACCTTATCTCAGAAAATTCCATAGCTGCCACTTTCTTTTGACTCACTTGTGCTCCTGCAAACTGCCCCTGAAGTCCATTTTGGTATTCAAAATACCATGACAAAAGCTACAGCCCATGTGAGTTGTCTGAATAAAGATGGTATGGAAATAATTAGTAAAAATTAAGTTGGGGTTTGGAAACCTCATCTGTTTCTTTAAATCATACTATTCTCTGATTGAGGAGTCCTGTTACCACACTACTGCATTGTTGCCTTTTTGCCTCAAGCTCCAGTACAAAGTAAATCAAAGAATCGAATTGTTGTGTATGTTGCTAATCTGAAAAACAGCAGATTAAAAAAGAAAAGCAAAAACCCAAAAGCCAAAGTAATATTTTTGAAAACACCAGAACCTGGTATTAAGTGGGATCTGTACTACTTTATGGAAAATGAAGCTGTTCTTTATGTCTCCACCCATTCCTTTTTGACCAAATTTACTGCTTGGATCATAACTGGACATACTCTCCTTCATGAGGGACAGCTCTGTCTCTGGAGCTCTAGTTTTGGTGAATTAGAAGAGGCAATTTCCTTGGAAGTCCTGGCCCTAGGGTTTACCAAGGCAGAGGATAAGTCAGAAATGCTTCTTACATACTAAAGCAGGTGTGACTGAAAATATTTCATCAGCCTAGAGGTATATCATGAACAGCAAGTTAAAGGAAGACAATCCAAAGCCAAACAAGAACAAGCCAATCTGTTCTTATGTTACTGAAAGTAAGGTAATAATTTTCTTGTAATGATTTTTGGGGGGTTTTACTTACAGATGCAGCAAAACATGTAAGTAGACCTAACTCAGAGCTAGGAGGCAGAGAATGGAAGACAAGGCCATGTTGGGTACCTGACTGCATTGTGGCTGTGCCAGCAATGGTACTTGCACTTCACAGGCGAGGTAACAGAAGTACTATTGTTGGAATGTAGTTAAAGGTAATTGTCTGTATGCTTCTAATTTGGACAAGATGTGCCCCATTTCTCTGAAATGCAATGAGGGAGTATAGTCGTGCTTTCAAGTTACCACCATGCCAGGACACAGGGCCCTATGCACACATGAAAGAATACAGAAAATAAGGCACATTTACCATAACATTAATTTCTTTCTTGGCAGGTTACTGCATGGAGTAACTTTTAGAGAAGAGAGATCTATGAATGACAGCTGCTTTTGTGCTCCCAAACAAAATATGGTCAATGGGATCATGTTGCCATAGGGGTCTTCAAATGCAGTAGAAACATTGCATTTAACTACGCAGTACAGCACAGGACACTTGCAAAAACCTTCTTGTCAAGATCACAGGATAGGAACAATCTTGTAAGGAGCTCCTGAACAACAGAAGTGGCAGCACATCCGTGACCAGCCTGTCAGCTATAATATGCTGTGCAGGGAAACTTTCCAGGATGCTTCTCATGATGACAGGCACTGACTGTACAAAATACCCAAACCTGCAGCCTGCAGCTACAAGCAGCTAGGGCTGCAAAGGCAGAGACTATGTCAGCAGCAGCAAGTGTGAGGACATGAGTCAGTCATGCGACCAAGTGTGTACTGGTGAATTGGCCACCCAGGTTGAGAGTTATACAACAGAGCTGTCCAACGGGCAGGGTTTTTGCTCTTCTATTACAGCATGAGACATGCTGATGATGAATCTGGTTACACCTCTCTCACTTACACCCTCCTTCTTTGTTCTGACCTTGAGATGCTTTCTCTCAACTCCTCGTGTGTTGGAACACATCCCAAGCAAATCCTCCAGAATTTGGCAAAACTAGCTCATGCAAATTATGGCTTGATGTCAACTGGGCTTATTTTTATTCATAGGGAAGCTTGGGGAAGGTGTTGTCAAAAAAGGTGTGGACAGAAGGATCATTTCGACAGAAACTAAAAGTGTGATGGAACTAGATTAAAAGGGAATGACAAAACTCGGCAGAAGTCAGCATTGTTCCCAGCAGCCCTCTGTGAAACGCTAGATGGCAACTGCAACAAATCAAGGGATAATGAAATGGGCATCTTCCCCCTTTATAAAGTTGCTCTAGTGTATCAGGACCTTGTGGGAACTACCTCTGTTATCTTTCTCATTTGTTCCCCAAAACATTCCAGGACGTCAAGGAGGGTTTTGTTTTGGTTTCTTTTTTTTTACTTCTTTAACTCAATTCTACCAGTTGAGAACAGATTATTAAAGAAAGTAACTTCCGCTGTGTAACAAAGAAGATGAAAATTGCCTAAGTTCATCTCTGCTGTGAAAATTATGCATGCTTTAATATATATATTTTGTCCTATTCTGATCTACTCTAATTTTATTTAATATTTATGTTTAACCAAAGCAGGAAAGATCTCAACTTTACTTTAAAGGAGGATAGCATTTCTACTGAAGCAGTCTGATTTTTTATGTTTTACTCCAAGACCCATAGATCAGCTTTTAGAGAACGTGGTCCTGACGTGGCCCAGTTCAATTTTCAACCACAAGATCATTTTACACTAAAGCAAACAATAGCTCTCTGACATATCTGTGTCTGTGATCTTTCACTTCTTTTTCCTAGCTTACACCTAGAATACATTTCTGAAAACTGCTTTAACCATTTTTTAAAGCTCATAAACCCGTGACTTTTTTTCCAATTTATTTTGGCAATGCTTGTTCTTCTAAGGAAACATTTACATGATAGTACCAAAGAACAGAGTAAAATTTGTAATTAAGAAAGGACTCTTCCAGCAATTTTATGTGCTAGTTTAAATAATTTTCCAGTAATAAAAGCTTTATTTGCTATCTGTAGCATGATTTAATCTTAAGTTACTAAAAGGATGCTGTGATCCAGACAGCCTTATGTTCACTCTCAAGTATCTAGTCTGTAACACTAAGAACTTTTCAGGCTTTGTAACCTTATAAATAAATGCATGTTATTACATATGAATTAGTTATTGTTGAGTCTTTTTATAGCCTAATCATCAGTTTGGCATATACACTCATTCCATTTCATTGGATCATGGGCAAATATTTTTTCTAAAACTCATTTCATTTCCAGAAACTTTGCCTTCTTGACAATTCCATGTTTCTGCCTAAATCAGAATAATTTTCTCTGATAGAGCATTATGATTATTATCAACAGTAGCAGTAATTGTTAACTGTAACAATAATTATTATTTTCTCACTTAATTGCCAGTAAACCAGAAATCTCTAGAACGAGAAATTCACCCAAATACAACTTTGAATTAGTGGCAGAATACATTCAAGAATGAGGTCATTAAAAAAAGATGCTTCTTTACTGTTTTCTGTGCTGGATTAAAAGTATGGATTTGTATCTTCCCATCTGAAATAATTCAGGCATTTTATAAATCAAGTATTGTCCTTATACTAAGTTTTTCTCAGCTTTTAATTATGTTGAAATAATTTATGTTAACCAAAAATGTATTTGCCAGTTTTCCTGATATTTTGAAAAACTCTGATGTGTAATGATACATTTGAGAGTAGTACAGTGCACACTATAGTAGTACACCATGTCCTCAGCCCATCTTCTAGTTCAGTCGATGCTGATTCCTTACCACAAGTGGCTCCAGTAGCACATCAAGTTGTCTGAGCAGCCCCTGACATTCACAGGTTGCTCTTTCATGCTATCCCCAGCAGTGAATGAAATGTCTTATTTGAGAAGCCCTTCTTCATTGGTTTCAATATACGTGTTCCTGTGTGTTTATGTTAGTGAAGGCATCGACACTGCAGCTCTAGCAAAAGTTGGTGAGGTTTGTGATGGTCCTCCCTCAAGATCATTATCTCTAGGCAGTCATTTAGAGATGAAGCTAATGTGACTTAGGTGAAGCTTAATGTAACAAGATGAAGCCATGTAACTCTCTGAGTACTACTGGGCTGTCTTTGGTACTGTGCCCAGTGGTGAGCCCATAGACCAGTTGTGCTCATCCTGCCTGATGCAGCATGTGAGCTTGACCAAATGCCCCAGTAATGTGCCCATCCTGACAAGCCAGTTGGCATCCTTCATAGCATTAGCCAACATGCTGGCAAATGTCAACAACAGTGGGTCTATGCGTGAGCCTAAGCCCTGTGTCAGCATTACAATACAGATTATTTCCTCTGAAATCAGTGCTCAAAACCCAAACATGATCTGGTTTGGTAAGGTGTTAGTGTAGAGAGAGGAGGGTAGCCTTGATATTGTCAGTGGGGAAAGGGTTAAACTGGTAAAGTTCTCACAGTATCAACCATCTGGGCTGCAGTGGCACAGGCCATCTTGAGCACTTTGCCATTTGCAAGACTGTGAATGATTTGTTGCCAGCCTATCTCATATTGCTCGGCATCAATTTCATCTCATGTTGGATAGGACCATCTGTTTCTATCCTATGCCTAGGTGGTGGCTCTGTCTATGATGCAAGTGTTGTGTCTGTTGTGTGGGACCCGAATTATCGCTAGGCCATTTATTTTCCATTTTAATTTTTAATAGAAACAGATAGTTCTTTGTCATGTTGTACGAGAGTAATGCTCTTGCTTGATTTTCATTTGTTACTTTTTTTGTTGTTGCTTTTTACCTTTGTTCCAATAATGAGGTTATATAAAATACTTTTCTTCTATTCTGTCTTGTTAATTTGTATAAATGACGTCTTTATGTTTAGTGACACTACTTAGGTCATGACTGACCTAAGAAATGAATAGAAAACAAATTCCAGACAGAAGTTTCTTTCTCCTATTTCAGGGGCTAAAGCGTTCTGATGAGGCTGAGCTATGGAAGGTAGGAACAATTTGAAAACTTTGCAACATTTTGCCTTAACCAAGATCTTTCCATGACTCCTACTAAATCACTGTAGTTGCATCAGGCCTGAATTCAGACCTTTATGTTGGATTGAGAACAGTTTGTGTCATGGAAAAAAAAAAATGCAAGAGTTTATGAAGTCACTTCCTACAGGACAAAAGGTGTGAAGTTCATAGTGATGGTATGATTTCCTCTGCTTACATAGTATTGGTTGCTTGTTGCAAACACCTATGCAGTTAAATAATTTTGCCCATTGGGTTCTTGTGTTTTTCAGCACATATGATCTGTGTAGCAGTGTAAGCTTTGGAGGATCCAGCCCTCAGTCTTAACAGAATTTACTACCTACATTCCTCCAGTGACCAGCATACAATCAATCTTGATGTCCAAGGACCCAAGTCAGAACTGAGATTTCACAGTGCCAGGTGAACCAGGCTGCTTCCAGGTCTATGCCATTCACTCATTAACAAACTGACAGATTATGTAGGATCTTTCACACACCAGCAGCAGATAAATGAAGAAATGAAATGGGAACAAACAACATGGCATGGTATCCTTTTCCATAGGTACAAAGTACATCAAAGGACACTTTGATGAAATCAGTGGCACAACTCATGTCACTAAACAACAGTAACGAAAGGATTAATAGAAGCAAGATTTAGATTACAGGCCATTTTAAGGGCTCCAGTCATCTGATTAAGAAATTCAGCTCTTGAAATGGATTTGTTTTTATATGCCAGCCACATGGTTTTATGATTGAAACACCCACAGTGCAGAAAACTCTTGTAAGGAACATGTGAATGCACAGCTGTTTTGGAAATGACTATAAATAAATAGGTGTCTTAATTCTTTCTATCTGTAAATTTGCAAAGAGGTCAGAGCTGCAGTAACAATTTATGGGACAACAAGGAAAATACTTGAAATTAATAAGAGTTGGAGTCCATTTTCTTAAGTTGTAGAGGAAAAGTCGTAGAAAGTTAGCAGTCAATATATTCTTTCACTGTGCTGAGTAAACAGTAAAAAGAAAATGTAATTTGCTCACAGGCTATTTCATTGTAGAAAAAATTGTGGAAAGGGTATATTTTTATTAACTTATAAATATATGTGCATATATAGGACAATTTAAAGACTGGATTTCAAATACTGATGAATGTGCAAATGCCATGTATATATTACAATGAAATGAATACACTTTGGAGAAGATGAAAAGTTAACTTACACATTTCCAACAGTTGCAGTCCAACTTTTAATATAAATACAGCACTAATGAGAAAAGTCATTAGGTAGTTGTTGGTGTTGAGGGTGTCAGTACTGAAGGTGTTAAGGTGCAAATGTTAGAGGTACCATCTTTAAGGAGAGAAGTGTCTTTCACCCAGACCCAGATTTATGCCCTGTGCTGACATTTCTGCAAACTGCTGGAGATAACATACGGTTAGAGGTGCCAGTCTCCAGAAGTCACTGGAAATCAATGTCCTTTCAACCTATCTCCATTTTGTGTGGCTATTGCTGATCCATGGAACGTTTTTAGAATCCTGGGTCATCAGTACGCCTTGTCTCTTGAAAGTCATGTGCACCATCTAAGGCTTTCAGAAGCTCATGATGAACATTAAGCTCTGTTCACAACATTCCTGCATAGAGGTTTCACTGTGAGGTATGGAGAAAAGTATGGTCTAGTGCACAGACTGAATAAGTAAGACATGAGGCCCTCCCTGAGCAAAATAGTCTACCAGTAAAGAAAACAATTCTGACTCATCTAGTGGAGCTGGCCGAAAGGCTGAAAGGGATTGTCAGTATTGGTGGGTAGTTCCTCGTTAGTAGTGCTATAGCTGCCAATTACCTTCTCCAGCTGTTATACACTGCAAAAAACTCTTGTGCCTCCACTAATGGGATCCTTGTATGAAATCCTAGAGCTACTGAATTCTGAATTTCAGCTTTAAGTGTAGGACTGTGAAGGGGGCAGGAGAGTCAAATCTTCTGATGCAAAGTATTGCAGCATGTGACTTTCAGGGGTCTGGCCAGCTACAGGAACATTCAGCATCCAGGTGAAGTGTATTAGGAGCACCACACATTGTCTGGGAAGACTCAGAACCCTAATCAGAGAAGGAGAAGGCATTGCTGTCCACTCTCCTCACCCAATAACTCAATAGCTGGGGCAGTCATCTAGCTGAAGGGACATTTTACTCTCCCTGAAGGGGTTTGGAGCCACATGTTCCATTACACAAGGTAGTGAGCTACACAGGTCAATTAAACTGTATGTACAACACAAACGAGGGTGACTTTAGGGCAGGGCTGGACGGGAGATCATAGATCAGAACTCAAAAGAAGAATGGCCTTCCTATGTAGGGATAAATGTTATTGTCTTTCTCCCTACCTGCTGCTGAAACATCTTATTTTTTTTTCACTTGAGGGCATGATCTGAGTATAGTGAACCTAGATATCCCTTCTTTTTTCAACTTTTCAAAACCACTGCCCCAGTTTCCACCCCCTGTAAATATGAATAACTTGATTAGGAAAGATGGCAAGGATGAGGAAAGTAGCTTATTATCCTCTTCCCCACCAGTGATTCTTGATACCAGCGGCCACTGTGACATTGACATAGTGGGATCAAATATGATGAACCACAAGGTGCCACTTTAACTGTCACTTCAAATTCCTGGAGTCTTCATACATTTAGTCATGTTTATTTATAAGATACATTTTCTGTTTCTATATTGGCACTGATTTTATACTGCCTGCAACTAAGCATTACCTGTCAGAATGCATCTCTCCTTTCCTAAGTATGTATCATGGTGAATACCACATTGATAACACAGAAAATGATTCTTTCTAGTCTATGGAACCAAACATCCATTGTAATCTCATTTACTCTCCAACCCAATCAACAGCCTTGTCTTTTTTCCCTTTTCAATCTAGCAGATATTCCTTCATGTTACTGTGAGCTAATTTCCAGATTTCCTTGAGTAATTTTCAAATCACCTGGCCATCTGTTTCAAATTTAAGCATCCCAAGATGCAGTCAATCTAAATATGTAAGGTATGTTGTAAATTATGTTCAGAGCTCCCCTTTACATTATCTGGGTTTTTTTTTGTTGATATTAACTATTCCATATGTAGGGCTATAATTGACTTTAAAACCTGCAACCACTTTATTATCTGGAAGAAAAAAACTCAGTGTTGAAATAATGTAGATGAGGGCAACGAACAAATCAATGCCTGAAGTAGACTCACAGGCAAAGTCCAGAGGGATCAATTAATAGTACCTCATTCAGGATGGGTGAGATTGGTAACTGTGATATTCCAGTTAGAGCTGTGTCACACAGGGTGATAAACAACAAATCATTTCCATGTTCTGTATCAGTAGATCAGTTCAAAAGGAGGAATAAACATTAACCTGGCGTTTGTGAGTAGATTAGCTTCTGCTAGGCATATTATATATGAATTAGGATCTGTGTTGAGCCTAGAACAGATGATCTTATGTCAATTCCAGAACTTCCTGTCTAAGACATTGTAGGTCTAGGATGCTGAGGTCTTCAGTGATCAGAGGTCATTATTTTCTAATGAATATTGAGCTTTTCATGCAAAGTGCGTAAGTTCAGCTTAGTTTTAAATGAACAAGTTTCAACAGAACAAAAATCAGAATAGGTATTTCTTCTGCCACAGAAGTGCAATTGACTGGGCCACAGAAAACAGGAGAAACAGACAAAAACTTTTCACTGCAGAAGGAAGCACTGTAAGAAAATTTGCTCTGCTGTCTAGGCAAACCCCTGTGAAGAGAATGAAGACACCAGTCTCCACAGCAGTTAATCTGGGGCTTTGCACAAAACCCAAAATTTACTTTGTATAGCTAAAAGAGAACATTAGACCTATGTGAGGCTATCATTAAGTGTCCCTTGGCTTCAGAGCAGCCTTATCTAATGAGCATTCAGACTGAAACAACGTAATTTCAAAAGCATGCATTATTTTCTGTGAAGGCTGACCTCTGCTGCACGTAACTGTTCGTGTGCAGGACTGGTGAATAAGAACTGCATTTTTGGATCCAGGGGGATACAAGAAGTACCAAGTCAGCAGAGAAAGACCTGCTGAGGGTATTTGCTCTGTAACCACTATTAAGAAAATACAGCTGCATGAGGTGCCAATCCAAACTAGAAATTGCTTCTTCTAACTGTTAGATGATGCTTTTAAGATGAACTGAAGTTTGTCTTCTAATGAAATGTTTTTGATGGGTCCTGATTTTCAGTTTTTTACATTCTTTCTGAAAAACACGTCTGTCTGGATTCCACTCCAGCCTGATATTTCATCTGTTTTTTGTATTTTTTTATTTTCCTGTTCCAATATCATGCCAAAAAGGCACTATTCATATTTCCTACTTTTCTCTCTTTGTCCACTGCAGGGCTTGGTATCCTTGCCATATTGACTGGTAGGACCACTGCCCTGTCTGACACAAGTCTTGCTATAGCCTGCGTACTATATTCTCCCATGACACAGAATATTTGTCTTGACAGTATCAGGATAGATGTGCCATAGGCAGAGAATCTGTGAGGGAGAACAGGAGCAGAGCACCCTTCTGCATGGGAATGGGATGAAAGGAACAGGTACCTCTTCCTAGTGCTATCACAGCCCAAACAGTAAGTACGTACTACGATCCTGACCCCACTGTAAGTCCACAGAAAACTCCCATGTGTTTTAACAGGAACTTAAGGTTCTGTGTTAAGAAGTTGTCTGAGGGTCTTCTAAAGTATTGGTCAGCCAGTGTCAATCACAAAGAGACTTTTTAATCCTCTTCATATTTATCTGCATTTCATGTGATTTGCTACAAGTATATGAGTTAGCACATTTTACGCATGAAGAACCTCCTCACAATGCAGAGGAAGATTTGGTTTCATTCATAAAGATGGTTAGGATTAAGTGAGTAATGTAGACCTCAAATCCACAGTGCTCTGCCTATTGATTTCTATAAGATAGAAGTATGGGTTGTATTTTACCTTTCCCTGGCTTTTTCATATATGTTCTTTGACCCAATGTACTGGCATTCTAGTAAAATGATTCCTATCAATAGCACAACAAGATGCAAGACAAACGTTAAAACTTCACCATTAAATAAGCTGTGGTATTTTAACCTTCATTTAATTTGGTGTTAAGCTGCAGTTCACCCAGCCTGGTCTCTACAGACTTGTATACAATACATTGTGTTCCCCTGCCTTAACATATCTTTGATGTCCTCATTCCCTCTTCAAAGTTCTGTCAGGTCTTTTCAGCACTCACCTACTGCTCTCTGGGAAAGAGTTAACATGTGCTGAAGTTGATTCCCAATAATACATGTGCTACCTTACACACAAAAACTGGTTAGTCAAGACAGACCAAACAGGAAGGAGAGATTTTAGCTTGCCCTGAATCTTCTCCCTCGGTGTGGTGTTAATTGAATCATCTCTCTCATGGATTCAAGAAGAATGTCTGTTCATGCAAAAACTAGAATATATTTGTAACTGAACTCCTTTGGCAAGGAAGGTGGAATTGGTTACTAGATTCAGAATTTTTTGCTAGTAGAGGAGAAGGAACCGTTAGACAGACAGCTGGACAGAGAGACAGATGGAGAAACTGTGATCCTTGTGCAACCAAGTCAAAATTTTACATTGGCTTTATTTTTTGTAAAAATTTCTTCAGCAAGAATTGCAATTCCTGATGCTTTTCATTTGTTAATAATAATACCAGCCAGCAAGTCATTCCAGGGTTTCATGGATGGATGGAGATCTCAATACACTCTGCATGGGCTGAATGAAGCAGAACAGAAATTGGCAAAAACAGGGTTATTATCTTTGTTATTTAATATTCATAATACAGTGATACTCAGAGACTCCAACCAAGTTTGCACTGCAGTAGTTTTTCAGCTTAGTCCTTTTTCAAGAAGTTTAAGCTCTGCAGTCCTGATCCTACTGTCTAAACAAGACTCTGAAAAGTCTGTGATTTAAAGAATGTTTAAAGCAAGAAATGAAGATTAAATCAAGTACAGAGCTTTCAGCCAGTTTCAGTTTCAGTTTGAGGCTTTCCAGGTGTGAGGACACAGGCAAAGCATCACATGAATTAACATGATTTTGACATTGGTTGGAAGCCACTGACAGTAAGTTTGAAACCAGTCTTCCAAGGATCTTAGCAAGGAGCAGAAGGAGACGAATATGTAGGAAATATTTTTGGGAATTCTCCAGTTCTCTAAAGCAAGAGAAGAGAGAAGGTGGCACATTGTAGGAGTTGGTTATGTGCCAGAGGATAATGGTTCCGTTCTGTAGGACATCAAGTATCTGCTTTGGATAGTTGTATCTCAGCCCTGGATGTACCTAAGTCTGGGATGCCAAGTTAGTTTTAACAGCTAAAACTGCTTTATATATCCCATAAAAAGGACAAACACACACAAACTGTGCATGTAAGGAGCATAATTTGAGTTGTGTTATTTTTTAGGAGCTTAAATAAAGGGAAACAGAAACTTTTACGTGTCACTGAAGAGCAAGTCCAAGCCAGCAATCTGTGTTCCTCTTCCTCTGATCCTGTTGCTTGAAGACCTCTCCCAATCCCATCAAACTCATGGCCCCTAAACATGGATTTTTAAGGTATTTCTGCATTAGCCACCTTCCGAATTACAGCTGCTTGACCATATTGATGCTTCCTGACAAATTTATGTGTAAATCTTAAAAGTGGCATATTCTTCATTCTGGCATATTTCTGAAGACATTTCTGTTCTGAAAACAGTTTGAGATTTGAGTTACAGTTTAGGGAAGAAATGTTCTTCAGTAAGAAAAAACAACTTCAAAACAATGTTTTGTTTATATTCAGTCATTTCTTCATGAGATTTATTTGTGCTTGTTTAACTTTCACTTCTTGTAGACTCAGTTTCAAAGAACAATGATAGCTTCATATCGCCAGTGAATTCAAAAGGGTGGTGGAGGGTTGAGGAAGAGATCTGGGTTGAGGAGAAGAGTTCTGCCTTCCTGACGTTTTATCTCAGTAAATTGAAAAACTTCTATTGTTTTTGTCATCTTTCAAATGAAACTGGAGCTTCTGAGTTTATATTTCAGTGAAGGACTGAACAACACTGCATTCATGCTTGAAAAAGAGTTTCTACTTTACTTTGAACCGCTTCTTGCTTTTTATTTTCCCATAGGAGAGCAGATAAAATACTTGGTGCTGGAATTCCTTGTGTGTATCCTCCTCTCTGTTTTGAAAGCTTACCTTTCCATTTTGATGTTTCATAGCACTTTAAGCACACAGAGACCTTTCTTTCCAGACTGGACACCTTTCTAGACAGTAGACTTCATAGTCTAATTTTTTAAACTTTATGCAAGAGCTGCTTCATACAAGAAGTTGTTTTGGGAAATGCTTAGGGACATACACAGCTGTCAGAGTGACATTTTCTCATCTTAATTCTATTATTTTCTAGATATTCTCCATGAGTTTAGACATCTTTTTTGCACTCATGTTCTCTTCTTAAAACTTTGCAGCCATAATACAGTTGCTGAGATTAATGTATCTATCATCAATCTTTATTAGAAAATAAATGGAATTATTTTCAGATATTCTGGCCTTCTGCAGGTTTTGTTAGCTTTGTTCTTTCTTGTGAAATTTAGCTTGAAGGGTAAGAAGATTCCTGCCTACTCACCCAAGTACATATGGTTTTGCTAATGCTGTCTCCTGTCCTTGGATTGGAACACACCTCTGGCATGGATAAAGGAGTATTCCTCAGTAACAGTGTTTGAGGAGTTCCAGAATCACCTACCAGGAATCTGCATTTATTTCCACCAGCACATCTTCCATCACAGTAAGGCCAAATGAGCTGTAGTCTCCAATACCCACTAAAGGAATGGTCCTTTTGACCAGTAGTTTTTATAGGCAGCTCTAAAACCTTTACAAGTCTGGCTACCAGAAATTGAAATACCAACAAAAATATTCTCAGAAATTAAAAACAAAAATTAGGTTTTTAAGACCTGCTTTCATGCCCAGTTTTTATTTTATGACAAGAAAGCTCTTCCTTTTTTATTTAATCTATGAAACTACTTTTGATAGTGTGTCAGCTTGTGGTACTTGAAGTTATACTAAAATATATTTATTTGCATTCATTCAAAAATAGCAAACTTTAAATTAAAAAAAAAGTGTTAAAAATAAAAGTTTACTTTCTTCAGAAAGTCATATTTATCATTAGACAGTGTGTAAGGGAAAAATAAGCCATTATCTTTTCTTAAATACTTATCTTCAGAAATGCAGATTTCAGATTTTTTATTTCTCTGTTTATCAGTTTGTTGTTGCAACTATCCAATGTTCATATAAAAACTAAGATGCCCGTATCGGTTGGACTGTGTATTTAAACATTGCACTGTGTAGCACACCAGAAAAACCATTCCCAAAAAGTGCAAGAGGGATTTAAAGAACAAGGAAATGGGTGTGCATGGGGTCAAATAACTTACCCACAGGCACACAAGAAGTCTATGTCACAGCTCTCAATCAAGCCTGGTTCTGCATGCCAATTGTGTCCTTCACTCATAGCACTTTGAGTCTGCATTTATACCAGCCATTACACATTCAAATAAATGCAGTGTGAGGTCCCATATATCTATTCGATTCTCACATTGCATATTCAGAGAAACACACGTTTATTATTAATGTTGATAATGAGATATTAAGCTGTCACAGGGGATTGTGATGAGCAGCATCAAGGCAAGTCTATTGCTAGCATCCACAGTGGAATTTCTGCCAAGGAAATGTAATGAGGAAGATTGGGGGGGGGGAAAGAAAAGAAAAGAAGCAACAGCACATGGTAGTGTGAGGGGTGTGTGGGCTGGGAACACTATCTTGGGAGATACAGTTCTACTTGTAGAGATGCAAAGTTTAGCCTGTCATTTATTTTTTTTAGTAGATTTCCTTTTGAAATGAATATCATGCTCATTACAGGTGCCAAACTGACAGCCCTTAAGATTGAAGTTCCCTCGTACAAAATCAGGTGTAGCAAGCAGAAGCAACAGAAGCTTTTTCACACATGCCTATCAATAAGTCTCCACCTTGGCCAGGCAAGGATGAAAAAATAGCTAAAATTAATCTTTACTCTCTGTATTTTGCCTGGTAGCAAGGGAACTTTTACTGAAACTTGTGTGGTTTCTACTTTGACTTTGGAAATTATTTGGGAACAACATATTTGTCTTGGGTCACTAACAAACCCTAAAGAGAAGTAACATCTGATTGCCCTTATCTCATCTTCTTACTGATAAGTGACCCCATCTTTAACACCAACCGTGTACCACCATCATTTACTAGGTAGTAATTAAGATCCTAAGGGTCTTAAATGCCTCGTAAAGAAGCATCTTACAGAAAAAGCTGAATGAAACAAATCTATTGTAGGCCCAAATACATTCCAGTATACCATAGTCCATGCAGCTTTGTTTTTCCATCCCTTAATGATCTTTTTGTACTTGCTTCTTCTCAAAATATTGGCTTCCAGTCCCCAAATTCCATGAAAGCTGTCTGCTAAACTCCTGCTGGTTTGCCTTTCTGTGGGGTTGCTGAATTTTCTAGTTTTCAACTGTAGTTTGTTCAGTTCATAATAGAAAATAAGATAGGAGAAACCCCCCAGAATTCATCTATTACATAACTCTGCTCCATGGAAGTATCAATTCTACCTAGTCTGTTCCTCTTCGATATTTGTCCAAGACGTTCTCAAAAGCTTCCGAAGAGTGAAGTGTCTTTATTGCAAGAGTGATCTTCCATAAAACACTGTACCATCTGATATGGACTAGGCAAGACAGGCAATCTTAATGGTGTGAGTACTATCAAATAATTTCCTGACTAGCATATGCTGGATTAATTAAAATAGTTCCTCCTATTTTACTGAAACTGGGATTGTCAGTCCCCTAAGAAAATTGAGTCCCAACTTGCAGTTATGTTTTTCTGGGCTTTTATCTCTCTGTACCCTAATTTAAATTTTTATTTTTCCCACAGAGATAAGAAGACGTAGCAGCATATAAGGACAAGAGGCTGAGACTAGACATTGGTTAGACTCAGGAAAGAAGCAGGAATGAGGACAGTGATGATCTTTTTAATTCCCTAGTTAACACTTGTAAAATGGGAACATATAGATTCGTCATCTCTGCCTTATCCATCATGTGTGTGCTGACCTACGAAGAAACTTAGATGCACCCAACTTAGCACCTGAAAGGGACTTCAGGCCGTAGCGGAACTCAAAGCTAAGGGTGTGATTCCCTTGTTTCATGGGACCTGGAGGTCAATGGCTATATTGAAATTCAAACAGTTGTGAAAGGCCAGATGAAATCTGCCTCCCCTATCCTGTGAGTTACTGTTCTTTTTCCTGTGCCAGTGACTCTTAACTTCTGTAGCCTCCTAGAAGAGAAATCCCAAGTGGAGGACAGCACACAGGCTCTCATTGACCACAAATCTCTTCCAAGCCACAGTCTCTTCCACTGCTTCAATAGATTACAACAGCAACCAATGTTGCCTATTCTGCTCTATAAACCAACACCGGCAGAAATTGGATCATCAGCAAATCCACAGAACATGAATCTGGGGAACAGGAGTATTCCTGGAAGGGGTCCAGACCACAAAGCAATCAAATGCCAAAAATCAGAGCTAGCTGTCTCAGTACAAAACTAATTTCTTCACAGGTTTTACCACAAAATAGATCAAGTCAGTGACAATCTCTTGATAGCCCCCAAGAGAACCTGTGTGGAGGTATAAATGATGGAAGGGGAGGATCAGAATGCTAAGAAGCTCTGTGGGCAGTGTTAAATGTTCCTTCTGATTACGACATTGTAAATGTGGCCAGATTAGAAATGGTGGTATGGGAACAGGTACTTGACAGTCACTCTTGCCTTTCAGTTCTTCATGCTTTTTTGGTCAAAGAAAATGTTTTGAATTGTATAAAAAAAAAAAAAATCTTTTGAAATTTACACAGAGGCTTCTCTGGAATAAATATCTTGGACTTGTACGTTACATTTTCAAGTAAAACTAAAAAGAAGTGAAATACAAAATTGTCATCCCCCAAAACTCTTCCTAAACTCTCATTGTGATGTATTGCCCTGGGAAAGCCTGCCAGACTGTTAACACCTTTATTGCTTGATCCTGGGAGCTCAATTTTTTATTTACAGATCCTTCTGCTGTCCCTAGTCATGACCACATATCTGCTTATATTATTCCTAGCAGGGTCTTCAGCACACATTGGTTCAAAAATCAATCACTTCCTATATCCATCATTTCTGTCCCACTTTTGGGCTACATGTCTCAAGTGCTAATCTGCTGGTAGCGGTCTAATGCTGATTACAGAAGTACCTGCTTTTGCCACATGAGGAAAGAAAGGTTTGCTTGATGTTTCTTCAGCCAAAGCACTTTAATAAATAGATGGTATGGATGAATAAATACATATATCTCTGCAACAGTACAGAGGTTCCCTGTTGTACATTTATTTATGTTCTGTAAATTTTCACATGGTTTCATCATTCCTTTGGGAAGATGGGTCTTCAAAACATCAATTCATCAAGATTTGTTTGAATTACTCTCATTTTATACTACCTTGAGCTTAATTTCATCCTGTTACTTATACTCTTAACTGATATTCTAAATCATTCTCATCTTGTTGTTGCTTATTCCCCTCTATATTGCATATTTAGACAAGATACAAATTTTTAGTTTTATTTGTCTTTCTTATTGTTCATTTATTTCTCAAACTTTTTACATATGCTTTTGGGTAACTCTTTTGATGATATTTTTTACACACTGAAATTTGAAGTCATAAGCCAGAAGTATGGAGAACGATGTTTACCTAAGCACTGGCCTATTTTTCTGCCATATCTTATTGCAAGCTCCTGTACAGTTTCTTGTCATCTTTCTTAGAATTGTACTTTCCAAGTTGTTTTTCTTTCATGTAGTATTGAATACTTACCTTATTGATTTTGCTAATTTACATTTCCTGTTTTGTCCTATTTTCCTATCCGTGTTTTCCAAATCCTTTAATTTAGGTAATCTTCCCATTTTCCATTTTCCTATTTTCTCTGATGTTCACAGCTCATTTACTGCTTTGTCAGGCTACCACTGTGCTAAGTTTTGTAAACATAAATGAAACGCCTTACCTTAAAGATATATTGTAGGTTCATAACAAAAAAAAAAATCAGGAAGATAAATACTCAAACAGGGAAAGAGAAGTTACTGGTGAAGACAGATGAGTGTGGGTCATATATTGTGCTATTTAGAGGTATTCCTGATTCCACTTCCTCAGCTGGAATTGAAGATGCATCTGAAACCTATTATAGTTTGCTGTTTAAAGTGTTAAAGTTTGATTAGTTATGATTGTAAGGTTGGCTGTGCACTATTTTAGATGCTCCACAGGAATAGTCAGTTCTTATGAGATGAAATATTCATTTTTGTGCTGTCTCATTGAAGGCCCTCTGATGTGATCAAAAACACAGCATGGGCAACAACTGTAAGATCCTAGAAGACCCTAACATGGGGAATGGGGCTGAGAGAAGCACTTCAGGGAAGAGTTACAACATCACTGTGATCTTCCAAAGAAGTAGAAGAAGGGTGGCAGGGAAGGGGAAAGCTCTCATAGTCTGAAACAACCCTCTAGGACTGTTTAAACTAAATTAGAACCCCTCTAACTTTCATATAAACCCAAATTAGGAAAATTAAGATGGAATAATAATCTTTTACAATGCTAGGAACTTTTTTAAGGACTTGCAAAAGAGTAGCTAATATTTTGAGGATATGTCTTCATTTCTTTTTAAGAAATGCATATATTTGAATATCCTAAACACAACAAAAAGCCTGATACTTTTATTTCAAAGATACAGTCTATGCCAAAGCAAATCTTTCAACAAAACAAAAGTTTTCCTTAACTGACCTCTGCTGGAGCTGTTTTGTTTTTGTCCTAAAAGACACTCTGGCAAGGACATTGCAGGTTCCAGATTCACTCTGTGATTCTAGCTCATTCCATGGCTTTCAACTGGCCATCCGTTATTTATTGCAGCACAATGTGTACCTAGATGACCCCGAACAATAGGTAGCACCTACAAAACAAAGCAGGATCTCTGCTCAGAGGATTTTACAGTCTTAGTACAGTGCGTTTGAAAATTATGGAAAACAGCAGAGATCTCACTGTACCGAGCCCAGCAGCTCTCTTTGGGTAAGGTATATTTTCCAGAGTTCCTGCACTCCCAGAACAGCTTCTCTGGCTAATGAGACACACTCGACAGAGGAGCAGCTGCTCTAGTCTTTGCCGCACTCATATCACATGGTTGCTGAGGTTGGAAAGGACCCCTGGAGATCACCTAGCCTACCCACCCTACTCAAAGCAGGGTCAGCCGCAACAGGTTACTCAGGGCTGTGTCCAGCTGGGTTTTGAATATCTCCAAGGATTAAGACTCCACAACCTCTCTGGGCACAATGTTCCAGTTCTTGGTCATCCTCACATTATTTTTTTTTTTTCTTACTTTTAAATATAATTCCCTGTGTCTCAATTTGTGCCCATTGCCTCTTGGCCTTCCAATGGGTACCTCTGAGAAGAGTCTGGCTCCCTCTTCTTTACAACCCCCACACTCCCCAATCAGGTATTTATATACATGGATAAGATCCCCTCTGAGCCTTCTCTTCTCTAGCTGAACAGTCCCTTCTCTTACAACCTCTTGTATGTCAGATGCTCCAGTCCCTCAACTGTCTTTGTGGTCCTTCACTGGACTTGCTCCAGTACATCGAAGTCTCTCTTGTCCTGGAAAGCTCAGCGCTGGACACAGCACTCTCAATGTGTAGCATCACTACTGAGCAGAGTGGAAGGACCCTACAACCATCCCCTAAAATCTCTGTAGGGGTTAAAAAAAAAAGAGGAAAACCTCATTGGGACCACAGTTAAGGCCACGTCAAAGTTTTGAGCTGCCTGGATGGTTAAAGGACTGCTATTTCACTTTTGGCAGTATGCTGCACTGAATCATGTGGTTGCTTTCAGAGCAGACAAAAGATCGTGTATGAGTAAGAATGTCATGTCCTCGTATGTTGTTTACTCCTGATCTAGATCAGTTTTGATGAAGTCTGCATATGATTGAAATTGGGTGCCCAGGGAATGTTTTTCCCAGAGAGGTTTCTAAGACTTTAAGTGCAGCATTGGGGTGTGCCCTGGTATGAAATGAAGTAATGAAGACTATGTGATATGCTTCTTTTGAAACACAGCTCTTATGAAAAATTCAAGAGGAAATGCTTTCTTTTTGTTCACTGCTAGTTCATCTAGTTTGCAGCTGGAGAAAAGAGAGATGATTATTTTGGGGCACTTTAATGTGTGGGAGATTTTAAGTGGATATAGATTTGTTCTGTTTGTTGTCAAGGTGCCAGAAGTTCTTGAAGCCTGATAATGCTCTCTCCATGTTTTATTCAGGTTGTCATCAGTAATGAAATATAATTTAATTTTAGTTTCCTATTATACTTTTCTCATCTCACTATCAAAAAAAATGTGCAGAATATTTTTATCACTGCTCACAAACAAGGGAGCTTTAAAAACAAATGTATGCAAAGAATTAATGTTTTTGTAGAAAGGCTTTAATTTATTATTTAGCTCTATTTCTCCAGTGATAGCAAGAATATACTCTTTATGAACATCATAGTACCCTTAATTCTCGAAGACAATTTACACATTAAAAATAAATTGTAAAATCCCAGTAGGATTCAGGATGTTGACACATTTTAGATTAAGGAGGGTAATGTTGATGACTGCTAACTTTTAAATAAGTAAGTTAGAAGGAAAAAAGTTATTAGCAAGAGCTGTGCCTAAAAAAAAAAAAAAGCAGAAAAGAAACATTCCTTGTGGTAGTTAGCCTTTCCTTTCCAGGATGGGATCTCAACACTTTTTCCTTTATGCTATTACTAAGAGTCTTTAAAAAAGAGTCTTTAAAAAAAACAAGCAAGCCTGCTTCTTAAGATGGCAGGCTGCAGTTTGGAGAGAGACTGCAAATACATTTTCCTAGAGATCCACAAGGTCTGGATATTTGTTGCTGCCCCCATTCCTGTGGACACTAGTTAGTCTCTCATTATCTAGTCTGCTATTGTTTGTAGTCTTCAACAAAGTCTTTGTGTCAAATCAATATCCAGCCATGAAGCCAGCTGGCTGGCAAAGGAGAAACTGCTGCAGTGGTTCCTGCTGGTCAGAACTGGTAAAATTACCAAACAGTATTTCCTTAAACCAATGAAGTAGGCCTGTCCTACTCACCAGGAGCGTTGATTCCCTTCAGGCACTTCATCTCTAGCCCCACTATGGAATATCATTGGTTTCTTCCTTCTGCTCACCCTACCGTGTCATCGCACAGACTCATTTTGTGCTCTGACTGCTCCTGCATCATCATCTCCTGCAGCCCTGACACCCATTTCCTAACAAAAATCTTCGTCCTTCACAATCACCCACATTCATTTCCCCTTAATCTTCCTCATCATGCTCCTATAACTCCTCTTCCTGCTTCAAGAATTGCACTTTCTTGAAACAGATCTTAAAGAGAACCAACCCTTTGGCTATCAGATACCTTTTCTGTCCTTTTGCAGATTTTTATTTAAATCCTATTTCTTTTGCATTCCTTCATTAGGTTGCTGTCAAACCTCTGTGCATTTTTGCCTCAGGATAACAGACTACATATGCATAATACATAGTTTGGATGTCAATAGATTTTATTACAGTTTAGGATAGTGGTTCTGCTTAATTTCATGCTATCCACAAACTAGATAGGTAGTAAATTGTTGGCTCTGACAGGAAGGTTATGTTACAGGCTAAATTTTACCCTGAGTTAAATTCAAACGTCTTTCTACCAGAGGCAGAATGTGGCCTATAATGCATTTGGGAGTGAAACAGAGAAATTCTGGTCTCCTTATCAGACCTGACATACAATCCTGTTACATTAGAGATGCACCTCCCTGATATAAAGCAAATGAAAAATCCCCAATTCATGGTGAATTTATATGGTTAATATTATCTGATAAAATACAAGTGAATGAACAGAACCTTGAGGGAAGGTTGGACTGGTGAGGGAGACAAGGCATCCAGGGAAGAGTTGCTATACATCTAGCAGAAGGGCAAAAGCAAAGACAAACATAGGTCAGCAGAAAAGCTAGGAGCAACAGTAAAATAGTGAGAAAATTCTAGAAGAAACAAGACAAAATTACCTGCAACAGGACTTATTCCTCATCATGTCTCAGAAGACAGTCAAAGCAGATGTAAAAACAGAAATGAGCGCAGCTACATCAGTACTTTTCCTCTCCTTCAACAGTGTATGAGAAATAAAGAAGCAGTTTTGCAAGCCCACCTGTTTATATCTACTAGGTCACAAATTTCTGAAACAGACCTCCACTTGGAAATATCACCATTAATTCTTTCCTGTCCACCTAAGAACAAAACCAAGCAAGACACTGATCTGATCTCACTGTGCGAGTAGAAATGCCATGCACACCACTCACAGAAGGATGGCATATTTGTCACCTTACTTCCCAGTCTTTATTATTGTCTCTTAGACTCCAGAGTTCAGCAATACCTGGTCCTCCCATGTAAGGAGGCGGATAGCATAGCTTGCGTGTGCTCTGTTTCAAGACCAGGCTCCAGTTGATATAGTCAGCTGCCTCTTCCCTTTCCCACATTTGTAATCTGGTGACTGAATATCAGGTAGTTGTGCTTTTGACATGTTCAATAATTAAAACAAGGAGTGGGGAGTATGAAAAGGTGCACAAGAATTAGGAGCACACTCAAAATTAGAAGATCCTGAAAAAAGAAAAAAAAAAAAAAAAAATCTGGCTGGGCTCCTTAGTCTCTCTCCCTCCCAGATTGCTTCCTGTGATTTAGTTTCTAATAGTCTGTCCCATACAAGCAAAAATGTGTCAGACACAAGATCACTGGGACATTTTTAGGGTTGATTCATCCAAAGATAAAAGATCCCCCCCAAAAGCATGCATCTTTTCTATAGAGAGAAGACTACGTGGTAGCAGATAACAGGAAGCAATTAATCACACGAAAGACAAACAAGCCTAGACATAAATCATTAAACTAACAAGAACATGATCTGCTTCTCTACCCCCTTCCATCTCCTCATCTGCTTCTGTGCTGCTTTGAAGGAAGACCCCTGGCTTGCAGAGAAAATACATTGCTACCAGTGCATTTTATGGCTTATGATGGTAGCAGGAGGGCTTGTTTTCTTTTTTTTTTTCCTTTGTAATCCTTTTTTTTCCCCTTGTGTGACTATGATGTGAATATGCATCTCTGTAGATCTTCCATACTGAGAATTCCAACCATATATAAAGAGAGCACACTCTATTCAACCATCATTAAGCATCATTTGCAATCTTATACTTTATCATCAGTGTACTGCCCATTCAGCAAGTTTTCACGCTTGAAATACCCATGCTGACCCTTGAGATGTATCGGCTAGTTTGTGTAACAAACTAGTTCTGATAACATGATTTTTTTTACTACTATCTTGAGCAGCTCAGCTCTCATTCACATTCATTGTACAATACAAAAGCCTTGTATCTCTGACCTTATTCCTCATGACCTAGTTGTAATACTTTAGATTTAATGGTCTTATTGTTGAGCTGCCCTTGGAGGGATCCTTACACTTTTCCAATGGAAGTCTCCTTGAGATATGGTGTCTTATCACAGCATTTGCACTTCAAAGTACTCTAGCAGGGCCTAAATCACCAGCCATCTCACCAAATATGGCTTCTAACTGTAGAAGACGTTCAATTATGTCCTTCAAGAAGGGCAGTTATTTTAGGAAATGAGAATAAATTACAAAAGGACAGGCAACAGACCCTGATCTCTGCTTTACTAGTCCATTCTCTTTTAGTGGGTATATCCAGAAAAGCCGCTAAGTTGGCTGGTGCAGAAAGCACACTTTGATTAACTTATTACCAGGTAATGAGAATCCTTGAAATGGAGAAGGAGAGTTAAACAGCTGATTATATTCTGATTGTATGAAAAGTGAAATAGTGATATTTTTAACACAGACAATACTGAGAGACACAACTAACTGGAGGAACCAGACAGCCAAAACACAAGTCTTGGAATTTGACTGGTGTAGACTTGAAAAAGGATGGGCACAAGTGTGAGTTCAGCTACATGCATGGTAAAAGTACATTAAGTGTACAAATGAAATAGCCAACTACAACATCTCTGCTACAAAGGACTATCTACTGCTGCCAAAGAAGAGACAAGAACTAATTATGTGTAGACTTTTGGCTACGGGATGCTTCAATCCCATGGAAAGCTATTTAGTCAGAAGCATGCTATTCTGTCCCATTGGCTGCAATCTCCAAATAAAAGGAAACCTGAATTGTTGCTGTTTATGATTAACAAGAGAGGCAAATCCTAGAGAAAGAGCCAGGGCATGATTTCCTTAGCTTGATATAAATTTATTCTTGTAACTAGCAAAGATCTTGTTTATCTTTATCAGAGAGCTAGATGACCCAAATGATATCACCCCATCCCCAAACTTACAAAACTCATCTATAATATAGTTATTGAGCCAATGATAAGGGCCAAGTACAACTCAAAATTCCTTTGGGAAGGACTCTTTCACCCAGCTTTAAGCATTTGTAATGTACATACCTCTGTCTAAACTATCTCCAAGTGCAGTCAATGAAGAGAAATAAGCACACTCAGGATGTGAATCATCTGATCTATTTTAGCTCTCTAGTTTATGAGATGAATCACCTCTTGCCTGCTTGTCTTCGACTACATGGGTAGTCTAGATGACTTCTTCAGATGTAGATGATTGCTTTGTAGATGTTTCTGTTGGAACAGATGTGCATCATCCTTTAAAGCTTTTTGATATTTTGTAAGGTCATGTGAAGAACAATCTATGTTAAGTTTTTGAAAGCAAAGAGGATTAACTGAGTAATGACAAGATATGGCTACAATGACAGTTGGTGAAAGAATAGATGAGTCCATCCTCAGTTCCTTCTGAGTGCCCAAAACGTAAAGAAGGAGTTTCTATATGGCTAGCAGAATTAATGCCACATACTGTGTCAGCTACCATTCCCAGGTTGGAAGGCAGAAGTAAGGTGAATGAGGCTATAGCATCCTCCGTATTCTGCATTTTGACTTCTCCCCACGCCAAAAGTGTTACTGCTAATCGTGCAGACTTGCCTAGACATTTGGGGCTGTTGAAGTAGCAGAATGAGCCAGCCAGCCTGGACCTCAAGGGTATTTTACCAGTCTCTATAAGGTCACCAGTGTAATTCCTATCTGTGGTGGGGAAAAGAGCTTATAGAAGAGGAAAGTTTAGTGAATAAGGTCAATTAGGAATATGAGGCTGAGTGATGGGAGGACAGAAGAAAAAGAGCTTGTGTTCTTCTGGGAGAGCTGGCCAAGAGGATTTGTAATAGCAGGCAGACAGTGATAGTAAAAGTAAGCAAAAGAAGGAAAACAAAGTACATTTATCAGATACATAAAAAATTTAGGCAGGGCTGGCAGGGACAAGGATCTGGTTTTAATAGTCTCAAGAAAGAAACAGAGGTCTAAATATAAAATATAGGCTGATGGAATATTTGCTGCATGTATTTAAACTTGTGAGTGAGGCATATCTACTGGAAGCATGAACAAACACTGCCCTCTGGATCTCCTACCTCTTTCTTTATGGTTGTCATTACATCAGGGCTGCCAGCTCTCTGGGAAAGCAAACACTGCCCATATGTTTGTCTGAATCCAACTGCTTGGGACACTGGCTGTTTCATACAACCCTAATACCACTGCCGAAAAGAGAAAGACGACTGGCCCAGACATGACCCTCTCCCCTACCCTTTCTTATTTCTTTATTTCTTTCCTATTTTTACAAGTCTGAAAAAGCCACATTTTTTAGAAGCAGCTCAGAATAATAGAGCTTCTCACTCAGAATAAATGGGCTGCTTGGCATATACTGGCAAAAAACCCATGAAGTACTGCCAGCATTTTGAAAACAAAATTTGAAGTAAAAACTGAATCAAAGAGAAAGAACTTGGTCACGTGTGCAAAATCTATTCACCATTTAAGCAATCTTGGGCATCAAAAAGGACCAGCTCTCCATGGTCTGAGGCAGATATAGGCACCAAGAGAAAAAGAGAAAATGACTAATATTAAAAATATCATGCACAAGCAAGGAAGTCTTTTTTTTTTTTTTTCAAAAACAAACAGTGATAGTGCCAATCTGCAAAGAGAGGACTGGTAATTTCAAAAGGTTCCCCAAATGCCTACCAGCTATATACACCTCCACGGAAATGTAGCCGTTGTCTGAGAAGTATCCTCCAAATATATTAGGCGCATTATGGAAGAGTAAGAAGAGTGATAATTTGACACATTGGAAAAAATGTTATGCCTGAAGAACTTTACTGTTCTCAGAGAACAGGCATGCCTCTGTTATCTGATCCACAGAACAATAATTGATAAATTTCACAGACCTGAATTTTTCTATTTTGAAGCATGGAAGGGGCAAATCAGGACATAGACACATGATGCTGTGGTCTTAAGCATTACAAAGTAACCAAGTGTGCACACCTTCTAACCTCCCAGTAAATGCAAGGTAAGAGAAATTTAAGGTACTATATGTTACTTCACCTGTGACCTTCTGTGGCTTGATCAAGAACCTAAGAGTACTTTTCTGTTAATCAATTATCAGGTTTTTGTTTTCAGAAAAGTTCTTATCTTGAGCAGCAACCAAAGTGAAGTGATTAAACTTTTGGGAGTGATTAATATCCAAACCCAGGTCTTTTTTTTTTTTCTTTTTGCATTGAATTAAAAAATACAAGAGCAGACATTGCCTGTGGTTGCCACTAAGATCCACAACCATCTCAGGGGTTTTCAGAGAAGTAAATCTCTTAGTTCAAGAAGAAAAAAGTCACCTTCAGTAACATAAATATTATATCCAAATTTTATAAAGTTGACAAGAATATTTGGCTCCTGCCCCCACACCCAACTCCTCTGTTATCTGTCTCTGAAGACACAGTAGAAAGGAAATACAGTTAAAAAGATCAATGACCTTTGAACACACAAGTCTGAGAAAAAAGTTGTTTTGTTTTCTTGTCAGTAAATTTAGTATTCCTTTCATGAAATATAATTTAGTCAACCTATTAAAATGCCACCATAGATCTCATTAATGAAAAGCTGCTAATTTAGCCTTTCTCCAATTATAGTGCAAGGTTTGGTGTAGAAAAAAAAAAAAAAACAAAAAAACCCAAAAAACAAAACCCACACCAAAACCAATTTCTGATTTCCCCAGCATTTCCATTCTCTGTAGCAGAAAAACAAAATAAGAGATTTCTTCAGGCAAGAAAACATGAAAACAATTATTTCCTTCTTCTCTTTTTAAATTCCCTTTTCCCTGTCTACCTCCCCATCTCCCTCTATGGAGGGATTATTATCAGCAATAATAAAATCTATTCCCTAAGGATAAAGGGTGGGTAAACCTTACGGAAAGTGAGATTCTCTGAACCATTCATTTGTGAAGACATTTACTGTTCATAACCCTTTCACAGAATCACACAGAATCACAGAATGGTAGGGGTTGGAAGGGACCTCTGGAGATCATCTCATCCAACCCCCCTGCTTGAGCAGGGACACCTACAGCAGGGTGCACAGGACTGCGTCCAGGCAAGTTTTGAATGTCTTCAGGGAAGGAGATACCACAACCTCTCTGGGCAGCCTGTTCCAGTGCTCTGTCACCCTCACAGTAAAGAAGTTTTTTCTCATGTTTAGGTGGAACTTCCTGTGTTCCAAATTGTGCCCATTGCCCCTTGCCCTGTCATTGGGCACCACTGAAAAGAGTCTGTCCCCATCCTCTTGACACCCACCCTTTAGATACTTATCAGTATTGATGAGATCCCCTCTCAGTCTTCTCTTCTCCAGGCTGAACAAACCCAGGTCTTTCAGCCTTTCCTCATAAGAGAGATGTTCCAGTCCCCTGATCATCTTGGTAGCTCTCTGCTGGACTCTCTCCAGTAGTTCCCTGTCTTTCTTAAACTGGGGATATCCAGAACTGGACACAGTACTCCAGATGTGGCCTCACTAGGGTGGAGTAGATGGGGAGGATAACCTCCCTCGACCTGCTGGCCACACTCCTTTCAATGCACCCCAGGATACCATTGGCGCCTTGGCCACAAGGACACAGTGCTGGCTCATGGTCACCTTGCTGTCCACCAGCACTCCCACGTCCTTCTCAACAGAGCCACTTTCCAGCATGTCAATGCCCAACCCGCACTGGTGCATGGGGTTGTTAGTCCCCAGGGGCAGGACCTTACACTTACTCTTGTTGAATTTCATGAGGTTCCCCTCAGCCCAGCTCTCCAGCCTGTCCAGGTCTCGCTGAATGGCAGCACAGCCTTCTGGTGTATCAGCCACTCCTCCCAGCTTGGTATCATCAGCAAACTTGCTGAGGTTATACTCTATCCCTTCATCCAGGTCATTGATGGATATGTTGAACAGGACTGGACCCAGCACAGACCCCTGGGGAACACCACTAGTTACAGGCCTCCAACCAGACTCTGCCCTGTTGATCAGACTCTCTGAGCTCTGTTGTTCAGCCAGTTCTCAATCCATCTCACTGTGCTCTCATCTAACCCACACTTCCTAAGCTTACCTATGAGGATGTTGTGGGAGACAGTGTCAAAAGCTTTGCTGAAGTCGAGGTAAGCAACATCCACTGCTCTCCCTGCACCTGCCCAGCCAGTTACGCCATCATAGAAGGCTATCAGGTTGGTCAAGCATGATCTCCCCTTGGTGAATCAATGCCGACTACTTCTGCTAACCTTCTTTTCCTCTGCATGCCTGGAGATGACCTCCAGAATGAACTGTTCTATCACCTTTCCAGGGATGGAGGTGAGGCTGACTGGCCTAGAGTTTCCCGAGTCCTCCTTCTTGCCCTTTTTGAAGACTGGAGTGACAGTGGTTACCCTCCAGTCCTCGGGCACTTCTCCTGTCCTCCATGACCTTTCAAAGATGATGGAGATTGTCTTAGCGAGAGCATCTGCCAGCTCCCTCAGCACTCAGGGGTGTATTCCATTGTGGCCCATGGATTTGTGAGGATCCAGTTTGCCTAGGTGATCTCTGACCCAGTCCTCCTCAACCAAGGGAAAGTCTTCCTTTCTCCAGATTTTCTCTCTCTCCTCTGGGAGCTAAGATGCCTGAGGGCCAGCCTTAGCAGTAAAGACTGAAGCAAAGAAGGCATTCAGTAACTCTGCCTTCTCTGCATCCTGCATCACCAGGGCACCCACCTCATTCAGCAGCAGACCCACTGTATCCCCAGTCTTCCTTTTACTGCTGATGTATTTAAAGAAGCCTTTCTTGTTATCCTTGACATCTCTCACCAAACGGAGTTCCAAGTAGGCCTTGGCCTTCCTCATTGCATCTCTGCATATCCTGACAATATTCCTATATTCCTCCCAAGTGGCCAGTCCCTTTTTCCACATACTGTGAACCTCCCTCTTCCATTTGAGTTTCTCTAGAAGCTCTTTGGTCATCCATGCAGGTCTCCTGGCTCCTCTGCTTGACTTCTTCCTCCTCAAGATGCACTGATCTTGAGCTTGGAGGAAGTGGTCCTTGAATACTGACCAGCTGTCTTGGGCCCCCCTGCCTTCTAGAGCCCAAGCCCATGGGATTCCTCCAAGCAGTCTTTGAAGAGGCCAAAGTGGCTCTCCTGTGAGTCTGTGATTCTCTGAAAATTAGAAGGAATTTTTTCCTTCTAATTTAAATCTGTATGGCTTGAATAAGATCCTTCTTGGGCCAGTTTTACACCTGAACAACTCCACTGGGCTTGTTTCTCCACCACAATGCATTTTGCACAGTGATTTATACCTGAAAAAAATTGAGTACTAGATGTTACAGCCCTGCTTTGGGACAATTCTTCATGCACCTTGCAGAGAGGCAGATAATTATCTAAAAGTCATAAAGCAGCAGAGATCTGGGTCCTTTGCCATTTATGGGTTTACTTCTGACTTCCAGCTGCACAAAAATCAGGCTACTCTGCATGGATTGTTCAGACGCAAGCTGAAAGAATACCCTATGAATTAGAACAGTATGCATATGAGCTTTACTTCTTTCTCTTATCCTATCCTATCCTATCCTATCCTATCCTATCCTATCCTATCCTATCCTATCCTTTTGCCCTCAAGCAAGCAAGACACAAGCCAGCAGCAGCCTTGTAGTCTGCCCAAGTCAATATCCTTCTGCTTTGTGAAGACAAAACCTCTCAGCAGAACATGGTGGTTGGTCACAGTGCCACGCTGGAGTGGCTGACTGGCTTCTGAAAATGCTGAGCTTCTGATCATCTCAGTGTATGTGCTGAGGAGTTTGGGACTTTGTCTGAATCCACCCCTGCTAGATTAGGCAAATAGTTTGCACTTAAAATGGAAGACAGTTGATGTTCTTCATGGTCCTTATTTGCTCTGGGAATCCGTTTACAGATAGCAACTAATTCCCAAGAAAGACTTCTGATTCTTGAACAAAAGATTCTTACCATTCTTGAATTCCTTGCAAACGTAAATCCTGTCAACCCCTGCCATCATGCCAGAGCCTTATTTGGTGTTTCACACTTTATCCATTGCACACTTCAAAGCAATCATAAGGACATTGCACTTTCTTTGCTGTTAGCTGCTTAGGTATGGCAGGCAGGGAAGGGTGTGTATGCAGCACCCAGGGGGTATCTGCAGTGGGCTGTATCACCCAGGGTTTCTAAAGTTTCACAAATTTTCTGTCACATTGTCCAGCTGAAAAGTGACAAAGGTGTGAATTACCCTGACCAGTTTGTCACTAGAGTATGGAGAGTGTAAGATGCATCATATACATTGGAGAGTATTGTCAGCAATTCCAGCTCTTAGACCATGACTGTACCGAGCCATAGCAAACTCCAGTAACACTCATTTTAACATATCTACGCCTCTTCAGATAATAGCTTAATTTTTACCTAATAAGGAATGGAACCTCAAGTTGGAACAATATCTTACAGTCCATGTAAACATGAGAAGGCTGCCAAGTCTGCCAGCATCAATACCCCAGACTGTTGTTTCCTCATGTTGAGAAAAGCTACTTAGAAAAGGAGGTGATGCCTCTGCTTTCTGAAAAAATCAAGCAAAGGGTCCATTTAATCCATTTAGTCCATTTCCATTTTCTGGAAAACTATTTCTGGAGATGGAGGTCTGAAATCAGAGTATAAATAATCTAAGATTACTCAGTGTTGCATGTATGACACGTCCAGTAGGGAGAGCACAGAATACATCATTGCCTGTGAGACTGCAGGTTTTGGAAACAACCAGTTCACCGTAGGCATGCTTAGAGACCTATTGGCCTAGTCACTGATGACTTGATATCCAGCACAACATCAGTTCCTCAATGACTGTAAATTTGAAAATTTAATGTGTTAATCCTCACAAGCCCTTTATAACGTAGCTAAAGATTATATCCATTACCCAGGGAAAGAGCCTGCAGCAATGAGTCTGAGGGCTCTGACAGAAAAATAAAATCAAATGGCCTAAGGCAATACCACTATTCAGCTTTGTGTCCCTTCCTTGTTTCAGAGATTTCTACCCCTCCTAAGACAAGCAAGCTGCAACCTGGTCTATTAAGAAATGGGATTTTTTCACTGCCCAACCAATTCTTCCCAAATTCTTCCCCTTCCCAAACAGATGTCCTGATCACCTCTCCCTCCACCTCCTCAGCCCATTTTTCACTAGGTGGTGAAAGTCAGCAATGGAGTCTTGAGCAAGACACTCCAGTGGGTTGGAGCTTTTTTGGTCCGAATCTAGGGGCAAAATGTCAATAATGTGGAATGTCCCAAGCAGTTGCAGAATCCCTGGAGCAGTGACTAATTTTAAATCAGTCAAGACATTTAACTTTGGACTCTATTTGTCATGTAAGCACAATGGAGGATGTTTCAGGGCCAGATTCAGAAAATCTTAAAGTATTCCAAATGCCTAGTAAAGGAAAAGAATTTCTATAATGAAGGGGAAGTACACTTGCCTGACACCTCCTAGGATATTTATTCCTGACAACATGCAAGATACATGAGAACCTAAATCTTAGAAGTTTTTTCTTGTAATTTTAAATGCTTGGGCATCCTTGCTTATACTCCTCAGATGGAACTGCACTTAACCTGAATAACAAAATAGAATGGAAGAAATGTTGACCTTGTCTTTACTCCCATATTGACAATGTAATACCACAATACATTAAAATGCACCATTGACAAGTTCTACACAGTATTAAAATAGAAATTGTGTTTATGAGCACTTTGCTTCAATGTGAATATAGCATGAGTGGTGAAGTGTGCGCTGCTTGCCTCCTGTGTAGTCCCTAAACCTCCTATTTATCCTTATGCTAAGGTGATAGCACAGAAAAACTAAAACACAGAGTCAACAAGCAAAACAATTACAGAAGATACTGTAATAAACGGCCAATGTGTTTGTCAAACCAGGTGTCTGTAATTGTCTAAGATGAGGACATGGAAGTGGAAATGTGACCCACAAAGGAAAATTATCACAGTGAAAACTCCTAGAAGATGAAGGAGCACTTGCAAAGAAGCATTGGGACAGTTTTGCTAGGGATGAATTGGAGCAGAAAAGTTTAAGGTTGCCCTTTTGGCCAAAAATTGCTGATGAGAATGAACAGCCGTGCTTTTTGGGGGGCTCTTCATACCAGCAGGAAGTCCAAATCAGCTGAAATGCTGTGTTGAATTGGTCAGTTGGTAGCCTCATAGCTAAGGCTAGCTGGAAAGCAAGAACTAAACTTTGTGAAAATAACCAACTTTCGACATTTCTCTGTTCTCATAAAGAAGGCTTTCAGACTTTATTGGTAAAAATATACACCAAGAGAATTACCCTAGCTGATGCCCAGTCCTGGAGGGCACTAACAGGATTAAATGGCCCTGACAGGTGGTTTTAAGAATACACAGCAAGAATAATGGTTTAAATGCCTTCTCTGCATGACTTGGATTTGATCTCCCAGATGACAGCTGATCTCCAAGCTACGGTGTCTGTCAGGCAGGCGGTCAGTCTCCTTGTTAGAGTTGTCTCATATAGTATAAATATGAAATGTTAAAGCAGGACCACAAAGGGGCTGATTATGTTATCTGGAGAATGTAACATCTCCCTCCAGATAAATGGCCCTGATCTGAAACAAACTCAAGCCTGCTCTAAGGGTTTTTTTTCACTGTCTGTCTTTGTTGGCCTAGGTCACTCTCTAACTTGGACCAGGAATTGCGTCCTGTATCTGTTCATGCTTCCTGATTGTTGCAGACTATTACAGCTCTGGGAATGAAGGTTCAATTTCCACAGAGAGACTGATGGTCGAACCATATGATGACAAACACAAGGAGTATTTATTGAGTTAGACCATCCTTTATTACATAAAACAATGTTCCAACTATTATTGATACTCTTATTATGAGTGCTTGTTATACACAAACAGTATCCCACCTAATGTGTATACCACAAGAACCTGCACAATCATTCAAACATAAGCCCTGCCAGCACACTTGCACACCAGCTGCCCTGTGACGACAGAACCACCAATGTCCATCAGCCAGTCAGTGTGGCAACATCAAGGAAGTCATGTTCCCAGTAGCTAGGGAGATTATCTGTGCTGATGGTGGTGAGCAATTGCCATCGACATGGGGTACTCTGGTTATGACAGCGTATGTGCTCCTCTGCCCCGGACATGCAGCAAAGATAGGGTCCTCTTCAATCTGACTTGCAGTCAGGTGTCTTGATCGGTTTCCTTGGGGTTTTGTCCCACTTTTTTTTTGTCCAGAAAAACTGATCTACCGTGGTTCATGCTTATATTGGTGATCTCCTGTCTAGGTGTCACATGGATCACCAGCCAGGTATTTGCATGTTCATCTTGCCATGATGTTATCCATTTGTCATTAATCTCAGGCAAGCTATTATTTTTTTCTGTTAGCTTCAGCCAAGCACCATAAAGCTTCAGGTATTTTCCATTTTATATACCAGCCACCCTGCAGCAACAGCTTACATTTTACTCCATCTGTGGCTGATTTCTGGCATCAAGGGAAGGCCTTGCATACTCCTCCAAGTTGATGTATTAAGACACTTCTGACCAAAATTAAAAAGAAAAAGGCATCTCCAGAAAAAAAAAAAAAAAAAAAAAAAAAAAAAAAAATTGTTGAAAAATACCCAGTAAGCATTTTTTGGGACAGTTCTATCACAACCAGAAGTTGAGGTTCTTTATAATTTCTTGCATAATTTTTTCTTTGAATTATGATCAGAACCAAATCAATCTCAACTGGTTTTGGGAGCAAGACAGATATTACACTACCTAGGCCTCATATAAAGTTTTTCATTTTATTCAGTCATGGTCAGTGGCATTAGCCACACTATGGACAAAGCCAACTAAGACTAAGACCAAGAAGCATAACTTTCCCATGCTACCACTAATCAGCAGAGCTTGAAAGCTCAGTCTTTGATCACCATTAATCCAGATATCCTCCTGCTTCCGACTGAGGACAGTCTGACTGAATCAAAGGTCTGAAGTAAAAGCCACACTAGCAATGAACTAAAATCAGCACAAACAGGGGCAGGAATCTCAGGTGGTTGTAACATGGCCCAGCTGTGCAGTCAGCTGGGCTTCCCTGACAGAAGCCAAAGCTTTGTGAGCCCGGAGTTAACATCCTGCTTAAATCTCTCATCAGGGGCAGAGGTGGAATTGATTATCACCCTAGTTGGCTCAGAATGGGTAATGACTCCACCATTCATCTTGCTCACTGTATTTCTCCTCCCCTGCCCTCTCTTCACCCTCATTACTTACATCCTAATAAGCTTCTCACATACCTGCTGTTACATCATTTTAGCTAAGCATTCTTGATAATTTCCCCTCATGTCTTGCCCAGCCAATCCTTGGATATGAAACTTTCATAAACTTATGAAACAATAGCATGGATTCAGTGTGGAGATATTTTATCTCCTACAGCAGAAAAGAAATATCTGGGGATGTCAGAGATGTATTTTGAATGTTTGCAGTACTGTTAAGCGCAGCTATTTTCCAGAAAAGACTAATCAGTTCTCTCCTTAAGAATGCCATGGTATTTCTTAGGTACTTCCTAGGAAAGTATTGATATTTTTATATGAAATTTTTATACCATCTAGTTATTTTCAGTACTATTCATCAAATAAAAGATAGATATGTTCATCTGAATTAGTAGCATGCAACTACATTTATAATCAGTATGATCAATTTCACATTGAAGTGCATACCTACCTCAAAAGGTCGACAGTCAGCTCCAATGTAGATATCCACACTGTAAGTGATCAAACTCTAGAGGGATGAACCCCAGCCTTTTTCTTACCTAGTTTTGTTGCTTCAGTCATACATAACGTAAGGACTGCTGGTCACTGCCCTGCTCTCATCTTCCAGTTCAGGATGTGACAGACAGATGTTTGGACTGTTTAGTTTGGATGCAAGAGTTGAAAGCAAAAACTCAGCCAGGAGCTGTTAGCCCAATGGATTTACTTCTAACCCAGATGTTAAGGGCCATCTGCTTTTGGAGCAGAGATATTTAAGTGCTATCTATGTCCAGCTGTTCCCTAACATCTGAGTTCTTCTCTGGAACTATATGGTGCTGCTCTAGCCTTTGTAAGCAGGTCAGCTCTTAGCTCACAGAATCCATTTACATTGCCATGAAGTTTCAGCTGGCCAAAGCATACAGAATAATGACAGCTTTGAAAATTAAGACAGCTGTGTACAAAGAGTGAAGCTCCACACATGAGGCCTAAAGATAGAATTACAAAGAATTACATTAGAGACAATTTAAAAGAAAAATAATCAAATCATCCAAATGCTCATGCACAGCAGCCGTATCCACAACATATTCTCTGACTTCTTCACATGAGCTAGGCTATGTATTTCCTCTCTAACAGGATTTGGAAACAGTTTGGTATCAGATCTACTTTTCCACAATGAAATCACTACACAAAAATATGCAGACTAGTTAATTCTTTAGAAAGTGGCAAAATGCCAACAGGATCTTGTGCAATAAGTAGTGTGGAATTTCATGCTCTTTCTCTTATTTTCTAGGTGAATTTCATTTTCCTTTGTCCCATGGAGCTGGATTGTGATTTCTGTTGGGTCCAATAGGAGCTTTTTGATAGAAGTACCTTTGGCACCTTTCTTTGTTCAGGCCATTTGCTTTATTAGGCAGCCGGGTTTTCTTTCCTTTTTTTTTTTTTTTTTTCTCCCTTTTTTAATCAATGCAAAGCCCACTGCAACAAGAAAAAAAAATTGATCCATTTTCCATTTCCAGCTGATACAGATCTAACAGATTCATTCCTTCCAACCTCCTCCTTCCTACTATGTTTTATTCACAATTTTACCAGCTGTCATTCCTTTATAGGCGCAGCTCTGTGTGCTTCTATTTGATCACAATGTGATGAAACCCACAAAATCCAGTATCTTTCCTCTTGCTTCATCATCATCATCCTTCATCAGCTACTACATCCCATACCACAGTTCTACCACCATTCTTTTCTTTCCTTTCTGTTTTTTCTTTGTAACACTTAATGTGTTGATTTGGACCTGCTGAGTGGTAATGGCGAGACTGCTAGGCTGCTGAGTGACTCATAACTATGGCTGATTGACTGAACATTTCCCAGCTTGCTCCTGCATGGCCTTTCTGTAAATGAAAATGAAATTATTCTTTAATTATGACCACTATTTCATGCTACAAGGCACCAGACACCCTTTCTCTCTATTTGCAATAATCCAATACAACCATATGTAAGTGCAATAAGCCAGTGTTGAGGTACCAGGGACTTGAGTATACCGTGACAGACTTAAACCTAAGAGAAGTTATTGTCTGTGGGGAAACATCTTAAATGGTAGCATTGGGATGGAGGAATGGGGGAATAAAAGAGTGGACAAAGCTCTGAGAAGCTTCATTGCTGTTGCTTTTTATTCTGTTTCCTGTAGAGTGAGACATTTTCATTGCTTCTTTTTTATGCTTAATGTTCTCTCTGAAGCAGTCCTATTAAAGCACTATTTGCTTAGCTGTTCACATTTGTGTTGTTTCAAGTACTGTTTGTGACATATACTTAACATTTGCAAGCAGAATTCTTCACTCCAAACTAAAAATACCTAAATGAACAGTCTAAGGGTTGTACATCATGGTGTGATGTGCAAGGTCAGAGAACTGGACTCAGTGCAGTTGCCTTGGCATGGGAACTCCTTCACCAGAAGTTGTGAAGCACAATTAGATCAGCAGCATGGACCACAAGTGGTGAAGACAGTGTGCAGGGAGATTTTGAAATCCAGGCTGAGAGCTGAAGCGTGTTGAGAGAGCTCTGTGGAATGCCATGGCTCCCACCTCCAGCTGCCTTGCATTTTTCTTCTGGCAGGCAGTGCTGCCTCAAATTAAGGCCAAGTATTATTGATAGAAATACTGGCTGCATCTTGCCTCTTTGAGACAGTATCTCCCAGCTTCTGCTGAGTCTCAACTATCACATTTAACCTCTTGTCTGGAAAGAAAAAAACATCATTTAGCACACTACCTTTGAAAGGTGGATGGGTCATCCAAGCACATGCAAAAAATGAATGCTCTAGCTCTAGACTAGTTAGGAAAGCAAAAGCCCACCTGGAGCTGAATATTGATAAGGTATGTAGATGTCAACAAGAAGGGCTTCTACAGGTGTATCAGCAGCAATGATATGGAAATGTGGAATTGCTGCTGAATGGGAGAGACACTCAGTGAAAAAGGACACAGAAAAGCCTGAGGTTTTAATTATGTTTTCCATTTAGGTTCGTGTTGGTAAGACAGCCCTTCAGGAATCCCAGGCCTCTGAGACCAGAGGGAATGACTGGAGAAAGGGAGACCTACTCTCAGTAGAGGAGGACTGGGTTAGTGTGTCTGGACCTACATGAGTCCCTGGGATCTGATAAGATGCACCCATGAATGCTGGGGGAGCTGGCCGACTACACTGTGAGTCTATTCTCAACCATCTTTGAAAGGTCATGGTGATCAGGGGATGTTTCTGAGGACTGGAAGAAAACAAATACCACTCCTGTCTTCAGAAAGGACAATCCAGGGAACTGAAAGCTGGGAAGCCTCACCTGAATCATAGAATCAGAGAATGGTTTGGGTTGAAGGGACTTTTAAAGGTCATCTAGTCCAACACCCCTGCAGTGAGCAGGGACACCTTCAACTCAACCAGGTTGCTCAGAGCCCCCTCCAACCTGACCTTGAATGTTTCCAGGAATGGGACATCTACCACCTCTGTGGGCAACCTGTGCCAGTGCCTCACCACCCTCATCATAAAAAATTTCTTCCTTAGATCTAGTCTGAATCTACCCTCTTTTCGTTTAAAACCATTACCCCTTGGTCCTATTGTTACAGGCCTTACTAAATCAATCCTTGGGAAGGTGATGGAACAAATCCTCCTGGTAATCATATCCAAACACATGAAGGACAATGTGATTGTGGGCAGTCACCATGGATTTTTAAAGGGGAAATCATGTTTAATCAATCCAATAGCCTTCTACAATGAGCTGACTCGTTCGATGGATGAGGGGAGAGCAGTGGGTGTTGTTTACCTTGACTTTAGCAAACTTTCAATAGTCTTTTGTAATGTCCTCATAGGCAAACTGATGAACTAAGGACTAGATAAATGGACAGCAAGGTGGACTGAAAACTGGCTGAACTGCTGAGTGTAAAGTGCTGTGACCAGTGGCACAAAGTCAAGCTGGAGACCAGTGAAGTACTCAGGGGGTTGATACTGGAGCCAGTACAGTTTAACATCTTCATTAATTACCTGGATGATGGGACAGGGTGTACCTTCAACAAGTTTGGAGATGATAAAAAAAAACTGGCAAGAGTGACTGAAACTCCAGAGAGTTGTGCTGCCATCAGATGGAGCCAGCTAGGCTGGAGAAATGGGCAGCCAGGAACCTCATAAAGTTTAACAAAGGGAAACAAGAAGTCCTGCACTTGGGGAGGAATAAGACCATGCACCAGTTCACACTGGGGACTGACCATCTGGGAAGTAGCTTTGCAGAGCAAAGCATGCTGCTGGACACCAAGCTGCACACAATTCAGCACAATTCAGCAGGCTGCATTAGGCAAGCCGGCAAGCCAGCAACTGGAGGGAGATGATCCTTCCCCTCTACTCTCCTCCCACTAACTCAGAACAAAGTGTTTTTTCTGCTATGTGAAGTAGTTACAGCTTCCTTAAAAACTGCTCAAAGTCTATGTCTCTGTAATAAAAGAAAGTAAAAGTCTTACTACCTTCAGGCAATCGTTAGTTATTCAGCCTACTGACAGAAGCAAGTATTTAGATGTCTGCTGTTTCCAGGACAAACGGTCTGCTACCTCAGGAAAGAAGAGAAAAAAAATATACTGACTAATAGTGCTTGGTGAAGGCCGTCTTTTAGGCTGTTGTTTTCTGGCCTGCAAGCCAGTTAAGCTGGCCATCCAGACAGTTTTTTAACCAACAAAGAGTACAGCTGTCTAAGCCATGAACCACCGGGTTCTCTAGGAAGATGCTGTGAGAGACAGTGTCAAAGACCTTGCTAAAGTCCAGGTAGGTAACATCCACAGCCTCTCCCTCATCCACTAGATGGGTCACCTTGTCATAGAAGGAGATCAGGTTGGTCAGGCAGGATGTGCCTTTCATGAAGCCATGCTGACTGGGCCTGGTCCCCTGACAGTCATGCACATGCCTGCTGAGTGCACTCAAGATGAATCACTCCATAATCTTCCCCGGTACCAAGGTCAGGCAGACTCACCTATAATTCGCTGGATCCTCCTCCCACCCTTCTTGTAGATGTGTGTCACATTGGCAAGCCTCCAGTCATCTGGGACCTCCCCTGTTAACCATGACTGCTGATAAATGATGGAGGGTGGCTTGACAAGCTCCTCTGCCAGTTCCCTCAGTACCCTTGGGTGGATCCCATCAGGCCCCATAGACTTGTGAGTGTCCAGGTAGCAGAGCAGGTTGTAAACTGCTTCCTCCTGGATTACAGGGGGTTTGTTCTGCTCCCCATCCCTGCCTTCCAGCTCAGGGGGCTGAATACCCTGGGGATAACTGGTCTGACTGCTAAAGACTGAGGTAAAGAAGGCATTAAGTACCTCAGCCTTCTTATCCTCGGTGATAATGTTCTGCTCCACGTCCAAGAGATTCTCCTTGGCTGTCTTTTTGTTGTTAATGTATTTGTAAAAACATTTTTTGTTAATTCTTACAACAGTGGCCAGTTTAAGTTCTAGCTGGGCTTTTGCCTTTATGAACTTCTCTCTGCATGACCTAACAAGATCCCTGTACTCTTCTTGAGTTGCCTGTCCCTTCTTCCAAAGGTGGTAAACTCTCCTTTTTTTCTTGAGTCCCAGCAAAAGCTCCCTGTTCAGCCAGGCTGGTTATCTTCCCCGCCAGCTCGACTTGCGGCACATGGGGACAGCCTGCTCCTGCACCTTCAAGACTTCCTTCTTGAAGAATGTCCAGCCTTCCCGGACCCCTTTGCCCTTCAGGACTGCCTCCCAAGGGACTCTCCCAAACAGTGCCCTGAACAGGCCAAAGTCTGCCCTCTGCAAGTCCGTGGTAGTGGTTTTGCTGACACCCCTTCTTACTTCACCAAGAATCGAGAACTCTGTCATATCATGGTCCCTAAGCTCAAGACAGCCTCTGACCACCACATCTCTCACCAGTCTTCTATTTGTAAGCAGCAGGTCAAGCAAGGCACCTCCCCTGGTAGGCTCACTTACCAGGTGTATCAGGAAGTTATCTTCCACACACTCCAGGAACCGCCTAGACTCTTTCCTCTCTGCTGTATTGTATTTCCAGCAGACATCTGGTAGATTGAAGTCCCCCACGAGAACAAGGGTTACCAATTGTGAAACTTTTGCCAGCCACTTGTAGAATGCTTCATCTACCTCTTCATCCTGGTTGGATCACCTATAACAGACTCCCACAGGATATCTGCCTTGTTGGCCTTCCCCCCCATCCTTACCCGTAAGCACTTGACCTTATCATCACAATCTCTAAGTTCTATACAATCAAAACACTCCCTAACATACAGAGCCACCCCACCGCCTCTCCTTCCTTGCCTATCCTTTCTGAAGAGCTTATAGCCATCCATTGCAGCACTCCAGTTGTTGAGATTCATCCCACCATGTCTCTGTGATGGATTTAAAAAAGTATGAAACTTATGAAACCAAAATGTTTAGATTCACCGTTTTCTATCATTAACATGTGTGCTGTCTACGGTCTACACTCTCAGATCCAGGGTCTTATTTGATAATAACTGTAGGCTTAACAACTTTTCTGTGCAGAAAGTGTTCAGGCTATTTCTATAATAATGACTGCATAATTCTACTGTATTTAAATTATCTCAAAGAATCTTTTTTCAGTCTTTTTCTATAAGGTAGACACTAAGTGCTGTAACCAATTTACTGTCTAAAAAAAGCAGGAAGAGTGAAATGCAACAATGAGTTCAAGGTGACAAAACACGTTTGCAGCAGATTAAGTCTTCATAGAGAGACTCATCTTGTGTGCACAGAAAAGAATTCTGCATCTGATCTAAAGAACAATTGTTAGCAAGGAGCTGGAGCTTGCAAGTATGTGTAGACAAGGAAGAGACTGCAATTAGCTGGAGAGGGGAAACAGTGATAAAAAGAAATAAAAAGGCACAAACTTTTTTAGTGCTTTCAGCTGATTAATATAACAACCTGGAAATGATCAGTGTGATGTCTGAGCCATTAACAAAACTCATAATTCCAGTTCTGTAATGTTAAACATAGTGCCAAGGAAGATGATTTTGTGCCAAACTTTCTATAACACCTGGTGTTAGGAAAATACGCTTTCTATATTTCTTCTCTTTTATTAAAAGAAGATATTGCAGGTCTCTTTCTCCTGAAAGTATGCCATCCTTTTAGCTCTACATTCTTATTCCTGCTCTTTATGAAGAAATACACAGTATATACACTCAAATACTGCCACTAATCATGCACTTCCTCTATACCAGCAAGAAGATGACCTCAAGGTGACTCTCATTTCACTGGCTATGAAAGCTACTTCACTTATGTCAGGATGTATGACCTGGAGTCCTACTGAGGTGTAATTACTCACGCACAATTAGTTTTGTTGGGTTTAACTCATTTCATGGGACAAGGGCATGTGACACTCATACAAAACAGGTCCTGATCTAACCAACAGCCTGCATTCGGCACTCAGAAACATGAAAGTTCAGAACAACACCTCTTCTTTTATTCATGTGCCTATACCATTCTTAGCTGAGCCAGAACAAAAACCAGAGCTGTTATGATATGAATATTATTAGTATCCTATTTTTATACAGCCATTTTCAACAGCAGATCTTCAAACACTACCTAAAGTAGTTCAGATCTACCAGAACCTCTTCTAGGTGCAGAACTACATGTCTATAGGCAGGAAACGATGTGCCCAAGATCACACAGAATCCTGTGCAAGCCACTATTCTGTAGCTAGAGCTCTGTATTCTGTTACTAAACTATAACACAACTGTGGTGGGTTGACCTTGGCCAGCTGCCAGATGCCCACCCAGCTGCTCTCTCACTCCCTCTCCTTGACAGGACAGGTGGACAAAATAGGATAGAAAAGGTCATGGGTTGAGATAAAGACAGAGACATCACTCAGCAATTATGGTCATGAGCGGAACAGACTCAGCTTGGGGAAAATTAATTTATTCGATCACAAATTAAAAAAATTTCAATAGCGAGAAACAAAAACAAACATTAAAAAACCCCTGTCCCTGCCCATTTTTTCCATGCCTAGCACCTTCCCTTCACTCCTGACGACTCAGTCCCTCACAGCCCCTCTCGGCCGCTCCTCCCTCCCTCCTCACACGTCTCCCTGCTCCAGCGCGGGCCCTTCCCCGGGCTGCAGTCCTTCAGGGACACCCTGCTCTCGCCTGGGCTCTCCACGGCCGCAGCTCCTGCAGGGAATATCCCCCGGCTGCGGCGTGGGGCCCTCCCCGGGCTGCAGGCTGGGTCTCTGCTCCAGCGGGGTGTCTGCAGGGCTGCAGGGGATCCCTGCTCCCACCTGCAGCACCTCCTACCCCCCTCCTCCTCCTCCTCCTCCTGCTGCTGCTGCTGCTGCTGCTGCGGCCTGGGGGTCCCTCTGCTGCTGCTCCCTCCTTGGCTTCCTCCTCCTCTGCCTGTGCCGCCTTTGGCCCTTTCTGAAACCTGTTTTCCCGCCGGCGCCCCCAGCTTGGCTGAGGGGCTCAGCCGTGTCCTGCCGTGGGGCCGTTGGAGCCGGCTGGGACCGGCTGTGTCCGGCACGGGGCAGCCACGGCCTCTCCCCGCAGAGCCCACCCCTGCAGCTCCCCTGCAACACCTGGGCACTGATTAGCTGTACAACAATTTATGTCAAATTTGTTTAATAACATCTCTTAAACCAATAGGCTTATCTATTTAAATATAGATTTATTTCAAATGAGACTGTATGTGGAAAAGCACTGCACTTTGTGTCTGTGTAGTCAGCCAGTCACCGTGTTTTGATTGAGGAAATCCTGAGGGGCTAACTCTGACTTTTTCAGGGTCACATTCAGGTTTCCAAGCACCGGTTCTTCCCTACTCCAAAACCACGGTTAAAATGAAGGCTGACAGCATACCTCCTATAAAGGTAATATTAACCTTTGCATTCTGGATTTCACTTGTTAAGGGAATACCAAAGCCACTGGACTGACTGTGTGACCTGGGAATTTTTGACTTGGCCATCTATAGGTGAGGCTGCTGCTGCTGCCATCTGTAGGTCCAGCAAGTAGCAAGGATGAGCAGGTATCAAAGATGCAAGCCCACACAGAGCAGATACACAGCCAGGCATGCCAACTGACATGGAGAGCAGGACTTTTACCAGCACTCACATAAAAACCAACAGCACTCACATTGGTATGAAAAATACAGATGTCTTAATCCTGTTCCTCCTTTCCGGATGACCAGGACTGAGGTTCACTAATGGACGCACACACTTTTAAGTCTGCCTAGTAATTATGCAAAAACCCTTGGCCCCTTATTCATCCACCAGCTGTAAGCTTAGGTCTTTCCAGGCGCCGGCTGGCTAGTCCAGCTTGAAGTTCATACATGAATCACACAGAGAGTGAGGTCACACAGAAAATGGGAATACAATTTAATTAAGGCAGCACAGACTGTAGTTCTCCATTTTCCCATGCTTGTTACATCCTGATCCACCTTGATCCCTCCCTTCCTTACATTTGGCCCTTCCCCTAAATGTCCCATAATAATTTTCATGCATTCCCAAAATTCCCTCAAAGCATTCAATAAGCAGCTTCATGCAACCCCTCAAATAGCCCATGATCAGTTTGCTCTTTCCTGTGGAACACATGGGAAAATTGTTTCCTTCCTTCTTATCAGTTACAAAGTTCTGCTTGAATCCCCTAAAAGCTTTGAGTAATTTGTTCAACGGCCCCTCAGCCAGTGACTTGAGAGCTCAGGTCTTTCTGTTGTCTATTATCTCTTGTTTTCCTAAGGGCTTGTATATCGAGGTGTTTAATATATTATTTTTCCTGCCTCTTATCTTTGTCTGTTATCTTTGTCCCTTACGCTGACAGCTGTTAACCAGATGTCCTTACGTTCTACATATCCTTGCATCAGTCAGTGCTTGGATTAAAGAGTTTGAATTAAAAAGAAAAGGACAGCAAGTGTAGAGTAGACCTGAAAGCACTCTAAAGGCTTTGGCTCCTGGTGCTCAGCTCAACAGCTGAATCCTGAATTTCAGTTTACAAGAGGTGCCAAACCTTCTTCCTCTCTATGTTTATCAGCTATTTATATACATCACAGGAAAGATCAAGGCTATGTGGAAATGAATGTGCTGTGTATTTGGTCTGCAATGAGCTGTATAAAGGTTAGTAAGAGCTAGTCCCAATCTCATGACGCTGACAAAGAAATTACATAATGACAAAAAAAAGTATTATTTCTGTTTTATGGCTAGGAGTCTGGGCCACAGACACTGAATGGACAATCCTAAATCATGTAGGAATTTTATTGCAGAGAATTGGACCTTTCTCCCTCAAGTCTCAACCTAGTGATTCACACACATCAAAAAAAATCCCAAACTTCACATTTGGGACCTTCCCCAAATATGAGGCTACCAAGTTAAAAGACAAAATCAGTGCTTTTCCCAGGACACTCCTTAGCTTCCCTTAGGGTTTACCAAGATTTTCTTATTCTTTCAGAGTCCAGAAGGGTCTTTGAAGCTTCCACTCACAGAAAAATCCTTCACCTTGTTCTCAGAGCAGTGCAGAGATAACTTAGGGGCAATTCGTACCAGTTTATGCTCCAGTGAGAAGGTCTCACCCAGCTCTAGTTAAAGAAGACAGAGCAGAAAACATCAGAGAAAAGAAATAAAGACATATTTTCACTCTGTTTTACCCACATGACCTAAATTGAATTAGCACTGGCATGCCGGCACATTTCTCAGTCGCTGATGACTTTGTTGTATTGCTGAGACCGTGCTGGTACATGCAACTATGTCTGCACAACTCTTCGCATTCTGCTACTTGGCTGTCATGTGCATAACATGATCTCCTCATCTTCACTTCACTGTCTGTGAAGTCAATAGTCTGTCTGAGGGCAGGGTCCTGTCTGAAAGCCTGCTCACATATACAGGGTTTTCTGCTCTTCAGAGGCACCTTCCGGTCCTAACTTTCAGGCTTACTGTCAAAGGCCACAGCACGCATGACCTAGAGGGCAGCTTCAAAGACTAGTGAAGATAAACCAATAAGTAAATGCTAAGCTATGCTTTGTGGTGTCAATGACTCTCACTGATCCCTTATCTGCTGGCTGTGATCTCTTCTGCACTCAGCCAACCTTGATCGTGGACAAATGCTCAGCAGCAGCCACCATGGTCTGCCCACAGAGAAATCCTGGCTTAAATCCTTCCAAACCTTTTCTAAAATGCAGAATAATTGATTCTCAGTCTCCTACCTTCTCTCTTCCCTAAAGAGCACAACTGGCAAATCTTAATGTAAACTATACAACATAATGATCTGTTAATTTATCCTTACAATACAAAATAGTAATACAAAAGGTGTGGATAAGACACTGAACTTCCAGTGGTAAACCAAACTACCTGAGAGATCACCATTAATAATTGTGATGCAATCTACACGGTCTACCAGATGACTTATTTCATAGGTTTCCATCCTGTTGATGATTTCATGTGAACTTTGTGTGAAATGCAAATGTTGCTGCTAATCTGTATTTTTGTTTTGTTGATATTAACACATTAAAAAAGTGTGTGATGGAACAATATTGCTTTGTTGCTAAGTGATGATTCCTGAATACAGGTTGGCAAAGCCAAGCAGAGCAAACTGATTTGACTAGAGTTTGTAAAATACCCATTTCCTCATAAAAAAACCATTTTCTTGTTGAAGAACTATTGGAAAAAGGAATAGAAACTTTTAATTTCAGTGATCCCTGAATTGTAGGTCTTTCTAAATTGGAAATTGATTTATCCAAAAATTTGCTTATTGTTTGCATTGGGTTTGCATGGCAAGGTTTTGGTAACAGGGGGCTACAGGGGTGGCTTCTGTGAGAAGCTGCCAGAGGCTTGCCCCATGTCCAATAAAGCCAATACCAGTCAGCTCCAAGATGGACGCATCGCTGGCCAAGGCTGAGCCCATCAGCGATGGTGGTAGCACCTCTGGGATAACATGTTTAGGAAGGGGGAAAAAACCTGCAAAATTGCAGCCAGAGGAGAGGATTGAGAATATGTGAGAGGAACAACTATACTGACCTGAAGGTCAGTGAAGAAGGAGACGGAGGAAGTGCTCCAGGTGTCCGAGCAGAGATTCCCCTCAGCCTGTGATGAAGACCATGGTGAGGCAGGCTGTCCCTCTGCAGCCCATGGAAGTTAATGGTGGAGCAGGTATCCACCTGCAGCCCATGGCAGACCCCACACCGGAGCAGGTGGATGTGCCCAAAGGAGGCTGTGACCCTGTGGAAAGTCCCCACAGGAGAAGGCTCCTGGCAGAACCTGGGGACCCCATGAAGAGAGGAGCCCACACTGGAGCAGGTGTGCTGGCAGGACTTGTGACCTCGTCGGGGACCCACACTGGAGCAGTCTGTTCCTGAAGGACTGTGCCCCATGGAAAGGACCCATGCTGGAGCAGTTTGTGAAGAACTGTAGCCCATGGGAAGGACCCACGCTGGAGAAGTTCATGGAGGACCGTGTCCTGTGGGAGGTACCCCATGCTGGAGCAGGGGAAGAGTGTGAGGAGAAAGTGATGACCTGACCGCAACCTCCATTCTCCGTTCCCATGCGCTGCTCGCCGGGAGGAGATAAGGAAATCAGGAGTGAAGCTGAGCCTGGACAGAAGGGAGGTGAAGGGGAAAGTGTTTTTAAGATTTGTTTTTTATTTATCATTACCCTACTCTGCTTTGATTGGTAATAAATTAAATCAGTTTCCCCAGGTCGAGTCTGTTTTGCCCATGAGGGTAACTGGTGAGTGATCTCACTGTCCTTACCTTGACCCATAAGATTTTCATTTTATTTTTCTCCCTCTGTCCAGCTGAAGAGGGGGAGTGATAGAGCAGCTTGGTGGGCACCTAGTGTCCAGCCAGGGTCAACCCACCACATTGTTGATCAGAGTCAAGTTTTGTTTAACTTTTAAAAAAAGCTAATATGTTTAAATATGAACAGCCATAACTTATCAATTTTATTATACTAAGTCTGTCTATCTAGTAGTGAAAACTACAGAGTATGTCTTTGGGAATCAATTTAATCTAAACAAGAACTAGACATATTATTATGCTCTAACTATAACTATGCAGGATATATTTTCCTCTTTTTTACCCCACTTAGTCTTCGTTTCAGTTTTATCTCATTTTTAAATTGGCTGGATTTGGCACAATTGTTTTGGTGATGCTTGTAAAATCCCTATAATAATATCTTTAAATTTGGTACAAATATCTTTAAAGACAGATGCATGCTCACTGATGTATGGAGCGAGGTTTCCCTCTCAAAATCCACAATTTAATTATCTTTTCCCAGAAGACAAAAATTCAAATTGGAAATATATTTTCCATGCCATTTCAAAAATAATAAAAATATCATCCCTAAAGTCAATCAATTGATGCTGCAATAGACAGTATCATATTCCCTAAAGAACAAAGTACAAAAAAAAAAAAAAAAAAGCAAACTGGTAGATTCCAGTGAAGGAATAGGCATCTTGCTGGAAATGTTTGATAATTGTTTCATGCCCTAACTACTGTTGCTTATTCTTTGCAGGTGCAGGTGCTCCTGTTATCACTTAGTTGGTTTATGGCTAAAATGCTTTAGTTTATCCCATTAGGCATGGATAACAACTGTTACCAATTCACAGGCAGGCCTTAACTCAAATTTAAGGCATTTAGATGTAGTCATCTGCAGTGGGTGTCTAAGCTGCTGGCATTAAAAAATGAAAATCTAATCAATACCTTTAATATGAAACCAGCTGGAAGATATTTTAACCTGGTTTGAGCAATCTGTACTCCTAAGGCAGCCCTCATTTTAGTGAGTGAAACATTTCCTCTTGACTTTAAAGGAAGATGAATCATGTCGCCTGTTCTGTTTAGAGACCAATGCACAGACCCTTGTATTTGAACACATCTTCTGAGTGCATTGACAGACCTATAACGTAGAGACTGGGGTGGTATGAACTTATATTTACATGCTTTAACATCAAATATGGAGCGTGTCCTAATTTGAGGTGTTCCTGCAAAATAGTGGTAGCCAGGACATACATACACTGCAGTGAGAAAAGTGAGTTAGTCCTGCTGCTGCTCTGTTTTTTTGCTAGGGACCAATGCTGAGGAACCAGAGCCAACTTGAGAAGACTTGAACACCTGCGTTTGCAGAATACAGGATATGCTAATCCATTCTTCTCTGTCCTTCTCCGATATGGTGCAAAGAGAGCATGAGCTGCACCAGCTCGCATCTAGTAATGTTTTTTTACTCATTAGTCCTGTGGTAAATAAATGGCTGGATGTTGACTGGGGCATGGGAAAAAAGAGGTCTCTTCTGATGTTTAGCATATTACATCATTACTTTTCAGCTTGAAAATGTTTTCTCTCCCTGCTGATCCTTCCTTATTTTCCAGTTACTCAAGGTAAAACAGTAAAAACAAAAATAAAAAATGCATTTCTCTGCTGCACCGGGAAATTTAAAACCTAGCTTAATTCTGGAGCTGTGGTTCATATCCAAAGTTCTTTGATAATACAGTCTATAATCAAAGGAATTGCTTAATTCTGTTCAGTTTGCTCATCCCTGCTCACACCCATAATGAGTTCCTGCACAAATTAAATGATAATAAATTGTGTGACATTTTGGACCATGTGTTGTGGCTTTTAGAGTTAAGATTTCCTGATGGAATCCAATCCATACGTTTAGTTTCTCCTTGTTTGCTGTAACAAGTTTCCCAAGTTTTTTCACATTGAAGTGCTTGCAATGTGGTTTCATGCATAATAATCAGATCAGGGTAAGGTTACATAACAAGAAAGAACTTCACTTTCATCCTCTCTAGGTAATAGATGAGCAAGTCAGACAGGAAATCAGTCTGCTTTCAAACAGGGTATATTTAAAAATTTATGATGCAACGATATCATATACTCCCTAGGTTTAGAGGAAAAAGTGTGGTTTAATAAAGTGGCATCCTATACCCAAAGCAAAATGGTAACACAAATGTCACTGTACAGCATGAAACAGAACCATTGATGATATCAATCCTATTATTAATCATTCTGTTGAGAACAGCTATTTATCAAGCGATGAATCTCCCAGCAACTATGGCTTACATGACTTGTACTTAAAGAGCCCTGAATGATCCTCGAAGGATAAAGGAAACATTAAATTTTCACATAAGTCACATGAGCCTTTGCTTTCCTGGGTCAGGAGAAAAATATGGAACTACCATTAAGGCCATAATGGTTAGGCTTGCTCCTGTTGCAGTAAATCAGGGGAGGAGCAACATGAAGAAAGCACAAAGGTTTTTTTCAGCTTCCCCTCCAACTCTCTAAACATCAGTGTCCAGAGCAGCAGGCAGCAATGACTCTTCCTGGAGAAGAGGACCTGGTTGCAGCCTTTCCAACAGTGGTGTTCTTCATCTGTGCTCAGATGGGGTCCTGGCAGAGCTGTTGTAGGGCAGAAGAGTGCTCCCAGGTTGTTCCCCTCTTTTCAAGCAGGCAAGGAGATGGATTAATAGGCTTGGAGCCTAATCCATCTTCTAAGGACCTGTTCCAAGTTTCCTACAAATCAGAACCAATGGAGGAGGACTACAGAAGAGGTCCCGGCTGAGACAACCTTCCTGACAGAGATGCTAGCTGGAGGTCAGCACCAGTCCTGATAATTGGAGACTCCTCTACTGCTGATATTACTGAGGAGAGGACTCTTATGTGTGGGTAATAGAGTGGGCACTGTTTCCCACTGAGGAGGGGCAGTGGGAAATGCTTTCAATGCCAGCACATCCATTTACACATCTGGTATTCAGGAGACTCTTTCCGCTGGTTTTAATGAAGGAAAGATCATGCACTGTGCAGTGAGGGAAGTTTGCACTGCTAGCATTATAAATCTCCATCTGTTCTGCAGGCAGAGCAAAAACTTTGGTGTCAAGAGCAGTGATGTCAACATTAAATCTACTTTTTTTCTCTCTTTTTCAGAAAAAAAATAAATAAAAGAAAAGAATCAGAAAGAAGTGGATAAAAGTGCATAACTTTCCACAGGCACTTCTCCTCTGAAGAGAGAAAACAGTCTGGGTGGATGCTGAGTTGAAAGAATTCAAGAGTGAGCATGTCAGTTAACAGCGATTTGGCTTGAATGATACCTTCCCAGAGGAAAGGGGTAACTCATAAAACTTTCCTTCTGGAAGCTCTCAGATTCCAGCTAATTAATTGCAGTGAGGTATCTTTTCAACTAGAGGTGTGCCAAGGCAGACCCAGTCGCTTCTGAAACATTGTTGTGAAGTCTTGCTATTATTACTTTGAAGACCAGCTCCAACATATATCAGTGCAAAAACCCTTGTCAGTATAAAGATAATGCAGAAATACAGCAGTTTTTTAAATGAAAATAATATTTTAATGAAGACAAAAAGGGAAGGGAGCACAGGAAAACAGGTCTTGCTATGATGCCTTTGACTTGAAGGCCTTGAAATAAAGCTCTGCACCCTGCCAGCTCAAATGCAGCTGGTTTGCCATCTGAACAGCCTAGCGTGACTCTATCATCCCCCCTGCTTTAAATATATCATTGTTCAGGTCTTCAGGCCCTTGTCTCATAATGGCCATGCTTACTTGACTTAGTGCTGGCTCTTCCTCTGTCTTCTTTGCTTGGCATGAGACTCCATGGGCTGGGATAAGTTCTCTACTGAATGCCTGTTCCTGCCTTTATTGTGTACACCTGGGAGTTTTATAATGCAGCCTGGGCATGCCAGTCTGTTGACTGAGCAGGAGGGAGGTTCATAGGCTCCAGGAGTGCACTGAAGCTGCAGGATGCTACAAGGAGGGCCAACATCATCTGAGTCTTTTTCCAAGCAAAATGCAAACTGATGTGTTTGACTTTGCTCTCTCATGGCAACTCCCCCAAATGCACAAGCTGACTTGTGCTTTTTAGTTGCTTGTGAAACAAAGTAAATAAAGAAATTCTCCTCAATAACCTTCAGCTTCGTTCCTGATGACAAAGTGGGCATAGGTGGAGTACATCTATGCTGTTATACATAAATTAATAAATAAAGATGGACTTCTCATTATAGTTTATTAACTCCATTTAAAAAAGCTGTATAGACAAGGACACTTCCTTTTTAACTAGCAGTTGCAGTTCATGGCAAAACCCTTACACGGTATCCTGCCAAACCAAACAAAAGCCTATATTGCTGTTTGTTTCTTCTTGTTTTTCACTGCTATTTTAACCTGCGATAAGACCAAAGCTTTTCTCATGCTGGGTAGATTGACCTAGATTAACCCTTACCAGGTTTCTGGATCTATAGAAGATGTTCAAATACCAGGGTGATAGCTAACCTTAGAAAAACCTTGGTACGTAGCTTGTAATTCATGTGCAATACAGCATGAAAGATTGAAGTCAGTGGCAAACACTTTTGTTTTGAAACTGTATCCCTCACAAGAAAGGAACACTAAAAAAAAAAAGTGTGTGCAATGACCTAAATAAGCTGCATTTTGTCATGCTTAAAAATGAAAAGTGAAGTGGAAACTCCATGTTTATAGCCCTGAGCCCCACAGAGCCACAGATGGAGGTTGCCACTTTGAATTTTTAAATGAACGTTGTTCCTTAAAAAGTGCAGAGGAATAATAGGTAGCAGAAAACTTACTCAACTATTAATGGTGTCATTCTGTTAGAAAGATGTAGGAAAAAGAGATAATAATGATTATCACAAAGTGGGAGAATAAAGTGGAAAAATAAACTATAATTTCAAAGCCATAAAAGCACTTGGGAGGCAGTTTTTCATCCACCTTTTTCTACATCTGACTTTTGCACATCAGAGCAGAGAGATCTCAATAGAAAGACAGCTTGAAAAGACTGATGAGAGCTAACAGGACCCTAGTTTTCTTTCAGAAGTGACTGTTCATTTTGATTTAATATTCCAGCTTATTAGATGCAAAAGTGTAAAACTCACAGTTCTGATTCAAGACGGAGACCAGGAAAATGATACTGTACGGAGTCTGAGACAGGAATTGTATAGCCAGGGGTGGCTCTGGTCAGCCTCACTACCACCCTCCATGCTCACATTTCTTCCTGAGGTAGCTGCTTTCTTGGGATACAGCTAAATAGGCTGCCCTGGGTGCTTAACTGCCAGAGTTCACAAGCTAAAACTGGTACTGATTTACTTTAAAACACTAGCTTATAAATTGCAGAGATTCAGCAGCTGCTGCAAGAGCAGATGAAACATTTCTGCAGATTTAAGAAAGGGGTCAGAACCACAGCTGGGCCCAGGAAATATCACTACTGTCCTGAGTTAAGCTGTATTCCCTCCTGAAACAGAGGAGGGATATTTGCCCTTATTCAAGGAAGCACATAAATGTGTGTTTACATTAAGCATGTGCTTAAACTCCATTGGCTATAATAGAGTTTAAAGGTACATTTAAATACAAGCATATGTGTATGGGACTTCATGGAAGGCATGCAGTTTTGAATTGGAGTTTAAGTAATTAATCAACTCATCTTGAATACAGCTTCACTGAAGTCAAGAATACATTTTTATTCTTACTGACAAAAAGCACCAAATTTGTATGAGGTAAATGCTCCATAAGCTATCCCAATAGCTTATTCCTGCTATGGAATCCAAATCTCTTGATATGAGAAGAGAAGGATGAAGTCCAATATAATACATCCTCTGTATATAATCCTGGTAACACAATCCTCTTGAAATCAGGCAAGCACTTAAAGATTTTACTTAATTAGAAGGGTCTTCTGAGTTTCAATATGATCTCAGTGATCCCATGATCAATGAATTACATCGTGACGGTGAAGTTGCAGTAGATCATGGCAAAGAGAGGTTAAACCATAACACGTGGCAATATTTAGTTCAGTCTAGGACCAAAGTCTATGTGGGTCCACACTAATGTAACAGCTGTGCTCACAGTCATGTTTGTAAACAGTGTCAAATCCATCAAGGTCCTGTTTAACACTCTCTAATTTCAGGGCAAAGAAAAGTCCTAAAACCTCAAGCACTAGCACAATTAACTTACTAGAATCACAGAATCATAGAATTGTTTAGGTTGGAAAAGATCTTTAAGGTCATCAAGTCCAACCGTTAACCGAACACTGCCAAGTTCACCACTAAACTATGTCTCTAAGTGCCACAGCTACACATCTTTTAAAGACCTCCAGGGATGGTGACTCAACCACTTCCCTAGGCAGCCTGTTCCAATACTTCAAAACCCTTTTGGTGAAGAAGTTTTTCCTAACATCCAATCTAAATCTCCCCTGGTGCAACTTGAAACCATTTCCTCTCATTCTCTTCCTTGTTACTTGGGAGAAGAGACCAACACCCACCTCGCTACAATCCCCCTTCAGGTAGTTGTAGACAGTGAGAAGGTCTCCCCTCAGTCTCCTCTTCTTCAGACTAAACAACCTCAGTTCCCTCAGCTGCTCCTCAGAAGACTTGCACTCCAGACCCTTCCAGCTTCGTTGCCCTTCTCTGGACACACTCCAGCAACTCAATGTCTCCTGCAGTGAGGGGCCTAAAACTGAACAGAGTATTCAAGCTCTGGCCTCACCAGTGCAGAGTATAGGGGCACAATCACTTCCCTACCCCTGCTGGCCACACTACTCCTGATACAAGCCAGGATGCTGTTGGCCTTCTTGCCCACCTGGGCACACTGCTGGCTCATGTTCAGCCAGATGTCAACCAGCACACCCAGGTCCTTCTCCACCGGGCAGCTTTCCAGCCACTCTTCCCCAACCCTGTAGCATTGCATGGCATTGTTGTGACCCAAGTGCAGGACCCAGCACTTGGCCTTGATGAACCTCATACAATTGGCCTTGGCCCATCGATCCAGCCTGTCCATATCCCTCTGCAGAGCCTTCCTACCCTCGAGCAGGTCAACACTTCCACCCAACTTGGTGTTGTCTGCAAACTTACTGAGGGTGCACTCAATCCCCTCATCCAGATCATTGATAAAGATATTAAATAGAACTGGCCCCAACACTGAGCCCTGGGGAACACCACTTGTGACTGGCTACCAACTGGATTTAACTCTTTTCACCACGCCTCTTTGGGGCCTGGACATACAGCCAGTTTTTTACCCAGCCAAAAAAATGCCCAACCAAGCCATGAGTAGCCAATTTTTCCAGGAGAATGTTGTGGGAAATGGTGTCAAAGGCTTTACTAAAGTCTAGGTAGATAACATTCACAGCCTTTCCCTCATCCACTAAGTGGGCCACCTTGTCATAGAAGGAGATCAGGTGAGTCAAGCAGGACCTGCCTTTCATGAACCCATGCTGGCTGGGCCTGATCCCCTGGCTGTCCTGTACATGCTGCGTGTTGACACTCAAGACGATCTGTCCCATAACCTTCCCTGGCACTGAGGTCAGGCTGACAGGCCTATAGTTCCCCAGATACTCCTTTCAGCCTTTCCTGTAGATGGGCGTCACATCTGCTACCCTCTAGTCAACTGGGACCTCCCTGGTTACCCAGCACTGCTGATAAATATGGAAAGTGGCTTGGTGAGAACTTCTGCCAGATCCCCCAGTACCCTTGGGTGGATCCCATTGGGCCCCATAGAGTTGTGTGTGTCTTAGTGGTGTAGCAGGTCACTAACCATTTCCCCTTGGATTATGGGAGTTTCATTATGTTCCCTGTCCCCGTCTTCCAGCTCAGGGGACTGTGTACCCTGAGAACGACTGGTCTGACTATTAAAGACTGAGGCAAACAAGGCATCAAGTACCTCAGCCTTTTCCTCATCCTTTGTCACTATATTTCCTTGCGCATCCAGTAAAGGATGGAGATTCTTCTTAGTCCTCCTTTTGTTGCTAATGTATTTACAGAACCATTTTTTATTGTCATTTACGGCAGTAGCCAGATTAAGTTCTAGCTGTGCTTTGGCCCTTCTAATTTTCTCCCTGCATAACCTCACGACATCCTTGTAGTCCTCCTGAGTTGCCTGCCCCTTCTTCCAAAGGTCATAGGTTCTCCTTTTTTCCCTGAGTTCCAGCCAACGCTCTCTGTTCACCCAGGTCAGTCGTCTTCCCCACTGGCTTGTCTTGTGGCACATGGGGACAGCCTGCTCCTGCACCTTTAAGATTTCCTTCTTGAAGAATGTCCAGCCTTCCTGGACCCCTTTGCCCTTCAGGACTGCCTCCCAAGGGACTCCGTCAACCAGTTTCCTGAACAGGCCAAAGTCTGCCCTCCAGAAGTCCAAGGTAGCACTTCTGCTGACCCCCCTCCTTACTTCTCCAGGAATCAAATACTCTATTGTTTCATGACCATTATGCCCACGATGGTGTCCAACCACCACATCACCCATAACTCCTTCTCTGTTCACAAACAGCAGGTCCAGCGGGGCGCCTTCCCTAGTTGTCTCACTTACAGCTGTGTCAGGAAGTTATCTTCCACACACTCCAGGAACCTCCTAGACTGTTTCCTCTCTGCTGTATTGTATTTCCAGCAGACATCTGGTAAGTTGAAGTCCCCTATGAGGACAAGGACTAGCGATTGTGAGACCTCTCCCATCTGCTTACAGAATATTTCATCTACCTCTTCATCCTGGTTGGGTGGTCTGTAACAGACTCCCACCATGACATCTGCCTTGTTGGCCTTTCCCCTGATTCTTACCCATAAACACTCAACCCTACTGTCACCATCATTATGCTCTAGACAGTCAAAACACTCCCTAACATACAGGGCTACCCCACTGCCTCTGCTTCCTTGCTTATCCCTTCTGAAGAGTTTATAGCTATCTACTGCAGTACTCCAGTTGTGTGAGCCACCCCACCATGTTTCCCTGATGGCAACTATATCATAGTTTAGTTTTCCAATGCATTCAATAAATATGTAGCATCTTGCAGAACTAGTGCACAAAGGCTTTCAACAGGAAACCTCAAGCATACTGTTATGACAGCAACATGAAATGCCTTTTTTTGTCTATTTGTTAGAGTTGCAAAAATTACAATAGCATAGGCATGTGCTCTCTTTCTTCCTCCTTGGGACACCCCCAGTTTCTTATCTGAATGTATTTAGGTCCATTTTCTGACAAATCCATGGACCATCGGCTATTCTTTAAATTTTCCAAACATTCCTATTTGCTCCTCATTTTTCCCTTAGAATCTCAATGATTCTTTGGTTCTCTCTGCTTCTGAAGTGCTCATATCAAACTCTCTCCTTTGCTCTATTTACCTCGGAGTTATTTATACCTATATTATGGTTTATAACCTGCAGGCTGTCTCTTCAGTCTAGAAGCTCAGCTCTCAAAGCCTGGCAGAATTGCCATTGCAAATTTTGACAGCTTCTTACATATAACCAATATCAATAGCAAGGTCTCTTTGGGATTTTGTGGAGTCTTCTGGAATCAAAGCTCTAGCTGAGGGTCGGAAGAAGACATAGTATCATAGAATCATTAAGGTTGGAAAAGACCTCTAAGATCATCAAGTCCGACCATCAGCCCAACACCACCATGCCTCCTAAACCATGTCCTGAAGTGCCATGTCTACATGTTTTTTGAACACCTTCAGGGATGGTGACATATTTTCTGATCTTTGTTCAAATTCCTGGTAAGCTCAGGAATGTAAACGTGTGGTCATCTATGGTGTGGCACTTAAAATGTGAAAAACTTTCTGAGACTTGCTCTTTGGGTAAACCTGACCGGTGACTGTCTCTCAGTTTCTAAATCTGATTACATTTAGTCCCACTGTACCAAGCCTTGGTCTTGGGCCTTGATCATTCACATGATCCCAGTGAAGTTCAATCCCTGTCACAGGGATGTGTGGTGTGAAGGCTGATGTAAGTGGGGTGGGATTCCTTGACTGGCTTAAGTTACATCTAATTATTCAAGCTTGCACCTAGGAGGGACTGCAAATAGTAAGGAACTTACTCCTGGGAATGGCTTTCTCACAGAAAGACAAAGAGCTGCATTCTTATACCAGTGAGAAATGGTCCTCATATTCTCTTCCCAGACAATGAGGGCAACCTAGCTTTATGGTGACAAACATGTGGATTATGGCTGCCAGGAGTCTCCTTGCCCCTTTCAGATCCATGTGCCTGGCCTGATAGGCTTGGCTTCATACACAATTGTCATCCTACTACGTATGAAAGCAGATGTGGATTTTGCAGTGCAAAAGAGTTTGAGGTTCACAACTCATCTGCTAAAGCAGAAAAAAAAAAAATGATGTAATATCTCAGCCCCCCAGCAGCTTTGAGACATGGCACTACAGTGTTTTACAAGCAACTTTTGTGCACCACAGCAATTTCCTCATGATTTTCTCACTTGAGTTCACAGCCTACTGTAATAGCTAGGTTACAGGAGGAATGAATTGGCCCAGAGGTCTCCTGTGACCACTCCTTCTTACATTGCACTTCTGTTCCCTCCCTTTGGGAAGGGAGTTACACTGGTTGCAGCTTTTATTTTCATTCCTATTCAGTCTTTAGCAGTTCCCCTTTGATGCTTCCTGCCATCGCTCTCTTGCTGTGCTTTGACGGCTTGCTACTGCAGGCACAAGTAGGATCATGCTGTGATGAGCTTCCTCAAAGCAACGTCTTGCTGGTAACAGGTATCTCTGCAGTGGAAGCTGGCAGTGTACTGCTGTAGGGAGACAATACGCTCCCCTCTGTCTTTTCAGATTCATCCGTTCTTGGGACTCACAAGGGCACCCCTCTTGACCAGAAATGTCAAACCACAGTTTGAAGCTGGCAGCAGATAAACTCTGACAGAGTTCAAATCTGCAAGCCCTGAGAACAGTAGCTTTCACTGATGTGCTTCCTAAAGGTCTGCATCTGCATTAGGAGTGCTGCTATCTTTCCCCTTAAAGGTTTAGCATTTAAAAAGGTACCAAGGTGAAACACAGAGAGGGGACATTATCCCATTTCTCAATTTCTGAAACTCTTAAAGCGAAGCCTGAAAGGGATTATTTCTTCTCCTGAGAGCTGAAACATCAAAAAAAAAATTATTAGAGGTTCTAAATGTATATTCAGAAAAACAAAACAATTGAGAGAAGGGATGTATATTACTTCAAAAAATTAAGAGTGAGGAACTGAAATGGTTTCAAGTGCAAGAGGTGACTAGGCCTCACAGTGAGCAGGTGACTGGGCCTCACAGTGAACAACAGAAAGAACAGCACTCAAAACACACTAGATTGGAGGAAAATTTCTTATGCCTTTTGTTTACTCTCAGGAAAATGTAGTTCCACGCTTAAACTCAGCAAACACCATGAGCTGTAAAAGAGTGAAACGTTATTCTGCTCTCTAGGGCTGAGCAATGTCAGATTAGGAAGGTTACAGGGCCAAAGAATAGCCAGAAAGGGTATGATTCCCCAGCTGATTGCCAGCTAATGTACTTGAGGGCAGTTTCCATGTTATATACTTAGCCTAGGGACGAGGAGAAAAAATGAATTACAGCCTTCTTTCATGGCATACAAAATAAACAGAATGCAGTAAAGATCCCCCCCTCCTCCATGTTTCAGGCTTTACCAATCAAAAAAAGAAGAGAAAGCAGTCCAATAAACTGAATTCTAGCAGTACTGTGTGACAGCTGGGCATTTGACAGTCTTTGTACCTGCATAAAGCTGGAGTGACAACTGGTTTTGACGTTGGGCTTGAAATCCTGGGAAGTTTCTGAGCAGACTGAATCATAAGAAAAGTCTTGGAGTTTGTGTTGGTGGTTATTTTTTAGCAAGGCACCTGCACAGCCTGCCCAGGAAGATGTGAGATCTCCCTCCAATTTTGAAGAACAAAATATAGAGAACAGTCTGTTGGAAAACATACAGGTAGGGTCTATGATTTTTATTCCATTAAGAGAGTGAGAAGCAGGAGAAAGAGCCTTGTTTCTGCTAGAATATGATAATTTCTTTTGAGAGAAAAATGAATATTAGAGGAAGGACTGGATTAGGCCTGGGTCAAGTGGAAATCCAAGTTCAGTCATTTAATATTCTGAAACATCCTCTATGGGTACAGGTTACACCTTGGCATCTTTTTCTGTGAAGATGCCTACATACCCTCAGAGGCAGTGTCCAACCTTCATTCATTTGCAACAAGAAAATCATTGGGAAAACTGGTCTCAACATAGAATTCTGCTTCCATTTAGAAAACCAGAGGAATTATGCGTGAAGCATTCATCTGACTTTAATGGAAGCTGTACAAAGGGACATGTAAGGGAAAGATAACTCCTGGAAGAAAAAAAAAAAACACAAACACCCAAATTAAAAAAAAAAAAAAACAAAACAAAACAAAAAAAAATCCACTACAACAACAACAGCAACAAAAAAAATGTTTAGACAACTAATATTTTTGAAATTGTTTTGGCTTCTTCTTGTTAAATTATGCCTACATGCAGATGATCTGGGCTATAAAAATAAAATTGTTCTGCTCTGACACCTACCAACACTCCCACTGTTAGTAATCAGTTCAAGATACTGACATCCATACGGTTGCAGGGAGGACTGGGGGAGAGTACTTCACTTCAGGTCAGCCTATCGCTGTGAGTTCCCTTTAAAACACTTTCCTGAAGAGCAAAGCGAGTTTATACTTAAGACCAAACCATTCCACTGTTAAAATGATACATGCATTGTAATTAGATATTCTTGGAGACAAGATTGTTTTTAACGTGTAATTTTTTAACATGAAAATCCTTTGATGTCCTTGAACATTTCAGCAAAAGGTCCTTTGCAAGGGAGTATTTTAAATCTAAGTGGAGGGATCCATCCAAAGACAGTAGCTGTTCACACACCAACAACCTATTGTTGCTGCAGATACAGACATTTTTCCTTTGCACTCTGAACTACCGCAATTTTGCTGTAACTATTCAAACCCCTTACAAAGGAATTAAATTTCATGTGAAAGCAAAGAAAATACTGAAGAATCTAGTGCAGCATCTTTCTGCTTCCTTTCAACATTCTTCTTTTCTTTTATCTGTCTTTTGTTTCCAATTTTTAAGTCTAGCTGAAGAATAGGCAGTGGTGCAGTAAAGGTGTTTCCTTTCTTTGTACACAATATGGTAAGCTTGATGTACTGCTTTATAGAAATGTTACAGATTAAACCTGTTCTTAATATTTGTAAGAATTTTAAACTTGATGCTAATATATCACTGCTCTCCTTAAAGATATAACAAAGCACAATCCTTGAGGCAAAAACAATGAAATAAATATTTTTTCAGATAACACTTTTCTTCACTTTGCATAAATTTAACACTGTGCTCTCTGTACAATATGTGATCTTTTTCCTAACTCTCCATAGACATAAATAGCTCTGGTGAGATGTCATGAAAGTAACAGAAGCTTCGGAAAACACCACATATTAAGGATGCTGAATTTAATTTTCTGCTTTTGTTTTGGATGGCCTACTTACTCTTCAGAAGCTTTGCCATGCCATGAGGCACAATGGGATGAAGGAACTATTAGACTATATTTAGGCACATATTAATCCTCAGCTGTAAACACCCAACAAACAATATTCATGGAAGCCTTGAGGTGTCTATAAACAAAAATGGCATGGTGCAGTCACCTTCATTCAGAAGAAGAGTTTGTATTGTACATCATGGTCTACCAGTGGTTCTGCTTCCTGGTAACTGGGCTGAGATTGCTGTTTTACAGGTTGATAATTATGGAGGGAACAGATGCCTGCAGAGGTCTGCCTGGAATAGCTGTTCTACAGAAGTCACCTCTTGGAGATCCTGTGACTGCTTACCTGAAACTTTTCTTTTTTAAGGACATTATATATTTCTAACGTAAAATGCTTTTGGCACATGATAAATGTTTCACCCAGATGGAAATGCAAAGTGTACAGGAGGAGTAATCCTGGACAAAATAAAAAAATCACACATCATTGGCCAAATTTATTAAAGTCCAGGCTCTCCATGTGTGGTACAAGCCATTCTTCCCCTCTCTTCTCCATTTTGCATCTCCGAATGCTATTCTGCCACAGATTCACAGAGCCATAGAGGATTTAATTCTTGTAGTTCAGGGGCCTCCCACATTTCCTTGGATCACTCCCTCAGCTAGTCAACTGCTGATCTAACCTTAGGGCAACTAAAGTTTGGGGCTCCTTTGGACATGCAGACTGAGCCTAGACATTGCAATAGTTCAGATGCACACTGTTACCTCACTAAACCACTTCCAATATCTCCAGGCAGAGAAGTGCCTTGTACTGCAATCCGGGTTTCAGCTTCTTTAATAGCACGTAGGTTTTATTTGGAAACTGAAGACACAGGACTATTTCTTTGACTCTCCAAAACTGGTCTCAATATAATACATGTTCAGGTCAATCTCAAGGAGGAGAGCGACTTCCCAATATATTTTTAATCCATTATATCTACTTGATTGATTCATCTATATATTTTTTCAGACCTTTCCCCAAATCCTCCTACTTTCCTGTCATCCTCTTTTCCTTCATGACTTCAGTGGTCACTTCACTCTTTACTATGAAGCAGGTCCAACTCTCATTTTCTGGTATTGCCCAGGGCACAATGTTCCAAAAACACCAGAGAGGACTGCAGGAAGGGAGAGGGAAATGTTACAGTTAGTGAGAACTGTCGTAACATAGACATTCTAATTTTACTAGCATTGATAAATTTCTAAATTATGAAGCTTGTAACTTTAAATAAACTCACTCCAGAGTGTATAATCAACATACAGTTAAGTATTTTCTTATATGACTTAGCCTTATCATCAAACAACTTTCTCAGTTCACAAAGTGGAGATGATTCAGCTTATCTTTGTGGAAGGAAACAACGAATTTGACTGCTGGAACAAAACTTCCTGAGTTGATTCCTCTCAAAAATAACGTAAGAGTAACAAAAAAGCTCATTAAAATTTCCACAGGTAATGGGTTCACCTACGGTTACTATGTTGCACTGGCAAAAACAGCTTAAGTCAGTTTTTAAAGCTTTCCCTCAGTGAATTAAGAAAAAAATCCAATAATTCTGAAAATTCCTGCTGAAAAGAGACATGAAACTACACAACATGCTCAACATGGGACTGCACAGATCTAAATGACTTTAGATCAGATACTAACGAGCAAAAATAGTAGTATTAGTCTGTAGTGAATAAAATAATTTCTTACTCATCTGGTTTGGAAAAATTGGCTAGGGGAGAGAATTGCCACTTGTGGAAGAAATATAAGGTTTTAAAGTTTACTTAATGAAATTTGCACATGAAATAAATATTTTGGCTTATCCTGATATGCCAAAATTTTTTAAGTTGTTTTTTCTTAATGCCATTATAGAGTATCTGTTCTGCTTCTTTAATTCTCTCTTTTTTATTTGGCTACAATTATTAACAAGTTGCACTGCAAGTTTACAAATAAGCATTCTTCTTAAAATCATTTTTTCAGTGATTTATGAATTAATAACATGGAGCTTAAACAGTAGGTATGGAGCTAGATGAAATACATTTATGTCTGGTTTGACGTTGAATTTAATAATTGTAAAAAGTAATTTGAGGCAAAATGAAAAAGAAATGTGATCATCTTGGGTCCTGGCAAAAAAAAAAAATGATATCTAAAATAATATTCTTTTAATCTAAAACTTTTTAAATATATAACACTTCTTATATGCTCCAGAATGTTTTTTCCAGATGCACTAGTTGGTATAACAAAAGATTTATTCCTTATAAAATTTTACTGCTTATCTCCTTAAATCATTATTGCTAGAAAAAGTATGGATGGAAAATAAAACTTTGCATTTTACAATGTAACACACGCTTTAAAAAAAAAAAAGTACTAAATTCAACAAGCATTTGTGAATTATTTTCTCTCCCCCTCACCAAAACCTCAATTTTCCAGTATTTGTCAGCAAATTGCTGGTTCTATTCTAAGTGTTCATCAGCATTAAAATCTGAAGAGCTGCAAATTTTCATGCTTCAGAGAGATACACTTCTGGCTGTGCTCCAGGAGAATTTCCCTTTTGTGTAAAGCACACCACGGTGAAGGGCATTGTCAGAATCCAAGCTTCCCTCCCACTCTCTCCTGTGCTAGCTGCTTTCCCAGCTACGGTGCATGAAGCCACATTACAGTTATCATTTCAGGCAGATTATAATTACAGCCTAACTAAACTGACTTTACAAGGGATGACAACATTTAATTCAGTCCATTAATCTACCCCTAACTGTTTCTTAGTTCTACAGAAAAACTTGGAGATGTCTCTAATATTTACAGCATGATCAGTTAGAAGGTGGCTACATCAGATTTCCAGGAGAATTTTCTTCTCAAAATCCTTCATATTAGAGAGGTGCAGAGAAACTCTCGTTCTCACATATTCCTGTGTAAGCAACAGGTATATCTGTCTGCTCAGCCCTTCACGCATTAATAGGATTTTCAGCATTAAAAAGACTCTGAGAAACTCTTGCCAAAGACTCAAAATTATCCAGTTACACTAAAAACAGGCAGTCACCACAAGGTGGATAAGTCCTGCATGACCTACCTCTGTGGGCCACTGATTTCCTTCAAATTAGCCCAATCAAATAAATGTGTTTTATATGCATATTTCATACACACATGAGAGATCTTGGTGGCAGAAAGGGCCACACAGATATACGAGGGTTCGCTGTAAACTTCACAGATCATTGCTTGGAGCCCTCACCATGACACATGGCCAAAAAAACCCCACCCTGCATTCCCTGATTCCCAATTCCCTTCCCATGGGTACATTTCTCACTAAGAAAAGGAGAATTTTTGTTTTTAGAGAGTGAGGACAGCAGAAAGTGATTTGGGGGAGGAACAACTAAGGTCAAATAACAGCACATGTATAAAAAGGCTAAGAAAAATATTTCTCCATGCAATGTCACACACAGCAGCTACTTGTCCCTAATTTGTCATCACTCTGTAAACATTCAGTGAACAAATATCCTTTTTACATTCTACTCTTTGCTCTCTACTCTCCTCACAGTGCTCCTCTCAGAGTTTATCACCCCCATTTTCTGAAGTGACTTCAGCTTTCTGGATATCCCAGGGAAAGGGAATTCCTTCTGCCTCACAGCCTTAATGCAACCTCCACATCTTTCCTGTCATTGCACTCTCACTTTTCACCAAGCTGCTGGGCTATCTCAGAGAGTTGCAGCAGTTACAGGGTTCTGGTTAGGGACACGTCACCGTCTCTGTCACCATGTAGGCAACTGTTGGCCTCTGAGGAGCTGTATTTCTATCTGGACTGTAGAGCTTCCCAGTAGTGCTCCATGTGGGGTGGCTGCTTGTCCTTCTGCAGGCAGAGCCAAGCCCAGGTGATGAGGTGTAAGTTGCTCTGTGAAGGTAGTGGACGTAAATGGCTGCCTTCATTTGATATGGGATCATGAAAGGGGGATAGGATGAAAGGCAAGTTTCCCAATGCATTTCAGGAAGATTTTCCCACACTGTATTTATTTTTAGCAAGTATTTGTGTCAAAATCACCAGTGTTATTCTGGTAAGGGAAGCCATCCATTCTGTCTTTCCTTCAGGTTTGTTGAGAAATATTGGAAGGAGTTCATTAATCAATGATCTGCCAGCCCTAGGATTAAATCAAGGACTAAGGGATTTATGGGGTGAGGGAAGGAAGAGACACATGTCCTATTTTCACCACCCTATGCAACATATAAAATCTGGGACACGCAATGTGATGATGGCCATGTATCTGCTCAGCCTTCTCCATCTCACTGTGCTGCGTCTGGCCTGCTCTGTGCAGTCCAAAGCAAGTTGCACACTTGGATGTGCGTGTGTGATCCCTGGGTCACCAAGAGAAATGTATGTAGAGGTACTCTGACCTTCAGAAACATCAAAATGGAAAGTTCCCGTGTACATAAAATTCCTGAAAATTAATGGCTATTTTTCTCTCCCAATACCAAGGGCTCCCAATACCAATGCCTGTTTGTGTAGAGCTAGGGACAAGAGACTGAAGTATAAAGTTTAAAATGTTAAATTTTAGATGTTAATTTTTTCATGGCATATTACTCATCTTTCAGGCAAGCTGCTGTGCTGAGTCTGCTAAGAAGAGCATGAAGACACATGAAAGAATCCGGGAATCTGGCCTTTCAATTCTTTTTTTTTTTTTTTTTTTGGCATCTGTGTTTATGTGTGTGTGTGTATATAGGTTTCAGTGTACATAACCGTCTTTTAGCTGTGGTCCTTGGACGAAGAGCAAGGCTTTATCCCTACTATGAGCATCTGCTGGTACTGGTTTGGTATGAAAAAGTATGAAATAATCACAAGTCCAAGCCACAGAGAACCCTGTGGGCTAGCACAGCTGTGAGGAAGAGTAGATTGTGTTGATCCAGTTTATACCACAAGAGATGCAGCCCACCCCAAATAGCAGAGAACTCCCTTCTATCAGTAGATGTTGCACCTCCAAGAGATGCTCTGCTGAACCACAGTCCTGGCAGAAGCTGTCTAGGTTGACATTCCTTTAGACAAAAATCCAGCTTTCCTTGTTTGGGGTGGGTTTTTTTGCAAGGATATGTAAAAGTTTTAATGAAGGGAGGGGAGTAAAAGAAACACATGAGGAGCACAAGAAGGACTTTCAAGGAGCTAATAACATTATTGCCTTTATCAGAAACACCTGTACTGACTAGAAAGTGCTTGCTGCCCAGCTGAGGAGATTTCACACAGACCTGTGGTATTAGAGAATGGCAATCACTATTTATCAGCAAGTTTAATTACCATTGGGAATTTACATGCAAATCATAGAATCATAGAATGGTTTGGGTTGGAAGGGACATTTAATGGTCATCTGGTCCAACCCCCCTGCAATGAGCAGGGACATCTTCAACTCGATCAGGTTGCTCAGAGCCCCGTCCAACCTGACCTTGAAGGTTTCCAGCATTCCTTGATTGTATCTACCACCTCTCTGGGCAACCTGTTCCAGTGCCTCACCACCTTCATCATAAAAAATTTCTTCCTTAGATCTAGTCTGAATCTACCCTCTTTTAGTTTAAAACCATTAGCCTTCGTCCTGTTGCAACAGGCCCTATTAAAAAGTCTGTCTCCATCTTTCTTATAGGCTCCCTTCAGGTACTGGAAGACTGCTATAAGGTCTGCCTGCAGCCTTCTCTTCTCCAGGCTGAACAACCCCAACTCTCAGCCTGTCCTCATAGGAGAGGTGCTCCATCCCTCTGATCATTTTTGTGGCCCTCCTCTGGACCTACTCCAACAGGTCCATGTCTTTCCTGTGCTGAGGACCCCAGAGCTGGATGCAATACTCCAGGTAGGGTCTTAAGAGAACGGAGTAGAAGGGGAGAATCACCTCCCTTGACCTGCTGGCCACACTTCTTGTGATGCAGCCCAGGATACGGTTGGCTTTCTGGGCTGTAGCACACATTGTTGGCTCATGTCCAGCTTTTCATCCACCAGTACCCCCAAGGCCTTCTCCGCAGGGCTGCTCTCAATCCCTTCATCCCCCAGCCTATATTGATACCAGGGGTTGTCCTGAGCCAGGTGCAGGACCTTGCACTTGGCCTTGTTGAACCTCATGAGGTTCATGTGGGCCCACCTCTTGAGCTTGTTCAGTGCAGTTCATTGCAGGCTAGGGAGGACCAACATATGGGGAAGAATGAGTTAAAAAGCCCCATGCTATTAAGTAACTGACTGCCATAAGGCTGAATAGTCAAACCTTGCAGTCATATTTCTACCAGGGCAAGACAGATAAAGCAGATTTTTACTGGATCAACAATTACTGTAAAAGGCATTAAAGGTCAAAATGGATAAATATCAAGTCATACAAAACCCATCTTTAGCTAACAGCAATTTGGAAGATTGTGCTGTTTTAATAACACCACATTGTACAAAAGCTGCTGGAAATGCATCACAGAATTGCTGTAGAAATCATATGTTGAAGCTGTGTCTTCCTAGCTATTAATAATACCACAACAAGTATCCTCCTGCATCATATCAGTGGTTTTTAACTGCTCTTCATAAATATTTCTGGAGTTGGTTGAATTAGAGTTCTAATGATTTCTCCATTAAATGTGGTCTGATCAATTTTACAGCATCGCCTGAGGAATGAAATCAAACAAATGTCGTGCTGCACTTGCATTTCCTCTGTGGATTTTTGAGACATTCCTTTAAAAATGTATTTTTGTTTGACAGCAGAGACATCAATTTGACAACTTGCTTTACAAAATTAGAGTAGCTTTCAAGTAAGGTAGTTGCGCTGGGTGATCTGTGTACTGCTTCACTATTATTTGAGGTTTCAGCTCACATCCCAGTCACATGGGGCAATTTGTCATTATATCTGCTAATGACTATGTGAATCTGGATCAAACTGAGTAGCTGATAAATAAACATGTTGATTTCTGGCAAACTACTGACAAGGAACATGATTTTAATATTTGTCTTTAAAAAGTGACATGCCTTCCTAAATGCTACAACACAGAACTGTGGAAGATGAAACATATCATGTATCAAAGGTATCACTTTAAACTTAATTTGTGAGCAGAGGACATGTGAACTACCAGTGAGTCAGGCTAAAGGCCCTCCAGTCCAGTATCATGTTTCTTAGCCTGGTGAGTACTTGCTGCTTAGAGAAAGGCCACAGCCACTGTTGAAGTTAAGAAGTTAATTGGGATAGCTGAATATTACATGTTCATCTATTAAATGAGATATCAAGGGTCATTTTAGTTGAAAAATGAAGGGATTTGCTAAGCTATATTGTAAAAAAGTTCAGGAAATGTAGGGGTGAGATGAAGAGGAAAATACATTGAGCCTAGCTAAAAGCACCTCATTAAAACCCCATTTCATTAGCACAGCTTGTTAAATCAGTAACTTAAGGCTTAACGAAGGTCTATCCATGGCAGTAGCTGTGGTCCTGCAGGGTTCTAGGTAGAACATCAATTGAATTATCCTGACAAACAGCAGAGATGTGTCTGAGAGCTTCCTCATTGAGGTAACAGATACTTTCGCTGGTACGCACAGAAAAGGTAGCAGATTGTGCAGGCAACCTTTTTCAAGTCTTGAAAAACCATTGAAAATGGCCAGGTTTCAGCACACCTGAACAAAAGCTCTGATTAATTATCATCTATGCTGAAATAAAAATAATTGGTTAACTACCTTGTAATGGAAACCCATGGTGAGCTTGCAGAAGACTTATCCTCTCCCCTCTTTTGAAATGGCTTTTCTTGTGTTTAATAAAAGATACTAAATGGCCCTTTTGATTTTACGTTATAGTTGTAAGACTTTAACATATCAGTTTTCTGTAGATTCAGGGAATAAGAAGTTAGAGGAGATCATTGTAAGCTTTTTATCTTGTCCCACCTGAGCTCTTGCACCAATCCCCTAGTTTTATGCTAGTTGAAAGCATATTGTGTAAGAATCATTTATGCTTTATTTTAAAGGCATCGAGTAAACTGGAAGGTGAAAAACCAGTGGTGTCAGCTGTATGCCTTGTACCACATCTACATGATACTTGAGTGCTTTTTAGTGTTGAAGGGACAAATTCTTTGTCAAAAAAATAAGTGTGGCCCATTGAAGTACATGGAATTGCATCTATTTGTGAGATTGAAAAATATAATGTGTAATTACCACTAGCTTTAAAGCACACATTACCTGTATGACTTCAGCGACTGTGAACCATTTGACACAGAGGTAGAACTAATCCAAAACTTGCACAATGTGAGACTTCAGAAAATATGTCCAAAGTGAGACAGCTTTAACACAGCATCTGGTGCTGAAATTGCTTTCACCAGGCAGGTAGCCAGTTGTTTCAGAAGATGACAAGAATCTTGGATTGAGACCTGTCCCCCCTCAAGCTCCCTGTGGTCTAATAAAAATCCTAAGAAAAGGATTGGAGTGAGCCATGCCCACCAGGACTGAGCATATAACTAATGCTATAATAACTAGTTATTCACAATGGGCAAATGAACAACTGAGGACCTGCTTAGCCTAAATTCTATCATGGCAATTACGCAGCAGTTAGACACCTAGCTCCTTCCATGGACTGAGCTCTAAAATAATAAAAAAAATAATAACAACCCCCCCTTTATTTAAGGTTTCTTACTCACTTGGATGGCTCTGAGATTTTTGTCTCTGAAATTTTAGTTCAGTGTGCCCTTATCTCAAGTGATCACACACACAGAAACCCCAAATACCTTTTGTGCCTAAGGGTTTCCTGTGTTGCTAAAAGAAATTACTAAATTTCAGCATTAGCCTACATTTGTTCCAAGATCTGGCTGTTCCCGTGTTTTATTGTTTTCCATATAAATCCTATTTCTCGTGAATATACACATCCTGGCCTCCATTCTGTCTTGTTACAGACTTAAACTGGAGTTAACTACAGTGACTGGCATTGCCATAAGTTAAAAAAATTACAAACAATGACAAACCAATCCCAACAGTGCTATGAAGAGTTAAAGTATTTAACACAAGATTCACTCAACCCAAAAAGTCTGCATTCCCAAATCTCTACCATCCTTTTACATACTTCATAGCCAGACTGGGTCTCCATATGTTCAGAATAATCCAACTCATGGTGAGACTAATCTCCTGAAAACCAACTCATTAAATTAATGTCATTTTATATGCCTGACTTGGGGAAAAAACTCATGGGGGAATGACAGGTCCTGTGTGCTACAGTGCTGCAGCATCACTGCCATTGGACTGACCCCTACACATAGTTTGAACTCCAGTGGTGAAGTTGGCAACTTAATTTCACATTTATTGGAGTCAGAGAGCAACATGCATGTATCTGCCCTGTCGGGACAGCTTTTGCTGATGCTTATTGGCAAAGGATGCCTTCAGAAGAGAAATATTTTGGCCAGGATTCTATTTCCACAAGCTATCTTATTGTTGGAATATTCAGCAGTCAAATAGATCATCCCTCAAATGATTGCAACAGCAGTACCCCACAGAAGTATTTGGAGGTTAGAAAGGATGTGATAATGAACACAAGCCAATGCTGCAGTGCTGTCACAAAAAGGCAAAACATGCACTGGGTTGAATTCATGGAAGTGCAATATATTAAAAATGTTCAGTAGGTTTTCCACTGTGCTTGGCTTGGGTTAGGTCTTATTGGCAGTGTGTTATTGCTTTTGGTTCTGGTGTTACTGACCAAATTAATTGCTGGTTTCAGGACACTGATTTAGAATTTGTACTGCTTTAGAAATAGGTGCCACTTTCATGAACCATGGCCCTCTTGTTCTAGGTGCTTTACCACCATGGGACAGAAGTATGGTCTGTGCCCAAAGAGATTCCAGTGGAAAGCAAGAAATGCAGACAGATGGCAGAGCAGAAAGAGCCAATGCATCGACACTGGCCTCTGCAGTCAGTCCTGGTCTCAGCACAACTGCAGCCCAGCAGCACCAAGCTTGTCATACACACCAGAGGAATTTTAAAGTGGGATTTGAAGGAGGGAAATGAAATGGCTTTGGGAATTTTGAGCAGGGGACAATCATATGTGAGCACGGGGCCTGGACAGCTCACATCTGTCATGGGTAGGAGGGAGCTGCCACCTTGATAGAGCACAGGCAAGATCTGGGCTGTGAAGGACCTTGAAAATGAAGAAGGAAGGTATGCTTGATGTGATAGAGAGAGGGAAACTCAAAAAGAGAACTGGGGAGGAAAATGTCATGGTCAAAAAAAGCCACAACAGGAAAATAATTTTTACAGCAGTATTTTGAATTGGTACAGGAGAATGTGAATAGGTAAGAATATAGACATGACTAAAATGGATAGGGGAATGCAGTGTAAGGGGACTAAAGCATAGATAAGCTTGTTCCAGGCAACAGAGGAAGGAAAAATGGGGTAGTTCTTGGTCCACAGTATCATTTTGGTTCATTTCTGGCTGTCATAGAGGATCCTTGTGCAGTCTTGGGTAGATCACTTAATCTGCCTGTGCCTCAGCTCCTTCCCTGTAAGAGTTGGATAATAACATCTGTTGTTGTTGTTAGGAGATACTCCTTTTTAGCAGAGAATATTCTGACCATGGTTTATGCCTCACTTAGTACGAGTTTGACCTTTTATCAAAATGTGGGCTTAAAGTGCAGCACTAAATAATAATAACTTTAAAGAGATATTGTCAAGTCTAAAGCAGTTTGTGAAAAAGCAGAAGATACTAAGCAGAGAAAACAGGAAGAAGCCACTTTGAGAACTGAACTTTACCCCCACATTTTGCATGATCTCCGCAAGGAAGCCACTGGCAAAAATTCAGCAATTTGTAAGTAACATCAGGCTAATACAGCCCTTTATTCATAATGTGGATGTCCCAGCAGTGAAGCACAGACACCCAAGTGGATGCTGTCTGCCATGAATGCTGCAATGCCTGAGAAGCTTCCCAACTGTTTTGCTGGTTTATCAGTTTATTTTTTGGTTTGTTACAGGGCATTCAGGAGGAAAGGGTTTGTTGACTTCCAACTTGGCTGAGTAACATAGAGAAATGTACACTAACTGCAAGTCAAAAGGGCTGGTATGAGAAAATTCAGAGAACTGGATATGTTTATAGATAAGGACAAATTATTCAGTTTCTTGATCTCTTCCTTCTCTCTGCCTCATTAACTTATACTGTTTAGTTAATAAAAAAGCTTAACTGAACTTGAACACAAAGATCCACTCTGCCTCCAGCAGATCACAGAGTTTTCACTACCTGATTCCTATTAAGCACTGTATTTGGTTTTAATGAACAGTTGTATTTGGGTTTGTTGAAACATTTGCTTTGCAAAATGCATAGTATCTAGGCAAATTGGACTTAAGTTGCTATTCTGTACCCCTTAGCAGAGTCCGGCATGGCCTTTCTTCACAAAGTTAAATATTGAGCTCAGTCCGTATAGAAATACAATCTGTGTTAAACAACAACAACAACAGACCTAAAAGACCTTTAATAGGGTGTCCATACTTCAGGGTTTTAAATAAATAATGTTAGAAAAGGGCATTCCCTTCCCTCTTTTCCCCTTCCCTGAAAGCACCATTATAATGAGGGAAGAGAGGACAGGTTTGTACCATGAAAACTGATGTTTCATGTAACAAAAAAATCAATATCTCTGCAAAAGTGCTTTTAAAAACAGCATACAGGAAGACACTGTAGTAACAAAGGGAAGAAAAAAATGAAATCAATCTGGAAACAAAACTTGTTTTTATTATTGTGATGAGAACATGATTTGTGTTGAGAAATTAAATTCCAGTGAAGAGTCCGTGTTACATCTCATTCATGTGTGAGCACTAAGAAAGTATAGCCAAGCCACGAGAAAGCAAGCTTGAAGCAAAAGTGCCCAGGAAGACATTAATACAATAGCTGTTAGAAAAGAATAATGAATATTTGTATAAGTTTCAGCTGTAAACGTATCCCATTGCTGTCTCAGAGGAAATCTTCACAAATCAAATTACCACAGCAAAGGCTGTGGTTGTTAATGTTTGTATAGTACAAACCCCAATTTTTTGAAAACATGTGATTAACTTTCTTCATATCATAAATCTGATCAGCTGGTAGGATGATTAATTGGTCATGCTGGTCCCCTCTCTCAGATCATTCCTTATGTATTGATTATAGAGTGGCTTTTTCTTCCCTACAGTTAAAGCTCACTAGTTTTCACTTAAAATGATCAGATTAGACCTGAAATGTTTACTGTGTGTAAGCTAATTCTAGTCACTTGAAACTTCATGTAGCATATATTCTGGCTAGATCTGATTAGAATGGACAATTGACTTCTGATTTACGCTCAATTCAAGGACAGCGTAGAAGCCCCTGATATGTAATTAGACCAAGTGCATGGAGTCCCCTGTGTGGGAGGAGGTGGGAGCTCCTGGCCAGTCTGCCACTTACCATTACCCAAACCAACAGAGGATGTCACTGAAACAAGAGCTGAAGTCAAAAGGCAGAGACTGAAAGTGCCCAGTCTCTGAGTGCTATAAATGACCTTGAGATATCTCCTGTAATTGTCAGAGTCTGGCTGTTTTCTCAGGCAAGAACCCACTATGATGCTTTTCTCAGTCATGAAATACTATTTTTGAAATACTGTTCTTGTACTATAAGACTCCACAGGATAAATAAAATTTGTGGTAGGCAGATCTATTTGTATTTACAGGAGGCATTGATCTCCTTCTGGATTCTGGACCATTTCTGGTTGTCTGTGGCTCCTTCTTTCTGCTCTGCTGTTCAAGGTCTTCAGAGAGCTCTTAGTCATAACAAAACTAAAGTGTCTATTTTCTTCTCATCTGCCTTGACCCCTCAGACACTTCACGCAGTCAGCCACATTCTTCCTTAAAAATCAGACTTTTTCTGGCTCTCTGTAAGTGGGTAGCCTGTAACTCTAGGTTCCTCTTTCCTCTTTTCTGCTCATGCTTTTACTCTTTCCATTTTGTAGGTTTTACTACTTTACTTTTCTACCTTCTCACTTCTGTGGAGTCCTCAGGAGCTCAGCCTCTGCATTGGCCCTGATTTTACTCAACCAATTTTGACTACTGCCTGCAAGTATGCTTCCCAATCCTCAGCATATCTCTTCCACCAACCTTCATCTGTGGTACTTCTCCCCTTGCTAGCAACTAAATGTACCTAAAGCAAAATGGGTTGCTTTGTCCTCTTACCCAAGCCATCCTTTCCATGTGCATTGCAGAAAGGATGCTAGTCTAGATCTCATCCCTGACCTCCTGATTGCTACCCCACTCTTAAATCTGATCTCTGATATGCTGTTGGCTTTTTATAGGCACCACACCTATTTTCTTGTGTCCCTTCACAATCCCTCTGTGAGTCACTGACATCAAATGGACACTATCTCTGCATCTTTACCTGTACAAGAATAGTTGCACTTGCCCTTGTACGTTTTCATGCCCTCCCTCTTTCCTGGTCTCTCCTGTTCACACCACTGTCCTACAGAACCCCTTACATGCTTTTCAACAGGGCTTTTTATGTCTAACTTACAACTCAGGAATAATCTTTGAAGTTCATCCCTCTTTCAAGTCCCTCTTCAAAGTCTCTTCAAGAATGCCCTCTACCTGTGCTTTCTGTAAGAAATTAACAGGACTGGCCGGAAGACAAGGATCTTCAGATATTTGTCTCTCTCTCATTCCATACATCTGACATTAATTTATTAAATTCCGAGTAGATAAATGTAAAGATGATCAGTCTGAACAGACAGCCTTCCACCTGCTCCATTGTTTCCTCTTACCTCTGCCTTTCTACTTACTCTGACACCTACTTGTTGCTTTTTTTTATAAATAAGACATAGCTAATGAGTAAAATGTATGGCACTTCACACTGAGGAACGATTTGCACTAGAAGGTCTCAGCTCTCCCGCAACATAAACAGTGGGAAAAACATAATAAATGGAGTATGAATTAAATTTCTTTGAAAAAAAATCTGGCTTTTTGACACACCCCTATAGATGTGAACCCTGAGAACAGCTGATTTTCACATTACATAGACAATTTAGGATCTCATAGAACCATCTCATAACACAACAGTATTAGGCCAAAAATATTTCAATAGGTCAAAAAAAGGGAGGAAGTGACCACTTTGATCAATGTAAGGAAATAAACTGACCTTGCAGTTTCCCAAATAAGAGATTATTTTTTTTATTTATATGACAGAACTGAAATCCTTTTCTCTCATTAAATACTACCAATTTATCAACCAGTAGGAATACAATATGTCCTTCTGCAAGAGTACTGGAGTCTATTTTCCAGCCCCAGAATAACAACAAATCTTATAAGTGCTTTAAAAATGGATCAGCACACAGAGGCAAGAATAGATGTAAATTTTAATTCAGGGCAGCATTTTTTTTATGTTATATTATTACACCGTTTTAGAGTAATTTTGGTGTTTTATGTAGTGTTTAAAGTTCTACAGCTGTAACTTCTAAAGGAAAAAGGAACCAATAAAACCCACAACAATTCTTTGTCCTATCATCAGCTGTGATTTTTTTTAAACCTGCTATTAGATGTCCAACTAAAAAATAAGATCATGGGGGAAAATTTAATCAAAATAATTGGAAAAAACAAAAGTGAGAAAAATAGGGGAAACAATAAAGAGAAAATTATGTTTCTTAACTGTAATATGAAACTTCCTATCAATGTGTCTCTCTTCTAACTTGTAAAGGAAATAATCAGAGCCTGTGAAAATAGCCTGGTCATTTTGTCATGATCATTCTCTTTGTATTGGTTAGTCAACAGCAAATTTGAAGTTCTGAAGAACAGTTATATATCACTGGGCAGAACATGTTAATTGCCACCCCCCTCCATTCATCCCAGTTCACAAAGAATGAAGACCTGCAGTTCCCAGGCACAAAGACGGCCCATCCATGCTCCTAAAGAAGAGGGTGACCATCTCTTCAGCTATGTTTTTCAGAACTGAGGAGTGTACTAGGGAGTATCGTCATCTATAAGATCTGGCCTGAGTTTAACAGCTCTACCAGACTCACGTCTTTTATAGATTAGTTATGCATGGTCCAACTAAGTATATCATCTAACACAGAGCCCCGGAAAGCCTCACCAGCATAGTGCGTGTGCTGAAGACAATTTCCCTATTGGACATTTTGCAAGACTATGTTAAAAAAAAAAGGACCAATTACCTTAAAACCATATGACCATAGATGATTGTGTCATTCAGAGACAGGATGGGATTCATGTAATTTACCTCGTTATGTCCATGTGAACAAGTTACCATGGGCTCCCATGCTAATCAAAGAAGTTTAAAACATGGTTCATAGTTTCTTAAAATTGATGTTGACATTTGGTCTAGTGAATCATGCTCTAAATGCCATGGACTATCATCTGGATCTCCACTGAATATGCAACCAGCTTCAACATGCTTGTTGACATCATTGACAGCTGAACTTAGGTGAAGTAGAACCACTGTAGGAATGGGATTCTGTTGCCGAAACAAAGGTGTCAGTAGTACTTCTTTGAGATGTATCAGACCATCCCAGAAATCTCATTCAGGTAACAGGTGTGGGACAGGACTCTTGAGAGACCCAGATCCTTATGGAATTTCAGACAGAGATCAGGCAGGATGTCCTAGGGTGTTGTACCTGGAAATCCTTATTAACTGGAATCCAACTCGCTTACAGACCTGGTATTGGAAACTCAATAGAACTGACTATGTGAGGAGAGACAGCATATCTAGGAACTGTAGAGAGCAGAAATAAAAAGTAAAAGAAGATTTTAATCATAACCACTTTTACATGTGTGAAAGAGCTTGAAGACTTCTAAGGTGGCAGGTTGCTCTAAGTAAAAATGTAATGAAATAGAGATGACCTATACATAAGGATTAGGACATGGCTGTAACTCAAGAGAGAGGCAAGGAAGTAGAAGCAGCAAGTTTAGAGGAAGGTGCTAATATTTTGTAGCAACTCTTCAGTTTTTTTGCATGCTAATGACCTCTGGTGTTTTTCCTCTGCTTTGAGACTTTGTTCCCTAGCTTCAGGTGCTCATTTTATATTAGTTATGGATTAAGTGCTTTTTGTTTGTTTGCTTATATGCCAAAGCCCCTGTTTTAAAAGCAATGTTTTCTTTCGCTAATATATATAATATACTTTCTTAGTTAAGTTTTTCTACAAGTCAGTGGCTTTTATATTGGAGGGAAAATAACATTTCCACAGTGCTTCAACCAAGACTGTGTATTATGATGCTGTAAGAGAGAGCAGAAAGAGAGATTCTAAATCTCACAATAAAGATAGCATACGGTTTGTCTTTTATAATGAATAGTTTGATCTCTTTTCTTTCTTCATTGTCATGGTATTCTTTTTTGACTTTATTTATTAGTGCTTTACGTAGAATCCATAGTCAGTAGATTTTTCTAAGGTTGGGAAATTTTTTTTAAAACTCTATGTATTGCTAAAGTTTCCTCCTGTACCCAAATTTCAAGTTAAGGCATCACTAAGAATACTCACATCGGAGATTTTCAGAACCATCAATATTGGTAACACATCACATTTTATCAAAAAGTTTGTCTTCAGCATAGATCATCATGCTGTTGAACTCTGTCTTTTAAAAGCATATGAACAATGAGGCATTGACCTCTTCAAACAATCCAAAAAATCAGTGAAAGAGCTTATTGGAATTGTCAACAGGAAGTTACCAAAGTTCTCTATATAATATCCATGCATTTTCCTGCTCCTTTTTTTACTTACCAAAAATAACAAAATTTCATGGCCCAGAAATAAGAAGGCCCAGATCTATACACAAATAACTAGATCACTTAACTCTGCTATACAAATACTCATTCCTAAAAGTGTGTAATGCACCAAAACAAAAGATAAGAAATTAGCACCAAAGTATACAGTAGCCTTGTGGTCGGCTCCTTGCCTGGAGTGCGGGTTCAAAGATCTCTGTAGAATAAAAGACTGAATCCACACCTCCCACATCATAAATCAGTGCCATGACCACACTAGAAAGTAGACACTGGCTGGGCTCCAGGTGTTTCTTCTGTAAGATCTCAGCTGTGCTTAAAAGAAAAAGCCTTTGAAAATCCTACTTCAGGGCTTCTTCTATGGCTAAGGACCTGAGCAGCATGTGAATATCAACAGGCAGAAATTAGATTCCTTGGGGATTTTACAAGAGATGAATGGGGTCCTGAATGCTTTAAAAGATAGGCTGGTGTTTTAAGACCACCTAGGCTTCAGTGGTTTATAAGGCTAGCATGATTTAGGCAGACTGGATTTGAAAGACAGCAGTATGCAAAGGAGTGATGAGATTAACATTTGTTCCAGCCAAAATTGCTACCCTGGAGGAGGTACTCACTCACAGGCAGTGGCAGGCTGAAACCAAAGAGAGGCTTCTTTGATTCTGCAATTATGTCAGGGCATTAGAGTTGCCTGCCATTGCTCTAGCTGCACAGAGAACTCTGAGGATTTGCTCTTCCCCAACTCCCAGGGGTCACAAGATAGCAGGAACATAGAGGATCTCACTCCCCAGGGTGATCAGTTCAGGGCTTTGCAGCAGATTGGCTGAAAACTGAAAGTTTGAAGCTGGAGAATGTTCTGACTAGTTATAAATCCTTACAGTGTAAGTAAAGGGACAGTCATCATTCCTCTTCGCAAGCAGTCATCTTTACCAGATGTCAGATTTCAAAATGGTCACTATAGTCTGCAGACAGTCTGTCAAAAATATTCAAGGCCAAATCTTCATGCAGGCTTTTACAGGGTGTAGTCATAACTGTTTTTCATGATTTGAGGGTAACTGTAGTGGTTTTGTGTGGTGATTGTAACTATTACTTTTGTAGCCATTGGCACTGTCTCTGTCCTGTGGCACACTAATCCTAGAGCAGCACTTGGCCGTTTCAATGCCTTTGTTTGTTCAGCCACTGCAAGGTTTGAATTGTGAGTCCCCTTCCCTTCTTGCACAGCCCGTGATGTTAAATTTGTGATGTCTTTTTCCGGAATGCTGCAAGGACACGCTGCCTGTCTCTTACTGTTCCTGTTACATTTTGATTCTTTCTTCATGTCCCAGAACTTCTTCACAACCAAACCACGTAAAACAAAGATGCTCTCAGGTATTATTGTTCTCTGCATGACAAAGAAAGGAAACACAGCAAGTTCTGAGTGCTACTTTCAAATGTTCACAAGGGACATGGTAAAATCTTTGCTAGCTGGCTTAACTGCTCCTGTGATCTTGTCTGATTGTTGTCATACCACTTGCTTTTCTCCGGAGTATTTCACACCAATGCTACAATTCATTCTGACTTCTTGTATGCTGAGAACTACATCTGCAGCAGGACCTTTTTTCACTTTGGTGTCTCTGTTGATACAACCATTAATTTGTCTGTTTTTCTTTATGATTGTTATTCAACTTTTTGTTTAACAGATGTGATAATCGTACTGACAGTACAGTGACAGGATTACACAAGTTTGATTAGTACATAATGAAAATTGCCTGTAACATAAGTATTTTGCAATTATGTAAAAAGCACAATGCCATCTGGGTCCTGCTCATATTTCTCTCTTTTTTTCTCTAATAAATGACAAGTAGCAGTAAAATTTCATTCTGTAGTAAAATGTGAAGTACAGCAATGAGAATTTATATGAAACATTTTGTGTTTTCTCTGAGCATTTTAAGATTTAGAAATCAGTCCAGCAAATGTTTAGCCTGCTGAGCGGTCCTTATTCACAGAAGGAGCCATTGACTTTAATAGCATGACCTATCTGATTAAAGATTTTTTGCAAGAGCCAAATGTTTCCAGGTCTGGTAGAGAATGGGGAGGGATTGATTCAGGCTCCTGCAGAGTAATCATTTCCAATCTTCAGTCATCTGATCCATGAAAGTATGGTAAATTGTAATGCTCCAGACAACAGTGTATCATATCACTTCTATTACTACTGTTATTTAGTGTATGTTTACACCAAGGGTTTCTGAACAGTGCATCCCACAGTGGGCATAAGCTGGCAGCCGGGAGCCTGGCATCCTCTTGGCTCCATCTCTTTGACCTCACAGTAACACGGCTTTGGACCACTGAGTTCTTGGTTTCTCATGTCAGACACTCAGAAATAAGAAGTGAAGGCAATTAGCCTGTCAAAGACCCTTGAAAATATTGATGTAAATGACCTGATGAGAATCCCAGTATGAGCCAATGAGGGAACTGGGATTACCAGTCAGGGTTAACTGGATCTCAAACTTTTGCCACATCCTCTGCAAGAAAAAGAAGTTTATCTAACTCCTTGTTAAAACAGTGGGGGGTGAGAAGAGGAAGGTAATTATTCTTCTATAAATGTTGAAAACTAGCTAAGAATTTCTGATACAAGCATCTGCTGGATTTGGGCTTTTATGTCTGCAGAATGGTATTCCTTAGGCACCAAAATACATAGTTAGAAAAGTTCTTGCAAGATTCATGTATCCATGCATGTATAATGAATTCAAACAAGAATTATATAAACCTCAACTAAGTACTTTCATCCAAGTCTGGGAAGTCCTCTGTGCTTTCGCAGTCAAAGTGCTGTTTGCAATTACTTTGACTGGATGTAAAGAATGGCCTGTTTACATAAAGAAAAATAGCACAGTATTCCTCTACAGCTACAGAGAGAGCTGTAAAGATGAACTCTTACTCCTGGTAAGGAGTAGGTAAAGGATTTCTCCAAGTTGTTTGTGCCCCCCTGGTAATACAGCGTCTTCTTTCTCCATTGGGAAGATGGCACTGAACATAGGGCAAAGGGATGATGAGAGATTATGGAAAAGGAAAGCCCCATCTCTGAGGTAGAAAGAAGTCAAGCGGGCAGGCTGGACTGCCCCCTTCTCCAGAATCCAGGAGATCTGTGAGATGAAGATGTGCTAAATGACAAGGAAGGGTTTATGTCAGTATACCTGGAGAACAGTTCATCTTCAAGTGAGGGGAAAGGGAAATGACTGGAATAAGTTACATTCCAAAGCTTCGGCTTCAATATTATGATAAGTTTAAAAAACATCTGAGGAACGTTAGTTACATGAGGTAAACAGAAAATAAGATAAAATGCTAAATAGTTTACCAAGGGTAGATAACACTCGAATAATCAGATATCTCCCTTTGAAAGCATAACTGATTACCCAGACAAAGGAAATGCAGTAGATGAAATCTCTCTGAATTTAACTAGGCCATTAGACATGGGGCCACATGGGAAAACACTAGTGAGGTAGAAAAATGGAAAATCAGTGTAACATCTGTAAAGTGGGAAGAGATTTAGCTAAGGGGAACTGTTAACCAGCTGCACTAGAGCAGGGAGGTGTCAGGCTGAAGAGAAGATATTAGGGAAGTTCTCCAGAGTTCCTCCTCAGAACCATATTTAATTACTGAACACAGCATAAAAAGGCCATTGAAACTCACCATTGACCTAAAGTTGAGATAAGCACAAATCAGGACTGCGTGGATCCAGAGGAGTGGTGGTTCGTCTGAGTCCTGCCACACTGGAAATGGGGTGATACTCACTTGTACTGAATGCAGAGTCATGTACTACTGATTAATAACAAAAAATTGTGCTATAAACTGGGAAAAAAGATGGAATTGGCTGGAAACACTGGGAAGATGTAAATGAAAAAATTTTTTTCAGCTGTTTTACTCATCAGTTCCTCTTAAATAAGTACTTTCAGGGGGGGCAGTGCAAGGAGGAGTAGGAAGGCATGTAGATATTTCCTACTCAGGCTTTTGCAAATCATAGAAGAGCTGGAAGTCAAAGGGAGAGACCAAAGGTCATCTCAAACTGTCATTGCTGCTCTGAGCAGCTACATCATAGCAGATAAGAGAAATGGATTCTGCGAATGTGGGCAACAGAAAGCAGTAGAAAACTATTAAAGCCATACAGGTTCCCTCTTCCCTGTGGTTAGGTGATGCTCTTTGTCAGCATTTGCTCTGGGAGTTCACTTCAGCACTTCAAGCTGTCAGTGCCCACCTTTGGTTTGTCTCACTTAGTGAGTATCTCTGATTTGATGTCTCAGACCCTCTCTGCCACCTGAACACTTACAATAAGTAGAGACAAAACATTTGTTCGTTTTTGAATGTGCATCACAATGACTTTCAGACTGTTTGAAAGCCTTTCTGCTGAAATCTTTTACTGAAAGACATAAAGAATTTTTTCGTTTAAATACTTGTGAGAGAACAGTTGTGTTTACAAAAAATTAATAGTCACACAAAATGATGTTAAAAGCAGTGCTAGCCATTTCCAAAATAAATAGCAAAAGTTACAAAAACCCTGTTTGACTCTTTTTTTAATTTCAGAGGAATTTTTAATAATAATTAAGATTTGTAACCTGTTTTTCTTAATTAATCTGAATTGACTAAACAAATGATATAGTTCTGGGACTATTTCCAGTTTGCAAATTATCCATACTAGTTTATGATAATTCTTGTATATGAAATGCATTAATCCTGTGGAAAACAAAATACTAGCATTTGTTTAATGAAATCATTATCACTAAACACTTATCATCTGTTTAATGAAATTCAGAAATTCACAGATGGTTGTTCTATTATACAGCAAATGCATGTTTAGCAGAAAGAATGTTTAGAAATAAATATAGTAATAAGTATTATAAATCTGTTTTTTTTGCAATAAAACTCAAAACATTTTTTTCGAACAGATATGGACTATCAGCCCAGAGTAAGATTATTTATATGTTGTGAAGAGTCCTCTTTAAAACTAAAACAGGAAATAATCTGCTTTTTGAAATAACGGATTAAAATGAACAAAAAAAAGCAGAATGCTATCCTGATCCAGAAGCTAGCAACTATCCAGACTTCGCAAATCTCCAGCCACCACGTGTGTAATAAACTTTGGTGATGCTGATAATTATACTGAGGAATTATCCAGGATTACAATGGCAATAATTGTTATCTCCTATTCAAAACTGGTATAAGTTTAGCCAGCCTTCATCACAAGTACATTTCTTTTGTTATGCAGAATATACAGCTTTGCAATTTTCTTTCTTCTGTAGATTTGGCTTGCCTGTAGGCATTTACCCCTCACTGCCTGATTTTGTTCTGCTCTGCTTTAGATGTTCTCAGTTATTTAACTGTTCCCATATGAAATTCTGGGTCTGCCTGCAGTCATGTTGTGTTCAACTGAAGCTGAGATGTTAAAGCGTGTGATTTAGCCATACAGCATAGCCTCACTCCTCTCCCACATCCGCAGAAGTTCTGGGGATAGAGCCTGACAAAGTGTCTACAAAATCAAATTGTTTCTCAACATTTTGTCCTTGGATTTGTTCTTCCCATATACAAGGACAGCAAGCAGGAGAATAACTAATACAGAAAAGGAAGCTGGAAGGGAGCATTTACTTATGGGGATTAAAATGATACAGTGTAGTGACTTTGCAATCTGCACTTTAAAGTACCAGATGTCCCATTACAGTTATCCCCTTAATTTAAAGGAATACACGTACTATTTCTTTTTGTCCTGCTTTGCTCTTGTTAGTAAATTCTGTGTTGCTGTCCTGCTCGAAAGGCCAAACTTTTCTGTCTATTTTCAGTTTGCTAACATTCTCAGCATGAAAACATACTGATCTCAAGCATGGTTTTATTCAATAAATAAATGTCAGGTGAGAGCAACTGTTTTATTGAAAACTTGGCAAGAGCTGGCTGCATTAGACACGGAATTGCTTACAGTGGCTGAAATTTTAATTCATTAAATATAGATTTCATCTTTTTCCATTTCACCACTTTGTGGAACTGGGAGAAGAACTACATGTCAGAATACTCTTCCAAAGAAGCTACATGTGAATGATTTCATAAATACATTTCATACATCCAGGTTGAAAATTGGCCAGCCTCCAGAGATAACAGCCTGGAAGAGCTCACAACTTTCACAATCAGGTGGAAGAACAGATTTCTAGGTTTCTATTGCTGATCTTTCTGCTTGTTCATGGTTCAAGTCTACGGCAAGATCTGCTCTCACTGCAAGGCAAGGCTGACGGGATGAAAATGGAAACCTGAGCAGAGAAGAGGAGACAGAATAAGTTATGTAAAGGAGATATCTGCCTTCAGCCCTGGGGAAAATGGAGCATATGATTAGTGCAGCCAGATTTTCTATTGCTTTGCTATGGTGACTTTCTGTGGCTGGAAAAATTCCCGTTGCAGGCAGCGTAATTCCAGCTGCAGGACTGCCAGAGAGCAGACGGGAGAAGTGAGAGACCCTGGAGTCCACAGACAAATCTGATTGTGAATAGTTCTTCTCCTGCAGAGGTGCTGAGGGAGTTGGGGCAGGGGACCCAAATTCTTCCACCCTACAGGGCAGACCTACTCACTGAAAAGAGAAAAAAAAAGTTGCAGAACCTGTCAGAAATATTACGGTCAGTGGAAAAAATTACAATCCCTTTGGATTTCCCTTCCTGAGGAATTTCTGCAGGATCAGTCCAAGCCAAGGCAGTATTAAGGGTATTTTCTCTCTCTGGTTAAGGGCAGTATAATTAGGGAATCAGAGATGATAGTGGCTGCCACGCTAGTATCACTAATATTTAGGGATAAATTTCACTTTCAGTCACAACAGTGAAATTGGGGAATTTGGCTCTGCAAAAAACCTCCATGGAACCTCAAAGCCTAGGTAATTACTGTGCATTTTCCTTCCAAGTGCTTCTCTGCCACTTTGTGTTTCTCAGAGTTGTATTATTGAAAAGAAAAAACCTGAAGGGCATTTTCTCCCCTCTACTGCATGGTTAAATCTTTGAAAGCTTTCTATTTTCATCTAGCACAGATCCTTCTCAGACTTATCGCTGCCCACCCTCCAAGCAAAAGCAAATCCAGATTATATGTTAAAAACATGAAGCGTTCAGGGCATATGCACATTATATTTAAAAGACTTTCTTTCTTAATGTCTCCCTTCAAATCTTGTATTTTTTTCCCCCAGGAAACAAGACTATACTTTTTTCCCTTCTTTATATTTTCTAAAGTCCCTCAACATAGTTCTTTTAGCATTGCCATGCATTTAATTTAGTTAAGCAAATTTAGTTTGTACCAGTTCATTTGCTGTTCCTGCCAATGTACTGAGCCTACTATTAGTTCACGGACTGTAGGAGCAGCACTGAGGATTTAATCTGGATGTAAAGACAACAGAGGAATTTACAGCACTGGCAGACCCTTGTGTTTGTGTTGGACCATGAGCCATCAATCATTTCCAGAGACTTTTGCCAAGAAGGTGAATGTCCTGATGTCTTATTTTGGTAAGTTTATAATTCTTTCTAAACAGAGGAATAATCTTTCTCTAGCAGACACAAATCTCCTCCAGAATCATCACCTCTAATAAAGAAGTCCCACATAAGACAGTTCATTGGCTTTCAAAATACCCACTGAGCTCAAGTGTCCCACCTCCAGCAGATTGAAACAGTAAGATTTAGTCAATGAGTACATTTATGGACTGAAGTTTACTCCATGAGTTTTGATTCAAGTCAAAAATCCAAATGTTTGCTTTGAGAAATGTCTACCTTTTCGAGTAGGTTTACATCATGAATCACATTAATTTCAACTTACAAAGCATCAGTTGATTTCATTGTAACAGGAGGCAGGAGACACTTCTTCTGGTCAATATATTTTAGTAAGTCTGAAGTCATGGGACCACTGAAGATTGTAAACACTCCCCACAACCCCATCACCACCCCAGGAAAATAGCATAGCCAGCTGCAACAATGCCACTGTGGTAAATGATTTTTTTCTTATTTATTTTAAAATAACATCAAAATAATGACACAAAACCCACAAAATAATAAAATAGAAAATTCCAAACCCAATTTTCAAAGTAGATTTCCCTAGAAATCCAGATCTCCAATATTTTAATTCCAAAATATTTTCCCAATGAGATTATTTTTTTTTTTTTACAATTGATACAATTTCAGAAAAACTGCTTCAACCTACTTTGCATCAACAATAAGGGAAAAAAATTTGAACATTTTCTGATCACCATACCCTACAACTAAGTATTCATTGAGCTTCCTCACTGGTCTTATTACGGCCCTGTGAATGAATGGAACCATTTGCTTCAGACACATATTCTAGCAGAAGAAAAAGACATCTTCACTGCCCCATAAATCTTGTAATCTTAATACCAATTTTATTCTTACATGCATTCACAAGTAGCTACCGTTGTCAGCAAGCAGAGCAATTTGTTCAGCAGAGAGCTGAGTTTAGCCTTTAGCCTAACTTAAATCTGCTCTCACACACCTCTGAACTGAAAAGTGATGCAAACATATCTGCTGTAACTGGGAGCAAGACGATGTAGCAAACAGTAAATATTTTTCTACACTTTGTGGCTGAAGTGCTGACATCACATAAATGTCAGAGATAAAAATGGTAGTCAAGAGGGGAGAGAATAATGTAAAAAGCAGATCTGCTGAAAGCATAGTCTTAAAAGCATGGTCTGGATTCAACAGCTAAATTAGTGTTAATTTTTCCCCACATATTTTTCTCATTATATAAAAAGTAAATAATACCACAGTATTGGCATCATTTTGTGAGTGATCTGATTAATGATGAGTGAGGCAATGAAGACTGGAGCTCATTTTTTGAGCTGTTGTACAGATTTACTGAAAAATAGAGCAATAACAACAAAAAAACATAATAGAAGAGGAGAAGAAAGGGTTAATTATTGCACATCCCTGAGGTGGAGATTAGGTGGAGAGAAATGAAAGGGCTTAAAGGTTTCTGATAGTTTCTAGTGAACAACCAAGATCTGGATCTAGAGCTTCCAAATTCCCATCCGTGTCACAGTTACTGGCTCACACCATCTTTTAAAATACATAACAAGCTATGCTAGAAAAAAAGATTTGGTGGATTTCTGCATACTATTCTCTAAAGAGCAGCTTGAAAGGAAGATGAATCATAGGCAGTCAGTTGGCAACTCTGCCTCCTGTTTATTGAGGTGCATAGTTGGAAAGATGAAACACTTTAAAAAAAATTAAGTTGGATGCACTATAAAATTAGCCTAGTCCTTTAATAACAGAAACTGTAAAATATCTGGAGTGTAAAGTTTTGACAAAGCATGTTTTTTGGACAATTGCCATTATTTCCATTGAGTTAAACCCAAATGACTGACTGAGGTGACTGAGCAAGACTCACTGGGCACTGGTGAAGCTTCTGGACATGGAGGTCCAGCAAAACTGATTAATTTTCTTGTATGCGAAAACTACTAATACTCTGTCAGTCATTTCAAACAGAAACAAAAACCTACAGAGCAATGTCATGCATTCAGGGCTTGGTTTGTCTGTTTGTACATGTGTGCCTGCTCTTATAAAGTCATATTTGCCATATATTTAATTATATCTCTGTTCACGTTTACACAAGTTTCTTGGTCTGTTACAGCTATCTTTCTCAAAGTGGCTCCACATTTAGTTACAGATGGTGTTGTTGGATCACACTGAAACTTTCCTTTGGTGCTTTTTTAATTAGCAAATTGGACTGTGCCACAACTGTGGAAGGACAATGTTGTACTGCCATAAAAAAACTTTCCCTGTGTTTATTTTTTTAGTATCTCTTGCAAATTTTTCTTTTTCAGTTCCTCAAGCATATCACTCCAAATACAAACTGAGACATGATAGGATTTGTTCTTACATTAAATTGGCCTATTCTGATGAGTGTTTTTGCCAGGATTCTTGCTATAGGAATTAGATAGCCTTTGTGTAGTGTAAAAGTCACAAAAAGGGAGGATTGTGGAAATAGCAAAGAGCTTTTAACTGCAAGCTGAAAATAGAAACCACAGCACTTGACAATCTTTTGAGCAGAAGGGCTTTTTAAAAAAGAGCATTCTGTAAAGGGAGAAACAGAGGAGGTCAAGCGACAAAGAACAGGTCTATGTTACAGGGAAAGCAACTGAAAAGTGAAGGTACTGCACTGCAAAGCAAACAGTAAAGGAATTTGCTGACTTTACAAATCCTTCACCAGGGACCCTGCAGAGAAGTTACACTTTTTTGCTTTTCTCTTTGTTTTTTGGGGAAAAAGGAACATATACATTTCAGAGCATTCCAGTATGCTGGTAGGCATATTCCACTATTTAAAATTATCCTTTATATCACTCATTTATTTCCCTTATCATGATTCAGCAGGGTGCTTAAATATACAGTGAATCCTTTTGCAATCAACTGAATGACATGCTTAAATTTTGGCAACTATTAAAATACCTAAGTGGAATGAGGCCTTAAATGAGATTTTTTATGTGACCAAGATAGGCCTTACGTAGATATGCAAAGATGATATGTAATGGTCACATCAGTTTCTGACATAGTAATATACCTTCATAGATTTCAAAGAAGTCACATTGATTTATGCTGTTAAAGACTTGTTTCACTGTATACAAAATATATATATAAACTGTATTTTTGGTCTGTTAAATAAATATCACTTTTCAGATGAATGAAACACTACATCAGACAGCATAAAAACAAGACTCTCTGAAGAATAATCTATGATAAGGTCCAGAATGAAAGTTTTTGAGGAAGCAAAGTTAATTTTTAAATTATCAATAAGAAAATTTACACCTTTCCTTAATTTTTGAAGGGGTATATGTTATTCTTGTCACTTGTTGTTACAGCTGGAACATCTCATAGTTGAGAAATGCAATATTCCATCAAAGTGCAAGAGAAGCCAAGTAGGAGTCAAGAAATAAAGAAGACAAACAAAGCAACTTACTACAATGCCAAATTTGTGCTGTGCTCTGTTTAGCACAGACCCATTCTTGGTTGGTCCTATTACAAAAACTTATGACTAATAATGACTTAGAAACATAGAATCCTGGAATGACTCTGGTTGGTAAAGACCTTTGGATGTCTCCAGCTCAGCTTCCAGCAGCATCAGCTATGGGGTCAGTCCACATTGCTCAGGGTCTTGAAAACCTCCAAGGATGGAGATGGCATAACTTTGCTGATTGGGCAAGTGGTCCAGCCTGACCATCTCAGTGGCCCTCCACTGAACTCCTTCCAGTTTGCTGATGTCTTTCTTGTACTAAAGGACCCAAAACTGGATACACTGTCCTAAATTTTTCCCAGATGTCTCTGTTTATTTTTTTGTAAAAGCTGAATGTTACTATTTTTTCTTCACTAACTGTCAGGGTGCTGTGAGCGTGAACAGCTCCCTGAAGGCTGGCACCTGGTAGCAGCATGGGCTCCCCATGGGGGTGGGCAGGGCAGGGCCTCACCAGCCAGAGCTTGTCCCACTGCCCCTGGCCAGGAAAGCTGGGCAGACTGGTGGACAGTCAGGTACAGCCCCAGGTCAGAGCACTAGGCATCTCTGTGGGGACAGGAACACACAAGGCCAGCCCACAGTTCAGGGTTGGGACCTGTCTCAGCAGGACCCATGGCTAAGCGCATGCAGGGCTGCAACCCAGTGGAGCTATAGCTCGGGCCAGGGCTGAAGACCAGAGCGGCAGTGTAATGCATCTCCCCTGGGTCAGAAGTCAGCCCTAGACATGGCCTCCCCGTGGTGCTCCCCAGCAGACTCTCCCCATCGTCATCCAAGGGAAGGAGCCAGCCTCAGTTGTGCTAGCACTGAGCTGGCCCCAGCTCTGGCATTCAGACCTCCTGGCAGTGCCAACCAACTACTTCTTTTTAAGGACTCTCAGGCTGGGTTTTGCCAAAAGCCCAGAAAATTTATTGCTTAGAAGAATGGCTCTGAAGTCAAATGTACATAAAACAAGGTATCAGTTTCCTTCTGTCCTCCATCACAACTAGAAATTCTCAGACAAGAGAGCCAGGGTCCCATGCAAAGGTGAAACAAACTTCTACTAAGTCAATTCTCCAACCTGGTGGAGAGATTTTGCACCCAGAAAATGTAATTTCAGCCTTATGAAGCCTGGGGCAGCTTGTTTTCTTCTAGAAGCTGTACTGCTTACCACTTGTGGAGTTTGGAGCATACATCATTGCTATTTTGGTTAGTTTTCCAGCAGAATGTGAATACATCCTTTGTCCATTCTGGAAGTGAAAGATCTGTCTGTATCAACAATCTACTGTATACCCACAGTATTCTCCACATAAGGATGTCAAATAAGTTGATGACACTCCACAGTGCACCTCTTGACATTTTTATCTCCAGATAGGGAGATTGTGACACCAGTTCATGTGATACAATTGTAGAAAAGCAAGTGTAGAAGCAATAACAGACCCTCTAAGTCGTTCATCCTGGGAAATACACACCACTAAGTCTGGCTTCCATCACTTATAAGACGGTTGAAGCTGTAACAAAGAATAAGTTCACTTTGTTCATGGATAAACACAATGCATTGGATAGAAGTTGTCAGGGCTCATCTCAAGGGAAATCCTGTTTTACTAATCCAGTCACAGTTTTATGGAGATTCAGTAAGCATCTGGCTAATGGAGATGCAGAATACATTATATATTTGGATTTTTAAAAAGCCTTTTGATAAGATTCCATAATGTTGTTAGAGAAACCGAGTTACCAAGAGATCCCTAATCCAAGTTTTCCGTCTGAAGCTGGTGAAATTTCAGGAAGTCACATTTTTCAGGAGTCAGCAGTGGGGATCCCTTGGACCCTTAAGGCAGTAATTCTTAAAGATAAGCAGAACATTTTGGGGGAAAATAGGACAGAATGAGACAGTGAGTATCCCCTCTAAACTTGGGAAAGTATATTAATATTCCAGTAATTTAGAAGACACTTCCTTGCTTCCTCCCCAGGCATCAGGAATTATCAGGACCCTTACAGGTGTGAAGAGCTGATGAGTTAACTGACCACTGCTCCCTCTTGTATACCTTCTCACAGTTGGCTGTTCAGGCTCGGAGACTGCATTTTGGACATACCTTTGTTTCTGTTCAGGAAATTGCAGTTCAAGTGCTCTATTATGTCTCTCACCTCTGGTCATAAATGAGCCCTACATTGAACTCCTTCAATTAGGCTGCTAGTATCAATACTCAAGTAATCTGAGGTCCTTACCATTGCATCAGCTAATATGCTCCTCACTGTCTCAGCTTCCCAGAGAAAAATCAATATTTTAAAGAATCACATTGATGTCTTGCCCACAAATAAGCCCTTTGAGGAGAAAACCGCTTGTTTCTAGCTATTATGAAGAGTCCCTTATTCCAGCAGTGCAGGCTGTCATTACTCACCTCCTGCCCAGATATGACATGATTCTTTTGCCATTTCCTTAGTGGACTGCAATAACAGCTTCTTTATTATTATTTAACACAAATATCTCAAAAATTGACATGCATAACAGGCAAACAGCACCCAGCTGAGTAAGTTCCTCTTGCCCCAAAAAGATTTCTTCCTACCTGAGTCATTGGTCTATCCGGATTTCTCATAATCTTTTTCTTCATCCATCAATTATCTCTTCATTCTCTGAAGATTTAAACTCCATACCTTTCACCTCACATCTTCAGGTAAATTCTGAGGGAGAATACAATATGCATAGCACAACAGGCATGTATAGCTATTACAAACAAATCTGAAATACTTAAGTCAACAGAACTATAAACTCAAATGAAACTGTACTACCACAATCAGTAACACATTTAGATGAGAATTTATATTAAGTACAATACGAAATATACGTATCATAACAGCTGAGCTACTTCTAGATGTCTTTCAGATTGATAAGCAACAACATGCTATTCAGAGACATACATCCATACCCTTCCTCCATCCTGACAAAGGAAGCACAGATTTCTTTTTGTTCAGTGTGTCATTGTACCTTTTTTTGCTGTAGATAATTTTAGTCCTATAAGTTCTCTCTGATAGCTATTTACAGTGTGCTTCTGCTCTTCAGAGTAACTGTGGAGCTCCACAAGCATTGCATTTCAGTCATTTTCATATCAAATAAGCTTGGTTTAAAATCTGAGGGGTTTTTTCTTTACTGCTTCCAGCTCTACACAGTCAAGACTGTGCCCATACTGTGATAACCAGAGCTGGGGTGTACCACAGCAAATGCCACACGGACATACCCATCAAGGGTCTGGAGGCTGTGTTTCAGGACTCTGCTTGCTCTAGCATGTACTTATACCACCAGAGTTTCTGACTCTTGAAGTCATCTCAACAGCCAGCTCTGGTAACTGGATCCACCGAATACACATGGCTCAGATTCTTTTTTCTTCTTCTGTATCACTACTGGCAATAGGGTGATGTCACATTTCTATCCCTACTGTCTTCAGGTTATGTCCCACTGTCTCCACATGATGCTAATTTCCATCCCTTCAAGAACATTTTCTGCAGAGCAGTTTTGTCTTGGTGTACCTTCAGGGACAAGCAAATGGCAATAGGGTTATGGAGGTGTTATTGAATTGTTACTGCTGGCAATAAAGTGCCAGCAGAGAAAAGCACAGTTTGACTGCTGTATTCCAAACTGAGTTACCAGCTCTGACAGCTAAGGAAAAGAAATGAGTACATATCTTTTTGCTGGTAAAGTGATCACATTTGACTCAAAGCCCCTGAAACACTGTGTGTTTGGAATGATATGTTACAGCTTTTATAGTCACTAATCAGAGGAGAAACATGGTTTGTTACAACTTCTTTTAATGCAGACAGCTGGATGATATAAGCTAACTGTGCCTAGAAAATCTTACAAAAACTGAAATTCTGATCCAAAGTTTTGCAATAACCATACATACCTACAATAATAGCTTGAGCTCCCTAATCCTTATTGCATGTGTAGTGCACCGCTGTGGTAGAACAGTATATATTACAGTAATTTGTTTTTCAGCACCGAAAATTTAATTAATGTTAACCTCTCTTTAGGTTTGATGTAAATTTAACTTGCTTATACAGCAAACTCCAGTCTTTCCCTGGATAAATTCTGCATTCCTCTTCTGTCTTGACCTTTGAAAATCTTCCCCATGACTACCAATCAAAATGCTCCATACATCAAAAATTCTTTCAGATCTTGCTGGAAGATTAATCATTCCGTATTCCAAAATATTCAGTTGAGGGTCTTTTAGTTAGTTAATTTCCCCAAATCACATTCAAATGGTGTCTGAGTAATAAAAATTGGCAGAAATGATTAGTGGCAGTATCCTACACTTGCCATTGAAAAGGACATGAATACTTCGTCACCAAAGATATTCATTCCCCTATGTGTACTTTTTGCGTCCTAAGCTAGATCCAATAAGTGACTCCTATGCCTGGAAACTAATATATGACATTTAGAGGTCTGATTCCCCCTAGGCAGAATCCAGAACTCTTTGCTGAGTGTCTGGACTCTGGGCATGAGACATAGAGAAAAACGTACCACAAAATGAGACTCAGGGCAGCTACTGTGCTGAGCAGAAAGCTGACAAGGGTATTTACACTCAGAATGCAGCCACCTATGTATTGTCAATAAAAAAATATTGTTGGGATAACTCTGGACACGCTTTAAAACAGTTTAAAAATACCTCTGCTCTGGCTACTTACACAATTTAGTTTCTTTTTCAGAAATATTGAGAATCCAAAGTTAATCCAAATATAAGAGCAGACAGGTTTAAGAAAAGGCTGTCAAGCTATATCCACGGACCCTCCCAGAGTGCACCGGCAATTAGCACAGTCACACTGCAAACAACTTGCCAAATTCAAGCCTTGCCATACCCAAGAGTATGGGATGAAGGTGCATGTGTGTGTTTGCACAGAGTGTTCATGCTGATCTCAAGTCCCTGCTCCTTCATCTGTTGTCTGATGGAAGGTAAAAAGGTAATTAGATAAGAAATAATCAAAAAGGGGGCTCTGGGATTTGCTGCTCTAATGTGACACACCCACAAAGATTCATCATATAATTATGTTTATAATAATTCCCCCCGTAGAAAGTACCAGCAGGGTTGTTCAAGAAGAAAGACACTTCAGAAACACATTAGTTCTCATTGTGATATCAGGATTTATAATTTACGAACTGTACAAATAACAGTCTTAGCAGCTTTTCCTAACTTTATGTTTGTGCTCCCACTAATTGGTATCTCTCTTGGGATTCTTCACCACCAGATGGGTGACCATATGGATAGGGACACTTGTTTATAAACCCTGTTATTTATGCACATACAAGGCTACCTAGGGAAAATAAACTTCCCCTAGATTTTATGAGGGAGACAGACATTAAAGCGCTGTCATTCCAGAGTGGTAGAAATTACGTTTTTCTTATACCTTTTTAACAGAAACTGGAGAAAAGTGTAGGTTTTGGTTGTGGGTTATTTTTTAATAACTTCTTAAAGAAAGTGAGGACTTAAATCAGTAGTAAGGTAAAAAGCTATTAACTGTGCAACTGCATCACTTTTTCTTCTCCAAAGAAAGAGCACACAACGGAAAAAGAGAAAAAAAAAATGTGTCTGGCAACAAGACTGACTCTGATAAAGAATAGTGGGTTTTACTATTGTAGAGTGCACCAGAAATATCAGCTGGAAAACCAGCAAACAAAACATGCATTTTAAGTCCCACCAAGCAGGAGGAGGGGTCCAGATTTTGGTCTATTACATTAGTAAATGTTCAGGAAAAGTTTAGTAACTCTAAGTCAACAGTTATCTGCATTCACACCAGTGTAATTGAGATCAGACCCTGGCCTGGAAACTGTAGGAAAACTAATAATATTAGAATAATGCTTCAGGCTAATGATAATTTACATTACTTAATTTGCCGTTTCCCTAAAGCCGTTTAATCCACCAGAAAAATTAATTCACTGTTAAAAGACCTTTTATATCCCATTGACTTCAGTGGACATTGGATAAACTTTTATGAGTTCACAGCCATTTTCAAAAGGAAATTAAGATAAATAGTAGCTAGTTTTAGTATTGATCAATTGAGACAGTACAAGTAAGGAATACTATGAAACAATATATACCAAGTCATTTTCAGGTACTTCCTGTAAGTCAGCAAAAGAGTTTTTTCTAATATGAAGTTAATAATTTTATTACTAACACATACAACAAATGCCATTGGACAGGGCCTTGCATGAAAATAAGTGCAAAATGTTTTGCACGCTGTGTGTGACATCAATTCAGTACTGATCATAGAACCATAGAATGGTTTTGGTCGGAAGGGACCTTAAAGATTACCTAGTTCCAACCCCCCTGCCATGGGCAGGGACACCTTCCACTACATCAAGCTGCTCAGAGCCCCATTCAACCTGACTTTGAATATTTCCAGGGATGGGGCGTCTACCATCTCTATGGGCAACCTGTGCCAGTGCCTCACCACCCTCATAGTGAAGAATTTCTTCGGTATATAAAATCTAAATCTCCCCTCTTTCAGTTTAAAGCCTTTACCCCTTCTCCTATCACTACCTGCCCTTGTAAAAAGTCCCTCTCCAGCTTTCTTGTAGGCCCCCTTCAGGTACTGGAAGGCTGCTATAAGGTCTCCCCAGAACCTTCTCTTCTCCTGGCTGAACAACCCCAACTCTCTCAGCCTGTCTTCATAGCAGAGGTGTTCCAGCCCTCTGACCATCTTTGTGGCCCTCCTCTGGACTTGTTACAACAGGTCCATGTCTTTCTTAGGTTGGGGGCACCAGAGCTGGACGCAGTACTCCAGGTGGGGTCTCACGAGAGCAGAGTAGAAGGGCAGAATGACCTCCCTCGATCTGCTGGTCATGCTTCTTGTGATGCAGCCCAGGATATGGTTGGCTTTCTGGGCTGCAAGCACACACTGCTGGCTCATGTTGAGCTTCTCATCAACCAATACCCCCAAGTCCTTCTCCTCAGGGCTGCTCTCAATCCATTCTCCGCCCAGCCTGTATTTGTGCTTGGGATTGCCCCAACCCAGGTGCAGGGTCTTGCACTTGGCCTTGTTGAACTTCATGAGGTTCACATGGTCCCACCTCTCAAGCCTGTCCAGGTCCCTCTGGATGGCATCCCTTCCCTTCAGCGTGTCGACCACACCACACAGCTTGGTGTCATCTGCAAACTTGCTGGTGGTGCACTCAATCCCACTGCCCATGTCACCAGTAAAGATGTTAAACAGCGCTGGTCCCAATAGTGATTCCTGAGGAATGCCACTCATTACTGGTCTCCACGTGGACATCGAGCCATTGACTGCAACTCCTTGAGTGTGACCATCCATCCAATTCCTCATCCACTGAGTGGTCCATCCATCAAATACATGTCTCTCCAATTCAGAGACAGGATGTCATGTGGGACAGTGTCAAATGCTTTGCAGAAGTCCAGGTAGATGACGTCAGTTGCTCTTCCTTTATCCACCAACACTGCGACCCCGTCATAGAAGGCCACCAAATTTGTCAGGCACAATTTGCCCTTAGTGAATATACATCTCATCTGATACACCAGATGAGTAAAACCTGCAAAACCATCAGGCCCTGCAACAAAACATCTATTCATATTTTTCTGTAAGCATTAGACATATTCTGATGCCATCTTTGAACTGAAGGACTGAAACATGGCCAAGCAGTATAAGCCATGAAAGAGAGTTATCTCTATCTATTCCTAGCAGGGCTGTTAGGTTCCTCCCTAGGCACCATTGTCCAACCTCCAAGGCCTCTTCCCGTTTCTCCTAGACCCTGATCTTCCAGTCTGGGAACCTCACTGGGTGCTGCTGGGGGCCTGTTTGTCTTCCCAGTTCATGGATGAAGGGAAGAAAGAGAGGGTATCTGGATCTCTTCAGGACATGAAGTCAAATGTGAGCAGGGTCTGAAAGTGAATACAGGAGCTGAGAAACACAACTCAGATTGTTGGGGTTTTCTTGGTTTTGTTTTTTTGTTTTCAGATATAACTCAAGAAACTGCTTGATTTGTGTTTAGCCTCTACAGCCACTTAAAAGACAGGTTATAACAAAGTGTAGCTTACATTTTCGAACTGTTGGTTTCAGCAACACAGCACTGCAGGGAGTTTTCACAAAGCAGCTCACCTTCAAAGCCCAGTGTGCAGGAATGGCTTATTTCACTTTTGCAGCCCTGTAAGGGAAATAACAAGACAGCGTGAAATGGGGAAAGTATTCCTCTGCGCTGCAATCCTCCACTTAACTTGTCTGAAATTCTGCCTTACTTCAATATGAATCAAGTTAACTCAGCTGAGAGGTTAAATTTAGGTAGAAGGTTTGCATTGGCACTTCTCCCCCTTCCCTATAATCCCCCAGTAATACTCACAGCAAACTTAGCAGCAAGTTGGCTACCCAAGTACTGACTTCTCACAAGTACTTGAAAGATCCACACTTTCAATGACAGAGTAGCACAGAAAGTGTTTTCTAAGGTCAAAGGTTTCTTCCTATTTACCTAATAGCCACATTAATGTAGCTTTCACATAGAATTTATGGCTATGTCTACACAGTACATTAACCAGTGCCAAGGAACATTCCTGGACATGGGTATTCAGTTCTCTGTCTGCAATGCTAAATCAATCAGACGGTCCCTGGTGCTGTTTTGGCCCATGCCAACCAGCGCTCCCCCAGACAATGCCCAAGCACAGTTTGGGAGTTAGCACAGGCCAGCGTTCAATCCTAGGAGGAAGTCTGGATGTAGCCACCCTGTTTTGGAAGCTAGAAAGCTTCAGTAACATAGACACAAGCCATTAGCTTCAGGGGCAGATGACAGTCTTGGTTACTTTTGACTTGATAGAATAAGAGTAGTCTATGATTTTGCTGTACGAAAATGTACATGCCAAGAAAGAGATGCTTACAAAAGGGTGAAATTTATAGCCATCATAGATCATAAAAATCACATTTCCATTGTAGTAGCCAGCAGTGCATGTTATTAAGGCAGTTTATGAAAGTAGTGGATATAGGAGATGAAGACAATTCCAGACAAGATGGATCCAACAGGTACAATATACCGTGAGGGTGACCGAGCACTGAAACAGGTTGCTCTGAGAGGTTGTGGAGTCTCCAGCCCTGGGGATATACAAAAGCAATCTGGACCTGTTTCTGGACAAATGGCTCCAGTTGGCCCTGCTTGACCTCCAGAGGTCACTTCCAATCTCAACCATTCTGTAATTCTGTGATTCTAATGAAGAAAAATAATTTTAAATTATTCCATTTTAATTCTGTCAAAGGCCACAAAGAAGATGAAAGGAAATGTCACTGCTTCTGGACTGTTTTGTAACAGAATTGATTGTCTTACTGTGGCTGTATAAGGCTTAGGCAGCAGAGAGCTTGACCAATGAAAATGCTCTCTTCCTGGATATGCTCCTATACTATAGTGCACAGGAAAGCGGGGAAGAGACTGGTGAACAGGTGAGGTAAGAGGGTTGAACAAAGAAGAAAAAATATCTTTGCTACCTTGTAGTAATAAAACGTCAAACCCTAGTACTGACTAACTCAATCCGGAATGCAGTTTCTTCCTTTAAAGGCAGAATGTATTTCTCACAAAACGTGATGCATTGTCCAGCTTCTGCACAGAATAGGAAAAGCACAGGGAATAAGAAAGAAAACTTTGCTGTCATGGATTGACAAGCATGTTATTAAGGCTACTTATTCTGCATATATGTCTCTGGAACAAGTAAGCTGTCATCCTGTCATTTGAAAGAACTGCAGAGGCCAACAATTAGGGTCACTAAGTGGACATCTGACCACTAGAAACAGGGCTGAGATCACTGCACTCAATTTTGACCACAGGCTGTAGAATAAAAGGTCCCATATCCCATAATTCATCAGGCTTATCAAGTCAGAAATATGACCACATCTGTGGTCCTATTTACTGAATATGCTTAAGTGTTAAAGCACCAATAAATCAACTTTTACGTAAAATCTGCAAGGGAAACATTTCTGATGTCTCTTTAATATTTCACAACTTGAAGAGGGTTATTGCCCCCTTCACTTCTCAGAGGGTTGAGAGTTTGAAAGGCATGTCTATACCACCTCCTCCTCTTATCAACTGCACCACGTTATTGTCTCTAACTTATATTCTGGATTAGATTCATCAAACATTTCTTGATAACTAAGTAGAAAGATATTGATCCTATTAGTAAAATATATATTTCATCACTTTTAAGAAATCTATATTCATGGATTTTTTTAAAAGTGCCCTTGGACACTGGAGCAATTGATGGTACTAGGGAGAGCAACAGTTCTTACCACTGAAAATGGGCCGTGGCTTCACAGAGGTCACTGCTTGTTAAAAGACTGGTGTAAAAGGAATTAGAGCCAAATCAGGGTGGAGAGGGGGGAAAAGTTGTTGCCAAGTGAAACAGAAGTGGAAGGAGTAAATCCAACATGGGGCTCAGCTGATAACTACCACTGAAACACCTCACACTTAGCAGGTTTCCCCTCCTGGCGTTCAACTCACTGTGCATGCCCAGAATTTCCCTGGTTAATCAGATAGGTCCTTACCTCTTGCCTTCTACCTGGGCCATGACAGGGTAAAAGGAGCAAGCCAAGTAGGTCCCCAGTGCCTTGACAAGCCCATTTGGTCTGTTCAGGGTCACATAGTCAGCATACCAACAGCTGTCTAGAAGCTGCAGATTATGTGTGTATTTTCAGTGCTACCTGATGGCACTACCAATATTTTCTATACCTCATATCACTTAGTACACTCCTCCCAGGTAGCAGACTATGCTAGCTGTGGAAGAGGATTCATGTCCCTATTGGTGGCTAGAATGATGTTTGAACAGATAGGTATAGCTTCTTTGAAACCACTGTGGCTGAGAAAGGCTTTGGACCAGGGTCTCACTTTGTGGGTAAGAGCTTCTAACCACCCCTCCCGAAGGTGAAGGAGTGACACTACCTTCTCCTTCCTCCTTAAAAAGACAAAAGTAAATCATCATCACATGAGCTCTTTGAGAAAACAGTTGTAGAGGCTTATCCTGAGAAGAGGACTTTGGGCTCTATCTTCCAAATAGCTAGGTAAACCTGTCTGGAAGACTGTTGAGATTTCTTATTTTTGGAAGAGAGTCAGGGTTGAAAATGCATCCACGTGCTTAGCAAATCCAGTAGACTACATGGAGAGAGGTCAGCCCAAGCTCTGAAATCGTTGAATTGATCTAATAGCTCATGGTAATCAGAGAGGTGGCCTACTTACGGTTATATGCTCTCATTGCATCTTATATTCATGAGAGACCTTGCACTTCACTAATCCAGGAGAGAACTGTTCCCTCTTTCTTTGTAGGGTAGTTTTCTTTCTAGCATAAGGGAGGGAACAAAGATAGAAGAGAAGGGAACAAAACTGTACCTCTGGCTCAGGTTAGCCTTTTTCATGAAACTTCACCCTCAGGGTACACATTCTTAACTTGCTTTCTCTGCCTAAATTTTCCTGTACATCAGATAGAAAGCCAAACCTCTGAGATCTGGATGTGACCCTAGGCATCAGGGAACTTCACTTGTAGGTATTTAAGTCTTATATTGAATAAATTCAAAAAGAGTCAACAGAGTTGACTCAAAAGAGTTCAAAAAATCTCAAGTCCTAGTAACCACAGGTCAAACTGCTGTCAACAGACCTGAGCTCTGTTGCACCATCCTAATGACCCTCTGGCTGAGTTAAATTTTCTTCTTCTTCATTGCTCAAAGATAGTCAGCAGTATGGAGAAAGCAATATATCTTGGCATGTGCAAAACACTTTGGGAATCCCACAAGAAATGGATATTTTGCTGAATAACTGAAAACTATTTGCACCATCATTTTAAAAATAGCCCCTTGTGTAAATCTGCAATAAGCAAATTTGTGCCCGACCTAACAAAAAGAGATATTACAGCAGATAATTTAACACTTTAGAAGCACGGATATTTACCATTTTTATTCTTGTTATTAATAATGTTTGCACAATTATTAATCCAGGATCTTATTTACTTTTGTGTCATAAGGATTAAGCCAGACTGGAATTCCATTTTTTTGTATTTATATTAAATGGTAGTCAGTGCTTTCATGAAGGTAGTTCCTGATGGACAAGCCATAAGAGGTAAGTGTCCGTGCTCTCACAAGTACACGGACTAATGGAAAAGATTGCAGAGCTGAATGAGATAAAGAAGTAGTAAGTAAAAGTGGAAGAGGGGATTTTGAAAACAACATATTATTTCAGTATTAGTCATCAATACACATCATTTAGAGTTAATCAATAGAGGTAATTGCAAGTCCTAACTGACCTAAACATTATCAGATGGCAATATTATATAAATATTCATGTTATTGAAGTGGATTACCATTATTATTCACAACCATATTAATTTTTATAGTGGTCAAAAGACTTTTCATGCATATGTGGCATATCAAAATTTTAGTTTTGGTAGAAAGAGATCTGCTTCATCCATCTTAGCACAGATCAGCTGCTGATGAATTTTCTGATTACTTAACCCTGAAGAAATATTACTGCTAAACTGCCATTTTCTCTCCTGTAGTCGTAATCTACATTTCAGAATAGCAGGACAAACGCTGGGAGGTGTCAAGCATTTATAATTTGACTTCAGTGAAAGTTACAGATGCTTGATATTTTTCAGGTCATGAACCAACATCTGCTTCTCTAGCTACTGAAACACTGATGCTGTCCACTGTAATTTGAGTTCACTTTCAAATCATGGATCTGATTGTCAATTGCTGGAGTTAATGGTAGTCTTGCCATTCATCCCACATGGGCAAGAGAGGGCTACATGCAAAGAATAATAGAGCTTTATTTCTCATGATTGCATTGAGTATTCTGTGAGGGAACTAAGTAAAACTGTATTTATAGAAAAGATTTTATACATAAGTCATAGAAGTACTTTACAAACAGCATAGATGTATGCTTCATGTCCAACTGTCCCAACAATTGAGATAAACTCTTGTGGTAAGATTTGGTTAGCCTTTGCTCCAAGTTCAAGGCTCCAGGTAATCAACAAAGTATTTGGTTATCAACAAAACTGAAGAAAACATTTCTGGAAATAATTATTTAGTTTATTTATTCAGTAAAACTAGCCATATAAACATCAGGTTTGGTTTTTATATTTTATAGTTAAATGATCAAATTTCAGTAAGTATTGGCATACAAATAAGATAAAAATCTGAAAAAAAAGATAAATAAATAAAGGCATTATTTGTATGTTGACATATGGCCATGTATTTCTGTGCCTAGAGATTAGGTGGTGTTTTTGGAGAGGGTCGCACGCATTTCAAATATTCACCTCTGAGGTCTATAGTATTTCTGATAAGTATTTTCCATGTAGAAATACAGAGTTGTACTGATGTTTCAGCAAGCGTAAGACCTGCTGCACAGATGTTGTCCAGCTGATCTATGTTTGCACAACAATTCTGAAATTTCCCAAATGGGCTGACCATCCAAGGAGTGGAGGCTGTGAGTCCTCCCATGTCTGAAGGGACACTGAACACTTTGCAGTTGCACATAATTACGCAAAATCTTCTAACTCCACTCAAACTAAACTTTCAGGCAGAAAAAAAGATGAGACTGAGAAAATGTCGACATATGGTAACCATAAAGCACTGGGCTCTGCAAAGCAGAGATGTGAAGCAGAAGAAAGGTAAATTAAATGTCTTGCAAGACGTTGCAAATGAAAAATAATTCCATTAAAATTTGAGCTTTAAAGAAATCTCACCAGTGGGGTCACAACAACAGTGTACCACTGTCAAGATCTCCACAAGTTCACAGCTCTCTATTTATTGTATTTTTGAAGGATTTTGATCTTGAGAGTTCTTCATCACTTATAAATGAACCAGTCATTAGTAGTCTTTTGTGTATCTCCAGAGAGCTATCACAGCTCTCATTAACTGCTGTATCTAAACAACTGAGATCTCCTGTTCCAAAAGCATGTATTTTCAAGTCTGAATCTTTATCCATTACCCTGTTCTGTCTTACAGAAGCAGAATAAAGCCTGAATAAATTAAGGTAAACCACAACACTTTCAGCACTGCCTCAGTTAGTGTTTAGGATGTATACAAGATATATTGAACTCAATATTTCAGTCTCAAAGACTTTTTCATGAAAATTAGGAGAAAGTAAAGGACTGCCACAAAATATTTCTTGTGAACTGACAGAACTGGTTTTTTTTTCAACAACCATTGATAATTTATACAATTCACCTGCTACCTATGAATGTGATCATTTTGGTCAGAAAAGAAACCTGTAATAAGAATGGTTTTATGCAGAACCAGTTTGGGCAATTATTGAATCCCATCAAGAAAAGCAGCTGTGGTGCTTGTTCTTTTTTTGCCACAGCTTTCCAGAGGGGAAAAAAAAAAATCCAGAAATGACTTGTCACCTAATTCACAGCTTCCACTCAGCCCTTTATGGCTCCTTGTCTAAGACTGTGTAAAAACACCGTATGTACTTAATTAATGAAATAATTTTGCTTCTCTCAGTCTTACTACTATCCTTTATTTTAGGAAGAAATGCAAAACATATCCATACTGAATTAGAGAAAAGGCAATCTTGCTGAGTCCTGTCTCCGACAGTGGCCAGTAGCTGCTGTTTACAGAAAGGTATAAAATCAAATTAAGGATCCAATGGTACTTTCCCCCATCCACCCTACCAAATTCCAGCAAAAATATAACGGGTTGCTTTATACTCATCTTTTCACCTGATTTCTTCTCTTCCTGCTAACTTGAAGGGTTTTATGGAGCACTATAACTACACAATCACTGTCCTCTTTTATGGGCACAGACAACATTTCCCCCCACCCCCTCTGTTATTACATTTATAGTCTTTGCCTGCCAAGATACTTTTATGGCAGTGGGAATGATTGCCTCACTCTTGATAAAGTTTGGAGTGTCCCTTGGTGCTCCATATAACTTGTCACAATATTCTTAACTACAGCTCGTCGCATATTCCTGAGCGACTGACGCTTGCCACCAACTCCCTTGATGTGCTTTCTGACACTATTAAAAAATATTCTTCTTTACAGCATCTCCCACACAGTGCTGTGCACCACTTCTTTCCAACTTCTGCTCTTGGTTTCTTCACTTAGCTCCTGGACTTTTCCCTTTGGAGACAATGAAAATTTATACATTTGCTTTGCACTGTAACTACACATACAATTTGAAGTAAAACATTGCCTCTGCTGTAGAGTATTTTTGTTGAGAGTTCTGTGTGTGTTCTTGTAAGGGGTATATCCCCAACACCTTTTTTTTAAATGTAACTGGAAACCAGGCATGTTTACCTCAAAGTATCTTGTGGAGAGCAGCTTGCATTGTTACAAACTCTTGGCTTTCCTTTCAGCTCAGCCTTGCTGCTTGGTTCATCTGCATTTCCAGCTCACAGAAGATTACATACGTTCTTTCTGTACTGAAATGCGTGACCTAAAGGGAATAAAAGACCAAACAATAGTATAGATTTGGTTCTTCTTCAGAGAGTTAAATGGGAAAGAATTACTGAAGATTCTGTTAGGGCCCCTTGCTGAATCATCAAACTATTTTGCAGTGGTAATTGAGACAACATATAAATACTGCATAGATATCTCTTCAGGCCCTCTCCACAGAGCAGTTATATTCCATTAAAGTGCTTTTCTTGTACAGGTTAATCTGTCAGAATAAAAGTGGAAAATACAGCAACAAAACAAGATGATATTTTCACTACTCAGTAAACTTCTCTTCCCTTGTCTGTAAATAAGCAATTCCCAGAGGCATCCCCTCCAGGGCTTCTGAAGAATCAAAAGGGCAAGGAAAGGAATTAAAAAATACCACGGCCTGCTCCAACACATTCATAGTATTTATTAAAAACAAACAAACCAGCATGTCAAAGGCTGTCCTGCTTTATACTTCACAGAGCCTCACTGATTCACATGGTATGCAAGTTAAAGTAGATTTGGACCCAATCTGACTGTAGCAATATACGCCTTCCACTCTTGCTGATTGAGATAAAGGTGAAAACAACCTCCCAGTTGACACGAAGCAGAAAAGCTGTTTTTCTGAAAATGAGAATAGCAAATCAGGCTTGATGATCAAGATAAATCCAAAGTGTGAAAGGAGTAGAACAAGCTGCAGTATCACCTCTTGTAATTTCTTGTACATCCCTTGCTATCTTTTTTTCTTGTCCTGTGATTTTTTTTAGTAGCAGAACTATATCTACAGCAATTGAACAGCACCTGATATATTTTGGATACTATGATAGTGTAACTACCAGTGATAAAAATGCCTTCTCGTTGCAGCTGCACACATAGGAAAGTATTTCAATGCTCAGTGTTGGATTGATTTCATATTATAGGTTAAAAAAATACAAATGTCTCTCCTAAGGGAAGTCCTGCAGTATAATGGCTAGATTCCAGTACCAGAATACTTAGATAAATTGCATTTATTTATAATGCATCTAATTATATACTATCTGCCATTCTGTTTCAACACTTTAGTCCTTCACTTCCTGTCACAAACTCTTGTATAATGGTATTGCATATTTTGCCAGACAATTGTTCCTTGCCCAAGCCGCGGTCACATTTTCTTCATGGGCCTTGTATTTCCTCTCAAAAAGGGTGTTTAAAGGAGTTTGTAAAATGCTTTTGGATTTTTTGGGGATGAAAGACACTAAATAAATCTCAGTTATTACTATTAAAAGAACACTGAGTGAGTTGTCTAGAGGCAACTCCACTATGTGGTTTGGCTCTTTATCAATAAATCATAGAAACCTGCATTACTGGTCTGCTTTACTGTATATGAAACAAGTGTTGGATGACACCTTGTATTTCACCAGCTGCTTTCCTGCAATTTCTCAAAGAAAGTAACATAATATATGGCCCACCTGCTGTGAGAACATCTGAAATACCACAGATAGTAAAGAGCCTTTGAGTAAAGTTCTTCTACAGAGTCTTTTGTTGATATGCTCTATAGCCCTTACTCAGTTTTCAGACAGTATCTCTAGTTTTCTGTGGAAAAGAACTATTCTTACATCACTGTTCATTTTCTTATATGCATGAGAATTTGATGTGAATATTTTTAAAAAAAATGTTCTTTTTCCTTTGGTTTTAGGCTTCCGTGGTTTTTTTTTAATTTTAATTTAGGTCTGCACAAAGGATCAGTCAGCCCATTATTGCCTCATTGCTACCAAGTACAAATTTAGCTCCTGCAAGAGTCCTAACAAAGGACTAATTTTGTATCCTTCAGTTATGTAAGTAAATTGTCAGATGTTAGTGGAACTAATTACGAGACCATTGCTTTCTGCTTTCATCAGGACTTCAAGGCCTGATTGAAGCATGGTCAATATACACCACTGTCTTCCAATAATATCTTTATTCCAGATGTTGATTTAAGAAGTAGTGTCCTCTTTGAAGAGTGTGAAAGAACTTTATAAGCATTAATTCTTGCAGTGACCTGGACGGGGGCTACAGCCATCCTACAGACAGGTCAATTGAGTCACAGCAAGGCTAAGTGGTTCATCTGACATGTTATCATCAGTGTCAGCCACATTTTCCATAACCCACACAATTCTCGTCATTAAATTCCACTTGATTCCCTACAAGCACTTTGTGCCTTTGATTTATACTGAATTCCTCTAGACCCACAAAGCAGCCACTAATTGTACTCTACGTACACAGTGGAATGGGACCTTAAGGGATAGGTTTTTAGTAACTTTGATGACACCTTTCTAGTTAGTGCGGTGTAGCAGTATCCTATTTAAGATTGCTTTGTTTAATTATTTAAGAGCCATTATGGTAACTGGATATACTCTAACTGTAATTTATTAACTCATATACCTGAATTATCCAAGTTTCTACATCCACTTCACAGAATTACAGAGGAACCAGAATAAGGTAATGGTATCAAAACACTACAGAATATTCCCACTGCTGAGAAATACAGAAGCTCTGTTATCTCTCATAGCAAAATGGTTCATAAGCTTTTTCAAACTATTCACTACATCATAAGAATCATTTTATACCAGCAGCAGTTGTTCATATAGACAGTATTAAGAAAATGTGTGCATTTTATATATAAATATACATAAATGTATGTATAAGTAAATATTTACACATATGTATGCATTCATAGATACGTCTTCAATGCAATACTACAATTTGCTTCCCTTTTTTGTGTAAAAAATAATACTGCATCCATCTGTTCATCCCTCTTTCTCTGCTCTTCTGAATATGCTTCTTCACACTCTGATCCTTGTCTCTTTTCCTACTCTTGTGCTTTCTTGTGTTGTCTACTCGTCTTTTCTAAGCTAGGTTGCCATGTTAAATGGTTCCTTTTGCACTGGAAATACTGCCCGTTCCCCTGAATCCCCCTTCACCATCATCCTCTGCATACACTGCCTGTCTGCCTCTTGCCTGCCTGCATGGGACATCTTTTTTCTCTGAAAAATGACAGCTCTGGGAGCAGCACCTTGAGGGAAGTTCTTCCTTGCTCCAATATAATATCTGTTCTTGCCATCAGCAGCTAGATTCTCTTCTTGCTATTCAGGCACTTTTACACATCTCAGAGCTGTCATTTGCAAAAAGAATAGAGACACATGGAACAGCAGATGAAGAAAAAAATCTAGACTAAATCATGTGAGCAAACAGCTCCCTGAAAGCCATAGCAAGCACTCACAGACCATCCCAATGTCATAAATTAATTTGGAACTGCTTAGAAAGGAAAACTTTTAGCACTCGAGATTCTTACTTATAGCAGTTTCTTCAACAGAATATTGCTTTAGTTACAGCATGTATCATTCTTAACCCAGGATGCTTACCAGAATTCTGCTGTGCTCTAGACAATATGTCATAAACATCATGAACGTGCAGAGCCATTATAGATCCCAGATTCGGGGCTGCAGCATCCCTGCTGATCTAATATACTGGCACAGGAAGAAAACTGATAACAGCAACTCTACAAAGCTTTTGAGCCAGGAGGAGAAGAGGACTGCAACCAAATACTGCCTTGGAGGCTCAGATGTTCTAAAGCAAAAAGGGGGAAAATTCATAATTCACCTGGACTGACCACTCTTGCAAAAAAAAAAAAGTAATTTGCTCTAAACTAAGAGCTTGCAAAAACTAAAACTTAGGCAGGCATGCCTGAGAAAGATTATTAGAAGATACAGAATGCTTTCTGCACAAACAGAATTGCGTAATCACTAATGCACAACATCCCTCTTACACTTAACCTTTATGTGCTACCAAAGTACAGTGTCAAGATTGTCCTTCCAGCACATGGCTGTAACTGAAAGCTTTTAATATCCTCCTTCCACCTCCCTCAAAGCCAAGTTATCAGGAACATAGAAAGATTTAACCACTTATTAAACAGTGCTATCCTGTCAGGCAATATGTTCTTTCCCGCAGGGCACAGTGAATTGAATGTGCAAGAGAGACAGTGTCTAACAAAGAAAAAGTTGCTGCATGACAAGGATTGCTTCTCCTCTCCCAAGGAATTTGATTAGCAAGGAAACTTCCTCGTGGAGTACAAAACAAAGCAATCTTATGACAGGCAACAAGGCAATAGGAAATCACACAAATAAAGATGTAGAAAGAGACTGGTGGACATGAATTTTGTAGCTTTTTCTGTAAATGCTGTTTCAATAATAAAAAGAAAACTTGGGACCTAATCGCTTTGATTACCTGGCTCACAGTGAACATATCTCTCCCTTCCTCTTTTTCTGCAAAGTGGAGTTGGAAAAACCAGCTCTCACTGTCATGTTTTACACCACCACTGCACAAACATGGCACACAGCAAGCCAAGTACAGAAAGTCGCTGAGAGTCAGGCCTTGTGGCAGGCACTCATACACTTAAGAACATGAAATAAATATCATTATATGACTATGGGGGAAAGCTGTCATTGAGGATTGCTTCAGTGAAAGAAAATGCAACAAATAGTTCTCCCATGGCATTATTAACACATCCTTATTCCACAGTATAGATGCATGCATATATACTGACATAGAGAGGTCAGAATGAGCCTGTATCCAGCTGTACTACCCCACAGCTTCAGCATATTGACACCTGCACTGTCCATGGAGACAAAACAGTGCAAACGCTTCAGGACTCCTATACCTCTGTGCCAGCAACTCCCATCTTCCGCTGAGACTGCTGCTGATACAGATTCACACCGGCTCACATTTGTTTCCCGTCTTTAATGCTCTGTCTAAATCCTTAATTACCAGCTGATGTATAGTCATGAGTCATATATACAAAAGTCACCTGCACTTCTGGGCTCTTCGGTTTCTGAAACCCAACATGAAACACACTGACCAACCTACAATATCTCTATTTGCCTCTGCAGATCTCTGCTAATTGGAGGACATAAGGGCTTGGTCATATTCCTCTTTTTTTTTTTTTCTTTTGGACAGAATTCCACCCATAAAAAGAAGATGCAGCCAAGGGTGTACGGATGCATGGCAGCCTTGAGTTTTAGGCTTCCATGCTTAAAATGGATACCTAAAATCAGTAACTATTTTAAAAAATGTAGGCTGTAACTTTTACAGGGTCTGGAGCATCCAGTGCTGCTGTTCTCACATGGCCACATGAGATTCTGAGCACAGACCTAAGGTGAGAAAGAAAATAAACACAAAGCAATCCCTCAAAACTACAGAAATCCCGCAAACTGAAATACATTGCGGTTTCAACAGAAAACTAACATATTAATATAAACATTCAAAATGAACTATGCAGCCATAACGTTAAATTTACACAGTTAATTTTGTTTTCTTGTTTACTTCACCTTTAAAAAACCAGGAATTTTTTTACATTCAGTAAAACAGACATTTCATTAGGCTTTGTAATTCACATATAATTGAATAAAACAGTTGGAAAAGGACATACCCATCTCAACTCATCTTATATCATTGTTTGATTTAATACAGCATGCCTCCATAAACAGCAGCTATAGCTTGACAAAATGGAAGTGTATTGTTTCTAAATGAAACATTAAAAACAAGGACATCTGCAAATTGTTGCATAATCAATCATTTAAGCTCCTTTCCTCCTCCTTCCCACATTTAGTATGAAGGGAAATGGCTAGCAGAGACTTCTGTATCACCCTTTGTAAAGTGTTACGTTTCTCATCCAACGTGTGCCAGGTAAAGCTGACAACCTCTGAGACAAACTCCTGGGAATGATCTGAAATACCAGTGTCGGTTTTAAATTTCAAGATCTCACTCTCTGGGGATTACAAAGAAAGCTCCCCTACAGACTAAGTGTGTCCTGTGCTTATTTGTAGCTACATGTCTTATCTCATTATATACACATATATATGTCACATGTCTATAATTTGATCATGTTTTAAGATTTTCAGCTGCTTAGTACATGAAGTGTTAAAAAAAGAAGCCAGCTATGAATGTGACAGTGGGAGCTGCAGGAGAGGGTGTCCAGAACTTTAGAAAGGCTGACCTTTCTTTTAACAGTGACTTTCAGCTTTTGAAAACCTAGTTGTCTCCCTGAGGTCTGAGTGATTCTGTAGTCTTTGTGCAGACAGGTCAAACGGACCCGGGTGTTCTTGGAAAGCCAGAAGCAATACAAAAAAGCTAATGCATATAATTAAGTTGTAGGAAACAGACTCATTAAATAATTTCTGCAAAATTATGAAAAGTTGCCGGCAATTAGATTGTTCAGTATGCTGCAAAAGAAATTGCTCAGGACCCAAATTTGACTTAAGGAATACAACGCTTTGTGTGTCTTCCTAAATAATCTTGCCAAGCCAGAGTAAGAAGAAAACAGCGTGTTGGAGGTTTCAGTGTGAGTCTCAATTACTGCAACTGTAGTAGAATAATCACATGAAAAAGTCAGAAAAAACATCCTGCAAATGCACATATGGATGTTACAATGTCATATTGTATACAAAAAAGGAGTGTACTTACTTGTGTGCATTTCGCAAAATACAGAATCCAATCAATCAAAATACAAAAGAAACAACTTAATTTATTTCAGCCAAAAAACAGCTTTAAAATTTAAAGGCATCAAGAATGAATGACAGAGGGAGCCACCGGGAGGCAGTAGTGTCACTTAGCAAGTACATGATCAAAGTCTTTCCTCCTGCCGCAGGCCCTCGGCCATAACACTGGGAAGCACAGCATAACAGCGTTGTATGCAGGTCAACTTTCAAACAAGAACATCAAAGCACAGAACATATAACACGTATAGATATTTAGAGGCTGATGGTTTTGTACCTACCTTGAATAGTATTGAAAGTATTTGCAATAAATTGATGTGCTAGTTTTGCTAGTTACCCAAGACTAAAGTGGTTTGGTTTGGGGTTTTCTTTTTGGTATAGCACCATCTATCTTTATCCTGAACAACTATGGTGTAACAAAAAAGAGGGCTATAATGAACAAGCAAAACTTCTATGTGCTTATGAAAGAGCTTCTTTGTACATTAGAAACAAAGGAATATCTACAGAATGAATACTTATCTTTCAAAACTGCAAATTGCTATGCAAAAGAAGAAACAAAGTGGTGATTTAATATGACTCTCCTCTCAGTTGACAAAAACTCTTAAATTTGTGCTTTATTAATTTTCAACTGTATCAAACCCCTTGATTATAACCTCACAAGAAGAAACAAAGCTACGTGTGGCAAAGACGAAAATCAGAAACCACAGAAGCCTAAGAGACATCCTGTTCTTATACTCTCTCTCATCAGAATCAAAGTCAGCAAAATCCAATTCCTTTTTTTTTCCAGATTCACCTAAGCAAAATACTTTTTTTCATGTAATTAGCAGTTCTTTTGCAGCTTGAAGAATATTGTAGGTCTTTTTCATCCCTGCCTTCCATGATCCTGAAGGAACTTCCTAAAAAAATCTGACTCTTACATAGTATCACAGTCAGAGAAGGCTTTACTTAATATTCTTGTCTTATGCATTTATTATATTATTAAAAGTTTCCATCAACTTGGAAAAATACAGCACTATTTAGGATTTTTGTTATTTTATAATGAAAATAACATATGAAAACTGCTATTTCAAAAAATGCTTTATGGTCTCTAGCAGTCCATGCGTACGAGACTTTAATTCCTGAAGCTGATCATGCATATAACATTTTCCTTTTCTGCTGTTACCCACAATATTTCATATGCAGGATATTTGCCCTTTTTCATGTAAAGATAGAAAGACACACACCTCTAATTATTGATAAATGTGCTATCATCTCCCCTGACTGCCCAAGAACAATTAGCCTAGAAAGATTTGCTGATAGCATGAAGTATGGAAACACTTATAAAGAACCAAAGTGGACAATTTTAAGGCACACCATATTTTGGATTACTTAGCTCACTACACAGAATACATTGGGAGAAACACAATACACATCTCAATTGAAACTCCTCTTCAGTGAAGAGGTTTAATGTTAAAGTGAGTCTAGTAGGCTACTGCCTGGGAATATCAGATGTTGCCTAGTATATCTATCTGTGCAAAGAGCGTGTGCTCAGGCAGGTGGAAACATCTGGCTTTAATTTTGCTTCCACTCAAAGTTAGCAAAATGTGAATCAGCTCCAGGTTTGATAAGTGCGCTCCTGCGAGAGTGTGTCACCTGAGATGATGGACGCAAGCAGAAACCTGAGCCAATGACATTAAACAGTTCTGCTTTTAGACCTGGATGCACTCTGCCATGCTGCAGTGTAGGCAGAGTTAGCCCAAGGCAGTATGTGGTCATGAAGACATGCCAGGGCACCAGTGAAAGACAGTTTGCTGTATGGGGTGCCAGCTAAAATCTAATCTGCTGCTCTGTCATAGGTTATCTTTAGGCAATTTTCTGTGCTTTGGATCTTCATCTACAAGATATTATTTCTCTAATTATCACAGTATTGTAGAGATAAATCAATTTATAACTGCAATGGACTTTGATACTGTTGCAATGAGGCTCATATAAAATGCTTCAGAGAGGTCCTTAGAGCTATCTTCTATGAAAGTGTAGTAAAGCTGGACAGGCAGCACTTACATGCCTCCAGCATAAGAGACCCAGCAGCTTCAGCAAGAGGAAATAAATCTGTTATTTTGATGTATTTATTTACTCCATATTTCTGGACAAAGGGAACAAAAATAAATCATTTATTTCTACTCCAGAGAGAGAAAACAACCTACAAAGTTCAACCAACGTTCTGGCTGTTTGCTTTTATCTTTATTAAAAACAAATTGTGAAATTATAAAGTCAAGTTAAATATGGGATTCAGACCCACTTGTGATTCACAGAGTCAGTGGTTACAAAGCAGCTCTGCCCAACACTACTTATCATCTAGAATATACACAGAATACACAGAATCATTTATGTTGGAAAAGACCTTCAAGATCATCAAGTCCAACCATAAACCCAGCATTGCCAAGTCCACCACTAACTCATGTCTCTGAGCATCACATCTACACATCTTTTAAATACCTCCAGGGTTGGTGACTCAACCACTTCCCTGGGCAGCCTGTTCCAATGTTTGACAACCCTTTTGGTGAAGACATTTTTCCTAATATCCAATCTAAACCTCCCCTGGTGCAACTTGAAACCATTTCCTCTTGTCCTATCACTTGTTACTTGGGAGAAGAGACCAACACCCACCTCACTACAACATCCTTTCAGGTAGTTGTAGAGAGCAATAAGGTCTCCCCTCAGCCTCCTCTTCTCCAGACTAAACAACCTCAGTTCCCTCACCCTCTCCTCATAAGACCTGATCTCCAGACCCTTCACCACCTTCGCTGAACTTCTTTGCACACACTCCAGCAGCTCAATTTCTTTCTTGTCCTGAGGGGCCCAAAACTGAACACAGTATTCGAGGTGCTGCCTTGCCAGTGCTGAGTACAGGGGCACGATCACTTCCCTACTCCTGCTGGCCACACTATTCCTGATACAAGCCAGGATGCTGTTGGCCTTCTTGCCCACCTGGGCACACTCTGGCTCATGTTCAGCCAGTTGTCAACCAGCACCTCCAGATCCTTCTCTGCTGGGCAGCTTTCCAGCCACTCTTCCCCAAGCCTGTAGTATTGCATGGCATTGTTGTGACCCAAGTGCAGGACCCAGCACTTGGCCTTGATGAACCTCACACAATTGGCCTTGGCCCATCGATCCAGCCTGTCCAGATCCATCTGCAGAGCCTTCCTACCATCAAGCAGATGAACAGTCCTGGCCAGTTTGGTGTTGTCTGCAAACTTACTGAGAGTGCACTCGATCCCCTCATCAAGGTCATTGATAAAGATATTAAATAGAACTGGCCCCAACACTGAGCCCTGGGGAACACCACTTGTGACTGGCCACCAACTGGGTTTAACTCTTTTCACCACACCTCTTTGGGGCCTGGACATACAGCCAGTTTTTTACCCAACAAAGAGTACAGCTGTCTAAGCCATGAGCAGCCAGTTTTTCCAGGAGAATGTTGTGGGAAATGGTGTCAAAGGCTTTACTAAAGTCTAGGTAGATAACATTCACAGCCTTTCCCTCATCCACTAAGTGGGCCACCTTGTCATAGAAGGAGATCAGGTGAGTCAAGCAGGACCTGCCTTTCATGAACCCATGCTGGCTGGGCCTGATCACCTGGTTGTCCTGTACATGCTGCGTGATGACACTCAAGACGATCTGTCCCATAACCTTCCCTGGCACCTAGGTCAGCCTGACAGGCCTGTAGTTCCCTGGCTAAATACTGGCACGAGACTGATAGCCAACAAGTACCATAAGGGAAAGTTGAAACGATCTTTGAAGATAAGAAGTTCTGAGAGGCCCAGAGAGTCCACCTATGAACTTGTGGTGACATGGGTATGTGTTTTCTTTCCTTTATTAGTGAGAGTTAACAATATTACATAGAAAGTTCATTTTTAAAAGTTGCCATTTCCAACCTTGATATCAGAGGTAACTTGCAGGTAGGAAAAAGTTTCACTTGATGTCATTAAACAACTTAGTTGTTCACTTAGCCTCAGATTTCTGGGGTTACAGGCAACCTGTATAGGTTTTTTGAACCAGCTGCATCCAGCGGTTCATCAGAGAGCATATAGCAGATTATATTTCCAATGTCGTTCTTACAAATTAAGCCATCCAGGGGAGACAGTTCCACAGAAATCTGGAATTTGACCAAATGAAACTGACCTACCTTCATTATCAGGAACATGAATTTGTACAGGACTGAGTATTTTTGGTTCTTCTTTTTTTTTTCCCTATAGAAAAATATTGTGTCTACAAGATGGTGGAAGTGGAAACCTATAAAAAATGGTTGATTCGTTGCAAATTACAATCCTCTTGCAGCTGTACAGAATAATAATTGTAATTAATAACTTAGTAATATTCTGTACAATGTCATGACCTGATAGGTATTTCATCTATAATTAATTTTACTTATCATTTTGGACAGATATATTTTTAGAAATAAGAATGACAGTATTTGTCTGTTTAACTGCTAACATTAGTCTAATTTCATTCGTAGTGAATTTTTGTTTCTGATTTGCACCAATGAAAACAAAATCAGATGCATGTGCTGGTTTTGGCTGGGATAGGGTTAATTTTCTTCACACTAGCTAGTATGGGGCTATGGTTTGGATTTGTGCTGGAAACAGTGTTGATAATACAGGGATGTTTTCATTACTGCTGAGCAGGGCTTACACAGAGTCAAAGCCTTTTCTGCCTCTCACCCCACCCCACCAGCGAGGGGGCTGGGGGTGCACAAGGAGTTGGGAGGGGACACAGCTGGGACAGCTGACCCCAACTGACCCAAGGGATATTCCATACCATATGACATCATACACAGCATATAAAGCTGGGGGAAGAAGAAGGAAGGGGGGGACGTTTGGAGTTATGGCGTTTGTCTTCCCAAGTAACCGTTACGTGTGATGGAGCCCGGCTTTCCTGGGGATGGCTGAACACCTGCCTGCCCATGGGAAGGAGTGAATGAATTCCTTGTTTTGCTTTGCTTGCATGCGTGGCTTTTGCTTTACCTATTGACTGTCTTTACCTCAACACACAAGTTTTCTTATTTTTACTTTTCCAGTTCTCTCCCCCATGCCACTGGGGGTGGTGGGAATGAGTGAGCAGCTGTGTGGGGCTTAGTTGCTAGCTGGGGTTACACTACAACACACATAATTCCTGAAAATTACCTTAAAGCTAACTAAACCTGTGCTTGCTTTTACCAAGGTACAAAAATAGATTTTTTTCCATATAAAAATAAGATGAGAAAATATGGACTTACTTACCTTTACTGTCTGGAAGTTGCTGTCCATTTCTTCCATTTCAGTAATGCAATAGCTGTAGAACTAAAAGATAGGCTCGGAGAACATTTGTTTTAAAATTTACTCTTTGGGGAGCTATTGGATTTATATGCTTTTTTATCAAAAAAGTCAAAACAAAAACGATGGTGAAAATTAGAATGCATAAATAGACCATGTACCTAGTTATGTCCTATAAATCATGCAGATGAGTTTTCTTAAGTGGGGAAAGGCAACACAAGAACAATGAAGAAATGAACCTGTTTCTAAACCCTAATGTGATGATAGTCTGTTGTTCTAGAGACACTAGAAATGCACATGTACACAGAGGCTTATAGAGCTTTGCTTACTTCTCAAAGGGAAGTGATAAATGGGGGAAGGCATCCCAAGGGGTTCCCTTAGTTTAACAAAAACAAAAGTACTTTTCAGTACATTGCGTTTTCCTTATGTCTTCCCTCAAATAAAATGAATTATGCACACAGACTGTTTATTGTCAGTTTGCATGCTGTGGAATTTCTGTTGTAATAACTAGGGCTCTGAGGACTTGTCTGTAAATGCTTTTCCTGTTTATTTATGTGGGTTTTATTAATACAAATGCTTATCTCAACCCCAACATTTTACCCCCCCGCCAAAAAAAGACGCGTTATTAATTTGGGCAGAGCGAATGGTATAGGAAAGTTTACAGTCCTGCAGGATTGATTGTGAGATTTTTTGCATTCTTTATATACTTACAAAATGGATTTGCTAGGTGATTAAGTTAATTTTATAGCTAAATTAGCTGTAGGATTTAGGAGTAGTCATGCACAGTCAAAAAGAAAAGTGCATATAAAAAAACAACCTGAGGATATTTTTATGTAACTCCATTCTGTACACAAATATGGCAATTTTTTTTTTAGGCAGGTGCAGTTCTGCCTTCTTTCCCCAATAGCCTGAAGCATGAGCTCTGTCAGGATCCAGAAAATACGTGGAGCAATGCTTATCGCTCAAGACAGCCACTGTGGAAGATGTCTTCTGAGAACGGTGGGGACACACACTCAAAAGGACAAATGCTGCCAAAATGCACTTGTAGCTTCTTTCTTTATAAAAACCCAGCTGCATCAGTCTCTATCATCGTAGTAGTCCAGTAGTTGCAATATTTACCCAGAAACTGCTAAGAACTAGCTTGTATGCTTTGGGAAGATTTTCCCCTCTCAGAAAGCTATAGTCAGTTAGCAGTTAACCCTTTCACATCTTTTCTCCTCCTGCCATGTGAATCTTTCCTCGTTTTCAACACAGGGTAACACTCTGAATGTACCTACAGGCTACTATGTTTTGCATTCAGCAGTCAATGGATTTAAAAAAGAAATAATCTTGAGGGCAAGTCAAGACTCCAGGACTCCACACTCTTAAGTCAAGGCATTAGGTACTAGTGTAAAAGCATTTCTGATTAAGTGTTAAACCCAGTATTTTGTATTTTGTACAAGGAGGACATCACAATGTTTTTAGCACAAGATTTTTTTCCATTCTTTCAAATTTGGCATCTTCCTTCATGAACCTTTTGACTCTGGACTCTGAGGAGGCTGTGATGCCTGAATTGCAGCGAGGACACGGAAATTGGACTTCTCCTATGCTCAGGATTTTCCACTGCTAACTGCTGAGGTCCTAGCAATTCCCTAATGAATCTGAGGGTCTCTGTATTGTCTCCCCAAGGGAACTAGTTCTCCCCACAGCGCTGCGGAGAAAGCCCGTGGTGGGCTTTGGCTTCCATTTCTTGGAACCAGTCACCTAAAAAATAACCATTGCAAAAAAATCACTGCAGTTCTTTATCCATCTGTCTTTAGTGGTGGTGTGAGACAATTTTACTCTAAGTTGCTAGTACTGAAGGAGTCCTACTTCACTGAAGTATTGCCATCGAAAACAGCTAGGCAGGGAAGCTGTTCTTGGAGGATATCTTTGCTCACTGAAGCAGATTATAGGACTCCACAGACTTACACAATCTTGAAAAAGTAAAATGATGCAGAAAGCTTATTTTGGCTAAGGTTTCTGTGGCTCCCTGTCCGCATTATAAATGTGCTCATTAGAGGCCATCATAAGAGGTCTGCATTTATGTTTGAAGTTAAACACCTGCACAACTTTTGGCACAATGGGGTCATAGCTAATACCAGTTCTATTGGTAGTTATTTTCACCTGCTGTCACACTAGTTTGTTTTCTATATTTTAAAGAGGTTACCAAAGCACCATAACCTCATTAATTATTGTCAGGGCATGAAAAGCTCGGTGAAGAACTTCAATTCCTACAGAAAAAAAAAAAAAAAAGAAAAACTGAGCAAAAGCTCTATCACCCCTTTGTATGAATATTAAAATAATGTAATAAAAATCAGGGTTTTGACAACTACTACTACAAAAACACCTATCGTAACAGATTTCAACAGATGACTTACTGCGTGTTGCTCACAGACCTTATTATGAAGCAAATAATGAAACCCAAACCAAACTGTCCTACATTATGCTCATAAAAAGCATCTGGTTTCTTTACTGGAAGAAATCAAAACACAGGCCCTAAAACCACCAGGTAACCTCGACCAAACGTAGCACAAACAAGGTTACGGAGCCCTATTACACCCTAACATTCTCCTGCTAGGGCCACGTTGTGCTTACCTGTAAGATACGGTTTTGGCAAACACTACCAGTTCTTCATCCCCTTTCCCAGTGTGTAAATAAGGTTTAATTAACAAAATAATCACTTGCAGTAGAACTACATTTCCCAGACTGTTTTGCAAAGCAGTTATCTTTCAATAGCTCTCAAGACCCAGATAACAGCAAACCTCCTTCTTGAACCTTTGTCAGGGACTGGATGTTAAGACCCAGTCAAATCAGCCACTACAACTGGTATTGTAGAGTTGTTCTCAACTCAGGGTTTGCAGGTATTTGTAAACAAAGACAGAAGATTAATCTTTTATAGGGACCTTAACTTGTCTCAACTTACTCTACTGTTACATCTGTACACTGTTGTAGATTATAACGAATTTCCTTATAACAAAATTTGAAGGGGGGACAAAATTTTCTCAGAATTTCCTTACCACAGGAAGTGTTAAATTCCATGTAGCACTGGAAACATCTAGGGCTATATTAAGAGTTTCAATTTTGGGGGCCTTAAAAGAATCTTAAAAACCACAAAGGATTTGTTAATATGAGATAATATGATTTTTCACATTTTTAATCCTTGTTAACTTCTATTTGTTTCAAAATTTCTAATATTAGAGCCAAACCCCTTTTTGGTGAGTTGGTTCTAAAGCTCTGGAGGATCAGAAATTGATTAAAATTTCCAGGGCTGCTTCTTTCTCAATTTGGATAAAGAAACATGTTACAAATATCAGTAGCTGTGTGTGAGGCTTTAGGGTTTTGTGGTTTTTAAGGGTGGAGGTTGACGCCTTTTTTAACATCAGGTTAGAAATTACTCCAGTAAAGACTCCTGCTGTATCAGCAGATCTGGATGAAAGTAATCAGTATAAAATGGTGTATAGGCTTCTGTAATAAAAAAACCCAAAACAAAACAAAACCAAAAACAAAACCAAAACCAAAACCAAAAACAAAACAAAAAACCCCGAAAGAAAACAAAAGTTGAGAGCTCGGTGCAGGTAAGGAAAAACTAGTTGCAATAAAGATTTTATGAACACTAAGTTAGCTTAGAATTTATCCTTTTTTCTTCCTGTGTCTCATATGCTTTTGAAATTACATAGTCAATGTATTTTTATGCCTTTGAAATGAATATGTGGACTAAATTTTCTTATTTTTATTAACAATAACTTATATAGTTGAATAATTTTCTTCTTCTGAAGGCCACAAATATTAGTCCTCTCAGTCTCAGGACAGTCATAGCAATGAAATGCCATAATCCGTATCTTTTTAGCTCCTTGATATGGATGAACCATCCTGTAAGATTAGGGCCACAAATAGTCAATAGACTTCAATTTAATTCTTTAAGAAGAAAACAATTTACTTGTTCCTCAGATTACAGTTTTTGCTTTTCTCATCCAATATCCCTTTAAGTTTGTGTAAGTTTACAATAGAGAAGAAAAATTAGACAAGCACACCTCTTTTGACTTCCTTTCACTTTTTTTATTGAATGAAGATCTTTTGTCTTACCACTACTGTAGTAATAACACTATCCACATCTATTTTGCGAGTCCTTTCCTTTGGAGCAATTTTGAGATTGAATATTGTTTTCTGAACTTCACACACACACACACCCCCCATACTGCAGTGCATAGCAATCTAACTAAAATGACTGAAGCATTAAAATTTTAATTATGAAGATTTTATTCAGAATTTATTCTTCAAAAGCCCATAACTTTTATGTTAACCTTTCACAAGTGTCTTCCTCTGGCCTTTACATTTAGTGAGACACAGAAGACCATTAGTCTGCAGCAATTTTATTGCAGAAGGTTTTAAATAAAAAAGACTAATCATTAACCTTTTCAGCTAAAAAGGGGTTAATTGGGAGATAGTATTGCTAGTATTATTTTCATAACTGTTGAAGACTGAAACATGCTAGAAGAACGGTGTGGAAAAAAAGGTGGATGCTTTCACATGCAATTTACTCATTCCACATGTAAATAGATACAGTGGTGTCAATTTAGCGTCTTCTATGAGCCCTGAATTAACTTGAAAAAGAATTCATACTGTGGAAAATGGTATAGTGGGGCGTAGAGTTAGGTTTTTATCTTATATTTAATATAAGAAAGGGTAACTGGGCACTTGTATAGAGACTTAGATTCTAACAGCATAACATAATTATTCACATTCTTTAGGGTAGATGAATATTAACAAACAAGTTCACAGGATGTGTAAGAACAACCTGCATAATGTGAACAAGTGGGATAAACATTATATACATTGTCTTAGAGCTTTAGGGCAAAAGCTCAAGTCCTACAGTGAGCTTTGTCCTGGTGCACTTGCATCCCATAACACTTTACATCAAAGGAGATGTCTGTAGGTATAGGAAAAGGTCCTTATCAGGGGCATTGTATCCAATTTTCTGGCAAAGCAGTTCAGCAGATATTAGTGTCCCCTCGACTCTTTCCTTGGGCAAACTGTTGGATTAGATGACCTTGTGGGGTCTGTTCCACTCTGTTTTTCTTCGGTTCTGTGTCACGCAGCTCACTGTAAGACTGTGTTGTCAAGAAAGAAAATTCATGCTGATTTTTTTCCTGCCTGTAGAGGACAACAGCATCTGCCAAAGCAATCTTTTATAAAGCTGCAGCTCACCACTGGCCCGTTGTGTTAAGGAAACTTGAATATTCGTATTTTCTTCCATATGAAAAAACAGCAAGACTTTAACACTACCATAGCTAAATACCATAAATCTTGAAATGAAAGCATATGTTTCTTTCACACATTCCCACTTTTATGCTTTAATTTGTCCCAGCCTACCTGAAGTGTTTTTACTCAGATTAGATCTGTTACTAGTAAAAAATTATAGCTGTTCTATTTATGTGATATTAAAAAAAATGAAATAGAAATGTATCTGGCTATACTTAGGATTGGATATTTTTAGGATTGCTTCCTAACTGCTGTGGAAACCTAACGCAATACAGAACATAAGAGATGACGTTATTATCCTTATAGCTATAATATAGGCCATCGTGAAGAAAAAAAAAGAATACAGTAATAAATATTAAAATCTAATTATTTGTGTCATTTAGAACATTGTATTTGTTTTATAATACAACAAAGAATACGGCACATTTGTGTAACATATTCTGTTTATTGAAAAACAAATACAAAATGAGATAATTTTAACTGCATATTGTATCATGTGAACAAAAGATCTGTGGCAAAACACCAGAAAGAAAAAAAACTCCACAGTAATGAATGAAAAAATCAGTAGCTGGGAAACTTACAGCTAGGGAGCCATTTGTTCTTTAGGATTGTTATGCTAATTTTCAGGACTTGCTGCAGCAGCAAAGTTGAGATTTAGGATGAATGCATCAATTACTAACTACTAATACTATAAAAATATCCTTAGCTTCTCAAGGTAATTTAAAAGACCCATTCATATCCTACTTTTCAAGCATTGCACTTTTACTTGAACTCCATGAGAGGTAAACTCTTCAAAAGTTCAAAAGTAAAAAAAAAAATTTACAATTCCCTTAAGAAAACAGAAGTGGTTTCCTTGGGAAGTAGTATCATCTAATTCTCTACTAATTTAAAAAAAAAAAAAAAAAAAAAGTCTGTCTGGAGGCCTGTGAATAAGAGCCAGAATTGAGGTATTAGCCCATTGATGTATTATTCTTACAGAAATGTTTGCTTGGATACATTTCAAGCCTTACTATGCATTTCTTACCCAAGCTTACGTTCATGGCTGTTCACTGCCAAAATAAGAAAGTGCATCAATAAAATTCAAACTATTGGTTTTTAGTAATGTCTTTTTGACAAGAATATGTTTTTCAGTTTAAGTCACAGAACCGCATTAAGTCAGTATCCTAAATTATTAAGGAAAATGATTGGGTGAGGGAGGGAAACTACATTTCACTAAAATCTTTTAGCAGGAAATCAAAGGCATATTTTTATCTTAACATTTCACTTTATACACTGATCTATAATGAAATAGCCCTGCTTCTTACTTTCCCTCATTTTACTAAAACTTAATATGTGGACAGAAGTGCTGTGATATTTGTGAACATATGGTCAGGACTATTGTTTCCCAATTGAGTTCTAAATTAAAAATCTGAAATCAGGTCATTCTCACTCACTGAATTCTTAGGCATACTTTGTAGAAACAGGTTATTTTTTTAATTCCCAGTGGCTTCTCTCTCTCTTTCACAGCCACAGTTCCTTTTACCACCCCCCAAAGCAACAGCTCTCTCAACTCTTCTTATATTGCTCTATTCTATGTGTTCTGTCTTGTTTCCAAAACACATTTAGGACCCACAAATCTGGGACAGCCTCTAGAATTGCTCTATAAGTCTCAAAAGCCAATCTCCTAATATATAACTGCCAGAATATACTCCCAAAGTGCTTTCCCATGGGTTTTATTAGTGCCTAGATATTTTTTTAAAATGTAACTAGATTTGATACTTCTGTAGGTTTTTTTTTTTCTTGCTAGACCATAAAAATTCCAATACACTCTTTGCAATTATAACCCGTCCTTCTGGATTTTTTTTTTTTTTAACAGGGCAGGTAAAACTGATTTTCATCTCTTAAGGTGAAATTTTGAAATTACCTAACCTCGTCAAACACTCCTAGAACTGCATGCAGTAAAGGTCGCTGTAAGACAACTAACTAGATACCACCTTATAACTGTAAAATCAACATGAGGGGTTGTGACAACTGTTGTAATAACTCTCTCTCCCATATCTCCATGTAATGCTACCTGATGCTGTGACCACTCAGCATTTAAACAATGCATGGCACAAATATTGTTTCCCTCCTGCAGTGAGATAATTAATGGGAAGATGAATTTTGATAAACAATTTTTATTGATACTTCCATCCAGACTACTTTATCTCAAGTAACAGAGAAATAAATATATGGCTATATATTTAATATAATTATTATAAAATATATAATTATTACCAAGAACTCAAGATGACTGTTCTAATGCAGTACCATATTGCAGAGCAGGCACTTTAAATTTCAGTTCATGTCTGATATAAAAGAAAACCTGAAAATGAAATCAGATTGTTACTGAAGTGGAAATTACCTAGTCTATTTACTGTCTAAAGCAAGAAATGCTAAACTTAAAGAGATAATACTTAGATTGCTTATTGCAAAAATTTAGAGAACGTTACGTTTAAGTAAGGAAACATTTTATTTCAAAATATAAGACCAAAACACAATGACTATAAGTTCCATTAGAACTGAATTTACACTTACATGATGGAGTTAAACCGCGATTTGCTTGTGAGACAAAATTCATAAATATGGCATCTGGCATAACTCTGCCTTGCCACCATAGGTACTATCTTTTTCTATTACTAATAATTATTGATATATACACAGCTGAAATCTTTTTCAAAACAATTGTTTTGCATATATTTGCTACCTGCTTTGTGATATTACAAAATTAAGCAATGAGATACATATGTAACACATCAACATTCAGCATGGAGCTGGTATTGATAGGTGGCTTGAAAGCTTGGGCCTTAGAAAACAGAACTACTTTGTGTTAAAAGTGCAAATGACATTATTTGGAGCTAGACGTAAAAACATGCTAGCCTTTACAGCAATTGTTAGTGAGCTGAGCAAATCTCTGATGGCAACTGTTTGATCGTTCTGTTTCTGTCCCTTATCTCTCTGCATCACAAAAGAACATAGGATACTGAGAACACTTTGCATTGCTTGATCCTTCCGTTGTAGGACATTTGCCTGGCAGAGCGAGAGCACTTATAAAATCCATGTTTCACATACTGATTTGCCTGTATACTTTGAGCAGGAGCTGGGTCTTGCTTTCTTACACGGTGAGTTCATCCTCTTTCTTCTGTTACCCGCAGAAGCTGTGGAAGGAGCATGCTCCCATTCCTAAACAGAAGAAGAACAGGATAGAGTGCTTTATGGGTTTTTTTTTTCTAGCAGTTCCTTCGAGGCTCTCCTACAGCTGCTGCTCTGTTTCATAATCTCACTTCGGATATGCAGACTCTTGAAGGTCACTTAAAAGCGTCATTGGTTTTGTGTGTACTTTGGTCTCATCATAGTCTGCAAAGTTTTCATGAAGTATGTTCTGGCTCAGTCTCACAGAAGTAGCTGGTGCAGGTGAGCACCTGGACTAAAACCCCTCATCCTCCAGCATTTTAAATATTTTTTTTCCCAAAAGAAAAACAGACATTTTACTGTTATCTGTCGTTCCTCTTAAGAGAAGCTTAAGAAATACTTTTTGTAAGACTGCTTCATGATTACTCTGTCTGAGTTAACTCTGTTTAAAAGCAAATGCAATAAACTATCATCACCAAATGGCCTCTATTATATAATAACTTTAGTTTACTCTAGCTCTCTGAGGATCTGAGCAGTCTGAATAATGATATTTTCTGATATATTATCAGAAAAAAAAGGAACTATCTACAGTTTTCATGCAGAGTAATGAAAGAAATGGGCCATGGGTAGATCAGAAAAGAAGTGTTGCAGAAAATAGTGGTATATAGAAGATATTAATGCAGCAGATTTCTTTCAGGGTTGGAGTAGATAATATTCTTCACCCTGAATAGCCACTCGTTCCACTAGGTAACAAGGAAAAAGGCAGGGGTATTTTCAAAGCTGAGGTATCCAGTAAACTCATACAAGCAGAGAGGAAAACACAGGTTATCATTCTGAATTGAGTTCTGTTTCTTTTTAAAGAAAACATCACCATACAAAGATAAATGTTGTGACACTCATCAAGGTCTTACTAAGACAACTGATAAGTTATGGCTGATGAGGCCTTGGTAGTTAGGAAAGACAGTCTGTGAAAGACAGGCTTTGAATGGGATTGAATATAAAAGAAAAAATAGCAACAAACATTTTCACACTGGAAAAAGCTGTCATTAGAACAAAAGAGAACATTCATTAGCACACAACACAATGTGCTAAAAGAGGTGCAACCAGGAAGAAGACAGGTATAACAAAGATAAGAGTGCAGTGGGTTTGGCATCACCCACATTCGGAGCAATAAAAGAGGTATGTGGGAGGACCAGATGCATCAAGGTTTGCAATGCATTTGACTGTCCAGCACTAGAGAAGACAGTCACAAAGTGCACAAAGCAAACCACTTTTATAAGCGTACTACACAGGAAAATGGGGAAGTAAAGAGCATATAAATTTGGAAAAGCACCTAGCAGAGGAATTTAGCAACACTATAACACACAGTACTGGATCAAGAAAGGAGTAGTAAGGAAGTATTTATATCCAAATATGGTACAATAGAAAAAGAATATACAAAAAAGTCTTTTCACCATGATAATGTTGATATCTTTTGCATCATTAGAACAATATGAAGTGAGTATTAGCAAGTATATAAAGGAAAATGTCAAAATCTAGATGTCTAATAAATACATTTACAAAGCCAATACTGGGACAGAGAGCTGTAAAATCATTGCACCTTATTTAAAACAAAATTAGAAAGGGCTCTTTTAATCTTACAAAATACTTCAGAGCAGAGAAAATAAAGTTCGCCATGATGCCTACAGGCACATCATATGATCAAGGTATATGTACATGCAGTTCCAGGACTATGTGTGCTGTTACAACTGCTATTAGCAATAACGCCTGAAGGAAAGCAATAAGCCCTTTGGATCATAGCATATATGAATATAATGAAAAAGGTGGTGAACTCACTGCAATGAATTGCCTCAATTACTGCACTAGAAACTGGAGAGACTGTTCTGATACAGTGCGTTAGCTTTTAAGACCTAAAAAGAACGATAAGGTGGAAGCTAAACTTTACCTGCTACAGATGATGCAATTTTTTTGCTCTCCGGGTCTCCTACATTCTACGTACTACGTGTTCTACCTGGGTACCAGGAGTTCAGGCCAGGCAGAGTGCAGCAACCCACTTTTCAGCTCTCTGGAAGATGGCAGTTCAAGAAAATGCTTTTTATCATGACTGTTGCATATGAGATTTTTAAGGAAGGTGCAATGATATACTAGAAGGACTGTTTGGAATTAGCCATTGTTGATACTATACTGAAATAACAACAACAACAAAAGATTATGGAAAAATCCTAATGTCACAGGCAAAAGATACAAGGAGATGCAATCTAAAATTCAATTACCATTGATGGAAAACTGGCGTTAATAATTTTGGTTATGTCTAGGTATAGAGACGGATCTAACTCTCCAGAGTTAGTGCTTAAAGCAAATAAAAATATACTTACAAGAGCTGAAGAACGTAATAAAGATGATGACTAAGACTGGCAGAAATCTAGAGCAATTGGGGAGGGAAGGATGAAAACAGTATTGGGCTCACAGTCTGAATGATTTCACAGATGATGTTTTCCATAACATGAAAGATTTAGTCATTTACTTGTTCTACTGTAGTATCCTAGCTTATTCAAAAAAACACACTGTAGGCCAATACATAACAAGAAGTTAAGGGTAGCCCTTCATTAATGTAAAATTATGGTTATCAGAATAGTAGTTACCTGTGGATACTATACATATTTTTTCTTTCATCACACTTATGGGTACACAGGAACTGTAGAAACTAAACATAACCAGTTCAGATTCAACAAAAATCTTGATAAAGTTTTGGCTATTTCAGTGCTGACTCTACAATAAAAAATACAAATGTACAACTTGAACGAGGCATATATTTGTTAAAAAAAAAAAATCTTCTTTGCATAACTTTTGTACAATACAGAATATGGTCCAAACCCCTGGCTCAAGCAGGGTCGCCTGGAGCCAGTTGCCCAGGACCGTGTCCAGATGGCTTTTGAACATCTCCAAGGAGGAAGACTCCACAGCCTCCCTGGGCAACCTGTGCCAGTGCTCGGTCACCCTCAAGTAAAAAAGCGCTTCCTGATGTTCAGAAGAAAACTCCTGCATTCCAGTTTGTGCCCCATGGCCTCCTGTCCTGTCACTGGGTACCACCAAAAAGAGCCTGGCTCCATCTTCTTTGCACCTCTCTTCAGGTATTTACATATATCAATAAGATCCCCCCTGAGCCTTCTCTTCTCCAGGCTGAACAGTTCCAGCTCTCTCAGTCTTTCCTCATAGGAGAGATGAACCAGACCCTTCATCATCTTCATGGCCCTTTGTTGAACTCTATGCAGTATGTCCACATCTGTCTTGTACTGGGGAGCCCAGAACTGGATACAGTTTTCCGGGTGTGACCTCACCAGTATGAAGCAGAGGATAAGGATCACCTCCCTCAACCTGAGAGCAACACTCCTCCTAATGCAGACCAGGACACCATTAGCCCTCTTTGCAGCAAGGGCACATCGCTGGTTCATGTTCAACTACGTGCCCACCAAGACCACCAGGTCCTTTTCTGCCAAGCTGCTTTTCAGCTGGGTGGCCAGCAGCATGTACTGCTGCCTGGGGTTATTCTTACCCAGGTGCAGGACTTTCCAATTCCCTTTACTGAACTTCATGAGGTTCCTGTGAGCCCATTTCTGATCTTTAAGACCATAAAATAAAGTATAAAAAAAAAGAAAAATAGAAGACTTGAATGAACAGATGCATGTTTGCAGGAAGAAAGTATCTTATGTTGAGTGTCGATCTGCTCGAGGGTAGGAAAGCTCTGCAGATGGATCTGGACAGGCTGGATCGATGGGCCAAGGCCAATTGTATGAGGTTCATCAAGGCCAAGTGCTGGGTCCTGCACTTGGGTCACAACAATGCCATGCAATGCTACGGGGTTGGGGAAGAGTGGCTGGAAAGCTGCCCAGCAGAGAAGGATCTGGAGGTGCTGGTTGACAACTGGCTGAACATGAGCCAGAGTGTGCCCAGGTGGGCAAGAAGGCCAACAGCATCCTGGCTTGTATCAGGAATAGTGTGGCCAGCAAGAGCAGGGAAGTGATCGTCCCCCTGTACTCGGCGCTGGTGAGGCCACACCTCGAATACTGTGTTCAGTTTTGGGCCCCTCAGTACAGGAAGGATATTGAGTTGCTGGAGCATGTCCAGAGAAGTTGGTGAAGGGTCTGGAGCACAAGTCTTCTGAGGAGTGGCTGAGGGAACTGGGGCTGTTTAGCCTGGAGAAGAGGAGGCTGAGGGGAGACCTTATCGCTCTCTGCAACTACCTGAAAGGAGGATGTAGCAAGGTGGGTGTTGGTCTCTTCTTCCAAGTTGCTAGTGATAGGACAAGAGGAAATGGTTTCAAGTTGTGTCAGGGGAGATTTAGATTGGATAGTAGAAAAAATTTCTTTACTGGAATAGTGGTGAGGCGTTGCAACAGGCTGCCCAGAGAGGTGGTGGAGTCACCATCCTTGGAGGTGTTCAAAAAACGTGTAGATGTGGCACTTTCAGGGCATGGTTTAGGAGACATGGTGGTGTTGGGTTGATGGCTGGACTTGATGATCTTAGAGGTTGCTTCCAATCTTAATGATTCTATGATTCTATGTTAGGAAAAAAAGGGTTCAGGCATGTAAGTTCTGTGCCACCATATTTGTAGTCACTATATGAAAACAATATAACAACTTTTTGAAAGAAACAACCTTAACAAAGCTGACAATGAAATAAACTGCATTAGGGATGAAAACTGGGTAACCTTTGAACTCTGGGGCAAAAGGTATAAAAAAGAAAGCCATGAATTTTTACAAGAAAGCATCCAGAGCTTTTGAAGACACTTCATGATGGATGTCTTGATATGCCAGTATACTCTTGTCTATTTTTTCATACTTTAACCCACATGCAATTATAAAAAAAAAAAAAAAAAAAAAAAAAAGAAATGGCCACAGGAATATTTGAAAAAGGAGTGCAATGGTAATTTCCATGTGCCTAATAGAAATTGGCAAGTGATACATTGGAATACTAAGGAAGCCAGCACCTACTTAGCAACATGCTAATCAGAACTGTGGTGAGTCACATCAAGGACTTATTCACTAGATGCGGTATTTGTGACAAACCATTTCCCAGAATAGACCCTGCTTCTATAGGTCTTCAGCTGTGTGCATTTTAATGAGCTGAAGTCTCAAATAAATAATGGTTTCGTAACAGTCTGTTGTGGTATGAGCTTTAAATCAGGAACCCAGAGGTAAATCAGAGGTGAGGACTACATGAGAGCCATGTAAAGTCTACCATAGTCAGTGGCAGCTTGATATGATCATTAAATAAATGGAATAACAGTAGTCATACAAAATAAAAATATGAGTGAACAGTAATTTAGGTGAAATTACAAATATTTAGGTGTACTTACAATATTAGCAACAAAGACTTAAATGATGAAAATACTACTTGTTATGCTGACCCAGCAAATAAGGAAAATGTGACCACAATAAATTCTACAGAACCTACATACCGGAGAGAGGATGCAGCTCACTTTCAGCCTCTTCACACGTAGTCCTCAGATGTCCCATTGGCTGCATCAAAAGGCACAAGAAGTAAGAAAGTGAATCTTACCCCCGAGAGTGAAGGTACTAACACTTCCTAACGTTTCTATTACATCTGAATATTAATTTTGCCATTTACAATTTTTTGCTTAGAAACAGGCAGGCACACTGTCCAGTCAGACAACTGGTGCTTTAAGGGCAGTAATAGACTCTGATGCTGGTTCTTGATTGAGGTACACCTGCCAAACTAACTTCCTCAGACTACCACAAGCATATAAACAGCAGAGCGGACATATATAAAAAACTTTTTAGGTTACTGGTGGAGAGTAGGGATAAACACATTTAAATAATGAATTTTAAAAGTTTGGACTCAAGACTTTTAAACATTTGTGAATACTAAAGCGAATACTGACTGGGCAGTTCCTTGATCAAGCTGCTTTTCAAGCTTTGTATAGATTTCAGCAGCAAGAAAGCAGTAAGTTTTTAAGAAGTTGGTGTTTCCTGCCATTCCTGGAGAGTAAGAACTACGCTCAGCAGGCTTTTCCCAACTAACCACATTCTAGGCTGCTTTCTGTGGCCTGAGGCTCATAATTTCCCATCCTTTCTGTCCTCCTCTTGTTTCATTACATCCTAGTGAATTTCATTGGAGAAAACAATATCCTGCACTTGTTATGTGCAGGGTTGAGTTTGAACAATAGGCTAAAATGTGGGTAATTTTATAATTCCTATATTATTATAGACTTGGTGAGAAACAAGTCTTCAGACATCCAGTAAGTCTTTCTCGATTGCAAGCCAGAGGGAATTGGTATAATTTGGGAAGAAATACTGTGGTTTCTTGAAACACCAAATGTTTATTTAATCAGTTACCACGGCGAATATGACTCTTACCAAGAAAGGTACATGGTGTTTTACACCATTTGTAATAAAATAGCTACCTTTCTGTCTGGGGTCCTGTATGCTGTAGAGGGACTTCAAATACATTTTTGGCTTTACTGGCAAAGATAGGGATTATTTTGCTCCAGGTCATTCAATAAAGATTACACTCCTACATATTGTTCTGTGTCAAAGTTGTATGTGTCTGCCTGTTTCACAACAGATGGCTGCATTTCAGTAGTTTTATATAAAAGATGTATATGGAAGGTTGAAATAAAACATTCATTGTAATCCAACTTCTTCCAGTTGCTTGGATGTTTTAGTTGTATCCATCAAGCTCTATGTCACGCAGGAGAACTTTTAAATTTTAACTTTTTAAATTTGTTTCTGTTAGTCCTGAGTCAAGATTTATTTGGAATGGTTGTAGTGAGATTATAAATCAGGTGTATTTCAAATTGTAACATATCAGACATTGTTTTATGAAATATTCCAGTCTGTAAAATGCAACAAGAAACGATACCTTAATATATGGTCCTTCTGTTTAAAGGGTGAAAGAGCACATGTAATTCTGAGAAGGGAACCTTAACCTCTGCTTCCAAGCTTTGAGTGAGTGATTTCTCATGCTAGCTTTTTTTCCCAGAGCTTTTTTCTCCCTGTCTTGCAAGGATATGACTAAGATACATTGCAAACCTTTTTTTTTGCATGAAACAAAGAAGTAAATGTGTGATTATTTGATTCACAGAGAGAAGAATATTTTCAGTGGTCTTCTAACTGTTGCTTATCACTTAATTTCTTAGAGGCTTTTCCAGTAAATGTCGGTTTAAAATCAACAGACAGAGAGAGGAAAATGTTACCTTAGCATTATGATTTTGGTTTCAGTGATTTAGTAACCTTCCTGTTTTGCCCTTGTGCTCTCTGTCTCGCTTCCTTTGGGCTTTTGTCAGCAAAGACTCATTGACGAAACACCTAAGGTCTAATGATGAACCTATGTAAAGCCTCAAAGCTGAAGATCAAAGTGAATAATGACCTATTATACCAAGTGTATCCACTGAAAAAATAGAATAGGCTTGAGCAAGGGCCCTTAGACTTCGCTTCTCTTTCTTGTAAAACAGGCTGCTGCTGAATCACAAGCCCACCGATGTAATTCAGTGGAAATAAGCCTTTCTGGCTAGTATTTATGAAGTGCTTTGTATTACTCACTAAAGGCATAAGTACAAAATGCTGGATAAAGAGTACCGCAGTTTGGGGTAAGAAAAGGAAGTTAAAATCGCGGTTTTACGCCTCCTTTAGGAACAAACCTCGCCTTTCGTCGTTCCCTCTCCCCTTGAGATTGGAAAGGCAGGGTCAGGACGCTGCCCGGGCTCCCCCGAGCCCCTCTCGCAGCCCCTCCCGCCTGGAGGAGCGGGCCCCGAGGGGAGGAGTGCGGCCGGCAGGAGGCGGGACGCGGCGGGACCCCGCTCCCCTCGCCGGGCTACAGCTCTCCGTTCGGGGCGCGCCCGCAGGCCGGACGCCCGCAGGCCGAGGCGCCCGCAGGCCGGACGCCCGCAGGCCGGACGCCCGCAGGCCCGCCGGCGCCCAGCAGCGCCAGCTCGCCGCTCCGGAGAGCGTCCGCTGCGGGTTTTAACGGGAGAGCGCGCTCCCCGCTCCCCGCCCGCCGCCCCTCCGAGCCGCTCCCCGCCGGGAGCCGCTGCCGGCGCGTTACCTCAGCGTCCCGCCCGCCCGCTGCGAGCGCCACCCCCGTCCCCACCACATGGGGCGGGGCGGGGCGGAGCGGGGCGGGGCGGGACAAGAGCAGCCACCAATCCGAAGCTGCGGCCCGTCCCTGACTGACAAGCCGCACCACCCAATGGGAGCCGTCACTTGAGTAGGCGGGGCGACAGCGAAGGGGGCTCTGCTCTCCCCGCCCATTGGGAGGAGCCGGGGAGGGGGGCGGTGGCCAGGGGCGGGGCTTTGGGGCTTTGGGGGGCGTGGCTTCGCCGGGGGTATTTAAACCTGGCGCGGCGGGGCTCGCTCGCTCAGTCGGCGCGGCGTCGCTGGTGGTGCGGGGTGGCCTCACGGTCTCCCCTTTCTTCTTCCCGCGCGTGTGCCGGAGGCTGGGGGCGCCCGTCCCGCCTGGGTCGGCGGCTCCCGGGGCGCCTCCCTTGCCCCGTGCGCCTCCGCAGAGGGATTTCTCGCCGCCCCTTGCCCGGTGCGGGGGGGCGCCCCCCGGCCCGCGCCCCTTCCCTCCCCGCTCCCGGCCGGGGGCTCGCGGCGCTTCCCTCTGGATGCGTCCCCGCAGCCCCGGGCGGGAGGCGGCCGGGGGGAAGCGCTGCCTCCGAGGATTTACCGCCGCCTGGGACGCGGACCCGCGCCGCCGCCGCCCCCTTCCCCGCGGGGGCACCCGGCGCCCCGGCTCCGCCGCCGCCGCTCCAGGCCGCCGCCGCCATGGACGAGAAGTACCTGCCCGAGCTGATGGCGGAGAAGGACTCGCTGGACCCGTCCTTCACTCACGCCCTGCGGCTGGTCAACCAAGGTGAGGCCGGCGCGGGCGGAGCGGGGCCGCTTCGTCCCGCCGCGGCGACGAGCCGGACCCGCCGGGGGTGCCGAGCGAGCGGTTTGCGCTTGGGTTTCGCACCGCTCGGGGGGGTGGGGGTGGTGGTGGGGGGGTACGTTCGGGTTTTGGTGTTTTGCGCCGAGGCCGCCGGTGTTCGCCGGCGGCCGCCGCCTGCCCCGAGCCGCGGCGGGGGTCTGCCCCCCCCCCGGCCCGCCGCCGCCGCCCCCCCCCCGGCCCGCCGCCGCCGCCCCCCCCCCCGACCCGCCGCCGCCGCCCCCCCCCCGACCCGCCGCCGCCGCCCCGGCGACCCGCTCGCTGCTCGAGCTGCGGATCATCCCGAGTGGAGTTGTTGTGCGGAACGGCTTGGGTCTTCTGTGCCCCGCTTGGGCTTCAGGTCGACTGGAACCCCCGAAGGTCTCCTCGTTTTACCCTGCTGATGCGTTTCCGAACAACAAATAGCTTATTGTTCATTATATGTGCGAGCCTTTTTGAAAAGGTGCCCAGAGCCGGTGTCCCTTCCTAGGCGCTCTTGGTTCTGCAACTAAAATATTAACCAACAGTGCGTTTTGGTGAATCTTTTAAAAACCCGAAAGCATATTTTCTTTCACAATTATATAACTCCAGATAATAAGCGATTCCTACCCCTTCCGCGTCTGACACGTCAGATACGGTTTAAGTGCTAGCTCTTTTGTTTCAGTGATACTGTGCTGAATAGGAAAGTAATTCTGTGTGGCTCACAACATGATTTAATGCGAATTTGGAAATACTGTATAATTGGCAGGTGACTCTCAAGTACATCTCTGGAGAGACAAACGCTTGGTACGGTCCTTGGGATGGTCAAGAGAAATAAGTTACGAGCTGGTCTTCTAATATGACTTAATGACACCCGAAATGATTTTGGCTTCAGTTGAAGTGATTACAAAGCTATGCTAGTGTACTTTGCTTCCTATGACAGGAATAGGTCTAAATCAATGTGGCTTCTTTTAATGCATTGTTGTAGTTTTTGATGTGTAATGGACTGTGAATGCACATCTCTAAATCAGAAGGAGAATCAGCTATTGCCTGAAATATTTGAGTGAGGAGTAGCTGTCACAGTTTCAGCCGTGGAATGCAAGTGCCATGTGATTTGTAGCTGCACGCCCTTGGATGGTTGGTGTTTTACATGTTTTTCCTGACTTTGTAAAAATACCACTGTTAATAGTGGGAGGGGAATTACGTTAATAAATATATATTTGTATTGTTTGCTGTAAATAAAAAATTTGTTAATTTAGCTTGATGGCTGAGAATTTAAGGCTGCAAATTAGTGAAGTTCTTCAGCTAGTGAAAGAAGAATCTTTTTTGCATACGTAAATTATTTAAGGAAGTTACAGAAGTATGTGATTTGAAATTTTACAGATGGCATTTATGAAAGTAGATATGACTGTATGGCTGTTAACAAAATAGTGACTTTTTGGGACTATGATAGTTTTTTGAGGCTCTCTTGAAATGAGAAATTAGAGGACAAACTTCTGCGTGCTTTTATCGTGTAATACTTGGTATCTGCATGCATACTTTCCGCTCCAAAAATAAATGATATTGTCAGTGGAAAAAATGAGTGTAGATGGATGTGGATACAACATCTTTATTCTAGTATGTCTCTAGATTTTTTGCTTGCTTTGAAAGTGAAGTCTTACACTAAATCTGAAGTATTTCGTGTCAGAGATGGGTAAAAAAAGATTAATGAGTGACTATCAACTGGTTAACTGTAGTTTAAAATGCAAATTTCTATAGTATCTATGTAGAATAAGTATTTTAGACAGTTGTAGAGTCACCAAAGAACCAAATAAAAGTGAAGTGACTGTCTAATACAAGTGGGAAGTGTAAGAAGAGATGTTTTACAAACCCATCCTGTCATGGCACTAACTCTATCAGTGACTGTTTTATATTCTCAATTGTAACAATTCTGTGCAGTTAAATGAAGGCAAATATTAGTGGAAATGTATATGTAATAGTTCTGGCTTGTACTTCATATGTCAGGTCCACTGAGTTCTGTCTACGATAGCTCAGTGAGCAGGCAGATGAAATGGCTTGTTTAATATTTTTAAACTGGGTTTGTTTACCTTTTCAATTTAGAATGAAAGATGTTTTCTCAGTTTGGCTTCTTCCAGGTATGTGTGAGAATGTCTTAGCAAGGGTTTTAAGTGCTTAAAATAACCAGCTTAATTATGTAATAGCATTTTGATGTCTTAATACTATTACATTTACTATTTGTATTTACTTAAACTGAAATACTGTAAAACAGCCAACTTCAGAAACTCAAGATTGATTTCTAAGAATTGTGTGGTTGAATTAGTAAATCCTTTCAGAATGCTGAAGGAATTGAAGTGTGTACTGTGTAGACAAAAGAGCCAAATCACTAACAAATTTCTAACAGTGTTGAAAATTGGTTTCTAGGGAAAAGTCCTGTGTTGAGACTTCCAAAATCTGTTAATTATAGTTCTCAAATGGAAGTGGACACATTTGCATATTATGCTTATAATTACAAATTATAATTTGGGTACACACAAATTACATAATTTTAAATGATAAAGGGAAAAAAGTGGAGCTTGACATGATTTTAGAATTCCAGGGTAGCCTTTCAGTTGAAGAAGAACAATGTGGAGATAACTAGGATTCTGCAAGAATACTTTCCTGGGCAGGATTATTAATCTGTATTTCAGAATGAAGAGATGATGGCATCTCCTCTTGCCCTAACAAAACCTTGTTTTAAGCATTTTGAAAGTATTAAAATCAAAGATCAGTGTCCTTCATTGTTCCTGCAAAGTACACGGAAGTGCTGTTTTTTCTCGTTGAAAACTCTGCTGAAGTATTTGACAACTTGTCTCTTGGGACACAAATATAAGACCTATTGTTAAATTTTGCTTTAAACAGTCATTGACACATTCAGCTGCTGCTTAAATTTTAGAACAGTAGGAATCTTTTGCAGGAGACTAGACCTTGATCTAAGATTATTTACTTATATTTACATGTTATAGATTGGAAGTAGCCTTGTTTTGCATGTGTAGTAAGGTGACCCTGCTAATAGGATTAATTTGCAGCTGGTACCAGACAGTGGCAACTGGAACATTATGTCCAATTATAAGTTCTGTAATTGAAGTACCTTGGGAAGGATGAGCTTCTGTGAAGAAGCAAGAGTTAAGTACATGTCCCTATTTTCTTATTTTCCTATTCACAACTCCCAGGTGCTCATCTTTATACAAAATCTGAAAAGGATTTTTGTATGTGAAAGTGATGCTTGTTCTGAAATCAGGCTTGTTCTTTGTGTTTATCATTGCAAGGCACTGAGCGGCTTTACTTTTTTAACTTTTTTCAAGACCTTCTGAAGGCTGACTTTGTTTGCATTTGGGGTTGTATGTAAATGTTGGTAAATGTGCAAGTGTAATGTTGATTGTCATAACTTAGTTCACGAGTGATGCTGTAAAAATATTGAAAGGTCTGTAAGAGAAGAGTTATTTATCTTCTTCTTCACATATATGTATAGTATTGATTTATGCCAAGTATTTTGTGAATGTTGGGTAAAATATGTGAAATTGCAGATGGAGGAAGCTAACTGTAAATGAAACATGTTGATACCAGACATGTTTTGTAACAGGGGAGATGTTAAGATGGATGCCTGGCACTTGTTTGATTTGTGTAATGTTAAATGTGTAGGTGGAGAGGACTCTGATCAGTTAGGGCAGCTGAAATCCTTACGAGTCCTAGTGCCATTGCTGAAAGACAGCTTTTACTTTTCTGTAGGCTGTACCTGTGGAATTCTTCCTTACAAGCTCATTTTAGCTACTCTGAGATTTGAGGTAATGTCTTAAATTGGCGAGGCTTCCTTTAAATTGTCAACGAGATGATGTACAGGAATAACAAGCTTTCCTATCAGTAGATGGCTGTATGTGCTAGCTGTATATTGAATGACTTTACCGAGCAATGTGACTAGTAATGATCAGTAGAGGCTTGCTGGTTCTTGTGTCAAATTTTGAGTAGGAGTTCAATAATCAAATAGACCGGTACCTCCCTAAGTATCAGGGAGAATGGAGTGTGAGGAAAAGTGTACTGACTTTCTGCATTGTAGACAATATTAACTGTCTGATTTTTTTTAGCAGGTAGGGGATAGCTTTGTAAAAATGTTTGAAGTAGGAACTTATAAATTGAGGTTCCGTAGATGTTATTGATTTTGAATAAATCTACCTTGGTATGCAAGGGCTTCTAGGTGCTTAGTAAGGATTTTCTTTAATTTTTCACAAATAGAATTCTAATTTTTCACAATTCTAAAAGATGTACTTGATTATATGTAGTGAAGTGACATACATCTGTCATGATATAAATAATCGGTTTGCTGCTGAATCATCTGCTTTCCTCTGAGGACAGACACTTCATGGCATGGAACAGACATGCATGGTGCTGCTTGTTCCCAGTCCCTAATGGTGTTATAGGTACTCTGTTGCTGTATAACCTCGAGCTCTCCTTTGTTTCTCATTGTAGTCTCAATCGTATGAGCAACGCTTGTTTCAAATGTCCTGCTCTTGGAGTCTGACAAAACACTTTGTGAAGGTCATAGGCGTTTTGTGAAGCAAATAGAGCTGAAGGAATCTGGGTTTTAAGATTACTCAGAGCATCCCATTAATTTGAATAAAATAGTTTTGTAATTTGCCCTTCAGACAAAGATTTTTCAGACAGCAAGTCACTAAGTTCTTTCTTAGAGGTTAACTACAAAGAAGAAACTCTTCTGTTGTCTTTCAGTAATCGGACTTCAAAACAACAATCTATGAAAATATGCAGGAGGAATTGGTTATTTGGCAGGCTCAGCATGATGAGAAATTTATTGACAGTAATAGGAATGGATATGGGGTGATGGTAGCACCATAAAACCAGGGAAGGCTGATTCTAGTTTTAGGTTCTTAAAACAGCATGAAAAGAATAAGACTTGGAGTGAAGAAGGGATATTCCAGAGATTGTCCCTCATGTCTCAGCCTTCCTTGTGAAGTTCTGAAGTGTTACTGAACACTTTTGTAATGGTTGGCTCTTTGCTTTTATTGCAGTGAAACTCTGTTGGGAAAGTCATAGGACTTACTAACAATTAGATTCCAGTCTTGGTCTCTTAAAAGGCTGGGGAAGTGATTTATCAGCTATTCCAGTCATGTTAACAGGGATGCTGTGAAATGCAGCTGAAGATAACCATACATAGTTCACCCTAGGCTCATCATGCTCTGAGGCATGACTCCTAGCCTGCAGCCACTCACCGATGATCACATTTAGTCTAAAGCTGACTTATAATTCACTTGCACACTTACTTTGGCAGTCAATGAGAGAGCTGGAATTTAAAGGTTTCAGATTTAAACTGACATGGTTTGTCACTTTCAATCCTTTTTGACACCAGGCATGCAAATTAAAACTGTAACCTTCTGAGTACTTATTTACTGGAGAAATCAGAAAGAAGGTCACAGCACTGAGTGGCTGCTCTTCTGGCCTGTGGTTTGTTTGACTTAACTTGCATGTACTTAATACGTGTCACTTAATATGACCTTTCTACCCCCTGAGTTTTTCCCTGCTCTGACTTCAAGTGTAATTCAGAAACAAAATAATTTAGGATGTGCTTTGATTTGAAAGACTTGGGTATCAAAGTTCAGAGTTGAGTAGTCTCTGTAAAGTATTCAGTGTGGTACTGCATGACTTTTTAATTAGTATTTAGCAGTTTCAGTAAAAAGCATGTTTAAATGGATTAACTGGTAACTGACACACCTAATATTTTATGGTGAATTAACTGACTTCTTAGCTGAGCTCCGCTGGAATCTTGCAAGCTTAATGTTTACATTATTAATGCTGTTTCAAATAGAAAATGATAAAGGACAGGATGTTTATACTGGGCCAGTGGAGTATCTTGATAAAGTGAGGTGATCTATCCTGAGACCTGGGAAGGCAAGTCTCACCTGTGCAATGGGAGCTGCATAGTAGGGGTTGTAGTAGTTCTGGGAATTACTTTAGAGCCATATATTGCTAGCTAAATGTGACTTCCAAGTACAACACTAGCTGGAAAATTAATATCTTTATGTCCTCAAGCTAAGGCCATAAGGGCATATGGACTAGGGAATTTCATTTTCTTGTGACACTCTAGGTGCCGAAGTCCATGTGTTTTAATCTTTGAAGTTCATGGAAAAAACACAATGCTTTGCAAGCTTGAAGGTCTGTAGGCCTCTTGCTAGTCTGGTTTGTGAAAATGATCATTAACCTGTGGTTTGAGTACCTTACTACCTTCACAGAGGTAAATAAAGGTGCTAAGATGCCCTTTAAACTGGTGATGAAATGTCTGGCCAAAAAAGTGCAAATGAAAAAATAAAGCACAGTACTTTAGCAATGGATGATTAACTCTTAAATATAAGAACTGGTAGATTTTTGCATCTTGACATCTTTGATTCAAAAAGATGCATTTCTAGACACTTGACTAAATTGTTAGGCTCTCTACTAAACTGACAATGACTTGGGATATACCGTAGATGTAGGCTGGCTACTTATGGCAAGAGCAAATTAGAGTAGCAACTGGAGAGGTGGAATGAAGAAACATTGTTAAGCTGAGAAAGCTGTATTTTTGAGTGTCTCAACAGCTGAGCAGTGCATATGTTATTCTTTGTTTATCCTATTTTAAAATATTCCTTTGCTTCAACTCAACTTTGTCATATTTATCACTTATTGTTCTCTTATGTTGTCTTTTTCATTCTTTTGCCTTATTGTCAAGGTAAAATTAATAAGAAACTGTAAAGTTAAATGGATTTCCTTCCTTCCTATTCTCCATTTTCAGTTGCTGTTTTGCTGGCTGCCTTCCATTTCTTATTTTGATGTGTTTATCAGGGTTTTGGCTTCAGCTAGCAGCTCAACAGGAACAAAGTTGCAAGGCAGCAAACGAATGTCAGTTTAATTCTTGTAGTTGGTAAATCTTTCACTTTTTTGGCCTATATAGGTGTTCTTTTGTAGGTCTTTATTTTCTAGGAAGAATTTCTTGACAAAATAATTGGAAACCTAAAAGACTAGAAATCATTTCAGTAAACCTATTGTTCTTGCACTTAATCCAAAAGAAAATTTGTTATAACAACTGCTGCTGTGCTGATCTTGGTATAATGCAGTGACAGTGAAAATCTGAAGTTGCAAATCCTTTGAGGATTTACTGATTTTCTTCAGCTTTATTAATCCATTTCGGTTGTACAACAGCAATAGTCAGTAGGGGAAGATACCTTTTTGTGGACAAGACAGAATCTAGGAAGAAATCAAAATTGCTGCTGTTGCTCTGACACTGAATACTGCTGCATTTACTGAATGCTTGGAGAGTAAATGCATCTTTAGTGTCTTACTGCCTCTGGTTATCCAGTAACAGTACTCTGGAAAGCAGATGTGTTTGAAAGCAAAAAGTTTTAGATATTTTCAGCCTGTTTTTCCTGCTGCTTTGGGTTAATAAGGATCTTTTTAAAAGATGTAGAAATGGAAGGACTGCTTTTAATGCAGTCATTCTTCCTTTCGTGCATATCCTTTTCTGTTAACAGAAAAAGGGACACAAATCTTTGTTACTGGTTCCTTTTGATCTGTGCCCTAATTACCTAGAGGTGGTCAACTAGAAGTGGTGGTGAAGCACCAGTCCTGATGCATCTCTGGTCAGCAGCCCAGTTTCTGCTTCCTGAGCTCCTTAACCCTCAGATACAGAGATCTGATATTTTCATGTTGTCTTTCTCCTGCTACCAAGCAGAAATGATGTGCTCCCTTGTATGCAGATTTGAGTGATACAGCTCTATGGGGTAAACCAGTGAAGTAAAAAAACCCCACCCTTTTCTTTTCTGCTCACCTCCAAAGTAATGTAAAATGATAAATTTTACCTTTTCAAAAATGAGAAGGACTAAGGTCTATCATGTCTATTTGTTGCTCTCATGGCTTTTTGTTATGCTTAACTATACCCTATATGCCTCCCTGAATTTGAAGGAAAACAGATTTTCCTATTCTAGACTTGCCTTCACACAGTCTGAGTACAGTCAGTGTTCTTGGTCCATTTGTACAGTTATGGAAGTTCAGAAAGACTGGTTTGTGACTTTATGAATTATCTGATTGTTTCATGATCACTTCCACCCTGCCTTTCTTAGGATCAAGAAGCCCTAAGTTCAGGGAAGAAGGGTGTGTCACAGCTGAGTTTCTGCCTTCCTTACAGGGGTTCCCCAAAACTTTTATACTAGGTGGCAGAGTTTCTCAAGGTGAAACAGTTTCTTACTAATGATTGGACTCAGTTTCTCCATTTAAGTCCTGAGGAGCTAATCTGCTTCACTTTTTGCTTCACAGCAGGTAAGTTGTAGTGATACCTTCAGCTCCAGTTAACTCTTGCTGCTTTTCTAGATATATCCTAATGATATCCTAGGCTGAACAGTGTGCAAGGTGAAATGTGGCACCTCAGTCCTAGATCTTAAGACTGGAAAGGTCTACTGTGGTTCAATTTGTCTTGTGTAACACAAATTGGTCTTAAAGATTCTTTTCACTTATCATATACCCTTGACCTTTTTATTATACCATGCATCCATGGTCTGGAAAAATGATTAGGTTTTTATTGGTCTATGGTATGAAAGCATACAACAGAAGATTTATTTCTTTAAAGCTTACTGTATGTGTTCTCCAGACACTTTTTTTTGCAGACCCTTGAAGTCTTCACAGAAGCCTGTTAATATAATGTGAAACAAATGTCGGGAATGACAGAAATATAGCTATATAAAATGCTTGTGAGGTAATTCATGACCTTTTAAGATTTCTTCCAGCCTTATTTTCTTCTGTGAATTTGGGGATCTTGGGCAATTATGAAGTATTAATATGAGCCCACTTTGGGAAGAAGTGTTCCATGGTGGATTTTCCTGTAGGATACCTATGGAGCATCTTAAATACAGTGATGCTGAAATTTTGATGGTGTAACTTACCCAGAAGGTTTTTGGATGCAATCTGTCAGGAAACTCCAGTGTATCAGCAGTAGGTCCACTAAGCATTAGAGAAATCATCATGCAGTTTTTAACTGTGTGTGGAGCTTTTTATGAAGGGGTCTGTGGACCGTTTTCTGGAATTATTTAAAAGGCAAGGCTGCCTGCGTTTCTAACGGGGCGGCACTGTCCTGCTGGTGCTCAGCTGAGCCAGTCCTGCTGGGGCTCCCCAGGGAAGTGACATCGCCAGGGAGGGGGGTCAGCCCCCAAGGAATGCAGCTGGGACCTGCTTTTGTGGGAGCTGCACATGAGTGCTGGGTGCCATCGGTGCTCGCTTGTCACAATAACTTGCAGCCAGACCTGTTCTGTCTGCTTAAAATGCAGGTCCCTCCTGAAAGCCAGTATTTGGTTAACTGTGGCTTCAGTGCTTAGAGAATCATTCATCAATATTACTTTTCATGTAGCTTCCTATGTGAATTTAAAAAGCTGATGCTCAAGGTATAAAGACTTTAATTGGTAACTGGCCTGTTTGAAATTAGCATTTTTCTCGGCAAGCATCTTTCTGCTTGGCCATCTCATAGGTATTTGTCTTTACTGCTCATACCTCAATCACAAGCTTAGGCTCACATATAGACTGAATGCTGTGGCTGTAATAGAACTACCTTATCTTTGGACACAGGATTTCCAAATACAATTGAGATATGGATGGGACCTGAAATAGCCTTGGCCTGTTCTGTTCTCTTGATGTATGCTTTAACTAGTAAGACTGCTGTCAGTCAGTCCAATTTGATAAGTGTTGAATGAAGTTTTAGAAGAAATACTTTGCCAGACTTTTAAACTTTAAGCTCTTTGAATACCACACTATTATCAGCTGACTAAATACCACAGGGAAACTACCATAATGTTATTTATAAATCATTTGTTCATAGACACGTTTACAGAATTTTCAAATAACTTGAAATAATAGTTCTTGTTTGGAACACTAAGTAATAGTTCACAGTTCAATGTAAGGTTAATAAAAATGCTGATGTGTGTTTCATTATCCCGTAAGTGGCAAGTAGCTGGCTGTGAGATCAGCTCTATGAAGATCTCTAGACAAATTATCCTTTTTAAATTAATGCCCCTGATAGAAAAAAATGGATGTGATTTACTTAACCAGTAGAGCGTAGTTTCTTTAGACTTCAGTGGTATGCTAAGCATTATGTTAACATAATGTATTTTCAGTCTGAGTAGCTTGTAGGTCCTCAAGGCACTGATCCCTTACTTTTGTCAGTGTGCTCAAAGCAATGACCAAAGCTTTCAATGGCTGGTTGTCTAGGCTTAGAAGGCTACCTGTTATGATGGCTTGCATGAAGATGATGCTGAGAAGTTAACTGCTCTAGGCACTAAGTACTCAGCTTGCTGGATAGCTTCCTGCTTGGTCTTTCTGCTGGGGAAAACAGTGAGATGGATAGAAACTAAATCAGAAGTACTTTTCTTTCCCACTTGGATGAACTAGGATGTAAAACTATAGATTTCATTCTGTACATTCGTTTCAGAATCCTTTGCTTAACTTGATAGTATTGTATTGGAGTAATATCCAGCTAGAGCTCAAGCCTGTAGTTCATAGTGAGTAAATTTTTAGGGTGACTATTCATTAGTCGTAAGTCTGCAAATGGTGCTAATCATGTATGTACGTCTTGTTCAGCATTTGTATGAGGCATTTTTGGACACCATTTGGAAGGTTTTCGTGCTGTTATCAAAACAGATTTGAAGCTTTTCTGCAGCATCATCTGAAAAGAGCTGAGTGCAGAGAATACAGAAAGCAAACATAGTCCCTTATTCAGATTCGGCACCTTAAAGCATGGCTGTGCATACTTGTCAGTAAGGGATGCCAAGCTGTATTGTAATAAAAACAAATGTTAGAGCATTATTTGCCCTTCATTTTATTGATGACTAATTATCTATTTGAGCTGTATCAATTATAGTCAATCAGCTTTTGGTAATAACACTTCTAACCTTACAGTATTTCATCCTCAAGACAGCTATCCTGACATGGGAGAAATTTTTGCATGTAACTAATTGAAATCCTAACAGAATAGTGAATGCAATTTCAAGCTAGGCCACAAAATCAAGAAATAAGAGCAGATGGCCCTGTCAGAAGAATAGATTAAAGAGAATAGATGCTCCTGGACAGCTATGTAGTTAATCCCTTGTTTCTTGTCGAAGTACTGCCAATAGATAGTTACTATGCAAGGGTAAAATAAAGGCTGTATGAATTTAATGAAAAAAATGCTTTTCCTCATTCCCAGCTCTTTCTGATAAATTAGTGTTATGTTTGTATTTTTAAGATATAGCTAGAGTAAATCGGAATAGTAACCTGTTAAATTAGTAGTATGTTGCTTCAGAAAGGGATACTAAAACAAGAGCAAACCTGGGAATGTAGTTTCATTTATGTTCAGTGAAGATTCATTCTAGCATTTCTGGTATTTTCTTGCTCTGTGGAATGCTGAGTCTTTAAACTCTCATGTCAAATTTGGTAGAGATATTTGTGCCTATATTTCTCCTGATGGTTTGAGGAAGAGTTTAACTTCTCCCTTGTTAAATGTTGTTTCCAGATTTACTATTAGTGGATAGTCAGATCTTTTTCAGTTAAAGTAAGCACCTTTATTTCTTGGGTTTATGTGAAGTAGCATATTTCAACATTTTAGGTGGTTATTCTGTTTGTAACTAGGTAAGTCATTCCTGCACTTCCTCTAAAATCAATGAAGCAAGAAGGGGAAGTGAGATTTGAAACTTAATATACGCATGAACCATTCCTTAGGAAGTCTTATTCATGGGACTGTAAGTACCCATTATGACCATTTTGGTCTTTTGTTCTTCCCGAATGCACTCCTACACTTTGCTTCTCTCTAGTAGTTAGGAGTGATAGAGTCTACCATATTAAGTGGTTATTGCTGTCTCAGCTGCCCTTCATCCTTTGGGCACCCAGACCCTGAATTTCTCAGGCAGCTGTGTTTTTTTTAAATGCATCCCCTTTGTCCTCTGCCACATCTAGAAGGTAACTTGATGTTATACTTTTGGAAACTGGAACATCAAAATTTCCTTTTCCATGTAGAAGCAATTTAAACATCACTGAACCAAGAAGTAAATGGCACCTCAGATTCTTGGCTTTTGCACTTTGTTGTTTCTTGGCAGACAAGTGATAAAGGAGCAGAAACTTGAGTATATGGGATTATGAGGACAGGTGTCTGTGGTTAGTAGCAGCTTCTGCGTTTTCTCAGTACTACTTATATCTCAGTGTGACCAGTTTAGCTTTGGTTTTGGTGTCTCAGCTTGAATGTACATGTACTTCCCTGGCTGTGAATTGTTCCACTGCACTTACAGATGTCAGCTGCCTTGTACATGTGACACTTCCTAGTAGTTGATTATGCCATGCAAAATCTGTAGAAATGTACTGAAATCTGCTATTTAAATATATGAATTACTACTGTAAGAAAATTGATAATGCACACAATCCTCACCAGGAAAAAGCTGTGTTCAGTGAAAGATGGGATTTTGAAATTAGCTGGGTTAAAACTAAAACAGTAACACTTCTAAAATTCATCACATAACTACATGAGATAATGTGGCTTCTGAAACTGCAGTAAAACTGAGGCATCACCTTTTCCACTTCCACACAAGCACTAGATTTTAAACTGCCTTCAAAACAAATTTGTAAGACAACTGAATTAGCAATATCTAGACTGCTGAGTAGTTGCACAGAACATCATGCAGGTATTTTTGCTTCTCACAGCTATAACATAACTGTCTATTGGAAAGAAACTTGACCTTGGGTTTTTAAAAATACTTTTTACTGAGGATGGTCTTTATAAACAAATTTACTAACCTGAAATATATTACTTATTCAGAAGGAACTGTTTAACATAAACATGAAGACACTTTCTTTAGATAAAATATAATTCAGAGCTGTTTCCTGTGGCAAGTAGAACCATACCATAAATGCTACTAAAACTGTAGTATATTTTAATTTTCTTTACAAGGTATGTTTCAACAAAAGCTTACTGGCATAAGTTGGTAGTTATTTGAGATTTATGCAGGTATAAATTATGAAGGTTCATTTTTCTTAAATCTGGAAAATTATGAGCAATATTCTATTAGGTGAATGCTAGAACTACTAGTTCAAGAAAAACTTTCTCTGGCACGTGCTGTAAGTTGGAAGACTGCTTTCCTCAGTAAAGGTGCTGTGTATATAAGCACATGGTCCTACAGAGAATAGGCTTATTGCAGACTTAGATCTCACTTCTTTCCTGGGGAAACTGGTCTGTTGGCAGAGATGTTAATTCCTTCCCCTGTGATTTGCAGCTGGAGTGAGTCCATGAGCTGGACTTTCAAGGCTTGTCACACTTGTAGGGAAGTCTGATCCTGGTCTAAAGTTCCATTAAGTGTTTCAACTGATTTTTTGAGAATAAGTTTAGTAGAATAATATTTGGAAACAATTGAATGTGGTAGCAGTCTGCTTAATTCTGTGATATGTAACTTTGTACACAGGATAGATATTTGGGTTCACCTGCTATTGAGCATGTGGAAGGGATAGTATTTAATGTTATCCTTCTGCCAGTTAAAAATTAACTTGGATGCTAAGTTTTTAAACATTCAGTTTATGTTGAAGTTCATACATAAAATTTCTACACAATTTTTTAAGCTGTGCTTTCCCATAAGGGCAGTAGACGTACAAGCTGCCTTTGTTTTTCCTGCCAAGCTATGTTACTGCAGCCAAGGACTGTAACGGATGACAAACAATAAAATAAAAGTACTGCCTACAATAATTGTATCAAAAGTAGTGTTTTGCCTCTTTGTCTGCTGGCAGTGGCGCTAATGGCCTTCTGAAGGATTAGAGGTGTGTTAAAGTAATCCGGAGTGGTGTGCTGGAATTAGTCCCCTTTCTTCTACATGCACCAGCTAACCTCTGTAGGTTTGTTTCATACATCTGTGGACTAGAATATATAAATGCTTTAGGATCTTTGCGTTGTTAACTTTTTCATAAGTATTCTGAAGGCATTTTTCAAATTCTTGAGCTACATTTTTGTTTTATGCATTAAAATATAACCCATCTGCAGTGTTATATTCCTTCACAATCACCTGTGGTTTCCATGTTCTTTCTGTACAAGTTTACCTTTTCACACATCTTTCTTAGATAACAATAGTTTATGCTTTAGTAAACAAAATTGCAGACATGCCTCAGGAATCTCGGAGCAATCTACATCAAGGGACCAGGAAACTTGTGTTAGAATCAACAGGCTGAGGAATTTATGAACAGTAGGCTGAGTCAACACAGATATACATGAAGGTTACTCCAGCATATACTGGTTTCAATAGCTAATCTTCTACAGGCACCTAAACAGTGGTAGCATTCACTTAACCAGTGCAGTGTCACAGAACTTACAGATGTTTTTCTCAATTTCTGTAGTAAGAGTGAGATTATGCTTGTTGGTAATGGTTATGTTGGATCCAGTGGGTATGAGTTTTCTAAGTCGTAACATTGATGCTAACAGAGTTCTACCCAATTCAGTGTAAGAATTTACAAGTACTTGTGGTAGCCTCATCTCTGTTGCCTTCCCTAACAATGTGAAATATGAACAATAAGTTTTTATTGGACGGAAATCTATTTTAGACAGCATGTTCTGGGAAGCAGTGGGAAGAGATGTGTAACTTCGAAAGAATGTGTACACTTCCAGCCATGCAGAGCGGAGTAGTGGTAGGGCTGTGGAGAGGGGAAACAATGGAGTGCTGTACACCAGATCTCTGAATCTGTTTCTCTGGACTGTGACCACATGTAGTCCTATGATGCAACATGAATTTCTAGCATGCCTTCAGGTAATAATTCATGGCTTTCTGGGCTGTAGTATTTCATGAGAAATAAATCTTAGGGTGGGGATGTAATTCACTAGAACTAGTATTCTTTAAAAACACAAAGATAAAACAAATCTTTCCTTTTAAAAATCCTTTCAAAAATCTTCTGCAAAACAGTAGAAATCAAACAAGTAGCTTGCTAAAACTTGTGCCAGTGCCAAGTAGACAGGAAGGATCACCACCTTCAAAGTGCTGTCAATGGTGTTCTAGTGCAGCCGGGGATAACGGTGGCCTCTGCAAGCATACATTCCTGGCTAGTTTTCAGCTTGTTAGGATTCCCAGGTCCTTTCCTGCAAAGCTGCTCTCTAGCTGTTTTGTTGCCAGTCTGTTCTGGTGCATGGGGTTAATCCTCCACAGGTACAGGACTTTGCAGTTCCCTTTGTACTAAATGACATTCCTGTCTGCCCATTTTTCCAGCTTGTCAAGGTACTTTTGAGTGTCATTGCAACCCTCTGGTGTTTGAACCACTTCTCCCAGTTTTCTACTACCTGTAAATTTGCTGAAGCTGCACTCCGTCCCATCATCCAGGTCACTGATGTTAAACAGCATTTACCCTTGGAACACACTACTAGAGTCTGGCCCCCAGCTGGACTGGTTGTGATGCCACTAATCACAACCCTTTGAGCCAGTGTTGTGGTTTAACCCCAGTTGGCAACTAAGTACCACACAGCTGCTTGCTTGCTGCCCACCCCCCCGCCCTGATGGGATGGGGGAGAGAATTGGGGAAGAAGAAAAGTAAAATCCGTGGGTTGAGATAAAGATGGTTTAATTGGACAGCAAAGGAAGAAAAAAATAATGATAAAAATACACAAAACAAGTGATGCACAATACAATTCCTCACCACCTGCTGACTGATGCCCAGCCCAATCCTGATTGCTGACCCCTCAGCCAACTCCCCCCAGCTTATATATTGAGCATGATGTCATATGGCATGGAATATTCCTTTGGCCAGTTTGGGTCCTGGCTGTGCCCCCTCCCAGCTTCTTGTGCACCTGGCAGAACAAGGGAAGCTGAAAAGTTCTTGTCTTAGTTGTTGCAAAGTAGTGCTTATACTAAAATGTCAGTGTGTTATCAACATAATTCTCATGCTACATCCAAAACCAGCTACTAGGAAGAAAATTAACTACCCCAGCTGAAACCCCTTATTCTATACCATCTATGTCATGCCCGGGTCCTATGCTTTCCAATGCATTCCAATTAATCACCACCACTTTTCCTGTTTTTTGATACACACAGATATCATTCCCTTGGTCTATGGGCCATCCCTCTAAAATATCTGAGTTCCTTTTGTTCATGACTTTGGGTTCCATCTGTCAGAACAGTCTTTCAGGACAGGGGAGATGATGTGTGGTGTTGGATTGTTGCATGCTGAAGTCAGTCCTTGTTCCATCACTGCTGCACTTTCACTCAGTTTCATCAAAGTTCATTCTTCATTAATCTTCATGATTCTTACTGTAATACCACTGATATGCAATATAACAACTACAGTAGTGATGACATACAATATTATGTCGCAATTAACATAATAAAGTTCAAATCATTGGCTATTCTCACCCAAAATCAAATAATCTTGAGGTACCCATCACAATTCCCCATCCTTTTGCATTAGCCACCAAGTGCACCCAGGTTCTTGAGCAAAAGTAATCCCACAAATGGGTTTGCCTTTCCTTCAACGCAAGAATAACCCAGACTGTTTCCCCCAGCATATTTATGTGCACTACAGGGACTTTATCCCCTTCCACAGTACGTAAGAGTTCTGACTGGGCAGGGCCAGCTTGATTGGCAGAGCCCCTAGTGTTGACTAACCAGGTGGCTTTTGCTAAATGTGTATCCCAGTGTTTGAATGTCCCACCCCCCATTGCTCTCAGTGTAGTCTTTAACAGTCCATTGCATCGTTCAATTTTCCCAGAGGCTGGTGCATGATAGGGGATGTGATACACTCACTCAATGCTGTGCTCCTTGGCCCAGGTGTCTATGAGGTTGTTTTGGAAATGAGTCCTGTTGTCTGACTCAATTCTTTCTGGGGTGCCATGTTGCCACAAGACTTGTTTTTCAAGGCCCAGGATAGTGTTCTGGGCGGTGGCATGGGGCACGGGATATGTTTCCAGCCCGCCGGTGGTTGCTTCCACCATTGTGAGCACATGGCGTTTGCCTTGGCGGGTTTGTGGCAGTGTGATATAATCAATCTGCCAGGCCTCCCCGTATTTATACTTCAGCCATCGTCCTCCATACCACAGAGGTTTTACCCGCTTGGCTTGCTTGATTGCAGTGAATGCAGAGGTTATCCATGAATGTGAAACAATAGTGTCCATGGTCAAGTCCACCCCTCGATCACGAGCCCATCTGTATGTTGCATCTCTTCCTTGATGGCCTGAGGTGTCATGGGCCCACCGAGCTATAAATAGTTCACCTTTATGTTGCCAGTCCAGATCTACTTGAGCCACTTCAATCTTAGCAGCCTGATCCACCTGGTTGTTTTGATGTTCTTCAGTGGCCTGACCCTTGGGTACGTGAGCATCCACATGACGTACCTTCACAACCAGGTTCTCCACCCGGGCAGCAATATCTTGCCACAATGCAGCAGCCCAGATGGGTTTGCCTCTGCGCTGCCAGTTGTTCTGCTTCCACTGCTGTAACCACCCCCACAGGGCGTTTGCCACCATCCATGAGTCAGTATAAAGATAGAGCACTGGCCATTTTTCTCGTTCAGCAGTGTCTAAAGCCAGCTGGATGGCCTTTACTTCTGCAAACTGACTCGATTCACCTTCTCCTTCAGCCATTTCTGCGACTTGTCATATAAGACTCCATACAGCAGCCTTTCGTCTCTGATGCTTTCCCACCAGACGACAGGACCCATCAGTGAACAGGGCATATTGCTTCTCATTTTCTGGTAGTTTATTATACAGTGGGACTTCTTCGGCACGTGTCACCTCCTCCTCTGGCGATATTCCAAAATCTTTGCCTTCTGGCCAGTCCATGATCACTTCCAAGATTCCTGGGCGACTGGGGTTTCCTATTTGAGCCCGTTGGGTGATCAGTGCGACCCACTTACTCCATGTAGCATCAGTTGCGTGATGTGTAGAGGGGACCCTCCCTTTGAACATCCAGCCCAGCACCGGCAGTCGGGGTGCCAGGAGGAGCTGTGCTTCAGTACCGATCACTTCTGAAGCAGCTCGAACCCCTTCATATGCTGCCAATATCTCTTTTTCAGTTGGAGTGTAGCGCGCTTCGGACCCTCTGTATCCCCGACTCCAAAACCGTAGGGGCCGACCTCGGGTCTTCCCTGGTGCTTTCTGCCAGAAGCTCCAGGTAGGGCCATTCTCCCCGGCTGCGGTGTAGAGCACGTTTTTTACGTCTTGTCCTGCTCGGACTGGCCCAAGGGCTACTGCAAGAACTATCTCCTGCTTTATCTGTTCAAAGGCCTGTCGTTGCTCAGGGCCCCATTTGAAATCATTCTTCTTCTGGGTCACTTGATAGAGAGGGCTTACAATCAGACTGTAATTTGGAATATGCATTCTCCAAAAACCCACAACGCCTAAAAAAGCTTGTGTTTCCTTTTTGCTGATTGGTGGAGACATGGCTGTTATTTTGTTGGTCACATCCATTGGGATCTGCCGATGTCCATCTTGCCATTTTATTCCCAAAAACTGAATCTCCTGTGCAGGTCCCTTCACCTTACTTTGTTTTATGGCAAAACCAGCCTTCAGAAGGATTTGGACTATTTTCTTCCCTTTCTCGAAAACATCTTCTGCTGTGTTGCCCCACACGATGATGTCATCAATGTACTGAAGGTGTTCCGGAGCTCCACCCTGTTCCAGTGCCGTCTGGACCAGTCCATGGCAAATGGTATGGCTGTGTTTCCACCCCTGGGGCAGTCGATTCCAGGTGTACCGGATGCCCCTCCAAGTGAAAGCAAACTGTGGCCTGCACTCTGCTGCCAGAGGGATAGAAGAATGCATTAGCGATATCAGTTGTGGCATACCACTTGGCTGCCTTTGACTCCAGTTCGTATTGAAGTTCTAGCATGTCCAGCACAGCAGCACTCAGTGGCGGAGTGACTTCATTCAGGCCACGATAGTCTACTGTTAGTCTCCACTCTCCATTAGACTTCCGCACTGGCTATGTGGGACTGTTAAAGGGTGAACGGGTCTTACTGATCACTCCTTGGCTCTCCAGTCAACAAATGAGCTCATGGATGGGAATCAGGGAGTCTCGGTTGGTGAGGTATTGCTGCCAGTGCACTGTTGTGGTGGCGATCGCCACCTATTCTTTAACTCTCAGCAACCCCACAACAGAAAGGTCCTCTGAGTGACTGGGGAGGGTAGACAGCTGTTTAATTCCCTCTGTCTCCAAGGCAGCTATACCAAAAGCCCACTGGCACCCTCTTAGGTCCTTGAAATACCCTCTCCCAAGGGTATGCCAAGGATGCACGGAGCCTCTGGGCCAGTCACAATGGGGTGCTTTTGCCACTCATTCCCAGTTAGGCTCACTTCGGCCTCCAAAACAGTTAGCTCTTGGGATCCCCCTGTCACTCCAGCAATACAAATGGGTTCTGCCCCTACATAGTTTGATGGCATTAGGGTGCACTGTGCACCGGTGTCCACTAGAGCCTTATACTCCTGTGGGTCAGATGTGCCAGGCTATCGGATCCACACAGTCCAGTAAACCAGGTTGTCCCTTTTCTCCACCTGGCTGGAGGCAGGGCCCCTCTAGTCCTGATCATAGTATCTGCTACTCACTTCTTCTAAATGTGAATCAAAAGACCCTGTATTAAGATCAGAAGTAAAATCAGTGCTTCTACTCCTCTGTCTGGGCAACTGCCTACTGGAAACTGGAGCAGCAACTCTCCTGGAGGTCCCCCCCTGAGTGATTGTTTTTCCTTGCAACTCACGTACCCGTGCCTCTAGGGTTGAGGTAGATTTCCCATCCCACTTCCTCATGTCCTTTCCGTGGTCACGCAGGTAAAACCATAGGGTGGCCCATGGTGCGTATCCAGTGTATCCTCTCTTGAGCAGAGGAATGCTTATTTGTGATAGCTGAGATACTGGTTCGTACAGGTGGGGAGCAGGACATATTCTCTTTGAATCGCTGGAACTCCCAGGACAGTTTCTCAGGTAGCATGTCCAGCAGTTTCTCCACAGCTGAGATGCAGGCCCATAGGGAGGAAGAGAGACTTTCTTCATATTGCTGGAGTTGGCCAGCCAATTTATCCATCTTTTGTCCCTCCATCTTTCCAGGTCATAACTGCCAATGAGTTGGCATATAATGATGATGCACTCTGTACAAACTTGCGCCACATGGGTCACATGCTCTTGACTTCATCTGGATCTTTGGATAACTGCTTGTTGTTCAGGTCATCGCAAATCACCTCCATTGCAGCTAACTCCTTCAGGTACTGGACACCTCTCTCCCTGGTGGCCCACTTGCCTGGATGACATAGAACATCTTCCTTTGAAGGGATCTTTCCTTCATGCCTGACAGGAGTCACTTCCAGAGGTTGAGGGCTTGTGCCCCTTTTCCAGTCACTTTGTCAGTGCCCTCTTCCCTAGAAAGGGATCCCAGTTGTTTGGCTTCCCTATCCTCTAATTTCAGGCTACTGGCCCTGTTATCCCAGCATCAGAGCAGGCAGGTGACAATGTGCTTGCCTGGGTGATGCCTGAAATCCTTTTGCATATCTTACAGCTCACTTGGGGATAGAGATCAGGTGGTTTACTGTCTTGTTTATGAATTATTCCTCTCTGAGGAAGAGGAGGAACCCTTCTGCTGAGTTCTTCCTTGGGGGAAGTGGGGAATTCTTCCTCTCCATCCTCCTGCTCTCGTGATGGCCCTGCTTTAGAGTAGTCTGCCTCCTTGCTGGTGGGGTGGTATGCTTCTTCCTCCTGCTCCCTCTTATGAGAAGCGTCTTCATCCCATACTAAATGAGCTAACTTTTGCTTCCAAGATTTCTTCTTGTGTGTGGAGGTGACGGATACTGGCATGGGTTGGTTCTCTGGTTCAGACACCGTGCCTGTTGTGGGGGTTGGAGGAGTAGTCACAGTATTCTTAAATAGTAGTTTAACCCTAAGCAAGACCCGACATATGTTCAGGAGACATAGCAATAGGAACACGCTGGTTTGAACATCCCAAGGATATTAAAAATTCTAAAGAGCTATTGAAACTAGCCTGGAGGAGAAGGGTAAGATGGAAGAAGGTGTGTCCCTATAGGTTGGTTCTCTGAGGAGAAAAAGTTGAAAAGTGTAATTATTAATAGTCTCCGGTAGATGGCTCCCAAAGTACAGAGGTGATGGCAATGCTGATTACAAATACCAGACTGATCTCAAAACCAATAATTTTATCATATCATAAGCCAGTGTTACACAGTACAGCAAAGTGATAACCTTAATCCACCTCCCAGAGGTGACAAACAGCACATAAATACTAATAAACAGTATATATGGCAAGTAAGGTGTTAGTGCAACTCTGATAACAAATACAACAACTTTGAGAGCAAATAAATCAGCACTGTAACCAATGACTACTAAACTAATATAATGACTGCTTATAACAAATTTGGTTTAACATGCTCTGGTTAGATTTTTTTGTCTCAACCCTTCATGCCTCATGTTGGGTGCCAAAAAAACCTGTTGTGATTTAATGCTAGTTAGCAACTAAGTACCACACAGCCCCTTGCTCACTATCCCCTAGTGGGATGGGGGGAGAGAATCGGAGTAAAAAGAAAATAAAAGCGAGAAAACTCATGGGTTGAGATAAAGACAGTTTAGTAGGACAGCAAAGGAAGAGAAAATAATAGTGTTAAAAACATACACCACCCGCTGACTGATGCCCAGCTAGGCTCTGAGCAGTGATTGCTGCCCCCCCAGCTAACACCTCCCACTTTATATACTAAGCATGATGTAATGTGGTATTGAATATCCCTTTGGCCAGTTTGGAGCAGCTGTCTTGGCTGTGCCCCCTCCCCTCCCGGCTTCTTGCGCACCTGGCAGAGCATGGGAAGCTGGAAAAGTCCTTGACGAGTGTAAGCACTACTTAACACACTGATGTTTTAGTTGTTGCTATCAACATTATTCTCATACTAAATCCAAAATACAGCCCGGTACCAGCTACTAGGAAGAAAATTAACTCTCTCCTAGCTAAAACCAGGACAGCCAGGCAGGTAGGTGAGTTTTCAGGCCACCTCCCTGTCCACTTCTGTAACCTTTACCTCATCAGTTTACATGAGGATGTATGGCAGACAGTCTCAAAAACCATACTACAGATGAGATGGACAACATCAGCTGCTTTTGTCTCATCTGTAGAGGTACTCATATTGCTGAAGGCTTACTTTGGTATGGTGTGACTTCCCTGTCATAGATCCGTGCAGACTACTCAATAGGATATGACACATTACTGAATTAGGGGTTCCCAGAGTGTGAGACTGTACCCTGACTTTCTGTCAGTTGGGATGGAGAATGCTGGCAAAGTTCTAGAGTTGCTAAAAGATTTTTAGAGAAGTAGGGCAAGATAACACTACTTGGTCTTGCTGGTGGCTACTCAAATCTTGCATAATGCCAGGTAAACAGTTGAACACTTACTTGTGTAACTATCAATTATACAAAATATGGGGATGGAAGATACCTACACTATCAAAACACATCTTAGTAGGATATCTTCCAGTGTTAGATGTGGTTTGTTTGAATCTTTTGGCAGATTTTTTTAGACTGCACTTTCTTTTCCAGTCCTCTAAAAAGCTTTAAATGTGGTCTTTAATAGTGCAGTGCTCAGTCTGTTTGCTTTAGGGTTCAATAACTGGATGTGCTATGGCTAGTGTTTCAACTTGGCAGTAGTTTAAAATGTGATATATGCATGTTAAGAGCTGCAGATCATATCCATTTTTCAAATGAGATCTGAATTATGCTTTTCCTTCATGTGAAAGTTGTTAAAGGAATCACAGAAAGTTTATTGAGTAGTGCTATGTACATAATAAGAAAGGATATAGACCCTTCTTTGATGACTTACCAAGATGACAAGTTAAATCTTGTGTAAGGGTTGCCTGATCATGGTCATACATATAAATGAAAAAGATGGAACAGCTTTTGTAAGTGCTCTTGATGCAAAATATTAACTTCATTTTTGTCTTAAGCCCTTTGCCCCAAGTAGTATAAGATGATCTGCATGTTGGATCCCCTTCTGAAATAAGTCATGGATTTACATTTGAAATTTGCATCCAGAGTAGCTTTGTGTCTATACTGCCAGTTGTCATGTTTGCACATTCTGCTTTTTGTGGGAACTACTTAATACTAACTCCTCCATTTTCTTCCTACCATACCATCTAAATAATTTAGAGGGCTTCCAGAGCTTTGCTTTTGGGGCTTGGTGGGGCTACTTGTGCTGTCATACGGAAGCACAAAAAAGTATTTGCAGAAAGAGAATAGTATTATCTATAGGCTATTGCTTCATAGATACAGTAGGTAAATACAAGACAGCATGGGTCCCTTTTTGGACATCTCCTTACAGGAAGAATCATAGGATGCCTGAGGCTTTAAGAAACCTCTGAAGGTCCAGTCTCCTGCTCAAAGCAGGACAAAAGCCAATGCTTTTCCAATATTTAGGTAGCAAGGTTAGGTGTTCCTGAAGCAGGGAGGAACAGGGAAATCAAATATTTTCATCGCTATAGGATGCAGCATCCAACTTTGAAGGAGATTGGGTACTGTTTTTGCACATATATACATATATGTTGCCTTTGGAATTTTTTTATTAAGTTATGGAGCAAATGAGTTGACATTTTTGCAGTTGTTAGATTCCTGACCATGTTAATGTACAAACATTCATGTTTAAAGAACGTTGTCAACAGCAGGTAAATCATATAGGAAATTTTAGCACTTTGTTGTAAGTTCAGAAGCTCTCTTCACAATGAGATAAATAGTAATTTTCAGTGGAGTAGGGTGGGTATATGAGACTGAAGCCTATGTTTACATCTTGGGTTTTCTTTCCTGAGCAAGACTGACTGAACATCTGTTAATATCTTAGATGTTACTTTTGACAGTTTCTGCTGTGGTACTTTCTACTTTGTTGCTAATATTAATCAGTCTGAACAGATTTTAGTATACTGATCTTTTATGTGAAGGTAATAGGTGTTCAATTAGTTTTGAATTGCTTAAATAAAAAGGCCTATTCAAAATATTTGTCATATTGGTGACTGAAATGTATTTTCAGATCAGTGCAGACAGTAGTACTTAAACTGTAAAATAGAACTTACAATGCCTGTGTATGCAATTTAAATAAAGATTGGTTTAAGTCCTTCAACAGGGATATTATTATTAATTTGAGTATGCTGAATGTTGTAGACATTCTAGCATGAACCACTCATTTTATTGTAAATTCAAATTAGATTGTCAATTGCTTCTACAAAATTAAGGTGGCATATAAAAAACAGTTATTCTGAATTCAACTATTGTAATAATGTGCATTTGTTGAAACAAATTCCTGTTTCTTACACACAGTTCATGCTCTTGATGTGTTACTTTTTATGCCAGTTCAGAATTAGGACTTACTGTGGAGGCTGAAATTGTGACTTTAAAAAGGCTTTTTTAAAGTATCAAAATAATGACTGAGAGGAGGATAGGTGGAGTTTTCTGAAGTTCATAGAGGAATGGGGATGGCTGCAATAATAGAGCAGCTGCATCAACAATTGAAAATTCTATTGCATTTTTGATTCGAGTCTCTTAGACCATTCAGATGGATCTAGATGTAGCCATTCCACATATATTTAACTCCCTTATTTTTAAATTTTGAGGCTGTTTTTATTTTATTTGCTTGTTTACTTTAGTTCTCTGATTTGCCTTTTTCATGAAGATACACTAATCAGTATTTGCTCTGGAAAAATCTTGTGGGTGGAAAAAGGGATATTTGCTTACATCAGACATTTACTTACATCAGAAAATGTTTAGTTGCTGCTGTCTTAATTGTGTGGGTTTTTCTGCAAGATTGGGATGCTACATAAAATTCAAACTGAGGAATTCCACATCTCTTGTGAATATGCTATGCTAGACATGTTTTAAGATACTCAAAAGCAGGAGGCTAAGTTTACCTCTTCTCTTTAGTGCAAAAATTAGGAGAGTTATCTGGCTTCATACTGATCAAGAGGACAGGGAGAGTGAGTAGTACGTCTCTTAGAGGCTGCCTTCAGGAAATCTGTAGGGTTTATTTCAGAAATCCTTTTGAAATGTATTAAATCCATAGTGTGTTGATTATAATTCAAGTTCATGTTGCGCAGTGCTATTTTCAGCTGAACAGAAATATTTGTTGGAGCGGTACTGTGTTAGATAACTTTAATTGCCCCATTAGTGGCAGAGGAATAAAGGAGTCCAGTGTAAGAGACGTATAATCTGAAGCACAGTTGAGACAATTTTATTATGACAATAATGAGATTAAACTGTCACCAATGTCGTCAAAATTAGAACTATTGTTGGCTTCATCATCCTACGTTACTGCACTTTGGATTTAGCAGAACAAGTCATGGAAGGACTGAGCATTAAATCAACATCCAGCATAGCAGACTTTCTATGACTCGGCTTCATTGCAAAAGTTCTAACTGCCAGTATTTTCAGAATAGGTGTGCTTAAAATGTGCCTTCGGAGATACAAGTAGGGATTTTGCCACAATAAAAACTTTCAAATAAGAAACATTCTAAACACTGGAGAATTTTACATATGGTATAAAAGTAATGTTTTAATCCCAAAGACTGTTTCAGAAGTACTTACTGATATTCTGAACTGGAAGGATTGTAGAAAGTTTTGAGGAAACTGAATTGATATTGTCCATGTTTTTTCCTCCATTAAGGAAAAACTATTTTTGTTCTGAATTCTGCTGCAACTGACTTGGATTCCCCTTCCTCCTCTGGAATCTTGTCTCTTATCAAAGCTTGGTTGTGTTCTTTAAAGGAGATCTTTATAAAGTGCAAACTAATAAGCCAAAGTCTATGTTTTGTAGTACCATCACTTTGATTTTTTTCTAATGTGAAACCATAAGGAATCATACTGTCAGACCAGATATCTATCTAGCTCAGTGTTATATCTCCAGCAATGGTCAGTAGCAGAGAGGTTTTTCAAGAAGCAAAAGGACAGGGAAAGTATATAAAGACACTTCCACAGCCTTCAATTTAACTTCAGAGCTTTCTGAACTGGAGATGGTGTGTTTTCTAAGTCAGCTATGAAGTCTTGAGAATTTACTGAGAAATACTATTGTTATTGGGATGTGCTTCAGTAGTTGTATAACAGACTTGTTTGGTTGACTTGGTCTAAATTTTAATGTTTCTTTCTCATAGCTACAAGCTAATAAAAATGGAACTGTCCAAATAAAGCAGAATACACTGCTGCTGTTGTATAGTGTTAGTAATTTCCCAAATCTCTTCAGTGTATTTCAGTCAAGCATTATTTAGGAGTATTTATAAAGGATAATGTTTTTCTTAAAATATTTTCATTTTCAGAATTAATGTGGAAACTATTTCCAGTGAAATTGATATGCAGTTCCATTAACCCCCTATCTTTTCTGAAGCCACAATCATTTGGATGTCCTAGAATTTGAGCCTTAGATTCCTTGCTTGTTTTTCCATTTGAAGTAGAAAAAATGAGTATGAAATATTTGGATTTAATAGGGTGTCCGATAAGACTTCTGAATCTAAGAAAAAATAGGAGAATGTTTCTTAAGGATTTGCAGACAAATTTACCTGGCTCCTGGTTCTCCTGATCTTGTGTTTTGGAAACATTGTATTAAGGACAAATGCAGTAAACATTTCTGTTTAGTTTGTGTTTGACATTTGATCTTATATTGATTATATTGATCTACTACAGGCAAATACAGAACATCACTTTGTTCTATATTAAAGTCAAGTATTTTTATTGGCTTAGCAGAGGGAACTAGAATCCTGGTTTGTAGTTCTGCCGCAGGAAGATTAATTCTACCTAAAGATTAACGTGGAACAATTCTACTTTGTCATTATGTGATATATCTAGCAGCATTATTCAGTGAATTAACTGAGGAGTAATCATTGCTTAGATCTCTCTGGTATGATTAAATGTAAAGGAAAAACAAAACCCACGCAGCTATTACTTTATCCAGTTAAATTCTGGGACTGTTGCATTAGCTGCATCCTTGGTCTGAGAACATGGGATTTTAATCTCTAGCATTATGGGAAGCTTTAATCACATGTTTGTTTACTATTTGTGTTCTAGGAAATGTCATAGCTTCATGTAGCTAAGCAGTACAGGATGTAATCTAGGGATTAGGAAAAGGCAAATCTTCCTATCCGTTTGACCTTGAAAATCTGATTGGATTTCATGTGTGATCTGGCATGATTTTTCCCTAATTATGTAAAGCTTGATGTATGTGATAGATACCAAATGAGCTGTGCAGGTATGGATAAAATTCTAATGCTTAACTTTATTTCATATTCATCTTAGATTTCAGTGCAAAGAAATGACAAGAAAAAACAGTAAAATCTGAGATGTGGTCTCAGTGTGAGATAAATTTGCAGTACTTCAGTGGCCTTGACATTGTTCATTCAAAATAAAAGTCTTATGATAGCAGTGAATACGCATAGTCTTAAATTAGTTTGATTAACTTTGGACCATAATAGGAAAAAAAATCTTTTATCTTATTTTGTAGTGCTATGGCAATGGGTTTGGCTGTTCATTAGAAGAAAAACAAGTAATTTGACTTTTAGCAAAATGGATCACAATTTTCTCCATTTGTTTTAGTGTTAATTGGCAGCCTCTTATGGGTTTCAGTAGCTTCTTCAAGCAAATGGAAAGTTGATTAAACAGTGGAAGTTAGGAAAACTAAAGAAATGGCTATTCTTAAAATGGTTGGTAAAAAGTATGTAGCTATTTGGGGTAGGAAAACTGATCTTCAGAGTAATGAAAGGATTTCTTTTAATATTTACTTCGGCCAACTTCAAGTTGAGTGATTACTAGAGCAAGAATGTTCTTTCTATGACCTTTTTAATTTTTTGTTACATAAATCAAAATACTATAGAATTATGAGTGTATCGAGCATTAATCAAGTTGTTGCAGTCAAGTCCTTCAAATACTAAATTCAAATAACTTACATAAGCTAAAATATTTGGGAAATACAAATAAGTGTGTTGATTTTTTTAAGGAATTTGTGCAGCTGGCTCATCTGAGGAACGTTACTGAGATATTGTTAGAACTATGCTCTTAACTCTTCAAATACTTTTTAACCTTGATGAGTCCGTTTGAGACATCTGAATGTTCCTGAAACAAAGCTCACCTTTAGGTGTAATATTTCTTGGCAATTTCTAAGAAGGGCCTTGAACCACTGTTTATGAATGAACTTGTGGTTCTAATTTAAAATTCCTTACTGCTTCTAGAAATGCAATTCTTATGAAATTAAATTTTCAGGTGGACAGGGGGATTGCAGTGTATGTTTTACTATGCAGTTGTGTACAATAGTATATGACTTGAAAGCAGAAAGCAAATTTTTAGCTTTACCAGTTCATAAAAACATGGTGGGATTTGATATTACACGTACTTTTATTTTGTAAGTTTAGACTACTTCAGGAAGAAGTCTTTCACTGTAACAGTAATTATAGTTACCGAAAACTTCAAAAGATCTTGTATCAAACTACTAGGAGTCAACAGTGCAGTGATCTGTTCCAAAATACTACAGCACAGTGCATTAATTTAGTTTTTAATCTTGAACAGAGTTGAACTGTGCTTTTCTGATTTTTCTGAACAAATTCATGTCCTAACATTTAAAGTCAATACTAAATGAAGTAATTAAATTTTGTTGTAACTGCATTTGCTTCAGTCATAACAAAGTGGAGGTATTTTTATTACAATTTTAATATTTGGTATTTCTTGGTGTAAATGTTGCTAAAGAACAGCATACTTCTGGTCAGGTTTGAGCTTTGAGTATTTATACTGTTGATAGTGTTATACCAACTGCAGCATTAAAAATCAGTGTCATGTCTCTGTTTTCCATGTGTAAAACATACAAGCCTCTAAGTATCTAGTCTTGTTTTCCAAGAGAAATCAAAAAGCTTTATCATAACTGCCCTTGTTATATGAGGAAGCAGGGGTGTTAAAGTGGTTTATTTCTGAGTCCTGTAATAGTACTACACATATGTCTGAATATGATATTCAGAAACTTGGACTTCTAAAAAATATCGCCTGCTTTCTGAATAGGAACATCATGCTGTATAGAATTTCAGTCTTAATTTCATCTGGAAATGAATTTCAATATACCTTTACACCCATTTGCCCATAATTCTCTAGTCCATAAAGTAGCATCTACCAAGAACGTGTGAATTCCATTTTACCTGAATTCATCTGTTAAAATATGTTCGTCAGAAGTTGTCAGCTTGTAGGCTGAGGGGTTTGGAGTTTTGTCTGAGTATGCTGCAACATGAAGGGCGCTTCAGGGGAAGGTTGCTTTGACGGGGCTCCTCCAGAATGTTTACATTACTAGAATTCAGATGAATCAAACTTCCTAGGGACTTACCAAGGAGACTTGGAAGTATAGCTGGGGAAGGCTTTTCTTTCAAGAACCTTTTAGTTAGTCTTAGGGTAGTTTGGCTTTCTTAGTTCTTCAGTAACTGAACATTAACTTGAACGAATATAATTGTATTTATTTCCTGTTCCGTGCTAGCGAGGTGAAAACCTGCATGGGAGGACTAGAGTTTCAGTTATTGGGAAAGATGTTAGCTCCATTTCTATTGTGGTAAATGGGAATGGACTGGTATTCATTAAACGAAGCTGCTAATGATGCGTGGATTTTTTTCAGTAGCAAGAAATGTGCTGGCTTACTACTTTCTGTTTTTCATTGAAAGTACTTTCAAACTAAATTGTCTTTTAAAGTGTACCTAAAGGATGCTTTCTCCTTCTATATTTTTAATAGGTTTCTTTGTACTCAAAAGTTTTTTACTGTCTCCTGTTGGCATAAGATCACATTCCCACTAAAGAAACTTCAGGGTCTTGACAAATGTCATTAACTTCTACTGGTTAAGTAGAGCAGGAGGGTGCCTTTTGTTGTGAAAAAACAACAAGATATTTTAAGATTTGGGAGGACAAATGCTAGATGTCCATAGAAGAATTTTTGTTGCACTTCTGAAATTGGCTGGATTTTGGTATGTCCTGTGCTAACATGTTTAACACTGCAACTCAGTGTGGTAAAGTCCAGTCCAGCAAAGACTTCAGGCAGTCCTTCGTTTTCACTTTCCTCACCAATGAAATGAAATCTGCAATTTTTCATTAGCACACTGGAGAGTCAATATTTGGAGAGAATTATAATCAAGGATCAGTTTTGTATGTAGCTCTGGCATGAGTAGAGTCATGCATCCTGGGTTTGAACTTCTAAATCTCATTCCTAATTCTGTCATCGGTATAACACTAATCTGAGATTTTTGGTTATGATCTATGTGCCTCAATTACATTCCCGACATTTTAAAAGATTGACATGACATTTGCTCATAAGTGCACCGTAGACAACCACCATTAAAACTCTATACTTTGTTTATAGTATAGAGGGATAAAATAGTCAAGTATTAAACTATGTGTAAGTTTTTGAATTTAAAAATGAATAAAGGTATCTAAGAACAGTTTTTTCTGCTTGAGCCATATAAAATGTAAGTGTATCCTAAGTTTTAAGATAAAAGTCAGCATTTAAAATGCTTGCAGTACTAATTCAATGTGCTGATATGAACATAAGTATTAAAAAAGCCTGAAAAGGCAAAACATGGTTTACCCCATTGACCTATATAACATATGTATTAATTATACATTATGCCATACGTATTATGCCCTATAGTATCGGTTTTAAAGTTTTTAATTTATACTGCCTTTGAAGATTCTCAGCTTTTAGACTGTTGTATTAAACTCAAACTACTTTTTTCCTTTAACAGAAATTGAAAAATTCCAGAAAGGGGAAGGAAAGGAAGAAGAAAAGTATATTGATGTAGTCATCAATAAAAATATGAAGTTGGGACAGAAAGTTTTGATTCCAGTAAAACAATTCCCTAAGGTAAGCCCAACTTTCATACTTGATGAATCTAAGTGCTTATAAAAGATATCCCACTAATATCTTAACTAGTTTTTTAACTGTTAGATTTTAAAACAGTATTAACAATCTCTACTATTGCTGTTCTGCAGTCTGTTCTATAGAAGTTCTAAGGTAGGAATGGTTCTTGCTGGAATAAATGTGCAGGAAAGTGGTGCCGGTCACACAAAAAATAGTATGTTGAGAACAAATCATAAATGAATCATATTCAGGATAGCAGGATCCTCCTCTTCTGAATAGCAAAAGGAATGAAATATATTTAAGTTGACTCTGATGCCAGGCTTTGAAACTTTCTTACTGTAGGTAGAAGTACACCTTAATTAAAGGGACTCGCTGTGTAAACTTTTTCTTCTCATCCTCTTAAGTTTCAGCCATTGTTAGTCTTGAATTAGTTAAGTGTGTGCTACTAAATTAGACAGCCTATTCTGGAGAGGTGGGGACTGTTTTGTTAATGTCTTTGACCACCATGAATTCTTAACACTTCTTTATTGCCAAGTATTATCCTGCACTAAAATATTGCTACCTGGAAGCATTTATTCAACATTCAAGAGACTGTTGAAATTTATTCTTTTGGTCCCTTTTTAAATTTTAAGGTTAATGTTATGAAAACCAGATTAGCATTTTTTCACTTCTTTGAAATGGCTTCCTACTAGAAATTTCAAGACTGCTTCAATTTCTGCTCATGGGGGAAAGGAGTGCCTTAATTCCTTCCATTTCTTTAGGAAGACTCTTTCTAAATTTTTTCCCCCCACACTATCAGTATTTTCCTCACAGACTATGCTGGGTAATTTGCAGGGGTTGTTTTACTGCTGTTCAAAGTTTCATGAAATACTACTTCAGTGAATGCAAGATTACATACAGTTTGTATGTGGGCACCTCTTTGGAGCTCTGACTTAAGTCATCTTTATGACTGGGAAGAGCTATATACAAACATACAGGAACATAAAGATGGGAAGGTAAAAGATAGAGGAAGCTTACATGGTCAGTGTAATAAGGATGTTTTTCTTATAGATATTGAGGTATAGATGCTTGAGCTCAAGGGGAAGAGAGGCAAAATGGATATTAAAAGGGAAACAGTGCCTTTTGAAAGATGCTTCTCCTTTACGTAGTGTCAACTTTCTTTTAAAGGACTAAACACTGAAATTCTTATTTCGGATAGCTAGTGTGAAAGCCCTTGCCGTCTTTTGAATCGGCAGGTATGCTGTGCTGTGTGCTCAGTAGTTCTGGTCCATGGAGACAGTCTTTGACTGCCTGAGCTGGGATAAAGCCTTGTATGTGGTATGGAAAGAAACCAGAATTTATATCCAGATAGAGCTTTGATGTAATCCTCTGTGCCTGTTTAGAGCACTAGGATGTAGAGTACAACTGCTGTGCAGAATAGACATGCCATTCGAGTTCCTGTGTCTCCACTAGGACTTTCTCCACAGAAAGCAGAATACTGGAACCTCTACTCACACAAGTCTCCCTTCTGCAAGAGCAAATAATGTCCTAGGTATTCTCTAGTTAAGAATTTTTTTTACCCCAATATAGGGGGGCTTAATTTTTTTTAGAAATTTCTGTTTTATCACATAGATGGATATTTATTTCAAAGCTTACTCATTAAAGATTCCATACAGTCAAAAGGAATTAAAATCTCTCACTGTAGAGGAGTAGTCTAGGAGGTAAGTATGAATTTGGACTTACGACAGTTACTCTTGAACTTCTCTGAAGAACACCCACCTTAAAGCACAAGCAGTCACTGCAGTTCTGTATCACTTGTTTACTAGAACCAGGCTTGTGGTTTTATTTCTGAGATCTAATAAATCTAAATATATTGTATGAAGTGACATAGCTTCAATGTGTCAAACTGAGAGCCTTATCCTGGCATACTGTAGTCTGCAGTGAGTGACATGGGTTTTGAATGCTTGTACAAAGAAGAACAAAATATTTTTGCATCCTAACATTTGCTCTACAGACTAATCCTCCTTCTGTTAAGTGTGTTCAGAGAGGAGGGATCAGAAATTAGGGATGCTTTATCAAGTCTTTTGGGATAGATATGAAATTATTCCAGTCATCTTGGTTTCGCTGAGCTGTATTTAGAGTGCACGCATTGTATATTAGATTCTGCAGAATGTAAGCAGAAGATATTACATGGTGCTTATAAAACCTGAAATGATGCTTCACAAATGCTTTATGCCTCTATGCTGTTCTTTACTGTGCACGTATGCAGTTTTCTAGACCATTTTGCCAACAAGAGGTGTTAGTATTAGTGCAAATGTGTCATTTGTAGAAGGTGCCGAAGTGATAGTTCCTTAGAAAAATAGCTAAAAGATTTGATTCTGACTTATGAGCAACATTCTCCTTCCTCCTGATCAGGGTTGGTGACAAATGCTTCATAACAATGAAACTGAAGACTTACATGTGGATGAAATATGTGCAAAAAGCTCTTCTGCATGTGAATATTTAATTCAGAGCAGTTCTCCTAGCAAGCTGGCATCTGTTTCTGTATGCCTGCAAACCATGCTAATGCTGTTAGCTATTGTGCAAAAACCTGGAAAAAAGATAACCTCCAGTCTTTCAGGAGGTGTTGTCCTTTTGGTGTTAATGAACTGAGAATCTGCTGTTTGAAGCTGACCAAGTCACTACAATAACTGATAAATCTGTCAAACTAGCATTGGGGTACCAGTTTCGATTGAATCTGGCAAACTTGGGTATCCAGACAGTGGTGAGGAAAAACTAAGTTTATTTCAACTTTATGAATAGAATAGTGCTTCCCCAAATAAGTGATCCTGCTTTTAAACAGGATCAAAAAAGCAAGTTATTAAATCCTTAATGGGGTTTAATATCTGAAAATGAAACTAACTAGAAATGTAAGTGATTTTGCTAGCAGAAACTATTCCTTTGTTTATATTTGCCAGTGATGACTCTGGCAAGCAAACATACCTCTGCTGTTTTTATATATATATATATAGGAGTAATGAAATAACAATCATAATTTTTGTGATAAATGAGGTCTCTGGACCAAAACAGTCCACACTGCACTACCCCTGTTCAGACGGCTTGCTAGACTTGACACAGGGTTAACTACGTTTCCTTTAAGTATTTCATTGCCCTTTCCCTCTTTAAAACTTCTCTCTAACTCTGACTCCTTGAATAAATCATATTGGCCTCAACATGGGTCAGGCAGTCCTAGCTCTGATCTGATCAACCTGGCATTGTAATGCCTGCTCACATTACCTGTCCTGTCAGATATATTTTCACGGGCTTATAGTTGGGTCCTGTGCAAATTCAGCCTCATTACCTCTGACAGCCCTGGAAGGTGACAGGTTAACTGCAGCAGAAAGCTATTCAACTGAAGTTCAGAGCAGCTGGGTTTCTATTGGAAAAGAAACTGGTAGACTTCAGATTCAAAAGTAGGTATTCCACTTTTTTGGGCATCTTTGCTCTCCCTGAAAAATCCTTATGAGTTTCTGGTCTTTTGCTTAGTGTGCAGAGTTGAGTGTCTGTGATGTCCTTAACTCACCTCCTACCTAACAGCTCTTCATTGCTCCCGTGGTTCTATATAAATATATACTTTAGCTGAGACCTTTTGTCTTGCTCAAATCTTGGCAATGTTAACAGGCCTAATATACTAGAGCTAGTTGACCTAAATGTTTGTTTTTTTTTTTCATGACTGGACCTTGATGGAAGGTGATAGAATAACCAAGACAGCCTGAATCTTGTCTGCTTTATGAAATAATTTGTCAAGATAGTCCCAGGAGTTATGTTCAGTTTCTGCTTGAGGATGGTGTTGTGGTTTAGCCCCAGTTAGCAACCAACCACTACATGACTGCTTGCTCACACTCCCTGCCCCATCCCCAGTGGAATGGGGGGAGAATTGGAAGAGCAAGAAAGTAAGAAAACTCATGGGTTGAGATAAGAACAGTTTAATAATTGAAATAAAGTAATAATAACTGAAATAAAATAATAAAAAATTGGAATGAAAAGGATTCTCTCGCTGGCAGAGCATGGGAAGCTGAGAAGTCCTTGACTTAGTATAAACACTGTTTAGCAACAACTAAAATATCAGTGTGTTATGAACATTATTCTCATGCTAAATCTGAAACACAGCACTGTACCAGCTACTAGGAAGAGAATTAGCTCTATTCCAGCTGAAACCAGGACAGCTGGTTGTGCATTTGAATTAATTTCCTCATTTGTGTTCTTCACAGATTCCTGTACACATTAAAAAACACCTGAATTAATGTCTTGATAGGGTGACAGATTGTCTTACTTGGTAAGAGAAAACCTTGTGGAAACTCTTCTATAGATTTCAGATCCAGTCAGGTCTTTTCAAAAACCAATTGTATACCATCTTGTTATGAATATTTCAGGTTGGTCCAGCTCTATAGATTTCTCTGAGAAGTCTGAATTGCTGTGATACGGAGATTAATCTGAGGTATTTGGGTGAGGCTTGAATGTGCTTTGTTAGTGCTGTCTACAATCCTATGTGCTATAAGCAAGGATGAGAGAGGTTAGGGCTTTCATGCAACCTTATAGGAAAAGGGCCAACTTTTTGAGGCAGGATTCAGTTCTAAATCAAGTTACCTATATGTAGGAGTACATGTGGGTGCTGGATGTCTAAACTGCAGTTAGTGGGATGAGATCTTGTTAGCTTAGGCAATGGAGTTCAGGGTGATTTAATACACCTTGCTATTTGATTAGCTGAAGAACTCAACTGACTCTATGTCAAGTGTGAAAATGTGACCCTTAAACCTGTACTTCTGTTGCATTTCATGCTTGAAAATAATCTTCAAACTTGCACAGACTTAAAGGCAGAAAAAGCGAGCTGGCCACGGATGGTCATGATGTTGTTTTCTTGGTGGAGAGACTCTCTGGATCTATCCTAACACTGCTATGAAATGCCAGCATGTGTGAAAGGTGTTTCATAGCTTAGACATGTACAAATGAGGCAGGAGGGAGTTATCCCCCTCCCACGCATTCAATGAATATGCATCATGAAGTAGTTTAGTCTCAGAAATCTGATTTTGCTTTGACAGTTCAGTGAACTCAAGTGTTCTGAACTGGGAGGAAGAATAGCTTCCATGGATGATAAATGGAATGATGATGGCTTTCCATGAGATGGACCAAAACTATGGGAACAATTATTTCCGTTTTGTGACAGACTACCATTTTAAAAATTGCTCACAGATCTACACTTAAATACTGGGTAGATCTCAGAAGTTGGTAAGAAATGGTCTGTGTTGTGTTCCCTGAAGTGATAGTTTAAATACATATTCTCAAAAGTTACTGACTTACAGAACTGATATCCATTTAAGCCTTTTAGCTCAACATTTAAAGTGAAAATATCTATTTTAAAATGTCATTGTCATATAAAGTATATCTGCAGTTGTTACATAAAGTCATGGAGAGATTACTATTTTAATCACATGACTAGTTAGAAAACTTTTCATAATACCTTAGCTCTAAGGATTTCTTAAAGTAGGAATGAGAAATTGTGGTTGTATAACTATAAGTGGCATGGAAGAGCAAGCATCAAATGTAATACCAGGGATAACTTCTTAGCAACTTTATAGTAATTGACTAAGCTTTCTGTTGTGAATAAATGTTTAAAGACCCATTACTGTGTTGTGTGAACGAGAGAGTATTTTCATATGGTACAACATAGATGCTTGAAGTATTTACCTTTCTCTAGAAAACTTATTTTCTTGAAATGAGTAAGAAAAATCTTGAAGATTCCCTTAGTGACCTGAAACCAGGAAAAGTGCTCTGAATCTTTAACTATTTTTTTATTCTAGTGACCCTATCACAGAAAAACCATTGTAGAAAACTAATATGCCAAGAAAGCTTTCTATGGCTTTAATGACAATGGCTTGCTTAGGGCTTTACAGGAAAGCATTTGGTCAAGTGTTTATATTTTCACTAAGTATTTTAAGCTGGATGAACCATTTTCAGCAGACTTGTCTTGGTGGGGATAAACAAGGATTACTTTTTCTATTATATCCCCCTTTCTGTAATATATACATTTAAAAATGTTGTAGCACTGGCATTAATTCTGTTTTTGCTGAAGTTCATATAGTAGATCAAATGCTTATGAAGAGAATGTCTCACTTGTATACTCTTTGTAGCTGTGTTTCCTCTAGTCTGTTTTCAGAGAATAGTTTCAAGCAGTGATCTTGTAAGGAAATAAATCTCTAGATAACTGTTAAGGTCGTATCTTGATTTGAAGATTCTGAAGAAATGAGTGTTAAGCAGTGATGTGTATAATCTCCATTGTACTAGATCTGCAAAAATGCTTCTTAAAATGAGGATTTATGAATTACCTACAGAGGCAACAATTTTAAAGCAAAAACCCGATTATTGATGCATTTTTTCTATTTCTATAATTTTTTTCTATTAATATATTTTAAGTTGGAGATTTTGTAGTTATACAGCAGTTTAAGATAATCTGTGAAAGGGAAACAAATACATGCTTTTCAGTATAGTTAACCAGTATTTGTGGGCTAGTGGACACCACTGCCAAGGGATAGAATCCCATATCTGAGGAATTTGCGAAAGGGCTGTTGTGCTTCCTGGTGTATCCTTAACCACAAAGTAAACCAGAGGTGTTGGTATAGGGGGATGTGCTTTCAGTAATCAGAGGCTTTAGGAAATAAGACCACCACTTAAATATTGCCTCCTTTTGCTCAGACTAATGTGTATGTGGTGATACTTTGTAATGATGTAAGACTACAGAGGGTACCATTTATCACTACTGGAGTGTTACTTGGCTTGAGCTGTAGCTGGTGTAACAATTTTTCCCATCTTCTCCAGTTGTCTCCTCCCAGGTCTGTTAATCTGAATCTTGATACTGTTTTTGCAAAGATGCCTTAAATATTTCACTGTAATTTTGTTTGAGGTACCATATTTGGCATATCCTTCAGAGCTGGTCTAGAAGCCACTTCAAGTTGGGGACTTCATCTTCTGTTTTATATACCATCATCCATAAGATCCTGATTCTTACCCAAGACGTTGGAAGCAGTCTTAATGTATAGACAATCCTTGATTTAACATAGGTTTTTCATCCAGTGTAGAATAACATTCATGGCTGGCTCTTCAGAGTTTCAGCTGTCCTGTAGGACTGTGGATATGGCAGTAGCTTCCAAACCAGCTTGCACTGGAAAGCAGTGCAAATGCTTTAATACAACATCAAGCTGAAGCTAGTGAACTTGAGGACAATTTTTGGGTATTTACGGCAGTTCAGATATGGTTGTGCTCTACTAGAGAGAAGAGTGAGTGAAGAGGGGAGTCTGGCATCTCTGATTCTGAGCCAGAGCTAGTGAATGTGACTGATCTGACTTTTATGGAGCTGTTCAGATCTCTGTTACTATGCAGTGCCTCTAATTCAGAGATAGTTTGTAAGCTTGTGTTCAATGCTAGACCTGAATTTGGTTTTTGTTCTTATACTCTTGGGCAAATAGACCTAGGAATGTGAGGCATGGGAAGTACCTGTGAAACTTGTACATGAGCTATCTTGTGTAAGAGCTGACTTGGATCTGCCAGTCTTACTTCCTTCTGTTTCACCAGCAGATAGGCTAGATTTGTTAATTTTGTAGTGAAAACTTGTCTTACTGTACGATGGTTTTGTGCCTTTAGGTTTGAGCCCTTCTAGTCCTTGATTGCTGGGGATAAAGAAGTGTATAAATAATGATAGTAACTTAGTGGCTGCTATCTTTTTGAGTGTTTCTGCATCTCTGTGAAATATTTCAAAATAAACCTTTGCTGATCAGATGTTTCCATTGTGATGTAAAAGGGAGATAAACCAATAGTTTGAACAAAATCCAGTATCTGTGCACAGTAAAACTATTTTCTACTGAAAGGATTCATTCAATATCATAAATGGGTTTTAGTTATGGAATAATCAACTGAAATGTTCTAAAGCTTTTTAGCTTTGTTAGTGGGAGCAAAAAGGCTCTGGGACTGCATTGTAAGCCATTTTTTAGTAACCTTCAATGTTCATCAAGTTTTTAAGCTACATCTAGAGGTACTGTGCTTTCAAATCAGCAGAATTTCAGACTTGCAGCACAGGTTTCTTATGTTTCAGACTTGTCAAATCTAATATTTGGAGCCTTGATGCACAGGAAAGAACAGTTCAGTGGATCTCAGGATACAGCTAATACATTTTCATGTTCACTAAATGTGTTGTCTAGATCATGTCATCTGTGCGGCTACAGCTTCTTGTATAGCTACCATAATGTCTAGCTTCAACAACAGATTTTTTGGTTTTGAGAAGATGACAACCTTTGGTATTAAATTTTTGTAGGTCAAGTTTTAGATATACACAATATATTAAACTACTTGGCTTTAAATTCAATAAACAATACAGCTGGAGTAAACAAGTGTGCTTTGGAACACCCAAGTCTTCTCTGAGCACTGAAGCCTTTTAGTTACTTTGAGTACGTACAAACTGGATTTCACTTTTGTTGCAGGTATGCTCTTCCATTTGTTATGATTTGTAGTTAGTATTTTAATTGTCAGGTAGTTGTTTGTTGCAGTTAAAAAGTGATATTCAGAGCTATGCATTGCATAGTTAAATATGTGCTTGCCTGCTCCTAAATTGTAGTCAAAAATTGAGTAAAATTTCATCTGAATATTTTAACTAAGATTACTGCTAGAAATTTAGACTGTATCAGACTGCAGGTACTCAACACTCTAAAATAATTTCAGCATACTTTACAGTAAATGCAAAATCTCTCATTTTAAATCTATGCAGTGTTTATTTTTGTTCCTAATAACTTAGAAGGCTATTTTAAAGTAAACATAAGTAATCTTAAATAATCCGTGAAAAATTGATGTGGTATTCCACTATATGAAAGCTTTCATTTGAGCTTAACTATGAACTCCCTGTTCATAAGTAATGATCCTTTAAGGAAACTGTTGACAAGGAGTTACTGACTTCTGGAAGTTGACTTGTTATGAATTGTTTCAATTTGTTTGCTTTCCTTGCAGTTATACCTCCAGAAATAATAAAATCAGAAGTCCAAGTTGGAAAGGACCTCTAGAGAACATCTGGTCCAATGTTCTCTTGAAATCATGGCTGTAAATTAGATTACACAGGGCCCAGTCAGTGGCCTTGAGTCCTGAATATTCTCAGCAAGGGATATTTCTACTGTTTTGCTGGGCAACCTATTTCTGATGAATGCTTTCCTTGACTGTATCTTGGGACCTATAAGGAAAAAAAAAAATTGAATATACCAAATAAAACAAAGAAATTGCCTGAGGATTTCTTGAGATTTGGCCTGATAATTTCAGAAAAGACTAGTTCATGTAAGGTCTTAAATCTAATAGCTTCTGTGGACTATAGTCATCCATAAGCAATTTGCTCAATTGTACCTTGGTTCTAACTCAGGTTCTAACTGGAACTGAACTTGAAAGTACTAAGGGAAATAAAATTGTCATATTTAGTAGCCTTTAATGGTTGCATTTCTTTTTGTCTAAAGCTGAAGTAGGTGAACTGGAGTTGTAGACTTTCTGCGTTGTAGGGTGACTGCATCAGCACTTCCAATGTAGCAAAGGATTTTGAGCTGCTGCTACCCCATCGTGAAATGTTTTCAAAGTTCACAGGAATAGGGAGATCAAAGAAGCCCATCTTGCCCCTTTAGTGACACAGTAGTAGAAGAACAGTCAAAGAACTTAGAAACCGATTCATAAATTTGAGGCCACAAACAAGTAGTTTAAGCCTGTTTGCTCTTTAGCATCATTATATTTTACTTGTGCCTAAAACTATCTTTTTGTTAATGTGATTGTGTCACTTTAGATTCCAACAGTGAATATCCTGGTTTTACCTAGTTTCATTGGGGATAGTAAATATTCCTGAATAGCAGTTTGTTGATAAGCAATCTCTGTTGCAGTGTTTTGACAGGAATTGCGGTAGGTTGACCTTTGGCTGCCAGGTGCCCACCAAGCTGCTCCATCACTTCCCCTCCTCAATAGGATGAAGGGAGAAAGTAGAATGAAAAGCTTGTGGGTTGAGATAAGGACAGGGAGCTCACCCACCAATTAGTCACAGGCAAAACAGACTCAACTTAGGGCAGATTAATGTATTGCCAATTAATTGTAACAGAAGGTTAGGGAGAAAGAAATCTAAAACCACCTTTTCTACATGCCCCCCTTCTTTCCAGGCTCAGCTTCACCCTTGACTCTGTCTCCTTCCCCCAGGTGGCACAGGGGCTTAGGGAATGGGGGCTGTGGTCAACTCATAACACTTCATCTCTGCTGTTCCTTCCTCCTCATGCTCTTCCCATGCTCCAGCCTGGGGTTCTTCCCACAGGATACAGTTGTTCAAACTGCTCCATTGTGGGCCCTTCCCGTGGGCTGCAGTTCAAGAACTGCTCCAGTGTGGGTCCCTTCCTGAAGGACTGTACCCTGTGGAACAGGCTGCTCCAGCGTGGGTCCCCCACAGGGCCACAAGTCCTGCCAGACAATCTGCTCCTGCGTGGGCTCCTCTCCACAGGCCACAGCTCCTGGAGAGGAGCTCCAGCATGGGCTCTCCATGGGTGCAGCTCCTGCCAGGAGCCTGCTCCTGTGTGAGCTCTCCATGGGCTGCAGCTTCCCTCAGGGCACATCCACTTGCCCTGGTATGGGGTCCTCCATGGGCTGCAGGATAGATATCAGCTCCACTGTGGTTCTTCATGGGCTGCAGGGGGACAGCCTGCCTCACCATGGTCTTCACCACGGGCTGCAGGGGAATCTCTGCTCTGGTGCCTGGAGCACCTCCCCCCCTCCTTCATTGACCTTGGTGTCTGCAGGGCTGTTTCTCTCACTTTCTCACTTGTCTCAACTTTGCAGTGTTTGTACCCTTTCTTAAATATGTTATCACATAGGTGATATGTCACTGATGGGCTCAGCTTTGGGCAGTGGTGGGTCTGTCTTGGAGCTGGCTCTGTCCAACATGGGGGCAGCTTCTGGCAGCTTCTCACAGAAGTCACCCCTGCAGCCTACTGCTACCAAAACCTTGCCATGTAAATCCAATACAGGAATAAATTATTACTTTGAGGGAGTGTTTACAGCGTTCCATACCAACTTCCAAGTGTAGCTTATGTTTATTAGCTCTTTTTTTCTGATTTTTTTCCAAACTAAGATAGTTGTCTGCATACTTTAAGTGAATCCTCAAGTCTTCTCTGTAATTATCCTTCAAATTTTATATACCTTCCAAAATACAGTGCAGTGATATACAAAAGTGGACTGCTGAATGTACATAGGTTTTCCCCCCGGTATGTGTGACTGGGAATATATGCCCTATGGAGCAGTGCTCATGAGAACTTTCACACCACCTAGCTCTATTAAGTCCAGCTTTGTGTCCTTGAAGTGACAATAGGCAGATACTCTCTTTTTGTTTTCCTTTGTTATGAATGGATTTTTGATAGCTGTTTTCTTCACCCTACTTTTCTGAAGCAGCTTCTGGGCTTGAAAGAGTACCAGCTGTACGTTTTGATGTTTTCTATGAATGGAAATGGTTGGGTTTTCCTTGTCGTCTTTTATTTTTGTGGCTCACCACTTCTCCCTCATTATCTTAATGGTGTAATTCCATGGTTATGAACCCCAACTGGTTTTGGTAAACTTTAGTGATAATGGGGGTTGAGTGGTAGTTGGGAAGAATCTTGAGTGTTGATTCTGGTTTGGGACTGGATTTGTATGTTTATGTTCTCTGGATTTAATTCCCGTTTTGTTTCTGTGTTTGTGTAGGGTATATTGTATGGGTTGCTGTATTACTTCATAAATCTTCAAAGGAGGATAAGGCAATTAAGATTTTTTTTTTTTCTTCAGAGCTTTGGTTTGTTAGTATTGTATCTGAGATTGCTGCCAGCTTTGTTTTTATGGTTTTATGTACCTGGTAACAATTGTTGAAAATTGAGTTGCTGTTTGAGCACATCTGTTCTTAGCGTTGAATGTGATAAACACAAAGTTCTCTTTATACCATTTGAGTTCTCTGAGTTGAGATACTTCTGTGTTTCTGTTGGCACCTGGTGGAGGCACTGACATGCTGTGAATTGTCCTAATGGCTTAATGACTGTGTAGTTTATGATCTAATACTTGTTTGCACCTACAAGAAAAAGTTGTTTCAGCAAAATATTCCATTTTGCTTGTTCATTTATGCTTAAAAATCCAATGAACTTAAAGGTTTTTTGTTTTCTTACAGTTCAACTTTGTGGGAAAACTTCTGGGTCCACGTGGCAATTCTCTAAAGCGCTTACAGGAAGAAACACTGACAAAAATGTCCATTTTGGGAAAAGGTTCTATGAGGGACAAGACAAAGGTAAGACCATGAGTATGCTAGTGGAGTGTTTGAAAGCTGGATAACTTTCTCCTAAAGTATTCGGGGAGGTGAACAAACCTCATGACAAAAATTGGGGAGCAAATAAAAAGCATAGTATATCCCCATACTGGTTAGAATCAGATGGAGTCTCTTTTCTCTAAGGAGTCTGTTGTCAATGTGAGTATTTTGAGGCTAACATGAGTTGTACTTAGCCCCTGCCCCCTCAAACTACACTCCTCGGGGATGTAAGTGGGGCATTACCAGTGGCATGTTCTAGATTGATCTTGTACAGCTTGTAACGAGTAATGCCCAAGTGAACATGGTAGTGTTCTCATTTTTGAAGGCACCAAACATTTTCACATAAAATAACACTTAACATTAATATAATTTAACATTTCTAGACAAAGAAAAATAGCTGAAAGGAGATAAAATACAACTGGAAAAAATTTCACAGGTCTGAGGATGACTTATGCAGCTTAAACAATTGACAAATTGCAATTGTTTCTATGGGAAGTGTTTGGTTATAGTGGATGTGTCCATTACAAGAGCCAAAGCAGACAGTAGAAGAGGAACCTTTAGCTTGATATGTGTTTGTACTAATCAGTTTCACTCTTTACTGAAATAAATCTCTGGCAAAATTTGTAGCAGATAAATGTACATCAGTGAGATGTCACCTGTCTGGTAAGCTGCATTTTTCAACTGGAGCATTCCTAATGATACAAATTAAAATACTGAACATATTTCTTGCCTGTAATGTACCATGTTTTATAGGCCTCCAGTGAAATCCTTCTGTGGTTATATAATCTGAAACTTAAAAATACTGTGTGTTACAAAGACTGATAATGACGTATATACGGAAGACTGACTTAGAGGGCTGGCTACTGAATTTCTTAAACTGTATACTTTTCAGCACATTTCTCCATCAACAAAATATAAATGTATGTGATTATAGACTATTTATCAAGAACTTGATCAGAGCCCATAAATTACTTAGCTTTTGAGTTATACAAAAAATAAACTATGAATTCATTCTTGAAAATATTTATTAAATGACTTACAGAAATATAACCTATGTTTACAAAAATATAATAAAGACTTGAATATATGAAATGGATTTTTTGAATGAGCTGTTACATACTACAGAAAATGCAACTTTTAAGGTTAAGTGCTACACAATTAGCTATGAAAAACCACAAACTTGGAACATGACAGTTCAACTAGAAAAACCCCAAAAATATAAACTAAATTTGCTACTAAGCCAGGATGACAAAGTAAGGCTCCAAATACTGTTTTAAATAACGTTTGAACTTTTTCAGTTCTTGTGGAACATGTAATCCAGCAACAGAACAATGTCAGTTTGACATGTTTCTATATCAAAATATGATGTGTCATGGAGTAGCAAGGGCCTTGAGTTTTTCTAACGGCTCTGCGGTATAAAAAAGTTTGTTTTATTAAAAGGAGAAGCTCAACCTGAAAAATTCAGATTCAACTTGAATCTCAGAATCCTGGAGAAGAGTCTTAAAGGTTTACATTTCAATAATTTGAACTTCTCTTGTTTCCTTTGGTAATGATGTAATTATCACTTACATGTTAGTAGACCTACTACAAACCAATTTTCCTGAAGAAAAGTGGCAGTAAGCTCTGCAGACTTCTCTGGCTAAGCTAAATTTCTATATACTTTTTTTTAACTTTAAGAGAACTTCAAAGACTTGTGGAAGAAAGCTAACTGATATGAAAGGTTGACAAAATAGAGCAAAGAACACAATTACCTTTTGCAAGTTTTCCAGGGAAAGATATAAAATAGGAAACACAGGATTCTGTCTCAATTTAAATTCATTTCAATAATAAGAGACCTGGTTTTAAAAAGAGCACTTTCAGGAAAGTGTTTTCACTCTGTCTTTGAAAACTCATTGAACTCTAGAACTCATTGAGAACTTGAGTTCTAGAATCAATCTACCATTTCTATTTCCATTTCTTTTGTCAACATCTGGAGAACCATTTCATTCATCTACTTGTGATATGCAATATCTAAATTAGGTAATTCTCTTACATTTGCATGTTTTTTCAAGCTGTGCTGTCACTTCATCATTGGCTTTTCATGAGACATTGCTCAGTGCAGAGATACCTTCTGCTAGACTATTCAGGCTTTCATATGTCTATGGGAGAGTGAAAAAGGACACAATTCAGAATTTCTTTATTGTATGACAAAATTGCTTCCATATTGTAAATCTGAAGAAGTAATAGTTGAAGTGTTCCATGCCAACCAATTATTCCTGTATTATCAATAGTTTGAGACTGGTACAGTCTTTTAACTTGAGCATTCTGAATGGTATTTAAAATCAGACAGAAGCCAAGGTAACATTAAAAAGACATAATGGGTAGTACCTAAAAAAAACCTTACAACCTAAATCAAAGGTGGTGTAGTAACAATGAAAATGGACAGTACTATGACCATATATTTTGATAAATACTGCTACTCAACTACTGATTTAAAGCAGTAGTGTTCTAGGGCTGGTATCTGGTTCTTGATAGCTTGACAAATAAGCTGAAAAGCAACAGGGTCTATAGGTACAACAGAATACAGGGCAAAGTATATTAACTGTCTTTAGTAGGTGTATTGCCAGATGTCTTGTGCTGCTGTGCATCATAAGCTGTGCTAGTACTCTTTGTTCTGGACCATGAAGGGATGAAATACAAGAGCACAACGTACAAAGCAAATAATGAGCTTTCTCATGAGGTACCCAGAGTGCAGTACTGAGGGATGTGTCTGTACTGAAAACAAGTTAAATCAGCTTGTCCAAGCTATGAACCATTTTGTGTGAGAAGATGGAGATTTAAAGGACAAATTTAAAAAAAAAAAAATCTATAGGAAGTGGCCACCTTGCTGTCTTTCAGCTCCCTTGTTCCATATCTGCTTTACTTTCATCCTTTCAGCAGCTCTCAGAAATCTCCATTGCAGTCAAAGAGAGAGTTCGCGATTTTGGTCAGCCATGCAGCATTCACATGGACCAGGCAAGCCTAGCCAATGCATGTACTGTCAAGTAATGGAAGGCAGAGGGTTTTGTAGGAGCTAAAAATACTGTCAGTGAAGGATACTGGTATGGGAGCAAGCTGTGGCTTTTGTGTTGGTCATCATGGGGATTAAAAGCCTGAAATGCTTAATGTGTGCCCAGTGTTGGGAGATGTAGGCCACAGTGGATGAGCTCATTCATGTGCTGCCACAAGAGCTGTGGAGAATAGTGTTGCCAAGTTGTGTGTGTGTTGCCAGAGTTCAAAAAAAAAAAAAAAAAAATGTAATCGAAGTGAACTTTGCAAGTGAAGCAAGCATTTACTTTGTACTTTTTTGCTTATGGGAGTGATTTTTAGAACAACCTGCACTGAAATATCTTGTATGTTTTGTTAAAATTGCTGATTGGAATCCATTTTCACCAAGCACTGCACATGAAATTGTGCACATTTCCATTGCTTGTTGCTATTACCAGGCACACTGATAACCACAGAAATGAATTTTCTTAATTCTCTGCATGTCTAACTGCACAGTGATTTTTTTTTTTTCCTTTAAAAAAGGGGACAGGGGATGCTTGATAGCATGTATATACTAAAAAAAAAAGTATATGGGGAGCTCCACTGATAAAAATATGCAGCTTCCAGTGCTAGATGGCGGTTCATATGTCTTGAATAACTGTGCTTAAATACTTAAGTGAGAAACAGTTACTATTAAAACTAAATGTTTAAGCTGTAATATTTATATTAGTTTACTTCCTATTCCTAAAATCTGTTGTTTGTATCGACAAGTTAATGGTTTTGCTGACAGTCTAACCCTGCTGACCCTGGCCTCTTAATATTCTTGCTGTGGATGCTCTAACAGTTAACTAGATTCTGTAGATTTTTTTTTTAAACATCCCCATAGCCAAACACGAAGTCTGGCAGGAATGTTTTTTTTTTTTATGAGAAGCAGAAATGGGTTGTCATTTATAAACCTCAACCCATAATTAAGGGGTGTGCATGAGGGGAGATTTCAACTATCGTTGAAACTATATAAATTTAGTAATCTAAAGGGTGAAGTACTTACCTGGTGCTGCCTACAATAAGCAGCAGGGAGAATTCTTAGGGCTTTGTTTTTTGGATAGCAGAACTGCTAAGAATTTTTGATAAAATTTTATCTGGTAATACAATGAAATTATTTTTAATGGTGGCTTAGTCTCTTGGACTAAACACACATGGGGGTCAGAGAGCCTGTCTGAATGTTTTGCATGTGACTGCAAGTATTTTGGAGAACTGAGCTGTTCCACTACATTGAAATCATAGTTTTTCAGTCATGTTGAAGTGGGTTGGATGATGCAGAATAAAAGAAATAAATTCTGTTCTGAAATAGCTAGTGAACTCTTTCTCTAATGTCCTCCTCCCTTGTCTCATATGCTGAACGGTTAGTTTCATGTCCAAGTAGCACAGTTCTGTGAAGGATGTACTTATGGGGTAGAAATCTCAGTGAGAACAGAAAATAAAATGTATCTCAGCTGTGCAATAATACTAAGAAGAAATTGAAATAATATTGGTTAGAAGAATCTTGCTCTTGTGGAATATTAGATCAAACTTGTTTCTAAAAACTACTTTTGAGAAAAGAGGCTTCAAGTTCACTTTTCTCAGTTTCTTCTATGTGAAACTGCACTTGGGAGAACTGCTGGGAATATTGTTTCTTGTGCCACGGTTTCTGTATGTGAGCAGAAGCTGATGAGTCCTATTTTGTGTATTACTAGTCACTTAGTATTGATAAGCAAACTGATAATATTCTGATATTTAGCAACATGATTGAAGTGAGTGTATCAGAAGTGTGTAATTTTGTACTTTTAGTTGACCTATGAACATGAGTAAATAGCATGTGCAAATGCCTCTGAAACAACTTTAACACTTGCATTTTAAGATGTTGAAAAAAAAGGTGGAAAAAAACTCCCAACTTAACACCCAACTTCTTTCTTATCTCCTAGGAGGAAGAGTTGAGAAAAAGTGGAGAGGCAAAGTATTTCCACCTAAATGATGACCTACATGTTTTAATTGAAGTATTTGCTCCACCAGCAGAAGCATATGCCAGAATGGGACACGCACTGGAAGAAATCAAAAAGTTCCTCATCCCTGTTAGTATTTTTTTTGTAAGAATTCTGGTACTCTTGAGTGATAAATTTTCTCTAGAACTAATGATGGTATGATATTGGTCAGGTTGTGTTGCTTCATTTCCTTCAACTGTGGAGGAAGTGGTGATGTTTACAAATACTTGTCATTCTGATATAGGCAGTTACTGGGTGAATGTACAACTGTCCACATACACTCTCATCTCATGATATGACCTGTAGTGAAAAAGCAACTTATTCTTGCTTAGCTGGTCATGTGCAAAGTATTTAAGTTTACAAATAATTGTAATAATAATTGTAAAAATCTGTAAAATAACTGAAAAATAACTTTGTTTAAGGTAGGGCTTTTCTGTGTTCTTGGTACACCTGAAGCATCATCATAGGGTTCTATTTCACTAAGAATAAATACATTTGAATTTTTAGTATTGTTCTGACCCATAATTCCTGGTTTAGTGTTCAGTGCTGAGAATCAATACAGTTTTATCTTGTAGCTTTATTTTTTCTCACAAAGCTAGTGATACATGGGTTATACTTGTCTTCTGGTGTGCTCTTCAACTTGCAATGTATGGACGTATCAAATGAGATGCAATTTGCAGTAGAAGTTTGTACTCCAGGTTTGGGATATGTATAGACATTGATCTTGCAGCGTTTCCAATGTCTTTTTACAGAAGATTCCTTTGTTTGCTTCTCATGTAAGGACCAGGCTCGACTGTTTTGCAATATTAAACTGCTTGGAACAGTCCAAACTCTCTTAAGCTGGGGCATTTGAGGTGGTCTTACTGTGTGTGAGGTTCCTAACGGTATTAGTTCTTCAGTGAACGTTTTTCTATTTGGTTATCAAATGACTGAATATAGAAAGCAAAGCATCCTCAAGATGCATTGATTTGTGTTTGGTTTTACTGTGAAAAACTTTAGCCAAGTGTTATTCTTGATTAGTGTCAGATCCTGGAAATGTGGGAGACCTATCTAGGGAAACTTCACTAAGGTGTGTATGTGAGTGACAGCAGCACGTAGATGTTTGAGAGTATAGTCAGTGTAGCCGTGGTCAAGACTGGTTGGAGATGCCTGTTGTATGGCCTCTACAGCCTGTTGGGAGTGGAACTGCCAGCTGTACTCTAGGGTGAAGCAGCTGGTGCCAATGACCTGACAATACTAGTGTATGCATTTGGGGATTTTAGTCTGTGCTAACTCTAGTCTAGATCCATGAAACTAAGTCCCTAGTTGACTGGAGCAGATTGTGTGCTCCTTGAGTTTCTTCTGGCTTGGTTTTGTCTGAATAAAAACTAGTTCATATGCCCCAATACTACTCCATGACATGAACCAAAGCATGGTAAGTAATGATCGTCAGGAGGCATCCTGCTGTGAAATAATGCACTAATGTGGATGCACCTTAAGACAATTAACTGCCTGCCCCCCTGCCAAATAATCTGAGCATGATGTTCTGTTATAAAGCAAGTACCACATCATGACTGTCTGCAGGTTCCAAATAGCTTTTGCTTTGATGTGTAAGAAGAGGTAAATAAACAAATTACTGTTCAGACATCCTAACTGATTAGGTAGGGTATACTCAACAGAATATTTGTAGGAATGCTGGGCTGTCATAATGTCAAAGGTTACTGTGTTTACGTGATTCATGATTTGATTGTGTGAAGAGATAAGGGAGAGTTAAGCTCTTGGCTGTCCTACTGAACAAACAGCTGTTTTCTTTTTAGATGAAAATATGCTTAATTTGATAAGTGCTTCTTGCATGCACGGGAATTAGGGGTGTATCTGATTCCTCTGTCCCCTTCATCAGAGATCTTATTTTTCTTCATTGAGCTTGATTCACCTAATGTCATAATAAACTAAGTAAGCTTATCAAAACCTAGCCATTACTCTGCTACTGTTAAGCCAGTAGAATTACAGACCAGTAGTGAGCAATTCCATTCATTGGTTGTAAATTTTTCTGTCTCAATTTTTGATCATTGCATCTTTATTGTACTGAGCTGAATTGATGCTACATAATCTTTTGTGAACTATGGGATCAAACCAACACTGTCTTAATTTCCCTTTGGCTTTTCAAATGTAATATTACCAGAATAGCTCTAAATGCCTTATCTTTTCTGACCCCCTGCCCCACCCTCTTGCAGCACCCACTCCAGGAATTGATAAGGAGCAGCTTTGTCCTCTCCACTACTACCATTTGGTTAACTGCTGCCAAATGCAACTTGATTTTTATTTTCTGTAAGGTCTGTTGTGGCTTTCATAGCAAATTATCAGTTTTATTTCAAGTAAGAAGACCTGCTATCAGTATATATATGATTATGATCTTAATTTGTGTTCTTACAGTGTAAGCTAACTATACCTTCCAACAACTTTAGATGCTGATCCTAATTTATGTATATGGTTATTGATTAGTTTTCATATCAGGCCTGAATACACAATCACAATTGGTGCTAGAATGTAGGGTATAAAATACCTTGTAGTAGCTGACTATAGCAAAAATGCCTAAGCCTCTCTTCTCAGATCTTTTTAGATCCATGAACAAGCACATTTGCATTGAAGTTCAGCCTCAAACAGCTGCAGTGGTGTACTTTCCTTTAAACTATTGGTATAACTCAAACCAAGACGTAAAACCTTCTGACTCAAATTTTTTTTGGCTGTGCTTATCATGTTGCCTTTGACTCTCCCTGTCTTCTGCAGGTAGAATTGTGGCTTCTGACTTCAAGTATATTCTTTTGTCCTCCTTTAAGCCAGTCCCTTTGTCTGGCCAGATCCTCTGGTCAGCAGTCTGTTCCACTGTTAGGTTGGTGGGTGTTGTACTTGACACTTGTCCCAGAATTACTTCTGTCAGATAAGACAAAAACCCAGGTACTTCCACCCTCACCTCCCCCTGGGTCCTGTATTATACCATCATTATTCCAGTTCTGGCAAATAGGACTTTCCTTATTCTATTTTGCTTAATTTTTGAGTAGTGGCAATCATTGTTTTTTTGGTGGCTATGACATTAATTATGCTTTGCTGTTGGTTGCCTGAGTTACTTGTTTTCCTTGTCTTTAAAGCAAAGCGTAGAAATATCTTTGGGAGAACAACCTGAAGCAGTCAATTTACAATGTGAGCAGAATTTGCAAGTTTTTGCTGTAGAAAAACTTGCCTCCTGAGCCTTGCCACCTGCACGCTCAGTTTGTAAGGTGTGGTAATGAAATAACATTTAATGGCATTTGGAAGAGCTGGTAGGCTTTAGAAACTCACGCACTTTTCTTTAAACAAGCTGGCAAATAACTGTAATGGGTGTGTGTGTGTAAAGGTAGCTGGAAACCTGGTAACTATTACTCACTGCCAGGATAAAGATCTGCTTGGCTGTATTGCAAAACTGCATAGGGTTTTGCAGGGATCTGTCCTAACAGTAAATAAAAAATGTTTTTACTAATAGTTTGAATGATAAATTGGAGTAAGGTCTTAAGTTACAGATGATCCCAAGGAGAGCTGCTGCCAGTGTGTTGATCAGGGCTAGGTGAAAATTGCAGATCACATCTAAAAGAATGTTGCTTAGTTGGGTCATGTAAGTAATTCTGTGTAGGGATAAAATTTCTTGTGTGTATCTTGATGTAGTCATTCCTACACAGGAAAACATCCTCCATCTTCAAAGACTGTAGTCAGAGTCAGGATGGGCAGTATTCATAAAATGAGAGTACATCTGTTCACTTGAAATTAATCAGCAGCATTTGACTGAAATTCGAGTGTTGCCTCTGCCTAAACACAGCGGAGGTGTGCAGTCTAAAGGGTTTCCATGTCCATCTTGTGTTCTAGGTGAGGAAGAGATTGTTGTCTCCTCAATTTGACTTGAAGTGTGCTGGTTACCATCAGTGGGTATTCATAAATCGACTGTCTGTTACTTTTAATTGAAGAATCCATTTCAGAGTCTAATGGATTAACACAGCTGCTTATCATGGCTTCCTTGTACTGCCCCTTCATTCTGTTTCCTCCTGCCTCTGGCATATGTGATAAGGACCATATTTTCTGCCCTGTGCCTTTGTGCAGTAGAGTCCTTGTCTATGACGGAGGCTGCTGGTATGTCTAGTAGTATGCTGCAGGAAAATGAGAAGTCATTAAGAAGGACCTGACATGTATAGTGGCAACCTGAGCATTTCTCTAAGGAATTAAAAGATACTAGTATCAAATGATGATCAAAGGTATTTTTCTAGGAGCCCAATTCTGAGGAGGATGTCTTGCAGCGAAGTTATAAAGTGCATTTCTGATATATGCTGTGTCGGAACTTTTGAGACCTAAGTATTGTGTTTGTGATACAGTCTTAACAATTCATTAGCATTTTGTTTCAAGACTGAAGTTGCTTGTTCCATACATAGCTTGGTAGAATTTTCCATTTGTAGCCAGTTCTGGTCCAGCAACAAAGCACAAATATAAAGTGGGTTTCTGTACAATAGTTGGCCAGAATAGTATGCAATTGCCTGTTTCTATTCTACTCCCTGTGATGGTTTGTGTATTGGGTCCAAGCTGTTTTTTAATGAAATCTGTTTCTCAAAAGCTTCAATTACGCAGTTTGAAACAGTTGATTCAGTCTTCTGGACTTTTCTCTTAATCTTGTTTGCTGGTTGATTTCTGCTGCTAAGTAGAGGATGATCTCAGATGAGCAGTTGTGAGTTAAATTTCAGAGCCTATTCAAGACAGTTTGAACAAAATGCCTTTATAGTGTGACTTTTTTTTAAACACTATCTTCAGAAATGGCATGTAAAGGAAAACTTTCTTATTTCTGTTTGTGGAAGCCTAGGGGAGAAGCAGAGTGTTTCAAGGATAATTGGGTTCTTTGAATTCATAGAAGTTTTAACCTCCTTTCAGTGCAGAGTTATGTTTCAGAGTTGTCTGATGCAAGGCTACCTGACAGTCTTTTGGTACCTGCCTAGTGCATAAATGCAATAAACTCAGATTTCCAATACAAGATGTGGCTCCTTGTTTTGTAATTAAATTGTAAAATGGGCAGTATTTGAACAAACCTTCCTTCTTTGAAGGGGGAAGATTTGCAGAAGATAAGAGCTGCTATATCAGAAGTATCACCTCCCTATTAGAGCACCTATTTATTTCGATACTTAGTTTGTATGTGTACACATTGAGTAAAATACTTATTTTTCTGTTTCACCTTTACAGATGCATTCTTTGGCTCACTTTAAGTGGAGGAAGAATGATAGAAAAATATGTACAGCTCAAGAGTTCATTGCTGTATCTATTTTATTCTTGTGTGATGTGCTAGTTTTGGAGGTTGGCTCAAGGCCCCTGAAACTCTTGTATATTTTAGAATTACCGTATTAATTCCATGTAAATAACTTCAGTTTTCTTTTGGTAGACCTTGGGAGAGGATTTGTGCACAAAAAGGAACAACCCATGTGTCTTCAGCTTGTTTACCATTGCATATTCTAGAATTGAATATTTTGGAGCTCTTTTTATTACATAATAGTGCATGTATATTGAATGAATTTCTATATTCTTTCTTTAATTCCTGATTTCAAAAGTGTAGATGTCTATCATCTATTTCTTCCTTGTCAGGGGCTGCTCTCAACAGTGTGTATTCTTTACTGCTTTGCAACACCAGGCAATGGGATTTTTCATGCTTTTAACACGCTATCATTCTACAGCTGGAACTACAAACCAGATCTCAGCTCAAAATGTGGGACCTTGATTTTTTTTGTTGTTGATTCCCTCGACAGTATTCTAACATTGGCATTTTAAGTGCTAATGCTGCATGGAGATAATAAGCAACGGGAAAGAAAAACATTCCTGAGCAAAAATTGTAATTAATATGTAGAACTCTCTTAGAAATTTTCAACTGAATAATATGCCTATAGTATTATTCTGCATAGTAAACTTTTTCAGTGGGATGATCAACTTTTTAGAGGAAACTTTCAGGATCAGTTTTCGCTGATACTAACTTGGTGGTTGAACAATTTGGTTTTTTCTCACTCTGCCCCCCTGTTTTAGGACTACAACGATGAAATCAGACAGGCACAGCTTCAAGAATTAACGTATTTAAATGGTGGTTCAGAAAATGCAGAAGTTCCAGTAGTTCGTGGAAAACCATCTATTCGAGCAAGAGGAGTACCAGTTCCTGCTTTGGCCAGGTAAGTATCTCAGCTGCAGTGGAATTTCATTTGAATGTACATATTTTAAGCTTCTCCTTTCAAACACCTTCCCCCCACCCTGGAGTACAACAGTAAAATTCATGAAGGACTCCCAAAATATGAGCAAAAGATAAGGGAAACAATCTTGATTTGTTAAAGATAGTTTAATTTAGACTGAATTAATGATGGTGATGAAATTTGTCTTATGAAACTTGAATGATACCTATGTTAAGAAACAATGTACATCACACAAGAGGCTTGATCCTACTGTGTGAGCACCTGCTTGACTTCTAACTTTCGTTTGCGCTTAGGTGCATGTAGGGTCTGGGTATTGGCCCTATGGAGCTCATGGCTTTGAAAAACTGGTACATCTGTCTTGCATTGATTGGCGTATGAATTTGAGCGTTTTCTCTAACTTATGGAATATACATATTCTTTTTTTACAGTATTTCTAAGTTTTTGTAGTCATGATAAAATGTTATAGAAGTGCTTTGGAGGTAGAACTTGAATTTAGTCTAATCTGACTCTCAGTCTGATGTCTGACTTCATAAAAAAGTGGCTTTTGTTTGATTCAGGAGTAGGCAAGTCTACTGCTTTTGCTTTATTTTTCTTTGACACAGGAGATGTTTTGTTTTAGCTCTAGCATCCCCTACCTTCCTTGCAGTACTGAGATAACAGCTTCAACTCCTTTGAATCCTGAAATGTGAAAACAAAATAAAGTGCATAACTGTTTCTGTTACAGCACGGAGATATTGTGGCTGCAGCAGCTAAGTGTAACTGTTTTCTATGGTGAACTATTTTCCTTCACTTGTGGCTATGGTGCTTATTAATGCAAGCTGGAAACTTATATTTCAGCTTTTAAAAATAATTTCAAAATAATATTCTGAAGTGTTTTAATTCAGATTAAGCATGTTAGAAGAAAAAGCACTGAGGAATTATTCCATTTATACAGATCTGTTTACAGTTACATATATTCTGTAATAGTGATTGCAAACACAATGCAGAGTGAATTAATTTAGATAATTTACAATTACTGTTGGTTGTCCTATGAGAATATAATTAATTAATCTAAATCAACAAATTTTTCCTCTTATATTGTGTAATATCTCTTCTTCTTTTCTTGGTTTTAGTGTTGTTCAGAGTAGTGGTAATTAAATACCAAGGTTCACTACTTTAGTACTGTAATCAGCCATACAAAAGTGCTTGCAAATTAGAGATCTCATTTGATTTTGGAGATTGGTTTTTTGTTAATCGTTTCCCATAGATGCCTGTAACAGCTCTGCTACAGATGCTCAGTACAGAGACACTCAGTTCTATTTCATGTTTTCTTCATTTTTCATATGTCCTTAAGCTAGTTTGTGATACAGAAGTTAGTTATTGTTTGGCCTGATCTTATCATAAATACCTAATTTCCACTACTAGCATCTAGCACATGCATGCGTAATTAACTTTTCATAGTCCTGAATTTCTAGCGTCACTAGTTCCATCCTCTGGATTTTGGTGAATTATTTCTTCAAACCTGCATTTTGTACCAGACGTACATGCTGTTAAGTAGCTGAGTCCTTTGTAATTCATCCTATTAGCCTACAACTATTGCAGTGTCTTCAGAGTAAATGTTATTAGCATTTTATTTGGAGATGACAGCTAAAAATTGTACTTGTCATCTCCTTTTTTTATATATGTTCTAAAGAAAAGTGAAAGTTTGTTTGCTTGTTTGACTTGTCCTTACTTTAAGGCTTGTCTTAAAATCCAAGATTTTTTTTTTCCCTCAAATTGAAGTGCTCTGTTAGCATAAAAGATTTCCTGTGTGAAATTTAATGCCATTGCTACTGAGATACTATAGCCATTGAGTTAAAGATCTCAAACTCAGTTGCAATGCTCTGATTCTTTTTTAGCACAAATTGGCTTCAGTGAGTAGTACTTTCATTGAAGAAAGGCTTTGTTAAAGGCTTTGTTCCAGTGTTAAATAAAAGTTTTAATAGCAAGCATCCCTGAGATCCAGGAGAGGTTGAAGCAAAGTTTGAGAAGACTTGTAAAATGAAGTCTAAAACCTCAATCCTAATCTCTCTTTATAGTCTGTAGAATATCTTTAAGATACCAACCTTGATACATGAAACATCCTTTGAGGATGCAGTAACTGAGTGTGTTTAAGATCCCAATTTTTTAAGCCTTTATTATTCCTGAATCGTTTCTCTTAAAAAACCCCAAAGTACTAATTTATGCCATTTTTACTCCTTATCAGACATGTTGAAACTGGAGATAAGATGCATTATCAAGTGCCTTCTTTTAAGAAAACTTGTTATGTGTATGTTTAGCTCCATACCAAAATTTTACTTTGTAGAAAACAATTCATTTGTTGTGCTTGCAGACAAAATTCTAGCTTGTGCACAGGTATTCCTGTATATGGTAAGTAATTTCCTAATGGTTGTGGTTTGGTAATTTTTTTTATTCTGCTATTTCTGGCTTGTTCCAGGTTTTCTTGACTGAATTTTTTGACTCTAGAGCCAAGTAATATTTTGGGCATGAGTGGATGGAACTTGCTGTAAAGAGTTGTGTGTGTTTTGAGCTTTACTTTTAGGAATATGCTTTTCTTATCATTGATCTTGGGCATATAGCTGCTTCCTTCTGCTCTCCTCCCCCTATTTTTATTTTTTCCGTATTCTTACTACTGTTACAGATGACCTTGAAATGTAATTACAGCACTTCTATTTCCTGTAACGTTTATGCTGAGCATTTAACCTGTTTAGTACCTGCCTCTTTTGTGCAACAACAGAAGGGACAGAGAATCTTTCCCTCATGAAAGTCTGATTTTCATTCCTTTGTGTTTATTGTAAACTGACATTGTTCTTAAATATGTTTTTGGAGGCGACTGTGTAAAATGAAGGATCATACCAGTTACTTTTTAATTTATTGTGTTAGCAAGCTTAGAGAATCCATGATGTTTAATGTGATGCTGTTATAGTGAGTAGCTAGACGATGTACCCCTTTTGGAATCAGTGTTTCTTTAATGCAGTTGAATTCCCATCCTGAATCAGTGCAATATAAATGACAATACTACTGAAATGTGAATTGAGACTTCTGATTAACTAAAGACTACAAATAACTGTGTTAACATACATGCTAATGTACACCTCTAAGGACATTTTGCAAATATAAAAGTAGCATTTCCACTCTAAAACTTCACATTTGTATTGTAAGAATAAATAAAAATAAGATTTAAGGATCACTCAATTCGTACTCAAACTAAGATATATTGGAAAAGTCAAATTCTAGAGGACGATAAGAGTAAGTCTAAATATGGATAAATCTTCCTTGCTACGCTGGGGTCGGGGACCAATTCATGTCACATAAGTAGAAATCACCGTTAGAATCTTAGAACGGGGTGTATTGGAAGGGATCTTTAAAGATCATCTAGTCCAACCTCCTGCCATGGGGAGGAACATATTCCCCTAGATGAGGCTGTTCAAAGCTCCATCCAACCTGACCTTGAACACTCCTGATGATGGAAGTCCAGTTGTGGGCTCCACAGTTCAAGAAAGACAGGGAACTACTGGAGATTGTCCAGCAGAGAGCTACCAAGATGATCAGGGGACTGGAGCATCTCCCTTATGAGGAAAGGCTGAGACCTGGGTTTGTTTAGCCTGGAGAAGAGAAGACTGAGGGGGGATCTTATCAATGCTTATAAATATCTAAAGGGTGGGTGTCAAGAGGATGGGGCCAGACTCTTTTCAGTGGTGCCCAACGACAGGACAAGGGGCAATGGGCACAAATTGGAACACAGGAAGTCCCACCTGAATATGAGGAAACAATTCTTTCCTTTGAGTGTGACAGAGCAGTGGAACAGGCTGCCCAGAGAGGTTGTGGTGTCTCCTCTGGAAACGTTCAAAACCTGCCTGGACATGGTCCTGTGCACCCTGCTCTAGGTGTCCCTGCTCAAGCAGGGGGGTTGGACGAGATGATCTCCAGAGGTCCCTTCTAACCCCTACCATTCTGTGATTCTATGGTGCATCCACAGCTTCTCTGGGCAACCTGTTCCAGTATCTCACCACCATGATTGTAAAGAATTTCTTCCTTACGTCCAATCTAAATCTCTACCCTCTTTCAGTTTAAAACCATTGTCCCTTGTCCTGTGACTACAGGCCCTGGTAAAAAGTCTCTCTCCATCTTTCTTATAAGCAGCCCCCCTTAAGTATTGAAAGGCCACAATAAGGGAGAGCTGTTTGGGTTCACTGCTCAGATGAAGAGGAATTGTATTTGAAAACAGATATTTTGGTTTCACTAAGATAAGGGGAGGAAAAAGTAATTTCTTATAAAGCCAACATGTAGGAATAGTCTGATTAAAGAAATAGCAAGATTCTGATTTATGCTTGCATGAGATTGTGTTTTTTTTTTTACTTTTCCCATTAATTATTTTTATTCATATAAGAGTATGCTTGGCTGGGATCCTAATGGTTGAATGACTGTCACTCTATCTGGGTACAAATAAAACTCTTACAGAAGTTGTAGGTTAGAATTTGCTGTCTTATATGTCAGAAGTAATATGAGGTGATGTGGATCACTGCTGTAATGTGTTCACAACTTCCCATTCTCTGTTAGTCACCAGATCAGACTTAAGTCATTCTTGTTGTATGTCTGGAATCAACTTGTTTCTTTTTTGAAGAATAACTTTTTGTTAAGAACATGTAGGTAGCATACTGCAAAAGATTCTGTAGTACAAAAAAAATTTGGCGAATCATAGAATGGCCTGAGTTGGAAGGGACCTGCAAGCAATCATCAAGTCCAACTCCTGTCCCTGCACAGGACAAACCCAATTTCACAGCATATCTCTGAGGGCGTTGTCCAAGTGCTTCTTGAATATCGTCAGCCTTGGCGCTGTGACTGCCTCCTTGGGGAGCCTGTTCCAGTGCTCCACCACCCTCTGGGTGAAGAACCTTCTCCTAATATCCAACCTAAACCTCCCTGGTACGTCCTCCTGCCATTCCCTTGGGTCCTATCATTGGTCACCAGAGAGAAGAGATCAGTGCCTGCCCCTCCTCCTCCCCTTGTGAGGAAGCTGCAGACCACGATGAGGTGTCCCCTCAGTCTCCTCTTCTCCAGGCTGAACAAACCAAGTGACTTTAGCCGCTCCTCATACAGTTTCTCCTCTAAACCCTTCACCAACTTCGTGGCCCTCCTGGACACTCTCCAGTAGCTTTGTATCCTTAATGTACTGTGGTGCCCAAAACTGCGCACATTACTCGAGGTGATGCCGCACCAGTGCAGAGCAGAGCAGGACAATCACCTCTCTTAACCAGCTGCAATGCAGTGCTTGATGCACCCCAGGGCACAGTTGGCCCTTTTGGCTGCCAGGGCACCCTGTTGGCTCATGTTCAACTTGCCATCGACCAGAACCCCCAGGTCCCTCTCTGCGCAGCTGCTCTCCAGCCTCTTGTTTCCCAGTCCGTATGTACATCCAGGGTTGCTGTGCCCCAGGTGCAAAATCTGGCAATTGCCCTTGTTAAAATTCATACAGTTGGTGATTGCCCAGCTCTCCAGTCTCTCCAGAAGAAAAACCTGAAACTGGCAAAAAAAAAAAAACCCTGAACTGGCAAAGCCAGTTCAGGTTCCAGGATAAAGGCAGGTATTATGTTCAGGGTGTTTTATTTCTTTAGTCTTGTGATAAATCTCCCATTTTTCACAAACAAAACACAAATGTACATATTACTGTTTTCAAATAAAAGGATGAAATAAAACTTGCCGAAGTGTAACTTCACTGGAGACTCATTAAAAATAAAAAGATGAAAAGGCAGGAATTCTAGCTCTGAGTGGTATCTGGATATCAGTGTTCACTATTTTGGTGCTGGCATTTTAAAATAACAGACCTGTTATTTTTCAGATATCTAATATAAAACCTGAACAAAATTATTTACTGTGTGAGGAACACTGACTGTAGGTGGCTGTGTTCAAGGAAGGTAATATATCAACATCTGGTAACAAAATTTGTTAGATCCATTTATTGAACATCCCTGCAGATGTATGGAACTATGAATGCTAAAATTAAAGAATTCAGATGTTTCCTCACTGAATAATACAGTGTTAGGGAAGTGGTCCTGAATTTCACAAGTGTTTTTATTTTAAAGCTATTCTCATATTTACTTCCCCTTCTGGAGGGGAGATATTCAAAAGGAGCTTCGTATCACAAACTCATTTGATTTTTGTTCTTTCACTAAAACAAAGTGAAGGAAAGTTGTGAACTGACCCTAGCTGTGATTTCATAATCATCATTTACTGACCCAGTCATCCAGCGAAAGGAGAAACTTGAAATAAAAATCAGTATAATACTAGAGAGAAGAAAGTGATAAATGAAAAGATAAGAAAGTAGACCTACTGTTTAGGGAAGCCAGAAGGGTGTATTGGCTAGACACCACGTCTGCTATGGTTAAGGGCAATAATTTAGTTTCCTGGAAACAAATCCTAGAAACACTATGGGACTTAAAGTAGATATAGCAAAAATTATTGCTAATAAAGGCCAGAGGGAAAGTGTTTAAGTAGTTTTCTATGGATGTATTTAAGTTGTAGGAACTGGTAAAATACTGTTTTAGTGGCAATCAAGGATTAGATTAGTACCAGTGAACAATGTTTTGAGTCTAGTTTAGTATAATGTGGTTCTGAGTGGTACTAGATTCTTTAGAATCTTTTCCGCACATTAAACTCTTTGAACAAAGAGTGAGTGATCAATTACAAAATGCAGTGCTTAGGCAATATTTGTACACTGTAAGGTTCACTTTTCAGGTTTTTATACATCAAAAGTGTCTTCTATAATTACTATACTGCATTTACAAATCACACTAGCACATTCTAATACTTCTGTGAAAGGCCTGTTCTCCCATTCTTTAATGTATTTATAACTTTATAGAAATTAAATGCTTCACATTTTATTCTTAATTTTTTCCTTGTATACTACAGAGCAAGTATAAATAATGAAACTTTTTTTTTGGGGGGAAGATTGTTTCCAACAAAAGTAGATTTTGTGACACTGTCTTCAAAGGATGCTGTGACATGAGTTAGATTATTTCGCCCCACTGTTCTAGTATACTGTTGAGTGTGTAGTGAAAACAAAAGATATTAAATGAGTTACTGGGATTTGCTTTATTTAATCTCTAGTCCGTGGTACCCAGATTGAAAAAGACCTTTTTTTCACTGCAGAGCCTACAAGTTAATTACATACCTGTGGCTGTAAAATTATTCTTAATTTAACCACCTAAATTACTTGTGCATTTAATAGGGATGGGTTAACTTCGTTCACGGGATTTATCACTCCCAGATTAATAAAATCAGGAAAAATAAAGCCAAACTGATAATAAAGGTGACATGGAGAAGTATTCCAAACTTTCTCACATAGCCGTAGTAATCTGTTTCAGGGCAGTAAAATGTTTCTTTGAGAGTAGGACTCAGTGGTCTCAAGTACATAGATGATCACTTTGATTTTAAAGCATGTCTGGAGGTGAAGATAATAGCACCTGGCTAGAAGGTAGGATTTACTAAGTACGTTTAAATACTGTCTATTTAACTACCACAATCTGTTTAGTATAAAATACAGTTAGTAGATACTTAAGGAGCAGGGTTTCCCTCATCCAAGAAAATCTATGAGATACTGATGTAAGATTCAGAAGAGCAGAGTTTTTCTTACAAATGTAGCAAAAAGAAAACCAAATGCTAGTGTATCCTGTGATGCTTCAGTACTCATGTATTTGCAGTATCATAAATATGAGGGATCACAGGCAAGGACCTTTTCCTTTCAGGTGTCCTGAAAATAATACACATTAACTCTATTTCAAAGTACTTACACAACCAAAGTATACAAAAAGTTTGAAGATACGTGGGGGGTTCAGTGCCCATTTGTGTACGCTCTTAGCCTGGATATGTTGGCAGTCTCAATACTGTAAAAGACGTTCTTGTGGGCACTGGGGTAAAGAGGACATTCAAAAGATTTCTGAAAGGAAATGAAATGACAGCATGGTAGTGAGGAGGGAAAATAAAGGCAAAAAGACCCTTCTTGTATTTCAGAATATAAAAGCAGGTAGTCAAGGCTGACAAATGAGTTTTGATAACACAACTTTCAAGGTTTGGGGATAATGCTTTGTGGCCTATAAAAGTGGAAAAAACATCATCTGTAACGAAGAAATAGTGGAAGGATTAAGAGGGCTGTCAGGCCAGGAAAGATATTAGGAGACTGATCAAATTTTAGATTCAGAAGCATTCTGATTGAGGATTAATATAGCACAGTTTTCTTTATCAAAAGAAAAAGTTATTTCCTTTTGAAAAGTAGTTATGCTGCTTGTAGTGAAACCATGAATTATGTACTTGAACCAAAGTTGTGGATTCCATAGTTATTTGAACAAATGTGCCATAATTTTAATTAAATGAGAATTTGGTATCTATTCACTGAAGCTTAAAAATCTACTTTTCTAAACATGAAAGAATATCTGATTTTGGGAGAAGAGCCCTTCATTGTCTTAAAGTTTTGATGACACCTGCAATCTCCATGCCAAATAATTCTTCATGTAATTTGAAAAGAAAGGCTGTTTTAGGTGTTTTTATAAAGGAAAAAAAAAACTAGTCTGTAGGCTGTGTGTAAAGACATGGAGAGTTGGTGATGGCAGCTGAAATTTGGCCTGCAGAATTACGTCCTTGGTCAAAAAAGCAAGCAGTGAAAAACTGGGAGGGACTAGGAGCCATGATGAATTTGATTTGATGGTAAGGTATCTCTGTGAATGTGATAGAACAGAGCTGAGATGTCTTGATTTGGATGAAATAAGTGAAGAATGAATCTAAATGTTAGCAGATGCACCAAGGATTTTTGAATTTATAGGTGAGACAGTTGTAGAAGAAGAAGGGAAGAGAAGTGACCCTCTGCAGTTTCTTGACAGAGCTGAGAAGCAGATGGATACCCCTCAAAAGTAGTTAATTAGGAGAGGGAAGGCCCAGGAAAGTGAAAGAACAAGATTCCAGAAGGAAAAATATCATTGGATCAGAAATGGTAAATAGAACATGGAGTAGGTGGAGAAATGCTGTAGGAAATCTAGCTGTAAAGTCATTAGATACCCGCTGTAAGTACTTTTTAATATGCTGTGTATATTTGCACACCACTGAATGTCCAGAGATTAAAAGGGAGAGAAAAGACAATTAGCACATTCACTAAACTTAATGGTAGTAGTGGGTTACTTTCAAGTATGTGTGAGTGAAGCTTTTACTTAAAAAGTAAAATAAAACCACTTCAACCTTAAACATCTGGAGAAATATGTAAGTTATAAAGGAGTGAAATGGAAAACAAGAGTAGGCAAGATGGATCAGAACTGAGAGCTATGGCAAGATTAGCTAAGGCGTAGATGGAAGATGAGAATTTTGAGATGTGTGGCGACTAAACTGCCCTAGGGCTGTCAGTTCTGCCCCTAATGGATAGACACATCTGCATAGACATGTGTAGAGATGACTTACAGGAGTCATCAGTGATGTGGTGAGGGATGTCAAAGTGAACACAAAGTGCTTCTATGAATACTCAAGTAGCAATAGAAAGACTAGGGAAAATGTGTGCCTACTGCTGAACGGAGCAGGGGCCCTGGTGGCACAGGGAATGGAAAAGACTGAGGAACCTACTGACTTCTTGGGCTTGGTCTTTACTAGCAAGAGGGGCCTTTGTAAATCCAAGGACACGAAGATGAGAGGAAAAGCGTACTCTTCGTGGAAGAGGATCTGGTTAGAGAATAGCTAAGCAAACTGGACATATATAAGTCCATGGGCTCTGATGGGATGCACCCACAAGTGCTGAGGAAGCTGGCAGATGTCATTGTGAAGCCACTCTGAATCTTTGAACAATCGTGGAGATTAGGAGAGGTGCCTGAGGACTCAAGGAGAGTAAATGTCGCTCCTACCTTCAACAATGGCAAGGAGGACCTGGTGAACTATAGGTTGGTCAGTCTCACCTCAATCCCTGGGAAGGTGATGGAGCAACTACTCCTGGAAACCATTTCCAGGCACATAAATGACAAGGTTATCAGGAGTAGTAAACATGGATTCACAAAGGGGAAGTCTTGCTTGATAAACATGATAGCATTCTCTGATGAAATGACTGGCCTGGTACATAAGGAGAGAGCAGTGGATACTGTCTGCTGTGACTTCAGGAAGGCTGTCTTCCATAAGGTCTTAATAGAGAAACTGTTGATATATGGGGTGGATGAGGAGACAGGTGAATTGAAATTTGGCTGAATGGCTCGGCCCAGGGGGTGGTGATCCATGGTACAAAGTCCAGCTGGAGGCCAGTAACAAGCAGTGTATCCCAGGGTTCAATACTGGGTCCAGTCCTGTTTAACTTTATTAATGATCTGGATGATGGGGCAGAGTGTACCCTCAGCAAGTTTGCAGGTGACACTGAACTGAGAATAGTGGCTGATATGCCAGAAGGTTGTGCTGCCATCCAGAGGGACCTCAAAAGGCTGGAGAAATGGCCTGACAGGAACCCCATGAAGCTCAACAAGGGGAAGTGCAAAGTCTTGCACCTGGGGAAGAACAACCCCATGCACCAATATATGCTGGAAAACAGCTTGGCAGAAAAGGACCTGGGTGGACACCAAGTTGAACATGAGCCAGCAACATGCACTTGCTGCAAAGAAGGCTAATGATACCCTAAGCTGCATTAGTGTTGCTTGCAGGCTGAACGGGGTGATCCTTCCCCTCTACTCATCACTGGTAAGACCACATCTGGAGTGCTGTATCTATTTCTGGGCTACCCAGTACAACAGGGATATGGGCATATACTGCAGAGAGTTCAGTGAAGGGCCACAAAGATGATGAATGGTATGGAGCATCTCTCCTTGTGAGGAAAGCCTGAGAGCTGGGACTGTTCAGCCTAGACAATAGAAGGCTCTTTTCAGTGGTGCCCAGTGACGTGACACTGGCACACATTTCCCAGAGAGGTTGTAGTGTCTCCATCCTTGGAGACATTCAAAAACCACATGGTCATGGTCCTGGGTAACTGGTTCTAGGTGGCCCTGCTTGAACAAGAGGTTGGATCAGGTGACTTCTAGCAGTCCTTTCAAACCTCAACCCTTCTGTCATTCAGTGATCGCATTTCATTGGAGCAGTCATAGTGGCTCAGGCCTTAAGGCAATCTGGTGTAATATTCTATCTCTACATGTTGATATCCCCTGATTCTTATATTGGAAATGACGGCTGAATAATTCCTTATGTACCTTAAAATATCTCAAGTTGGAAGGGACCCATAAGGCTCATCGAGTCCAACTCCCTGCTCCTTGCAGGACTACCTAAAATTAAACCATGTGACTAAGCATCGCTGAGATGCTCCTTGAACTCTGACAGACTTGGTGCCGTGACCACTTCCCTGGGGAGCCCGTTCTAGTGACCAGCCACCCTCTCAGTGAAGAACCTTTTCCTAATGTCCAATCTGAACTTCCCCTGATGTAGCTTCATTCCATTTCCTTGTGTCCTAACTCTGGTCACCAGAGACTGGAGATCAGCACCTCCCCCTCTGCTGCTCCCCCTGAGGAAGTTGTAGACTGTGATGAGGTCACCCCTCAGCCTTCTCCATTCCTTTGATGTTTCTATTGGATTCTATTATATAAACCTCAGTTGTCATTTGTAGTATGAAGTGCCTTAATCTACTTAATTGTTCCTTATAAGTAAGCTGTTCTATACTGTTCATCATCTTTGACATAGTTTCTGATGCACTTCTAGTTCTCTCATGTTCTTTCCAAATTAGGAAACAGGACTGTGAATACACACAGTTGAGTAACAAAGTTTTCTGTGTTTCTTTCTTATATTTTCTAAAATTGTATTTGTTTTCTACTGGCCTGACCACTGGGCCAATCTTAATTGTAGATGTTCTACAGGTAGTGAAAGCACAGAACCTATTATTTTGTGTAATGTTAGGATATATAAATTTATACGTGTGTGTATGTATTAACTCCCAAGCATCCCCTCTTACAGTTTGCTGCTTTGAATTCTTTTTGCTTTTTCCTTTCCTTACCATTCAGGTTGGGATTCAGGTACAGTTTAAAGAGCTAGGCATCTGAATTCCTGTTGTAGTTTTTATAGAAAGATAGTGCAATTACTTTCATTTGCTCCTTTTGTTCTGTAATTTGTCTCTAAGACAGTTGGTGGCACCAGTCCAATGCATTCCCCACAAGGAAAGGCTCTACCATGAGAACCTTGTCCGGTCTTTCTTGATTGTGTAACAAAAAACTTAATGTATACGTATATACATATCTTACTGTTTTTCACTGGTGATTTGGCCTCACTCTGGCAGGTTTCCCGATTCCAGAATGTTTGAAAGGCTGATTTTTTTTTTGCTTTCTACAAATTCTTTGTTGTCTCTGACCTGGTTTTCTGAATATTTTACATTTGTTTTATTAGCATTTGTCCTTTGAGGTTAGAGATGGGTTCAGCTTTTCAAGTGATACCTCTTTTAATACCTCTCCTTACCCTGCTGTTCTAGCCTTACTGAGCTCCTCTTGCCCTTTCTCAAGCTTTTTCTTTTTTGACAATTATTGTGGATTTGCTCTGACTTCTGATGGGATTTCCCTAAATGTCTTCCCATATTATGTATATACATTTTACTGATTTAAATCTTTTTAAACATAATTTATATAGCTGTCATTTTTCAAATTAAGCAATACCAGAACTGATCTGTTGTTTTTGCAAAGGTATGCAAAGGTTCCTGTTCAACTGGTTCCTCAATGTTCTGAGTCAGTTTCTGTTCATTGTTCATGTCAATCAAACTTCTTTAGTTCCCTGATAACTTCTTAATGAAATAATTCACAGTTTCTAAAAATTTGCTCTTAGCATCATACCCTGATATGACTCAAATTTGCATGGTGGTAATTGAACTCTCCTATTACTGGATTTCCTATCTCTGCACCTCTCTAGTCTCCTCCAGCCTTGTGCAGTAACCATCTGAGTCGTGTAATACAGAACTATACATCTCAGATTGTTGATTCTTCCTACAGTAACTCTTAAAAGCATGTAAATGGTCTCCTAATATAGGAGAAATGATTTCCCACCCATCACCACTCCAATCCTATTAACTGTTTTTGAAATGCAGAAAAGACCTTCTCATCACGTGGATCTGGTGTTCTAATTGCTCAAGAATAAATCTATGCTGGCTCTAAAAACTGTACTTTTTTTCTCCCTGAAATGTTTTCCCGTGTTTTTCAGCATGTCCCACTTCCTGCTGCTTTCACTTGCACCCTGTCTGAAGGATGCCATGAAGATTATGGCTACTGACTCTTGAGTCTTTTTACTGACTTCTTTTTTTTTTACTTGGTATTGACTATTGTCTATGCCAATAGGTTCATTTCCCTTTCTTTGGCTTCACTTGGAAAGTGTCACATTTGCTATTTCTTTATATTACTTCAGCAGGCTGTGTCTGGGAACTTCACTGCTCACCCCTGCCCCCACTACAATGAAGTCAAATAAGCAGCTGGTACCCTGTCCTGAGGAGGCATTCTACAGATTAGCCAAAACCAAGTAATAAGCACAGTTTTAAATCACTTACTCTCTAGGCTTGTTTAAAATACTTTGTTGACTGTGTTTTGATCAGTAATTAGAATTAATAAAATCTCTCCTCATTGTATCAAGTATTTATGTTTTTGCATTCTTCATTTAGAGATGCAGTTTTTCAAATACTAATTATCTGTGATAAAATGATTATGTTTTTTTTCTGATAAGTTTACCAGTGAGAAATTATATGAGATATTATTTGAAATGGGATAGGAAATCTTAAGGCTAAGTCTGGATCTTACTTTATAATATTGTTTAAGTAGGAAACTTCTGTTGAATTCAGGGCAGAGTATTTTCAGTTACTAATCTTGAGATTAGGTAGATGATGGCTTGATAGGTAGAAAGGTAGCGTAGAACTTGTGCTTGTTTGTTTTCTTCTATGCATCTGTTACAGTATACAATAAGGGTGTGACTTCCTCGGAACAAGTCTATATGCCTGCAGAGCAGTCATTTAAACTCAGTTATAGTCTATGGGGTGAAATGATCTCCTTTAAAAAGGAGATGTCTGTTAGCAATGTTTTAGACATCCTGTTCAAAAGAGGATAAATGATGCAAATTTCTCACACATTGTACCTCTAAGTCTCTCCCTTTACTATAGGGAGGCAGGGGGGAATGCCACCTCTAAATGGATCAAATAATTTTGGAAATTGTTCTGGTTTAGGTCTCGGATTTTTCATCCATATATTAAGTGTCCAAAGTAATGGAATGCAAGTTAATACTTATCATTCTTTCAAAACTTTAAAAACAAATATACTGTTATTTCGTGTTTTTAAATACATATAGAAAATCAGGTTATATCCTATAATCACCCTGCACATTTATTACATGTCTGAATGTTTCCTGCAACAGCTGGAAATCTCTTCTCTAGATCCAGAAGAAAATGTAATTTTTCTGACCCACTTAATCTTTTACATATAGTGTAATCTTTGGATTGCATTTAGAAGCTTACACAGGATCAGAAGGGTGATCAGAAGGCAACTGATTCCTCTCTGCAGGGTTTGAGTATGATATAGCCTGACAGCTTCAAATTAACCTGTTATTCTATGACTGTGATTTCAAATACTATAAGTCAAATTCTAGTGAAGTTCACTGATTCCAGCAAATTGGTTTGGGTGTCTATGTGTATGCAAGAATGGCTCAAGCTAGTGAGAAGTTCATCACTGAATAACATGTCTAGTTTGTATCTTTCTGTATTTGTTGCATAATGTGTGTAATTAGATTAAAGCGTACAGAAAAATGACAAACTATAAACCTTTTAGACTTTTTCTGGCCGTAGCAGAGAAAAATTGTCATGGTGTGGGGGAGGGAGCTGTTGAAAGGGAGGCCAAGGGTGTAGTATTTAATGGTAAGTGATCCATATATTCACAGGGGCCGTGGAGGAGTGCCTCCACCACCAGCGGGAGTACCAAGAGGGGCACCAGCACCCAGAGGAGTGCCTCCCAGTAGAGGACCAGTCAGTCGTAGCCGTGGACTTCTAGCACCCAGAGCAAGAGGAGTACCTCCACCTGCAGGCTACCGGCCCCTTCCACCACCTCCAGCACAGGAGACATATGGTGAATATGTAAGTCGAGCTGTTGACATACTGTGTATAAAGCCCAATTTTGGAGGGATGATCCTAACTATCACTTCAGAACTCAGCAGAATCTCTTTAATTACTACCTGATTAAGTCTTGCACCCAGAATCTGTGGCAAATATGGTCATCTCTCATCACCTTTTCAGACTTGAACTTTTTCATATTAATAAAAATTCAGGTTATATGTACTACCATAAAGACATTTACAGTGCATTTGACAAGATAGTTATATACCTCTTAAATATATTACATTAGGTTTCTGCTTTACAAAAATTTGAAAAAATCACGTTGTCAGTAGATTTTTAATTCTCAACTAAAACTGAGAATAATATTCTACTCTTCCTCCTAAACCTATCTTTGTGGTCATATAACTCTTCAATGATTAGACAATTAAAATATTTTTATGAAAGCTTCAGAAATGATCCTAAAATTTTAACTATGTACAGTGTATCTCAGTAAGCCATACATACTTGTCTTGATTTTATTGTATTAAAAATTAAAAAACTTATCAAAATACTTTATATTGTACATGACTGAAAATTATAGACAGTTATGAATTGTTAGGGTAAATTTAATTTGAACTGAACTTACAGAGCAGTGAGATAAAGAAAAAAGCTTATTAAATCAAAATTATAGTCATAAAGACAGATTTAATCTTATAGAAAAATAACATTTTCAAGGACAATGCTTTTAATGTTTTATATATCTTAAGGCTTTTAGCATGCCCTCTTTACAGCCAAATCTGTCTCACTTTGTCTCTGTTGTTCAGACTAGTGAAAAAGCGATGCCTAAGCTCCAGAAAATAGTTTTGCTATTTAGATATTACTTGCTTTTCTCTCAACCTTTCTTCCACCTACCTTACCCCTCTCTTCTTTCACCCCCCCATCCCAAACGCTCTAAATCAAATCTCAACTATCATCCTTTTGATCAGAAACATGATTTTCTATATAACACAGCTTTATGCAGAAATAAGTTTAATGTCATTAGTACAAACATTTATACACATACCTAAACAATTTGGAAGAAATTAACATAGTTTATTAATGTTATGAGAACTAGTACTTGAAAAATGTATCTAAATATCCCCTGGCTATACCTCGCTTGACTAGTCAAGGTGGGTTACTGCAAATAAGTGGTTATTTTAGAAGGCTTTCAAAGGAGTTAGTCCTCATTAAACAGCCTGTTTCCAGGGCATACACTGTAGAATGCATGGTGATGTGGTAGAAAATAAACCTCTTTGAGTAACTTCGTATTTATATATGTCTGCTGTTTATAGCATGTATATATAGAAGTGGCACGGAAATAACAGCTGTTTGAATCAGTATCCTGATGTATGCTTTACTTCTGAGAGAGAATAATTAGAAAGTAACACTATAAAGAAAAATAGTGCTGTGCTAAATAACTTCTGAAAAGAATATTCTCTAGAACTGGATCACTCATTTTCCAAACAAAATGTCTTAGCTGGGATAGATATATTTAAAGCTGTAATTGATATAGCAATGCTAGCTGGTCCAATTTAAAATTACAATATTTTTCTGTGTCTCCTTTGTTAAAATGGAGATCCATTAGAATAAAGTTTTGCTAGGATGTGAACCACTAGTGTGTTGCATGTTAAATGTTAAATTTAACACATGGTATTTTTTTTTACCTGCCCATTTGTAGTACATTATCAAAGTGCCCTAACTGTATCTTTTACAGGTTAAGGTAACATGGTAGGAGTCATTACTAGCATTTCTGTCCTTTCCTTACTAATTGCTGTTTAGCCATATCTAGTATTAAGTGCTGGTTTGCTAACCTGAATATCTGAGCAGGGCAAGGTGTCACTGTTTGCTGAGAAGTGTCTGTAGAATGAGAACATCAGTGAGATTGAGGTTATCATAAGATGTTATTTTAAGCAGCATAGAGTTTCAGAGCCTCGGAGACTGGGATATCCAGAGAGGTTACAGAGCAGCCTTTAGAACTTTTCCACCGAGTATTGGAAAGTCTGCAAGGATTCATAAAGCTTTTCATTCCCTTAGGCTTACAAGCCTCTGCTTTGTACTCATTAAAATAATGCGAAACTATACAAGTTCAGAAAGAAGCAAGCTGTATTCTGGATGGAAGCCTTCAAACACTTGCCTTCTGTAACTCTGTAAATATCTCAGAGATGATGCAGGGCTTTCAGTACATCAGGTGCTTGCCCTTTTCCTCTGTGGTGTACTATTAAGTATACCTTGTGGCAGAGAATGAGACCATCACTGAGTCACAAACAGTATCCATTTTCCTTCGCTTGCTTTGGTAACTTTTTTTCTGTAGTCCTTGAGACGAAGGAATTTCTAACACCTATGAGCAACGTGCTCTGTTCTGCCTCCTGCCTATCCTAATCTCTCTCCTTCCTCTTCTTGATTGTTTAAGTTGTTGTTTTTTTAAAGATAATATCAAAATGGGAAGTTGAATACCTACTTAATTCTGAAAAATTGGAAGGGTTAATTCTGGAGGTAGTATCTCACACAGGGAAAATCATGCTGCAGGCAAAAGATAATTCACTTGAATGTAGGTGCATTTTAACATGGGCTCAAGATCAACAAAACTAGGTGATCATTGCTGTCCTGTGCTTGGAGCCCATGGGGGAGTTGTCCAGAGCTTACCTGTTACAGAAAGCTCTACACAGAGTTAGACTACCTCCGTTGTCTGGCAGCTTTCTGGGATGTTTGTAACACTGGCTCTGGATGCTTGATGTGCCTGTCTCTGCTGAAGTCACGCAACATATCAGACTAGCAGCAATGTCTGCACGTTTTTCTAGTTCAATATAACTAGTCTTCCCACTCCACTTATGTATCTCTCTCAGCCCCAGGACCCATTCTTCCTGGGACCTTACCATATTGTCAGTACCATGATGAAGGTTTTGAAGCCATTAAATGAGTTCCTTATCATTCTCTGTGAACATTGTCTTCTTAATAGCTGTAGCATCAGCTTAGACAATAGCAAAAATTCAGGCCTGTACAGCCAGCCAGCTTTACAATCATTGTTCTAACCTCACTGCTCTGTTTGGTGTGATAAACTTTCTCTGAACGCTAACATGCCTCCCATTTTTATGTCCTCAACCACTCAGGTCAGGAGAAAGCCTAGTATGACGTGTGAAGCATGACCAAGATTATTTTTAGAATGCTTGGACGAGGGAAATCATACTAGATTGTTGCTAGATAGTTTCAGGGACATCATTCTATTAATCATATGAGAATTTTTCTCTACTCCTTGAACCAAACTGTGTAATAGATAAAAATATTTTCATGTATTTTTAAATTGACAATTTATTCCATTAAGATAAGAAATAGAAATTGTCTTTAACTACTAGCTGGAGATTTTAAGCTTTTTCATAATTTTCAATAAGCAGGAAATTAGTAACGGTATGCTAGCAATTCACTACTCTTTTTAATAGTGTCAATTCCTTAGCCAGTGTTCAGTCAAACATAGGTTAGACCATAACTGTTCAGTCTCTCTGTCTAGTAACAGTTGCTGCTCTCTGCCTCTTCCTGTTGCCCTCTTCTTACCAGCTTCAAACTTTGAGGCTTTCTCCAAATTAGTAACACAGCAATGTGTCTGAAGCTTCTTTAAGATTAGATTTTTATTTGATGCTATTTTCATTTTACAAAGATAAGTATTTCAGTTCTGTACTTTGTATGAATATGTTTGTGATCATGCCATGTCAAGTCCCATTTTGGCTCCTTGAACGTGTTAAATGCAAAGTGAGATTTATCTGAGTTGATAAACAGATTTTTTTTTTTTTTAGGCATTAAGAATTGGACTTTAAATATGGATTTAAAACCCATTGCTGTGGCAGGGTGGAATGTCTGCACTGAAAAATAAAACTCAGCAATCTAGCAAGTTATGGCCAAGACTTGCTTGAACACTGCTTCTGAAAGCAATCGGATCTAAATGTTCCTCCCTAGTGTGTGGGGGGGAAGGTCCTGGCAGAGCTTCAGATCTGTTTCTGGCAATTTTATTGATGTTTTCTTGTGTTCAGACAAGGGTTACCTCAGCGGCAGATTTTTCTAATGCAGTGACCACATGTATAATTTCTAGCAGTTAATGCTTCAATTAGAATGCTTCAATGAGATTGCTTTCTGTAATAAGAAATTGAATTAAGATGGAATGTCTACCAGTAAGAGACCTAGGGAGCCTTTCTAATGTTAAGTAAATTGTAACTTGAAAAAGAACATTATGAGCTATTTCCAATTACATGCAAAGGTTTGTTTTGTTTTGTTTTTGGTTTGTTTTTTTTTTTAAAACTTACAGATACAGTACTTAGAAGGGTGCACAGAACACTTGGATACAAAAGGGATGCTGATAACAGACTTCAAATTCTACTCTTTAAAATCTATGTTTAGTTATCGCTTGATTCTGGAAGATCCTAAAGCTTAGAGATATCTAAGTTTTAAAAGTTTATAGTTCCTGAAGCATACATTTCTGGATATATCCAGAAATATGTTGCTTTTACTGGTGGACAAAGCAGTGCTTCTGATTTAAGCTTGTAATTCTCATACTAAGTCTGTACTATGAGACTATACTCACACTATGTATACTGGAAGATACATATATATTATAGATACTACAATACTATGAGACTATAGGCATACTGTTTCCCATGAGAAATGGGGAAGACCCAAAAGACATAACATGCTGGCTAACAAGATCCCACCCAAATGATGAGCAGGAGATGTGATGCTATATGTCTCTTAATTTAAAGCTCAGTATTTCTCCAGTAGTGGAAGGCCCTTGGTTCAAATGCCTGTCGCAGATATTCACATTCCCTTGGCTCTCTCTGGAGATGGTGCGCACAGTGTCAGGAGCAGTGGTTTCTGTCCTTTTGATTTTGCAAGAAATCCTTACAAATTTGTGGGAAGATTTAAATAAGGGAAGTTTGTTCACAGGTGACACTTGGCTGGATGGCTAAGAAGAGAAATCATTTCATGATCCAATGGTTATTATAAAATATGCATATATGTATCCATTAGTGAAAGAAATGAACACAGACTCTTACTATTTACAGGTGAGAGGCCTATTCAGCTGAATAACCTATAGCCTGTTATTTATGCCCCTTCCTAGAAAGCTGATGCAAATTCTTTTTTGATCTCCAGCATTAAGCTTGAATTCTGTATCTCCTCATTGAAATAATACTTAGTTTAGATTTGAAAAACTGAAAATTAGGATTAAAAAAGAATACTATGGAAGCAATTTCTTGGATCTATTAATACAATGTTGATTTTGCAGGGTAAACTGTTTTTAAAGTAGACTTTTTTCTCATTAAGGTTCATTTGCTCACTGTTTGTGGTTGAAAAAGGAAAGATCTGTAGGAAAAAAAGAGCAAAACCTTTGTATACAGTGTGAAAAACCCCAAGCTTTTTATTTACGAAAAAATGCTTCTTGGAGCAGAGGTAGCAAAGTGGGGCTAATTGAGATGACATAAGATTTTGAAAAGAATTTAAATTCTCCCTGATTAGAGTTCCAGTATAACTTCAATATCACTTTGCAAGAGTCACACTATGTTTTGATTTATTGTGGTCTTCTGAATATCAATAGTTTTCTAATAACCTACAACATTTTAACAAAACTAATTTCAAATGTTTTTGTTTGCTTAGTTGTTTTGAGTGTAAAAAAATGTTTTAAAGTTAAGTCCCTCAATTGTTTTGTTTCTTTTTTAATCTTTTACATTTACCTTCTGGGTTTTTCAGGATGAGGTGGAGAAAATGGAAAATCTTTTCATTTTCTCAGGAACTCAGAGCCACTTTGGCTCTGGAAACAGTGGAGTGTTTTTGGGGAAAGGCTGAAAAGCTTTTCCCCCTGCCTATCTCGAAGTTGAAAGTTTACCTCTAATGTGCATATAAAATACTTTCCTCTCAAATTTTTTAAGAGTTTAAGCTGCTGATCTAAGTTCACCATTTTCTGACTTGATATTGAATGGGCATGAGCCTTCCTCCTGATGCTGACACTGCTCCCTGCTGTTGTATATTGAAAAACAAAATTGTTTTGGCCTGATAGTAACTTGGTTTAAATGTTACTGCCTATATTCATTAGCAAATCTTCGTTTTGGGTTTGGTTTTTTTTTTTTTTTTTTTTTTGGTTGGTTGGTTTTTTGTTTTGTTTTGTTTGTGGGTTTTTTTGAGGTGCATGAAAGACAGTCCACTAGTACATCTCTCTTTCCAGGAATACCTTTTTTGTTCTGGTTGTATATTCACTAGGTTCCTTCTAGATGAAAACAGATGAAAATCTACAAAATAAGTGCTTACAGTCTGTGCATGTTTGCTGCTAATGTCCTTAATGTTATCGCTCAGACTTTAGATGGTAGTAGCTACCCATATTTGTTTTGATTGCCCCATATTCCCTGTTGATTAAATGACGGGAAGATGTTATTTCCACGTAACAAAATGGCTGTTTCTTCCCTTCACAATTCTAATTTGCAAAAAAAAAAAAAAAAAAATTCTTTATTGCACTGCACTGATGTCCCACATTCTCTCTTCTTCAAGTTAATCTCTGTACAAACAATTTTTTGGAATGTTATAGTTTTTATCTAAAAGGAAGACATTCCTCCTGTATTGTGATAAAGTACTGGTGTAAGTATTAATTTTGGAGAATGATGAGGAAAAGAAACAACAACCTTTTAGTTGTAGTGATAACAGCCTTAATTTTTTCCCTTGGATGGATTTCCTTAGTTGGGGAGAGCTGGAAAATTGATTTCTTATTGATTTCATGATTTTTTTTTCAGCACTGCAGATGGCCTTTTTGTTAAAATGAACTTTTTACCCTCTTCTTTCTTCCTGTTTCTCTGTCTTGTTCTCTCTGAAACATTGTTAATTCTCCCTAAAGAGGGCTGAAACACTAGTCTGTCATTGTCACTGCCAGCAGATTATAATTTAAAACCACCATTTCCTTTTCCCCATGAACAACGGTACATTTAGAGTACTTAATTATTAGAAAGAAACACTGATGAGCAAGGCTTAGCATGATTTGTAATGTTTTGGGTAGTGCAGAGGTTTTGGCAAAGATTGCTTTCATTGTTTTTATCATCTTTTGACCTGTGATAGTAACTTACTATTTAATATATTTGAAGGGTGCATATTTACACATTGCCTTTGGTTCTGTTAATGAAAAAATTTCTGCACTTTGCACTGAACAATTACTGTTACCAGTGCTGCTCTTTGGATTTATATCAACTGAGGGCACTGTCATTGAGACAACTGCAGGCAGAAGCTCTCTTTAAGAGGAAATGTAATGTGATTCTGGCTTGTATGCAGGCTTAATAGTGGAGTTATTAATCAGGTTTGAGATTTTTACAGAGAAATTTCATATTCTTTTCAGAAGATCTGTCTTGTAATTCTAGCTGATCTGTTACTTTTGGGAAAGATTCTTGTGACTGAAATCAACAGAAGGCAGGACAATCGCTCTTGATACCTTCCTGGTTGATATTTCAAATACGTGGAAAATACCTGTAGTTTAAGACAACTTTAGCCTTTTCGTCTCATATTTCTTCTACATTTTTGTTGTAAGCGCAAACTGTACAGTACACTTGCTGCCTTTTGATCAGACTAAATGTGGTGAGAGTTAGTTTTGTATGTTATCCTGAAACGCAGAGTAATGAAAAACAGAAACAAAATGCTCCCATTCATGGGATGAAAATATGATCCTGTTTGGGCTTTTGTTTTTTGGAGTGGGAGAGGTAATACAGCTTCAGCGGTGACCTCTTTCTGATTACCGAGTACCTTTAGGAAGAGATATTTATAGACTTAGGTAATTGGAGTAGAGGAGAAGTCCATTGTATTGCATTTGGTAAGTAGTAGGAAGGCAAATGCTGTCATCCATGTGAAGAAGAAGAATGGCTTTAAATACAAAAATGAATGATTTTATAAATACATGAACCATGCTGAAAAATCAGCAGGAAAAATGCAATTAAAATATTCTTATGAAGGTGTAATTCTTCCTGTGTTGTGTGGAAAGAAATCTGTATGGCAGTGCTTGTCAGTGAATCTGTGAAGTACTTCAGTACAGGATATCTCTGCATATTTAAGTTCTGTCCTGTCCATTTTCGTAATACATGTTTAAAAATTATAGATATTTTCATTTGAGTTAGCATGGTATTTTATAGTACTGAAACATGCCAGATGGCCAAGGATATTTCACCTAGATACTAAATAAAGAAAACATTTATGGAAGCCACAAGAGGTCTGTGTTTCAGAAAGAAAATATTCCAGTAGTGTGGATTTAATCTAAAATGTAAAACATTCTGCCTTGGCCAACCTTATATGTAACCTCCTGAAAGAGAAAGTTTGCAAATACTGTATGACTAAGAGAAAACACTGTCAGACCTAATTCAGGGAAAGCTCTGAAACATACTTCAGCTGCCTGTGCCTAAGGGCTACTTCAAGGGAATAGTGCACAGTAAACAAATGTTTTGGAATTTGAATCTCTTATCTCTTAACAGAAAAAGCATTTGAGAGCAGCTCTTTAAACCTATTCTGTTTTTGCAATATGTTGCACATGAAGTTTATCTTGGGTTTAATGTAAATTTTTGGTTTTATAAATGTAAATACAGCAATAAAAAGGAAGAATTGATCTATTTAAGCATGTTATAGTAATTGCAACAGCACAGGTTGGTCTTTATAATGCTAAGTGACAGAAGTCCCACATATAAACTACAAACCAGGTATCTTTCCATTGAAAGCTTAAAAGCCACCTTCCACAATGTAATAATGCAGGATTTAATTTCTGCAGTAGTCAATTTATTAAAACACAAAATGGTGAAGAGTAATTAGTTCTGGGCAAAATTTCTCTGGAAGAGAAATTCTAATACTAGAAACACTTAAGTCTGATACAGACAGCATGGACTTCCCAAAAATTTTCCTTTTGTTCTGCTGGTCATCTTATTAACATAAGGCTCTTCCTATTTCAAATTTGCTTGTTCTTTCGTCTGCAAGAAGTCACAGATGCACCATAACTTCAGATTAGTCTGTTTTCCTTTTCTCTTTCATGATCAATTTTTAGTAAAACAGTTAACATAAATGTGAAGAATAAGACTTGTTGCTTAAGAATTCTTGAATGATTCCTTAGTGGCAAAGCTTTCCTAACATGTGAAAAGGTTAATTTCAGTCCTCTGCTTTCATTTGTTGTCACTGCTGGGTGTGCACGGTTTGAAGTTTGGGAGTCTCTCTTAGGGACGGCTGGTTCACAGTTGGGAGATCCTCTGAGAGGAGACCAAATGTCATGTAAATGTTCTGGAACAGAGCAAATAAGTTGGCTCAGACAGCTTCTGCTGTTGATCAATGTCTGTATTGTTAACAGATGTCTGTGTATTGCATCAATAAGTAATAAAGTGCTTGTTCATAATAACTGCCAGGAGGCAATGGTTTTGTGGGTTTAGTGTGTGGCTTATCAAGAAAAATCCATATCCATATCAGATGGGCAAAGAAAATGCTAAGACTCTAATTTTTAGTTTCAGGACAGTGAATTACTGAAAGAGAAAACAATACATTTCCTCTTCAAGTGGGAGTATTTATCCATGGATCTCTTCACAACAGACAGTTGGAATAATCCTTGTTTCTTCTTCCAGACCTAGGAAATAGGCTGTAACTCATTTGTGCCTGCAATTATTTATAGACACCCTTCTACTAGTCACTGCTGGGAAACAATCATGTTCACTGGTCTAGCAGCGGTGAAGCACTATTGATGGGCAGATTGCCTTGTTTTCCATATAAGCAATTTAAAATGACTGGAAAAATGCTAAAAACTCTCTTAGCAAATTCACAGTTTCCTATCAGTTGTTTTGAGGATGTCATTGGCTTCTGCTATAGAAAGCTTTCCTTACAATGTCTAGAATGGGGTCAGATTCCAATCATTGGAGATTTTTCTACTAGAGTTGGACAATCCATCATTTGTCATTCCTACCTAATTGATACCGCTAGTCGGTTTTGTTTTCTGTCATCACTGAAAGATTTTTGAAGGTTCCTTTTCCTGGTAAAAAGCTCGTTCTTTCATGAGACTTTATCATTACGTTGCCAGGGTTTGACACACCCTTATTCAGAGAACACCATATATAAGATGTTGCCTGAGTTTCATTTCTCTGGGTCCCTATATCTTCGAAGTGTTTTCTCATTAGGTCATTCTCATCTGGCAGAACTGTCAAGATACCCCTAAATATCCATTGAGGTCTTTGGCATATTTGGATAGAATTTGGATACTAGGATTTCCTAGGAATCAGTACAAAGGAAGTGCCATTTCTACTTTTCATGTATTTAGCTCAGTTAGGTTTATTATTGGACAAAACAATAAATTGGTGACAGTTCTTTGGATTTCTATAGTTCATCCTTCTCTGGGAAAACACAGTGTCATTGTCACTTGTTTTTATCTTAAAGTTCTGTATGGCTTGTAGCTGGAGTTAGTGGTTTGTTCAACTTGCTATTTAAATCCAGTGCTATTTTGGGAGGAGCGTTACTACAGTGTATACTTAAATAGTCTGGATAATGTGTGAGGCGTAAGAAATCCTTACTTTTAGTTTCTTAATGGGTGCTTAACTTCCACAAGTTGAAGAGTATACAGAGGGCATTCAAAGAAGTAAAACTGTCATTCTTACTCGTCTTATCTCTAGAGAATTTCTTTCCTGTCTGTAGTCTACATAGAATATTGAATTTATTGTCCAGAAATAAGTCAACTACCTAAGTCAGTTGCACAGTATTTATTCAGATGTTTTGATTCCTGAGATGCTTCCCAGAGCTTTCTTGAAGATCAGTAGCTCACTCATCTCAAATTCAAGTACATGGAGACATGAAGCATTTCGACTGTCTCTGCACAAGCCAGTGTTAACTAAGAAAATCTTTTCAAAGCACATTGCCAATAGTTCAAAGTGCCTTTAAAGTAATTATAGTCTTAGTTGTGTGTGGCCCCCTAAATGGAAGTAGTCTCTATTAATACCATTAAGATTTTGCCATTTCATGGTGTGCATATGTCATATGCATTTCAGGAGAGTATTCTCTTTACTATTTAGAACTAGGTTAATACTTTGTTTCTGGAGTGTGCTTACAGTTAATATTACCTTTCCTTTATATCATTTCAGGAGTATGATGATGGTTATGGAACTGCTTATGATGAACAAAGCTATGATTCCTATGATAACAGCTATAGCACTCAAGCACAAAGGTAAGTCTTCAGATCTGCTGTAACAACATTTGAAATATTTTACACTTGGAAAGTTAGTTTTACTTAAATATTTTTTCAATTTTTTTCTTAAACAGCAAAAATGTTATAAGAGGCTTATTAGAAATAACCCTCAGTGTTATTTGTCTCTAGTATCACATAAGTATGAAAGTCAAGTTACTGAGTGGTTGAAAAGAAGCAGAAATGAGAACTTGAAACAAAGTTTTTGTGATGCCAAATCATAAATCAGAAGGTTTTCAAAACTTCAGGAAATTCAGGAAAATTTAATTCAGATTCATTTGGGGGGGGGAGGTGTAGGAAGGAGTAGAGGAGAAAAAAAAATTTAAAAAGGCATTAAATCATCTAAAACACAGAGCTGATTGCATTTTCTTACTTCTTAAACATGGTTATATTCCAGTATTTTACCTTTATTTGGCTATAAAAAAAAGTACACCCTTTAGTTTGTTTTACTCCTTTGTGGAATTGTCTTTGTGACAAATTTGGATCTCTTGCCATTTGTGTTCCTTCCCCCACTTCATTCCCAACAGTATTTTTAAGCACGTCTGATTTATTTTCTTAAAATTTTGCTTTCTTCAAAGGAGTCGCTATTTGAAAACTCCATGAATTAAAAGGAATACTAATGTGTCCAAATGATGGCAAAAATGCTATGAAGTACAAAATATTTTTATTAGGTGGTACTTTTAATTTAATGGCAAATATCACATGATGCATTATTTAGCAGCTTGGCTTATCGTCCCCACCATTAGGTACTTCTAATGTGCATGTCTGGAAAGGGACCTTCTGTGCCCTTTTTGCTGAGTTGTAATTTATTCTCACTCTTTTGCTCTTAGAACAAGCATTCATAGTTTGATCAGTAGTAGAGTTTGTAATGTAATTGAGAATTTCTTGAAACTTTTATGGCAATAAACTTAAAATGGTTGAAATCCTGATGTTGAGAAAATGGTAAAATAAAGGAAAATCAAATGCTCTAGTTCTGCATTACTGCTTTGGTTATTTGGGGTGATTTGAGCTTCAAACCTTGCCGTCTGTGAAGAAGAAAACAGTAGGAAAGTGAAATATTTGTGGATATTGTGGTATTGATAAATAGATACTGATTAGACTGTTTTACCTTCTGCTAAATATTTAAGACCTTTTTTACAATGTAGCCTTATCTGAAATAGTACGGAACTGTCCACAGCAAAGTTGAGAACAAAGCTGTTTACACCTGACAACACTACAGCAAAGCAGATGGCACACCAACTTAAATTTTGTTGTATAAATTAATATTTTCCTGTGCCCAACAATTTAGTCAATGTGAAAAAGCTTAGTGGAAAGTTCAAGTGTCATTATTGTTGAGAATTAACAGAACGAAAATACCTTTGTGTCTGATACTTGGCTCCTACAGAGTCTTGTAAGCTACTGAAAATTGATAAAAATAATATGACTTAAGAAACCAGCAGTGTAGTACCTTCAAAATATGAGGCTTTGTAGGATGTTACATTTCGAGAACAGCTGCTGGTAATGGATTTTTTTCCAAAAAGAAAATTACCAAAATAGTCCTCAACTTTTATGTTGGCAATTCTGTTCTGTTTTACTGCTTCTAGTGTTGGTTAATGGGTTTATTGCACACAAACATTTGGACTTCATTACAAAGTCATTTGCCTGAGCCAAAACTAAACATTACTTGGATTTTATTTTTTTTTCCATGTTAAGAATGTTTTCACTAAGGTTTTTTTTCCTTTGAACTAAAACTGGCAAAAAGCAAATCTCCCAAGAAATGAAATTGCACTTTTAAAGGACTGATACATAAGAATATATATAATGTTCTTAGATACAATATGTGCACATGCTTAGCCCAGTCTGGAAGGAGATACTTAATGATTGCTCTGCTTTGTATTTTACCTGTATATTTACAATACATACACTGTTAGATTTTGTTGAATTCATTATCTTGTGAATGATTACTTCATTTTTTCCCCCTAATTTTTTTAAGTGCTGCATGGTAAAAGAAAACAAGAAATTATTCACTTGTACATTTCTCATGGGGTATCAACACTAATTTTCTGGCACAACCAAAAGATTTTTAGGATTGTGTTGGCAGGCAAAAAAACAGCCACCTGAGCTGCCTAGAACAGCATTCCTATCCTTAATCTGAATATCAAATAGTCGCCCATATTGCAAAATGTTATTTTGTAACCACTAAGAGATACCTATCATACTTAGGTGCATTACAATACCCTTACTGTGAAGGAAACTAGGGAAAAGTGTATTGTTTTCTTAGTTTAGCCTCATTCTTGATATTTTGCCCTCATAAAGCATGGGAACTAAATACGTTTGCACATACAGGGCATTCACATGTTTAAAATGCATCATGTGTAAATAAATTTTCCTCTTCCCTTTCATAAGCTGGAAGGAGTAATCTTAGTAGAATAGTATTTCTAGTATGTCTAGTGATATTAAATTTTCTAGAAGATTGTGATATTAATGATATTGTGTATTAAAGAGGAAATTTGAGAAATAGTAAACTGGAAAATATAGGTTTGCTCATTTAAATTATTTGCAGTAGTTTTTCAGTGTATGAACCCTCTTCCTGCACCTCATCAAATCCGGTTAATGTTCTCAAATGTACTTTGTGTGTGTAACGTACATGTGTGATACAGTGGAGACAGTTGAAGTACTCATTTTGGTTTTAAGGTTTTTGCTTATTTTAGTGATTCCTCTGTTAAAGATGGAAATTCTCCAAATTTGACCATTCAGTACAACACAGCATGACCCTCCTTTATTGTTTTAATTTTGACATTTTTGATATATTTCCTAGAAGTGGCCAAATCTGAGATGGGCTAAGATGGGTGACATGTTCAGATATGAAGAATAGCATACTCTATATTACTGTGTGCATTAAGGTAGTTGAGACTTTGCATGCCTCTGCAAACAATTCTTCCTTTCTATAACCTAACAGCTTGCTGCTACCCAATAATGTGTATTTAAAAGTTTAACGGCATTTCATTTGACATTGTGAGAAACTGTATCCTTGCTAGTGGTTGGCAATCTGAAGCTTTAGTTAAAACCTGTCACAGCACTAATAGGGAGAGAAACATCAGAGTTTTTTCCAAGTTCTCATCTATCTTAATGCCCTGTAATCCTATAAAAAATAGTTTTCCTTTAAAATATCTTCTTATCCACAGTTGTTTGTTCATGCAACAAAGCCCCAAATAGTGCTTCAGGATGTCTTTTAACAGAAGTATTTTTTATGGTCAAAAAGACTTAAAAAATATCCCTTGGAGCTGTACTGAGCTTGACTAGGTATCTTAACTGATTTTTAGAAGAGATGTGACTAAATTATCCATGTAGTTTTTTGCAGAGGATTATTAGATGTTATTTTTACCAGTTTAAACTGGGATGGTTAATCAGCTGGGCTGTTCAGTATTGTTATTAAAGAACAAAGCAATCTCAAATTAATTCAACAAAATATTTCTCAATTTCTGAAAATCAAAGGCTAGCAAATACTTAAAGCAGCCGAGACAGTTTTACCTTAATAGAGCATAGTGAACACTGTCAGAAGCTGTGATTGTTTATGGTCGGTACTCAATGCCTAGCTGAGGAGAGCAGCAAGACTAGGCTGAATGTTACTCTGTCGTGCAGGGCAGATTTCACATTATGCAGTCAGTAATTCCTTCATAAAATTTCTTCTATATATGTATGTAGTAATTTAACATGTGCAGTTGTATGCCAAAAACCTCTTTGGGATCTTATGGTAGAACATGAGTTACAAGTGTGAAACATCATGCTCGTGTGACTGCTGGTCCCGATATTTTCTTATGTCAGATGCATGCAGATTTGTCAGCTCCCCTCACCAGCATATATGCATGCTTACTTACACCACTTAGCTGACTCTTAAAGGACTTCACCAAATCTGTCTAGAACTGTAATCCTTTACTTGGATTTATTGCAGAAAGTAGTGAGTGTGTGTTTTAATAGCCTGATGTTAATGCTAGACCAATTTTATTATGAAAACTCAGAGAAGAATATTGTGGAGGTAGCAGGAACATTTAGTTGGATCCTCATTTAAATTTGTAGATCAGTTTAAACATTTTCAGCATGAAGAAAAATTCTCTTTATTATAAATCTCTGAAATGTCTTTCAAATTGAGCAAAAGTGCTTTTGTCCCTTAGTGGCTCCAAACATGATCTGCACAAGTGTTTGCGAAGACAATAATAGGGCAAAGGGAAATGTGATGCTAATAAATCAATTGGCACTGTCAGTTCACTGTTTAATGTTCTCTAGAATACATAAGATTTATCACTGAAGAATCGTAGAATAATGGTGGTGTATGGAAACAAAGTCCACCAGGGAGATGTACTACATCATTCAGATTTAGCACTGCCATCTGCTTAATAGCATTGAGATGACTACAGAGGTACTTATGATCAACCATTCATAGCAGTGACAGATGCTGCAGAGAGTTAACATGCCAGAGAATGAGGTTTGTTACTAAAATTCAGATTATGTGACAAGGTTGCCGAGAAAGGGGGCTGGGATTGTTACCTCTCCAACAGCATTAAAGGTTTACTGTGTGCTTTTAAGTTCACTATCAGAGAGAATGGCTAACACAGTCACTGTAATACAAAAAAAATGTGGAGAACCCCATCTGTCTGTTTCTTGGCACTCAGAAGTTTCAAATAACTTCTTTAGGCTTGTCTGCTAGTATTTAAAACTGGATACTTCTTTTCCTGGAGGAAAAAAAAAAAAAAAAGCTGCTTTTATCTAGCTTTTTTTTCACCTACAACAGATCAGCAGTCTCAACTATAAAAGAAATAGTTTGTATAACTATGCCTGTGTCTCTTTAGGGGCAAAAATAAAAAGGCATTCATGCAGTAAAGTAGTAATTTTGTGTTTAATTAGAATTTATAATTTAAAAGCTGGCTTAGGTCTTCAGTCCTGGTGATCTCCAGGAGGAATTAATCTAAACAGTGATATAAAAGGGGAAATATTAGGACTTAAGGTAACTGCTGGCGCTGTCTACAGTTTTCTGCAACATTTTCTGGTTTCTGCACTTAATGCTCTAGATTTCTCCTGGCAACAACCATTGTGCCATTGGCTTAAGCATAGTGTTCCTCAGTTGGTCTTCTTGCATATATAACAATAATTGCTGCCATGTCAAATTATACCAAAATGTGATATGTTCAAATACCTCTAAGTTGCTTGTAAACCTTAGGGCCATCCAGTCAAGCTACTCTGAATTGAAGAAATTGGCAAATTCTTTAGTATATCTGTGTTTATTCAGTGCCTCTAGTTGACTCTGTGCTTATTTGTTAATGTGTTGGGAAGTGAAAAGTACATGCTGCAACTTTATTTTAAATTATTTATCTAAAAGTGTAAAAAGACAACTGCCCACATGGTAATTCCTAAGCATGTTAAAAGTCCAGTGTTGTGAATGCCACGTGGTGAGGCCTTACTCTTCACCGTTCGTTTCAACGGTGACTGATTCAAGATACAGTATTTCTTTAAGGTGGTGAAGACTATGCAAAAAGACTCTGTGGTTTAAAAGGATTGTGGAAATTTGTGTTTCGTAGCTTGTGGTTCTTACTTAAGAACTAAATAACTGGATTTCAGGTTGAAAAGAGGACAAAAAAAAAAAAAAACAAACCTTGAAATCTGGTGGTGGCCATTGTTTAACTGATGCCTAAATCATACAACTAAATGGGTTTGCTAAAATCCTTCAAATCTCTAAATCCCTGATTTTGTGCCACTCCAGAGGCATCTGAGTTTTGAGAGAAGCTGATTCCTAGTATGTGTTTCTTGGCAAGACCTACCCCACAACTAGGAACTCAAATTTTCAGGTGTATTCTGAAACTGTGCTTAGTAGTCATACAAAAGATGACGACATTGCTGTTTATAAGATGAGGATTTTCATAAAGAGCTGAGTGTATGGATTTGAAATTGGCTTATGGAGGTGTTGCTATTGGTATTTGGAAGTTAATTGCTAGCATTTTGTTTGTGATGCTCAGTGGTTTAAATTTACATTGTTAAGTTTGTCAGCAATCATGCATTTCCAGGGTGTATAAATATGCATTATATGCAAAACAGTGTCTGTTACTGTAGCTTTTCAAGATGTAATTCTCTGGATTTTAATGCTAGTAGCTGTTCGTATTTCATGATGACTTATAAATCAAATCAATCCACAGCAGTTTGATTTCTGGGGTTAGTGCAAATACCTAGTATTTTGCAATTGTTCTTGCTTATGAACACCTGGTATGTCCGACCTTATTGGAGGTTATAATTCTGCACAAATAAAGTCTCAGAAGCATTAGCATAAACAAGCTAATGTATCTTTTAACTGAAAATCCTGCCATGTCGTTTCTTGCTTAATTTTTACTCTCGTATTATTGGAAGAGCTTATTTTCTGCAGTTTTTCAGATCTAATTCTTCAGGTTTAAATAGATTGTTTTGGGGTTTTTTTGTTACCTATTAAAATGTGGCAAGATAAAATACCCAGAAGTGCATCAATAATAGCACAAATAGTTTTATTTCTGAGTCTAGCATACATCCTTGATTTTTTTTTTAAATTGGTTTACAGAAATCTAGTCTGAAACCTCAGTAAACAGGAATAAGACTAAGGCAATTCAAGTGTAATGATAGAAAAAACTTACCTTTAAAGGAAAAATTAATCTTAACACAAGTATATCACATGCTGCACTTACAAAACTAGAAAAGGTTTTTGCAATCCTCATCATGTTGACATTAGTAGATTACTTCCCTATTTAAGAAATGTTAGGATCACTTTTAATTTTGTACTAATTATACTTAGTAAAATGTTTTTTAGATACAAAAAATAATTTTCGTTTTCTTCATGAATTTGCTATTAAACTTGACTATGACTATGCCTCAATGTTTAGAAAACAAGTGAAAATGCATTTAAAAATAAATTTAGAGACCTATTGGAGAAAACTTAGAGGTGTTAAAGTAGTACAAAAAGTAGTAACATGAAATTTTAAATATTTGAGGAATCCAGAAGAGGAATTATTTCATAAAATAAGCTTATTCATTTTGCATGATTGGTTTAATTTTTCTTAGGTGATTGTACAGCATCTTAAACTGGGTGCTTGAATTACCACAATATAATTATAAAAGGATGAGTATTTGGAAGGATTTAGGATTTTTTCCTTGACTGATTACGCAGGTGAAAATGTGAGAAATTGATAGGTCCAATAAGATCTTTTAAGAAGTCCTTAATAGAAAGAAAAACTCATTAATGTTGAATATTTTTAAAATATTAAATACTATATTGTGGTTATTAATGGTAACTTGTGGTATTAGTCATAGTTTTAAAATATCTTAATTATATGAGGGCTTCAATTTAATTACAGTATATTTTTTTAAAAAAAAAAAGATACCTTAAGCTTGAGTGATGGAGGTAATAAAAAGGAAGAAGAGTATCCAGTTGCTAGGCCTCAGCAGGATGCTGCAGCAGTGCTGCTAGATATATTGTCTTTGGAGACAGAACTTGGATAATCAGGCTTCCAAATCTTACAAATTTAAGTTATTATTCATTTAGAAATAACTTTTTGAATGTCTTACATAATAAACTTTCTACTGGTTTCATTAAGAGTCACCACAATAAGGGAGAAGAGACTACTTAGTCTTTCTATGAATAGAGAAAGGACATCATAAATTCATGCTTGCAGTAGACAGTGAAGATTATATATAAGGAAGATTTATTTTCCCCGGTGTGGGGGGAAGGAACTTCACTGGCAACTCGCACTTTCTTGGAAGCCAATGTCTATTAGTTGGATAAAATAGTCATGAGAAATCAGGCTTGATCAGTTCAGAACATGTTTTTGTCACAGAACACATTTTTGTAGATGGAGATTTGACACCATTTTGCTGGTTGACAGTCAACATAATATATCTGCTTACTAGCAGTAATTGAAAACTGCAGTTTTTTCTCTTAGACTATCCTGTAGTATTTGGTTTGCTTTCAAGGGAAGAAAATTCTTGCTTCTTTCTGTTGGTGAGGAAATATCTGTTTAATTGGACAACTTTAGAAAAGGGAGATGGTTGCAGGAAAACTTTAAATTGGTCTTATTTGTTTCTCCTGCTTGTATTTTATTTTAGAAGAAATACTGGGAGCTGTAAATTGTAATTTTAAGCACAATTTGGGTATCATTCAGTTGACAGATGATGAAAAATACCTTTTAGTAATTTGAGGTTTACCGTGGTGTAATTGTCAGGTGCAATGAGCTTGGAACATACATGTTGATAAAAGTAGTAGAGCCCACATAAGCCCAGCAAACAAGTCTTAGCAGTTAAGTGGACTGAAGTATCTTTAACACAAGAGGAAGAGGTCTGCCTTGTACTTGGAGAGGCAAGGCTTGAACCCTGCCTATGTAAGGGGCATTAGAGAAGCGCTGGAAAGTTCTCAGACATGATAATATATTGCTTTTAAGATCTGTCAGATGCTTATAATTATGCATCCCTGAAAACAGCTAAATATAATCTCTTTAACTAAATACATTAATTGATGGTATTTTTCTTATTTTTGAATGATAATCATATAAAACTGGGACAAAATGATATTTTTTCTCTCAAATGCTCTTCAGTTTCAACTGATGAGTAAGGGTAGCAAATTTATAGGAAACTGATGAAAGTTGTGCTATTACTTCAATAAATTAGAAAGGCAAGAAGGTATGATGTATATCTTACTGAGTAGTATTTCTAATGATGAAAGTTGTACTATTCCTTCAATAAATTAGGAAGACAAGAAGCTATGATGTGTATCTTGCTGAGTAGTATTTCTAATGACAGAATGGTGACATACCGTCTGTACAGTTTTTGTGGATTATGATGAATTAGAGGCAGTGTTGTCTTGTACTCCAATCTGTGACAAGTAACAAAATCTTGGATCTCTAACATCTTATGCAGCACTCAAGAGGGACAAACAAGAATTGGATGGAATAATATCCACAGCTCTTTGCAGTATTGCAATGTATAGTCTAAAGATTCTGACTGATACTTGTCAGATCTTTGTAATTCTCTGCTGCTTCCACTGTCCTAAGTAGTCTGGACTGTTTGGAGGGAAAGGGAAAAAGACACATCTTTTTCCAATGTTAATGTTCATGTTGGTTCACATCTCTGTTCTCCATTTAGCAGTTGGAACACATTTGGTAGACACCTGGATAGTTTAAGACTTCCAGTTTAGTTTCCTCTGATAGCAGTCCAGTTCACCTAACCCCAAACTGCTTTGCAAACCACACAAATGTGATGCGGGAATCTAATTCACAGGCCAAACCAAAATGCTGATATTTACGCAGCATGAATTTTTAGCTTTTCTGCTTGTGCTTTCTTGTTTGATGTAGCAAATTTTTGACATTTTATTCAGCATTTCTGTGTTTAAGAATTGATTGTTGCTGTATTCTATTTGTACTTTCAAGGTAAAGCTATAGGTCCCTGCTGCTGCTGTTCCTGAAAGGAAGCCTTATTTGTACTGTGTGCTTCAGTCACCTCTGCTACTTGCCATTTACCTTTCCTGCTTTGAGACATGGGACATGAGGGGTGGGGGGGGGGGGGAGAAAAAGACTGAGTTTACAGACAGCAATAACGGGACATCTCAGATGGTAAAACTGTTAGCTTTAGGGAAATGTGTAGAGTTCTGCTAGAAGTATATAGACAGACATAGTTCTGTGCCTGGTAGGTAGCACCAGAATGTAGATGCCTCTGAGGGCATTTCACTGTTCTGCAGAAGTGAAATCTATTACAATTTCTGCCATAAAAAGTAATTTCTAAATAGTGATAGCTAAGGGAATCCTTGAGGGGGCAGTCTGGTCATCTTTTAGGATTATAGGAAATAGATTTGCTATTTGTATTATCCATATGAGAGTACAATAGGATATAATTTGAGGAAGATTGCATCATTTTTCTGTGTTTTATAAAGCTTTCACTTACAGGTCTCAGTTGCTTTCTGAGATCATTATCTGTTTTACAGACATAAACTGAGATGCAGGGATGAGAGTATGTACCAAAGCAACTTTTGCTAAGAAGTGGCAGAACTGGGCATTAAATAAAAATCCATCCACAAGATGCAAGAAAAGATGTGGATCTCCTCTTGATATCTTGGTTTTATGCTATCCTGCTGTAAGCTGGACTGCAGAATGTGGTGTTCTAATGATCCACAGAAGCATTAAAGACAGATACTCCACTCAATGTTCCAGGCAATTATGGAGATATGAGAAGCTTCACTACAGTGATTGTAGTCTTGACAATAACATTTGGGACACTCTTCTTGCTGTTTACTATTGACAGATGCTTTTTGATATAAGAAGCAGCTGAGTGTGAAGATCTGGTAGGAATGATGAAAAGAAGCTTGTCCTTGTGGAAAAGTTCTGTTTGGATGTGATCGTATCAGTCAGGACCTATCATATAAGAAAGACCACTTGCTAGAGAGACCCTCATTTGTTCTTTCAGCTTTGCTGTTCTGTGTGACTTCTGTGTAGAAGGACAAAGGTGACACACATGGAGCTACTCTTAGCAGAAAAGGAACCCTTTGTGTTTCAAAGGTTTTTCTGGTCACTTTCTGAAACTGCCCTGGCTTCTGTCTAAATGGATCAGTCCCAAAGTTACTTGCCATACCAATGTGCAAAGGAAAAAGCAGAATTCTTTTTTTCCATTTTTCCCTAGTAAGCATTATGAGAAGCTGAACTGGTTGCAAAAGCTGTTTTTCATCACTGAAGAAGAAGAAAGTTTCAGTTCACTCAGTGCTTAAAACCCAGTAACCAGGCTTGTCAGTGCTTCAGTGTGGGCTTTTCCAGTAAACTGGAAGCTTTTAATCAGAGACCTTCTACTCTCCCCTCAGCAATCAGGCTCCCTGCCATACTGCTTTTGTTTTGAACATAGAAATGGCATAATGCTGATTCTAAAAGATACCTCTATCAAATCTAAAGAGCTATGGCAATTGCATTCATTAATCACAGTATATTTTGACTACCTTCGTGCATTTTTTTTGGAAACACTACAGAACATTTGCACTGTGTGGTTGACATGTCTGTTCTAGGCAGCGTCCCAAAAACGTCCTAATGACCCATTCTGATATATTCATGAGTGTTAGGCTGAAACCCTACCATTCTGTTGATATCTGTCCCAAGAGGATATTCCAACATGTCTAGACAGAATAAGCTAATAGTTAATATAGTATAAAAGGTAAGAGTTCCTTAAGACTTAACCATTATGTCAAGAGCAGTTACTGCTATTTGGTTGGTTTGTTTTTGTTTTTTTTTTTTTTCATAAAGTTTTGTTCTTCTGTTATGGTTCATCAAGATATTTTCAGAAACAATCAGCTTAGCAGAAAAGCCTGAGAAATTCACGTCATATTCCACAAGACCTTTGAAGACTTACGTTGAATACCTCTAAATTAGAGTATTTTAAGACACTTCTCACAGCATAGTGGTTCTAGAAAAATGGCAGGAAGCTTCCTAGTCCTCTTTTTTTACTAGGTGAAAAAGCTCCTCTAAGGCTTTACTTCATCAGTGACGCAGTGCTAAAATCTGAGGTTGCTCTTCTCTATCTCAGGCTGTTTCTTGAACAGAGAAAACAGGCACTTCCCCCGGCCTTATTTAAACTACTTAAGCCTCACTTCACACTTCCTCTAAGCATTGTAGGATTAATGCCCAGCCCTCAGCAATTAGAAGTGACATACTTCTTAAGTTTATTGATCCTTCCATACCATTAGGTCGTTCCAAGTTTTTATGCTGACATAGAAAATCAAAGTTGTAGGGTTTTTTGCCATCTGCCTTCTCTCTTGTCAGCCCAAAGACATGGTGCTGGAATGGGAATACAAAAGAAGTTAAATATGAGTAGATATATATATGTCATATATACATATAAGTAGATTATATATAGGTCTTTATATGTACAAAAGATCTGATTCACAGCTGATACTCAAGTGTTGACTGAACTTCTACTCTTTACTTGATGGTTAGGAAAATGCTTGAAAACTTGCCTGACTATACCATGTAATGCCATTATCCATCTACAAAGTAGACACCACAGAATTTTCAGGTACTGCCCCCATCTGCTACTAGGGAGAAACTACTTGCAGACAACTGGAGAAGTAAGGAAAAATTAAGAAAATCAAAGAAAATGGCCTCAAGAAGACATTTCACATCTTAAAACATACGTACTCAAAGCAGATTTGAGGTTTAGTCTTGCTGGGTTAAGAAGGAAGGAATCCATTGTACATTTTTTTTTACCTTGTGCTGAAAGGAGGGAGGCACATGAGGTAAAAAAGAAAATGAACCTCGTTTACGTTTCTGTTCTTTCTACGAGGGGAAATGAAAGGAATCGGAAGAAAAGGGTTTCCCTTCCAGAATAAATCCATTAAAGGGAAATAGAGAGTTTGAATGGCCTTCAGTCAGAATGCTAAGATGCCAGAGAACATATATAAAAAAATACAAAAGTCAAGGATGCTTTTAAAACAAAAATTGACATTGTACACTCTGTTCAGAGGAGGAATTATTTAGTATAGCTACTAAATTCCTCACAATAGAATTGACCTCCACTATCTCAGTTAATGAGTTCAAATGTACAATTTACAAAGAAGTTTGATATTGCAGGTTTCTTTGACTAGGTTTCCTTTTAGCAAGTGATTGCTTTGAAGAAAATACAGTTCTGTAAGCTGTAACTTCATATACAGTACTAGATTTTTCTGTAATTCCTCCAAAAAAAATTCAGGTATCTTGGTTTTGGCTGTGAACTCCATGGGCTATTCAGACTGTTACAGGTGAAACAAAGAAAAATAAATCTTTTCAATGTTTTATTTTTTTACCTAGAACTCCTTACATCCACCTGTATGTACCGTTTTCTTTGGGTCATAGTCTTTATGTTGTCTTATCTGAAGTTTTGCATTTGTTGAACATACAGTTGAATTGAAAGAGTGTTGGCCTTGTTCATAGAGTACAAACGGAAGTGCTCAGAGTAGAGAGAGTTGAATTGCAGTAGACAACATTCCTTCACATTATAACTTGTACTTTTGGAAAGATTATTAATTTTGATGGGTTATGATATACTTTCAGTATAAGTAGATTTTTTCTTTCTGATGTTTATTCATTTTGCAATTTGTATGCTGTAAAATGAGTCATTTTTTGTTTAATAGATATTTTAGGTCTATGAAATGAAACCCTGCAAGAGTCATCCTGACAGGATTGACAGATACGGGGATAGGGCTCAGCTGCTATAGGCTTCTAAACTTGATGACAGCCTTAAAATAAATAACTACTGCGGAAGGATAGTTGAATGTCAGTTTTAAGTTGGTTGTCAGAATAAAGACTGTTTTATCACTGGCTGCTGCAGGGCAAAATTATGTTATTTCTTATGCTTCAAACTTTGCCCTTGTTATTCTGGGGTCCTCATCGCATGGACTAACAAATGATAGATAACATTTAGCTTGTAAAGAGATACTTTTTTGTGGGTCTTCATAGTGCATTCTGGCTAAGTTTTTGTTTAGGAAGCCTTATACTAGCAATAACAGGTACTCATCCACACTTTTTCATGTGCATTTGCACACACCAGAACTGTATTATTTCTAGCCTGGATTATTTTGTGGTATTTGAAACTTTTTAGATAAAAACAAACACACACAAAAAAAAAAAAAAAAAAAAAAAAAAAAAAAAAAACAACCAAAAAACCTAAAACACAAACAACCCAAACACAGCAAATTATCTTTGTCTTGTGTCAGTTTAGAAGTGATTGTGATGTATTATTTGTTTTATATAAATGCTTTACCTGCTAATGCATGTTAAGGCTATAAATTGCCTTTTCTCTCTGGTTTTTATTTTGTTAGTGATCAATCTAATGTTAGAAACTTTTTGTCAATATTAGTAATTACCTGCTAATGATCATATATTACAGTGATTTCTTTCTCACTCAGAAGGTAATGACTTGGTAGCATCAGTTTGTAGAGGGTTTTCCAAATATCATCAGCCCTGGGTCTGGCTGTGGTTTGAAAGAAAAGGAAAGAAACAATTAAGAGTCTTGCTTTTGATGTCCTACAAACATGTCTAATAGACTTTCGCACAATTATAGCACAAGACAATTACATAAGAGACTATACATAGCTATACTTACACGAAATATGAAAGCATAATGGAAAAGTAATATGTAATAAGTCTTGTCCTTCAGATTCCATTCAGTGGTCTTAATACAAGTAGAAATGTCATTATGAAATGCAAGACTGGTTTAGGCCGTGGTTCTGGTATTCATACATACTTTTGAATCCTAATGATTGTGGATTTCTGCTTTTAACTTTGAAGTTCCTGTTGTTGTTTCTTGTCTGCTTATTAAAATGATAGCATTTGCATATGTGTACATTTATCTTGTTTTGAAGACACTGGAACCTATAAATGTACAGAAACTATAACTCTGATCAGCAAGTTGCTTGTCCTTTATTGCATTTTTATCAGTGAATTTAAAGATGCAAAGAAAAAATACTGAACAGCAGTAGGTAATGAAAAGGAGCTTATAAGACAAAGGAATTTGGTTCAGTACCTACACCACCTACTCTTCTTTCATTGGAACTCAAGATTTTTAACCTTCCCATCTATAAGTGTAATTATAAATATAAAATTCCCACGTCCACATTTAACACTGTGGACCAGGGGCTCAGTGATGGAAAAAAAAAATCCTAAATGGAAGTAGATAGGGTTTATTTTCTCTTCTTATTAATGAACAAACAAGACCTAAGCTGTCTTTGTGTCACATGAATGCTTACCTTAGGGCATGTCTACATCCTTCAAGCTTTCTTCTTTTCAAAGATAGTATGTGAAATGATAATCATTGCTTCTTAAAATATAACTGCTTTGTTTCTTGTTCTCTTTCTTCTTCCTACTTCCCTCCTCCCGTACAGTGGAGCAGATTATTACGACTATGGCCATGGACTGAATGAAGAAACATATGACTCTTATGGTGAGTAGCTTTATGAGCTCAATGACTACAGTAGTAGACTCTTGAAAAAACATAATCAAAGAATTTCCATGTGGATAACGGCTGTTCAGGGATTCCTGCACTGTCACAGAGCTCCTCCTGTGGTTATTGAGAAAAATACTGAAGGGGGTTTCTGTGGTCTGTTAACTGACATAGTCATGTGAAAAAGAAAATCTAAATCATGTTACAACTGCCTTTTTCATGTCACATTCAAAGAGATTTAAGGAAGAAAAATGGGGGTGTAGGACCTTTTTTCAGGAGCTGTTAGCTGCTGAAAGCAAATGCTTCTAGTGTGGCACAACTGGCGTTGAAACTTGGTACAAGGTAAGAATATGCTGAAGTTCTCAGCTGAATCAGGGCCCAACTGAGTGCATTTTAGACTTGTATGGTCTTTTTGTATTAGCTCATTTTCATGCATCAGTCTTGTGAAATCAAGCAGGGAGTCATTATGTAAAGTGTATGAAAGTACTTTAGGTAGCTAATACATGTGAGGGCAGTGGGTTACTCAAATGGAGACAAAACAATGTGTAATGAAGCAAACATGCTAGTGGTAAAGATCACTTTTTTAAGCTAGAAGTGTGGTAGTAACAGGTTTAGTTAAATCTGTTATGGATTAGAAGCATAAAGCATGTTAAAAAGGCATCTTTGCTTAAGGGATAAATGTTAAATCTCTGGCTAGAGATCAGAGAAATATAATCTAGATCACTCAAATCTCAAACATTTGAGGATTGTTAGTAACTAGTGTAAAAGAGTTCTGATTCTGGGTAGTGGATGCTTCAGTGATTTTAGTGTTCTACTTAAAATTTTTCATGGTGTATTTCGTGAGCTCCATTTGGAAGTGCTTTCTACTGAAAACTAAAATGACCTCAGCTAAGTTGTTGTGATAAATGCACCTAATACAGAAGTTTGCTCAATGTCATCTACTTAAACTAATTATTTTGCTTAAGGGGAAAGTCAGTTCATCTAAAGAAGAGGTCACTTGAAATTCCTCTGTCCCCCAGCACTTTCAATTTGTCTTGATAGATATATAGCTTAAATCTTTATTTCAGCATTAAAATAAACTGTTTGCCATTATAAGCCTGATATTTCTAAGACTATTTCATGAATGCAAATTATGGGGGCAAAAAGTATATGAAACTGCTTAATGTAGGTGGAGCTGACTGATGGGGAAAAATGTGGATTGTAATATTTAAAGTTCAAAATATGGATTTTTTTCATTGCTTTTGCATTTAAAATTGGTTTTCTATTTGTCAAAGCACAGCCGCTCAGAATATTAAGTGATGTGTTTACTCAAGTTGAGAGGAAAACTATAAATACCTTGAAGAATGATTATGGGTTACAGCCACTGAAGTTTTTGCACATACAAATAAATAGTTACACACTTTATTTCTTAACTAGCTGATCCTCAAGTGCATCCTTAAATGCAGAGTTAGCTACTAATAATCATCCTTACAGAATGTAAAGAACTTTAGGTGCCTTGGACTAAAATTCATAAGACTGCATAGTGAGCAGATAGTTGCCTAGTGCTGGCCAGGAGGAAACAGTTTTCCAGGCAGTACCTGAATTTTTCCTCCTCTGAGAAGCTCAGGTGCCAATCCAGAGGATGTAGGAAGAATATCAGTATTTTTAGGATTCAGAGCCCTGAGTGTCACCAAAATGAAAACTGATAAAAAGTAAGGTGACTCTTTACCCTACTGATTTGATGAATTGCTTGAAAAGAAGCAAGTATTCCCCTTAAACTGTAATGAAGACTGCTTTTTACCTTTTAAACAGTTCCTAGCAGTGGTGCTTAAAAGCTAGGATATTTTTCATTCTTGTCCCTCAGCCAGCTGCCTTTACTGTTAGGCTAGGGTTCTTTTCCTTGCTTAATATAAGCCTTGCTTTCTGTGTGATGAAGAAGCACAAGAGGTTGCTTCTTATGTATGTTATTCTGTTATCAGACTCCTGTGGAACTTGCCTGAAGTACAAGTTTAATTCTTTCAGCCTTAAACCAAATTTGATCATGTTCCTTTTACCTCCTAGGCACATGTTCTGACCACCTAGGTATGATATATAACCTGGGCTCTGCAGGAAACCACCTACATTTTTAAGAATAAAGTACCTAGAATGAGAGTTCTATGAAGAGATTGTGAAATTGGACCCTTGACTTACAGGATTCTTGTCACCTACTTTCAGATATCTACTGTCGGAGGAAGTTACCTTACCATTTAAAGTAGTACAGGGGTTCTTTGACCGTTGACGTTTTGTTTTGTTTTGTTTTTTTTTAATTGACTAGAAAGACAAATAAAGTGATGACTACATTTTAGATTACCATACCTAATCATTTGGATTCTATCCTTAGTTTCTGGACTGCATTGGGTTCACTTGGACACCTGTATGCTTAGGGCAGGGCAATTCTCCAAAAGTAGATATGGAAGCACAAACACTGTTTTCAGGTGTGTTTGCTTTTTGGGTTTTTTGGGTTTTTCCCTCAGGGGCAGTACTCTGATTTGTGTACTTGATTAAAGTTTACATAAGAACTGTTTCACTATACTCTGCATTTGATCCTGTGTCTTCTCTTTTTTTGTATGTGCGTGGCACAATAGGTCTGATTCTCATTTAAGACAATACTTTGTTACTTTTAGTTAACATTTATTACCACTAAATTGCGGTAAGATTACGAAGCATTAAATATAGCACAAGCTTTTCACAAACTTATTTTGTTGTCAAAATTCATATAAGCAATCTTCCTTGCCCTTTCAATTTTCTTTATAATCTGCCTTCCTATTTCTTGCATTTTAAAGGAAGTGTATCTTTACACTGAAGTCAAATATTGCCCCTAGGTTATTAGAAGCCACAGGTGTTTGCAGTGATATTTGAGGTTTTTCACTATTGGACTGCATATTTGAATTAAGCCGAAATTGGTACTGATGCAAAGACACTTATTTCTGAGGGTAGCTTATTTGCTTATACATAATTCATATCCTCCATTCATTTTATCCTAGCGTGATTGTTTGTAGGTCTGCTGCTATAGCTGGCATTTCCGTGTATTTGCAACAAGCAGGTCCAGCTGAATGCCAGAGCCCTAAATACAGGCCATTAGCCTGTCACGCTCTCTGCTGTTACGTACTCAAAAAGCATTGTGGGGTAGCTCATATAGATGTGTTCTACCCAGATTTTTTGGTTCAAGTGTTAGACTTCACTTTATATACCTTGGTTTCAGTAAATAAAATGTGTCACTATCTAATCCACAGTTAAATAAGGACAAAAATAGGTACAGCATCTGAGAACATTGGAAGGAGTCTAACTATATTTTCCCTTCTTGTAGGGCAAGAAGAATGGACCAACTCAAGACACAAGGCACCTTCTGCAAGGACAACAAAAGGAGTCTACAGAGACCAGCCATATGCCAGATACTGATTGTACTGTCTGATGTTGTGAAATATCCAATCTCCACCAGTCCTGTATACTGTTCAAAGTAATTTTTTCTATGAACAATCCCTTTTTATTAAATCAAAGCGCTTAAAAATCTGAATGGATGGACTGAACTTAAAATATTTTGTTGAAAGAACAACCTGGACATAAAGATATGTAAAACAAGGAACTTTGTTATTTCCAAACTGTATTTGAAAAAATAGGTGATCAAAAAAAAATAACCTTTGATTAACTAGTGTTAAACAAAAGATAGGTTTACTAAATATGTTAGTCCATTCTTTTAACGTAAGCGTAACCTTTTATTTTAAAGGTTTTCAACAATTTAGTTTTTAGTTTTTATTTTCAGCCATTTGGTAGTTTTTCTCTTTGCAAACATGCGTAAAAAGGGAAGCAAATTACAAATGCAAATAATGTGGTATTTTGTAACTCAAGTCTTGAAATGTTCTGTAGTGTTAAGCAAAGTTTTACCCTTGCTTGATACTAAATAAACTTTTGAAAGAAAATCAGTGTGTGTGAGATTAATTTTATGCTTTATCTTATAATAAAACTTCATAAATAGTAGTAAACAGGGAGAAATACGTTTAACAGTGATCAGCATAAAAGGCTCATATTAAACATTGCGCAACTTCTTTAAAAAAATGGTATAAACCTAAATGTATATATATATTCACAGTAGATATAAATGCTGTTTAAAGTATCCAAATGGTATGGATCTGCTTGAGTGCCACATTAAATCAAAATATTTTTGTTAAAAATGGTTTAAAATAGCTAATGAATTTTCTGAAAAAGATGTGACTAGTTTTCATCTTGTTGAGCATTTTTTCACTAGTGCAACTTTGGAATTTTTATGAGAATTTTGGTACGTTAATGACCACCTCGCTCCGTGCTGGAAGCAATAAACACAAAGCTTTTAAAGACTTTCTGACTTGACTAATTGAGGTCGCTTTCGTCAGAGGCAGAGGATGTGTAACCCTTAAAACGGTCTTCATTTGCAAAGGTAAATAAATCAAATAAGATTTTAATCTCACTTAATTTATCTTAATATAACCAATAAAAGCAGGGAGGCTACAACTTAGAAAGTTTCATTTTAGAATGTAGGAAAGACTTTAAGGACACCTAAATTCTCATTTTAAAACGTTTAATTTGTGTTAGTAATCTAAAAAGCCTTAGCTTAGCTAGTTAAATTTGGACAAACTATTCCCTATTAAACAACTGTAAAACCTCATAACCAATAGTTTGTAAGATATTATTTTACCATAAATTCTAGTAACTTAAACATTACAAATGTTATCTAAAGCTTTTTGTTAATCTTTAAGTTTCTATTAATTATAGTTTAATTTACATTGTTTTCTTTAGTTTTGATTTGAAAATCTTTGAGATTTAGTAAAAAATATCTTTTTTTTTCTCTTGTCAGGAAACCCACGTCCTTGGACAGCCAAGAGAACAAAAACCTTAATCTTCTGATGCTTTGGTAGGTATCTTTACTCATCTGTGAAATTATTAGAGAAATAATGGAGCTTATGGTCCTTAATTCTATATACAGAAGGTTTTAATTTATGTAGTGATTACAGGTACTGAGCTGGAGGCCAGCAAAAATCATTGGCTATGTTCAATTCTGGTGGGGAAAAGTCATAGTTTTAAACTGTCATTAAACAGGACATTAAACTGTCCCAGTGTGTGGACACTGTCCTCTGGCTGTTTGTTTATTGAAAAGCATATGTAGCTTTGACAACATTTCAACCGATTAAGTATTTCATTGGACAGAAGAAGGTGAAAGAAAATGTACATAATTTTATCCTAGTAGTGTTCAAATGGGAACTTAAAACTCTAATCTGGTCAGCAAACATGTCTAAAATGGTTTTCCAAAGCTGAAGAAAACATTTTGTAGAATTATTTTCTAAGTCAAGCATTTCTGCACAAGGAGCAGACTGATTTTTGGCACAAATGAAGGAGAACAAGTCCATTGAGAAACATTAGCTGAAAAATAGCTAGCTCTACTGTTTCTGGTGCATTCAATGAATTCAATGTATACAGTAATAACTGTATTTGTGCTCAGACTGTGTATATTTCTTTATATATTCTTTATTTCCTACTTGGAATGGTAATTCTTCCTACTAACCTCATGATCTCAGTGCCTTTAGTTGATATCATTTAGATAAATAGAGCTCTATACTTCAAAATATTGCATACGTTGCACTGCCTCTCTATACCACAGTAAATTTAAAAGACTCCTGTCAAAGGCTAAAGGAACTTTTTGTACATACAAAATGGATTTAGAACAATTTTGAGAGTATTTTAAAGATTTAAAGCAAAGGACTCTTTTAAGATTAGGAGAGCTTGGAGAAGATTTCTGCCCTCTGGGGATCAAAGGGCAAAGATTTGATATCAGCTGCTACAACTGCTATGACAAAACTGAGTATATAAATATCTTTTAAAAATATTTATAATGGAATTGACCAAATCTCTATTTCTGTTCACATCTTAAATCACATAATATGATGATTTACATAAGTCATGACAAATTTTCATTTGCAAATATGAAGTTTTATATTAACCATATACAGCGAAACTTGGTGTGTTGAAACTAATATATCTAGTAGCAGGGATGGCTAGTAGACAAATAAGTGAATCAGAAGTGAATTCAACCTTCTGTAATATTTATCCAACTCTTTTTTTTTTTTAATGACATCTTTCCTTAGTGCCGCCTATATGGAGGCTGAATGTATCAGCATGCATTTATGCCACTTTTCTGCTACTCTGCCCTGAAGTCCTATAAACCCTTAAATTGTTCCAGGTTCCCTTTTGGAGGAGGAGGGGAAAGTGTGTCCCTGTCAAATCATGCAGAGGCTGTTTGGGTGGACCATTGTGTGACAGGATATCATATGAGTGGATGTTGCAGGTGACATGAGTAAATTAAAAGAAAATTCCCCTCCTGACTAAGAGCACACCCATCCTATGGTCAGAAGTGATTGTTTTGGTCATGTGCCAGACCTGCTTCTGACAGAAGATGGAGTAGTCTGTGGCCATATGGTGCTCCAGTTAAGTGGCTGTGGCCCACCTTGACAGAAAAGTTAACCACTTTAGTCGGATTTAATTTGTTCTTTTAATGAGTTGCAAGATCTAAATTTGATACATCTAAGAAAAAAGTCTGCATATATTGTGCATGATAGTGGAATACATTTTAAATCCATTAAGTCTCCCTTTTTCCAATGCTTCACATTGATACGCCTTATTTCTCCTAAGAAAATGTGTTTTCATATCTCTTAAAAGAAAACAAGTTGTATAAATTCCCATGTCCTATACATGTGTGTACAATAAGCTACATCAGTTCAAACAGCTGGTATTAGATATTCTTAGAAACTACAAATTTGCAGTCCAAAACTTCTCTTGACAGTTCCTGAAATAACATGCACTAGCATCGTGTTCTGCTATTGCATTTCTGTTTTGTTTTCCTTTGGAAGAATCTATGCAAAGAAATCCATCAGGTTTTGAAGAGAGGGAAAAAAAATCTAAAAAGATCCCTAAATTTAAAAAAAAAAAAAAAAAAAATCAATGAGGAAGGCAGCCTTTCTTTCATTGTGACAAATGAACCTAGGAGTGTTTATCCATTCTAGTAGGATTTTGTGTTCTGACGCTGGTCAATTTCTGTGTGTTACTGGTCAAACAAGTAATGTTAATGATTATAATTAAGCATATCATTAATTTGCCTTTATTGAACCTTTTTATCACATTTGCACTGAATTTCAATGTATTTCAGTTTCTGCAATGGTTTCCATAAATCTACATTTGTTTATTATATGCATAATTGCCTGATCCCCCTGCTTGTAATCTGGCAGTCTTCAGAGAATTCATAGTTGATAGTTTCAGGATGTATACAAATAAATTATATTTTGCTCTTTTTCAGGAACTTCTGCCATGTTAATTACGGACTGCTTAGAGCATTGTACTTACCCGTGTGCCTAGACAACAATCAGACAGGCTACGGAGTATGAAAACCCTGTTCTGCATTTCTTGTATTAAAGCCTTAAAGTGTATAATATTATACACTTTTAAAATTAATTGTATATTTAAACTCTTAATTGTTTAGTGATGCAACAATGTTTTATTCGGAGCTCAATAAAGATTTTCATCTAAGTTCCTGTTACAAAGCAATAATGCAGCTTCATGTTCCTTTTAGTGATTCTTTTTAGCCTTATGCAGCAAGTTTAAGAGAGTGTGTGAAGTCTCATGACTAGAATTTAAATGCTTTTGGAAATAGCTTGTCTAATGTATGAACAACATGGATAAGTTAAAATGAAGATCGGTGATTTATGCTGAAGCTTTTCTTATTAGCTAATTGTAAACAGGTCTCAAAACAAGACTTGAGTAGAAATGATACTCCAACTTCTATTTCCTTCAGAAACTTGTATAACATGAAGGCATTTTAATCCCTGTCAATTATACTATGCTGCTTATTCTCTTTCACTTGGTGTTTGATGCATAGAAATGTTTTCTCTAATATACAGTCACAGGTTTTCTAGTAGTAGTCTTGGATGAGGCTTTTTCACCTTGGTAAATCTTGTATCTAACAGTCAAGTTTCCTCAGTGCTTTTTCTGTTTTATATTAATTGTGATTGTGATAATTTGTAACAAATAAAATTCTGATAATTTAATTTCTTGTGTTTTTGCCTAAATACTGCTCGCAAAGTATGAGTGTCCCATTCCTCACTTATGTTTCCATCAGATGCATTTTTCCTCACTGAATCTCAAATTCATCCGAAGAAAAGCATAGTTTGAGTCTGTCTCATTTATTTTATTTTGAAAATAAGCAGTATCACTTAATAGCTTCACACAAAATGCCTCCTCTGCAACATGTATTCATAACTCTAAGACAATATACTGACTATTGAAGAATGGCTTTGAAATTTATGGGGATATAGAAAAAAATTAAGATTTCCTATTAACCCTGGCACTGGTCAAAGTGTCTTGAGTAAGATATCACTTTTAATAGATGAAAAAGCTTTTACAGTGTAAAAAAAGTCTATTTTTAACCTTCAAATATTTAAGGTGATTTTATCAGTTAATCTCACAATCTGGAAAGATTTTCCCTGCCATCATGTTTCACTGTACTGCAACTGCATGTCTGTAATGTTTTCCACAGCAAGCAGTAGTGATTATTTAAAGAAGTAAAAGCAAAATCCAGAAACCTTTGAATAAACACGAGATGTATAGTAATGGATTCCCTTCAGACTGACAAGCAGGAACCTCTGGTGTGGAACAGTACCTAACATTTTATATGCTAGCCAAGTATAAAAATTGTATATAGGTACTGTGGGGGGAATTTAGATAAGGAGAATGCAATTTCACTTGCTGTAATTTGGACCGGACATCAGGATTGCCAACACAATCTCATTTGAGGAGTGTTATGAACTATTTAATGAGTGAAGTATCAAGCCTTCCACTCTGGAGTCATGAACAACAGAACTTCTTAATGTCCATGCTAAAATATTTTGCTCGTGTGACTTATTTTAATATGTGACTATCAAAGCTATCTAGCAAATCAAGTAGTTTTTCTGAGATCTTGTCTGATTACTGAGTGGCCTAACAAATGAACTGTTAAGGTCCAGTTAAAGTGGGTTCACTGCAGACCATCCAGCTGTTAGTCTTGCAAGTACGTTGCTTGATTTTCCTAAAGACTTAAGGACTGGCTGTTTCTGTGCTTTGAAGCCTGGACTTCATTTCTGCTGTGTTTTATTATCACTAGGTAGACATTTATGTATTTGTTGTGATTGTGTTTTGAGTGAGATCTGGGGATCATTGGAATAAGTTTTGTCATTCACTACAAGAGACCATGTATATATGTGCATCCTGCCTGTGCTGTCATTGATGACTTTAACCTACACTGTGAGACAGTCCTAATGATCTGTTCTATGACCAGTTCTACATGACATTGCCTTACTTAAAGGTTATGAGCAAGGACATGAGTTTGCTGCTTTAAGTGAGTTGTCCAGTCTGCATCACAGTCTTTCCAATAGTGTTTATCTTAATGGGGGGATGTCCCCACATTTAGGTACATAATAAATGTATGAAATAATATTCTATGACTGTATGTATTAGAACAAACCTTGAGGTCACATCTTTCTGAATGATGTTGGAGAGCATGCTTTTCAAGTTGGAACTTCTTATCCTTCTGGGCAAAGAAACCCAAAATAATGTAAAGATCCATATGTGAATTTAAAATATATATATAATGATTGCTGATAATAGGATCAAATCTGCCCTTGAGTGATTTTGCTTCCAGTTCTCCACACAGGACTTCGCAGACTTCTTTTTTACTAATTTAGTATTATAGTTGGGTTTTTGTAGTAGGTTCACAATTGTGTGCTAAAAGGCCCAACTTAGAGTAGAATTTCCAGGTTATCAATGTCCAAGAAGCTCAGTACTGCTGCAGCTGAGTAAATGCACACTAAGAGTCAGAATATCTTTAAGTTTATGAAAAAGATTAATTGGATAAGAGGCTGAGAATTATTTTCACAAGCTCAGCAGTTTTGTCCAAGACAACTGCATTTGTTTAATGGGGAGAAAAACCCCTTTGGTAATGGAAATTATTGAAGGTATTTAGTGTTAAAGCACATATTGCTAAGATGATAAATGTTTGTGCAGCCTCAGATACTTCAATGAGTTTGCAGTGCATTGACCCTTGTCTTCAGGCAGGCTTTCTCTACGATTGCAAGTCAAGAGAACATCTCTGGCAAACTTGGATTTTAAAAAATGCTTAGGAACTGTAGCCGAGGGCAGAAATAAAGCTGCTTTGCTGTGTAGTTCTTTTTTAGGTTCCTCATTGGGAAAGTATTAAGAAAGTATGAAATGTCAACATTCCTAAAAATAGGAAATTAGGGAATAGGCTTAATGGAAGCTTCCACTTTTCAAAGATGTACTTGAAAATTATGAAATTAAAATAATTTAGATTTAATAAAGGTATATGACAAAAATTCTCAGGATTCTTTATATTCAGTAATCAAAATAACTCGTACTCTTTTAAGATAGAAAGCTACTGAGCTAGAATTCCTGACTAAACAAGGTTCCGCTCGTATTACCCTGAGAGAAATCAAATGTAAATCAGTCCTTGGAGCTGAGTTTCTGCTTTTGCAAAGCTAAACACTTATCCAGTTCTTTATGCCTAGAACCATTTGGTATAACATACCTTAAATGATCTTATCTTTATATTCTTACTGAAACTTAGAATCAAGAAACGTTTTACCTGAAGTGAAATGCTGGCCCCTTTGCGAAGATAAAGGGAAGTTGTTTTTTTACTGACCCCCATAGACTGTTTTTTTTTTTTTTTTCTTCCTGTTATGCAAAACATAGTGAACTGCTCCAAATGCTTACTCAAGCAGCAACCTATGAACTCAATACCTCATTGTCTTCTATGGCAAAAGTAAGGTGTAACATACTGTTGCTGTTGATCTGTTTGTGAAAGATCATGATGCCCTACACATCTCATGAAGATGAAACACTTTTTAGTCATTTGATAAGTTGCCTTGTTTCTTTATTCTTCTATTAAGAGTTGGGTTTTTTTAATGTGGAGGTGGCTGTTTCTTGTGTGTTTCTTAGAGAAAATATGCATACTCAGTCTCATAGAATTCACTACTTCTATAAAGGATATATTAAAAAAGAAGGAAAAAACATTTGTCTCTAAATTCATTCTTCTGATAATGCAATTATCAGCTCAAAAATCCATGGATGAAGATGCTCTTGCTTCAGATAGTAACAGACTGCTACAGAATTACACTGCTAAACATATATTCACAGACTTTGGGCTTTTACTGAATCATTTTGGGATGTTCGTATCAAAATATAAATACTTATTGTTTTAAAAATTCAGTAGACCCTTTAGGATAATTACAGGCTTGAAAGCAAATGAGAGGACTAAGTATAAACTATGGTGAATGCTGCCTGCATGCATATTGGAAGTCATCTGACTAATGATGGTGATCAGAATTATCCACATGTAAAAATGAACCTTGTTATGTTTAGTATAAGTTTCACTTTTTTACAGCACTTGAGGCTCTAACTTGAAATGATTTGAATAGAAGATTCCCTTAGATATTTAAAATATTCCAGTGATGATTTTCTCCTACAGCATATTAATAACAAAAGTGTGTGCAGTTTTTTCATTATTCACTTGAAGACTGTATTATTGTCACATCAGAAATAAAGTCCCTGTAAGACTGACAGAATTAAGGAAGAATAAGTCAAGAAAGCAGAGATGATCCTCAGACAGTTACTCCTCTTGAAAGAACTGCAGGATAAATGCATAAGGAATTGTGGTAAAGTTTTGTGGTATGTTTTTTGGTGGTGATCATGAGTCATGTTTACTTTTTTATTATACTACAGATTTCAGAAAATGGAAAAAATAAGCATATGACATAAAAGGAAACTGGATGGGGGGCAGGAAAGATAGGTTGTTAAAAAGCAATCTAAATACTAAAAGCCATTTTGGATTTCAAATTCTGGAACGGAGGGGAAAAGCCTCCATATTCCAGAGCATATCTTCCCTGAGCTAGCTTGGGAAGCCAGGCAATAGCTGCTAATCTTTAAAATGTCATTTTTTAGCATAGACTCTTCCAACAATTAGTCCCTGGAGTTTACTCTTGATTTAGACACATTTGACGTTAGGAAGTTAAAGTGATGCATCCTAGGTCAGAGCGGTAAGAGAAACATAGGTCACAGGCATGGTCTATGATAAATACCATTTTTTTTCTACTCGTATCTAGCTAGTCTGGCATTGGAATCCCTCACATACAAGCAATAACTTCATTAATTTTTGGTGATATCCTTCAAAGGCATAAGCAGGTAATTTTTGTAAATGCCACAATCAGTACCCTTTTGAAAGGTCACTTTGTATAGTCCTGAATAATATTTATATGCATGTGTACACAATATAATGTATTTGGTAAGGGCTCTTCAGAATAATTCAAAGGACTGAAGATGATATCTTACTGTGAGAGACTTAAAAAGCTTGATTATGGTTTATAATTGCTTGCACAGGGAGAAAATAACAAGTACTAAATTACTCTAATCTACTAGTGAAAAAAAGTAAGAACTAATGCTGAGTGTAAAAGCCCTGCAGTTTTAAATGAGAAATTAGGCTCAAATGCGAGTGATTAACTACAGCAGCAAGCTACATACAGAAGAATGGGCTTCTGTTGGTTTTCCTACATAGCAGACTAGATTGAATGATCTAATAACTATGTCTGAACTTGAAAGTTGTGGATCCATGATTGTTGTATAATAATTCTGACCAACGCAAGAAAGCACTTTTTTTTCTGATTTGCAGGCTAGCAGAGTAATCTGTGAGGACTAAGGTGATCAAAATATCTTTTATTAACAAGGATGAATTCTCCAGTTTTGTGTATATATATGTTATGCACGTCTTACTGCCTTTACAAACAGTGAAAGTGATGGTAAGTCAATATTTACTGATACTAACATACCAATGCAACTCTTGTTGCTCATGCAAGCAACATTCAGAAATCTTGTATATTGCTGTGGTTAACTTGCAAATTATGCTTTGTGAAAAACAGCATCTACTTATTAAGTTAACAGAAGTCTCTAAATTTTGTTAAAGGAAAGAAACAGGTTAGAATTTTCAGTTCTGATTTATGTATCTACAACTCAGATGACAAATTTTTGACTGGTTGCCCAGGCTCCCCTTATAGTGAACCAAGAGAAACAAGCTCAAAGAATAACTCATCTTTTTGAGACAGAAGTACATTGAGATCAGGTGACTCACCCTCTGAAAGCACCTGGCTCTTTCCCCTTGACTCATGGGGGTGATTAAACATATTTGGATGTTTAAACCTTAGATGTCTGAAGTGAAGCGTGGTAAATCCCACTCATATTTCTGTTCCAAATCCAGCATTGTTGATACCTTGAAAAAAGCAGCCATTGATGGGGTCTGAGAATAAATAGGTACTTGGAGAAAATCACTGAAGACAACTCTCATCTTCCGTGTGCAGAAGATGTGGTTTGCTATTCCAAATAGGTAGGAGTAAGTGAGAGGATGTGTATGTAACCATGTTTGTCACTTGCTGTCTGTCCTTGTTTCCATCCTTCCTTCAGCAAAAGTTTTATGTTCTGCTAGTTGTAAGCAGAAAAGAAAGGCGGACTGTCTTTTGATTGCTTCTGCTCCAAATGTTTCTGTGACATAGTCGTCTTAGTATATATATTTATCAGGATGTTTTCATACTCAGTGTTTGTTTCCAGAGCCTTCTGTTAAACATGGCTACAGGTTTTTGTTTGTTTGTAAGCATCTTAAATCCAAGGATTAACTAGAATATTGGCTGAGAGGACTTGTACAAGAGGGAATTTATGGTTATGTTACAAATGTTAGTCGCTGCTTAAAGGAAAGGTTTAAGTGGGATTGGCTGAAGGAAAGTCTAGAGACTAGAAAATTAAGTTGAATTTCTATGCTTAAAAACTGAAAACAATAGGAAGTAAAAGATTTCCTATTTCAGTCTAGTGTCTAAAAGATTAGTATCCAGCCCACACTAATAACCATTAGATGCTACACAGAAGGAAAATAAAAACCTCCAGTGTACTTATCCAGTTATCCAGAGCTGTTTAAATAAGATTACCTCTCCTTTAGAGTATCTGCAAGAAATCTTTTAACTAGGAAACAGAAAATAAGCAGCTCTTCTGCTAATGGAAATCTAAGACTTCATACTTCTGTGGTTCTTAACATTTAAGGATTTCACTAACTTTCAAACACTGTTGTATAAAGGAAGAGGTGATGCATACGATCATTTTGCATTATACAGAAGAAGAGTCAAAACAAGCCTGAAATTTATCATTGATGAAATATTCCTCAGAAACTAAAATTTTCCCAGAAAAACATTGGTTTACAGGAAAACATGTATTGGGAACAGAGTTACTATTTCATTTTGAAATAAATTATTTCAATTTTTTTTTTTTTTTTAAATATGTATATTTTTAAAGCATGACTTTCTCTTAGGCCATCCCTAGTGTTGCTAGGCCACTCAAGACATGAGAAAATCATTTGGGAGGGAAAACAACAACAAAAAAAGTAGAAACAAGAATAGCAGGACACTGACACAAAATGCTCAAACTGTAGTTCTCTGTATTAACATAGTCCTGGGCAACCTGCCCTAGGTGGCCCTGCTTGAGCAGGGAGGGCTGGATAAGATGACCTCAAGAGGTCCCTTCCAACCTCAACCATTTTGTGATTCTGTAACATAGTAATGCTACTGTGATGGAGGCCCACCTGAATAGAAGCCCTGTCCTGCAATGTATTAACTTTGTCTCCCTCCCCCTTCCTCCTCCTTCCCCCACAAAGCTCGTCTTTACAGGTGTATATATGGTGCACCCCATCCTACTGTCCAGTACTGGCTCCAGTGTAGATCCCTGAGGCCTGCTGCAAGAAATTGGCTGCCACCAAAACTTCAAACCAGTGACCACTTGGTCTTGGAGTCCAGCTGTCCAGCTATTTTTTCAGTACAGTCTAGTTTTCTGGTCACCTTGGAGTCCATCCAACCACTCTTTGTATCTCCAGATTGACTGCAAGTTTTCCACTCTTGTCAAAGTATGTGACGTTGACCGCTCTCTCCAAGTCTACCATGCCAGTCACCACAGACAGCAACCAGGTTAGTCAGGCATAAATTGCCCTTGGTAAATTCATGCTGGCTGTTCCTAGTTACCTTCTTGTCCTTCACATGCATGGAAATGTGCTTCTGGGTGGATTTGCTCCATAACCACCTCAGAAACCAAAATCAGGCCAACCAACCTGTAGTTCCCCAGCTCCTCATTCTTGATGAGGGACATGACATCCAGGCATCAAGAACATCATTCTTTTGCTTTATATTTGATTTTATATATGTCAGGGGGAAAAAAAAAAAAAAAAAAACAAAACAAAACCAAAACCAGGAACAATCATCAATCTTCCCCAAAATTTTCCTGTATTTTTCATTACCTAGTTACTCAGCTTCTACCCAACTGAAGGTAGTTGAGAGGAACCTGAAACAGGAGAGGTTCTTCCTCCTTTCTCTTCTGTAAAAATGCATGAAGAGGAGGTTAAAAATATACTACATGCTTTCTTGTTACTTTTTCTTCTCAAGTCGGTCATGGTAAAAGAGGTACATGTCTTTTTTTTCTCCCTCAGACAACAGGCCTGGGACCATTACACCAGTTTTCTTCAATGCAGTCTTGAAGGATGCTGTAAGAATCTGTGAGCTTTTCAAAGGTGTTTACAGTGTCAGGGAGTGTAAATCCCTCCACTTTACAGCAAAGCTTACATGTTTCAGGTATTTTGGACCCACATAATGTGATCTGAAGTCTGGACTGTGGTTGTTCTGGGTTCCTTTATAGACAGCTGTGATAGAAGGCCTTGGAAGAAAGGGAGAGACAGGTATGCCAGGTATGATTTGGCTAGCCCAAGGAATATGAAAGCACTCCTCCTATGCTAGAAGACTCATTTGGTTGCCTGAGGTTAGCTGACACCTCCTTAATGACCCACATGACTGGTTTTTGAAATAATTGCCATTGTTAATATAGTAATAGAATTAAATTAGTAATGAATTAACACACTAAAGATTAAGTATGTTCTCCCTCCTCTGTCTTCTCTCTTATGCAAACACAGACTGTAAATAAGTTCATTATAAATAAGTTCCCAATGATCAGCATATGTTAGCAGGAAGAGTTGACTTCCCTATGCTACCCCACCACCAGACCCGTTATTGTCATTCACTGGCAATACCCTGTTCTGCTAATTCAAGTGGAGGATTGGGTAAATGGGAATGCTGTTAATCAGATAGTGCTTGAGAAACAGTGCTACTTATTAATCATCCCTGCAGATCTTTTGTTCTAGTACAGGTACATCTAGAGAGCAAGCAACAATATCAATTATAAGCAGGCATTTATTTTTCAAAGAGTTTCTTAGTATTTTAAAAAAAAAAACACCATAAAAATCTAGTGAACTGCAATTTATTATTTACTTTCTTTTGAGCACCTGCGGCATTTCACATGTAGTGGGCAGAACACAACACTGCATTAGTTCTGTGAATGCATTGTTCCAATTAGCTCTGTGTAGCAGGCTTTAAAATATAAAAAGCCTCAGATATATTTTAGGACAGGCCTCCTGATCCATCTGTATCTTTCAAAATAACAATAGTCAGAATTTTAAGTACCTGGTCATAATATATTATAGTTTGGTTAGAACAGAAAAAGCCTTAAAAGATTTACAGCTTTGATTTAGACAGCTACTAACCCAAGTACAAGTCACCAGTCTTGAAGCAAAGAGAGTTCAAAGTTTTGCCATTAGGGTCATATTTGCAAATCAGGGCTGCTATATTTATCCAAAAAAGCAGGTCTGTTAAGCTCATGGGTCAAGATAAAGATTGGGAGATCACTGTGGTGGGTTGACCTTGGCTGGACATCAGGTGCCCACCAACCTGCTCTATCACTCCCCTCTTCAACTGGAGAGGGGACAGAAAATATAACAAAAAACTTGTGGGTTGATATAAAGACAGAGAGATCACTCAGCATTACCATCACAGGTAAAACAGACTTGGCTTGGGGAAATTAATTTAATTTATTACCAATCAAACTCAGAGTAGAATAATGAAAAACAAGAAAAAATCTTTAAACACCTTCCCCCCACCCCTCCCTTCTTCCTGGGCTCAACTTCACTCCCGATTTCTCTACCTCTTCCCCCTGAGTGGCACAGGGGGAACAGGGAATGAGGATTGCAGTCAATTCATCACACATCTTTGCCACTCCTTTCTCCTCATACTCTTCCTCTGCTCCAGCATGGGGTCCCTCCCACAGGAGACAGTCTTTCTCTGAAGGAAACAGTGACCCTGTGACCATCCACTTGCTCCAGCATGGGGTCCTCCATGGGCTGCAGGTGGATATCTGCTCCACCGTTACCCTCCATGGGCTGCAGGGGGACAGCCTACCTCACCATGGTCTTCACCACAGGCTGCAGAGGAATCTCTGCTCTGGTGCCTGGAGCGCCTCCTCCCCCTCCTTCTTCACTGACCTGGGTGACTGCAGGGCTGTTTCTCTCTTTTTTTTCTCACTCTTCCCTCCCAGCTGCTGCACAGCAGTTTTTTCCCCTTCTTATATATGTTATCCCAGAGGCACTACCACCGTTGCTGATGGGCTTAGCCTTGGCCAGCGACGCGTCCATCTTGCAGCCAGCTGGCACTGGCTCTATCAAGAAGGGGGAAGCTTCTAGCAGCTTCTCACAGAAACCACCCCTGCAGCCTTCCCTCCACTACCAAAACCTTGCCACATAAACACAATACAAACACTTATCAATTATCATCACAGGCAGAACAGACTTGATTTGAGGAAAATGAATTTAATTTCTAGCCAATTAAAATAGATCCACAGGTGAGAAAAAAGGCAAATGAAAACACCAGCTTCACTCCATCCTCTTTCCCCGATTCCCACCCTCACCCCGTCACTGCTGACTCCTCTCCCGCCCCCGAGGGGCGCAGGGCTGGGGACGGGGGCTGCGGTCAGTCCCTCACAGCCCCTCTCGGCCGCTCCTCCCTCCCTCCTCACACGTCTCCCTGCTCCAGCGCGGGCCCTTCCCCGGGCTGCAGTCCTTCAGGGACACCCTGCTCCCGCCTGGGCTCTCCACGGCCGCAGCTCCTGCAGGGAATATCCCCCGGCTGCGGCGTGGGGCCCTCCCCGGGCTGCAGGCTGGGTCTCTGCTCCAGCGGGGTCTCTGCAGGGCTGCAGGGGATCCCTGCTCCCACCTGCAGCACCTCCTGCCCCCCTCCCCCTCCTCCTCCTCCTCCTCCTCCTCCTGCTGCTGCTGCTGCTGCTGCTGCTGCTGCTGCTGCGGCCTGGGGGTCCCTCTGCTGCTGCTCCCTCCTTGGCTTCCTCCTCCTCTGCCTGTGCCGCCTTTGGCCCTTTCTGAAACCTGTTTTCCCGCCGGCGCCCCCAGCTTGGCTGAGGGGCTCAGCCGTGTCCTGCCGTGGGGCCGTTGGAGCCGGCTGGGACCGGCTGGGACCGGCTGTGTCCGGCACGGGGCAGCCACGGCCTCTCCCCGCAGAGCCCATCTCTGAAGAACCCCACTGCCAGCACCTGGGCACGGACACCCCACCTTAAACAAATTTATAGTAGTTACAATCTTTTGTTATCACATTTTCAGTGATTTTTTTGTTTTGTAACCTAATCTGTTCATTTCCAACACGGCAGAAAGGGTCAGGAGCAGGAGTCCCACGGCCTTCGGTGTAGCCATCTCCTGCTGGCCCTATGAGTGCCCTGCCTCAGGGACCATCTATTATTTCTCAGTCCTCTGCAATAACTCTCTGAAATTATTTCTGATCATGAGTTCTTTTGGCTTACTGGCATGCTGTGCTCCAGGATCAATACTGTATTGTTACGGTACTGCTGTGGTCATGCATAACACTATGCTGCAATAACATCCTGGCGATTAAATAAACTGAAAAAAAAATGTAATGGGTATTGACCTCTATTTGAGGTTTGTTTGGGGAATTCCCCTGCTGCTATCTCATGTACCAATGTCTGATTAAGATATCTGAACCTTACTCACCATGCAAAGCTCGAGATGGGTAGTGTAAATGCCTAAGTACTTAGGGCTACCATACAACGGATGAGAGGAGCAGGTCTGACTCCCACACACTCAGTTTAACTGTGTCTAAATCCTTCACATAAGTCTAAATTTTGCATATGAAAGCCACCTCTCCTGAAGAGGCCCATAGGTTAGTGACAGGGTGGCATACTCCTACCATCCAAGGAGGTCATGCAAAGGCTAGGTGTGCAAAAGAGGCATCTCTTTGAGGACTTAAAACCTATGGAAGGCAGTAACAGATCACCAGCCTCCTGTTTACAGCAGCAATTTGTGAGCTTCAGAAGAACTGCTTCCTTCTTCGGATGCCGTTTACATTTACCAATGCTTTAATTATGTGTAGCAAAATTCCTTTATGAGCAAACCCATCATCACCTCCTAAGCCTCTGGCAAAGCTGGTTATTTGTCCCTTAGATTTCCATCAACTGCATTAATATTTCACCCTGCACTTCCCACTTTGAGAAGCAAGTGAACCATATTGCTAAACCTTCTAATGTTCATCCAGAGCCAGGTATTTATTATCTCAATTCTAGTCCCCGTTGACTCCATGGGTTACACAGCTTTTGATTCACATTTGGATTGCTGCCTTCTCCTCTTTTCTTTTTTTTTCTTTTTTTTTTCCTTTTTTTTTTTTTTTAACCCTTTTTGGAAGCAGCCCAAGTTATTAGTACCAGCAAACTCAGTCTCTAACCACATGTTGCTCCTCTATGAAAATGTATCTGCTGTTAAGACACTAGAACAGCACTCTCAGCAGCAGTATCAGAGCAAAGGGCCCTATGAGTTGATGGTTGCCAGGCTTCAAATAAGATATCAAACTTCAAGCTTTGCCACACAGCGGTGTTTAAAGGCCCTGTGGTACAGGAAGGCTAACTCCCATCTCTGTCCCAGTAAGATAGGTTCCTGATGCCACTGTGCTTTCACATGTGATTTTTCCTTTCCTGTCAAGTTCCTGTGTCGCATCGCTATGTGGTGTTGCACAGCAGCTTCTCTCTACCCCAGAGATAGCTGCATTTCAGCAGAAAAGAAAGCAATTGCTGTTCTCCAAGCATGTGAAATACCCTGAGAGTAAAGATCTCCTAATCTTCTGCTTTACTTGACCTTAAAATCTTTTTCAGATATCTGCAGATTTAAAAGCCATGGTTTGGATGTTGTTAGGAATGCATCCTTAAATTATTACATCCCTGCAGAGGACTAGTTCTTTTCACCTCCCCCCACCCAGAAAAATAATTTAGTGGTCTCTTCTAGAACACACAGACTTTCAGGCTTACTAAATCAGACTAAATGTTTGCAATTAAATTTCAGTGTACTGGAGGTCATTTGTATTTGAAATTGAAAAAAAACAGCCTTAAGTTTATACCAGATGTGCTCCTCTTGCCTGTTCTTGGGATGAGTTATATTTAATTTGAGTTTGCGTTTATTCCTACTGTAGTCTTTCAGCTGACTTCCACAGTTTATACATAAAGATCTGACCTAAATGTTTTGGTAAAATTACATAACAAGCAAGCAAGCACTCTATGATGCAAATGACATGTTAAAAAAATCACTCAAAGCACAACCAAACACCAAATATTTATTTTCTCAAGAAGGAAGAGGCACCATCTTGGCAATTTCACATAACACAGAATGAGGACAATAAAAAAGTGACCTTGGTACAGATAACTCATTCCAGATTAGCCATGTGTGGTAGGCAAGGTTGCTTCTTCCTGTTGCACAGAAAAATCCAGTCATGAGCTGGTTCTTTTTTTCAGTGTTAGCCAAGCCAACCTAGAAAATCATCCTCCAAAATACAAGGATGCTAATTTCCCAGACCCTTGGGATCAGTCTTTGTGTACATGCAGCTCACTGGAAAAAAGCTCTTCACACAAAGGCTCTCTGTGCATATGACATCCTCTTTCCTGCTCTGTATTCTCCATAGCCCACTTTATCTTGGCAGTCTTACGTTTTTTTAAAGTAAGGACTGCTGCAAGGAAGGGTTGGAAGTATCTCTACAATGTGGAATAGGTATCTGACATGAGAGAAGGGTTGTGTCTCACAAACAGGACAAGAGATGGTCATCACTGGCTTGGAGGATGAGGTGGAGTGCTTCCCTAAAAAGTGGACATCAAATAATGAATCCAAACGAAGCAAAGATATTTAAATAGGTTAATTTAAATTGATTAATTAAAAGTAATTAAATTTTATATGAGATCCTCTGATTCAGATTTGAACAGGCCATACGAAGTGGTGAAAGGAGTCATGAGTTTCTCATGTGCAGGTGTCTAACAAAGTTTATTTTGGTTCCGGTTTGCAATGGTTGATTCCACAAACGCCAGTTTCATCTCCGGAAATTGGCTGCTAAAAATCAATGAGATGGATGGTGCCTGGTTTGGACACTGAGCTGGACTGGGGGTGAAAGTATTTTGAGCAGGAATATTTAACAGATCTTCCAGTGACTACCAAAGCCAATTGCTTTTAACCCTCAGCTTACTTCTATTCCACCTATCATATTAAGTATGTTGTTCTGGGACTTGCTCTTTAATGCGTATTTCTGCAGTGTTTTTACCTATGTGTAGAGAGGCATGTCCTGAGTTTATTTTCTTTGTTCTGAAAAGTTTAAATGGTCATTCTAACAACCTCTAATTGCAGTTTGCTCATTACTAACTGTAAAAGCAGACACTGGAGGCAAGGGTCATGCCAAGCAGAGTGGTTCTGTGGACACAAACCAGTGGAGCACAGCAGAAGATCTACTTCTGATGCTTTTTTTCTTCATTTTTTATGTATGTAGTTGAGAAAAAAGAATCCTTCTGACCTTTATAGGTGATAATCTGACATGTTAAATTCTACTGCAAGACTGCACCCCCAGTATGTTTGCAGATGACACCAAGTTGGGCAGGACTATTGATCTGCTCAAAGGTAGGAAGGCTCTACAGAGGGATCTGGACAGGCTGGATTGATGGACCAAGGCCAACTGTATGAGGTTCAACAAGGCCAAGTGCCGGGTCTTGCACTTGGGTCACAACAACCCCATGCAACGCTACAGGCTTGGGGAGGAGAGGCTGGAAAGCTGCCCAGTGGAGAAGGACCTGGGAGTGCTGGTGGACAGTCAGCTGAACATGAGTCAGCAGTGTGCCCAGGTGGGCAAGAAGGCCAACAGCATCCTGGCTTCTATCAGGAATAGTGTGGCCAGCAGGAGCAGGGAAGTGATCGTCCCCCTGTACTCAGCACTGGTGAGGCCGCACCTTGAATACTGTGTCCAGTTTTGGGCCCCTCACTACAGGAAGGACATTGAGGTGCTGGAGAATGTCCAGAGAAGGTCAACGAAGCTGGTGAAGGGTCTGGAGCACAAGTCTTCTGAGGAGCAGCTGAGGGAACTGAGGTTGTTTAGCCTGGAGAAAAGAAAGCTGAAGGGAGACCTTCTCACTCTCTGCAACTACCTGAAAGGAGGATGTAGTGAGGTGGGTGTTGGTCTCTTCTCCCAAGTAACAAGTGATAGGACAAGAGGAAATGGTTTCAAGTTGCACCAGGGGAGGTTTAGATTGGATATTAGGAAAAATGTCTTCACCGAAAGGGTTGTCAAACATTGGAACAGGCTACCCAGGGAAGTGGTTGAGTCACCAACCCTGGAATTCTTTAAAAGATGCGTAGATGTGATGCTCAGAGACATGAGTTAGTGGTGGACTTGGCAGTGCTAGGTTAACAATTAGACTTGATCTTGAATATCTTTTCCAACCTAAACTATTCTATGATTCTATTATTCTATGATTATTAACCATTAGCTAAACTACTGTGTTAGGAATGCATTGAGGGCAGCACAGTAAATCCCATTGCTGCTACTAGTGCCCATAGCCATTCAGCAGAGGAGGCTCATATGTCCTTTCCCCCTCAAAAAATGCAAATCCAACAATTCTTTCCAAAGCTGGATAAAGGGATCTCAAACCTTGTTTAAGAGGCGGCAGGAGGCAGTGCCTGCCCTCCCTCTCCTTGTGTAAGCATTGTGTCAGCTCTTAGCAGTACTATTTGTAGGAAATCATCGATTTTAAAGTTGAATTTTGCAGTCTTCAACTTTCAGCTCTTGTGATGCCCTTGTTAACAATGTCAAAATAAAGTTTAGGGTGTTTCCATGTAAGCCTATGAAATGAATTAGCCCAGATCTGTTACCAAGTGTTTTCATTTTGCACTAGAAAAGCATAGGTGATGAGAATATTGCATTCTGTTTGACTAGTAGATGCAAATCTAGAAGGTGGCACAGTGATATCTTTCCTAAAGTTGCATAGCATGTCACTTCACAAGTGCCAGAACTGACACAGCAGAGAGAGCTTTTCAAACAGAGTGAGGCTAGCAGAATCTGGCCTTAACAACACAAATGCTACAGGGAGAATAGCTATTAGGAAAATAAAGTGTAGTGATAATACATATGAAGGCTTTAGGGGAAAAAAAACCAAACAAAACCCCCCAAAAAACTATCAAAAACCAAAGGGTAATTCAGATAAAAAGGTGTCCTGCTATTTAAAATTCCCTGCATTGTTTATTAGATAGCATGTTCACTGAGCTGTCTGTGCAGAGGAATGGATATACTGTTCTCCATCACAGAGAACAGCACGGGGGAAGAGTGAGCAGCTTCACAAGTCTAGTGGGACTGAGAGCTGTGCTTAGCAAAGCCAGCTCTTTTGGTCCTTTTAATAAAATGACAGTAATTTGACAGTAATAAACATTAGGCTGTCACTGTAATGTAGCAGTTTGCAAATAATGTTGACATTATCTTATGCTTCATGTCAGAATGTGGGTCCGCTTTATCAGCTGATTAATGGGGAAATTGGATAAAATTCTTTAAATCTGACAAAAAGGAGCTTGAATTGCACTGGGAATGAGTTGTCTTTTGTTTTCCTCTGTTCCTTTTAAGCCCTGGTAGTGCTTTTTCATCTCCTTTTTGTTTTTTTGGTGGGGTTTTTTTGTTGGTTTTTTTTTTTTTTTTTTTTCTTCTCTCATTTTGAGTATTTGTGCAAAGCTATGACAAGTTGAACATAAACGGTAATGTTGTCTGAACTACTGGAAGTGCCATTAAAGAAGTCCCAGAGTTTTTTTCTAGAAATACACAGTTCTGAAATAGTGAAGGTTTGGGTTTTGGTGTGGGGTTTTTTTGGGGGGAGGGAGGAAGGTGGGGGTGTTGCTTTTTTTTTTTTTTTTAAATGCCTTCATCATTAACTTCTATCTACCTGCTGTCACAGATTGTGGCCATTCCTACATACTAGTAATATAATACAGATGATGATTAACCTTCCAGAATTCATATTAAGGTTGAGGAAATTATGAACACAGAAATTTGCCAATGCGATGCCAGGAATTTCCTCTGTCATTGCAGACCATCATTGTGAGCCAGGCTCACCCCACAGCCCTCTCAACCGCCTCCTTCCAAATCTGACACTTTTCTTTCTTTTGGGATTTCCTAGAAATGCATCTGACTAGCTAACAAGCACTGGGAAGATTTGGACTTTGCATATATTTAGTAACTGTATATGATCCAAATGCATTTCATGCCATTGAAGATAACAATAAGAAGTGGGCTTGTCGTGGTTTAGCCCCAGTCAGCAACTAAACCCCACACTGTGTCCCCTCCCAGCTTCTTGCGCACCTCGCAGAGCATGGGAAGCTGAAAAAGTCCTTGACTAGTGTAAGCACTACTTAGCAACAACTAAAACATCTCCATATTATCAACACTGGTTTTAGCACAAATCCAAAACATAGTCCCATACTAGCTACTTAAAAAGAAAATTAACTTTATCGCAGCTTAAAGCAGGACAAATGCAAATGCCAAACAAAATATTCAACTGGCTTCTCTTCAGAAGGGAAAGTATCACCATCTAGTATCCCCCTTCAAAGGTGGTTGAGGAAGCCGCTGGACATGAATCTGACTCATAATGATTTCTCTGTGTGATGGATGTGGAGAATGACAGATCTTCCCATCTGTCCATTCTCCCAGATGGGTCCCACAAAGGGAGTATCCAGTTCCACTGTTCCCGTTTCATGGGGTCATCAGGTATTCAGGTCAAATATGACCTCAGGAGATCTCTATTTGAACCTCCTCCTCAAAACTGGGTCAGCTGTGGCATCCTATAATATTGCATGAGCTTTATCCATTTGGGTCTTGAAAACTTCCAAGGATGAAGAGGGCACTTGTTCTAGTTTATTGATGTGTTTTCTTTATTGAGCTATTTAATTCATATTTAAGTCAGTTGAAATATAATAAGAGCTAACCACTTAAAAACCTGTGGACCTGGCATGTAGTGCTCAAACCAGTTCTGTGAATGACAATATGACCTTTCCATCTTTGAATCTCATGGGCAAGAGGAAGGGATTATCTTACTTTCTAGATGAGAGATGCAAATGTATTACCCTGCTTGGACAGAGGTGGTATAGTCATTCAGTGGCAGAGTCATGTTTGTTACCTGAATTCTTAGTCCTTTTCCAGCTTTGCTGGACTGGACCTCAAAAATCCATCTGATTTTGTTGGCACGGAGTGGCAATTATGACTCAATTGGGAATGAGCATCAGTAAGTACTCCCCAGAGGCACTTGACACCCTCTACAGGAAAACCAGCAGCCAATATTAAAAATCAATTAGCATTTCCACAGCGCAACCTTTGCCATACAATGTACAATGACCTTTACAGGCCAGAGAAGAGTCAGTTTAATGTACTATATAATGCCAGATGGTAATGTCTTTCCTCACTTAGGTGGCTTGTGATTAAACTCAATTTTCTCAGCCACCAATTGACCTTTATCCACCTCCTGTAATTTACTGAATGGAAGTTGGTAAAAGCTAACAGGGTATATACATCATGTTGTGACAACTTCTCCTTATAACAAGATACAAGTGGGCAGTGAGGTACATCTGAGACGCAGTCATTTCAAGGAAATTTTGAATTTATCCAGATAAAGGAGAACTTGTTGAGATGCAACCAAGTTACTTTTGTGTCCATCATGTCCTAACTGTACATCTTCCATTCAGTAAGAAAGTGGTTATAGCTAGTCCACTTTTCACTGTCAGGCTGTGTTGGAGGTGTTCAGTAGATAAATATTTTCCATTTAACAAGAGAAGGATGAGACATTTGTTATACCCCAGCTGGTGTCCCAGTAAACATGGAGAGAATTTACCCTCCTTCTCTACCTTTGGAGATCAGTCTGTATCCAAAGGATGTCCAGTAGTTGATACTGTGCAGAGCCATAGTGCAAGAAATGACCTTTGCACTAGTTGTTTACCTCCTTGCTGATGCAGTGGCTTCCCATGATCCAGACATTTGCTGGCCCTAGAGGTCTGGCAGATATGGATCCAAGGTCAGTAGTAAAATGAAGTGTCACAGTACAGTGTTTTTCTTCTCCCATGGTCCAGTGCATGTGCTACCCCAAATAGTAGTGACAAGTAGATTGTTTCAGCTTGTTTAACCCATTGGTAAATCCATGCCAGGGGGAGGAGTAGCTGATCTTTCTTTCTAAAACACATATATTTATATTTGTTCAACATCTTCAGTTCAACCTGAAGAGGGATTTATCATGTACAAGTGCCATTTCACTGGGAAAGTTTGAATTTTACAAGACCCCAGCATGGATGTGGCATACTTGCCTTTCCTGGTGAGACTTCCTAATAAAGTGTTTCTGTTTCTTGTAAATGTTCCTCACAACACCTGTGTCCAGGACACAGTCTCAAGATACCAGATCTTGAAATCTGGTTTAAATGAACCGTGATTTGAACTATCCCAGTGGAACAGGCTGTGGCTAACTCTGTAGTCCAGTAATGTAAACACAGCATTCAAAGGGTATTTTTGAAATGAAACAGCACATCTTCCTAAGTGAGTATTTTACTTCTTCAGCTTTTCACCATATTTCCCATCTATTGAAATAGTCTGAAAGGAAGTAAGAGAAGTGCTGTTTTATCATGCCCAATGGCTATGGGCTCATCTTTTCTTCCCTTGCTCATCATGACTGTGCTTGCAGTGTCATGAGTGATGCCTGAAATTTCTTCCCTATTGCAATTGTCTTTTAGAGCTTTCCTTTGGCAAAGCTTTCCTTAAGATAGTTTTATTTTCTCTTGAGACCCCAAAGATGCCAGCATATGGCAATGAAACACCACCACTGAATTACTGTCTCTTTTCATAGTAATTAGTTTAGACTTTTGGACTACATCTATCCTAGCTAATTGAATGGCGCCAGGGAAAGATCCCAGGCATGGGAACTTGATCGCCTGTCCTGTTAAATGGTTCCTGTTATGATTTTGGCCCCAGCCAGCTGGCACTCTTCCAAATGCATCCTGGACACACTTCGGGAATCTGCACAGACCAGGGACCATTCCCAGTTAGCAGTTTGGATGTGCCCACCCTGTTTCACAGGCTGGGAGAGTTTAACACTGCAGATACTGGCAAATCTGTGCCAAAAAAAATGATCCCAGACACATATAGCATAACTATCTAACCATATTGTAACCCAAAACCAGTGTCTCCCTTTCCCTCTTTACCTAAAATAACCCCGATTACTGTTAGTTCTTAAAAAAACTTACATGTTTTTTAACATGTATAACACATAGCTTAGGAATCACTAGAAATATCATTTTCTGTGACAGCCTAATTGGTGCTGTTCATAAATATATATTACCTTCCAGCCATTGACTATGCAAATACATGCACATATTGCATGTATATGTTGGACCTGCTCCACAGATGAATCAGGACTGTGTGGTGAAAGTGCTCCGCTGCCTAGACAAATTTCTCATTGCAGCAATTAGAAGTTATATGATGAATAAGAAAGAGAATAGGGGGAAAGGAGGGAGGATTTCTTGCCTATCATGGTTGAATACCAAACTGAAGAACTGAATACTCTCCCTCCACCCAGTGCAGAGCTCCCTAAGGATGCTCCACAAGAGACTCAGAGCCAGTAGGTCAGCCTAAGATGGAAACTTTTACTAAATTATTATGACACCTCAGAAAAGTGCCCCTTGTCTGTATCTGCAGGTTGTAGACAAATCCAGGTTGGGCTACAAAGAGGCAACCATGACTCATTCTCTTCTTTAATAAAAAGGTGTGGAGGAGAAAGAGACAGAAATTATGGCTTTGTGAAACAATTATACATGGCTTTATCTAGATTTATTTTCTGGGTATTCAAGTAGACTGTATCCTATGGGATTTTCTGTCTAATCAGATGGCAGGTGTTTTCATGCAGAGACCTTTCCTTCTTTAAGAAGACACAGAGAGGCACTCCCCTTCCCATGCTTACAGCTCCAGATATTGCTTTTCTAGGTGACCATATATTCACCCTTGAGTAGTGATTGCTTGTAGTGGAAGCCTGCCTGTAGTGTGCATCAATCATACTTTCAAACAGATGTTGTAGCCTTGACACCAAATGCAGACATTGGCTTAAAATGATCTTAATCACATTGCAAACTATCCTGGTTTCAGTGCACTGGCAGGAAATTTGCAGCAATACCTAGATGTTCAGTTCAAAATTGGGAAGATTCTGCAAATAATTCCATTTTCATGGAACGTGTAGTTCTGGATTAAAAGTTCTAGTACATCCAATGAGGATCAATTTTTATGTCATTAAAAATGGAATAAAATTTTTGGTTTTCATTTCAACCAGCTATTAAAATTGACACATTGTTAAAACAACCCTGTGCTCCAGAGATGTACAACCAAATGTCCCCAGAATGTAATATCAAGGATAGCAAGTATTATTGATTAATTTTATGATACAGGTTACAGTATTCACTTTGGAAAGTCACTCAATACTAGTTATCAAAATATATGCAGAGGACAAGTGAAGGTTATGAAACTGTCTGGAGAACAGAGCTAACAAAGTAAACTCTCAGCTATGAGTTCTGTGCATGACATTACTTCTAATAGTGGAAATATGTGCATATTAGAGGCCCTATTGATCATCAGTAGCTACATTTCAAGTCAGAATTAACAAAGGTAGTAAGACAAACACAGAAAATAATAGCCCATTAATCTAGGTAACAGAAGTGAACTGTGAAGCTTAGCACCCATTTGAAAGTCACTAGGAGAATAGAATATTATTCTATCCATCTAGTAGCTACAGAGTGGAGGAGAAGCAAATGTACTATCTTTATTATGTGTCTGAGATTGGTACTGCAACAGGTACTACTGCAAACCCCCATATTTTCTTTTTAATGCTATTAATATTTTTCTCAGTGTCCTTAACATGTAATACATAGATATTTCTTTTCACTGATGTACAGTAACTTCCTATTAGTTACAGTAAACTGTAGTTTACTGAATGGAAGGCAAATATAAAGATTCGCTCTCTGACACAAACGTGCTCTAAAACCACAGGCAATTTTATTAATCCTTTTCTGCTTCTGGTTTTCCATTTATCACCTTTCCTTTGCATTAGAAACATTTATCTGGAATGGCTGCTTACCTCATCTTTTTCCGAATGATCTTGCCACTACAGCTGCAAGCTCTAATGCCTTATTATAATACAAACAAACAATAGCTCTTACATACTGAGAAGGAATTTAAGATGAACTTCCATTTTGGTAAAAAACAACCTCTTCCCTTAACAACAAACAAATAAACAAACACCAAAAACATCCCTTCCCCCCCAAACCTAGCATCAGTAATTAATTTTTTAAGTTTCATATTTATGAAGCTGCACAGAAAAACCAGACCATCTGGAAATTAAAATGTTTTTATACCTGATAACTTTAGTCTAAACTATACCAATTTACATTGCTATTTGCAGTTATTTGAGGTAACTGGGACAGTGACGGAGGTGGACCATGTCACCCAGGTGATGAATGTGGTGGAGGTCACTCAAGTTTCCTCCTGCCAGCTGAAATGAGAATCCCCTCCTTTCCACAGATGGATGTGGTCAGCCAGCCATCTGCAACTGTGGGCTGTTACACCCGCCCAATCACACCAACTTGCACTGTCCATGAAGAATTAGAAATCCTTTCTTTATTACTAAAGAGAAAAGAGAAGGAATCATGGCCTATAAAATGGAAATTAACACACTGAGCTCTGTCACTGTGGTGACCGTCTGTGTCTGGCAGGCTAGCAGGTTCATTTATCTGGTGGAAACACATGATGCACTGAATTACAGGAGGGGAGAAGATGGAAACTTGAACCCACCTGAGCCCTGTAAAATTACTTTTCTCCATGATGTGGCAACTTTGTCATCTTTTCCGGGGACTTACGGGTGATAACAAACACACTCTACATGGAGGCTAGTCTAACTCTCCTATTGATTTTTCTCAGTCCTGTGTGCTTGTTTAATAAGAAAAATGTTGCTCAGAACTGATTCTGATAATCTTAAACATGTTATTTACTTTTTGAAAGGTGAGCTGGATTATGATTAATGTGGTGAATAGCTAAAACTTAATAGAGTCAATGCTTCTTTATATCTCACAGTGGTCTGGTCTTGGTGCGGAGAAGAAAGTAACAGTCAAGCCTGAATTAAACACTCTCAGCTTTCATGTTTGTGCAAGGGATTTTGATGTTTATTTATATCTATGTGTAGGCCCCAGTTCAATCACAGGAGCTAATGTCATCCTGCTGCACAGAATGAGGCCGAGAAACTGAGCTATCTGCCAGGTACAGCCTGCTTCCCCACTTCCCCTGCCCCTTTCCAGGGTCAGTCTCAGAACTGGTCTCCTCAGGCACCCTTCCCTTTTGATGATCAACTGAGTACATGGTATATGTTTTTTCTCTGAGTGGATCAGAGACACTTTTTACAGGGCAGTGTAGTGAATGCATGGAAGTTCCTCTATCTGTTGTTTGCATTGACAGGCTGTGACAGGCAGGGACCTCATGGCATCAGCATAGCCTGGGAGGACGGGTACAAGTGAACCATGCCACCCTATACCTATCCCTATCCCTCTCTCCTCTCCTTTCCTCTTCCTTCCCTTTTTAACCAAAATCACATCACATCAGTGCACCAAGACTCTCAGCAACTACCTTAGGAGTCACCTTAGGATGGGACTAGCCACCTGTCAAATATCTCTTGCCTCCCTCCACTGGAAATGGGGGATCATTTATCACAAGCCTGCAGAAGATACAGCTTCTCCTTGGCAGGTGAGGCAAGATGGATCCCAACCCGTGAGTTCTGCCCTTCCTTGCTGGCTCTGAGAAGAGGCTCCAAGGCCCCCCATCAGCCATGAACCTGTTGTAGAAGGTCTGCATGGAGTCTTTCCTGTAGAAGGTACAGGAACAGGAGTTCTTCTTGATTAGCAACAGCTCAGTATAAAAGTGTTTTAGGTAGCAGAGCTTTACTGGAACTGTAGTTGCTCCTAGTGCTGCTGACTCTCAAAGACAGAGCACCATTCATTACACGCTTCCTGAGTTCATCTTCCTTTCTCTTGAGATAACAACATACATTTGTCATGTTGTGCAGAAGCCTACAAACACCAGTGCTTTCTTTGATTTTCCTCTTGGCATCCCAACTGGGCAGTGATATGTTGTCTTGTCATGCTGAATTACCACTTTGTTTTGATGTTTTTTTACACCATGACACAAAATTTCCCAACATCTTACCTTGAAATTGGAGTGGGCCTAAATGGATAGAAAAAAACTTTGTTAAAACTTTCTTGTTAAAATGGAAAAATAAATTAAAATAAAAAATGAATAAGCCTTTATGTGTTAGTACTCATAAGGGAATTTATCTACAGTGTGGTTTGGTTTTAACTCATAAATTTAAACTGGTGGTAGCTTTTTACGCTGTCAAAATGCAAAAAATTCCTTACAAAAATTATTTTAATAAGCCATCTACTCAGTATAGTAAAATTTCTACTATGTTCTAAATAGGATCAGAAAGAAGTTCAGTGAAACTAAAAGAGCATTCAGTATTATTTTTTCTTATTGATGCTGGGAGGAAGTTGTGATGTGTTTTATGAATTTTCACCAGAGATGTTTGGCTCTTCAGTCAGGACTCATTCTGCTGAAGGAAGAGAGCACAATTAAGTCAGTAACACACCAGTGACACCATGATGCAGTCATGAAGCACAATGAAAACCCAAAAAACCTCATGATCACTGGTCAGCCCACACAGAGAACTGCAATTAAAAACACTGATTGCGGGTATTGTTTGTTTGTTTGTTTCTGTTCCCTCTCTCTTTTGCTTTAACAAAATAAAAATGCACATCAGAAAGGTACCAATACAAAAATGTAACTGAGGAATATTTTAAGTAATTGAATCTATCATTTTAGTAAGTTCTGCTGTGAGCCGCAAAATATGCATGGTGGAGGCTCCACTGTTGTGGACTTTCATATCAAGATAACTATTCTCATTAAGCATGTTTCTATGGATGGATAATTCATAACATTCCCTTCCCATGTGGATTCTTTGGTGCTTAAATTATAGTTGAGGTTGGGGTTCATCGTTCCTTGGGGAGGACACTAACTTGGGTCTTCCTTTACGTATTTCCACAAAACATGAAATTCGATCGTTTAAATTTAGGTTCCTTCCCCCAGTCTGAGAGGTAGAAGAATTTCATTCACTTCCCTTCCCTACTTACTCTCTTCTTGCCCCAGTGACTCTCTCATCTTGCAAGCATTTCCCCCTTGACCTATCTGCTCCTTTATCTCACATATCTTCAAAGAAAAAATAAAAATGAAAGCAAAAGACAAACAAACCTGAAAAAAACCCTGATTGCCTTTTCAACTTCTGCTCCATGTCCCTCTCCTGCTCTTATTAAAACCACTGTCTACAATCATTTTCTGAAATGGTTTGCCACAGATAATCCCATTGTTCTGTTGAGCTTGCAGGTCCTTAGTTTTGTTCAAATTTATGTCCTCATCTTTCCTAAACCAAAGACTTTTGCAGCCATTCTGACATTCTTGCCCAGGTTTTGGTCAGCTCTTGTTCTGACAAGCAAGATACTTCTCTGTCACCCCATCAAATACAAACTTGCCTTCCTCATATCTGTGAAGTCACTGCTGTCAGAAATACTCTCCCAGGCTGCTACTTCGACCATGTCACCCCTCTCACGACATCTTTTTGCACTTCCCTCAGGATTTTCCTTTCTTATTACATGAAAACCAAAACAAAGCACCTACTTGCCTCAAGTGAACTAACTGAACTTAACTGAACTATCCACCCAGCCTCTTTCAATCAGCATCACAATGTCAGCTCTTGTTTCTGCTCCACCCACAATCTGCCAGCTTCCACTTGTTGCCCTCTCCCTTAGTGCCTTGCATTTCCCATAAAAAATGGCAAAATTCATAGCCTCACCCCCGCAAAATACCCTTAAAGTCCATTATTTTCATGAACCTTACAAAGAGCTTAACAATGTTGTGCAGCCAACCCCTCTGCAGCCTGAATTTTTGCCTTTGTTTTCTTGGTTTCCCCACCCCTACCCAGACGTTCAGTTTCATCTCTATAGTGAGCAGTTTTGGGGTAGAGGATATCTTTTTGCTGTCTGTCTGTGCACTATGTGGAACAACAGGGTACTGGCCTATCACCCTGGTGAGGGTTTCCAAGGACTAACAAAGATAACAATGAAGAAAAGATGATATCTGAGAAGATACTAAGAAAAGCAAGCAGAAAAAATATTTGGAACTTTATTCCTATTTTCACCTGGGATCAATCACTTCTTATATACTTTGAGGCCAGAAAGAATCACTTTCATGATCCACATGTTGTATCTTGAGGTGCAATCCTATAAATCTACAGTATAACTTCAACAAAATATTCAAATATTCAAATTTTGACTGAAAATTTTGTCTTGGTAAAATATGCTAACATTTCACTACCTCTTACATTAAAATTTGGTTTCTTTTTTTTTTCCAGTTTACATTTTCTGTTGTACCTTTTTCCTCTAGATGAGAAAGACAATCTCTGGTGAGTATACTACCTCCTGACATTCAACTCTTGAGTTTCCATTCCTAGTCCTGCTATCAACATTTGAATTTCAAAAACTTGTCTAAAGAGCAGATTTAAAATTCTACACAGATGTGCGTCTTGATTAGTGTATTGTTTTTGTCTGGAATTAAGTTAATTTTCTTCATAGTACCTTGTGTGGTGCTGTGTTTTGGATTTGTGATTAAAACAGTGTTGATAACACAGGGATGTTTTCGTTACTGCTGAGCAGTGCTTACACAGAGCCAAGGCCTTTTCTGCTTCTCACCCCACCCCACCAGCGAGGGGGCTGGGGGTGCACAAGAAGTTGCAGGGGGACCCAGCTGGGACAGCTGACCCCAACTGACCAAAGGGATATTCCACACCATATGATATCATGCTCAGCAATAAAACTGGTGTGTGTGTGTAGAAGTTTGCCAGGGCTTTTCTAACTTTTGTGCTTCTGATTCTCTTCCCCATCCTACTGGGGGCATGAGCGAGTGGCTGTGTGGTGCTTAGCTACCCACTGCAGTTAACTCAATTTGTCCCCAAGGTAGAAGATAGCTGGCTTAGCCTGCGTGGGGCACTTCTACCCCTTCTTCTTCTGCCAAGATGGATGGGAACTATCACATGGTAAATGACTGGTTCACTGGTGATCAGTGTGAGACTTTCCCTTTTGAGAAATCGTCCATGAGTCTTTCATTTGTTTCCCCGGGCCAGAAATAAGAGCATCAGTTCCAGTAACCAAGTGATCCAAGAGCTAGTAGTGTGCCAGCAGTTAGGTCTACAATTATTAGGGTTAGGGAGACAGTGTTTCTGAAGGGCACTGAGCCTTATTGGAGCATCAATTACAAGAGACAACCGTGTAGCCCATAACACATTATGATTCATATCTTGTGTATATTTTCACATGAACTATAAATAAAACTGTGGCCTCCAATTAATCTCAGTTCAATGCCTGTATTTTCCTTAAATTTGTGTGAAGTGAAGGGGATCAGGTTTAGAAGGATTAATTTAGCTTTTTTTTTTTTTCTCTTTCTTTCTTGAACTTCCTAGACTATTTGTAGGCATTAAATATACACAGAAACAAAGTGAGCATTTACAGATAGGAATAATTAGGAGCAACTGGGTTCAAATATGGACCAAAACACCTATGTTGGCTACCTAGTTGGAAAGCAGTCTGAATTCTCAGTGTGAAGTTTTCCCCAAGTGTGCCAGGTGTCACTTGGTATGGTTTTGCATTTCATATTTTAGGGTGTTTTGTTGTTATTGTTTTAATTTCAGAACACTTAGCTTCAAACTGGATAGACCATATACAGTAACACCAAAGACTATTCCAGATGACTAAGGACAGAAGATAGCCCCACATGTGTGTTTTTCACTTGAAGTCTTCTTCAAGCTTACTGATGCTTTCCCTACCATAACTCCCACATGTGCAAGAAACTGCCATATCAAGATTCACCAGCCTTTTTCATTTGACCTTCATTTTTCTTGTTATCAGATCCATTCTGCCAGTGCCTGTTCTTCTTTTCCCTCCCCCTGTCTGTCTGAAAGGCTCATCTGTTGCATCCCTTCTGGCATTTAACTTCTGAGTTGTCTGGGCAGGGTCTCTGTTGTGATTTAGCTTTATAGCATCTGGTCCTAAGGGACTCTGATCCCCAGTGATGGTCTTTCAGCAATCCTGCTTTCCCCATGATTCTGTCTCATATAACAGGCAGCTCAGGAAGTACCTGAAAATATATTAAGCATATGGCAGAATGACAGATCCCAAGAGAATCTGATTTAAGGCCAAATCTTTGTTTTTACTGTATACTTTCTTGTTGAACAGTTCAAGTTAAGGACAAGGAGTCAGCCTAAATTTATCATTGTTGGTTATCTCCTGTCACAGTCTTCATGTTATTTTTATACAGTTTACTTAGATATGCAACAAATAAAGGTCATTTCCTTCTTCTTAGAAGAAATTTTATTGCTTTATTTTTAAGAGTGACCTTATTGCTAGTGAAGAGACAGATAGACAGGCAACTCAGGAGTCTGAAATAGTTTATTCCAGAGTTTATCAAGCACAGTGTGCATGCCATTGATAGGGCACAAGCAAATGCAAAAGGAACAAGGCAGCTGCTCTTGGTGACTTCTTCAAAGAGATATATCTGAGCTGATGGGTAAGAACACATGCACTTCTGTCTGAACAGCCACTTAGCCATCTGAGAGGATGGGTGAGAAACAACTGGTAAGGAAGGATGAGTCAGGAAGCACTGAACTGGTGGTGCAAGTGCAGAAAGGGAAAGTACTGGGATGGAAGTGATGACTGTAGGTATGTGTTTATGAGGACATAGCTCTGGGTCCTAGATGGTGGGAGGCTTGGATACAGGAATGGAGTTCTGCTCTAAGGGAAGGGAATGTGAGTGTTCTAATATTTGGGTGGAGAATATGGAGGGCTGACTCCTCTTACACATGTAAATTGTCCAGAACAGAGCTGAGAATGGACCTCCAGCTATCATAGAATACAATCATTGAATTATTAAGGTTGGAAAAGACCTCTAGGATCATCAAGTCCAACCATCAACCCAACACCACCATGCCTCCTAAACCATGCCCTGAAGTGCCACGTCTACATGTTCTTTGAACTCCTCCAGGGACGGTGACTCCACCACCACTCTGGGCAGCCTGTTCCAGTGCCTCACCACTCTTTCAGTCTAGAATTTTTTCCTAATATCCAATCTAAACCTCCCCTGGTGCAGCTTGAGGCCATTTCCTCATGTCCTATCACTTGTTACTTGGGAAAAGAGACCAACACCCACCTCACTACATCCTCCTTTCAGGTAGTTGTAGAGAGCGAGAAGGTCTCCCTTCAGCCTCCTTTTCTCCAGGCTAAACAACCCCAATTCCCTCAACCTCTCCTCATAAGACCTGCTCAATGATAGCACCAGACAAGCGAGATCTGAGAAGCCCTTGTTTTTGTGAAATGTCCTTCCAGGCCATGCCACAAGCTCATTGGAGAGATTAAGATGGGTTATTCCCCACTCTCTGTGTGTTAGCTTTATGGTGGTCCTTGTCTCTGCCTTGCACAGGAGATGATGCTGTTACACAAGGACTTAGGAGACAGCTGTTAATCTGCTTTTGTAACATGAAGGTGGCATTATGCTTATTTCAGAAAGGTAAACAGGAAGAGGGACAGCTGTCACTGGGAAATTGTAAGGCAATCTGGCATGAAAGCTGCCTCTCACTCCTGCAGGAGATGGTTCTGCAGAATGGCCAGAAGGCTTGAAATAGAGTGTGCCAGAACATCTGAAATATTTAACACTAGACAACTTTCAATATTAAAAATAGGGAAAAGTATATGAAAAGAAATGCCATGAAGACACACAAAAAGACTGCTATTTTTAAGTACCCTTAAGGGTAAGTGTTTCATATAATGGGATTTTTCAGTGTTAAAACCAAAAGGGAATGAAATAAATATGTGTCCTGGTTTCAGCTGGGCTAGAGTTAATTTTTTTTCATAGTAGCTAGTGTGGGGCTATGTTTTGGATTTATACTGAAAACAGCATTGATAATGCGGAGATGTTTTAGTTGTTGCTAAGTAGTGCTTACACTAGTCAAGCACTTTTTCTGCTTTCCATGCTCTGCTGGGGGCACAAGAAGCTGGGAGGGGACACAGCTGGGACAGCTGACCCAAACTGGCCAAAGGGATATTCCATACCATATGACATCACGCTCAGTATATAAAGCTGGGGGAAGAAGAAGGAAGGGGGGACGTTTGGAGTTATGGCATTTGTCTTCCCAAGTAACCGTTACGTGTGATGGAGCCCTGCTTTCCTGGGGATGGCTGAACACCTGCCTGCCCATGGGAAGCGGTGAATGAATTCTTTCTTTTGCTTTGCTTGCGCATGCAGCTTTTGCTTTACCTATTAAACTGTCTTTATCTCAACCCAGGAGTTTTCTCACTTTTACTCTTCCGATTCTCCCCCTTCCCAGTGGGGTGGGGGGAGTGAGCGAGCGGCTGTGTGGTGCTTAGTTGCTGACTGGGGCTAAACCACGACATATGTAATGTCAGAATTGTAAAACAAAACAAAAAAAAAAAAAAAAAAAAGTGTTCAAGAATCTGTCCAAGAACGGCTTCTTCAATCTTGGGTTTTATTTTTCTTTGAAAGCTTTTAAAGTGTGCTCTGCAACTGTTCAGTTCAGCCTCAGGACTGTGTCTGTGTATCCTGTAACGACTGTGACACTGTGTAATATGTGAAGTACATTGAAAGCAAAGCAACCTGTAAGTCAAAGCGTTGGTTAGGGAAATCTGCACCAAGATTTTCCCTGTGCCACAGGTCACCATCTGTATGCTTGGTGTCAGTTACAATGATTGCACCAGAAACACATCATGTACTGTTTGGTGTCTGCATCACTGGCAGGGAAAGTTCCTCTTTATCTTTCGGGATTAGTTGGAATACTGGAATTTCTAGAAAAGGACGAATCTTCACAAAATGAAGTAAGGAGTTGTTTCCCATATTATTACTTTTATGAGTGGAAAACAGAGGTAATAATACTTGCACAACAATACTATAGTAAATTATACAAGATGTGGATCCTTTACAAAAGGGATCCTATGAACCCTTTAAAAAAACCCCAAACCAAACAGAATAGATTTACTATGGAAGTAAAGAAAAAAACAATCTTTTTCAAAATAATTATTCTGGAGTCAAGTGACATAACCTGAAGAAGTCATTTTAGAACGAAAAGTGGCACAATCCATACAGAGGAGTGTCACAATCAAATTTCTCTGCTCTGTACATAGGCACATACAAATTTGTTCAACAAGATACAGTACAGGAGGTCCTGCAAAGCAGAATGTCTTTGCAATTTCCATGGCATTGAACCCAGTAGATTGATGATTTAAACAAGCTATCTAGATTTCCAAGTAGATATGTAATCAGAATGGAAATGCACTGGAAATTTTTTTATTCATGCTACACTGGATTTATCTCACCATAAAGACACTTTGCAATGTCCTTTTCTCAGGATCAATGCTGAAATGTCATTCTAGCTAATGTTTTGCATAAAAAAGGGCATATTCTATGAAACGTGAAGTTAGCTCTCCTACCAGTTAAAAGAATCAGCCCTGATGGAGGATAAAAAGACAAAGAATACAAAACTGCATATTCCTGTCTTGGAAATGTCAGTAGTGGCTTTTGCTTTGTGGGTGTGAAGATGGGTGGGAGAAGCTATTTTAAATTACCTAATTAAACAAAAGGAAAATGGACATGCTGGCAGCAGCTGTGAGGCAAGGATGCTGTATATGGGCATTGCCTGCTAACTTCAATCCCTGCCCTTACTACATTTTGAGAACCGTCACCTGATAATGGATAAGAAGATGGTAAGTTGTAATTGCTGCTGCTGATTGGAGAAAGATTGCAGCTGCAATTTGCTTGTGCTAAAACAACAACAACAATAATAATATTGCTTTTTTGCCTTATCTTACCCTTACCTGCCAGCTTGCACTACTTGTAGCTATTGTTTAAATGAAGAAGTGATATCAATCAACATAACAAAAGTACTGCAAATTCCTACCTGGGCACTCCTACATCAGTTTAAATCAAACTTATTTCACATTAAGGCAGCTAGGAATAGTATCTAGTGAAATGCTAACGCTGCTGTTTTGCAGTACAGTAGAGAAGTCGATGCAGGCATACATAGATTCTACACGATCAGTTTATAGGTGTTGCCAGATGGGCACACAGGCTCACATCTGAGTAGTGTAAGATGTAGTGCCTTTTGGCTAAAGGTTGCTGCCCTTTTAGCTGTGTAATTCATTCTGTGAAACCTCCTTGACTGTTACAGTGCAGAATATATAAATAGATAAACAAATAGCCCCCCTGCCATGGTTTAGTCCAGCCCACTTCATATTGCATGGAAATGGACCTGATAGGAAAGTAATTGGAAATTAAGAAATGGCCACACCTGAGACCATGAGATGACACTTCTCTGGCTACATCCTTAATAAAATGATATCACTTTGCCTGTGTACCAAAGCTGGTTCAGCCTGCTCCCAGGTTTTGGATTAAGGAGTCTGGGTCAGGAAGTCTTTCACATAAGATCTGATATTTTGAAATTTTGTTCTACTGCTTCTCAGAGGAAAAATAACAATTGAAAATTATCTGTGAAAGGATATTGAGCCCTGGCTCTGGAGCTGATGAGCAGGAGCTGTGGAAACCCTGGAGACCCTTAGAGTATGGTGGTCTGCAAGCTAGCAGACAGGGAGTTTTGGCTCTTGATGACCCATGAAGTGGCTCTATGCTCTGATCTTGCTCTGTCTGGCAGGTGAGCTGTCAAGAAACTGGGAATCATCAGAAACTTTGGTAACCTGGTAGATGAGCAAGTGGACTGAAAGGTAGGGTACATGAGAAGCTTGTAAAACTAACCAACTCCTCAAAATTGCACAATTCTGGCTAATCAGCAAATTCTGTTAAAGAAAACTTCAGTGTTACCCTGGTTACATTCTTTTTGGTCTAGACCTCTACAGAAGCAAGAAAAAAAGAATTATTCTCCTTTTGTCCAGACATTGCCAAAGAAATAATATTAAATACCATTACCACTCAGACTAGTGTCCTTGAAGTTAATGGAATAAAGCATCCATTGTCTTTAATGGAAGTAAATTCAGATTCCTCTGTAGTTTTCCAATTTCTATTCCCTGCTTGTATCACCCACAGGAATTGCTAAAATGTTGCTAAGAGGTTAGATTAGCAGAAGGGAAATGGAGACACAGGAGATGAGATCCCATATGGGTGGGCTTGACTCACCAGAATACATAATCAAGTGTTTATCTGCTTTTGCTGGCTACAGAGCTATTCCTAAGTCTTTAAGATGTTCACCTAGGTCCTGATTAATCAAGGTAATCAACCAAGATAAATCAATTAATCTATCAGATTTTCATTAATGATTATATTAATAGAAAAGAAGCATTGAGGACACAAGTCTGGCTGATATAAACCTAATTTGGGTACAGACATGTTTCAAAAAACATCTTGCCCTGAGAAGGTACAAGAAATCCCACATCTTGTTATGTACAAACTATCAAAAGAGGGCTTTTGTCCTTGTCCATAGAGACAACTGTGGCTCTTTGTTGACCATGAAGTTTTATGGCCTTTGTACTTTTATTCCCCATTGCTTTTACATGCGGATTACAACCAAGTCTCAAGGGCATGTTGCCAGATCAACTGCAGGCAGTAGAATTTATTTTCCTTTAATGATAAGACAGCATTTACATATGCAGTAACCTAATACAGGATATCAGAGTGCTCAATTCTACATACCTGATTCTGAAGAAAAAACAGGTGTCTGTGTAACTTGGTAGTATTTGTTACAGTCTCATGGGCACTGTCTACAGTCAGCTCCACCTCTGTTAGTTATGTTCAACTTTGATGATTCTCCACATTCTCCATGTACAAGATTAATTAGTTATCCCACAGAAAATTCCTGTTTGGTAATACATCCATCTGTCAATGTATACTTTCTCTGAAATCCTCTGCATCTGTGAACTGTCCATTTTCAAATAACCTTTTTAACTGTGCATCATTCATCACCTTATATTTTACTTCAGATGCAGACTAAGACCTGGTATCTTCCCTTTTGTTTTTCTTTTTTTCCACAGTTGTGGTTCAGGATAGCCTTAAGACACTCTTGGTCACATATATTTTCTTTAAATTTCCAAGATTTCTCAGCATCCCTAGAAATTCAAGTTGCTCATCCATAGTAAAAGAATGTGTTTGTATGTGTGTATGTGTATGTGTAACACTTCTGTAATTACTTATCACTACTATATATCTAATTACAACAATGTTGTTGGTATTTATCAAACTTGTTTAATAAAATCTGTTCATGTCTCTTTGAGCTTCAATTTAGCACAAGATGATCTCCTTATCCTTTCTTTTTTTTTCTGGAGAAAAGATCTCTGGTAGACTTTGCTGTCTTGTCTTACTTCCCTCTGCCCAGGGCAGAGGCTGAGGGGAGCGAGGGGGTGCTGATGGAGCCTCTGCACTGTGGTACCCGGGCTCCCATCTGCTCAAGGTCGTTGCTAAGGAACGTCTGCTGCAAATAACAGCGGTGCCTTCCCCCACCTGCTCCCACGCTGATTCCAAGGGCTTCACTCTCTCTCCTTGATTCCACAGACTGGGAAGCACCAGCTGCTGCTGCTGCAAGATTGTGTGCAAGTTTTTATCTAGATTTTTTTTCTTTTTTTCTTTCTTTTTTTTCCCTTTTTTTTTCCCAATCACTCCTTAAATTCTTCAGAATTTAAGTGCCTGCTGCCACCCCAGAGGCAGACTTTTAGCATGCTCCCTCCCCACATGTTAATGTAAATCATTACGGATCTTTTTCCTTGGGCTCACTTCCTCGCCTACTTTTTCTTGATTCAGTGTATTACATCATGATTCAGGCCTTCAGACCCAAATGATTTGTGCATGGATTTACAGTGAAAGGGTGAGAATTCATGTAGCAAGTTCTCTTCCCTCCCCTCTCTCTATACAAATGCATGAACTAGTCCCTTACAAGAGCTGTGATTTGGATCTCATAATTCATGTATGCTTGGAGGCAAACAAAAAAGCATGTGTCAGACTACCCTCATACTTTAATGATTACTCTGTTTGAATTAATTTTACCCCTTTTTGTATTTTTTGAAAGGTCTGTGGCTGACGGTGTGAGATTTGATTTTATAAGAACAGAAAAGCCAACCACTCATGTGATTATGAGATGATATACAGTTGAGCAAAGATTCTTTATCTCTACTGAGAGCTAAGAAAAAGTTCATAGGCAGAGCACCCTACTATGAATAATCTTCTTATTTCTAATGCCACCCAGCCATGCAGACTTAAAGATAAGTACAGATGAACTAAGAAAGGCTGAACTTATTAAATGTAATGGAAATGGACTTTAAATTTGGTGAATCAAAATTTTGCATTAACTTTTTTCTTTAATACACTTAAATTGCCACCATAGCAGTTCCATTTTCCTCATCAAATTAGTTAAGTGGGAGATGAAGTGATGCAAGTTCTTATCTATCAAGGAATCACAGACTCCAGGATGAAACAAGTGAAATATGGAAATAGCTCTTGCAAAGCCAGGCCTGGTGCCAGGGGGAAATGAAGGCTTTTATTCTTCAGAAATTCTTCTGAAAGCAAGATTGCACCTCCAGTGAACACAGTATTAGCCACCATATTCTGACACTTCTTTCTGCGTCAGGTCCTCCAGGCCATTTTATTAGCTACTTCGGGCAGTGCAGAAAGGGACTTGGGGCATCCATCAGCTGGGAGAGGAAGAGGCTTGGAGGAAACGTGATCTGCATCAGAGCCGTTAGAGGAAACTTCCTGTAGCTGATGATGTTTAGTGCAGCTCATTGTATGACTGGTCCTGCTGGCCTGGAGGGAGCAGGGAGGCTGGAGACCTGTCTCTGAGGGTTTCTGGAAAACCTATGTCCCAGCATGGACTTTGTCTGCAAAGCCCTTGGACGGACACACTGCCCAGTCTCTACTCAGCCCCCTGGCCAGGGATAGGAAGGCTGCAGCCCTCTTTTGGAGTTGGTGGTCTTTGTAGCCATGACCATGTCCAGAGATCCACAGCTCATGAAAAACATCACATACAGTGAGAGGAAATGTGGGAGATCCATGGTTAGGAGGGATAATTCTCCCTCCTGATCTCACACCTATCTGTGACATACACACTTATGAAAATCCTTTTACTTTTTATGCAAGGGTTGCAGTGTCTCAGCAGCAACAAACCAAACCAAACCAAACCACACAAAACAATTCCAACAAGACATGAACTGATAATATGCATTTTGCAACACTTCAGAATCAAATAATAATCTTCATAGGAGAGACTATGTTAGAGGAACCACAAAGGTTGTGGTTTTTTTCTTTAATTCCCATTTAATTTCCATTTCATTTTGAAAGCAAACATCAAAAAGCCCAAATCTACTTTTTTTTTTTTTTCTCAGTAATTCCTCTGTTGTAAATTTCCCCAATTAGCAAGGCAGTGCAAATTTAAAATATGGTTGAAATCAGCAAAATTTTTGGAAAGTTTTGGCCTTCAATAAAAATGCTTCTCTATTTAAAATCAATTTGGTCTCATCTATGTTGGCCAGAGTCATGATTCCATGAATAATAAAGTGTGTGAATAGCTTGCCTCTGGTTACTGTCCTCATGAGTCAGATGTCCTTATGTATTAGCAGGTTTCGGGGCTATAAACACTGTGATTCTTCTCTTAATTGAATCAATGGGAGTTCTGCCAGTAATTTCAGTGGGCATTGGAATTTTAATTAAATGTTTCATATTTTTAGGGTATCTCCAAGTCTGTGGGAGGACTCTTTTCATCTTGGCTATAGGTTGAGCCCAGCTTTAGACTAGACAGGTGAAACAAGTCATCCCTTGAAGTACATCCCTCAAGAAAGCTGATACTGTATAAAGCATGTCTGTTTAGCCACTAAAAAAGAGAAGTAACCCAAATGGATGCATCTCTGCTGAAGAGTATGTCACAGGGACACCCCACCTGGCCCCAAAGGGTTGAGACATAGATCCAAGGCTCTGGAGCATACCATGTAGAGATCTCTAGGCTAGTTTGTATGGGCCATTTTTGCATCCAGAGCAAGACAACAGCATTTGTGGTGCTGAGCCAAAGCAATTCACTGCATTGGTCTCTGCCCCATGCCATGAAGGTGCACTGTGGTCAGAGCTGCTTTGCAAGTCTCCGTCTTTCACTCTGTTGCATTAGGAAGACAAGTGCTTTCTTCATCATGTTGGGGAGATGGTTTCCCTTCTTTCCTGTTTTGCTTGCTGCAGGTTCTGTTATTTGCTGTTGTCAGAGATGGGGGAATGGGGTGAATTCTTTTTCATTTTTTTCTTTATTGCCACTTTTTTTTCTTTAGGATGTATTGATTATTGATATCGCAAAATGACTTATCTATTTAGCCTGTAGGTTCATTAATTAAACTTCCAGGTGCCCAGAGACATTTGTGTCTGAGAAAAAAGGGAGTCCTAACCTCTTACACAGGGAAATGTGAAAACTACAGTTAAAATATCAGTCTAGGTGGATGATCAGGATTATTTGACTCTTCCAGCTCATGCCCCACAACAAACCAGGGCTGTGGCTTTTGTCTCCGATTGCTCTGATCCATCTTCCACTGTTGCAAGGATACAAAACAAAATAATTGTGTATTAATGTTGCCAACTCCTTATTCCAAATCCCTAACAAATTCCCCCTAATATTCATGCTAAGGAACTGATTATAGGGTATGCTGTTGGTTGTTGGTTTTTTCCCCTTTTTTTACCATCTGTCTGCTGTGAATACATCTGAAATCCCTGGCTTCACCAGCTAAAATGTACTCAGCAACTCATTTTTTTTTTCTTTTCTAATTATTCTTTTAATTTGCTTCTGCTCATCTCCCACACCTCCTCCCCCTTACCAGATTGTTTATATTTTTCCAAGGAGCTTCTGAGAATTACTTATCCTGCTCTTCACACCCTTTCTCTGCTCCTCATTCCAGAAACTGCCATCTCTTGTCCCCTCCCTTGTTGTGATCTTGCAGGAGTTAATGTGGATCACAACCTTCCCAACTGTTTCTGACAAATTGCCCCAAGGAGCAATAATCTATTATATTAAGAGTATTTTCCTGTTACTCAGCCTCCTGTTCTGCATTAGCAAGTGGGACAGATTCCAGTGATTACAACGAGGTTTGGTATAAACCTTTATTTCTTTTTTTCTGCAGATAGATACTTTGTCCAATGACATCACCAAGCTACACAAGCAGCTGCTAACTGAAATTTGACTCAAAACATGCCTATGAAGTAATATTTGACTGGCTGGAAAAGTGCAGCCTGGAAAGAAATCATGGGAGCAATCCTGGGAACAGCATATCAGTGAAAGATTTGGGAATCAAATATCAGTTAACTTCCCAGCGTGGGGGCCTGATTCAGGCATGAGTACAGATAGCTAGCGCAAGGTCTAAGTGAGACTGATGTGTCTAGCTCCAAAGTGACATTCCCATGACTCTTTTTCAGGCACTGTTCAAGGTTGGTGACATTTGAACTCTCCTGCCTCCTCAAATTTCCTTGGGCTTAGAACAGCCTGCTCTGAGCCCCTACCTCTTGTCTAAATGTAATCAGGAAGCAGGAATGAGTCAGTGCGAGGCTGATGTCTCCTGAGGAGCCCCATACAGTGTTTCAGTACTTACCTAACATACAGTGACAGATCTGGGTTCCTCAAGAAGCTGTTGCTGGTGGATTTATGTAATAGCCAACTTCATAAACACATTCATAGATATCTATAAAAAGTATATTCTGTAGTGTCTGCATATAAATTGCTTTGAATTTCATGTAACATACATCATATAATAGAACACAATACATGTAAAGCATTCATAACAAGTTGTATATAACAAATATATTATGTAACTGTATAAAAAACCCCAATATTTATATAATACATTAATATATGTTTTACATGGTATAAGGCCTAAAAAAAAAGACCCCAATGATTATAAGATCCATCAGTGAAACAGATCCTACCTTGGGGTTCAAGCATCAAGTCTCTGTCTTCAGGTATGATCTGTCCTGTTTGTTTTGGAAGGGCAGAGAAGGGAATATAGTAGTGACAAATTCCAGTCCCCTGTTGAAGCTGAGCAACTATACAGAATTCAAGAGTAATGTAAGTAGAGAACACCTTTGCCATCAAAGGGGTGAAGAAATCACTAGTGGGAAATGGAGAGGGGGAGGGATGTACTCTAGTTTGTAATTTTTCTTTTATGGTAAATTTTTGCTATATAAAATATGAAAGCAACCTTTGCTGTAGGTTCTTCATCCCAGGTTATTGTTCCTGGGAACTAAGCCTGCACAGTACTTTGAACCTCCTCCACCCCTGAATCTACTGCATCAAGGGATTTCTTTTCCCCTTTTCTGAATACTGCTTCATTGTATCTGCAAGAATAACCATGAAATCAGCATATATGGGCAAACTAGCATGTTATATTGGTATGTGGATAGCAATGCTGGAGAACAGCAAAACTTGATGATAAAATGTCATGAATTAAAAATGAGTTGGCTGAAGGTATGTAGAGATTTTCAAGACAGCAGAGAAAAAAGAAGTAATAAGGAAAACATTACGATAAGGCATAATGGTGTTATAGAGTGATGGCTCTAATAGTTTTGGTATACGTCAAGAAGAAACCCGGAAATAATATCCTTATTGCTATAAATATAAAAGTATAAAACAAAACAAAACAAAAGCAGAAACAGTCCAAAATGCATTGGATAGGTCTGGTAAGTAGATCAAAAGAGGTATAAAGAAGACCTGAAGCTGGTATAACATTGAAAGCAATGGAAGGACATCAAGTTTTGAGCTCTTGTTGCTCAAGACATGCATCCTAAAGTTGTTGGGTTTTACAATGCTGTGAAGTCCAGTCTGAGTTTTACTTTGAGACCTGATGCTAAACAGAAATTACAGTCCTTCAAGGAGAATTATTTTATAGTGAATAGAATAGAATAGAATAGAATGGAATAGAATAGAATATAGTGATCAAAATTTGAATAGATAGTCTAACCATATTGATCCCTGAGGAATGCCAGTAGTAACTGGCTGCCAGTTGGACTTTGTACCAGTGATCATCACTGTTTTAGGCTGAAGGTCCTGCCAATTTTCTGCCCACCTTGCCATCCACTTATCCAGCCTGTAGCTTATCCATTTGGCTATAAGAATACTATGGGGAGACCATTAAAGGCCTTGCTAAATTCAAGATACACAACATTGCTGTGGGTTGACCTTGGAGTATGGACTGATGCTCACCCAAGTGGGCATCACTCACACCCCATCCTCAACAAGGCAGGGGGAGAAAATAGGATGGAAAAGCTCATAGGTCAAGATAAAGACAGGGAGATCATGTACCAGCTGTTGTCATGGGCAAAATAGACATAACTTGGAAAAGATTAATTTAATATGCAGCCAGTTAAAATAGATCCACAAGTGAGAAAAAAAGGTGAATTAAAATAACACCTTCCTCCTACCTCCTTTTCCCTGTTCCCACCTTCACCCCGTCACTGCTGACTCCTCTCCCGGCCCCGAGGGGCGCAGGGCTGGGGATGGGGGCTGCGGTCAGTCCCTCACAACCCCTCTCGGCCGCTCCTCCCTCCCTCCTCACACGTCTCCCTGCTCCAGCGCGGGCCCTTCCCCGGGCTGCAGTCCTTCAGGGACACCCTGCTCCCGCCTGGGCTCTCCACGGCCGCAGCTCCTGCAGGGAATATCCCCCGGCTGCGGCGTGGGGCCCTCCCCGGGCTGCAGGCTGGGTCTCTGCTCCAGCGGGGTCTCTGCAGGGCTGCAGGGGATCCCTGCTCCCACCTGCAGCACCTCCTGCCCCCCTCCTACTCCTCCTCCTCCTCCTCCTGCTGCTGCTGCTGCTGCGGCCTGGGGGTCCCTCTGCTGCTGCTCCCTCCTTGGCTTCCTCCTCCTCTGCCTGTGCCGCCTTTGGCCCTTTCTGAAACCTGTTTTCCCGCCGGCGCCCCCAGCTTGGCTGAGGGGCTCAGCCGTGTCCTGCCGTGGGGCCGTTGGAGCCGGCTGGGACCGGCTGGGACCGGCTGTGTCCGGCACGGGGCAGCCACGGCCTCTCCCCGCAGAGCCCATCCCTGCAGCCCCCTGCCAGCACCTGGGCACAGACATCCCATACAAATATCCACTTTTGTCCACTTGTCCACACAGCCAGTCTCATCATATAAGGCAACCTGCTTCTTCAGGCCTGATTTGCCTTTAATAAATCCATGGTGGCTGTTTCCAATTATTTTTTTGTCTTTCATGTGGCTGGAAATACAGGAGGATTTATTTTATGACTCCCAGGGGCTGTGGTTAGGATGACCAGCCTGTAGTTCCCCTGAATCCCTTTTCTTGCCTTTCCTTGGAGATGGAGTGATGCCTGAGTTCTAGGCATCAGGAACCTTCCCTAACATACATGGCCTTTCAAAGACAATGATGAGTTTCTTGGCAATGACATCAGCCATCTCTCAGCACCCTAATTTTTGTACCCTGTGATCCCATGGACTTGAACATGTTCAGTTGGCTTAAGTGCTCCCTAACCACATCTTCTGCTGGAGACGTCAATGCTGCTTTCCCACAAAGTAGGATCAGGGAGCTAGGAGGCCAGAGAACAGACCTTTTGAGTGAACATTGCAGAGTAGAAATGGAACATTTCCTTTCAAGTCCAGCCACCTCACATCCAAATATTTAATTTTATCAAACTGATTCAAATTATTACAGTTCAGAGATATTCAGCATTGAATAGTGTCTATCTAAGCTGTTCTTCATGGGAAGTCTGGAGGTTTCCTCTCTTCCTCAGGCTGGTGTCCTTATCTGTATTTCCTTTCCTGTGAGGCACTGTGTTTTCCCTGATTGTTGAATTGACCCAGTGATTCATGTGTCACTTTTTTTCAACAGAAAGTTTTACTGTTTGAAAAACAATAATGCCTTTGGTGTAGTCTTTCTAAAAAACCAAAAATTTATGCAGAAAAGACACAACTTTTTCAAACAGTTGTGTTTCATCAAAAACCAACCAAATAAATAAAAGTAGACCAACTTTTACTGGTGGTATTTCCATTGTCCTTTATGTTCAAGCTCAGGGCTTTTCTCTGAGGTTAGATCCAATCCTGTGATGGTGGAACACTGCAACATAGACCTTGTTCTTGGTTAACCAACTGGTTACAAAAGACCACAGGAATTCCTGCAACTGACAGGGTGATAGACTGGCCTGAGCAAAAGGATGGAGGACAGAAGAAAGACCCGAGACCTGGATCTCTCACATAAACAAGGAAAGGCATCTGAGGGGGAGAGATAAGCAAGATGCCAGCTGTACAGTGATGCAGATTTTATTATAATACAGCTACTGACACTGGATCCTCCTGCCAGTCAGGGATGCTGTAGTATTGGCTGTGCCATCAGGTTTTCAGCAGAGCAAGGACCCTGACTGCACAGTTGATCAAATGGGCCGTCAATTGAGTGATTCACATTGTGTACTTAAACCTCCTGCTCAAAGTCAGGTTTTAATTCATACAGCTGATGACCTCCCAAGGCAGATGCCTTAAACTTAAGGCAAGAACTGCAAAAGGAGGTAAAGCAGCTGAAAAATATAATCTCCAGTTACTAATAATAAACATCAGAACCCCTTCTCCTGACCTCCTCCAAATGAGTGTCTCATAAAATCATAGAAATGAGGTCTTTTAGCTCGATGTGAATTACACTTTTATAGCAATGCAAGGAGGAACATTAAAAGATTACTGGAGTAGGAGATTACTGACCATGCAAAGAGTGGGCAGTGAACATGGCTTTAAAATAGATAGGACTAGCCAAGTGTGAAAGACAGGCATTATTTCTTTGTGCAACTCTCTGCACCAGCTAAACACCATGGGGCTGGCTGGATTCAAACTGGAGCTTGATTCAGTTGCCAACAAACAGGTTTCTAGTGGCACCTGAGATGGCTTGATGTGCCTGAACGACTGCACAAGGAAGTCTGAAATGAGACAGTGCTTTCACAGACTGACAGTCTTCAAGACCAGCTGCTAGAAGCCAGATGGGAGACTCTAGGATATCTCAAATGTCACTGTCATGATCAGACATAGTAGACATCTATAGTACAGATCACTCAAGTTAGCTCAGGTGATTCCTACCTGTTTGAGTCCTTGCACCACCAATGTTAAGCTGCCTGCCATTCCCCTTTCTCTAGTAGTCTGTGACTAGCAAAGAGGGGAAGCCTTTAATGCAACACTACTCTTGTGCATGGAGAATCTGCTGCTACATTGGTTTAAATGAATTTAGTTTAATGGAAGAGGGAAGAAAATTACAGTAGTGCTGTAATTTATATTCTGGAGTGTAATTCATGTCTGCGGCACCGACTTTGCATGTAAGTCATTGCAGTGTTTCTGTGTTCAACTCCTGCGTACAAAATGGGCATAACTACATTTTCCCTACTTTATGAAAGTGACCTGAGGTAGGATGCATTAAACAAGAATAGGAGCTCTGATACCCAAATAGAAGGTATTGCCATAGAGATGGGGCTGATGTGCAGTAATAGCATGGTTATTGTCAGGTCTGCTGTATAAGAGCCTTAAATGGAATCCAGTTATTATGAGTAACTGTATAGCTAATATTCAGACAGCTCCCTAATGTTGCATTCAGTAGGAACAAGGAAATAATGGCTTGCTGGAAACAGCTTTTTACCTTCTTAAAAGACAATGGGCCTAAATGTTTTCTCCAGAGATCCTTGTGTTCCAAGTGGCAAATCTTGTTTTGCTGGAGCTGATGTGTTAGAGCACCTTAAAAAATATGAACAGACTATGTTAAGACATATGCAAAGGTGGCAGGAGATATTTGTTAACGCCTCTTTAGAGAGACACCCTGATGTAGATCCTTCTGGAAAAAATGTTCTTTATATCACTGAAAGTGAGCATAAGGGTAGAATTAGATATCAGGATGCTGGTTTAAATTGCTATACATATATATATTTTAAATCAAATTTACAAAAGTTGTTTTTCTGCTGGCATCTTTGCTATGAACAGCACAGAACTGTAGTGTCAGAGTGTAAGACAGACCTCATAAAATGGTCCTAACTGTTACCCCTAGGAATATACACTAGCCTGTGAACTGACTGTAGAAAACCTGTTACATAGTATAAGATACATACCACACCTCAAATACTGTGTGAAGTTCTGGGTGCCTCAATATAAGAAGGACATCAAACTATTAGAGTGTGTCCAGAGGAGGGTGACCAAGATGGTGAAAGGTCTCAAGGGCAAGACTTAGGAGGAGCGGCTGAGGTCACTTGGTTTATTCAGCTTGGAGAAGAGAAGGCTGAGGGGTGACCTCATGGCAGTCTACAGCTTCCTCATGGAGAGCAGCAAAAGGGGAGGTGCTGATCTCCTCTCTCTGGTGACCAGAGTTAGGACACGAGGAAATGGAATGAAGCTGCGTCAGGGGAAGTTCAGAAAGGACATTAGGAAAAGGTTCTTCACTGAGACTGTGGTCAGTCACCGGAACAGGCTTCCCACGGAAGTGGTCAGGCATTGAGCCTGTCAGAGTTCAAAGAGTATCTGGACAACACTCGTAGTCTGCAGCTTCTTGCCGTTAAGAGTTCCCAGATCTTGTGTCCCATGAAGACACCAGGCCATGAAGGACCAGGAGCTGTAAGACACTGCACTTCAGAAATGGCTCCTACCTTGTCTGCCCTGAGCCCCTGCTACTGTGCAACACCCTAATCTTCCTGTGTGACCTCAGTGACATCCTTTTCAGCCATGCTGGAATACCTGATGCCTGTATTCCTACGATAGCACCGGGAAAATGCATAAATAAATACATAGGAAAGAGAGAAAAAGATAGTTGCTCCCTTGGGGACTTTTACCCAATGGAAAACAAGACAACATTTTCACTGGCTCACCCAGCATCATATTCTGCTCTTATACAAGGTGGGTATAATATATCAACACTGCATATCTGTTTAAAATGATGGCAGCCATTGCTTCCAATATAAAGTTTATTTTTAAGTATTGGTGGTCCTATCAAATCCTATCACTATGTCACCACTGGCTTGCCAACTGTCATGAAACATTGAAAGCTGGTAAAAGAGATCCTATCAGAACTGGCTGTCAGTAAAATCAGTGGAGAAAAGAAAATGCTTGTCAGAAAAGACTTTAAGATAATTTCAGAGATTCTTTAGGCCAGGATCTTCTCTCCTTCTTCTTTAAGTAGATCAGTGAAACTCAATGGAGAAGCACAGATGTAAAGTCAGTGCAAATCTTCTCTATACTATGTTATGTGCTGATCCTCCCTCCCACCACTTTTTCTTATAAAAGACCTAAGAATTTAAAGAAAAATCTGAATGTTGTACAGCAATAATTATATTTTGCTTTTGTATACCTCTTTCCTTTCAAGATCTTAAAGTCCTTTCAGTGGCAGTCTCCATTTTATGACAGGACAGATCTCATAGAGAGATCAAGGTTTTTTTCAGACGTGCCTAGAGGATCTGAGAACAAAATTTCTATGGAAAGTGCACTGGTCATTCGTCTGTTGTGCTATTAGAATTACAAGTAATTTTTGAAGAGGGTTTTGTCTCACAGATGTGAGTGCTAAGAAGCCCTTCATGGAAATCCTTTATGGCTGTCAAAATTAGGTGCAGCATTCCTAGAATACAGCATATTACAACTGCTTTAAGGACACATTTCAAAATTAAAGCCAGGTGAAATATGGAAGGCTACATCTCTACTAACACACTAGCCTTGGGGAGAGGTTGCACATTGCAGATTACATATATGTGGATAAATTCCCTTCTCCAAAGCACATGCCCGCACCCAAACTGCTCCTGAGAACAGTTCTTGGTCTACACTGTTCCCTGGACCAGCCTGACTGTTGTCTGCAGAAGTGCAGGACAGTCTGCAGATAAATAAATGTATGTGTTACAGATAACACTGTGGCCCCGGTCCTGTGCTGTTCTAGTCCTGTTTATGTCATTAATCAGGATGTAGCCCAAGAGACAGATTGGGAAGTAGTAGCACAAATGGCGGTCAGATAATTTGAATTTCATCTGCCCTGCTAAAATGCCAGGAAACCTACTGAGCCCAGACTGGGCACCTCATGTATAAATAGACAGTGAAAAACTAGGAACTCTTTTCAGCTAGTGGAAAATTTTTACCTTAACTGCCAGGGAAAGACCCTGATGGAAGATGAAGCTATATTGGAGGAAGAAGGAAAGTTCAGTGGTTGTGTGCAGCTGAAACCTCTCCATCATGAGAAATGTTGCAGTACATAAGAAAAACAGGGCAGTGCTAGGCTTAGAGCAATGATAGATCCTCTGGTTCAACTATGTTGTAGTAATCTAGACAACTCAGAGCAAAGCCAGACCTGCTATAAATCCCTGGAGCTAGCACATGTCTATTGCTCACACAGCAAAATAGAAAGCTAAAGAACATGCTCAGAGGGAAAAAATAACTTATTCAAGGTCCAAACCCAAGTCACTAGCAGAGTAAGAAAAATAATTTTGATCTCTTGTTTCCAGATGACCATGTCGCTTGCTGGCTTTATGCATAAGCAATAGCATGCTGTTAGAGGGAGATCAAATCTCAGTGTAAAACAAAAGCTTCTGAAAGCACCATTTTTCTTTCCTTGTTCAGACAGGGACCAAGCTGCTAAAACTTGGAAAGAAAAAGCTTAAAAAAATCCCCAAATCACATTTTCAGAAATTCCCACACTTCCACCTGTGCCACATAGAGGATACAGGTGTGTATCCTGGAGAAAGTGAAATTTGGCTTATAGATACCCAATCAGTCTATTTGTGTCTGCATTGTGCAGTTCTAGGTCAGTTTTACTCGTTTTTAGTACCTATATTATGTTGGCTTACAGCTAAATCAAAGGAACTTAGCTCTTAACTGTTTTGGATAGTCTAAAAAAATATGTGTCTCTCTTTCTTTTAGCCTGATCCTGCCTGGCTTTCTAACTATGGGTTTCTTGTGTATGTGCTGTCTTAGTTTTCAAAAAACATTGTCTCTTTTGTGCTGACGGTGAAGCCATCTCAGAGGGTGAGCACACAGATAGTCTCAGGTGGGATATTCTTGAGTCCTTTTATATACACACCTAAAAAAAATCTTTTCAAACTCAATCTACTTTCCTGTCAGTTGCAGCATCCCCCCCTACCTTCAATTCCCAACCCCAGTGTCCTAATTTCCTCCCTGACTGATTGCATGATTCTTTTTTCCTTCTGTTGCTGTTGTTACTGTTGTTGTTACCCTTGTTATTTGGGGAATTGTTCTGCAGCTCAGTTAAGCATCCTGAAGCCAAAGGAAAATGTGTTAGAAAGTCACAACAATTGGGAGGGATTCAGTGGGGACATCTGCTGACAATTCTGTTAGGTCAACAGCCCATGGCGTTGACAGCCTGATAGTCCTTAAACTTAGAAAACTACAATATTGGAAAGTTGAAAACTTCTGCTGTCAGAAATTTGAGGGTCACTTGTCATAACAAATGCACACAGAACTTCTGAGCAGTCAGGGTAAAACCTGAGCCTGGAAGCTACTGAATATCTTCACCTGGTGCTATGTGAAACACAAATTGAAAATGATCAGCCTGGAGGACTGGGCCTGGATTTTCTTATGAGACCACATCTGCAGTGTTGTGTCCAGTGCCAGACTCCCCATTGCAAGAAAGACATTGAAAACTGCAGGGAGGTCAGCAGAAGGCCACCGAGATGACTGGGGTTGGAACACTTGCCTCGTGAGCAGAGGCTGAGGGAGCTACCTTGTCCAGCCTGGGAAGAGAAGGTTGAGAGGATATCTTATTGTCTTCTTAAATTACTGAATGGAAGGCCATGGAGAATATGGAGCCAGGTTATTCTTGAGGATGTACAGTGGAAGGCCTGCAGATGACACATATTATGACTGGTTATTAGGAAATACTTCTTCACTGTGAAGGTGTTCAAATATTGGAATAGGGGCCCAGAGAGGTTGTGAAATCTCATCTTGGTAAATTAAAAAATCAGATGGATGATCTGTTGAGCAACCTGATTTTAGCTGGCCTTTCTTTGACCAAGACATTGGACCAGATGACCTCCAGAGGTCCTTTCCAACCTTAATTACCATGTGACTCTGTTCACCAGGAAGAAATGTTATTCCAGAGAAGATCTAATAAAAACCCTGACCACTGACATATTTCATGCTTTTGTACAAAGGTAAAAAGAAAAATGCTTTGGAAAAAGTTAATGTCCAAAGCTAGTGATCAGTTAGTGGAAGCCATTAATAAACAAGTGTTCTACGGCCAACAAAAGGAAACAAAAATTTACCAATCTTAAGCAAAAATACAAAGTTTTTAAATCTTGAAAGAACAAAAGACTTTCAGGGAACTCAAAATAGTCCATGTTGATGAAAAAATAAGTTAATTGAAAACTTTTATTTCCAGAAAAATCAAAGTGGGATTATTTGACTTTCTACATTTTAAAATGTGAACTGTGACTTACAATTCAGTTTTTCAGTTTTCAGAAAGAAACTATTTCAGTTCCATTTTTCCATTTGTCTCTAATCCATAATGGCAGAAATAATCTGTTAATACTATGAGATAGAAGAAAATTTTCTTTATCTCACATTAGTTGGCTAGAGGATGTTTGCGGGAATCTTTGAAGCAGGCAGCACCAAAAACTTTTAGGGTTATACTGGGTGAACCAGTAGACCAAGAGAAGTGTACACATACCCAGTAGAGACATGCCCTTCCCTATTGCCAAAAGATGATGTTGCTTCTTTCTTCCACTACTGATTGCAACCATTTGTTATCCTCTGAATCTCCAGCCTTAGAGTGAAATTTGTGAGGTTTATCCTCTGCCAGAAGGTCACATTCAAAGCAAGTTCAGCTATTTTTGTGTACAAAGTGCATAATAAGTAAAAACACTGCATTACTTTTAGCCATCCTCTCTTCCTTCTACCATCATTTATTCTTATCCAAAATTTTTGATTTAATCTGCATGTGTGGACAATTGAATAACTCTTAGATTGAAGCCAGACATTTTTTGTTTATATTTTATTGTCCTTCCTCCATTAAGCTAAGGACAATCTGATTCTATTTATGCTGCCTCTGAGCTTTTCCCTTTCAGTTCTTGCTGAAATATACTTCTGATCCCTGCATGGCAATTGGGGTACTTTAGGTTTCAGAATGGACTGCTCCCAGCAGAGTCCTAAAAAAACCACAGGGCCGAACTATTTGTAACATCTATCACTTGTTCGTGAGGCGGCATATGCAGGATATCAGCTAATCCAGGGGACAGATTACTTTGGAGTGTCTGAACAAAGACTGCAGATGGGTATGTCTTTATTTACAGATGCAAATGGGATCACTTTTACAGTTTGCAATAAAATGTCTATTACAGAACACCATACCACCTACTTTTTTGGTATGGTTGGCATGACTGTGTCCCCTTCTTGTGCAGGGACATCAGGGTCTCTTTATGGCTGCCACTGGAAGTACTGTAAAATCCCATACCACCTGTTCTACCTGGAGGGCCAGGGTGAAAAAAAAATCCAGTTAAGTAACATGTCAGGGCTGTAGAGGGCATGTCAGACTTGAGAGACAGTCATTGGACTGGGAATGCTTCACAAAAAACTCCTGCCTTTATAGATTTCAAAGTATCTTTGGAGTCAGCCCAAGTGTTCACCAGCCAGTCAAGTCCCGATAGTGCCTTGCTACCAGAACTTCATTAAAAAAGTGGGGGGGGGAAAGCCTTCCCACATGGGACTCAGCAAGTCACTAAAAGGAAGAAGGACCTGGCTTCCTCAGACTGCACCAGCTGAAGATCTGATGAAAAGCTGCATGAAGCGTGGACTGCATCTGCAGGAGCTGTCTTACTGTTTTGTGTTACTTTGGATGAACAAAGCATGTCCAGTTGCAAGCTCAGCTGCCTGTAAGCATAGCTCATCTGTGTGTTTGGGCATCTGGGGTGTGAGTGAATATGTATACACATATGCAGAGAAAAGCAGAAGGAGAATTCGTGTTGGAGTAGCTAGCAGAAATAAGAAAGGTAGTGTGTATAAGGGGTATTAGCTACACTGTCACTGGAATCTAAAGCAATCTCAGACCAAAAGGTCAGTGCTGTTTCTAAAGATGTTAAGTACCTTCTAGCATGAGTGGCTGCTCCTGCAGATGCTTCTTGTTTCCTGTCTTTGCTGAAAAGGAAAACAGTGCAGTAAAGAACAGTTCTTTCCTGCAGTAAGAAAAATAACTCTCACAAAGAAAATAGGGCCATGCTTCCATTCAGACTGCTTAATGACATAAGATAATGTTCAAATTCAGATCAATGATCCTTGTTCTGAATCAGGCAGAAAAAGGCATCTACCCTTGATGTCTCACCCTGTATAAGTAGGCAGCCAAATAATTTACATACTAGCCAGTGGAGTAGAGCTAACAGAGGGTCTCAGAGCTGTTTTTAACCATCTCGGCTGTGAGCTACCACCTTCCAGTGGTGAGGCTTGCCCAGTGGTATGCTGACTCTGAAAGAGCAGCACTGTGTTCCTATCCACTGATCAAAAGCTCTGACCTCTGTGTAGTGCAATGGGGATGCCACCAATGCCTTGTTTTTGGTGAACTGTTTTATATAAAATGCTTACCCTTGTATACATCTGGAGCACATGAAATCACTGCAGTTACTCTCCTCACTCACTAAATAGTTTCAGGTAAGCATAGTAAAAGAAAACAACTCCATATTAGACTCTAGCTAAGGAATGATGTTGCAGTCTCAGGACCTTTCCTTACCTGGAATCACTACAGAACACCCTATGAGGCAATCTGATTCTCAACTTTACTTTTAAGAATTTCTTGGAAGTGCAGGATTTTCTTTTTGTTCTGCTTGCATATTAGTAACCAAAAAATCCATGTAGGAAATCAATGTGAATTAAGATTGTTAACTCCCAGATATTATAAAGGGAATGAAGAGAATACAGTGAGCTGGGTAGCTTAATTGCCTATCTTTCAGAGTGTTTGAAAAATATGAGCTTACTTGCTATACTTATTGCCTTTATTATCCCGTACAATTTGTAACCAGAAATATACGAGAGTCAATTAAGGCTTTGAAGAAAAGTTTTCTTTTCTTTTCCAAACAAAAGTGTCATATATCATGCAATGTCAACTCCAGTGTTAGACTAGCAAAAATTTACTGCACCATGTCCCCGCAGTGAAAATTTGCAGCTAGATTAATGTTCCTTTAGCTGGCATTAAATCAATTTCATACATATGCTCATATTTTCACCAGAGTGACATTCTGCAATAGCTGATATTTTGTAGGAGCAGTAAAGAAAACTCAGTGGATTTTGTTCAAGCTTCATATATATATATATATGCATATATACATATACAGGTGAATAATGCATTTTGTGCTTCACTTGCTATAAAAAGTCTTGAGGTTTCAAAGTTAACCAAGTTCCTTCATGTTTTTCATGGCATATACACTGCTTATTATCATGCACCTTCACACAGCTGAGAAACATCTAAAGTTACATATATTTAATCTGGATAGAATTGAAATTTTCTTTTTTTCCACAGTTTATTAAAATTGTCCTTGTTATGCAACTTACACTTCAGCAGTTGACATGTGGGGATAAAACTTTCACATGTCTTCCTACCTAATGCTCACCACATTCTAGACGAATTCATCAAGGCTGGTTCCCAGTAGATCAATGAGATAACAGCACTCTCCATGACAAGATATGCAAACTGCCCACGGATGTTCTACCTGTCTGCAGGAGTTTGTCCCCTGGGCTCAGAAGACCTGGCTGACCAGGGCAAAGAAATCTGCTGGGAAGTACTCCAAAAAGATAACTTTTCCTGAATGCTCCTTCTGAAGAACAGACATTGAGGAGACCAGGAGTCAGCTTACTCAGGTTGTCCTCAAGGAGCAGCCACTGCAGCCACAGGGACAAAGAGTGTCTCACCTTCCTCCCCCATTATTTATCTGAGTGTCACTTGGGGTATGAGGAGTGGTTTGTGCAGCAGTGACATCACCATGACATCACTGGTCAACAACTCACAGAAATTTTCTCTTCTCTTCTCTTCTCTTCTCTTCTCTTCTCTTCTCTTCTCTTCTCTTCTCTTCTCTTCTCCTCTCTTCTCTTCTCTTCTCTTCTCTTCTCTTCTCTTCTCTTCTCTTCTCTTCTCTTCTCTTCTCTTCTCTTCTCTTCTCTTCTCTTCTCTTCTCTTCTCTTCTCTTCTCTTCTCTTCTCTCCTCTCCTCTCCTCTCCTCTCCTCTTCTCTTCATAAAACCATACCAGTTGCTTTGGTAGTCAACAGCTATAGCTGCCCTTCTTGTGTTGAACTGGTGTCTCACCTTTTGCTTGATACAACCCCAGGCAATATGAATCCTTTAATATGAATATGAAAAAGAATATTTCTGTGTAGGCATCTCACCTAGAGGAAGTGGTCTGAAAAAGAAGACCTTATTTGCTTCTTACCTTAGTAAAGAAGGAGTAAGCCTAATGGGTGGAGAAACCACTGCAAGTGAAAGGAGAATCAAGCCCTAGATTTGCAAGTAGCTTTACTGTTAATTTGCAATTCAGGAATTTACTGGGATTTAAGGATTTACAGGCATGCAAGTACAGGTATGTTCTGTACTGAGACATGCATGGATGTAGAGATAATGTAGCAAAGAAAACCTATCTATATGGATATCTCTAAATAAGCCTAGGGAAAAAATTATTGATTTTCCAACATTACCGAGGTATAATGAGGGACCTGTGAAGGATGGTGAGGTCTCTCAGAGTAACAGTCAATGGCAAGTGCTGATCTTTGGAAGGCCACCTTCAGGGTGCAAGTGAGCTGATCTAGCCATTTTATTGTATGATCTCCATGCTGTAGTATCTAAGCACCTCACAGGCATTGCCAGCTCTCAGTTAGATAGAAAACACTCGTATTTTACAGCAGAGGGAAGTGAAATACTGGGGAGATTAAGCAGCAAAATTCTTAATCGGTGTTAATATCCAGGGGTCCAGGTGATCAGCCGCAACCCTGAGGTGTTTTGACTTCCCTTATATATCTAAATTTTATGGCAGAAGGTCTCTAGCCTGGGGAAGCATCTCTACCTACACACCAAAAATTGGTAGATAATGTTTCCTCAGGACACTGCTTGTCACTGATGTGTTACCAGAAAGAGAGAGGTTTGGTTTTTTTCTGACATTTGAGGCAGCAAAATTACACATTAATACCTGGGGTCAAGAAAAACTCAACCCATTAAGCATTTATTGTCGCAAATTGCTTGAATGACTCACTTTCAGCTTTGGTCAGCAGCGTTGAGTGGAAAGAGAAGCCTTTTACATATGCATTCATTATGGAAAATCAAAAGGAGACCAAACAGGCATTATGAGTATGATTCCTTTTTAATACATACATCTTGGTGTTTTCTTCCGTCGCCCCTGCCCCACCCCAATTATTACTTAATTTTCAATGTAAGGCAAAGTAGCAGAATCATAAATGAAAAGCTGACTGCAAAAATCCTCAAAGATTTGACAGCCTTGAGGGACAGCTGTTTTTTAAATGTTTCCCAGCAGCGTGCATGGAACAGCCAGTGCACTGGCTTATATATCTCTACCTGCTTTTTTGTTCTTAGGAAGGATTTTCACAGTTTCCACGTAGGGGACTGTCTCTCTAAACCTAAAGATAAGCTGCACAAGAATTTTATTTCATAAATTTCTGGTTTGGAATATGTGCAATGTGTTGTATCTATTGATTCTTTAGCTGTGTTGTGCTTTGAGGTTTTATGGTGTAAGAGTATAGAAAAATAAATTCTGAGCATTATATTAGTTTTAGTCTTTGCTCTTCAAGTGTTCAATTTTTTATTTTCTGTGCTACTTCTTGGGGTTTTCTGTTTATATATGCACACACAGGCATACCCATACACATGCTTCCTCTGTCATCTCGATTGCCTATCCTGCCTTTTTTATAAATCACTTTTTAAAATTTCTGACTATTCTCTGTGTCATATTTAATTTAATCCAATATTTATAACCATGGTAAAATGAACAATCACACAGTGCTTTTCTGTGCATGGTTTGAAGCAGTTTTCATAAATAAGGATTTAATAAAAAACAGGTTTCATTTTTTACACTCTAATTAAAAATTAAGAGGAAAAAAATACAAGAAAAGCAATAAAAATGGACTAAATTCTTTTGTCAATTGCATGCACTAACCTGATTGGATTCACTGGATTTACTCTAATTTAAAATGTGCATAAAGGGGAAAAGCAGAGCTTGGAATAACCATTTACGAAACGGTGAGCTAGCAGCAATAACAGGGTAGTAATTAAAGAGTGCCTCTAGCGCACTCTTTCGAAGCAGCTCATATACCTTTGCTCGCTCTGCAAGTGTTACCTGAAAATTCATTAAACAGAAAGCTTAGAGTTTAGCAAGGCACCCAACAGCTAAGCAGAGACCAGGGAAATATTTTCTACTGTTGAATTACCGCAGCTCAGCTGCCTAATAGTAGTGGGTTGTGGTGTCTTGGCCGTGGTGACCATCCATCCTTTGCTGCAGCATCAGGGTCCTTGTTACACAGTTCCCTACCACTGCCCTACACCATTGTGTGGATTAGATTGGATGCTGGGGAAATTTAATCCAATGTGGACTTCTCATCCACAAGGAGCTCGTTCTCACCCTCTGGAGACAAGTGTGACTGAAATGGCATGGTGCAGACTGGGGACTTTCCACTGTCAAAGCTCAATTTCTAGTTGCTGGTCAGAGGGACTTCCCATAAGCAAAGTGGAAAATGCACAAGGAGCTGGAGCAATCAATTGGAGTGGGGAAATCCTTATCTTCACTATGGGAAAGGCTCTGAAAAGGGCCACCGAGCCATCCTCACCTTTTCTTCTTCATTGTATCTTGCCCTAGATGAGATGGGAGGCTGGGTGGGGCACAGACATCACCGTGTGCTTCCTGCAAGTAAATTTTGTGCCCCAGTTGGGTCATTTCAGTCATTTCAGTATTTTGTTCTCTTTGTCAAAACACAAACCAAAATTAATTCCCATTCTCTAGAACAAAAGAAATTTTGTGGGATTTTCGGAGAAGCAGCCTGTCCGTATGGCATTCAATTGCACAGCTCCAATTGACTTTTCTGGAACCAGGTTTTCACCCCTGAGTTTCCAGAAAGATTGAATCAGGGTGCATGGGATTGAAAACACAGTCCTCTGCATGGACCTTGCCTCATTCTGTTGGGTACACCAGGGTACACGTCATGCTACTGTCACACACACTGACTGACAGCATGGTAAAAACTTAGACTGTCCTAAAACTTTTTAGATCTTTTAACTTCCAGCCTATTTGATGCAGCAGGACACTTAATTCCAAATGAAAACATGGGAGAACATGGGGTTTTTTGGTACATGTGGCAGTAAATATATGTGGTACGTCAGGGTTATTTATCACTGCAATGTGACATGGGGGATAATGGCAGTCTGTACTGCACGATGCAGACAGTGCTGTTGGAGTGGAGGTGCCATTTAGGTGCAATTAAATGAACTTAAGTTGCCAGAGATCTGGGCTGCAAAATTCCTGATATATTTTTCCAGCACACTATTGCATGATGACTTTTCCTTCTTGGTAAAATGGTGTCTCTGATAACTGACAAAACCAGTAGTCATATGAGGGTTTGAGAAGGCAGATGGCTCTGTAGATGTCAGATCTGCTCTTTGCATTATTATTATGGGACAATCAAGGGTAAACCTGGGTAATAACACCTGAGAGCTGTTAGAGATTGTTTATAAATACATGATCCTTTCCTTTTCCAGGACAACAAAAAAAGCATAACCAAAGAAACCCAAACCCCAAACTTATTTTCACCTTGAAACTTGTCTGGTGTTGAGTGATTTTGAGTGTATCTGAAAAAACCAAGGTTCACTGCTTCTCTGGAAGGAACAGATTAGTTCAGAATGATGTTTGAATCCAGTCCCTGTGCCATGGACTGTACCATAGGAAACACCTTACAAGTCAGTGTGGCTTGTTTGAAACTGAAAAGGTTACTTTGATGTCTGGAATTGCTATTTGTCCAGTTCTGAGAAAATCTTTCCCCAGTGGGAGTAAAACCCCACAATTACCACAGTGGAGGAAAATGTATAACAGTGAGGGGACAGAGCTATCTCACGTTTTAAAAACCACGGTATTCCTTATGGGACAGCATATCACATATGGAAGTGAAACACTTTTGATCTGCTAAATGCTTAAAAGTGAAAGTCTTTGTCCTAAGGGAGAGAAGGAATTCTCTTATAAATTAAAACATTCTCATTTGGATTATTAAATAGTTTCTCAGTGGGAAAAGAATAAAATTAGAAACAGTACTTTTAGTGTGAAAATTGTGGGGGGTTTATGACACTGCTTTCTTTTTGGAACAATGAAAAAGGCTTGCCATGTTTTTTTGCTAGAACTTGTAAAATCATTCATGTTCAGTCCTCAAAGGGCTTTGCAAATATTACCTAGGTGTCAAAATGCTGCATGTGAGGGAAACAGGCAGTATTCGGACCGATGGAATGGACTATTGGAGAGGGAGCCTGGGGCCTGTGTAGCTCAAAGTGACTGGCAACTTGGAGGTTATGTGTTAGCTCTAATACTATTAAGGCTGTGAGGCTAAACCACTTCTGAGAATGGCATTGAAGTCACTGATTCTTTTAATGCTTTTGCAAACAGTGCTCATAATTTTGCAAGACAGCTTTACCTGGATAAGAACTGGAGACAGCCAGAGACTGGATGCGACATAAAGCTTTTTCCCCAGTTAATTATTGTTAAAATGAAGGATTATAATAAGGAAGTCAGAATATAATCCTCCAAAGAGCATATTTGTTTACGCTTTATATACCTACATACACTGTAATTTATTATTTTCTGTTGCAAGCAAGTAATAACATTCCTGTGTCTGGCTTCATAAAGTGTATGAATTTGCAAGTATGTCTGTATCGATATATAGCAATACACAGTCAGCTAGCATTTGTTTGGATCTAGCTGTATTTCTGCAGAGTTAATCTCATCTCCTATCCAATATAAAACCATCAGATTGTCTGTTATGCTAGGAGATCATTTATATTCCCACTTGTCCATAATTAAATCATGGTTTGCAAGCAACTCTTTAAGTCCAACTCATTCATCTGTGTGTGCATATGTCTGTCTCTGTCTTTCTTTAGTCCTCTGGATTAACCAATACTGTGTTGGGAACCGCCCAAGAAAATTTGGGCGCTCAGCATCAGAGCTCTTCCTCACTAAACTGTTTCCTTTCAAACATATGCAGACATTGAGAGGTTAAGAGATAAAGTTTCTTGTTTGTTATAGACTCAGTGCAGTATACCTTATGCTGACTCTGAAAAAGTTTTTAAAAAAGCTTTGTGGGATTTGGAAAGGGTGCCAAAAGACTAGTTTGATTATATCAGGATCAATTAAATGTGCTGTAACCCTCATTCTCTGTTGATAGACTTTTAACATAAATAAGTTTCCCTGCACTGCAGTTTGAAACGAAGTTTGAGAGTTTTTAATAAGTAAGGCCACAGAATTACAAGCTTCCTCTGACTCCTAAACAACATGAAAAATACGATATGAGGGGGGAAAAAAGTACATATTATCAAAGTCATTATTTTGACACTTTTATCTCAGTATAAACAACTGCTCAGGTTTCTGAATATTCACTGATCTATATTTCTCTCCCTCTTTTGCATTCTTAAATTTAGGTTAGCCTTTCAAAGCAAAGTTAGTAATTCTTCTCAGAGGCAGAGCACTATTTAACTTGCCTTTTCACAAGCAGCTCAGGGTGTTTCATTGTTGTCTGGAATGTGACAGTACAATCCTCCTCTAACAAAAAATAAATTATCTTCTAGAACAAAACCCAAATTCTAAAGGCCTAATTAGAAAGAAAAAAATTAATAATAAAAAAAAGGAAAGATTGAAACCTCAACTAGAAGAGACATGCAACTTTGCTGCCTGTAAAATATATACCAGTGAAGGGGGTTCCAAACCTGTGCAAGATTTTCCTCCTTCTCAGTGCAATATTTATATAAAAAGAAGCCTCCCATACATAAGAGTATGTCTATCGAGTGTAAGTGTAGTGACTCTTCTGCAGAGGTGAGGTGGCAGCAGACATCTCAGACTGGAGGTGCAGCCAATTTCATCCAGCAAGTGGAAAGATGGCAAACTGTTAAAAGTGGATGTCTCCCACCTCTTAAACAACCTCTCTGTTGCTTATTGAATGATTTTAGTACACACCAAATTCTAATCCTACTGAAGCCTATGGAATTTTTTCCATTAATCCCACTGGCAGTGAATGGAGCCCTAGTGTTGCTTAAAGAGTAGCTTGTGGGAAAAAAAAAAAAAGTGGTTTTATGGGTTTTTTTTTTTGTTTGTGGTTTTTTTGTTTTGTTTTGTTTTTTCTTCTTTTTTGTATGATGTGGCTCAGATTTGCCCTTATTAAGACAGTAGGGATGATGAGCCATGGGAGAATAGGTCTCTGTAAGATACAGACCCTTCTTCACGGTAAAGGTAAGCATAGCTGCAGTTTGCTCCACCGACAGAATGGGTGATAATATGTAATTTATTGATCTGTTTGGCCCAATAAATGACCCTGAGCCCACTGGGCACAGCCTGAACACCCCTGTGCTCATCTTCTAACAAGAAAATGCTGGGACACAAAGAGTTGGGTTGCTTTTCTCTCCATGGAGAGCTCTGCCTTATTACAGCTAAATTTGGAAAGCTTTGGCTCTGACAACAGAAGATAAAACCTGTTGGTCCTTGCGTGATGTGTCTTCCCCATAATCATGTGCGCGTGTGCATTTCCTATTAGCTGTAATAAGGGTTATGTATTGAGAGCAGATGCTATTTAACCAATAACTGTCTCATACTATTATGTCTAGATTTATTTAAATGCTGTTGTCTTCCCATACCATGCGAGCATTAGAGTGCAGATCTCCACAACAAACCACTGAGAAAATGCTCAGTGCTGTTGATCATCATAGTGCAAGGATGCATTTCAGATCCACAAGGCTGACTTTTTTTTCTGAAGCTGACTTCACTGGTGTCAAACAAAGCTTTGAACCACAGAAGATGAGTGTTCTACTTACAATAAAACTGCAGTTCAAAATCATCTTGGATATGAGAAGGTGCACCTCAACATTAAATGTGCATTTGGGCTGCCTTGTACATGGGTGGATTTTTGACCAGAGTTAATAAAAAGGCAGAGGTTGGAGAAAGACAAAAAATAATCTGCAGCAAGTTTACTGTTGAGGTGGAAGCACAATTTGTTGTGAGTTGGGTTCTCTCGCTTCTCCATTAGCAGTCAGTGTCCTGAAGTATAAAAAAGCTCACTTTCCAGCTCAGGTCAGTCAGGGCAACAGGTTAGAAAAACCTCTGTGAGAACTCAGGGAAAAGTAATGGTAAATGCTGCATGCTGTAAAAAAGGCAAAGAAAGACAGAGAAGTGAGAGCGTGGGAGAAGAAAACCAATAAGAAAACACATTTACTGTGCAAGAGTAGCCCGGCACAGGAGCTGAATTGAGTCAGGCAAAGGTAGGGATTTTCTTATCACACACGTATTTAATCTCAGTCCTCATCTCTCCCTACAAACAAAGGCAAATGGATAGGCTCTGTCTACATAGTACAGGATTTCACATTTCTCCTTGAGCAGTGACTGTACATCTAGAAACTCAGGACGGCCCTATGATGCCTCTTTTGGAGGTTCCTGCCTTCTCTTCTTGAGCCTGTGGACCTATTTCTTGATCTACTGCAGACAGAAGGAGCTAGATCTTTTTAGAAGCTACTTCTGAATAATTAAAACCCCTCCTCCTATGCAACAGAACAGCCTTCTAATCACATGCCGCCCAGGGTATATAATGTCCTCAAACTCACTTTGCAAAATGCCCTTGTTGCTGGTTCTCCACTTTCTGGTCAGGAGGTTTCAGGTAATGTCAGCTACTGCAGAATGGAGAGCTGTCTTTTCTTTCTTTCTTTTCTTTCTTGGGATTTCTTCCTACTCCAGGGGGCAAATGGATAGTGAGAGATAAAGACAGCAACCTCCAAAATGCCTCAGTTTGTGTATTTCTCTGAATATACAAAACTCTTTTTCACTAGGCAGAAAACCTTGATGCTGAACTCTAATGGCCACATTTCCTAATTATAAGGCACTCAGAAATCCAAGTCTTTGTTTTCACAAAGGTAAGAGCACAGTTGTATGGATACATTCACACACTGCTTGGGGGCACCTCTGTGCTGTGTGAGTGTGGTGGCAGTCCTTAGAGGACTCCTTGGGACAGCATAATTAGGATTTACTAGTGTCTACCCAATGCACAGGAGTCAAATGCAATCCTCCTGTTTCATAGCCAGATTCTTTTTTCTCTCTAAGATGTCCAGGAGTCAGCTTTGAGGGGGAGTCCAGTCTATATGAATCTATAAGAAAATACCTTAAAACTTGTGCTCTGCCTCTGGCTTTGTAGCAATTCAAGTTAATTCTGTGACAGTTGTCAGTAAAAATTCATATTGATCCATGCAGTTCCTTAATGTGGGTGCAAATGTGTGGCTGAGTTAGATCTATACATTTTTAAGCAGCTAGTTTTAATCATGTGGCTGACTTTTTGCATAAAACATTTTTTTCCTGAATATATATATGATATGCTATGGGAGGTAAGCACATGTCAGTGGTTAAATCTATTGAACACTCCAGAGCAACAGAAGTAGTGACCTTACTGGCTGGGTCTTCAGGTGAGCGAAGGAATGTTGCTGTGGTGCTTCTGTCTGGTGTTTCAACCTTACAGGACCATTTTTTGCAGTGCAGATGTCTGACCCTACAAAGGCCGAGGTGAGCCATTCCACAGGGGAAGCAAGTCAGGCATTCAAGAGATGAAGAGGTGTTGAATTCACAACACTTCTGTCTGCTTTTCTAACCCAAACCCAGTCTTAACAGATGGGTCCTGAGGTCTGTTCCATGACCTCCCATGCTGTCATTGAGATTGGAAATCCCCACTGCAATTACTAGCACGTTCCTTTGTCCTGATCTGTTATGAATGTTGACTCCCTGGGGACAACATGGTAGCCAAGAATCTGAGTAAGGCTCACATTGTCAGTGAGCTAGCAGGATGGACCAAAAATGTTATCCTTTATTTTGGGATGGATAATTTATTATTTCCTTCTTTTAAAAAAAATTGTCTTTTTTGGTCCTTCTCAACTTTAAACAATTAGCACAGTAACAATATGCTTAAAGGCTAACAATATACTGCAAGGAGAAAGGCCTATTATAACCAACAAAAAAAAAAAGAAGAGGAAAAAGAAAAGGGCGGAGGTAGGTCTGCTTTGCTACAAACCCATCAGTAAATTGTGCAAAATGCAGGATGCTGCAAGCCCCGGAAAGATTCCAGCAGCAGCTCCTGATCTAAAGCTGAGCAGCTCTATCTCCACTTCTGCAATTGCAGTCTTTGCTTCGGTTACATTATTCCTCCTCATCCTGACTATGTTTTTCTGTATTTCCCCTGTCTATTTTCTGAAGAGGCAATTGTTGTGAATGGTGGAGAAGGTTGAGTGCCTAACTGAAATAAAGGAAAATTAGTTTTTAAGGAGAGTAAATTGGATAGAATAGGACCCGTAAGGATAACAAGCTGGCGATAATTCAGTGTAGTCTTCCTGTTCTGCTCCTGTTTATTAAATATTCTTATTGACTTCTGCTTCTCAGTACTCTATGTTCTGTAGTGTACTAAATTACAGTAACTGAATATTCTGTCTACATATGCTGACTGGTCATTTGAGAGATGAGTGTACTTAAGACAGAAATGCTTTCCTTTAGTCCTTGCATCTTTGAAATGCCTATTATAAAATGTACATCTGTTAGAAGGCACTTCTCCCCGCCAAATGAGATTTAATGCTGAAAAAGCTACAGAGCTAAGTAAAATAATAAACTTTAAGTAGGAACCTTCTTTTTGACTCACAGTTCTCTTTCTAGCCACTGCTAGAATGGTGAGTAGAGATTAATGCCAGTGCCCAAACCCTCCCTCCAATAAAAAAATTCCTACCGCACAAATGTTCCAGAAAACTTAGCTTCCCCTTGTTGTGACCTAAAAATTATGATGGACTTGCTTGGGCTTTGTAAGCTTTGGTGTCTCTTGCTTTGGGAACAAGATGCTCTGAATGTCAGCCTCTTTTGGCAATGAAGGGTGAACTACACAAGGCCAAGAAATGCTTTCAAGCACAAACATGTATTTATCCATAATGTTTAACTGCTATTACTCTTTCTAGAATAGCTCTGACAGGTGCATCTAAAAGTCTTTTGGATGATGCCTGGAAGTGGCATGGGGAATAGCATAAGACTGTGACTGCTCTCTGTAGGCAACACAGATAAGTCCATCCTGTTCTTGAGTGAGAAGCCGCACTCCATGGATTTACACCACGGTTTTGTAGCCAGACAACAGGTCTTGGTCAATTTTTTTTACTACTACAGAATAGAGTAAATGTTCCAACTTTCTTCCCTTTTCAGAAGAAGGGGAGAGGGGCAAATGCCACTTCTCTCCCTTCCCTAACTATTGGGCTGCACAATCCTATTCCTTGTTCTCTGTGTAAGGACCAGAGTGAAACCATAGCCTTTTGTATTCTTGTTATGTATTACTCATGTGGCGAGGGTGGGTTGCAGGGAGCTTTAAAAAAGCCTTTCTATCCATGTCTTTGGTTAATTAGTAAACTGAACACAGTGATAGATGAAGTAGAGAGAGCCAAGGAAGGACTACTGTATATTGCAAAACCCTGACACAAGTCAGCAGGACTACGGATACCTGCACAGCAGAAGTCCTGCAAAGTCTGAGTGCATTTAGACTTGGATTTCTAGGAAATAAAGCTTTATTTCATAACTGCCTCTCTGTGTTTCCTTGACTTCAGGCTGTGCAGTTATTTCCTAATCAAGATGCAGTAACTTAAGTAGCTATCATGGAAAGATGTGGGTGGAAATGAATCTTTCCTGAATTTCTGCTTCTGTTAACATTTCTTCTGTGAAAGCAAGTAACACCAAGTATCACATTTCAATGTCATTATTAATGTAGTGATACCGATGTAATCACTGATGTGATTATGGTGTACTGTGCACCAAAGAAAGACTCTTCTTAGTCAGACTATAGCCCGTTAGAGCAGTAACCTGTTCCTGACAGCTGGTGAAGGAAAGAAGACAAGAAATGGCAAGGATGACATTTCTCCTGATATATCTTCCTAAATCCCAGGAACCAGCATTTCAGGTACTTCTCTATCTGAGCACTGGATCTGTATATTTATGTTTAATAGTTGTTGATGGACTTTTTTTCCAAGAATCTGTCAAATCACATTTTGGCATTTCTGAAATTGTGTTTCAATGTGTTCTGCTATGTCCTTGGGAACTATATGAAAATATAAATCCTTTAGATGTTTACCAAATACCTGCCTCAAAATTTTACTTGTGTTCCTACTCCTCCTTATTCTTAGGCTGTTAGAAATAATGCATGATCATTGCCTATTTTCTTTCTCCAGGATTTTCAAAACTTATATATTCTGCTATTGTATCTCCCCACATCTTCTCTTTTCCAGACAAAAACATCATCTTCTGTTTAACAACTGTCCATACAGAAGAAGGCCTGGCCTTCTTCTTTTTTCCCTTTTTGTATTTCTTCTAGTTCTAGTACATCCTTTTTGTGATGTAGGGATGAGAATTACATGTAGTATATACGATAAAGGAGTATTAAGGTTTTATAGATTGGCATGACAATGCTTTCTGTTTTTCTCTCTGTGCCTTTTCCTGTAACTTCTCCTGTTTTACTTGCCTTTCTCTCTGCTCTTGAGCACTGAGAAGGCATTTTCAAGAAGGGCAACAGTGAGTCTGTATTATGAGGAATCTGTGTTCAACCTGGTTCTATCAAAACACAGTATTTTTTGTAATCTACATGCAGAAATAAAAGGGCCTCTCTCATAAGTTTTTTGTATAAAGGCACAGGTAAGGGTAGAGAGTGGTAACAGAATACAGATTGAAGGGTCAGTTTTGAGGTCTTACTAGATAGACTCCTTCCTGGACTTGGGAAGAGGTTTCTGGTTCAGAGGGCTGAGGGTCCTCACTGAGTAGGGTTCCACAGTGAAACTTACTTTCCTTGGGTGTGGACACCTCTAAGAAAACCCCAATTTTGAGAGACATGTGGTATGGCTAAGACAGAACCTCCTACTAAGCTCTTTTACATATGGCTGCAGCAACAAGATATAGCATTGCTATCTCAGTTGTACATGGGAAGCAAAAAATAGACTAAATAAAATTAAAAAAAAAAAAAAGAAAAAAAAAAAGAAAACCCAGGACATTTCTTTCAAAGTGGTTGTGTTTTAGAAAGTTGTTTGCCTGTAGGTTATGGCTAATCTCAGAATGGAGCTCATGGCACCTGTTCAAGATGCCAGGACAGAGGGTGTTGTTCAGAGAGGGATGAAGCTGTCCTTTATCAATAACTCCAGCGCATTCAGTGTAAACAAGCTTCTTCCATCTGTGCAGCATCCTGTCATTGCCTGAACAATGCTGAAAGGAAAATCCTACGCCCCACTAACTTCCTGCTCTTGACATATGAAGCTCTAAGAGATTGAAGGCAGCACATGGTGGAAAAGAAAGAAAAAGAAATGAGGTAATGGCCAAGCATAGCACAACTCTCCCATTTTGCTGACTCCTCCAAAGATGGCAGAATAGATACACCTGAGGCTGACTCTCCTGAAAGCCATGATGCTGTGAATTTTAGGTATGATGTTTTGCTCTGGTTATATTACCAGGGGGAAAGAATGGCAGGTGAGGGTCTTTTGTTTCCCAGTCCCAAAACCCTACACTGATGAACAAAAGCAACATACCCATTTTACAAGTAGTGGATCTGAGATGCCAAGGTGAGGAAAGCCAGCTTTGTGCTTCTTGTGAATGTGCAAACTGAGCATTCCAGTTTGGAGTGAGAAAGGGAAAGACAGACAACTGCTATTTGTGGACACGAATGAACTAGTCATAAATTAGTAACAAGAACTGCGATGGGAGAAAACTCTGCATTATGGCAAATGGGAGGAGTAGCCCTGTCTTATTCCTGCTACCACTACCAAAAGTTATCTCACTGGATCCATTGACCCCTGTTCTTACAGAAGATAAGCTATTATAAAGATGTAGTTGCTGCTTTTCCTCTTCGACTCTGAAATACTTGTTTTCTGAGGTTCTGGCAAGATTGAGGTAAAGCCTGATTTCCCCAGCCTGTCATACTGGCACCATTAGACATTGTGATGAAACACTGGTATGTTTGTTACAAAAGAAGAAAAAAAAGTGCTCCATAGCCCAGCATTCGGATCCATACCCATGTAAGTAGGCCCTCTGCCACACTATCTGGAGCACAGACAGGCATCTTAGACCCACACATTGCAGGCTATCACTCACTCAATTCCTTATCCTTTCTTTTGCAGAAAAAGAAAAACAAAAAAAACAAATACATTTCTGGAGATCTAGGAGAGAATTTTCTTCATGCAAGTGGCAGTAAAAGCAGCACATTTCCATGAAAAGTCACTTTCAAACTCCCACCTTCAAATAAGTTTCAACTCCCACAGCCTCACTGGCGAAGAGAGGTTGTTCAGCCCCTCACATGACCAAAGGCAATGTACCTAATGAATGCAGTGATGCTTGGCACAGAGGATCCATCTCTCCAGAAAAATGTTAGTAAACTCACCAGCCTTTCGCTTGCTGACAAGGTAAACAGTTCATGGCACTGCTTATCAGGAGCATCAGCAACAGCAAGCTGTTTTGGCCAGTTCTTCCTTCCCCAGACCCATAGCTAATGACAGACATCATACCCAGATGAAAGCTGTGTTTTAGAGTTATGTAGAGTGTCTGGTTAGTGCCTAGTTAATGGGGAGAGGTATACACTGAAGCCCCTGTGTAATAATTCCTCCCCACATTAGAAAAGATTCCAGACTAAGAGGGGTATTTGAATTAAGCTCTGGCACTCTTCTGGAAGTTTTGAGTTTTAAAAACAGCACCTCTTTCTCTCTTTCCTGAGAAGTAACTGGCATATGCATGTAACCATCTGCTGCCTCAAGGCTGTGGCTCCACAGCTAGCCCACACCCAGTTGTGTCTCTAATAGGAGGTAATTGCCTGATGAAGCCTAAGGATGATTGAAACCCTAAAAGCACTTAAGGTCCAGGGAAGAGAGAGCTTTAACTGACCTCTCCTCAGAAATTCCTAATCTTACCTCAGCTGGGATGGTAGCTTTGTTTTTAGTCTCTCCCCAGGCATTGTACTAGAATCTCAGGTGCTTAATTCATGGTGGCAATTTGGCTGAGAGCCTACTAAGACAGGTGTTGAGAAGTCACCCTTCTTGCCTTCCTCTGAAAGTCTTTTACAGCCTTTCCTTATTTTAGGGTCACAGCAACTTATCTGTGTCTGCAATACCTCCTGAAATAAAGGATTCTCATTTTACAGATGAAGACTTCACAACCAGGGCCTCTAAAGCCTGAGGAGCCTAGTGGTCCAGCAAAAGCATCTGGTGAAAAGAAATATCCAACCAAGAGTTCCCCTCTTTTCCCTGCTCCCTGTGGCATCCATCTTTAATATATCAAGGCATTGGCCCCTTCTGTTAATCATGAGGACATCTTTTGCATGGCAGAAAGTTAAATTCTGGTCCCCTCAACCAATCTACAACGATTATGTGGCTAGTTATCCACTTGTTTGCATCAGTATAAGTGTATATCTTGATAGTGGAGATATATGTGGGTGATGCAGATACAAGTGACTGAAGTCAGGCCAACAGCTTTTTAAATCTTCTAAATAGATGAACAAGAACAGCAACAACCCTCCCCCCCCTTTTTTTTTTAATGTTGTCTCATAGTAAGAGTAACACCTGTTAGAAGTGTCAATTCTGACTAAGTAATTCAGTTTGGGGTCTTACATGGCATCAGGTAATCCATGTTGAAGAAATCAGTGTTATTGCCAACAAAATCTAGAACACAGGGAGAATATGGTTAATAGTAATATTAAAAATAATAGTAACAACAACAATATTAATAGCATCTTCAGTTTTAGTAAGGGACAAATAAACCTCAAGTTGACACAGAATTTAGGGCAAAATGATTTCTGCCCTGCTTTTTGTTGATGGTAGTATATCACTGTAGGAGGTGCTAAGTTTGGCTTTAAAGTGTCTGAAAATATAGAAAAGAACATGCATCAGAATCTGCCCTCATTAAAAACCATGTTACTTCTCTGACTTCAGCAAAAGCAGAATATTGGTTTCTAAAAGCAGATTTTTAGCCTCACAGATGACTCTGATCATATACTTATACAGTGCTATAAATTGCTAATGGGCTTGTGGATTCTGTGAAGCAGGAAGGAATTGGTTGGAAAAGTGCCGTTTTCAAAAGAGCTTTTGAAAGAGGAGAGAAGGGAACATAATAAGGAGTCTTGCAGAAATCCAAGGTCACAGGCAGGGAGCAGAGCTTCAGGGAAGGAAATTAGAAGAGAAAAAAAAGTTATAAGGGTGAGAAGTGGTGACGGACAGAGGAGGGGTTAAAATGATGGTGGAAATGAAAAGGATGTCACAACATGTTAATCATGTGGCAGGCACTTCAGATGTCCCTACCTCTATGTCTAAGCCACTTTGCCTGTGCTCTGCTTCACGATGCCTAGCTGGGACCATCTCTCTGTATTTGTACAGACTTCAGCCCAATAGGGATCTGCTCTCTGTTCTCTTAGTTCTCCAGGCATCATCATCACACAACTAATTAACAGCAGTAATAAATGATACTGTATTGCCTCTTAACCCTCTGTATTTATTTTTCTGTGGGTTGCATTAAAAAAAACAAAAATTTTAAAAAAAGAAAGATTAATAATCCTCAGTCAGAATGAAACTCCGGAGAGATGACACCATCTGGATGATTAGTACTTGTTTCATTTGCACGTTGAACTCAGTACTCTTCCGGCACTAATTATTGCATACCCTTTCCTTATACCATGACTTCTGGGGCTCTGTGTGTGATATAAATAGCAGACTAATGACATGCTGCATGTTGCTCAGGAGACCTCATGTTAGTTTACAGCATTTCTCTGATTATTACTTTTTTAATAGAGAGAAGATAAAATACTGATCTCGCAAGCGAGACATGAGAGCCTTAATTTGTTCACATTTTTCTAAGAGCCAGTGCATGATGAAATATTTATATGTTCCTCTCTGACTGCAGCATCTTGAATTTGCTGGGTTGTTTATTGTTGTAGGTAAGAACTGATGGGGAAAGAAGTGCTGGAGCATTCTGTAGTAGGATAGCTGTGTCAAATGTAAAAGTAAAACAGGCATAACCAAAGCAAACATAACTACACATAGTGCTAAGGGCCTGACCTATCCCATACAGGTAGAGAATTTAATAATTTGTCAACTGGTGGAACATTTGTAGGGGAAGTCACAGAGACAAATGCTTTTCCTAATGTCTGAAAGGCAAGGCAAACGTAAGGTCATTAAAATGGCATATAATTCCAACTAAAATAATGAGGTTTGTCATCTTATGGGGGTGTAACACAAACTGTCTAGAATGGCCAAGAGAGGAAGCAAAGCCCCAGGTTGGCACAGAACTTTTGGGGAGAAAGATGCCACCTGAAATATGAACACTGTTGATGAGAAGCCCATCCTTGGTTAATCTAAATGGTAACATGTTATCCTCCTAAAGTTTCTCCTTGACCTGTTCCTTTCTAGCTCTAAATTTACAATGTACAAGAATCAGTAAGTGATGATAAGAACAGTGAGGCTTGGTGTGGCATTTCCACTGTCATGATGACATTTTGGTGGGTTAATTCATCCCCCTTGGTGTGAGTTAATAAGTGTTGATTGTTATTCACTCCTTGTTTGTACTGAGACTAGCAAAGACTTCTTTCTTCCTGTACGAAGTGCGGGTTTAGTAAGGGTTTTAAGAACAGTGTCATGGCATGTAAACAAGTGTTTACATTCTAGCTTAAAGACCAGACTGATAATCAGAAGAAGATTGAAGACCATTTCTGCTGATGATCTTTGCTGTAATTCACTTGCTTGGCTGCTGTCTGCCCACTCAGCCCTCACCCTCTGCTCAGACCCCAGCTCAGTGCCACTCTGCTGTATGTCTGCAATTTTCCACAAATACACATTTGAACCATGGAGAAGTTCTTCAGCAATGACCTTGATAATCTCTGTTCCTGACTTATAGCCAGAAACTTCCAGTCCATCCTTGGTTTGTTATTGCTCACAAGTAGTGGGACAACCTTGGAAGAAGAAACTGGTAGTCTGTAGGATGATTGCCAGCAGAAGTCCGCAAGAAAATCTGAAATACACCTTAACATTGTGCTCAGGAGGCATAGACATCACTGAATAGGTGCTAGGGAATAAAAGAAAGAGGCAGTTTACAGATTTTGAACTGCTGAATATTAGGGCAGGGTTTCAGTTGTCAGTCTTTCCTGATTGATCAGTCTTCAAATTATCCAAAATCTATCCTGAAAATTTAAGCCTACTGAAACCAAGTTTAATTTTCTTAGCTATCTTTTGCAGTTCACAGACCCTCAGAAGGCTGCAACCGAGTTTGCAATATAGTATTGAACATATGCCTTTGGAGACATTCTAGGTTTGGCTTAAGGTGGGGTAGGAATTTAGGGAGTCCATGTGGACTGAAAATATTCTGTTAGATCTTTTAAAGTAAAGGTGATATGTTCTTCTTTCCAATTCACTGTGCTGTCTTCCCACTGAACTCGCTCTGTCAGCCAGCCCAGAAAATGAAAGGAGTATTACCCTTTTCTACATTCCTTGGGGTTTCCAGTCCTTTATCTCTACTTGAGCCTTCACATCCACAAAGTCCAAGGTACAAGAGTGAGACAAGGAGAGGGAAGGCTCCTTACAACCTTCTTTTATCTTCTTGCGCACCCATGCAGTGCTAGCTGCGATCTTGGCCCTCTGTGATTCATAAACTATCTAATTCTCTCTTTAAAACTCTCTCTTAAATCAAATAATTTTGTTTCATTGCCTCCTGCTGCATGAAGGTCAAAGCCTAGTGGTGCATACTTCACTGATTCTTTATAACAGTGCCCTCTTCAAGATCAGTTTCATTCGCCATGTGTCGATGGTTTCTACTCCCGTCTTTGTATAATTACAGGAAGGTGACATGAACAACCACTCTTCACCAGCGTGAGTGTCTGAAACTATCTCTGGATGTCTACAAGTAATTAAGATTGGAGCTTGCTGTTCACGTAAAAGGCTTTCTCTGGGTTTTTTTAGCCCTAAAGAAACCTTAGGTCTTGTGGCTTAAATTTTAGAGCTGGGCATGGAAAACATCAGCACATTAGAAATGTTGACTATATCAGATACAACTAATTTGAAAATAAATGCTTCCATTTCTTTTTCACAAATTATTTTATCCTTTAACAAAAGACAAACAAAGAGTCAAAACAACAAAGAATAGCTAATATTAGAAAGGAACTGAAATAAGTCTTTTAAAATAAGGAAAATCATATGGGCTAATACCTCTTCAGTGCACTCAGGGGGAAAATACAATTAATGATAATATTATCTCTCTATTCAGAATGTAGGATGTTATGGATTTCACAATGCTCGTAAAAAGCCACATGTTCCATTATATTTAACATGCTCCACTTTTATTGCATACAGTGAAAAAAATATGGTGCAAAATGAAATGGAAAGTTCTCTAGCCCAGTTTTACTTGACTTGGTCTGATTTGCTATTGTAAGTGGCCAAAAATGTCACAGGTGATAATTCCAAAAGTAAATGTGCAGGCATTGTGCTAAATGTGCTGTTAAAATTCTACAATTTTCATCTTAAAGAAGGGACATATCAAAATATAAAGGACTGTAATGAATAATACCAGGAAGTGACATTCTAATTTGAGCTGGCTGGCCACAAACACTCAGGTTTGATCATCTTGTATTAGGCAAATTATAAGGCCATAGGTGAGCACGGCCTGATTCACATATCTTTTCCAACACCTACAGTTCCAGCTCTTTCAGTGAGCAATGCAGGTAACCTGATGGTCAGAATAGTAATGTACTGCCTAAAGACAGATGGAAACGTGTTATATACATGGTCAGGTGCAGGCAGATCCTGCCCAAGGTCTCAACAGGAAAAGCCTGTATGAAAATCTAGTAGTTCGGTGCTGTGTCCAGCTAGTACTTTTTTTTCTTCTTCCTTCAACAGCTCAAAGAACAGTATTATAAGAACTTGGATATGGGGTTTTTGAGTCACATGTAGATGGCTTGTGACTGACCATCATGAAATATAAACATCCATGCTAATATTTTTTCTCAGGGCACAAATGCCATTAAGTGCTTTCCTATTGGTGTTATAGGTCAAGAACCTTCACCTTCACTTAAGCTGTTGTATCCCTTACTGTATATGCTAACATACCATTTTAAACCAGTTTGCTGTGAATTTTTCACAGGCTGCAAACGTCCTGAAGAAGAATGGGTTTGTACACAGAAAAAGACCTTCACTGAGCTTAAGGTAGAGCAGCACCACTTGGGGAAACTGTGGGCTTTACTAGAACAAGGACATAGTGTTTCCCCTGCCCTGGGACTAATTTGGGCTTGCTGGAGGATATGGCAAAACTTCCATTGATTTAATTGAGTCGGAATTAAGGTCTTGGGGAAAAAAAATATCCTGCTTTTATTTGTAGATTTTTGCCTGTGCTTATGTTTCAAATAATATGCAAATCCAGGTACTATGTTGTGGCATCACACATATTATAATGCATACTGTACTAAATATAATATATTGTAATGTATACACTACAATTGCATACATTCCTAATAATATAATATATATGATATAATACAATAAATATAATACATGGCAGACTTCAAATTTCAAAATATCTCTTTCTGATTACCATCAAGTGAATGTATGATCAGGAATTGATGGGAGTGTAGGGTGAGAGACGAGATGAGGATGTTATTACTAAAATGTATTAAATTTTAGCAGCAGAAAAATCAAATATCATGGCCAAATACCAAGAAAGCACCCCAATGTATCTCTGGAGGAACGCAAAACAGGAAATATCCCTTTTTCCCTGACTTGCTAATACCATCTGCCTGAATGTCTTTGGCAGGAGAACAGCCTCCGAAGGAAAGTGCTGGGACAATTAAGACTAGACTGGACAAAATCCAAGGAACAATTCTGTATTGAAAAAGTGATGGACCAGGACATTTAAAAGGCCTTTTCGTTCTCTATCTGTGAGCTATTTAGTGGCTTTGGATCTGATCTTTAGAGCTTAATATTTAATACTGAAATATTTTGAAAAGTGTCATAGAAACAGTATTGCCTTCATATCTTACTGCTCAAAAGAGGATAGAAAAACAGCTAGCTCAGCATACTGATGCTTTTTCAGGATCTTGTTCTCTCTCTTTACACTGAGTAAGATCCCTGCCACTGAGCAGGAGGAGCAGCCCTGTTAGCTGTGCTTGTGCCTGTGTTTCAAGCCCAGCCTCGGCCAGGTAGAGGTCTTTGACCCCATGACACTCCTGACTATTGATTCCTAATGATGGCAGAAGCTTGCAGAAGAACGGAAACTTACAGAAGAAGAGTTATAGATTTGGTAGGAAGAAAAGTGAGGAAATGAAAGATCTGATGGCAAGGAATTTATAATAAGACAATAAAAATTCACATTATATGCAAAGTGGGACATTGCATTGTATGTAGAGTGTCTCCAGGTTTCTCAGCTTACTGCTTTGACAGCTGTGAGAGAGAAAGAAGGAGCATGGCCAGTCAAGTGTATTAGCTGATGTGCACATCCAGTCCTGGGCAGAATCTGCTTGCACACATAAGACTTGGCTCCAGACAATGCTGTCAGTCTTAAGTCACACACCGTGTTTCTGTTAATCTTCCAAACAGTCAATATCATGATAATCAGCTTTCTTGCCCTCCAATATTTTACACATGGGCTTCTTAAGCACACTGTAAATGCAGGAAAGAGCAGAGAAACTCTTAAAATCACTGCAGCAAGGTTTCTTTTCTTTCTGAATGAGCAGACAAATAATTTCCTAATTTTATGGGAATTAACTACAAGTGATCACCAATCTTGATATTTTCTTGAAAAAGGTGACATGTTGAATATGCAGCAAGAATCTGTGCTGGAGGGCAGCTTTGTTCATTTCTATCTACAACAACTGGGCAGCATGGGAAAGGCCCCCCTTCTACTTTCGACCATGGTTATGCCATCCAGTGCAAGAGACAGGAGCAGAGAATAGGGTTGGGAGTGCCAGGGATTTCTCTTATACTAATTGTTCCACAATTTATTGGTGCCAGTGATCAGCACAGCAAGAGCTCACTCCCTCGCGGCAACCTACACATTGGATAATCCTGACAAACCTTCAATACAATGCACAGTCTTTTCTAAAGGTATTAACTTCCTGATTTGGAAGCATTTTCTTTATTTGGCTGTTTTTCCTCTCCTCCTCCATAGTATTTAAATCTTTTCACTAGTCACAGAAAATGCTGTCTCTGAAAATTATGATTGATTCCTTCTTTATTTACTGAAGATATTATTATTATTTACCCCAGTGACAAACTTTCTTGAACATTAAAATCATGTTTAAGAGGTAAGCAGGATTTAGTGGCTTCTGGGTACCTCACAGCTTTCTCAGCTTCAGTGCTGAGACTGATAACAAAGATCAGAACTAGAGAAACCAGCAACAGAATTTCCCTGACTTGGGTAAGAATTTTACAGAGTGCTAAGTGTTGACCAAATTTCTACAGTCAGCTGAGCAGGTTTGCTACTGACTTCAGTAGGAGTTGGGCTAAGTAAAGGTGAAGCACTGTGGTAACTCCCACTTGCAGGGCAATCAAGTTGTTACTGAATCTGACATGAAAGACTCTGCTGGGAGTAGCCCAACAGAGACCACGTGTACCACATCCAGGAGCACATTCCACATAGCTCAGTAAACAACCCTCAGCTGGTAACAGATGCTCTTTGAGTCTCTTGAGGTGGCATTTTAAGACACTCTAGCCTGATGCTTTTTAAGATGTTTTCTCTTAATCAATAGTACCTGCCTGTTCCTACAACTGGGATTTTTGGAATAGGAGCCCATTCTGTTTTCACAGTAAAAACAAATGTACAATAACGTGGTGAGCTGCTTACATGCTAGGTGAATGCTGAGAGGAACGCAATGAGATCTAAGGATCCAGTACAAAGCAGAGAAAGCTTAATTGAAAACGAGTCTGGAGGATGTCCTGACCCAAGCAACATAAAGAGAAAACTGACATTAAAAGGTGCTAAGAGGATAAAGTGTCCATGGTGATCATTACTGGTGAATACAGCTATTCTAATTTCACTGCCTTCTGAATTATTTTCAGAGCATTGCATTTCTCTCTGCAGTTCTTTCCTTTGTCCTCTCTTCCTGCTGCTTTCATCTTTTTGATGTGTGTGTGATTGGCAAAAGGAGGAGGAGGGTTGAGAATAGCTAATGTTGAGCAGCAGAAAATATCTGGGAGGGAAGAAGACTTTTCAGAGCTGAAGCTGTCCAGATGCTTTCTGTGCAGTATTTACCACAGCTGCCTTTTCCCTGGAGAATGCTAGAAAACTATACTAGTGCAGGAGTTGCAGTCCTTCTTTGAAACACTTGGGAATACTTCTTTTGCCTCTAGATGCTTCAGTTTTCACTTAGATAGTTTAACCCATATGGTAGTCCAAGCTCAAAACTCTAAGAAGAAAATATTTTCCTAATAAACACACACAAGTCATTGGTGATTTTTATTTTGTATTACAGAAAGAAAAAAAGAAGAGATGGGCAAAATTCTACACATCGGCGATTTCGACATTTAATTCTCCCAACATTTTTGGGTTGGTGGTGCTTGCTGACCTCTGAGTGCTAGTGCCCAATCTAATTTCTTCCTAAGAATAACTGGTAATAGCAGAGACCTAATAGGAAACAAAAAAAAGCCCAAAACCCAAAACCAAAAAAAACCTTTGACATCCAACCACTGAACAATAAATTGAGCTAGTCATTTAAAGAGACTAATTTTAAAGAGGCTACATATTAAAGAGAAATAAAAAGTTCATTATGTGTCAGTAAGGAATATTAAGCATCCGTGACCCAGGAGGAGAAAGAGAGAGATTGAATTTGACATCTGAGTGAAAACTCTTGGAATAAAAACAATTAGGGCATTAATGTAAAAGGATTCAGCATTTTTTAACGTAATTGACCTTTGAAGCCCTATGAATCTCTTTTTTTTTTTTTTTCTAAGATTGCAAAGCATCTCTAAGAGCCCATTTGGGAACATGACAATTTAGAAAATGGCAAATGCATTCCTTAGCCCGAGTTTAGTGCGGTTGCAGCCTCCCAGTATTACCCATGAGATAGCACTTCAGTGCTCCTGTTTTTCTGTTTCCCAAACTCATACAGTTACATCCCTAGATATGTCTAGGAACCCAGGGTGTTTGTGCATCATTATGTCTGCTTCACTCCTTCTCACCCCCAAATTGGATTAGGTCCATCATCCTTAAAGGCAAAGGATAGAACATGAATCATCTGTTGTACTAACTTTGAGAAAACTGTTAAGTGCTGTAGAGTTTCAGAAGCAGTTTTTAATAAATCCAGCAGATCAGCCGTAGACGGAGCCTGATGTAATGGTTTCCATGGACAGTAAATGTGCTAATGAAACCATAGATAATGAATAACAAGATCCTAGTAGGATATTACAGTAATAGCGGGTTTGGGAAGGGGGTGTCAATCCTGGTGACACCTATTTATAATGTTTCATTGATGCAAATGTAGCAAAGCATAAGGTGTGATACAAGTCCTTGATGCCTCCTCTGAAAGTTTCTTAGTGCACTTTAATGTTGGCTTAAGGACTGGGTTCAATTTCTTATGAGAGGCTTACTGGACAAATAAAGTATTTTCAGCTCCAGCCATTATCCCAAGACGTGGACAAAATTTCTCCTCTAGAAAGTAGTCAGTGTATGGCTTGAAAATGAACAGGGCTTACTGTAGTGGAAAGGGACTGCAAAGTCAGAAGGGCAAATTATTACTTAAGAAATACCGTGAGAGACTGCTATTGCCAAGGGATCCCAGCAGCAGTCAAGGACTCATTTCTTTTGTTGATGAATATCCACTGAAGGGGCAGAGCAGCCTCCACTTTTTCCCCTTGAGCATTCCTATTCAAAGGCTTGCAATTATGCAGATTTCATTGAAGCTAATTACAAATAGATGATCCTAATGTCTTTACTGACGTTTTCTTTTAGTCCACCACCCATACTGTTTTTTTTTCTTAACAATCTTTCTTCTTGACCCTTTTGTTTAAGGTGCTAACTCCTCTTGACACAGAGCCAAGTGTCCATCTCACCTTTTAATATTCCAGGTACACCTACTCTGCATTATACAGAGTACTGTACAGGAGAGACAGCTGAGCTACATTTACATGAGCTCATTTGAATGTTTGGGACAGCATAGTATAATGCACTGCATAAAGCACATGAACCCTATCCCTCTTTCACAAATCCTACTTGCTATATATGTTTTTTCATCAATTAAATCTCCAGTTAATTTAGTTAGGTTGGAACCACCTTCCTGCGTCTGTCTTTCTGTGGGTAAGACACCAGCTTTCTCACATCATCTGGCCATGTACAATGGGTCAAATTCTGTCTTTGACACAGTTTCCTTTTTATATAACAAGGTTGGAGTCTGTAGGTCTTAGTGAAAAGTTAGTCTTAGCAGCAACGCCTGGTGGGACAGGGTGTAGCAGTAGTGAAATTACAGTGTTGTGAACAATTAAGGCTTACTAGGGATCCACAGGTCTGTGAGTGACTTTGGATAGCCTGTGAGGACATCTAGGGGAACAGTCAAAGAACTGATGTCTGTTCTGGACTAAAAAGCTTGTCTGGAAGATTCTGTTACACAGCTAGTCCAAGCTAGAAACTGTTAATAAGTCTGGTGATAGGGGTTAGGTAGTTTCTGCTCTGAAGATTGAAGGTGTTAAAGCTCTTTACCCTGAAGGAGAAAAAAAATTGCCAGTCATTCTTTAAACTTTTCAGTGACCAAGAGGATAATGAATTAACACATATATATGTGCTACCAGGAAGAGGAAGTAAGGTGGTTGCTCCACCATGTTTTATTTTTAACATAGTATAATGTTATATGCATGGTGGCAGTATGTCAATATTTAGGAAATGTTGCCATGAATAAATACAGTGCATTAGACTGCAGCAGGGTCTCCTGGACGAATTGCTGAAAACACTGCATCTTGAGAACACGACTTACAAACCACACTAGACATAAACCTCCATAATATATTAAAAAGTCAGATGTAGTAATGAGAGAGAAGAAAATATGGTTCAGTGAGGTCTTTAGCTTAATTTCTAAGCAATAAAAATGAGAACCTTGTTCTAATGTAAAAGCTAAAAGAACAAGAACTGGATCAGACTGTGAGGCACCGTTTCCTCCTTAAAAAAAAAAAAAAAAAAGAAAGAAAGAAAAAAAGAAAAAGGAAAAAAAAAGACAATTAATTTCCTTCCAGGAAAATGACAAATTGTTTCAGTACACTTGATATGAATAATTCACAAATAACCTTATTCACATAAGTGAGAGGATTCATATTGTACAGTCCTATTCATATAAACAACAGAGCCAGTTTAACTGAAAGTAATTAGCTAAGGGTGCTTTGGAAGTCTATATCAGCATCAAAGAATAAATCTGAATCACTTGAATCCTGATGTAGTTCCTTATGTTCAGGAAATTTATCTCCTCTTTGTTTGAAGCTGATCCTTCTGTTACCTTGCAGTGGTCAAAGGTAATGATTTTTTTCTAAGAAAGAAAGAAGAGAGTATTTAACATTGGTAGAAATTCTCACATCTATCTTCTATATCTGATGAATATAATTTTTTTTTTATAAGATGAAATCTCTGATTACTGACTGTATTTAAAAATAAGATTATTTTAGATTCTCTGGGACATCTTTTGCTTGTATCCTCATAAGAAAATAGATTTTAGCAGGATAACTTAGGAACTCAGAGACAATGCATAAATGTTTTGGTATCTTAAAACCCTATAGAACAACTCTTTCAAAGGGAACTCATGTTATTTGTGAGTCTCACTGTTCATTCTCTTTCCACATATTCCGGATCATACATAATACATTTTCAGGAAAAAAAAAAAAAAACAAAAACAAACCTAACCACCACCACCACCATCACCACCCCCCGAAGTTTGGGAATGAATCAAATGAGTCCTCAAAGACTGTAAAACTAAAAATACTAGTGATATGCTGACTCACAAGATTCACAACAGGCTTATGGGGAAAGTAATATAGAATTTTATGTTTGTTTTAGATTATATAATATTGTAATGTTTTAACGTGAATTATCTAAAGAATTATGCTGTCACACTTAATAATTCAAATAAATTCAGTGGATAAAACAAAAATGTGTTTTATCAGTGAAAAGGGATATATTTTTTATACATAAATGTGGGAACAGTTCATTTTAGATAAGGGTATGAACTTCTTCCATGTTGGTGGAACTGATTTTACTTATTATAAACAGTATGTCTAAAAGAAAAAAAAATCTCTGAATTGTTAGAGAAAAAAAAAATTATTTTTTTCACATTGTGTATAGGTAGGTGAAATCCCACACATCTTCTAGCCCTTTGCTGCTATGTGTATTGAGTATCCCCATGATCCAGACAACTTACATAACTTTTTTTAAACTGCAGCAATGAAATTATTCATAATGACAAAGAAGGGAACTGACCCAGTTTACCTGAAATGAGATTCCCCTCCTTCCTCCCAGCAATAGCTGACACCAGCAAGTTTCACTTCAAACTGGGGTTAAAGCAGTTTTTTAAAACAGAAGAACAAATTTACAGAAATAACCGTTGCAAATGGGAAACAGGCATTTGTAAGCAAATGGCAAGCTTGTTTTTTTAAAGCTGATGTTCTGACGCTGATTGCACTCCTCAGTTATTTATATCTAAATGCCTTCACTCTTTAATAGTGTCCATTTATATTTCAAGTGGCCTAGATACACAATGCTGGTGTTACATGGCTGCTCCACATAAGTTGTAATTGAATTACTGGAACAAAATACAGGCAGGAGTTGTTACTTCTGATGTTAGATAGTTATTGCAGCCTAATAAGGTCAGCAGAGATTAATTGTGAAATCAGGGACTGTTCCATTTGAGGAGGAATATATCCCAAATGACAAGAATAAAGCACCGTCCTGTATCACTTTTCAAAGACATGGCTGTTTTACCCTTGTGTGCTCTTTATCTTATGCAAGTGAAAAAGCAAAGACATGTTGTCCAGCACAGCACCGGCTGGTGCTGACTTGGGAGCACAGGAGTTGGGAAAAGGCAATTTCCCAGTCTCTCTTAATGACTTGCAGCTTATAAGAGCTTGCTGGGAAACAGTTCAGCTCTCTGGGGAGAAGCTTTTTGCTCTTTTGCCTTAGGTTGGAAAAAGCATCTTTGGAAATCCTTCTTATGTGACACTGGGGAGGAAGGAACTGGGAGCCTGTGATGTGGTTAGCCCACAGTTAAAATATTCACTGGTAACAGGGAAAATGTTAGACTGGGAAAGAGAATCAAGGTTTCCTTCTGTTGCAGAGATCACGGAAGGCCTAATCATCAGCATGTTGGGTACTATAAACTAGGTTTTCTCTCACTAGTAGTTTTACCCCGAACACAAAAAATCTTTTCTGATTAAAATTCAGTTGACACACTTCATCATGAAGTGGTTCAGTTAAGACAGGGTAGCATATTCTAAGGAGAACAATTTCATTTAAAGGAGTTAGCCAGATCTCTGCATCTCTGACAGTAATCAGAGCAGTAATCTTGCAACCCTTTCAAAAATAGCTCCACAACAGGCAGATTTGGGATCATCTGTTTCCTCTATCCTCTGCTGTGTCCTTTTTCTAAAAAGTTAGAGTTCAGGATATAATACAGTAGTCCCTGATGGCCAGTCCTACATTCAGGGCATTATTTAATTTGAATGACTTACAGCATTTGAATTTGCATCCACATTGTAGAAAATACAAGGAGTGCTTTCCTGACTTTTGCTTTCCTAGAAATACCCTTCCTAAGGTAGCTCCAAGGAGGATGTCTGGTGTATCCACAGTTTCTCCAGATAGCTGCCTTTTTGTGCCCAGTCTGCTCTCCCAATTTACAATATTCTCCTTCACTCCCACAGGTTTTACTCAATCAGTTTGTTTTCCTGTTATTTCAACTCAGAAATATATATGTTTTCTTGAGTAACATAAATTGCTCTAATGATCATCTTGTTTGAGAACAAATATCAGCCTATGACTTATTCAGAGGTAACTTAGTTGTGGATTTACTTTATTTATTTATTTATTTTTATAATTAGGGTGGTAGGAGGTTGTTTCACTGGCAGATACAATATGTAACTTTTCTTTCTACACTGATTATCTTGATGGCCATATGCATGGCTCTAACGTGTGCATGGTATATACATTCATTCTGATGAATGAATAGGCATTACAGCCTGAAATTTGGCATCTCACAATCTGAATGGTGTTCTGCCTCAAACAGGGCAAAAGAAAGTGAACTTGATGGATAATTTCTCATTTTAAAAATGTATTTTATTTGGTTGAAGTAATATTTTTAACTTTAGTAAAATTTCTACCTGCTGCTGAAGGAGATCACAGAAGCACAGAATGGTAGGGGTTGGAAGGGACCTCTGGAGATCATCTCGTAAAACCCCCCTGCTTGAGTAGGAACACCTACAGCAGGGTGCACAGGACTGCGTCCAGGCGAGTTTTGAATATTTCCAGAGAAGGAGACTCCACAGCCTCTCTGGGCAGCCTGTTCCACTGCTCTGCCACCCTCACAGTAAAGAAGTTTTTTCTCATGTTTAGGTGGAACTTCCTGTGTTCCAAATTGTGCCCATTGCCCCTTATCCTGTCATTGGGCACCACTGAAAAGAGACTGGCCCCATCCTCTTGACACCCACCCTTCAGATATTTATAAGCATTGATAAGATCCCCCCTCAGTCTTCTCTTCGCCAGGCTGAACAAACCCAGGTCTCTCAGCCTTTCCTCATAAGAGAGACGCTCCAGTCCCCTGATCATCTTTGTAGCTCTCCACTGGACTCTCTCCAGTAGTTCCCTGGCTTTCTTGAACCAGGGAGCCCAGAACTGGATGCAGTATGCCAGATGTGGCCTCACTAGGGTGGAGTAGAGGGGGAGGATAACCTCCCTCGACCTGCTGGCCACACTCCTTTTAATGCACCCCAGGATACCATTGGCCTTCTTGGCCACAAGGGCACAGTGCTGGCTCATGGTCAACTTGCTGTCCACCAGCACTCCCACGTCCTTCTCAGTGGAGCTGCTTTCCAGTAGGTCAACCCCCAACCTGTACTGGTGCATGGGGTTGTTCCTCCCCAGGTGCAGGACCTTACACTTGCTCTTGTTGAATTTCATGAGGTTCCCCTCAGACCAGCTCTCCAGCTTGTCCAGGTCTTGGTGGATGGCAGCACAACCTGCTGGTGTATCAGCCACTCCTCCCAGCTTGGTATCATCAGCAAACTTGCTGAGGTTATACTCTATCCCTTCATCCAGGTCATTGATGAATGTGTTGAACAGGACTGGACCCAGCACAGACCCCTGGGGAACACCACTAGTTACAGGCCTCCAACCAGACTCTGTGCCATTGATCACAACCCTCTGAGCTCTGTCGTTCAGCTAGTTCTCAGTCCACCTCACTGTCCACTCACCTAACCCACACTTCCTAAGCTTACCTATGAGGATGTTGTGGGAGACAGTGTCAAAAGCCTTGCTGAAGTCAAGGTAAGCAACATCCACTGCTCTCCCTTCACCTACCCAGCCAGTCATGCCATCATAGAAGGCTGTCAGGCTGGTCAAGCATGATCTCCCCTTGGTGAATCCATGTTGTCTACTTCTGAGATATATAAAAAGATAATAATACATGTGTGTGCTCTCCCCTGTAGGAAATTTTTTGAAAGCTTAACAGAGGTTGGTCACATGGCAACTTGTTGGGTATAAAAGGCTGCACAGAAATTGAGTTTATAAGGGCTAAGAATTAAGGCCATGTTTCTGTGGCTTTTAAGTGCAGGTGACATACCTCTCAGTTGGCAGGTCTGGGAGTCCCCAAGCTCTATAATGTAAAAAGTGTTACATGAATTGCCATTAAGATATAGCAGGAAAGTGCTGAGACCACAACATGATAGAGTCTCCTGCTGGTACAGCTCACCCTCAAGCTAACCTTGGGGAAATGCTTTGAAATGGTAGCTGAATAACAAGGAAGCCAGTTCTTTGTATGTCAGTGGTGTTTCAGACACTGACTTAGCAACATTTAGAGTTGTTTCTTTGCTCAAACTTTTATATTCCTTTAAGAGAACACTACTGAGGAAAACAGCACTTTCAAATCATCATTGTCCTTTTTCAAGTTTATTTTTCCAAGGAAAAAGCATCACTATTTTTTCTTGAACCCCAAGCTGTAAAAACATCACTCTGTCATAATGACATAGAAAAAAATTGACTTGTTCACATGAATTGCTGGATCATTGTTGTCAAAGGCTCAAAAATCAGTTCTCAATTTCCCACAGTGTTGCACAAAGATATTGACAAAAGGTGAAAAAAAAACATGATAGAAAAAAAAAAAAATATGAGCTTCAAGGTCTTTCAGAATATTTTACATTTACCTTTACATATATGTTATAATTTTCAGAATAAACACCTTAGGACAATATTAAGCAATACAAAATGCTTATGTAGATTTTTAGGTTAATTTTTAGAAGCAATGCTATCAATTCTGGCAATTCATATCTAAGAAGAGAAGACTAAACCCCACAAATTGAAATTGCTTTAATAATGTCATGAAATACACTTGTTCCCTAATTCTTATGTATTTAGGATGTCTATAAGGAAACTTTTCCTTTCAGGGAAATACAAGATCAGGTTCCTACATTTGTCAAGGGATTGTTGAGGTTAGCTCAAAGAGTATAGGAAGACCTGAATAGGGCTGTTGACACTTTATCTTGCCATATTATTATCCAAAGGGCAAGTATGGTTCCTTAAGCATCCAGCGTTATCCCAATTTATTCAGGCTTGGAAACCAAACAAGGGAATGGAATAGGCATTAAAAGGGCTGATATACATAAATTCCCTTGCCAAAGTTAAGGCAGGCAGATAAGGATTCTACATCCTAACTTTTTCTTGTCTCTCATTTTGAAGAAGGATGATTTAATTTAAATGTTTTTTATGGGGACAAAGGTGTGGGAAATTGGTGCAAGAACATATTTTAATAAATTCATAAACCCAGGAAGATCTAACTTCCAAATTTAAGCTGTTCTATGGACTGTGAACTTTTCTGAAGCTAAGTCTGACTAATATTTTTTTGACTCTATGTACATTACAACAGGATTTGTTCATACTGTGACTCCCTCTCTCCCAGTGAAAAACATGCGCTTTTTATGCTCATATGCACACTTTGTCCCCTTTTGTTTATGCAGTGGACTACTGACAGGATAATCCTGATGATTAGGTTGCGCGCCAGGCTTTCTTCATCCCTTCTGCCTCCAAGGGCCAGTGTAAACAAACTGAGATGCTTTACACAATCTGTATTTACGGATACCATTGCAACTCAAGGTAAGAAATAAGGAAGAGGTCAGGCAATCGCAACATCTCCCTTCATCTTCTCAAATCCTTTGTCCACACTTTTGTTCATCTTCCTCATCTCCCTTGCCCCTGTGACACATCTCCATCTTGTTGCTTGGTAACCTCCCAGCACTGCTGTGCATACCGGCATCAACTGCTCCCTGCTCCCCCTTCCACTTGCTCAAAACACTGAGACAGTCTAAAATCGGATGAGATTTTCTTGTCTCCATTTCTGACAGATAAATCAACTTCCAAGTAAACATTGAAAGCTCTGTTAGAGGGTAAATTCTCAATTATGAAAAAGAAACAGAGGAAGCCACACATTTAGAAACAGCTGATTAACAACACAGGACTTCTACATGTCAATTATTTCAGATAGTTGATGAAAACTAAGCTCTTGGTGGGGAGGAAGGTAAAAAGGAAATAAAATAAGGATTGAGAGTAAAAGAAATTATTTATTACTTGCATAACACCAGTGGCTAAAGAACCAGCTGGGTATAAAGCCCTAAGTTACCTCACAAAAAATAAAGCAAATCTTATCCTGGAGAGGCAGCATGCTAAGAATATTGGCTGAATGTTTTAAGCATCAGGGTGTCATCTTGCCACAGGACACTATATCTCCCCTTCCTTTTTTCAGAATAAATTGGCAGCTTCTCATATATTTTATGCTTGCTGTTAGTATTCATATTATTATAGAAAATTATAGATGAGTATATTTCTTTGCCTCAGTCTTTAATAGTCAGACCAGGTATCCCCAGGGCATTCAGCCCCCTGAGCTGGAAGGCAGGGATGGAGAGCAGACTAAACCCACCATAATCCAGGAGGAAGCAGTTTATGACCTGCTGCACCACCTGCACGCTCACAAGTCTATAGGGCCACATAGAATTTACCCAACAATATTGAGGGAGATGGTGGAGGAGCTTGCCAAGCCACTCTCCATCATTTATCAGCAGTCATGGTTAACAGGGAGGTCCCAGACGACTGGAGGCTTGCCAGTGTGATGCCCATCTATGAGAAGGGCCAGAAGGAGGATCTGGGGAACTACAGGCCAGTCAGCCTAACCTCAGTACCAAAAAAGATTATGGAGCGGTTCATCCTGAGTGCACTCATCAGGCAAGTGCAGGATAAACAGGGGATCAGGCCCAGCAGCATGGCTTCATGAAAGGCAGGTCCTGCTTGACTAACCTGATCTCCTTCTATGACAAGTTGACCCACCTAGTGGATGAGGGAAAGGCTGTGGATGTTGCCTACCTAGCATTCTCCTAGAGAAGCTGGTGGTTCATGGCTTAGATGGGTGTACTCTTGGCTGGGTAAAAAACTGGCTGGATGGCCAAGCCCAGAGAGTTGTGGTGAATGGACCTAAATCCAGTTGGCAGCTGGTCGCAAGTGGTGTTCCCAGGGCTCAGGTTTGGGGCCAATTCTGTTTAATATCTTCATCAATGGTCTAGATAAGGAGGTGGAGTGCTCCCTCAGTAAGTTTGCAGATGACACCAGGTTGGGTGGGAATGTTGATCTACTTGAGGAAAGGAAGGCTCTACAGAGGGATCTGGACAGGCTCAAACAATGGGCTGAGGCCCATTGTATGAGTTTTAACAAGGCCAAGTGCCAGGTCTTGCACTTGGGTCACAACATCCTGATGCAACGCTACAGGCTTGGGGAGGAGAGGCTGGAAAGCTGCCCAGCAGAAAAGGACCTGGAGGTGCTGGTTTACAGTCAGCTGAACACGAGCCAGCAGTGTGCCCAGGTGGCCAAGAAGGCCAACAGCATCCTGGCTTGTATCAGGAACAGTGTCACCAGCAGGAGTAGGGAAATGATCGTGCCTCTCTGCTCGGCACTGGTGAGGCCCCAGCTCAAATACGGTGTCCAGTTTTGGGCCCCTCACTACAGGAAGGACATTGAGGTGCTGGAGCATGTCCAGAGAAGGTCGACGAAGCTGGTGAAGGGTCTGGAGCACAAGTCTTCTGAGGAGCGGCTGAGGGAACTGGGGTTGTTTAGTCTGGAGCAGAAGAGGCTGAGGGGAGACCTTCTCGCTCTCTACAACTACCTGAAAAGGGGTTGTGGCAAGTTGGGTGTTGGTCTCTTTTCTGAAGTGACAAGAGATAGGATGAAAGGAAATGTTTTCAAGTTGTGCCAGGTGAGGTTTAGATTGGTTATTAGGAAAAATTACTGGAAGAGTGGTGAGGCATTGGAACAGGCTGCCCAGAGAGGTGGTGGAGTCACCATCCCTGGAGGTGTTCAAAAAACAGGTAGACGTGGCACTTCAGGGCATGGTTTAGGAGGCATGGTGGTGTTGGAGTTGATGATCTTAGAGGTCTTTTTCAACCTTAATTATTCTATTCTATTCTATTCTATTCTATTCTATTCTATTCTATTCATTTATTTCAAGGTCTGGATACCAGAGACATTGACCTACAGGAGGGGCAATACCGAAAGGCAGAGGAGGTTATATAAGGATGTTTCACATAGCATTAGACACCTATACCTTAGCAGGTAAATTGTGGCTCTAGAATTGGATCTATTTTCAGAGTAGAACAACTGAACCTTGGCACTGGTCTATACAATTCTGCATAACCTATCTAGGACTACACACTCTCATTATAGTTAATAGAGACCTAGTAAATGGAAGCCATCTTTCAGCTGACCAGGCAATAGGCATTTATTTTAGATAAGTTGAACAGCAGCCTGGGCTCCACTGGCTATATTGACTCCAGGTTTGTTTCAGTAACCCAGGTATGTGCCCAGGAACATCTAACAAGCTTTAAGCTATCTCCCTCACCTCCAGCTGTGTCTCCAAAATGGTCTGGATCTGTTGTGCACAATTCGTCACTGTTGCCAATGTCATGGAGGTGCCTTCAATAATCTACAGATTTTTAGATAGCAGTACATATGTATCTTTGAACCTAGATTACCATGATGGTCAATGGGAGCTTGGACATCTAGCACAAATATAGGCATTCCATACAGAAGCCTAAGTTCAGCTGAAGCAATTTGGAAAAGAATTGCACTCTAAATTTTTGTCTGTTTCTTAGGGACTTTTTTTCCTCAGGACCTGCTTCCTGTAAATTGCATTTGTACAATGAAATTGTAGGGTAACTTCAAACCTTAGAGTCCAGCTTAGATAGTAAGAAGGCACCCTGCAGGATTTCTGGGGCCTAAATCTGGTAGAATTCAGTAGTAATTTAGTAGTAAAGGAATAGGAAAATGACTGATGTCCCAGTAATGAGAATGAATTCTCTTTAGTGAGATGGATCTGGATATATATATATCATATCATATACCTTCTTCTAAGTGCAAATCAAAACCAAACCTACACTCCTTTTATATTCAACAGATCTTAGTTTGCTCCCAGCAAGGCCATGCTGCTGCTCAGCCATCTCAAAAGTAAGATACAGAAAAACTGGTGAGAGCTCTGGGGGACTGTCAGTGAGTCGAAGACTAAGACATTTGTATTCCCTTCCTTGGTCAGTAAGGAGTTGTACCTTCATTGCCCTCATAATTTTCTTGCACTTCATCGACTGTCTTCAGGACAATTTATCTTTTTCTTCTCCCCATCCTCTTTCTTCCTTTATTATGTGAAAAACACGCACATGCAAACACAAAAGGTGGATGTGACTTTTCTTTTTCATAAAATAATAATAAAATAAAAAAAACACAAGGAAGAGGGGAAAGAAAAAGGACAAAATATTCTTTTTGTAGTCTTTTGATTAAAAGCATTGACAGCAACTTCATCTAAGGAAAGCTGTATTTTACAGAGCACCTGTCTAAACACCATATGTTTATAGGCTTTCTACTTCTAAGTTTCTGTATTTTTGTAAAAAAGAAGCTTTGATTGTTTCAAACTGTTCCTGTATCTCATGACACTAATTCTAGGTGGTGCCGTATGAATGTCGTTAAAGGTGAGGGAGGACCAAAAGATGCAAGATTATAAAAACAATTCCCTTTCTTTCAGAAAAATGAAGTGATTCATATCTCATCAATTATTCCTCTGTGGGATTTTTGGTCGGAGTAGAAAAGACCCCTTTTTTGGAACCTATGGGTGAGTCCAACTGCAATGGGAAGAGAGCACACGTTGGTAATTTAGTTTCAATTGCTCATTTATATAAATAAAAAATACTGTAAAGAATGCAGGGTTTTTTTTTTAGCAAGGCACCAGAATAGCTGTAGAAGTCTGCATGAATATACAATGGGATCTGTCTGATACATGTCATTTATGCTATTATGATTTTGCAAGGAACAACACAAGTCTTATTAGATTCTTCTGCGTTAATTTAAAGGGAAAAACAAAATCCCAACATCTTTCTTCCCCAACAAAATCTAATGTGTAAGGATAAAGTCACTCTGACTGCAGACTGCAATGTGATAAGAATAAACTGCAGCACATATCACCCTCCCAAATTTCCTGCCATATTTAACAAGTTCCATACTGACAAAAAAAAGCATTAATATGGTCTGACAAGCTGATGGGAAAGAAATTGTATAGATGCAAATGACATAATGAGTATCTCTGTTCTCTGTAACTCTGATAAAATTTTTCATCTGAAGTCTTTTCCTATTATTTGTATAACAAACCAAATTAATTCTTAACCAAACTAATTCTACAATCAAATCCTAAACAATAAAAATAAATATTTGTCTTCTTCTAAAGGCAGTTTAGTTGGCTGAAAAATGGAAGGAAGAAGCAAACTTGTGATATTTCTGGAAGATTTTTGAAAACCAAGGAGGAGTTAATTATTTTATTCTGTACATACTGAGAATGGCATAAATTAATTAATTATGGCATAAAAGACCAGACTTGTTGCTTCTAAACTCAGTGGCAAAAATCCCCAAAGACACAAAAAGTGTCTGTGCTGGTTCAGAAAACTATCCATTTAGTCCTCCATTTTGTTTTCAACCTCAGCTGAAAATGGATGCATACAAACAAGTATGAGTAGAGCAAGCTGTCGTGGTGCTTCCATGCCACACCTCTGTTTAGCCTAGTCAGAAATCCCTAATGGATCTTTTCTCTGTTTGTCCAATCTCCCTTTAAAGCAGTGAAACTGTCTTGCATCCATTGAGATCCTTTCTCAAAGAGTTTCACAGACCTACAACCTGTTGTGTGAAGAACCAAATCCTCGTTTGTTCCTTTTTAACTGGGCTCTTACTCGCTCCATTTGATTGTCTCTAGTTCTTATACTGAAGACACAGTCAAAAGTTGCTCCCTGTCTGTTTGCTTCATGCCATTCATGACTTTGTAGGCCTCTGTCATATCACCTTTAAATGACCTCTCTTCCAAGCAGTACAATTTCAGGTTACTAGAGGAATAATTATGGTACCATCTCTCATGAGAAAGCTCTTCAACACCTTTGATCTTACTTGTTGCTTTCCCTGATTCTTTTCCCCTTCAAATATATCTTTTGAATGAGGGAAACAGAAACTGCACACTGTATCTGAGTTGTGGATTAGCCATGGATTTACCAAAGGAGTACTCTGAGTGCTATCATGGACTCATTCATAGCATCAGGCCTGTTGAATGCCATATTAAGACCTTCAACTTTCCCAACTGTTCTCTAATGTGGAAATTCTGATTTAGTGATGGGAATTTTCCCATTGGCTTTAATGTTTTTTTTTGTGTGCCACCTTGAATTTATTTGGATTGGGAATGATATCTGTGTATATATCAAAGAATGAGAGGGGAATGGATGAGGATGTGTTGGATAGTATGGAACCTGAACATGATGTGAATGGTGTAGAATAAGGGGTGGAAATTGTACTGGGTTTGGCTGGGATAGAGTTAATTTTCTTCATAGCAGCTTGAATAGTGCTGTGCTTGGATTTGTAATGGAAACAGTGTTGATAAGGCAGGAATGATTTCATTACTGCTGAGCAGTGCTTACACAGAGTCAAGGCTTTTTCTGCTCCTCACCCCACCCCACCCCACCAGCAAGTAGGCTGGGGCTGCACAATATGCTGGGAGGGCACACAGCTGGGACAGCTGCACCCAACTGACCCAAGGGATATTCCACACCATATGACATCATGCTCAGCATATAAAGCTGGGGGAAGAAGGAAGGGGGGGGACATTCGGAATTATAGCATTTGTCTTCCCAAGTAACTGTTATGCATGATGGAGCCCGGCTTTCCTGGTGATGGCTGAATATCTGCCTGCCAATGGGAAGTAGTGAATGAATTCCTTGTTTTGCTTTGCTTCTGTGCATGGCTTTTGCTTTATCTATTAGACTGTCCTTATCTCAACTCACAGGTTTTCTCACTTTTACCTTTCCAATTCTCTCCCCCATCCCACTGCAGGGGAGTGAGTAAGCGTCTGTGTGGTGTTTTCCTGCTGACTGTGGTTAAACCACAACAATCACTGTGCCAGAAAAGGAGTGTCCTGCTCTCTCAGACAATTCACGATTGTGGTGGGAATTTCACAGGGTAGGCTGCTGGTTTGTTTCTGTCTAAATAATCTTTATAATCACAGGTATAAGAGTAGCCAGCCTATGAAACATAACTTGTAGTCTTTTGTGTTTTTTTTTCACTGTCGTTGAGAGTATGCCAAACTGATATCCCTAACATGGAATAACCCATCAAGTCTTCTCCTCATGCAAAGTTACTTACCTTCAGTTATGTTTTCCACTGCTGAGGGGTAGTTCTAAAATGCCAACCAAACTGGTTTGGCAATTTTCCAATCACCCTTGAATCTGTAAGAGCTCATGATTCCCAGACCCACTCAGATTAAGGATGTGTTGATGAGGGCATCCAAATTCCTAGCAGTCATGTTTCAATAGTAAATAAGCATAGTCCTTTTTTCTCCCCAGGAATGAAGAGACTATTAAGCCGAGAAAATGACTGTTATCCCCCCTGCCCACTTTTCTCTTTCTCTTTGCTTTCTTGAATTCAGACATTAAAGTCTACGTTTCTCCAATTTTCATAGAATCATAAAATCATAGAATAATTTAGGTTGGAAAAGACCCTTAAGATCATCAAGCCCAATTGTTAACCTAGCACTGGCAAGTCCACCACTAAACCATGTTCCTAAGCACCACATCTACACATCCTTTAAATACTTCCAGGGATGATGACTCCACCACCTCTCTGGGCAGCCAGTTCCAATGCTTCATAACCCTTTCGGTGAACAAAATCCTAATATCCAATCTAAACCTCACCTGGCACAACTTGAAAACATTTCCTCTCATCCTATCGCTAGTAACTTGGGAGAAGAGACCAACACCCACCTCACTAGAGCCTCTTTTCAGGTAGTTGTAGAGAGCGAGAAGGTCTCCCCTCAGCCTCTTCTGCTCCAGACTAAACAACCCCAGTTCCCTCAGCCGCTCCTCAGAAGACTTGTGCTCCAGACCCTTCACCAGCTTCGTCGACCTTCTCTGGACATGCTCCAGCACCTCAATGTCCTTCCTGTAGTGAGGGGCCCAAAACTGGACACCGTATTTGAGCTGGGGCCTCACCAGTGCCGAGCAGAGAGGCACGATCATTTCCCTACTCCTGCTGGTGACACTGTTCCTGATACAAGCCAGGATGCTGTTGGCCTTCTTGGCCACCTGGGCACACTGCTGGCTCGTGTTCAGCTGACTGTAAACCAGCACCTCCAGGTCCTTTTCTGCTGGGCAGCTTTCCAGCCTCTCCTCCCCAAGCCTGTAGCGTTGCATCAGGATGTTGTGACCCAAGTGCAAGACCTGGCACTTGGCCTTGTTAAAACTCATACAATGGGCCTCAGCCCATTGTATGAGCCTGTCCAGATCCCTCTGTAGAGCCTTCCTTTCCTCAAGTAGATCGACATTCCCACCCAACCTGGTGTCATTTGCAAACTTACTGAGGGAGCACTCCACCTCCTTATCCAGATCATTGATGAAGATATTAAACAGAACTGGCCCCAAACCTGAGCCCTGGGAACACCACTTGCGACCAGCCGCCAACTGGATTTAGGTCCATTCACCACAACTCTCTGGGCTTGGCCATCCAGCCAGTTTTTTACCCAGCCAAGAGTACACCTGTCTAAGCCATGAGCCACCAATTTCTCCAGGAGAATGTTGTGGGAAATGATGTGAAAGACTTTACTAAACTCTAGGTAGGCAACATCCACGGCCCTTCCCTCATCCACTCAGCAGACCACTTTGTCGTAGAAGGAGATTCTGTTAGTCAAGCAGGACCTGCCTTTCATGAACCCATGCTGGCTGGGCCTGATCACCTGGTTGTCCTGTATGTGCCTGGTGAGTGCACTCAAGATGATCTGCTCCATAACATTATCTGACACTGAGGTCAGACTGACAGGACTGTCGTTCCCCAGATCCTCCTTCCAGCCTTTCTTGTAGCTGGGCATCACATTTGCTAACCTCCAGTCAACTGGGACCTCCCCAGAGAGCCAGGACTGCTGATAAAGGATTGAAAGTGGCTTGGTGAGCACTTCTGCCACCTTCCTCAGTCCCCTGGAGTGGATCCCATGCAGACCCATAGAGTTGTGCGTGTCTAAGTGGTGTAGCAGGTCACTAACAATTTCCCCTTGGATTATTGGGGCTTCATTGTGCTCCCCATCTCTGTCTTGCAGCTCAGGGTACACTCCAGAGTCCAAGGTTCTGCTGACCCCCCTCCTTACTTTTCCATGAATGGAATACTTTTATGATTTCATGACTGCTGTGCCCAAGACAGCCTTCAACCATCACATCACCACAAGTCCTTCCCTGTTGTGTTGCTTTTGGCTGGGATAGAGTTAATTTTCTTCATGGTAGCTGATATAGGGCTGAAGGCACATTGATGTTTTAGTTGTTGTTAAGTAGTGGCTAAGTGTCGCTAAGTAGTGCCTATACTAGTTAGGGACTTTTCCAGCTTCCCATGCTCTGCTGGGTGCACAAGATGCTGGGAGGGGAGCGGCCACAGCCAAGTCAGCTGGTCCACACTGGCCAATGGGCTATTCCATATCATATGACATCATGACCAGTACATTAACTGGGAGAGTTGGCTGGGGGGAGGAGTGATCGTGGCTCGGGGACTGGTGGCGTAGGTCGGCAGGTGGTGAGCGGTTGCATCACTTGTTGTTTGTTTTGGTTGTTTATTCCCCTCCCTCCCCCCCGCTGGGTTTTGCCTCTCTCTCTCTCTCTCTCTTTATTTTTCCTTTTTATTATATTATTATTGTTGTTATTATTGTTTTATTTTAATTATTAAACTGTTCTTATCTCAACCCATGAGTTTTTACCCTTCTGATTCTCTCCCCCATCCCACCGGTGGGGGAGTGAGCGAGCAGCTGTGTGGTGTTTAGTGGCCAGTTGGGGCTAAACCACAACAGTCTTTTTTGGCGCCCAGTGTGGGGCTCAAAGGATTTGAGATAATAACAGTTTCTGGTCACAGCATTGACTCATCTGTTCTCAATATTAGTTGAGAATATTGTCTGATCTGCACCATGCTCTTAATTTTGCAGTACATGTTAAAGATTGGTGTTGGTTTGTGTAGTCTGCTGTGCTCTGCAGTGATTAGTGATGTTTTGCCTAGGAGATTTGTTATTCAAACACTGGCCTTCAGCTTTATCTGGTATTAGGGTTTTGTATTGAAGACGTTACTGTACTTCAGGTACGACCTCATGGAGACAATTAGTAATTATACCTCCTCCTCTGAGAGATTTTATATGGAGAAAATACAGAAAGACATCTTCGCTACCTTCTTCTGTGATGTTTCCTCCTTCATTACAACAACTTTTTTGTATCTTGAACATCCTTGGGTAATTAAGATATACTTATTGGTAGTTCTTGGGCATATTGTTTTGGTTTTGTCTAAGGTTAGTAAGCAATTTAAGAATATCATCCAGAGATCTGCCCCAAGGCTTGATAGTTATGAGTGGCAGGGTACGTGGGATAGTATGGGCAAATACCTAGGATGGTGGGCACCTTCAGTGCTTTGGAACTTTACCCCTGAACAACTGCAGAATCCTAAAAAACTAGTAGAATATTTGGAGAAAGTATGTCGTTACCCCAATAACTCCAGAGAGACACAGATCACTGCAACATGCTGGGGCCTGGCCCACGCCTACTGAGCCCCATTCAACACTAATCAGTACTGCTAAGGGGAAGAGAAGGCCTCAGGGACAAGGGAACAGAAGAGAACTGGCAGATCTTTGAGGACGCATTCCATAGAGTGCAAGAGCTCTCAGTTCCCAGGTGTAAGAAATCAGGCAAGGAAGGGAAGAGACCAGCATGGCTGAGTTGAGACATGCTGGTCAAACTAAAGGGCAAGAGGGAACTGCACAGGCATCATTTCCCAGGGGGTTCTGCTGACTAACTCCTTGAAGAGCTGGAATTCTGCTTTCCTAAAATTTAGGGCCCTGACTCTACTCCTCGCTTTTCCTGTATCCCTTAGGCATGTGAACTCCACCAATGCGTGATCACTGCAGCCCAGGCTGCCTCCAGTCTTGATGTCACCTTCATCTACCTCTTCGTCCTGGTTGGGTGGTCTATAACAGACTCCCAGCAGAATATCTGCCTTGTTGGCCTTCCCCCTGATTCTTACCCATAAACATGCGACCCTTTCATCACCATTGTCAAGCTCTGGACAATCAACACGCTCCCCAACATACAGGTGTGCTACCCCACCACCTCTCCTTCCTAGCCTATCCCTTCTGAAGAGTTTATAGCCATCCACTGCAGCACTCCAGCTGTGTGAGTCATCCCACTACGTTTCCATGATGGCAACTATATCAGTTTTCCTGCTGCCCGGTAACTTCCAGCTCTTCCTGTTTGTTCCCCATGCTGCGTGCATTGGTGTAGATGCACTTCAGCTGGGCTATTGATCCCGCCACCTTTTTGAGGGGAGAAACCCTAATTCCTGTGTGACCATTCTCAGGTGCTTCTGTGGTTTTTAACACATCCATAACCCTTGTATCCTTGCTGTCGCATGGATCTCCATCCCCTACCCCCACTGAGATGGCAGACCAAAGGACCTCGCCAGCACACAGTGTTTTGATCCAGGCTGCAAGGTTAAGGTGATACCCTTCAAGTATTTGTTATGGTCTTCTGAACTAGCAAATACATGAAACTGCTCTGTGTTCTTTGAAATAATTTATCTCAGAATATTCACCTTTCATTAATAACAGCTTCTGCAGTGAATAAAAGACTATTTAAGTGTTTGTTATAACTCATTGCTTTAATTTGTATTTTTTCTCCTTCTGTAAGTTATAACTCCATAGTTCCTGTATGATTGCCTCTTTATCAATCTGCACAAAAGAAAACAATGGAAAAACAGAAGGCAAAAAGAGTTTTTAGGTTCTGAGAGACTAGATTTGCTCTACAAAAAGGCATGTTTCACAGAGGCATGCAAACATATGATAGAGCACCATAGAATCATAGTGACATATGATCCACTATCCTCTGGGTTGAATTGACTGTGCTGAGGCACTGATTTTCTAGTACAATTCTTGAGCAAAAATAAGTAAATGAGCACTTCTACCCATTTATTAGAAGAAAGAACAAAATACCATTAAAGTTAGGCCTGCTCCTAGAATGTAAAAGTTAATATCCTGGAAAGTTATTTTCTGTGGTTTTAGGTACAAAAATTAGTTCTGTTTCCTGAGCCTCTTTCCTATGACCACCACCATGGCATTGTGCTAAATGCTATTCATCACAAAATCAATCTCCCTTCTCTTCATCAAAAGCCAGTTTTGAGCTTTTCTAGGTAATGCAGGTATTACATTGCACACTGTGATCACCCTAAGGGAGGGCAGCATTTGCCAACGGTTGTTGCAAGACAGTAGCTAAAATGATGAAATCTTTTTCTATATTTAGAAAAGGCAATTGAGTATTTCCAGTCAAGTATGGGTAATGCACAATTTTGGTGTGACTTATGCATTAAAGATAACAGGATTCTAAAAACGGTCTTTATATCTTCACAACTAAATCCTCACCTGACATTAGTCAGCAGAACTTCATTGCCTCTGGAACAATAACGTACACTGGATAAGAATTTGATTCATAGATCTTCCCCCCCCCCTTTAATTAGAATTTCTTCTCCTTTCATCTTTCAACTTCTCCTTCTTTCCCACCTGCGTATGTTTCCCCATATGAAAAAATGAACCCTCAAATATTCTAATCACATTTCCAGCGTTCAGCTGGTTTTAAAGTTAAGCAAAACATGTTCAGACAGCCTTTTTTCCAGACACTACTCCTCTCCTCCCCACCAAAGTAATGACTTACTATTTCAACAACTCATTCCAGACTACAAAAACAGATGGATTGCTCTCTACTACATGAGTGAACGTATTCTTGATCAGAAAGTAGCAATCATTGAACACATCATGTACAATGACACCAGGGAGAGAATTGTTCTTCATTCTGCCCGGCGAAGCATGTTGGAACACCTGTTTCCTATCCTGAAAATGTTTACAACAACTGCCAAAGAAATTAGTGCTGAAACAGCACCATTAAGTCAAGTTATCCTGCTTGGCCACCTGTTGAAAAAAAAAAAAAAAAACTGTCAAGGCAATTCCAGACCTCAGCTGGTCCCAGGGATGTTATACCTCTCCCTGCCTATGGGGAACTTTTCTTATCAAAAAAGTCTGCTATTTGAGGAAAAGGAAGGCAGAAAAGGAAATGTTCTAGTTCATCAAAGCTTTCTGTTATGGCAAAGAGTCTCCTTTGCTGGGTGAGGTTCACAGAAAATACCAGAAGTGAATATGATTACAGGTGTATTTGAAGGGAATAATGTGTGCTCCATTCCTTGCAGATGGAAATCATGTACTTTGAGCATGAGCTACAATCAGAAATGGGATTCAGAAGGCTTTCGCAATGCAAGTTTGTGCATCTTGGATTTCCTATGTTAACTAACTGTCCCTTATCTTGCCAAAATGTGGATGTGTGTATTTAATCAGATAAGTCTTACTCCCCATACTGATGGAATGAGAAATACATTGTCTGTAGAGTGTATAAGAAAAAACTCACACTGAACACTTGCTATTAAGTTGTTACCTCTGCCACTTAGTGTGTTTTCCTCCTGAATGGATGAAAAAGAAAGATTGGTGATACTTCGTCTTGGAGAATTCCACTAGCTCCAGTGCTGACATTAAAGCTGTGCAAATAACTGCATTTTTGGTCCATTGAATGAGTTAGAATACAAAAGAAGAAAAAAATCAATTGATTTAAAACTACATTATTCAACTTTTCCCGTGAAAATTTGAACTCCTTTGCACTGGATTGAAACTTACATCACAACACAAATCAGTTTGTTGTTTAATTTGTTTATCCTTTGTTTTTATTAAAATTTAACTTATTTGTAGTCAAATATTTTTAATATTTTTCATTATTTCTAAGCTAATGTATTGCTAAACTTGCAACTTCCTGTTGATGCAATTAAATTGTTTTTATGAAAAAAAATTTCAAACCTAGTTAACCTCAGGACTTCATTACATAGTTTTTTCATTAATTCATTATATACAAAGAGAGTAAATCAACGGACCAATTTTTTAAATGTTTTGATACTGTAAGACAATAAAACTTAGCTGTCACAAGCAACTGCAAGAAACTCAAAACAGATAGAATATTAAGAATTATATTTTTGTCTCTAAATTCAAAAAAGCAGTAATTCTGCAAAAAGAAATGTGCATGTCCTTTCAAAGAACAAAATAAATCAGAATTAATCTGATTGTGATTATTTTTCAACTTCTGATTCCTCATCATGTGATTGTTTCTTGACTGTTTCTCAACTCTTCCCTGGAGAGCTCACAGCATAAATAGGCCAAAATAGAAGTATCTTCCTCTCACTTTACAGATTGCACCCATTTTACACGAGGAACTAAATCTCATATGTGTTACTCAGAGTGAGACAACAAATGCATTGCCAGGTTTAAAGAATGCTAAATGCATGCCTTAATTACAAGTCCAAATCACACAAATCTTAAAGCAATGTGCCAAGTGAATTTGGTATGTCTGGTAGCTTTAATTTAGCTGTACTGATTGCATCGATAGAGTAAACCAAATAAAGACAAGAAAGGAAAAAAAAAAAACAACCCCCCTGATTATTAAAATAACAGATAGTAAACAAGAATTCAAGTAGTAATGCAAGGACTTTCACCACACCCCCCTTGGAACTCAGCTGTTAGAACTACCTTATCACTTCATATGAAGAGTTCATGTGAAAAGTTTTTACAAATCACTCAGAGTACCTTTAGTTTATATATTAGGGCTGGTTCCCAGCCATGAGATCTACTGCACTGTGGAATGATCTTGGAAGAAATGTGATAGAAAAGTTATTGCTTGAAACATTTTGAGATGAGAATGGACAGATCTTGAGGAAAATACATTGTTGAGAGTAGTATTTCCTCCAAAAGCAAATAGACTAGCTAATCATCAAGGTCTCTCTCCCATCTCTGTCATCTGTTTATATTTACAGCTTTCCTTCTCTTTTTCTTCCTTTCTCAGATTAATATTTGAAGGATATAAGTATGTAGATTCTTAATGGATACAGGAAAAAAATGCCACTGCCAACCAGAGGAAAAAAAACCTATTTTACCACCATGATATGTACCCAGTTGAGACACAAAAAGACAAAAATATATCCATTTGCAAAGTCGTGAGGGGACAGAAACATAAAGAAATATTTCAATTTTTAAAGAAAACCTTTCAAAAAGAGTTCCAAAATTGAACACAGAAAGGTGATATCGTGGCAAATATAGCAGTGTTTAGTGGCCAAAATCCTTTTCCTTGACCATTCCTTTAAACAATTAGCTCTAATGCAAAGTCATCTATCAGCAAGGATGGAAGTGTGGCAGGCAAGTTTGCTATCAGGAATAAGAAGAGAAATGAACTTGGATGGCTAGAATTTGCAGCTGCCAATAATATGGACATTTCTGATTTGTTCTTTTGTTGCTCATAAGGCAGAGTTCTGAAGACCCAGGCTCGGCATGTCTATCGAGCAGGTCCTTGTTATCAGCTGTTGGCAGTTAATGGTCATTGATGTATGAGTTCTCAGAAATGCTGAACATGGTATTGACTAGCCACTTCTATTGATGAACTGGCACCTTAGCCGTTAGTGTCAGCCAGTTCATTAGCCAAAATGAGTCTTGTTCCGCCAAATCTCTTACTAAAATAGAACAATTGTGTGGTTATTTATTTCAAACTTTGAAACACTGTCAGTGCATAGGAAACTGAAGACTTCCTTATATGATGAAGGGGGAGTGAGTTCAAGTCACTGACAATTTTTACACATACTGGGTTCTCTGCCCTTGGCATTTCAGAAAACGATTGGTGAGAAGGTGCTCATAGGAAAAATATTAGGCTGAAAATCTGAATCCCTCAAGAGGAAGAAGGAAGAAAGTTAGTTCTGGACTGATTTAAATACAAAATACTGAAAAAAAAAAATTAAAAAAAGAACAGTTCTGGGAATTACATTAGGCAGTTAAGTTGGAAAATACTGACACTGGACTCAATTTACATCATCTTTAATTGGCTACTGAGAATCAGTGATGCAGGTGGGTTTCATTGTCCTGAAAAGAATTGAAATGCAAATATTACCTGGAATTAATGATTGTTATTTTGAATCTCTGATTACAGAGATCTTAAAACATGGTCCTTAATTGTTTGCTTTAAGCATTTTTTTTTATGAATAAGGACTGAAACTTCTAATAGAAAATACTCCTTTTTGGTATCACCAAGCATATATAGACTATGGTGCATAACTTAAAGAATTGCAGGGCATCAGTGTGTGACAATACAGTGCCAGAGCCGCTACAGACAGATGGGAATTTTATTCTATCATGGTTATTGGCTTTCACCAGACACATGAACCACTAATACAGACCATCATTCCCAATGACTAAGGAAGGCCAGGGATGCTGTATCATCTCAAAAAGGTCATCATGTAAATAAAATTTTGGTGAATATTATTTAGACCTCAACAGTTTATCATTACAATATTACACTTCTTAATATGCATTTCACATCACTATGAGAGCTAAAATGAGAGCTAAAGCTATGTTTGCAATATAGCTGCGTTCCTGTTATGATTCCCCTGAATCTGTGCCACTCCACTGGAGATCCTCATATGACTGGAGGCCCATAATAATTTAGAAAAAGTCTTGAAAGTGGGTGAAAACTATCATTATTTTTCAAAACACACATGCATATGTATTCTTGCAGTTGGCAGAAGTGTCACTGCCGGCTGGTGGATGAAACTGGGAGATGACCCCTGATGGTTGTTAGAGTGTAATTAGAGCACTTGTAATTATAACAATAAAATTAACATTTTTGTAAAGCAATAACATTTTGATTATGAACATGCTAAGTATTTTATTTATGTACCATTATCCCTGATCTGCAACTAACAAGCTGTAGGAGGATTTCAGATACTTTTAATTTGAAAAATTGGAGACTCAGTGCCATACAATTGATTCATAGCTCTTTGAATCCTGAATATTTTGTTGGGGAGGAGTGTGCGTTGTGTTGCTTCTATACAAAACGTGTATATCTGTAACTTTTTGGAATCACTGAAGCAGTTTCTGTCATTGGCTGAGGTTTTCAGCCAGTAAAGCTTTAAGTTTGGTTGTTTCACCTACGATCAATTGATCTTTAGTCACTACAGCCTAGAGAGGGAGGACCATAGAATTTCAGCATCATAGAGTATCTCAAGCTTGAAGGGACCCATAAGGATCGTTGAGTCCAACTCCCTGCTCCTCACAGGACTACCTAAATCTAAACCATATGATTATGAGTATCGTCCAGATGCTCCTTAAACTCCGACAGGCTCAATGCCTGACCACTTCCGTGGGAAGCCTGTTCCGGTGACTGACCACACTCTCAGTGAAGAACCTTTTCCTAATATCCTTTCTGAACTTCCCTTGATGAAGCTTCATTCCATTTCCTTGTGTCCTAACTCTGGTCACCAGAGAGAGGAGATCAGCACCTCCCCTTTTGCTGCTCCCCATGAGGAAGGTGTAGACTGCCATGAGGTCACCCCTCAGCCTTCTCTTCTCCAAGCTGAATAAACCAAGTGACCTCAGCCGCTCCTCCTAAGTCTTGCCCTTGAGACCTTTCACCATCTTGGTCACCCTCCTCTGGACACACTTTAATAGTTTGATGTCCTTCTTATATTGAGGCACCCAAAACTGCACACAGTACTAAAGGTGGGGTGCACCAGTGCAAGATGACTCAGGTCACCCTGTAATAGTCTTGTACAGTTTAACTCCACTGTCTGAACAGAAGTGTTGGTGCCGTTTGGGCATCCTAACGTACTGTTGTGGCTTAGCCCCAACAGACAACTAGGCACCACACAGCCATTCACTCACTCCCCCACCGGTGGGATGGGGGAGAGAATCAGAAGGGTAAAAACTCATGGGTTGAGATAAGAACAGTTTAATAATTAAAATAAAACAATAACAACAACAATAATAATATAATGAAAAGGAAAATAACGAGAGAGAGAGAGGGGCAAAATCTGGTGGGGGGAGGGGGAATAAGCAACCAAACCAAACAACAAGTGCTGCAACTGCTCACCACCTGCCGACCTACGCCACCAGTCCCTGAGCCATGATTGCTCCCTGCCCTGGCCAACTCCCCCAGTTAATATACTGGGCATGACATCACATGATATGGAATAGCCCATTGGCCAGTGTGGGCCAGCTGACTTGGCTGTGGCCCCTCCCCTCCCAGCATCTTGTGCACCCAGCAGAGCATGGGAAGCTGGAAAAGTGCCTAACTAGTGTAGGCACTACTTAGCAACACTTAGCTGCTACTTAACAGCTACTAAAACATCAATGTGCCTTCAGCACTATACCAGCTACCATGAAGAAAATTAACTCTGTTCCAGCCAAAACCAGCACAGGTACGCATAACACCTTCATATGTCTGGTGGATGTGATACAAAACCTGCAGAGGGCCTGTGTCCTTCCGGTGAAACAGGCAGGATATCTGAGTGCAGTGACATAGTTGCAGCACTGGTCTCCTAAGAAGCACCCAGCCATAAGACATTAAAAGTATATACATCCTAGTATGTGTAATACAATAAACAGCCAAAGCCAGCAGCTCCTGGTAAAATGCAATTATTCAACTCTCCTAAACATGCTCAGAATACTGTGTTTGATTTTCAATGAAGAAAAAGCTATCTGTTCCATCTTTTCCAGCTTTCCTAGTGTATGAGCTCACTCACCTGCTTACTCACCCCAGGTATCTTGAGCTTCCCTTAGACCATATAAGTTACGCTGAGATGGAGACAGGTGATTTTCAAAAATAGGGTACCATGGTAGCCATGACTCAAATCCAAGACAAACTACCTTTTTGTTTGCAAAGGATGATTTAAAATTGCCAAAGTAAGATCTCAGAAAACTGTGCATTTGTGAAATGCTTTCAAGGTTTCTTCATAGTGACCATTCACAAGTGAATACAGAGTGTATTTCATTCTCTAAAAGTGACATGATTTCTTTTACACTTGAAAAGGAATACAGCTGGAATAAGAAATCAGAATTCTGCATTCTAACCAACTAAGGCCCGCAAATAAGTAACATTAAATTTACCAGCCCACAAACCATTGTGACTGGGATGCATCTACGTAAGAGGTGTAATTATTAAGGCCTAGCTTATTAAGCACATTTGGAAATTGGCTGAATTGCTTGATTTGGTAAAAAATTACATGCTACATTTAATCAGTCCTCCTTTAAGGAACAAATGTCATTAAACACCACTTAATTAGCTGTTCCTACATCCCCACTGTGTGAAAAATTGTATCCTTGATGACTACAAAACATTTTTAAGGTCAAATGTGGTGAATAAAAATATCATTGAATGCCCTCTGGTAATAGTCTACATAAAAAAAGTGCAGCTCATTTGCATTAATTGAAAAGATTAGTTCTGTATCACAGTTAATCAGCATCTGATGTCTGTACTGTACAGATGGAGAAGACCTTCTATAGTTAAGCTTACATTTTCCTTTTTTTTTTAGTTTTTTATAAGTCTGTTACCTTGTCATGGTGGATAGATATGAAAATACCTTCTTGATCTCTTAATTTAAGATTCCTGGTTTCTACTACACCAGCATGCCATGTTTGGAGAGAGGGAAAATAAACAGTAAAAATATAAGAATTAACTGTTTTGAAAAAATAATTATTTTTTTATTCTCTCTTTTTTTTTTTTTTTTTCTCTCTGGAACTAACATGATTTCTCCTTCTGTGTCTGCATAAAATCTGATATCCATCTCACTCTTTATCATTCACTCACTAAAGCCTTTCCTACCTGTTTACCCGCTCCTTGCTTCTCCCTGCCACTATGTAATGTGCAATGCTATGTGCCTGATACTCCAGCCTGGTTACTTCACCGAGACCTCTGAGTGTTACTCCTTTTTAGAAAAGGTATGTCAAGAGCCAGGTTTTTGGCAAGCTCCAGTGAAACAGTCGAATAATCTGAATCCCTGGTGTCATCCCCTGATGTATAAAACAAAAGAGAGAAGGAAAAAGTGAGCTATAAGGATGAGATTTTATATTTAGATAGGAAGCTATGGCAGGTGTTGTAGTTTGTGACAAAGATTTCATCTGCTTTCTAAGCAAACTGTGGGAGAGATGTCAGCATGATCCCTGGCAAGAACTGCAGCATAGACCCTAGCAGGTTTGCAGACAGTTAGGTTTCCTTAGCTAGTATGAATGAAATCAATATTACCTGAAAAATATACCAAACCAAGGTTTTGCTGTGACACTTGTTTTCACAGGATGCACACACAAGACAATTTTTCTTCTGGGTATATTCCCAGAGACATAACAACTAGGGCAGGGAGCTTAGCATGCAAAAGTTAATGGAAGAGTTGTCCCTGATGGGAGGTACTGAGTGGCTTTATTTCTCTCTTTAACTAGGACTGGATGAAAATGTGGGAAGGATTTTATTCCACCTTAATGTCTCTTGTATTTTGGGATTCTACAGAGATTTTTCTAAACTTTGGTATTATCATGGTTTTAGCTGGGATAGTTAATTTTCTTCACTGTAGCTGGTATAAAGCTGTGTTTTAGACTTAGTATGAAAATAATGTTGATAACACACTAATGTTTTAGTTATTGCTAGGTAGTGCTTACACTAGTCAAGGACTTTTCCAGCTTCCCATGCTCTGTGAGGTGCACAAGAAGCCGGGAGGGGAGGGGATACAACCAGGAGAGCTGATCCGAATTGGCCAAAGGGTATTCCATATCATGTGACGTCATGCCCAGTATATTAACTGGGGGGAGTTGGCCAGGGGAAGCAGCGATCGCAGCTCGGGGACTGGTAGTGTCGGTTGGCGGGCGGTGAGCGGTTGCAGCACTTGTTGTTTGGTTTTGTTTTGGTTTGGTTTTTTTTTTCCTTTTTCCCTTCTTCCAAGGTTTCATCTCTCTCTCGCTCATTATTTTTCTTTTCATTATATTATTATTATTATTATTGCTGTTTTATTTTAATTATTAAACTGTTCTTATCTCAACCCACGAGTTTTCTTACTTTGGCCCTTCCGATTCTCTCCCCCATCTCACAGGGGTGGGGGAGTGAGCGAGCGGCTGTGGGGTGCTTAGTTGCTGACCGGGGCTAAATCATAACAGGTATAAAAACAAACAAAAAAATAAAAACCTCCACACCCTGCAGTCTAACTTAGGCTTTTGGAGTTTGGGGCATTTGAAGTTACATTGGTACTTAAGACTTTAGTAGCAACTCTACAGGCTAGAGCAGGATTTGTACCAGCCTGGCTCCATGTCAGGGAGGCTCATGACAAAGCAGCTTTCCTCAGAGGGCTCTGTCTCTTCCCTTTCCATCTCGTCCTCTACCCAATGAAGGAAAAAAGCCTTGTTTGCTTCTGCTTAATTGACTGAAAACATGTTTGTTATCGAAAAAATATATCTAAGGGATCATGTGGAGAGGCTGTTTCTAATTTTCAAAGTTATTCTTGCGTCTTTTCTTTAAAATTGTGGCAACAGAGTGATTCTCTGTATCTGGGAGAAAGTACTGTATGTTTTGTCATGGACAATCTTTTGTATTCAGACGTAGTATATGCCTCTCAAGGGATCTTCAAAAGATTGTTTTGTGGCCTAGTTTCCTTTTTCCTGTTGTAACTTTTCCTAATTTTTTCAGTTTTAAGCAAAGCTAAAGGACACCTTCCACTAGACCAGGTTGCTCAAAGCCCCATCCACCCTGGCCTTGAACACTTCCAAGGATGGGGCACCAACAATGTCTCTGGGCAACCTGTTCTAATGCCTCATCACCCTCACAGTGAAGAATTTCTTCCTTATATTGAATCTAAATGTACCCTCTTTCAGTTTAAAGCCATTACCCCTTGTCCTATCACTTCATGCCCTCATAAAAAGTCCCTTTCCAGCTTTCTTGTAGGTCCCCTTCAGGTACTGGAAGGCTGCTATAAGGTCCCCTTGGAGCCTTCTCTTCTCCAGGCTGAACAACCACAAAAACTCTCTCAGGCTGTCATCACAGGAGAGGTGCTCCAGCCCTCTGATCATCATCGTGGCCCACCTCTACTCCAACAAGTCCATGTCCTTCTTATGTTGGGGGTCCCAGAGCTGGACGCAGTACTCCAAGTGGGGTCTTATGAAAGTGGAGCACAGGGGCAGAATCACCTCCCTCAATCTGCTGATCATGCTTCTTTTGATGCAGCCCAGGATATGGTTGGCCTTCTGGGCTGCAAGTGCATATTGAGATGCAAGGTGCATATAAGATGAACTGGCAGGGAAGACAAATGGTGTGGCTGAACAAGGAGATTTTGTTGGGACTCAGGAAAAAAAGGAGAGTTTACCAATTTTGGAAGAAGGGGCAGGCAACTCAAGAAGAGTACAGGGAACTCATTAGGTCGTGCAGAGAAAAAAATTAGACAGGCAAAAGCCCAACTAGAACTCAATCTGGCCACTGTTGTGAGAGATAACAAAAAATGTTTTTACAAATACTTTAACAAAAAGAGAGCCCGGGAGAATCTCCTTTCTTTATTGGATGGGTGTGTGTGTGGAACTTTACCACCAAAGATGAAGAAAAGGCTGAGGTACTTAACGCATTCTTTGCCTCAGTCTTCAAAAGTCAGACCAGTTATCCTCAGGATATTCAGCCCCCTGAGCTGGAAGACAGAGATGGAAAGCAAAATAAACCCCCCATAATCCAGGAGGGAGCAGTTTACAACCTGCTGCGCCACCATTCATTGTGGTGGCACCCACTGCGCTCACCACTCACAAGTCTATGGGGCCACATGGGATCCACCCAACAGCATTGAGGGAGACGGTGGAGCTTGTCAAGCCAATCTCCATCATTTATCAGCAGTCCTGGTTAACAGGGGAGGTCCCAGACGGCTAGAGGCTTGCCGATGTGACACACATCTATGATAAGGGCCGGAAGGAGGATTTGGTGAACTACAGGCCTGTCAGCCTGACCTTGGTACCGGGGAAGATTATGGAGCGGTTCATCTTGAATGAGCTCACCAGGCAAGTGCAGGACAAACAGGGATTCAGGCCCAGTCAGCATGGCTTCATGAAAGGCAGGTCCTGATCTCCTTTTATGACCAGGTGACCCGCCTATTGGATGAGGGAAAGGCTGTGGATATTACCTACCTGGACTTTAGCAAGGCCTTTGACACTGTCTCCCACAGCATTCTCTGAGAGAAGCTGGTGGCTCATGGCTTAGACAGGTGTACTCTTGGCTGGGTAAAAAACTGGCTGGATGGCCAAGCCCAGAGAGTTGTGGCGAATGGACCTAAATCCAGTTGGCGGCTGGTCACAAGCAATGCTCCCCAGGGCTAGGTATTGGGGCCAGTTCTGTTTAATGTCTTCATCAATGATCTGGATAAGGAGGTGGAGTGCTCCCTCAGTAAGTTTGCAGATGACACCAGGTTGGGTGGGAGTGTCGATCTACTTGAGGAAAGGAAGGCTCTACAGAGGGATCTGGACAGGCTCAAACAATGGGCTGAGGCCCATTGTATGAGTTTTAACAAGGCCAAGTGCCAGGTCTTGCACTTGGGTCACAACATCCTGATGCAACGCTACAGGCTTGGGGAGGAGAGGCTGGAAAGCTGCACAGCAGAAAAGGACCTGGAGGTGCTGGTTTACAGTCAGCTGAACATGAGCCAGCAGTGTGCCCAGGTGGCCAAGAAGGCCAACAGCATCCTGGCTTGTATCAGGAATAGTGTCACCAGCAGGAGTAGGGAAATGATCGTGCCTCTCTGCTCGGCACTGGTGAGGCCCCAGCTCAAATACGGTGTCCAGTTTTGGGCCCCTCACTACAGGAAAGACATTGAGGTGCTGGAGCATGTCCAGAGAAGGTCGACGAAGCTGGTGAAGGGTCTGGAGCACAAGTCTTCTGAGGAGCGGCTGAGGGAACTGGGGTTGTTTAGTCTGGAGCAGAAGAGGCTGAGGGGAGACCTTCTCGCTCTCTACAACTACCTGAAAAGAGGCTCTAGTGAGGTGGGTGTTGGTCTCTTCTCCCAAGTTACTAGCGATAGGATGAGAGGAAATGTTTTCAAGTTGTGCCAGGTGAGGTTTAGATTGGATATTAGGATTTTGTTCACCGAAAGGGTTATGAAGCATTGGAACAGGCTGCCCAGAGAGGTGGTGGAGTCATCATCCCTGGAGGTGTTCAAAAAACGTGTAGACATGACACTTCAGGACATGTTTAGGAGGCATGTTGGTGTGTGGTTGATGGTTGGAGTTGATGATCTTAGAGGTCTTTTTCCAACCTTAATGATTCTATGATTCTATCATATTGCTAGGTCATGTTGAGCTTCTTATCAACCAACACCCCCAAGTCCTTCTCCTCAGCACTGCTCTCAATACATTCTCTGTCCAGCCTCTATTTGTTCTTGGGATTGCCCCTACCCATGTGCAGGACCTTGTACTTGGTCTTGTTGAACTTCATGAGGTTCACATGGTCCAAACTCTCAAGCCTGTCAACGTCCCTCTGGATGGCATCCTGTCCCTCCAGTGTGTCGACTGCACCACACATCTTGGTGTTGTCAGCATACTTGCTGGTGGTGCACTCAATCCCACTGTCCATGTCATCGACAAAGATGTTAAACAGCACTGGTCCTAATACAGACTCCCTGAGGAGCACCACTCGTCACTTGTCTCCATGTGGACATTGAACCATTGACTGCAATTCCTTGATTGTGACCATCCAGTGAATTCCTTGTCCATCAAGTTGTCCATCCATCAAATCCATGTGTCTCCAATTTAGAGACAAGGATGTTGTGAGGGACAGTGACAAATGCTTTGCACAAGTCCAGGTACATGATGTCAGTTGGTCTTCCCTTATCCACCAGTGCTGTAACCCTGTCATAGAAGGCCAACAAATTCGTCAGGCATGATTTGCCCTTAGTGAAGCCATGTCCAAATATATATAGGTAACGTATATATATATATATATATATTTCAGCTAAGTTGTAGCATACAGTTTAAGGAAACACTAAACATTAATATCTATATGAACAGAAGCCACACTCTCCTTTTCTCTCCCGATGAAGGAGCATCCGAGGCACATACTTGCCAAGCAGGCAAGTTGATCCCAAATGTTCTTCAGTTTCTTACAGGGCAAAGGTCTAACCCCTCAGTCCTTGTTATCTGCCGAGCTCTTTTGAAGTTAGCAAATTCCTTTAAGCAGGTCTTTGGCTCCACTCCAGTAAAATTCCCCAAAGACCATAATAGGAGTGTTTCTAACTAATCTCTTGAAAAAGAGAACAATCTCTATGATGTTAAATCATAACAGATTTCTCTTTCAGCAGCAGAGTACCTTCATACTCTCTCCTAGGTCTCATGATGATGAACCTTTGATTGTCATAAAATAACACTCAAGGCCCAAATATTCTGAAGTTTGTGGTGGGTTAATCTTGGCTGGATGACAGGTGCCCACCGAAGCTGCTCTATCACTCCCCCTTCTCAGCTGGACAGGGCACAGAAAATATAACAAAAGGCTCGTGGGCTGAGGTAAGGACAGGGGTGTCCACTCACCAATTACTGTCATTCACCAATTACTGTCAGAGGCAAAACAGACTTGACTTGGGGAAATTAATTTATTGTCAGTCAGTTAAGAGAGGGGTAATGAGAGATAAAACCAAATCTTATAATACCTTCACCCCACTCCTCCCTTCTTCCTGGACTCAACTTCACTCTTGATTTTCTCTACCTCCTCCCCCTCAGCAGTGCAGGTGCACAGGGAATGGTGATTGCGGTCAGTTAATCACACATGGTTTCTGCCACTCCTTCCTTCTCCAGGGGAAGACTCTTTCCCTGCTCTAGCGTGGGGTCCCTCCCACAGGAGACCATCATCCATGAACTTCTCCAACATGAGCCCTTCCCATGGGCTATAGTTCTTCATGAACTGCACTACCATGGGTCCCTTCCATGGGGTGCAGTCCTTCAGGAACAGGCTGCTTCAGTGTGGCTCCCCCATGGGGCCACAGGTCCTGCCAGGAGCCTGCTCCAGCATGGGTTTCCCATGGAGTCAGTTTCCTTCAGGGCACATCCACCTACTTTGGCATGGGGTCCTCCATGGGCTGCAGGTGGATATCTGCTCCATCATTAACCTCCATGGGCTGCAGGGGGACTGCCTGCCTTACCATGGTCTTCACCACAGGCTGCAGAGGAATCTCTGCTCCGGCACCTGGAGCACCTCCTCCCCTCCTTCTTCACTGACCTTGGTTTCTGCAGAGTTGTTTCTCTCATATATTCTCAATCTTCTCTCTGGCTGCAGCTCTGCAGGAGTTTTTTTCCCCCTTCTTAAATGTTATCCCAGAGGCACTACCACCATCACTGATTGGCTCAGCCTTGGCCAGTAGCGGGTCCAACTTGCAGCTGGTTGGTATTGGCTCTATCAGACATGGGGCAAGCTTCTAGCAGCTTTTCACAGAAGCAACCCCTGTAGCCCCCCTGCTACCAACACCTTGCCATGCAAACCCAACACAAAGCTTAACAGTGAAATTATTTGTGGTATGAACTTTTCCTTGGCTCTCTGCTTTTCTTTAATGTTCCTTCTCTATTTTCTAATGGTGTCTCTTCTTTCCTTGCATACATAGGCATTGCAAGCTTAGTATGAATACTGTAAGCAAATAACCTTCATGCAGTTAAGTTCCTCTTTCTGATATCTGTACGCTTGCAGTAGGCTGTATTTGGGATTTTAGTACTTTAAAATATGTTTAAATTCAGAAATTACATCAATAAAACTGCACCATTGTGCTCTGTGAACCCATTATCTTGTTGCACATTATCAAAATACTGCAGAATTATCTATTTTATGCAGTGTATGCATAAAATAGGTAATATGGTAGAATTGCTAATGATTTCATATACATATACAAGCATGTATGTACACATTATATTGGATCTTATCCATATGACAGTTTTCATCTAGTGAAAATCTAAAGTTATTATTAGAAAAATGAAATTTTTCTAAATATTTTCCTAATTTTTTAGCAATTTGCTCTCAAAATAAATTTTCACTAAAAGTACTTGACTTTAACGTTTAGAGTTTTTTTAGTGAAATAAGAATATTTTATAGACTTCATCTTCACTGTCATCTTTTTTATTAAATCTATGGACTTTCCTTCCCACTGCATCACATTGTTTAATTAAATGGCTTTTAGTTAAAGGAAATGTTTCCTCATGTCCAGTCTGAACCTTCATCACTGGGCTGTCTCCAATTTCTCAGCATTATCTTGCACTGTCAGGATCTTGTTTATTAAGAGCACAGACAAGGAACCACTTTTGCAGGTACTTTATGAACACAGATAAAATGTTCTACAAAGACAGGCATAAAATTAGCAGTGTCTTATCTGTGGCCCTCAGCAGAGTAGTGAGTGGATATGCATCATGTATTTTGCATTCCCATGAACTTTCACCCTTCTTCATCATGATTAAGGTATATTAACATAATATGAGAGAAGCTCTGTGCTGTTATTGTTACTTTGTACAGGAGTTATGCTACAGCCTTTGCTATAAATGTAGTAGCTTTATTCACTTCCTAGAGATCAGTCCATCTCCTTCCATTAAGATTAACTTTATGTATTTTTTTTAAAATAAGATGAGACAGAACATGCATTTGATTTAAGCTTCACACAATCCTCTGTTGTGTGTGTGTATCTGTCTGTGTATCATCATGATCTGGAGCCAAACTTTCTACTAATATAGCTGGATCTGATTGCTGAAAATTATAGGCATGTGATGTGATTGAAATCAAGCATTAGACGTTCACTGATCACTTAAGTTATACTCTCCAGTTTGATTGGACTATGCCTAGCAAAGGACACAGAGGAAAAAAAACATATTGCATTTGGCCACAAGCTGTAACAGACTGTATATGTAAATAACTAAAACGTGCATGGAAACTCACAGTCTGTATGTGGAAGAGGTGTCTGGGAAGCTTGAAATCTGTTCCCAGCAGCCCAAAGTCCAAATTTAAGAACAAATACAGCAAGAATATATAATAATTATTCTAACTACTTGGGAACCAAGTACCAAGCTATGATCCATTTGGTTACACATGTGTTTGAAGAATAATGTTTCCAAGACATTATTCTTGATGCATAACTCACAGCTGAGGCAAAGCAGGACAATTCCATGAAATCTCTTTTCCAGTGGATCCCTGATCCCTTCCATCCAGTAATGTGGCACACTATAAACATGGATTTTTGAAAAAAAAAAAAAACCAAACACATTCATATTCATCTCCTGTGTGGCTGCTGAATCCATCACTTCACCCAGGCTGTCTGCTGGTGAATGAAGTGGTTATCATGTTGTTGTGGTTTAACCTGGCAGGCAGCTAAACACCACATAGCTGTTTGCTCACTCCCCCGCAGTGGGATAGGAGAAAGAATAAAAAAAAAAGTAAAACTCATGGGCTGAGATAAAGACAAATTAATAGGACAGAAAAGGAAGGGAAAATAATAATAATAATAATGATAAAAGAATATACAAGACAAGTGATGCACAATGCAAATTCTCACCACCTGCTGACCAATGCCCAGCCAGTTCCTGAGCAGCAGCTGTGCCGCCCCCTGGCCAACTCCCACCATTTTTTTCTGTTCAGCATGACATAATATAGTATGGGATAACCCTCTGGAGAGTTTGGGTCAGCTGTCCCAGCTGTCTCCCCTCCCAGCTTCTTGTGCACCTCCAGCCTCCTTCCTGGCAGGGCAGTATAAGAAGCTGAAAAGTCCTTGACTTAGTGTAAGCACTGCTCAGCAACAACATTAGTGTGTTATCAACATTGTTCTCATCCTAAATCCAAAAATACAGCACCGTACCAGCTACTAGGAAGAAAATTAACTCTATCCCAGCCAAAACTAAGACATTTGTCTAATATTTAACTAATTATTTCTTTGACTATAAACCTTTCCTGAACAATGCTATCTCTTGAGAGAGACTGCACATTTGCCAGTGTGTGCCTGAATAAGGCATCTTTTATCTGATTTTGACTTTAAGACTACTGGAAGCCATTTACTTTGATTGATGCTGATGTGCTACGCCGTGAACAATAGTACTGAACAGGACTTTGAGACCTCAGAAAATAATGTTTTGTCACATCACCCTGGGAAATCTGTTTTGAAAAAAAAAAAAAAGACCCAAAACAAAGCCAAGCCCCTCTGCCCCCCAAAACAAAGAAATATGACCTTTTATCATGTTGTTCTGGTAGATCAGCTGGTATCAGGAAAACCTGTGTAATTAGTTTGTCTTGTAATAATCAAACTGACCCTCCCTTCTAGTGTTGTTGCTGTGTTATTTTGGGGGATAGTCACTGTGTACTCATTGTGTAACAGATCTTTTTTACAGTGGCAAACAGATGATTTATCTTCCTTTTATTTTAAGGGCTGCAGTAGATTTGAAGGCTGATTTATTTTGTCTGTATTAATATGGGCAACATCACTTGGTCTAATGATTAAGTATTCATGTCTGGATATAAATTACTTTCTTTGCTCTAGATAATAACAGATTATTTTTCACCCAGATATATGTGAATTATGAAAGATAGTTATTTCTTAAATCTCTAGCATATCTTGCTATGAAAGGGTTTATGCATTTAATTCTCCTGGTTCAGGGAAGAAGTGATCTTTTAAGACAAACTAGGATGAATGTATAGCTGCTGTCAGAAATCTTTTTCCATTTTACACATTCTTTAGAAGAAAGAGAAAAATGACACAAAGACAGAATATTTCTTTTGCCTGGTTTTCTTAAAAGTTAAATTCAAGTGGATACACAGAAGTATTTGGAAACCAGAATATCTATTTGCTCAGCCAGGTTATTTCATTCTGCTGTATGCAGTATCCAACCCTTCAACAAGCAGATGAATCTTCCCTCCCCTGAGCTGTCTGGTGAGCTAGCCTTGTTGATGGGCTCTGAACTAGACTTCAGAAAGATGAGAGTTCAATTCTGCGTTGAACTGTGTTAAAACTCTGTAGATTTGAACAGTTCTTGTAGTCTCTATAGCCAGTTCTCATATGTATAAATTAGGGTAACAACTCTATCCTGTCATGTGGAGAACTTTTCTACTGCTCTTTAAGATGAGGAGAATGGTATCTAGTAACCAAGCTGACTTGATCTCCTTTGATTGTAAAGGAAACCAGAAGTGACTTAAGTATAGATACCTCTGCTGTGGGCAAGTATGTTTAATCAGGTGCATTTTACCCACAGTTAAGGTCTGGATGGATGGCTGGATGCTGTCAGCCAGTTCAATACATTACTTTTAGAAACTGATTTTCTTCAGTAACAGCTGATGAAATCTGCTCCTTCTACTTTGATTCTCTTTATAATGTATCTCCTCAGGTAGGCAGGAAGAACTACCAGTCTTTTGCTTACCTGAGAATTTGCACAAGTTCAGTCACATAGTATATGCAACCTATGCACTCCAGTGTAGTATGTGCTATTGCACACTGATATATTTACCTCATCAATGTATGTTTGGCCAAGCACCTTCCTCCAATTTATTGGCATTTCTGGAAACCAAGATGACATCATCTTCACATTTTACAAGTAAAATAGAGAATCAGGGATCTTTGCGCAGGCAACAACAACCTCCTAAAATCCATTGCTTTCTCTTCAATTTAGGATTTTTTCTCTCGCGTACCATGATGTAGCTAATCTTAATATGGCCTACTGGTTCTCGAATTGAAAAAAGGTCATTATGGAGTGCAAACGCTGTTGGTAACATACTGCTATATTAAACTTCCAGATGTCAGCTTTGGCAGAGGAAGCTATCAACAATTCATGACATTGTAAAAATATTTTTCTTGCCGATCCATTTACGATGAAGTATTATGTTGCTCTCTTGACAGGTAATGCAATATTATGTTAAGTATAAATCAAAAATACGGATATACTTGCTGGAATTACGATGGCCACTAATGGCATTTTGGGAAGAAAAAGCAAATTCGAAGTCTGACTAATGTCTCTGGTTACTCCTGCCCGGCCTTTCTGAGGTGCTCTGGAGTCTGCAGTAAGAGTAGAGCTTCAAGGGAGCAAATGTTTGTGCTTGTTGGGTAACTCAGCTGCAGACACCCTCCTACACATTTGTTCTTCCTTTTTAAGGAGACTAATTGGAACTCTGGTATGGTAAGACCACTGACCCTCCTCCAACAATGAAATTCAGTGCTTGCCCAGGGTGGGAGTCTGATTCTGAAGGTACAGCAGCCCACCCACCCAAACTCAGCTTGGTGCCCTAGCACAATAATCTCTCCCAGGCAGAAGTTAGTGGTGATGCTACTCAAAACATTATCAGCCACAATTTGTTCCAGACTGATTTTTCTTTGCCAGTGGAAAAGAGAGTATGTACTACATAAACAGATCTATCTTTAAGCAAATGTAACCTTCTAAGAGGAACTTGTTAACAGCTAACCAGCAGTTTTCTGATGCTATTTGCTTTTAGATGGATACCCATAATTAGAATGGAGAGATCTTTTTCAGGCCTAATCATTCCATAAGAAATGAAAAAGTACAGTTAAAAAATGATGAATATTTCTTGGGAACAGACTAAAAAGGGTTTTGATCTGTAATATTTAAACTTGGTGATTCATGATAGGAGAATACTTAAACTGCATAAAATGTACTCATCTTTTGAACTTGTTTTGCTAGCATCTCAAATGATGGATTCAAACATCTTCATAATCCACTAGTTTATTTAAATCTTTTCTCAGTTTTTTGGAAGTACTATTATCTCATTAGCTTATTTTTTATTATGTGTAGTGTATTAAAAAGAGTGTGTTCTGTTGACATTAAGCTCTGAAAAAGTAATATATGAGACTGAAAAAAACAATAGTTGGAATTAATTATAAACGTAGACATGATAGAGGACTCTCTGCCAGTGTATATTGGCATAGTCCCACTGAGGTCAATAGAGTAAGACCAATTTACAACAGCAGAGGAGCTGACTTAACAGGTGTTGGAAAAAGATGTGCTGGGATTTTCGCAAATGTGGAGAGAGAGACAGGGCACTGAGAACAGCAGACTGCTTGTTATTGTATTTGTATGTATGGTATTAACCTTCACACCTGTTTGTGTAAACACTGCAACAGTAACTATTTTTTTTTTTTAACATGTGCTGGAAAGGTGCAAAATTGCAAGGATATCAGCTGAGGGATTTTGCATGAATACAAAGCTTGTTGAAACCCAATCATGGCATCTCATAAAATGGTAAAGCTCTTCTTTTTGAACATCAGAGAAGTATATCAAAATGTACCTCCTGATGCTACAGAAGCTGGTTAAACAGATTCAACAGTTATCCTGTAATAAGCTTTGAAAAAATATCTATGCATAAACGAGGAAATGAGGCAGAATATTTCAAATCATGGGAACCTTTCTAAAATTACATAGAGTGAACAAATAGTAAGGAGGTCTAGTTCTTACCTCCCTTTCATTTTACTTTGGTGTACGTCCACTGACTTCAGTGGCAATGTGCTGGATTTACACCATGTAAGGGTAACTCAAAACAGACATTGTAAGGGCAAAATGACAGAGAGATTGTTTCTGATAAATTGCAGGAGAGCAGTAGAGAATAATTGGATAGTGTCTTTTAAATATTAGTAGAAAAATAGGGCTGATTTTTGTTCCACTCTGTGAGTCAGAATGCCTTTTCCTCACACTTTACAATCTGACTACAAGGAAACCTACTTAGAGCAGAGTTTTTGGTGAAGAGACTATTTTTATAATGCAATGATTCATTCCTCCTGTTTCATAGAAAATGTTATTTTGTGCTATGCAAGGGACTCAGTGTGGAAGTCTGGCTGCCAAAACTACCTATAGAAAATAGAGACTTCCTATCCAGCAGTAGAAGAAGAACTTGTCCTACAGCCAAACTCCAGACTCCTTTACTGGAAAGAAAAACTTTGAAAAACACTGTGCATTAAAAATCAACTTTGAAAATTAGCTATTCTTATTTATTTTATTCTTCTTTTCCTTCAAGCATGAATGACACTGGCATAAGTCCAAAGACTTAATTTGCTGTTAGAGGAATCTCTCTACTTTCTTTCCTCCTGTAGCTATGTGAACACAGAACTGGAGATGATGCCTGGAGTGACTGATCTGGTCCTCTGATGTTCCAGACAGTTGCACAGAAGCCATTTTAGTTATTTCAGAAGTGAGGGTTCAATGGGATATAGCTATGTTGAGGGTGAGGATGATGCTGTCTGTCATGGGACTAGGAGGGGTAGAGAGAAGACTGTGAGAAGGGTGAGGTGGAGGGCCCACGGGGAGACTACAGAGGGAGAATGATGGGCAATTAAGGTCTCTGCACCGGAGATAACCAGTCCCTGCTGTTCCATTTCTGTGGAAGCAACAAGCCAGACTTGACATGCAAGAAAGAGGTGGACAATCTAAAGCTGATCATGCATCTATATAATTTCCCCCTTTTCAGCATGTAAAGACTAATATCCCTCTTGGTTATCAAGGTCTCCATCCGGCAGAAATCCATGGGGCTTAGCTGTGCAATCATCAGAGGAGTTTGCTCCATTAACTTGTTTGAGTCTTCACCATGCATTGAGAAAGAAATTAGTATGATCCCACAAACAGAAGTCCCTGAGTTTTAGTAGGGAGAACCTAGACTCCGGAATAATTGTTGTGAAGAATATAACACACAAATGGGACCAGATAGGGAAAGAGTACAAAAAGGAATGTCTCTATATGGGTGCATATAGTTGTCCATAAAAAGATAGTTCGTTAGCCTTGATAAAACCAGCTGCAACTCCCAGATTTCAGCTAGCTGAAGACATGGCCCTGTTAATTTACATTCATAAGGGTGACCATATGTACAGCCTTTCTGCCATTTTGCATTTCTCTGATGTACCACAGCAATACATCATCAAAATACCATTCCTCTGATAATGTATTGCTGTGTTATGCTGTTAAAGTGACTTTGCTTGATGACACACTCAAGTAATACATCTTTAGACAGATGAACTGTAACAGCAGTGGCCTCTCTGTCTGTCACATGCAAGGGAGTATGGGGAAATAAAAGATGTAGTGGCAGGGGCTAGTGAGAAACAGGAGGCAGAGCATGTACCAGGCTGTATGGAACATCAAGCACACTTACCAGGAAATACATAGGAAGTCACTTAAAGGACAATTCAAATGGACTTGTCATGGGGCCTCAGAAAGCGTGTGGGTAGTGCTTATCTCTGGTGCAGTAGCCTTAGCAAAGTCAACAGCAAGAAGCACCATGAGAAAATTCAGAGTATATTAAAATGATGGCTATGAAGAATATTCCATGGGGATGCAAAACACTGGATTCTCTTAAGATCAAGCTAATGCATTCAAGCTACAGCCCAGGAGACCCAACTTCACATCTGGCTCAGATAAAATGAGTTTGGCATTGCAGACCCATTCCTCCAGTGAGTTTGTCTTCATTCAACTGTTCTGCAGTACAGTAGTTCAGAGCAATTAGAAAGTTGTGCGCAGGATCAAAGGCACTACCTGCTGCTGAGTTTCTGAGTGTGAGCAGAGACGTGTGGGAGAAACTTAGCTTAGAGTCAGGAGCTCCTGCAAAAGAACATGCATAAATGATAATACAGCAAAACACACTGAGATGCTCCCTTCTCCCTTTACTGAAAATAAACAAAACAAAATTCAGGGAGAGGAGGCATGCAATTCAATTCAAAGGCATATCCTTTTTTAAACATTGCTTAAAGAGTAATGTCTTTCATTGAAAACTGGATAACTCACCATTGTAATTCATTGCTACAGGAAGGTGGTTCGTCAATACCACTGGGTAGCTTTGTAGATTTAGGAATAGAGCTGGATCGTGCCATGAACACAAACAGCAATGGTATTACAACAGCAAGAGTACAACTATGAGTACAACTATCCAATCCTATTTTTAAGGTATAGTGTGACCCACTAAGGTTAGACAAAATTGTCCTGTAAAATATCACACCACACAATCAGGTTCACTATAATAATTTTGCACTCTTTTCTGAAGCAGCTGCATTGACAACTGTTACAGCGACTTGCTCCAGCTTGTCCATTGATCTGTTCCTAGGTGACAATTTCTTTGTGCCTACAAATAAATACAGGCAAGCTGCAAAAAATGCCTAAAGTACAAACTAAGCAATGCTAAACTTAGAGAATCAGGCTTTCACTATCTGTTTTCTCTTCACGTATAATAAAGCGAGGTAACATGACTAATAAATAATAAATGAACTTAGGTCTTATGTAGCACCTCTTATCAGAGAGCTCTGAACACACTGAAGGGAATACATAAATTAATTCTTGTAGTATGCCATTGGGACAGATGTGTTTGACTGTACACATTTCACAGCTTGCTAAATTATTTTGTGCTTTTCCAATTAGCGTAGTCCATAGTGTCCACAATCACAGAGCAATCCCCTGCAGTTCTAGATGCCCTGTAAGCTCTGTGGTCCCTGCAAGCCGAGTGTACAATCTGAGTATAAGGCAAATGACAAGAATTGTGCACAGGCAGGTGGGAAGAAAAATAAGCAATAGGGGGGTGGGCAGGGATTTCTGCACTTGTATTGCCCAGCTAATTCCAAGCTTTCTGTAGGCATGCAGAACTTATGGTTATGGTTTTCATCAGCACTCAACAACATAGTTATGGATCAGGAAAGTCAAGAGCATTTTTATTTCCATTGCAAATTGCTATTTTATTTTATTAATTTATTTTCCCCCACAAAACCCTGAAGTAAGGGAATGATTTTTATTCAAGAGGCAGTTGAAGAAACTCCTGGAGAAGATACCTCATTCCTTGCAGCTTTACTTTTGATAGGCCATGACCGTAAGTGAAGTATATCTGCCATTATGTATCACAGTTCAGAAACTCTTGCTGTACAACTTTCCAGCTTCAAAAGCACAAACAAGCAAAAAATTGGTGCTGCAGAAGATATAACCTATTTAGTGATTTTTCCAGCTGACACTAATGAGTCCATAGAGAATGTGTGAAACTCCACTAAGACTACATTTTTGTTGCAAGTCTTTCTCTCCAGCTCAAACCTTTCAGTAACCCCCAAAACTTATTTTCAAATAATTTTCTTAAGGATTTTCCTAAAAAGACAACTTTCCATCATCCACATATTAATATTTTTTTTGTGGGTCACACCCTTTTGCTTTTTTTGAAAGTATGTAAAAGGCTGTAGTGAAATATAGGGTGCTGAACACTTGAAAATCTAGCCCCAACTATTTTGCTGTAGGTCACATAACAAGACTGTCACTTACTGTAACTTTGAGACAGTTCATTGCTTATTTTTCATAAAGTTGGGACAGAGCAAACTCCACATCACAGCAGGACACATTTGAAAAGACAAAGAACAGGGGACATTTATTTCTAAATCCTCACTTGCTATTATAACTTGTCATAGTCTGCGTCATGTAGAAAATGTGAACGAGAAGTTCAGTGAGTTCAGTGAAGCAAGTTATAAAGATTCCTTAAAAATATTTTCTATTTCTATGGCCAGTAAAAAGACAGAGGCTTGAAAGCTTTGCAGTCTTAAGCCCCTGTCTCCAGCCCTATTCCCCCATTTCAGGTTAAAACACAGCCTGCAATCTTGTAAAGATATTTTAGTGTTTTCTTTTGTCTGTTGGAATTCATTAATACTTTCCTTTGTACTAGGCTTATAGGAATTTTTTCCCATTTTTCACAAGGTAGTTTCCATGATGGCCATAAAGCTAGAATTATTTTTACTAGTGAATTATTTGCAAAATACAAATACATATGGAAAAATAAACACCAATGACTATGACTGAAAAGCCACTTCAATAGGCCAGGAACCAAGAAAATGCATAACCATGGCCTAACCTCTTTTTAGGGAAGAATTTAAGTGAGTGCATAACTTTTTTCATCTATCTAAATGCTCTTTTTCTGAATCAGACAAAGGTCACCCAGAGAGGATTAAACTGCTATTTACATAGTGTAAAATCAGGCGGTTTATACTTAGGCCAAACTCTTACAGCATAGTGTTCAGTAATTCTCCACTCCTCAAAATGTAAAGTGGGTATAATTAAGGGTGTAAGTAAAATCTATTCAATTTCTTCATCCACTTGCATATGAATAAATGAAAGTATAAATAATTCTGAAATAAAATTGTATTTATAGCAAATAAATAAAACCATTATTATAATACTGAATCTCGGTTGTATTCTGCATCCATATTTACTGTCTTATAAAACATAGTGTTATTGAATACCTCTATTTTTATTCATTTGTAATGCTGCAGTTAGGGTCGTATATGTCTTCCATGTTATTATCTTATTGAATAATTTATGCACACACAAGTACCTATAATCATTTTAGATGCTCTGAGGTACCCTCCCTCAGCCTGTCCAGAAGAGCAAAGGTCTCCCAACAGTCCCATAGGCTACCCACCAACTTCCTCTGCTTCTCTTGTACAACCCAAGGTATTTGACATGGAGCTAGACGTCAAGAGGCTTAAAAGTCAATGAAGTAGGCATACAGCCAAAAAAACCCCACGTAGGTTGTCTCTGAAGTCAGAGATAAAAGTCAGCTTTTCTGGAAGCTGATTTATCTCACCCAGGGGGACCATTTTAGGACACAATGAATTGCCCTCTAGAAGTGTTTGTCTTTGACCGCAGAAGGCTATCTGAAACACTAAGAATATTTGTACGCTGTTGGTATGGAAATAGTTTGCTTCCCTTACAACTAGTTCTAAAGGAAAACTGGCTTGTTTTAACTGTGAACGTCACAACCTTAGCACATTACTAATGTCTGCTATGTTCAGATTCTAACATCACACCCTCTTTGCTGTACTGTCTCTATGCTTTCTGGGAACTATGTGGCACCTTTATATCTGGAGTGGATATTTCATCTCTCCTTGAAATTTGCAGTACACAAAATAGGTGGGAGAGAAATTCAGATTTTACCTAACTCACCACACTCAAGGTGTTGCATTGCTGTCTGACTATCTTGTCCAAGTAAATGTGATGGCAAAGGGCTATGATAAAATTGCTGCATCTCTTCCTATCTCTTCACCTTAAGAGTTGCTTGGGAAAGGAGTCCGCCACAGAAGGGATGTTCTGTGGACAGCTGGTGGAGCAAAGGGTAGATAAATAGAAAAGACTTACGGGCATGATCAAAGCATATTTTTTCATATGTTGCATTATTTCTTTTGACAATTATGTCTTTTGACAATTATTTCTTTATAAAAAAGCAGTTATGTTATAAAGCAGAGAATATATATAATTATATATTATTATAATATATGCGATTACAAGACAGTACAGAAGTCCAAGCCAATGAACTCTGTCAAATGCATTCAGGAGAAAGTGAAAGTTATCATGAATTTAAATAATGGTTTCCGTCACAGAGGGCAAAGATTACATAAAAAAAGAAGGAAACTACAAAACATTTTTACTAGAAAAAAAGAAAGAAGGAACCCAAATTTTTATATAATGTTTTGTGCAGTATGAGAAGTAGCAGAATTTGATCTTTTTTCAAGGTGTCCCTTGAGAGCTGGGACAGAAGTAGGTGCAATAGATCGTCTGGGCTTAGTTTCTAACACTCTGCAAAAATACCGTGCAAAGCTGTTGAGTTAGCTAAAGCACCTATTAGAGAGGGGAACAGTTAGAGGAAAGTACTGGTACAAAACCTCAGTTATAGTGAGACAGCAAAGCAAGGCACAGGCAAACATCAAAAGGTCAGTTCAGCTTCTTGTGACCAGCAAGATTTAACATTTAAAATAGTGCATGAAAACTACTGCAGGAAAGAGAAAGCAGTTGGTTGTACCAGCATATTACTACTGGTATAATTTTACTTTAAGAGTTAGTTATATAAACAGGCTGTTTTCTTGTTTATCTACTTTGTTTTCTTTTCTTCTCTTTAACTAAAAAAAAAAAAAAAAAAGTTTATTGGCCACCTGATTCACATTTGGTGAAAAAAAGAAAATATGCCTACTTGAGCATTGGAATGTTTAGTATAACAGTGCCAGGATTCTGTTTTGGGGTTTTTTTTGTTGTTTGTTTGTTTTTTTTAATAGGTTTTGGGAGAGTTTTTTCATAGTGACCTCCATACATTTGACTTTTAACTAAGTGCCGGCAGAACCCTTCTGACAGTCCTACAATGTTGCTGTAGGCTGCTGAGGGGCACCCTCTGCTTTGGTGGTGGCATGGGGAGACCTGGTGGTTTGATGCTGATGTGTTTTTTACTCACAAATGCTCTGAATTTCTGAAACTGAGCAATCGGAAGAAATGGAACCAATCACATTGTCTGTAACACTGTATATGAATATATATTTATATACACAATAGCGCAGTATTTTCTCATCTAATCTTTCCTCAGCATTCCCTGTTCTTCCTTTAGGTTCTTTTTTTTTTTGCTTTAATAGCTCAGCTATTATCTTTTCAGATGTGGCCCATTAATTCTTCTGTATGAATTCATGCAGTCAGCTCTCCCCTGCTAATGACCAGAGAGGAATAATGGCTAATGCCCATGGAGAAGGTTATGTACTGTTTTAGCTGCTTCTTGATTTATTGAAATCTCTCTGTACATTTCTGCATTTTCATTTTTTTAGAGAATCTGAGAAAAGAAAGCATTTCAGAAGTCATCCAAGATAACAGTCCATTTCTGGTCACTGAGAAAACATGGATGTTCTGGGAAGGGGGAGTGGAGAGGTTGAGAAAGAAAAAAAAAGAATACTTATCTACTGCACTTACAATACTGGAACAAGAAATTGTCAGTAAATACATTAAAAACTAGAAAAAATGAAGTCATTTTCCTTACACCCCATGCTTTAATGACAGAACTTACTAGGAGTGGGTATTGTGGGTTGTGAAAGAACATGAATTAACAAAACCAAACAAACAAAATGTTATACATTTTCCTAAGGCTACCAAAGACTGAATCAGCTTCCAGTTTAAGAACTCCCTAAGCTACTGCTTACCAGAAACTGTGAGGGTCATAACTAAAGCTTTTCCTTACCCTTACACTCACTATTAAACATCAGCTAACACTCACCATCAGGTTAGGTGGATCCTTGGTCCCATCCAGTTATACTCTTGTGATGCTGAAACAATCTGCAGAGTACTGACCATGTGTGGCGGTTTAGCCCCAGCCGGCAACTCAGCACCACGCAGGTGCTCGCTCACTCTCTCCCCAGTGGGATGGGGGAGAGAATCACAAGAGTAAAAGAGAAAATTTGTGGGTTGAGAAAAGAATAGTTTAATAGGTAAAGCAAAAGCTGTACATGCAAGCAGAGCAAAACAAGGAATTCATTCACTACTTCCCATGGGCAGGCAGGTGTTCAGCCATCCCCAGGAAAGCAGGGCTCCATCACGTGTAACAGTTACTTGCGAAGACAAATGCCATAACTCTGCACGTCCCCCACTTCCTTCTGCTTCCCCCAGCTTTATTTGCTGAGCATATTTCTTTGGCCAGTTTGGATCAGCTGTCTTGGTTGTGCCCTCTCCCCTCCCAAGGTCTTGTGCCCCTGGCAGAACATGGGAAGCTGGAAAAGTCCTTGACTAGTATAAGCACTATGTAGGGACACTTAACACCTACTTAAGAACAACTAAAACATCAGTGTACCATCAACACTATTCTCATACCAAAACCAAAACACAGTATACCTGCTACACTGAAGAAAATTTACTCTATTCCAGCCAAAACCAGGACTCCATGAAATAAAACTGGTCAATGGGCAAACAAGAACAAGACAAGACAAATATAAAAGATTTAGGAAAGTATTAAATTAAGAAATTAATTTAATAAGAAATTATTAAAAAGAATTAAGAAATAGTTAAAAATTCTTGCTCACATTTCATTACCATTGGGGTGGGGGTTCTGTGGTTTTGATTCAAATTCTGTTCCTTAAGCACTGTGGAAATAATATTTTTAATTTTCATCCTTCCATTGCTGGATAGTGTTATTATCCATTTTTAAAAGATTTCAGGTTCTACATCTGAACTCTGCTGCAGGCCATCTGGGAAGGAAAAATATTCTGTCTTATACCTATCTTGCAAAGTGTTTTCAAATCCTTGAGTTAAATTAATGAATGCAGAGGATGTCATCATATATTGATGTTTCACCTTTTTGAGAATCTGACCTCGACTGTCATATTTATAAATAAATATCACAAATGACCATTTCAGAACAGAAGGTAGAAGCTGAGAATTAATAAGAGCTTCCTGAAAAGTCAGACAACACATAAACTACAGACAAACAAGAGAACGACTTTTTTTTTCACTACATCAAAAAATTGTTTAGAGTTCCCAATACTGGCACAGCTTTGTTTTGTGAAAGCCATGAAATTACTAGGCCACTGGAAGAGGCTGATGACGAAAAAGGTCCAGCTGCCTTTGTGAGTGACATATCAGGTTATTTTTCCTTTGAAAAATACAGATTCAGATCTTTTATATTGTTTCCTTTTATAGTTTTGGCCATCAGAGTAATTTTTAGTTCAAACAGGCAACATAACTGTGCAACGTATCAGTGTAACTTTTAAGAAGCATATCTACAGAGGATTTTAGTGGCAATTTCACTGACTTCAAAACTCTTCTCAGCATACAATTTTTTCAGTTGTCTTGAATATAAGAGGATTCTCTGTTCATCTTTTCCACATCCTTGGACCTCTGCTTTATATGCAGTTGTCAGAAGACATGTTAGGAGCTAAGCTTTCTATATGATCCAGTTTTTTGGTGGACAAGATTTTAGCCAAAATAGTCCATTGAAGGTAAAAATATATTTGGCTAAAATCTGTCTTCAGAAATGTTGGATACAAGCAAAATAAACTACAGGTTTGGATTTATTGTGTGTGTGATTTATTTTTTTTTTTGTAGTAATTCAATCTGCAAATCAGTCTAATCTTTAAGTTTTAAACAAGAAATTGCTAAGAAAAATTTTAAAAAGCATCTAGCAAGATGTTTTCTTTAGGTAATATTGCTTATAGCAAGGAAGCAAAGGAATCCTATTTACTATTTAGCCCAGCTAAACCTGAGATAAATCTTGCCCTTCCCAAACTCTTGTCTCTTCCTTCTTTCATCAATGCAGCCAACTTAATTTCTTTCATATGACCCACCAAAGGAGAACCAAAGTAGAACTGAAGTAACTTCTTGTTGAATAAGGGCTAGAAATTGCCATTGAATGTTTTCTGTATTTCCCCTGCCACAATAGTTGAAGTTGTGATACAACAAGGCAAAATGAAACCTGAAAACCCAAACCAACAACAAAAAAAAAAAAAAAAAAAAAAGGGAATGTAGAGGATTTTTTTTTTTTTCAACAAAAAGGGCCCTTCCAGAGTAGCCCAAATGACTCAAGAATTAACAAATATTCTTTCAGCCAAAAATTTTAAAAATGGGATGAATTTGTGTTCTGTTCTGCCAGAGCATTTAAATTCTTCTGCCGTGTTTCTCTGGCAAGGTTTACAAGGGCCCTTTTATGACGGTGTGTTGGAAAAGCATCTTCTGTGTCCTGTAGTCTAGTGAGAGGGGCAGTCTAGAGAAAGGAGACCTAAATCTCCTCTTCCAGAGTTCAGTTGTTAAGCTGTCACTGGTCATAATCACCTCTTTTACATCTAGCTCAAAGGTAGACCCCTACACATAGGTGTCTGAGTGTGGAGCTGAACTACCTCCCCTCAAATTCAAGTCAGATGAATCCCAGCCCAGAAGTATCTGCTTACCAGTGTAAATGTCCTTTTTCAATTGCCTAAGTATATCTGATTTTCACTTCACTCAGATAAAGTGTTTGTAATGTATGAAGTCTTAGGGTGTGACTCATGCTTAATGTATTTGCCTAAACTTAAGCATTTAGTGCTATTTTAACTGTTCTAGGATATTTTGCTTGATCTCTAACAACTGGTCCAGAAGGATGTGGGTCTCCTGTAGGTCCTGCATCCTGAGCTGTTACTAACATTGGGATGGCAAACGGTGGAGAAGATTAATTGCATCTCAAAAGTATTACTGCTTTACTCAGTGTAATATTAAAAATAAAAACCCAAACAAAAAAAGACCCCCCGAACCCAACCCAACCAACCAACCAAAAAAAAAAACCCAAACCCAACCCAAAAGAAAACCATGTTACCTAAGAAGTACCTAATTGAACTAAACTGCACCAAATATTGAAAAGACTCAAACCCTATCCTGCCTGGGAGCATCAGTCAGACTGCTCTTAGCTAGCTTCATTGTTCTGAAACACTGTAATGCACTAAGAAAAGCAGCTTTTCACTTGCATCAGTCCATAAATAAATGTCTTCACTTGAAAAGTCAGGTTTTGGCTCCTGCTGCATTGTGTGATTCTCAAAGTAGCAGGGAAGCATAAAAGTCTTCTGGTGCTGGTCAGGACCTTGCTCAGCTCCTGCTTAACATTATACCAGTCTAAATGTTACTGTATTTTCTCCACTTTTTATGTTCCTGGTCTTTAGATTTTTAACACTGAACTTTGACCAGAATCCACACCACTCCCAGGGCTGGCAGTGTAAGCCTGGTGTATACCTTTACCTCTGGTGTATGCTTTACCTCTATAATCATCTGCAAGCTACAGGGTCATTCTTAGTGGGTCTTTTTAATGTCTCCATTACATTTCAAGGAGGTGAGGGGGTTAAGTACACCTTGATGCAATTGAGAATCAGACATATTCTTTTTTCTATAACAAATTGTCTAAATTATAGAAGTGGGAGAACAGATAATTATTTATCAAAAGGATAATTAGGTCTAGGAAGAACACACTGCGCCATCTTAATGACAAAGCAGGTAATGCTGTTTTAACCATTTTAATTTATGAAGAAATTGGCTTTGTGAACATTTGACAAAATAATATATCTTTGTGCAATTTCAGGTTTGTTAAGTGGGTCTCTTAATTGCAGGTTGAGAGGAGCACAAACTGTCTGTATCCATGTTTAACTAGAAGCAGACTTAATGAGCATTCAAAAAATGACTGCGTAAGGAAACTATTATGTATTTATGTGGATATTTTCATTTGTACTTCTCTGTCACCTATACTCTCTCTGGTTGGCTGCTATGATGTGACTTGGCTTTCCCCTGTACTACATTCACTGAAGTACTGGATATATCGGTATATGGATACAGAAACTATTTTAAATCTTATATTCAAATCAAAAGAAAAAATAATAATAAAAAAAAGCACTAGTAAGGGAGACAGAAAATTCTCTAAGTTTGATGTATTCAGAGCAACAGCTTACTGGAAAATATGCTTTAGTAAAATTCAAATTAGGAGGCTGAATACAGAGTGAATGAACAGAGTTCTTTGACTTGTAATGGGATCCTTCTGGCCCTAAAAACTAAGGATTAAAAAGTCACCAATACTTGAAAGAGCCTCCACAGAGCTAGATGTGCAGGTGTTTAGTAGCTAAAAGGTGGTCTGCTTTTTAAAGACCTTTTCTCTAAATGTGTAGCCTGAGCTTATTAGGATGTTCAGTTTGATTTGAATCTGCTCAGTTCTTTTTTAATACCTCAATAAGGACAAAGCCCACCTAAGAATGTTGTTCAGATTTCAGTGTTGAGAGCTTTTAAAAATTGCATGCATAAGATCTTTGGATACAGAAGATTTCAATCCTGAAACTGGAGAAGTGACTTATAATAAAGACAAATGAAATAACACAGCTTGCTCCTTAAAGTTAGATTGCAAATCTGTGACATGGATTTTGACATGGTTATTTATATCCCAAGAGCTTGCTCTTTGCAAACTATTCCAATGAAGGAGAAAAAAAAAAAAAAGGAGCTATAAAAAGAATAAAGCATTTGGACACAACAGTGTTGAAATGTGTGGAGAAACTGGGAGATAAATCCTTGAGGACCACAACAACAGCCATAGAAAGAGAATATCTCAAGTTGGAAGAGACCCATAAAGATCATCAAGTCCAACTCCCTGTCCCTCACAGGACTACCTAAATCTAAACTATATCTCTAAAAGCATCATCCAGAAAGTGTTCTTCCTCTCTCTGATATAGTTTGGATCATGATCCAGTATTCAGGTAAAGTGGGTTGCAGTAAGTGTCTGTATCCAAGCTGACAAATCCTGTGCATTGGTTCTGGCCCCTGGGAAATCCAGGGTGGACTGAGCACATCTTTATTCACAATATTCAGAATTCATCTTCAGGAAGGTTGTACGATTGCTGAGAAAAACGGGAGTAGACAGAAGTGGTGTGTATATTTCTGCACATCTTTCTGCCTTCAGTAAGTCACAGCTACAGAAGCCTATAGTAGGGGAGAGAGAATAAAAAAGAGAAATGAAAAAAAATGTGTTGGGGAAAAAGGCAGAAAAGTTGAGATACAGAGAAAAAGAAACAGTGAAGCAGATATGTAAGTTAAAGAAACTGGGTTAGAGAAAGGCTAGTATGTGCAAGCTAAGGACAGAAAGGAAATGTGATTACCCAAAAGAAGAAAAGTGGAAAAAGCATGCTGTAAGTCAGGGAGGCATAAAAAAGGTTTAGATAAAGACCCACCTGCAGAGGCAACCACACACACATCACTGGGGGGACATGTTACCTGTAAACAGAGATTAAAAGCACCTCAAAGGTGTGAGAAGAAAACTTCCTTGCCTTTCTCTATCACAGAAAAATTGGCAAAAAATACCTGAAGAATGCTAATAAGATAATGGTGACTGAAAGTCAGAAATACAACCAGGCTTAGAAAACATGTTTATATCATTTGACATTAGCATCAGGAAAGTGTCTATGAAAGTGATAGAGAACCCATGTAGTACCCTGTAAAATGCCTGCTTCATCCTACTCACTGTCCCAGCTGGTGTTTTTTTATCTAATTCCAGTGCTGGTTGTGGTGAGTACAGCTTCATATTTCTAACATACATTATACTACCAGGAAATAAAGCAGCCATTGCTTAGATGTATAGCTGCAGATGGCACAAGTTTCAGTGTCATCCTTTAAATTACTGTAAAAATAGGGGGAACTAGCTGTTGTACAAATAAATGCTAGCTTAGAAGGTATCATGGGGCTCTAGTGATCAGTAGTAGCCTTTTAATCTCTGGGTAACATAGTTCAATACCAGTTCAAGTGAGTAGTAGCAAAGGAGTCTCCCTTCTGAAAGCTCTGTGGCCTGTGTGACTGAAATTGGTGGTTTCAGCCCACATCCCTGTAGACGTGTTGCCACGGTTAGGAAACATCAATGTCATAGCTGAACTGTCACGAGAACATGTCATTCATATGCTTTGGAAATAAAAATATTAGAGATTTATGAAGGGAATTGTGGCAGTGGTGGCTGAGACCTCAGGGCAAGATGCCAACACATCTGTATTTTAAATTCCAGACACTGAATGGCATCAACAGCTTATGTAACTGAGGTCACAAACACACGCAAAAGAGTCACTTGTTACCCCTCAAGGTGAGAAATCTTCACAACATAGTTTATTACTATCCTAATGAAACCCATCCCATTGCTATTAAGTGGAAATGAAAGGTGCATTATAATATTAGCAGAAATTAATGGACTTACTGCTTTTTTTTTTTCCTGTGAATTTCTATGATTTGCACAGTCTGACTATAGTGTTCTTATATCTGCTGAAATGGTTGAATGGATTGTAATTCAATGCATTGAAGGCATGTTATTGTTATTTATATGGTACCATAGGCATGCCGCTTCTACTCTTGACATTTTTACCCCAAAGAGCTTTTACTTTAAATAAGACACAACATGCCAGGGGATACTTAGAGCAGTGTTGGCTAATGGAGGATGGTGGAGATTCACAATGAACAGAGGAGGTCTGACCGTCTTTGCAGACTGTTTATTGTATACCTTTATTGTGATTTGGCTTTGATGGTTCCAATTAAAAAAGAAAATAAAAGAACAAGGACAGTTCTGTTCCCAATCCTTGCTTGTATGACTGTTTGAGTGAAGAGGCAAACCTGTGATGCCTCTGTGCATATATTTACACTGCATCTCCTCTGTTAACATTCCTCACCTGATTTAGTGGTTTTACTGTAATCATTGTATGTAGCAAGAAGAAAAGGGATTTGATAATGTTTTATTTGCACTGCAGAGCTGGCCCTAGACAGAAAAGCAAACCCATAGCTTGGCTGTGATCTTGAATTACTGAGGAAGTAAAATTTAACAGAATAAAATGGGGAAGAATGGGGAAGAAATTTGTCTCATAACCATTGAATTTGGGGACAAAGGAGAAATACCTATTGGAAGTAACATATCAGCAAAAATAGCAATCGGCAAACAAAAAGCAACCTTCTTTAATAAGTGCCGACTTCTGTAATAATCATGGACAGGAGGGAGTTATGACTGAGGAAAGATATAGTAAAATACCCTGAGTGGACTACTGAGAGAGAGGATTCTTGTGTCTCGCTGCCCTATATCCTTCTGGAAATAGTTTATGCTCTTATTTCTTCTTTCATCAGATATACTGAGCATCTTAATTTGTTATTAAAGTTATTGGTGGGATTTTTATCACATTTTAGAAATTGAATCTTTCTTGCCACTGGAAATTAATATAAAAATTAATAAAACCAAAATGGTAATGAAAAAAAAAAAGGGAAAATGAGACTAAATACTCATCATTTTTATTAGTCATTATTACAGCCAAGAAATTTAACAAAAATCTCCAGCATATTTTTCTGTGTTGTTTTTCATCTTTACAGACAGGCAAAAAGGGAGGTAAGTCCCCATCTTAATTTTGGGGAGGGGGGGCTGAGAAAATTCCGAGACAAATCTAAAATAATTTTCAGATTGAGAAGGGTGGTGACCTGAATCGGGCTAATATGGTGAGAAAATTTGATTCATATTAAATCTCAAAAAGAAACATGACTTACAAATTTAAAAAAGGGGAAAATAAGCAACTTTGCTTTCAGAGGCTAAGGAACTATGCTGACCAATATGTGGTTAAGAGTTAAAAATCTTTCAAGAAGACATGAGAACAGGTACACTTTAAAAGGAGCAATAATAGGCTAAATGATGTATTAAGCAACAGATAGTTTAAATGGATTTAGAAATGAGGTCTTCAATAGGAAAATGTCAAATATTGCACCTCCTGCAGGTACAGACACAAACAGAGGTTGAAAGCATGATTTTATTCTGTGCTTCTCCCAGATGCTGCTGTTGACTGCCTGAAATGGGAAAGTAACCGGAGCCATTGGAGTCAATGACCTCTTTCTGATTAGTTTTGGTTTGGTCCCCAAAGCTCACAATAAAAACGAAACTTAAGTCGATTGGGATAAAATGCTGCCCCTACTGAAGAGGAGGAAAATTCACCTTAACTTCAGAAGGGATACAATTTCATCTTTGGTCAAAAAAGAGTTTGACTTGGAGCTCATGGAGAAGGGGAAAAGATCAGAGGTTGGATCTAGTTGAAAAGGGGACAGAGGAAGAACATTGTTTAAACTGCATTGTTTAAACTTTCTTATTACAGTTCCTCAAGCAGCCCAATTAATCAGTTACAATTGTACTAGAAGCATTTTGTGTCTAAGCATTAAACTCTGATTTAAACTTCCTCTCATAGCCCTGAAATACATGATATTAGATTATATTCCCCACTGTGATTATATCTATCTGTCTATCCATCTATCTATCTATCATCTATCTAGTCATATCACATATAAGCATTACTGTGCATGTATACATATATGTATACATACATACATTTTGTTGGATCTTTGCTCTTACATGAGCATTTCCGTTTTCTCTCTCTTTCTATGCTAAACCAATTGAGGCAAGAAGGAACGAATATCATTAAAATTATTTATTTCTTAGTACAGGTAAGCATCATGGTCTGTAGACAGATACTGTGATTAAATTTCTCCTAAAAGAAATTTCAAATTCTGGAAATGTCAATATTTATGTGATCTTGCATTACATTTATTAATTTCCACCTACAACTTACATTAACATAATGTTTAGGAGACTCATTTGTAATAAAAAAATATATTTTAAAAATGCATTAGTATAGCCACATACCAAGTTTCTTATATATTTCCAGCAAGTTTCCAAGTATTGTTGGCAGCCTTTAAAAGGATAGTATTTATATCCTCCAGACTAGCACAAATATTTGTTAAATCTTAGAATATTGACTATAAAAGCAAGTATGTTTTAAACTTCAGTAGAGTTACTGGCCAAGAAGAATTTGTCTTGTGTATTAATTTCATGAATCATGAAGTGTTGCTTTTAAAAACAGTATGTCTTTTATATGCGGTTAAACAATATTTCCTTCTCTAATTTTTACTTACTTTGTGCTGCTGGTTGGTTTCCCTCAGAAAGCACACACTTTAATTACCTTTACTGAGGAATGTTCTTACACTCGTCACTACTCTATGCACGGGATGGTGTCTAAACTCTACCAACACAGAAGCAGTCCTGAAAGACAAAACTAGTTGAAAATTTTCCATGCCATGGGTTTATTCTGCAAAATGCTCATTTAAAATGCAAGCAAGCAAGTAAACAAAACCCAACTTATTTTGTTGCACTTTTAATGATTATTCAGATCTTTGTCTTCTGATGTTATTACTTCTTTTTGTAATCATAGGAAGTCAAATATCAATAGTTTGCAATGTTTCACAATGGAGAAAGAAACCTGAGATTTCATATTTTCCCACAAACCCAGATGTTAAAATCTCAGCAGTTTCCATATGATGACAACAGTATTTTCCAGCTTATTCAATTAAACAGTATCATGTTCATGAAGACTCTCCTCTAGGTTCTTCCATTATTGCTTCTCAAAGCTGTAATTGAATGCAGCTTAAACCATGAGTAACTGGTTATCCACTCTGCTTAGTCCTTGAAACCAAGTCTCCAGTTACTACTTGCTGGTTTCCTATCCACTTTTTCCTAGGAGATTATGTGAAGGTGGTGTAAAATGGTCATCCTGTGCTTCTTCCATTTCTTGTAGGGCTGTGTAGTTAGTAAAGATGTCCTTCTCTGAATAATGAACAGTTTTTATCTCTGTTTAGAGCAGGTGAAAGTGCTCTTGAAATTATCTAACTTTGTTTTCTTTTTAGATGGGCGAAGGGAATGAACCAAGCCAAGACAATCACCCAAAATTCAACTTAAAGTATGAAATATTTTCTTTTTATTGTTGTTATTAACATGAAGCTTTTCAATTTTTTGAGCTTTTATTTCTATACTGTAGGAATGAATCTGTTCATTTCTTTCTACATCTTTCACAATTTTCCAACAAAGCAAATTTATCCATTCAGCTTTTCACTTTTCCAAGCCAGTGCTGTATGCGTGGGGTGCCAGGTAATTAGTGATAAGTGCAAGGCAATGATTGCTATAAAATCACAGTGCTGCCTTTTCAGGCTTTCTCATAGGCATATCAATGCTTTCACCATAAGATTTAGTATAAGCAAATACCTTATCCAGAGTGTCCAGCTCTACAGCCCATATTAAAAAAAAATCATCACTGCTCAGCAGTTTACAAATGCTACATGGTAACAGCAAAAAAGTGACCTTGTTCTCATTTTTGGTGGCTCTAATACACCTTTTCGTTTAGACAAGCTAAAATTTTCAAAGCCAGAAGATGCAAGCAGACATTTCAATGAGAGTTTGAGAGCAAATAATAACTTAGTCCCACAGTCCCATTTGATTTGCTGCAATAAGATGTACTTTTCCTGTTCAGATGTGGGGAGAAAAAGAAAAGGTGGGGGCGGAAAGGCAGATACATAAAAGAACCTGGTCACTCCTTATTCACACTGAGAAAAAAAGAAAAAAGAAAAAGAAAAAGAAATAAAAATAAAAATAAAAATAAAAATAAAAATAAAAATAAAAATAAAAAGAAAAAGAAAAAGAAAAAGAAAAAGAAAAAGAAAAAGAAAAAGAAAAAGAAAAAGAAAAAGAAAAAGAAAAAGAAAAAGAAAAAGAAAAAGAAAAAAAAGAAAAAGAAAAAAGAGTTTGGAGAATGTTGGAACTTGCATGAAAATCGTGGGAGAAGCAGTGCAGAGACTTCTTGTAGCTGGGTTTCTTTCCTCTGATCCACTCTCATTTACATATGACCTGCAAATGTCTTTAAAGAGAAAAGCATATAAATAGGAGGAAATACGTGGCAGCAAGCAAAAATTAAATGGAGAGAAAAAAAAAAAAACACCACTACTTTTCTGAAGTCTCTCTTTTGGAAGCCAGGAAGCTTTTTAAAGTGCTACTTTACATTTGAATTCATGCAGTCAACCTATGTGAAAATGGGAGAGCTCAGAATAAAAGCTTTCTCCAAATTGACAAAATACTTTGATCATTTGTTTAAAAGCCAGCCCGGGTTTCTGAGTGGCATTCACCTTATACTGTAGACGTTCGTCTACAATTCAAGACAAATACACAGATTACTGCTGCAAAGATAGTCACCTGGCATGAATGCCAGTATTCCCATGTGACAAAAAAATAGAAAGACAGGGAGCAAGGTTGTGCTACATAAGACCAACTGATGTAGCAAGTAAGGTTGGGAAGGAGAAGAAGCTTGCTGTGGTGGCAAGATTATTGTGATTAAATGAATGCCTGCTTGGTTTGCCCTTTGCCCTGATGGATGTATAAAAGTGCTTCCGCTTTCCTCTGCAACATTTGAATGCTTTTGTCACACTGCTTCTAACATGTACTCCAAAATCTTACACCTCCTTTTCTGCAGATAATCATGCTCTAATTCAATGGGGCTATTCATGTGCCGGAATTAGTACATACTCGCGTATTAGCAGCATCAGAGCCTTAGGTGGTAACTTTTTGGGTACCTTTGTTGCAAGTGCTGACACTCAGTAAGTGTCTGTGCAAATGCAATACAATGAAAGCCTGGTTTGGTTCTAAAGTCAAGGAGAAAATGTAGGCACTTCAGTATCTCTCCACTTGAGGTGACAATGCAAGCAGCAGTTCTGGATGTTCTGTGCAGCAGTTCACAATCTGATTGCTCATGCCCTAACATTTCTTTGGATTTAATGTTCTCTCAAAAAGATTCAAATTTACCACTGAAAATTGCTCTCTGATGGAGAGCAAATGCCTTCACAAATTCCTTTTTGCTTCTTGACTTTCTGTTCAGATACGAATGACTACACTACTCTGCCAAATCTACCAAAAAAATTTACAGTGATAAAAAGGCGTCTGTTTTCATAACTTACTCCTCCCTTCAATTTGAATGCATTTTCTGCCCTCTTGCTTGACCCAAAGGGTGTGATGAAGTTGTCTGAACAGAAACATCCAGTGTTGAGATGTTTATGTCATCCTGCATGGCTTTCAACTGCTGATCTTGCAGCGTACAGGCCTCATGTAGGTCATGTATTATGTCTACTAGCACACATGGAAGTCTGGGAAACTCCAGGATATTTAGTGATGATGAATGAGATAACTTATGCTTAGGGAGATGACTAATGTCCAGTTTCTAGCTACATTGCTCATAGCCCTATGTTTGCTTTGGAGGAGGGTCAGGAGGAATCTCTGCAATATAATATATATTCCTCACTGTGTTGCAGGTTCATGCTCAGAAAGATTTGGAGACATTAATTTTAAGGTGTCATCAAGGTGTTATGAAAAATTCCACATTTCATGCTAGACTCCAAGAAACCCAAGAGTCATCTTCATCAACTTTTCAACTGGACACACACAATGAGCCTGGAAACAAAGACAATTTTAATGAAAACAGTCTACAGGCAAAATGTTTTATCGTTCTTAAACTGGAATAAAACTGACATGAGGGTTTTTTCCAAATGAAAATACAGTCATTTGTTTGATGGCAATGAAGAGATATTGAGCTACTTCCTGGCTGCTCTTTGCAATTTGTAGTACTTGGAAAATCCTAAAGAAAAGTTGATGGTGACAAATAGACATTTCTAAAATGTCAAGTCATTCTAAATATGAATTTTCATTTATTTATAGACTTACTCTGTTATCTCAAATGTTACAGAGCTTCCTGTAGACAGTACTTAGCTTTCTATTAGGAATTTTCAAAATCTCAAATGAATTGGCATCTTTCATGAAGATAATGTTCCAGTGACACATTTCACAAATAAATTATATAAAATTAATTGTTGGCAAATTTCCTGAGTGCATTTTTCATACCTGAAACTGCTTTCTAGAGGAATTGTTTCCCAAAAAAGAAAGCTGCCACTTTGAGAAATTCTGAAATCCCACACTGTCACATAAGAATTAATTGATAACACTTCTGAAATAAATATATTCCCTTTAATGTTAGCTGGATGATGACTAAATAAATACAATATACTACTATAGTGCCAATTCAAAATCAGGACATTAAAATCTTTCATTGTTTCCCAATTTCTGGTAACTTTAGTGGCAGTGGAAATTTCTGACTTGTCAAGTTTAGAAGTTTAAAAAAAAATCGTTAGCCTAAAGAATGGGGCTTTTGTGTTGGAGTAAATATAAACCTTCTTATGATATGCTCTTTTGTACTCCAGCATACTTTAAAACTTTCATATTTCAATATTTATGTTCCTCCTAAAACTGTGTAGAAAACAGAAAACTCAGAGTTTTTCATTGAAAAAGATTTCTATTTTCTTATGAAAGAAGAGTTTGATTTCTTAAGTAAAGAAAAGCTGCAACATGCCAAAGCAGAAATATCTTTTCTCATGGTGTTGCACACAATTTTTTAAAACATACTGAAGTAGTCATTATACAATATAGAAAGCATGGCCCTACTTTTTCTCTGTAGACTGGGCCTTCTGTGTGAAATAGAATGCTTACATGGGTTAAGTGCATCAGAGGTGAAATCCTGGGTCATCAGGAGTAATATTTTTAAATTTTTTTATTTGTGGAGTTCCAAAATAAAACAAACAAACAAACAAACAAACAAACAAACTATTTTTTTCTAGAATTTTTTTTTCAAACTGTCCTTCTTTTGGGAAAAAAACTTTTTGATGAAAAATTTCTGAGCAGCTTCTTTGTCATTCTCACAAAGGCAGGGTACATTTCTGATGCATAAGAGCATGAGAATGGCTCCTGTGATGAATCAAGCACTATAATTCCTCCTATCTTCTTTTCTGGAATAGTTACAGAAATGGATATGATAATGAATAAATCCAACCAGTAGAAAGTATATATCTGGATCTTCATGTAACAGATGGAAACTGGGTTACAACAGCAATTCCCTGAAATTATTTTTGTGATACACCTTGTTTTTTTCTGCATTTCTTAGGGGAACAAAAGTAGTTGTTAAGTTATTGTGTTCTGTTCTTAATGTCTTGTTTCAGCCTGTCACAGAGCTTTCTTACACTGAAACTGCCCAAACCTTCCTTTTGCTAACACATACTCAATATCACAAAGGAAGGAAAGGGGAAACAAGACTTAAAAAATGGCATTAGCTTTAAATGACCTGAAACCTCACAAAACCGTAATTGGACCAAACCTGAATGAAACTGCTTGTCCTAATTATGCACTTTTCAAATATAGTACAAAAGGCACCGTCGTGTCCTCACTGGGTTCCCCCTTGTCACTGTTCTAATGGCTTTCTGCATTAAAATTTCTAAATTGGTAAATGCACTAAGTTATTTACAAATTTCAGATGGGAAAAAGAAGGAAAAAAGTGAAAGAAAATGACTCTGCATATTGTCCTTCATCTTAACTGAGTGGAAATATTTCTAAAAATTTGGCTTTACAGTTTTAAAAATACATGGTTTATATAGGTTGGGGACAGGCAAACACGCAGAACAGATTTCTAGGAGCTGGCATGTAAGAAGCTTATCCTGACAGCCATAGCAAGGTTCTGCCAGATTCTTTAGAGTCTCTTCTTCCAGAATTTATTTAATAACAACTTTTAACATGTGACTTTGGCTACCAAAGACACTGTTTTGCCATTTCATTCCTGTTATGCTGTATTCAATGGTCTTTTGACAATTCAAGTTTCTTCTAATAAGACAAATGATCTACACTCAGCAGTGCTGGGAGCCAGATACTACTTTCACAACTTTCTTTCACCTATAGGCCATGAAGGCATGGACAGCAGAGATGTTAGCTCTGCACATCCATGGATACCCACGTGATGGGTAACATAGACCTCTAAGTCTTCCCTTTTTCCCAGGTGGACACAGCAAGTCTTGACTATGCAGGGTAAATCACAGGAGTGATTTCCCATGACCAGCTCCTGAAAAATTCTTTTTTATTTTTTAGGGGGAAAAAACAGGTGGGGTGGGGCAGGAATAGACCTTATGAAGTTGCCCACTTGATTTCTTAAATGTGATGAAATTGTCTGAAATTGAGCATTGTCTTCTGCACACTATCTTAACTGGGTATATAAAAATATGCTTAGTCTTAAAGAAATGGACCATGTACCTTCCAAACATCCTACTAGCCTTTTTCAGGACTATTACTTCTTCACTAGCACAAACACTGAGCCTGTCAGAATATCAAGTTTGTCCATTTGTGTTAATTTATTGATACTGGTTTGATTCACCTTACTTTGGGAATTATTTTATCTTAATGCACTCTGTTCACCCAAATTCATCCCTGATGTAGCTAAATTTATGTCACAGGACATTAAATTTCATATTCTTGCTCTGGGCACATTCATCTAGACTGGCAGGGCTATCCTGTAAAGGGATCTTTTTCAGAATTGCCTTATAAAAGAGCAACTTCCTTTAGTATCCTAATGTGTTTATCTTTTCAATGATCTTGCCTGTCCTGGCTTTGTTCAAATCTTTATTAAATGCAGAAAACAAACACAGGGACAAATCTTAGTTGTGCTTGACTTTGATGTCTCTTTTTCTACCTTTAAAACATCCTGTTATGCATTTTGATTACTAGTATCTAACCCATTTAATCTGTAAATGCATAATTCACAGAATTGATGAATCTCTACCACTGCAAAGCATTTGGTTTTTTTTTTTTTTTTTTTTTTTGTTTGGTTGGTTTTTTTTTTGTTGTTGTTGTTTTTTTTAATACTATTTGTTCTTGTGGTAGCTTGAATCCTTGACTTATATTGTGAATATTCAGTGCCTTTTAAAATTGAGGCTTATGCTAGGGTTGAATATAAATCAATATTCACTCAGTACAAACAAGTCCTGCTTGTGGTAAGGTAAACAAAGACTGTGTCAACAGCTTCCCAGGATGAGATCTGAGGGTGCTTCCATCTGCAGGAAGCTACCTGTAGCAATGAAGAGTAGACGCAAAGAAAGTGCAAGTGCGGTTAAAAAAATAAGAGTGAAGAAGAGTAAATAAGAAACAAATAAGAATTCCTCACTGAGAGATAAAAATCAGAAGGATGTTCAAATTTCTGTCGTACACATATTTCAGCAAATATTTTCAGGCATTTGGGGTTTTCTTTAATGTAATCGCAGCATGCTAAAGGTTAAAATCGGAAATGAGGAGAAATAAGTTTTCCAACATCTGAATTGTTTTATTTTGAAGTCAGTTATGAAAAAAAAAAAAACCAAAAAACCAAGAAGGAAGAAACTTGATTATTTACACCTAGCTAAGGTAATATCACATTGCCATTCAATGAACATTGCCCTATCAAAAGCAATGAAAAGCTTAAAAAAAAAAACCCCAACAACCATTTATTCCCTTCAGAAATTTGGAGAAGAGCTGGTGCAAAATCTGATATTGACATTCAGATGATCTCCAGCAAATGAAAAGGGTACATTTGGAATACCATCAGATCAAGAATTATTCTGTCAGCAGCTGGTTGATTGCCTTATTCAGTTACTGAAATGTTGCACCTTTAGGGTCTGTTAACACCATCCATTTGATGTTCATCTCCTACCGGCACATGCAGTTTTCAAACTCTGTTTTCACTGGCTGTTATGCTTTTCTGGAAGAACCATTTCAAAATGAAAATGGAACAGGAAGCAGAGTTTTCTCTAAAGCAGAGGTGGCCAAAGAATATTATTAAAATTATGTCTTAGAAGAACAACTAAATAGAAACAGCAAAGGCTATCTATATGTTAAAAGACATTTGGAGCTCAGGTGGCTTCATATAGTTACAAAGTCTGAAGCAACAGCAATATGTTCTAGAAAGACAATGATAATAGGAAAGAAGAGTTTTATATTGGTTTAGTAAGGAAAAAAATATGGGAGTGTTGACCTTAATGATGTATTTAGACACTTTTCAGCATTTGTGGAAAAGGTTACCAAAATTGCATTTTTCCTTCCTTGGATACTTTGTTTTGTTTATTAAAGGAGTGCCAAAATGCCAGAAGTGAGATGAAGATTTTGTAGAGTTAGATGTCATAAAACAAAAGAAATGTTATAAAGCCAACCCTCCTCATAAAGACCACTAAAGAAGTAGTGAAAGTATTCTGGAACAGTTTTCATAAATGAGCAATTTTCTTGAATCAAAAACTGCAGGAAATTTTCTAATACTCCTCAGTGATAAGGTAGGAATTCCACTGCAGCTTTTTGTTTTCTTTTAATAATGTTTCTGCAATTTCTATCTGATACATTATCAAGTACACAAACCCCTAACAGTTATTTCAGAGCAGATTTGTGAACCCTGAAAATTTCCTGAAAAGTTATTTAGGAATGCTTTGTTTGTTATATTCATGTGTAAGTCTTCAAAACCGAGCTTAAGTGTTGTGGTAGTTCAGAGGGTAAGTACAAGGAAGAGGCATAGAGTAAGTAGTCCAGAAACCAGTTCCTCTACTTTGCCATAATATAAAAACAAGGAGAAACTCAGCAGCAAGCAAGTTGAAAATATTATTAAAATAGTTTCATGTAACACAGATGTATCTTTCCCAGAGATCAGATCTGTACAATTTGTCTTCATTCCTAAGGACATTTCTGTACACATTTCAAAATGGTACCACATTTTCTTTTATTCAGCATAAATAAGAAGCTACTGGACAGAAAGCAGACATTGGATTGTAATGCTGTCATCCTCATGGTACCCACGTTTATATAGGTACCTCACTTACCTGAGACAATCAGACCAGTCATGCAAAGGACAAACATAAAGATCAGCTGGCCCTGCTTGACTGAATATATAGGGGAGACTGAAGTAGCTGACTGAATTTAGCACCTGTGTTTGGCTACTGAAATTTGACCTCTGGGTCTTTTGTTGAATCTCCAGCTGCTGTTCAATAATCTCAAAACAGCAATATCAAAGAAATCAGTTTGGGAAAGAAAGCAGATTTAGTTGCTTGTGCTGGTTTCGGCTGGGATAGACTTATTTTCTTCATAGTAGCTAGTATGGGGCTATGTTCTGGATTTGTGCTGGAAAAAGTGTTGATAATGTGGAGATGTTTTAGTTGTTGCTAAGTAGTGCTTACACTAAGTCAAGGACTTTTTCAGCTTCCCATGGTCTGCCAGGTGCACAAGAGGTTGGGACGGGACACAGCCAGGACGGCTGACCCCAACTGACCAAAGGTACGTTCCATATCATATGGCGTCATGCTCAGCATATAAAGCTGGGGGAAGAAGGAAGGGGGGGACGTGCAGAGTTATGGCATTTGCCTTCCCAAGTAACCGTTACACTTGATGGAGCCCTGCTTTCCTGGAGATGGCTGAACACCTGCCTGCCGATGGGAAACAGTGAATGAATTCCTTGTTTTGCTTTGCTTGGGTGCACAGCTTTTGCTTTCCCTATGAAACTGTCTTTATCTCAACCCATGAGTTTTCTCACTTTTACTTTTCTGATTTTCTTTCCCATCCCACCAGGGGGGAGTGAACGAATGGCTGTGTGGGGCTTATTTGCCAGCTGGGGTTAAACCACAACGTTGCTATATTTTGTTCTCTTGTGCCCTTGGGACTAGAGCACTGCAGGGAATGGCGTGTTAGACTACAACTTAAAGGTGATCCAGAATGCACTCTGGCAGTAAAAGAAAAAGCTTCCTTGTAAATGAGAAGAGAAGGTTGGTACTGGAGGTCAGATTAAATATGAGGGACGCCAAGGAATTGCTTGCGGTCTGTCTTTTTAGCCAATATTTCAGGAAATGGCACATTAAGATCTGAAATTTGCATGAAATGTAGGCATGGTCTGGACTGCATTTTATTGTGGTTGGTTATTTCTTTTTGGCTTGCTGATTAGGAGCAGCTGCTGGTTTTAAATTTAAATTTCATATTTTGTTTCTGGCAAGGGTTCCTACATGTCTGGATGGATTCTTTTTTTCAAGATTTTGATGTATTTATTATAAATAGAGAACAATAATAGATAATAATAATTGTGAGATAGAAAGAAACAGTAGGGCCAGGTGACTTCCTGTGACTCAGTGACCTTTCAGTATTAGAAACTACCTGATGCCATTAGTTATATTAACCCTTTGCAGCTGGGTTGCAACAACGACAGAAATATTTGCTGGACCCTGATTCTGCTACCTCAGAGCTACCAAAAAGCCTCTTTAGACAGGGGGAGAGTGGTTATTCACTGGATTTCAAAAGAACTTCCCTCTTGGATAAGGTCTGCTCTGGTGGAAAAGACTGTTGGAGGATTCCCTGGGTAGGGGACTGGCTTTATTAAGATATCCCGGTGGTTTTGCTGCTTGGTGAATCAAGTTGTGCCTATAATTCACCCTCCTTTTTTTACTTTTTTTTTTTTTTCCTCTGAAACACTATGCTTTCATAATCCTGGGTCCCAAACTATGCTTACAGTCAAGTGTAAGCGAAATAGTTCTAACTAAAGCACCAGCAGAAGGTCTTGGCAGTGAATGCTTTTAAAAGAGACTGGAATAGGAAAGGAAAAAAACCCAAACATACCAAAAATCTTTAGCATAGATGAATATTGAAAGTTTCTAGCTGCAAAAAAAAAGATTGACATATTTTTTATCTCTTGAAAGGTGACCCAAGGACGCTTAGTTATAGTTAATGTTTCAGAAGTCTGAGGTGGAAACAAGGTGTACAACGTGTGCCATAGGTGTTAGCACCATTTTGTGCACACTCAGCGTAGGACATTCTTACAAGAAAAATGTGTCATGTGTATAGAGAGGCAGTGGTTGAAAGCTTTCCTTTACCAAAGTGATATTATGGAAGAGACAGAAGTATCTATTTTTCTGAGTCCAGAGCTTGCCTTTTCTCTTCAGAGCCTACAGTTTTTATGTCACAACATAAGTAAGCTTCCATTCATGATGTCAAACCTAAAATGCTATGAACGTGTTCAAGCACAATTTAAATAAGTCTCCTTTCAGGATAAGTCATTCAGAATTTAGAAATAAAAAAATAATTACACTTTTGGCCTATTCTTCTAGCAGGAGTTTCTAGTTCCTAAAAACTACCATCAACACACCCACTTGTGCCCCACATCATTATGTAACCCACTTACAGTGCTGGAGTATCAGTGTTTTTTACTCCCATGCTGGTATTGCATGGCTAGCATGGCAATAAGGTGATGTTTTACTCTATGCTACTTGGCATTTTTGTGTGAAACATGCTATGTAGAAGGTGTTCCTGTAATTTCTGTTAGAGTTTGAAGAGGTTGGGATGTTGGTTACCAAGGTCATTAACAATTTATTACAAATGTCACACTGCAAACAGCTAGAAACTGCAAGGTTACATGCTTCAGGACCAAGAGGGGATCAAGACCTCACTCCATGAAGTGCATGTTTCATTGACAGGTTGAATGGGTGGGATTCAGCTTGGGCCAGCAATGAGAAAAAGAAACTGGTATTCCAGCACAATGAAGCTTGTGATGCTGTGCATCCTGTGCTGCTTCATTATCCTCCCATCAATTTCAAAATAATAGCGCTTACTTTGGATAATGGTGACCTGGGGGGGGAAAGAGACATAACATTTTAAAAAAAAAAAAAAAAAAAGGAAAAAAATGCCCAATGCTTCTCAATAACTTTTCATCCTAAATGTCTGTACAGAATTAGTGAGTGACAATGACTAAAGGGAGGTTTCGAGTTTAGCTTATTTCTGGGTGGAGAGAAAATGACCAAGTTTCTCTGTGTTTACCTAGTAAATTAGAACACGCAGACAGTAGATCAAAGTGCTTTGGCTCTTGGGTTAATTTAAAGCATTGGATATGTTCCTGTTTTTGAAAAATACAGCCATGTATTCATAGTGTTGCCTCCACAATGATAACACCAGTTAAAGCCAACAATCTCAAAGTTGTAATGCTAAAAACATTAAACTTCACAAAATTCTCCAAAGAGTTATTACTTGAGAAGAGGGAATAAGGAGCTTGATCTTAAGTGCACAGTCTAATTTTACACCTTTTAAGGGTACCAGACTCAAGACTTCCTTACAGAGGAGGTCGACTTGAGGCAAAGCTGGGATGTCCCTGAAAGCACACCATGTCTGGCACCAAGGGATAGCGTGACCTGGGCTGTCTGTATATTTGGGAGACAGGGAGAACCTGGAATGTAGTCTGGTCTGGAGACTGACCTCTTACAGCCACAAACCCATGAAGTCTCCACATTTATTTCTGTGCTGCCCTGAAATATGAGCCACTTAGACATGTCATATCCTGCCTCATTCTTGCCTTTATCCAAGTGACTGTTTTCTGAGCTTGCATTTCAGGTAACACTTTAGGCATACTTGGTCATGAAGAATACATGAAATATGCCTGGGACTCTCTGCCTGGCTGGTCATAAAAGCCTGTTTTAGCCTGTACTAGCTGGTACTGCTAAACTTTCTTAGCCTCCAAAGCAGTGGCAACAAACTGTGTATTGGAAACAGTCCTCAACTTATTCTAACTTCTGTGCTTTGACTGGGTGTTGTCTGGGAGGACACATGCTGCCATGGAAAGAAAATACTCTAGAGACTGTTGGTTGCAATTTAATTATCATAAAAACCTATCCCTTTCTATCTGATTTGGATAACACTGCATATTGCTTTCAGACATGAGTGGTGTGGGGACTCAGAAGACAGAAAGTCCAAAAAGCTAATGCATACACCTTTCTTCTTAGGAAATAAAGCTAATGAAATATTTCATAAACAGTATAGTATTCCTGCAATATTTTTCCGCTAAGCAAATGTGGAATTGCTCCACTGATCTCATGACAAACAAGTAGAGTAAGATAAAATGTAAATTACAGAGAGCCTATTAAAGAAATCGAACTCCCCAAATGCTAATTGCAACAAGAAGACAATTAAAAGTTTAACAAGAGTGCAATAAAAGAAGGAATTTAAATATTCTAAGTGTACTCAGATATAACACTTAATTGGTAATGAGCAAGTTTAAGTTAGGCAGCTAACAAGACAAACACTTTTGATGACAGAAAATTAATGTAGAGGCACAGCAAAAGACTATTTTATTTGATATTTTATATGTGTTATATGATAATTTAATTAAACATTGAAGTAATCCAGGCAAATAATTTCCTAGTGAAATAAACCAAGAATAATCAACTTCCTTTTCTTTAAAGGATCGATGCAGGGTGACACCAACCTAATTTGTGCTTTATGACTCTACACTCTTAAATTTGATGTCAAAATTAATGAGAATAGATTTCTAAGGGCTATTTTATTCACCGTCACACACATATGTTAAGTCAATTCATTCTTGCTGGAAATAAGCTCAAATAGAGAAACAACCCTAGTTCTTGTGATGTCATTACCTTGTAATTTTTATAAAAGCACGTTGTTAAACCTCAGTTTAATGGAGAAAAATGAAAGGTTTTCGGTAAAGATCAGTTCGTAAGAAGAAGTTTTGGAACATTTTGACTGACTCTTTAAACATGCTATGTAATCTGTTTCCTTTAATTGGAGCTAAAAAAATAAAATCTCAGAATATGTCATATGATTCTGAAGCAGTTTATTTGAATCAATTAAATACATTTTTGTTTCTACTGAATTCTATTAGAATATTAACTGGCATAATTCTAGTAAAGTCCATTAATTTCTGTTTGCCATTTTTAAAGTTTCAATTGTGTGAAATGTTTCTCTTGCAAACTAGACATAATTTCAGGACTGGGCTCACTGGCTGGACTTCAGACAGGTATGTTTTGCTTATCTATGGGTGTGCACATGTGCGTAGTTGTGGTCTGACAGCATTAGTGAAAGGCTTAAGTTGCTGTCTAGACTGGGCTACATCAGGCATCACATGAAGAGTGTCTCCATGAGTTTATAGCGTATTTTCTCTCAGGTAAAGCTGACCAAGGTTGAGGAAAGGCAAACAGGGAGATTGACTTGCCCAACATCAGAACAGGTCAATGACAAAAATGGGTCTGCGTTATGGATGCCCTTGGTTGGATGAGTCCCTCAAGAAAGTCCTAGGAATTTCTACCTGAGGAAAGCAGCTAATTTGCAAGACTGAAAGAAGATGTTGAAAATATTGGAAAGGCTGTTCTAGAACTGTAGACATGTCTGGTTTTATGTCCCCAATGTTTCCTCTTGATGGTATATATTTTCATTTTCATTTTTTAATGCAAAACATGAGCAAATCTTTAAGGGAGAGGAACCTGCACTTTCTACTTCTAGGAAGACAGAATGTGGTCCTAAATTCTTTTATAAAATACTGCCACTATTATTATTTTTTTTTTATTTTTTGAGAAAACAAATTTTTTTTTTCCAATAGAATGTACCTATATTTTAAAATGTTTAAGGAACATTAAAAATGCTTAAAGACCAATGTATTTCTCCTTCAAGGGGTAATAAAAAGAAAACGTTTGTTCAAATGATTCAGGGACAGAGATCCCTATTAAACAGCACAGATAATTATACAAGATTGACAGCAACAAATAAGTGAATTTACAGTGTAGAATACATATATCTGTACATTACCTTATCTACAACACTTAACCTTGCATCATCTTCACAATCTCCTATGATATTTTTGCTTATTTCTTTTCACTTTAAAAGTCTTTCAAAGGCTTACTAAAATGTTCTGAAGATGACAAGCAGCTTTTCCTTCATCAAACGTAAAAAATATTTTTCCCCTGTGGTCAGTTGAATTTGGCCAGCTACCAGAAGGCCACCCAGCTGCTCTCTCACTCCCCCTTCTCAACAGGAAAGGGGCAGAAAATAGGATGGAAAAGCTCATAGGTTGGGAAAAAGACAGGGAGACCATTTACCAATTGCCATCACTAGAAAAACAGGCTTACTTGGGGAAAATTCATTTACTTTATTGCCAGTTCCAATAAAAATGTAATTAATAATTTGAGTAGTGGGAAACAAAAAGCAAACAGTAAAACAACACTTTTCTTCTCCCCCTTTCCCCATGCCCACCCTCACCCCGTCACTGCCGACTCCTCTCCCGCCCCCGAGGGGCGCAGGGCTGGGGATGGGGGCTGCGGTCAGTCCCTCACAGCCCCTCTCGGCCGCTCCTCCCTCCCTCCTCACACGTCTCCCTGCTCCAGCGCGGGCCCTTCCCCGGGCTGCAGTCCTTCAGGGACACCCTGCTCCCGCCTGGGCTCTCCACGGCCGCAGCTCCTGCAGGGAATATCCCCCGGCTGCGGCGTGGGGCCCTCCCCGGGCTGCAGGCTGGGTCTCTGCTCCAGCGGGGTCTCTGCAGGGCTGCAGGGGATCCCTGCTCCCACCTGCAGCACCTCCTGCCCCCCTCCTACTCCTCCTCCTCCTCCTCCTCCTGCTGCTGCTGCTGCTGCTGCGGCCTGGGGGTCCCTCTGCTGCTGCTCCCTCCTTGGCTTCCTCCTCCTCTGCCTGTGCCGCCTTTGGCCCTTTCTGAAACCTGTTTTCCCGCCGGCGCCCCCAGCTTGGCTGAGGGGCTCAGCCGTGTCCTGCCGTGGGGCCGTTGGAGCCGGCTGGGACCGGCTGGGACCGGCTGTGTCCGGCACGGGGCAGCCACGGCCTCCCCCCGCAGAGCCCACCCCTGCAGCCCCCTGCCAGTGCCTGGGCACAGACACCCAATACTTCCCCCTGTAAATATGAAATATAATCAAAGACATCCATGAAAGCTTTTCTGTATTTTTTTTTCCTCATATTAATCCAGACTTCCTTCTAAGTACTTAGTCAGCAATGAACCACTCTGTGTCAATAACATGTTCATAGTGGGTACTTGTTACTGAAAGCTGAATAAAACATAAGGCTCTGTGACCTGAGACAGACCTACTCTCATTGGGAGGACTAAGCACTCTACTTAACCTTTCCATTATTTGGTTTCTATTGTATATTTCAAATAAGATCTTGGCATATCCTTTTCAGATTAGAACCAGGATATATAAACAGATACAGTTGTCAAGTGGTAGGAGACAGAAAAAGAAAAAAAAAAAAAAAGAGAAAGAGAGAAACCAGTCACTATAATTCCTTTTTTTTTTTTTTTTTGTTTTAAATTCTACACTTATTTGTCATCTTAAAGCAATCTGATAGAGATTAAGTGATACCGAAGGACATCTTTAAGTCTTCAAAATGACAGAATTTCTATTTAATACAGTCTTTGAAGAACAATTCATCTAAAGGAAGCTGTGTATCAAGGTACTAAATATGTCACTTTTTAAAATCCTTTATTTTAGATTAAGGTTGAAACTAATGAATGGTTGCATCTGAAAAGTATCTAAAAGGCTGAAGAGATTAATATGGGGTTATGATAAATTGTTTCCTGAAAAAATGTCCCGGTATTTTGCAGAAGAGATGTCCAGTAGTAGAGATACTCTAGCTCAGCGAGAATAGATAGCAGAATTTTAGTGAAGAATAAAAGCCTTGAGAAACTGTGTCTGATAGAGTCCCAGTTTTTTCACAAAATGCTAGGCAGATACACCAGGATTGGTGAATGTTTATAAGAAATGTGTCACTGATTAGTTAATGAGGAATGATGGAACAGTAAGGCTTGTTGGCTGAAGGATGTACTTTAGGATCTAGAAGTACATATGAAGCTACATACAGTCAGGTATTGATGAAAAACATCTGAGGCTGCAAGACAATGATGGTAATAGAGTTGAGAGCTACAAAAAGACAATAATTTCATCTGTTGGCATTGACAGAAGACAGGAAATCATGAAGAATAAAGGAAATTGTGTATGTCACTTAACCTTTCCTCTTTCTTTGCTACCTCCCTCATTTGAAATTTGGTGAACATCTCAGATTATTGTTATATGTGTTACTCTGTGTAGGATGCCAAGAGAATAGACAGTTACAGATTTAAATACTGAAGTAAATAAGAAGTGACTCATACAAAGTCTGGTAAACATAAGGAATGGGTAAAGCAAAGAGCGTAAACCTTAAAAGGCGTAGGTTTCTTTCTGAACAGTAAAGATTCAAAATAGAGCTGAGGGAGTAATTTGTTACAAATAATTTCTGAAGATTTTCCTTCTTTCTCCTGGCCAGAAAAAAATTGACAAATTTTCTAGGTCTCTTGTTAGTTTTCAGCAAGAATATTGCCCTTGGTTTGTTGATAGCTGGTGAATAATTAGTTGCTAGAGCTCTCCAATTGTGCTGTCTTTACTGGTGAAACTGCATGATGTTGTTAGATGATACTTTCAGGATTTCCTGTTTTAAATAACAGTCCAGGTCAGTGGGAAATCTTATTTTTCCAGTCTGATTTCCCCACAGATGTTATATCCAAATGTTAAGGTTGTATAGCTTGCTTTTTGTATTAGGCAGGTCTTTGGTAAGATTTAGGCCACTTTTCTAGGACTACCTGAACCTGAATTTTAATCAGTTTCTCTACTTTGGAACACAAAGTTTCATCCATACTTTAACATGATAATTGGTTCCAAAGTGCTCCAGTGTGAGTGGTAAGGCAATTTGTTGCTGCCAAAGACTGTGAAGAACCTATGGCTTTCTGTATCAGAAGTGTGCAGGTCAAACAGCAGGTTCAAAGAAGACATTTGGAAATGGAGTCAGAGAAGCAGGTGACAACCCACGGTTTGCATGATGTCAGCACACTTGTTCAGAAAGCAAGAAAGCTGTATCTGCCTCCCAGCCCAGAGTGGCGGTTTTCTACCCCTCTAACCCCCAAAGCATAGACTAATGTGAATTTTGCCACAGACTCCAAAGGCAACAGATTGGAGCCCTGTTTCTGCATGTTGTAATCATTTTCTCTAACTCTGGGGTCTTAGGTTGTAGATAGACCAAAAAAAAAAAAAAAAAAAAAGGAAGAAAAAAGATTAAAAATATCTCGGTTTTTCCCCTAGATTGTTCTAAACTGTTACACTCAATTGCACTACTTCACTTAGGTTCACATTATCTATGTTTTTCTGTCAAAACTTAAAAGGTCATTACATTTCGCATTCCAGTAAGCTTTACTCTTTTTTTTGTTTCTTTTCATTTACATCTCTGATGATATATTAAAGTTCTGTCCAATCACTGAAAACACAATCAGATATGAGATTTTTTTCAGTTTTCTGATTCCACTGATCAGCAGAAGGATTCAGGAAGTATCAGATATAGAATAATGTAGTATTTAAATCTACTTCTTCCTTCCTAGCAAATGGAGACAGAGCAGCTTGCCCCAAGGGTACTTGAAATTTTGCAGTTCCATGTTTTTGAGCTGAACAAAGTTCTTCAACCATTAAATAACCAGCTCCTTCTCTCACATTTGTGTGAAGAGTAAAGATCTTTGTGTCTTACAAATGTAAAAATAATATATTAATTCAATTGCAGTGATAAGGGGATAAAACCAGTGAAAACAAATCCTTACTTTGTTTTCCTCACCCTTGTGCAGTGAATCAATGACTTGGCATTGTGGTCTGATGACCCAGATAACTGAAATAGTTTAATCAATGTAACAACACAGATTGTGTTGAAAACTCTCCACACATCACAGATCCACACAATTACTTTTGACACTTTAAATCTCTAACAGCTCAGTAACCTATATAGGCAGATAATGGCTCTGCAGTACATTGTTTATGCACTTGAATTGGTAATGCATCTCCTGGTGGAACTGAAAGCCCAGTGTCTGTGGTGTGACTATGATCTTGTGTGTAAAAAGATTAGGTACATTTTTAAGCACTTGTGTTTTCTAATTCCCTACTGGATTATTGTTAGTCAGAGAGCATGGTGGTGTCCATCAGGATTCTAAAGCCAGGTGCACTGTGTGTGTTTATGTACCCCTAAATCAACTGTGCTCAGTAAGCAGAGCAGAGTTTTTCTTGCTCGAAAATGGGGACTGTATGCTGATGACAATGAAGAACAACTATGTTCTGGTCTGGTTTTCCTTTCCCTAGCACCAGCTCCTCTGGAAAATATATTAGTGCAAACTGTCACTCATGGACACTGTGCTGCAGGACGAGCCACTGTCCTTCCAGAACTTTGGGACTGATTGTCCCATTTGTCGTCATTCCTCTACAGTGGCAAAACAGTCAGTCCTGAGAGGTAGTGTAAGCACAGTAGGGATTCTCCTCATGGTGGCAATTCTGCATCTCTGACAGTATGCAGGTCCTGGGCAAATGCCTGAAAGCCATCAATGGAGGAAATTTTCAGCAAATATCTTTGCTGAAAGCCATCAATGGAGGAAATCCTGGGAATTTCCTTGCATCTTTCTGGTATTCTTGTATTGTGACTAGTCCTGTTTGGTACCTGGGGTTCTTGTGATCTTTTTTCCCACTCTGACTTCAAAGTGAATTTTACCTGAAGAAGGCTTGAATAATAATGGGAAATGGAAATGGAAAGGGAAAGGGAAAAGAAGAGAAAGAAAGAGAGAAGGAGAGGAAAAATAAAAATAAAAAAAATAAAGAAAAAGAAAAAGAAAAAGAAAAAGAAAAAGAAAAAGAAAAAGAAAAAGAAAAAGAAAAAGAAAAAGAAAAAGAAAAAGAAAAAGAAAAAGGAAAAGAAAGAAAGAAAAAGAAAAAAAAAGAAGAAAAAAGGCTACATTCTGATAGTGATTGTAATGTTAAAGAGCATAGTCTGTAGTGGTGCAAGCCTGATGATTTCACATGCTATCACTGCTCCAGAGGAACTTGCCTAGAATTTGTCTCACTGATGCTCCTCACTGAATAAAGTAGCCAGGGCATCAGAGTCACAGTGTGCTTTGGTTTTCATGGCTGCCTGACAAGACTTGGGGGGAAAAAAAACCCAAACTGAATAATATTTTATCCTTGTCTAGCAACCTTTCTGAGTTCAATCCAGCTGGGTGCTTTGTATTCTGATTCTTTTCCTTGAGTACACTCATTCTTGTGTTCAGCTTTGAATATATGAAAAGTCCCAGCAGTTCAAGACAAATGTGTGTTCAAATGTTGCAATAAAGCTATGATGTTCTGCACTTCACAAGGTGAAGAACCTCTTCAGAGGACCTTGAAACCTTTCTGAAACATTACTTAATTGATCTTTATCATATCTGTGCAACAAATGTAATATTGTTCCATTTCTTAGGACAGTAAGCTGAGCTATGGAAAGGTAAAAGACATGATGTATCTGGGAAAGAGTAAATAATGGAATTAAAATGTCTGGACTACCAATCTCATGGTATATGTACTAAACAACATTAACCATGGAAATGCCATTATGCCTTATTTCTGTAGCCCTGCAGATCAGTAAATGCTATTTTGTCATTGTCAGTAAAAGACCACAGGCTTCAAATTAACTCTGCAAGACCTCAGGACTTGTCAGTTTTTGTTTCAACTTGACCTGCCCTGCCTGGAGCTTTATTTAAGCTTCTTTAGCTGTAGCAGCAATTTCTAATGACCAGGTAGCTATTGCTTAATTTATTTTAATTTTGCTTAATTTTGTATAATTGTGTGGTACAACCATAATTTTCTCATAGGTAGTAGTAAAAAGTATCTGTTCTGTGTAGCATCAGTTACTTATGACCCTCGCGTGATGATGTAGTGTAGAGGAGTCTTGTCATGGGATAATAGCAGAGTCCTCAAAAGAGGGGACACATGATGCACTGCAGAAGACTATAGACAAAAGCAAGGGGATGCAACACGATGCTGAAAATCCCAAGGTTACAAATAACTCACCAATAGTCAATTAGAGAAATGCAGACCAGAGAGGAGGGAAAAGTGGGTTATGGGGTAGCAGTGAGCAACCAGAGCAAATATCTTGTATAGCTAAAATATTTTACACACAGTAAGTTCAATAATAGCATGGAGTAGCAGATCACAGAAGAAAAAAAAACAGGTGTAAAGCATCACTGAAAATGTATAAAATGTAATATGTATTTTTTCCTGTATTACTTTGGTCTAGACTAGTAACAATTCTTTGAGTAGGCTGTTAAGATTTCAGTCAAGACATTCTTGACTTTACATGTAAGGCATGTTTCCTTTTGCTCACAAGGTTTTGAATATAATATTTTTATATTTTGAAGAGCAGGAAATATACAGCATCTATTAATAGTGGTCTTTCTTTCATTTTTTCTCTTTCAACAGGCAACAAATGTAGCAATCAAAACAACCATGTAAGGGATAATTTCTATTTCTTGAAAATATAAGAAAATAGCATCAATTTTAATTATAGTATATAATTTAGTGTATATTTGCATATATTTAATTTTTAAAATATAAAGCTGTAATCTGACTCCACTAAGGATTTTTTAAAAAAAAAACCAAAACTTCATTCAGATTGGACGAACTATTTTGGTGGACCAAACCAAAATTCTTTTTGTCTTTTTCTGTTCCAAGATTATATTTTTCACTGATATTTTTGTTTAGTAAATGATCAGAAATAGTTTGGTTTTCTTCTCATTCCTGGCTGCAGTCTTATTTTGTTCCAAGTGCAATGTAGAAAAAGGCTTAAACTAACATGTCTGAATGATAAATAGCTACTCCAGGTGGGTTAAACAAGAAAGGTGACATTCATCTGACTAAGGTAGACATCACCAGGGTAAATCAAGTTGCTTAAAAATGGGCATTTAAGTTCATTTGAGATGCTCTGGGATACTGAAGACATCTGCACTCAGGTGGCAAATGCTACAAAGAACTTAGGAGAGCCATACTCTTCTCCAGTTCCAGATGGAGGTTATCCCACAGTGCTCAAAATGGCACCAAACACTTATGTGGAGACAATCTTACCCTGTTGAGTATTAAAAATATATGCTTTGAGCTAGTTGTCTATAATCCTTTATTAGTCATTACAGGAAAACAGATTGTAAAAGACACTTTTAGAGAAGATGAACATTTTTCCTAAAGTAGGGGCCTAAAATGGGCCAAATATCTTGCTGGTGAAAATATCCATCTCTCTCCACTAGGTATAGCAGTGATCTAGTACAGTTAGTTAAGGTCTTGCTGATATCATGCATCCAGTGAGATGAATACTACTTGCTGTGCTGGCTACCAAATTGTGTAAAATTCTTAACTGTTTTTTGTTTTCTTTTTTTTTGTTTGTTTGTTTGTTTGTTGGAAATGACAAGAACTTCACTGAATTATGTGATACAATACTTGGCACTGCTAGTGGATTTGCTGGCTTATATTTTGCCTGCGCATAGTTTAGGATCCCAAATGCTGCATACTGTTCTCAAAGCTGAACAGATCTATTGATTTCTCCAAGAGCAGTACTGCAGATCATCAGCTTCATAGTAATGTATGCTTATTCACTATATCCTAAAATTGCACAGTATTTGTCATTTATGACAAAGAGAGTTGGGCATAATGCTTCCATAAGCCATACCTTGCAGCTAAGTGGTACTTCTCAGAAATGTATCCGTGTGCTTTACATCACTAAGTTTTAAGAATGGCATATACCTTCACAGTGTCTTTCTCTGGAAAAGAAATGTTAATTTGAGAATATTTGCTACAAAACTATTGATGACTTACCAGAGATCACATAGGAAGTCTCAAACAGATCTGAAGTTTAAGTTAGGACTTCAGCTCTAGGTTAAGACAGGTGAATATATGTGTCTTCATATGCAATCAGTACCTAATTTCCCATTTTAATCAATGGAATTTTAAGTACGTTGAGACTAAAGAAAAAATTATTCTAGATTTATCTCCTACTGGCAAGTCATCTGAATGATCCTCTGAACTCCTGTGTTTCTCCTCAAGGGATTCAGTTCAATCGCCCACATACAGACACCTGTTGCCACTTAGGATGTTTTAGGATATCCATGATATATGTCCATGGCTCTGGCAGATATGACACAGGAGGCCTATTAAATGCATGCATTTCTGGAGTGGATGCTCCAGAAATACTAGCGTGTGAACTATAGGAATCATGTGAAAAGCAGATAAATTAGGTAACAGTAGTAAAAAGTAGAATGTGGAGGCCTCTTTAAGTTGTGAGAAAAAATATTGCTTGGTAAGAGTCTTGGTAAGAGGAGCTTTATTTCAAGGTGTGGGTGAGGTGGAAGTGAAAGTGGGATGCCCTTCCACCAGGGTACAGTTGTGGGAACTCATTCTGGATGTCAATCCAGTGACAGTTTCGGCTCTGCTTTCTCCTCCCCTACGGTCTGCCTGACTGGCCCCCTCACTGAGTTTTTCAGAGGTTGACATACCTCTGCTGTGTTGTACAGAAATTTTGCAACCCAAGAAACATTTTCTAACATGAGTTTCATTAATACTTTAATCTTGTAAATGCTCTCCATTGCAATAAACCCATGATTTCAAAGTAGCAAATAAAGATGTTTCACTAAATCATTCTCAAGCATCCTAGCTAGAACTTGCCTTTGAACTGGCATTATCTATACACTGTGAGAAAATATTAAATTTGTGGTGTGAGGAAATATTCTGAGGTGTAGTCATCTTCAAAGTGACTTAAGGCCTGCAGAAACAAAGAAAAAGTCATAGCAAAAGTCCTTGTGACATGTGCTGGAGATCCAAGTGCTCTTGCAAAGTAGTTTTCAGGCTTTTGTGCATGGAGAAAGAAGAAAACTAAATTAAAGCAAAAAAGAAGCAAAAAGTTTTAGAAGAGCCTCATGATTTCAGGGGCTTGGCTCATAGTGATTCTGAGCTTAGCATTTACTAGCCAGTGCTTGTGCGTCTTTTCTTCTCCCTGACCCATATTCTTCTCTAGTGCAGGAAACCTTAATGGCAGTTTTCACCTTCATTGTCATAACCAGGAAAGCCCATTTTCATTTACTTGGGCTTTCCATCATGGAAAATATTGAGTTTCCTTTTGAAAGTGTATGGTGTTCAATTTCTATCTCCCCTTAGAAGAATATTTTTCCTTTGATTGCTGATACTTCGTGGTTCAGTCCTGAAAACCACTAATTATTTTTCCTATTCTGCTTGATCCTATCTGTCCTCCAGTTTGGAGTGTGAGACATTTTGTTGCTAGTCTTTTTTTCTCAGGCATGGATTATATGTACACTTGTTGAGGGCTCAATACAATAGACATTCAGTACTAACTGCTAGTACAAAATAGCAGCCTGTATTGTTGTGTTTTGTTCCCCTAAGGAAACAGGAGATCAAGAGTCTTTGAAGTGTTCTATACGCAGGAGGAAGGAAGAAACAGAGAATAAATATTTCTTTAGTTATTGATGCCTTGGTAAAAGAGATCATAAAAGACCTCAAGAGCTATGACTTACAGCCCTAGTTACTGCTTGTGCTACCATGGAATACAACTAGAAAGTCCAACTGAAAAATGTGAGTTCCACTATGTCGGTTCCTAGCCAAACATTAAGCGGAAGACAGCTCCACACATAGAAATATAAAATCAAAATAGAAAAGAATTGAAGGTACTGAATATTTTTTTTTTAACAAATGGGGAATAAAACCTTACAGATTTCATATTCACGTATAAAAGATTGTAGAATGGGTCAAAAGAGGAAGTTAACAAGTAGGCAGATGAGGGAGAGCAAGTGAAGTTTCCAAATTCTTCTGGAGATGAACTGAGCTATAGGGAATCCAAGTTAAGTAGAAAAAAAGTATCAAAATGAGAGACCTGCAAGTGAGAAAGGGAACCAAGCAGGGTTATCAGGGAAACCTGGCTTGGATCACAAGGAGAAGACATGGACAACATGGAATGAAAAAGAACTGTGAAGTTCTGCTACACAATGACCACTTCTGGATTTTCCAAACTGTACAGACAAATCCAAACTTTGTGCATGCTGTCCATTACTGCACTGGACACTACCTCACAGAGAATATAAAATGTATTTGAAAGCCATATCGATAAAGTTCAAATATTTTGTCATGATATATTGACTTAACATTACAAATATTGATCTAAGCTGAAAACAAAATTATGAATTATTTTAAAAGACAATAAGCCTTGATACTAACTTTGGAAAAGAACAATGTTTATTACATACAAACCTGAAACAAAATCTTGTCCAGCAACCAAAAATTTCATGTATTGTCTTCTTCAATTTGTTCTATCTTTTATAACCTAATAAAAGATAATGCAAATGTGAACAGATGGAGACATATCAGAAAGTAAAATATGAGGAAGTAAGACACGGATGTCGATACACAGCCATTTTAGAAAAATATTAGTTTTTTTTAGGATCTGCAGTACCATTTACCTATAGTAAATAATAGAAATGAATTCTTAACAATACATGTCTCTTTACCAGAAATTATGAGTTATTTTCATAGGAATGTTATAGTATTACCCATGTAAAGGGCCTTTGTGAGAGTTTTGTCATCCTCAGTAGTAGTCGTAAGAATAAATGTTTATTACTTCAGCATTTTCATTTATAAAGCTAGGAGATGAATCCCAACCTCACACTATAGTTCTACAATGTCTAATAAAACAGGTCCTGAGCTCAGTTTGGTTTTCTGGTGTGTAATTTTTTTTTTTCCCCAGCAGACCTAGAGATTCAGATTAGAAACACAGAGGAAGGCTAGAGCCACTGCAGTAGTAAAGATCCTGCAGTAATACCTTCACACCCTTGTGTGACTTCTGCAAGATAAATATGAGTAAAAGTAAGAAAAAACATGCAACTGCCAGTTGACTTAGCAGACCTGGCTCTGAAAACACATGAGGAGAAAAACTATGTAGAAAGGTGTTATTTTTACTGACATTCTTCATTTTTTAGTTAGACACTCTTTGCAAAGTGTTTTCTTATGCTTGGATGATCAGCACTAAATAAATTGAAGTGAAAATGTGCTGGATAAGTGTTATTAGTAAAGATATGGATTGCTAGCTAAAGTGATGTTTCGTGATACAACACAAAAAATAAAGTAAACCAAAACTCTTGAGGTAGAAACTGTTTTGCATTGAAAAGTCAATGAGTATTGATTTTAATATGAACTCTGTTTGTTTTTTATTGCTAGCTATATAAAAGATTTTGATAGCTTCAATAGAATAATGTGACAAATAGAATTGTAGAGAATTTTTCTCATTAGACTAACTAAAAAATGTAGTAAAACAGTCACAGAGCTTTTAAAGATACAAGGCTTTTTATTTATTAAAATGCATAGATCAAAATGTTGATTTTTCTTATGCTGGCATTTAATTGAAAATTAAACTACATCAGAGAGACTATTAAGAAATGAGATTAAGTGGGTTGGTAGGTCGACTATCTCCTTCAGTGTCAATGACTGACTTTTTCAGCCACTCTGAGAATATGTTTCCAGGAATGAGGAGAAGCAGGACCTGCCAATCAGGGCCTGGAATTTGGGAGCATCTCTCTCTGTTTTGGTTGCTAATGGAAAATCCTTTTTCTTTCTGATTAAATTGGATATAATCACTATTTCTCTATCTCAAAGACCTTTGTTATACTAAAAAGGGAGAAATTAGCATATAATCAAAGCAGTGTGTGAATGTGAGTAAATGAGTATGTATATTTAATGGATGTGGGTAAGAGTGTTAAAAAGCTTTTACTTTCTAGTGTGCGCCATACGTCCTGGTGTGATTCTGGCTGTGCAGACAATATTCTGCTCTTACCGTGTTGGATCATGTTATGTACATCCCTGCATGAATGTACATGCACATTTACACAGAGTTGTCCACACAGTTCAGTAAGAAATCATTGCTAGAAACCTCCCTATGGAAAGATAAGCTTTGCTGTTTAACCTCTTTAAAATGCACTTTATTCAAAACCTATCTGGGGGAATTTTATGTTTGTAGGTAAAAGTAGATTAGCATAATCTAATCAGCCTATATCTGCTGAACAGTCTTGTCATTTCCTCAAAGACTTAATAGTGCACTTCTTTTGCCTGACCTTTCCTCACGCACAATAATCCCTGAGAATATTCCAGACACATTTCTATATAAGACTTGTTAGGAATCAAGCAACTGTTAAAAACTGGAAACAGAAAAAAACTAATTAGGAAATATTTCCTGCTCAAATGGAGAAGTCTCCCTGGTTTGCATTTTGCATCATAGCCATCAGTACTAACTGGCAATAGTTCCTAAAAAGAAAGGTAAACTAGAATAGATTTCAGTAGTCAAGAGGATTTTAGTGTTTATATCATCTACTGCAATGCTCACTGAAAAAAACAGAATTATTGTTTTTGTTATGATGCATATAGAGGAGACATGCCATGTTATTGATAACAAGAAACTTTTTTTTCTTTTTTCCAGGAAGAAATGGTTCTGGGTTTGATTAAAGGCTCATATAGCCTCATATCGAGTCTATGACGTTGACCATTAGTGACTGGTGTAAGAAGAAGGTACAAGAACAGGACAAGAAAGTTGCAATAATTTCTAGAACATTTTCCCAGCACCATGACTGGTGATTCAGAGGCTTCCTTAACCCTCTGAAGAGGCTTAACCATCAGAAGACTTTTCTTCATATTTAATATTCTGTGATAGATATTTGTCTCATTAATTTGTCTAATCCCTGTCCAAAAGTTCCTTATCTTAGAAATCTATTAATGCTGAAATTTGTCTTCCCCAAATTTTCCATTTTTTCCCTATTCACCTTCTCCATAACAGATCTGATTTTACAGACCTCTGTTGCATTTTTTTCTGTGCCCCTTCTTCCCCTGCTTCCAATTGTTGTTTTCCAAGCAGAAGACTCTTGGTGTTGTAATTTATTCCTTACGCAGGGCTGGTATGATCATTCTTTCTGAACAATGAAATGGTTCAAAAATTGCTTTAATATTTCTGTTCATAATCTTACTTCTTCTAATAGAGATAGGGCCATATTCTGCTGTAGACAGATCTACACAATTCCTGTTGACAGGTGTAGGAATTTTCTACAAAAAAACCCTGAGAGCTCTAGTGTCTTTCTGTACATAGCCCACCACGATTAGAGACACACTGTTTTATCATGGCTATATTCTTTCACAACCCAGTTTATGCTACATAGCTACTTCTTCTGCAACTAAAATTTGCCAAAGTGAACAAAAACTTTAAGTTATAGTGGTGTAAATACTGGTTACATCCTTAAGTAATGTAAACAGAACTCTTGTTGACTAGTAACAGGACTCAGATATCAGACTTATACCTCTGCAGGTCATTTTCTGCTGTAGGCAAGTAATTTCTTTTCCCACATTAACCCAAATATATAGCTTGTTGCTGAAGAGACTAGAGGAAATGGAGCGTTGTTCTGGGTCTTATAATCTGTGCTTCTGTCTCATTGAAAACAAAACAAATACACATAGATAATTAAAGGCATAAATGACTTATTCTTACTTTCCTAATGTATGTGTTTTTAGAATCCTGTTAGATTAATTATATATTACATTAACATTCATTCTTGCAATTAACATTCTGTTATATGAATGGGTAATAATTACTGTTTACAGGTTAATGGAGTCTGTTAGTTATGCAGAAGCTTTTAGTCACATTTAGAGACGGTCAGCACAAATTTTTCACTTCTTTCTGGTAAATGGTTTTGACAATTTCAGATGTTATGGGTGCTGATGAGATCTATGTTATGCAGTTGTTCAAAAAGAGATTGCAATGTGCTTTGTATTGGTCTGCAGTGTAAACCAATCTTGGAGCTGATGAAGAAAGCAACAGCTTACTTGCTAAGAGTTATAACTCAGCATAAGAACCTGATCTGAAGTTGTTCAGTGCAGAAACAGTGGGATTCTAGCAGTCAGGAAGGCTCTTCATCAAGCCCCTCATGTTATTTATTGATTGGAACAAGGCCAAATCTACAGACTAAAAGACTACAGTTCATACGTCTGAGCTGCCTTAGGTAAGCCCATGTGTATCAGCCAGTCCAAGAAGTAAAACAGTCTTCACAGAAAGTGACACTCTAAATTGGGAACTGCCTTTTTCCCTTTCTCATATGAGACCCTTAAACTTGCACATCATCTAAAACTCAACAGGACCATAGAGGGTTAACCTTGACTAAGGCCAAACTCCCACCCAGCTGCTCTCTCACTCCCCCTTCTCAACAGGATGGGGGTAGAAAATAGGATGGAAAAGCTCATAGGTTGGGAAAAAGACAGAGAGACCATTTACCAATTGCCATCACTAGAAAAACAGGTTTACTTGGGGAAAATTCATTTACTTTATTGCCAGTTCCAATAAAAAATGTAATTAATAATTTGAGTAGTGGGAAACAAAAAGCAAACAGTAAAACAACACTTTTCTTCTCCCCCTTTCCCCATGCCCACCCTCACCCCGTCACTGCCGACTCCTCTCCCGCCCCCGAGGGGCGCAGGGCTGGGGATGGGGGCTGCGGTCAGTCCCTCACAGCCCCTCTCGGCCGCTCCTCCCTCCCTCCTCACACGTCTCCCTGCTCCAGCGCGGGCCCTTCCCCGGGCTGCAGTCCTTCAGGGACACCCTGCTCCCGCCTGGGCTCTCCACGGCCGCAGCTCCTGCAGGGAATATCCCCCGGCTGCGGCGTGGGGCCCTCCCCGGGCTGCAGGCTGGGTCTCTGCTCCAGCGGGGTCTCTGCAGGGCTGCAGGGGATCCCTGCTCCCACCTGCAGCACCTCCTGCCCCCCTCCTCCTCCTCCTCCTCCTCCTCCTCCTGCTGCTGCTGCTGCTGCTGCTGCGGCCTGGGGGTCCCTCTGCTGCTGCTCCCTCCTTGGCTTCCTCCTCCTCTGCCTGTGCCACCTTTGGCCCTTTCTGAAACCTGTTTTCCCCCAGGTACCACTAGTTGGGTGGCAGGGATGTTCCCTCAATTAAGGTCACATGAAAAGTTCTTTATGAGAGATATTGCACAGTATATAAGAAGCAGTAAAGTCTTACATAAACCTCTAAGGATCTTTAAGTAATTTTCCTGATCTAAAGATTTATGGCTCAGAATGTTATGGAAATATGTGCAATCTCACAGTGAAGTTAGAAAGACATTCTGGTAAGAGATGTGCCATATGTCTTCAGCCCTCCTATAAATGGCTGTGGTTCTATTCATAGGTAGCATGCACAAGCCCTTAAGAAAGATGGCTGAAAAAAGGGTTTTGACAACAGGAATATATCTTTGTTAATAAGCTCCTTTGGAAATCTGAACAATCTTCCAGGATGTTTTCTCTTCTCATTTCTTTTCTCTTATATTAATTAATTTTCTGATCATCACTGATAGATATGTTTCAAGTAAACCATATTAAGTCAAACTGATTTATAGAATAAAATGTGTATTTACTATTCCTGGATCCTTCTTCAATTAATATTGTAAAGAATTGTGCTATTTATATATTTAGGGAGGCAATTTGTCAGGGCAATCATTATTACCTCTTCCACCCTTAGCAATAGTAGTTCTTACAGTAAAACTCCAGTGTATACATGAAGGCTCTTATAGTCACAGGCTCACACCCATAGCTTCCTTGTTTGTAAATGAACTGAATTTTAATTTAGATTTTAATTTAGTCTTAAAATTATCTATATTAACTTGAGTTAGCTTTGGTTTTATATTATCCTTCTGTTAATCCATCAATCAATCAAAAATATAGAAATGTTCAACTGGTTTGACAGGAAAGGACCCACCCCTTTTAGTTTTGAACACATGAGTTTGTATCCCTGAAATGAAAGATCAACCTCATTAGATCAAAACACCCAAGAGATGAAAAAAGGGATAAAGAGGAAGCTACACTTTGTTCACCATAGTAAAGGTACTACACATTTTTTGTAACTGATCTAAACAGAACATGGTTCCAGGTTTTTGTCTGGGATCCACCTCAAGCTGTTCAAGTTTAAAAACAAACTATCTAGGCAAAAAATAGGAATATATTTTGAACATCCTATCAAGAGTAGTATTTGCAAGATATGTTTCTCCACAACTTTCATGGTGCATGCTGAGTTTACATTTAGTACTCATAATTTCAGCTTTTGAATGGGACAGAAGCAAACAGTGAAAATCAAAAGCTAACTGAAATGATTCACATCATCTCCAGAACTGAAATACTCTGATTTACAGTGACTAAAAATTTTGACAACTGAGATGAAATATGTGGAGGTTCTCTTGGGAGTTATTACTCTGTCTATCCTGGTCTTCGAAGAAAGGTTGCTGCCATGACAGCAGGCCTGGTATAACTGAGTAAGTACCAAGTCCTCAATCCCTATGTTTACACGTTGGTTTATTAGCACGAGATAATATCACAGGTGTTTTAGGAGGGTCAGGTTCAATGTGTGTTGCAACAGAGTCAACAAAGTAAAACTTCTTAAAATGTTTGGTTGAGTTATCTGGCACTGGCAGAGAACAGACAGTGATGTTAGTCAAATATTCAGTTTAATCTTGTTACACTATATTGAGTCTATTATCTCTTGATGGGTGGCAGTAAGTACTATTAGCAGGGTGAGTGAGCATCAGGGAACAAAGAATTGTACAGAAACATCTGTTTTTCAGATATCCAATTAATATGAATGGTCATTAGCAGGGCAGTTCTCAAAAAGGTACAGCAAAAGGTCAGAAGTTTTCCTGATGTAACCATATTTCATTGCCATAAACCCAGTCATTGAAATAAAACTCCTGACTTTTCATTTAGGAACAACCAGGACTTTATGATTCAGTGAGTCTGGCTAATGGGTCATGGAAATTTCACACAAAGTCATTGGTTTAATTTAGCCTAAGTCTGCAGTCCAAATAAAGTAGTTACCTGGTAGTGGCTGGTGCAAAAGGAAGTGCTGATTTCAAATGAACATGGATCCCCAAAGTTATTTTTGCCTTCACACCTAGTGGCAGATTTGCTAGTCAGATTTCTTTTTTACTACAATTTATGCAGGAACAGGATGGAGTAACATCTCACCTTGTATCAGTGTGTAGAGTACTTGAATATTAGAGCTGGAAAAAAAGTAAATAGGTGCCAAGTTTCTCAGATTGCCAAGTTTCTCTAAATCCAATGTGGTACATGAGCAAGAGTTAATTGGACTTTCAAAAGGCAGAGATCAGTCCTAGTGGAGAACTTATACCCAAAGTTAGCTATTTAAGGTTGTCTATAATGTCATCAAAATGTCTAATTAAGAACTTACTATCCCCCATGGACATGGGGGCTGACCTACAGGTCTCCCAGACAAGACTAACAGGAGACTTGAATTACCGGGGTATTATGTAATGTGTCTCCTCACATTGCAATTATACTAAAAGTTTATATGAGAAGCCATACCTTTTTGTAGCTGTCCAAGTATATTCATTTCTCTGTTGAACTAATATCAAAAATGACACAAAACAAATCCCCTTCCATCATTTTGTGTCCCAGCATTCCTGACTGTTTTTAATTTCTTTCAGACAAATCACAAAATTCTAAGGCTGAATTGTTGAGATGCTGGAGTCTTCATTTCATACTCAAGTGGAGCATTGGCAAGTGACCAAAACGAGAGAAACTTAATGCTGCTATACTGTGCATCACTGTATTTACTCTGTGGTTGTTGCACTAGAACATTTTCTGAAAATTGAATTGAGCAGAAGTAAAACAAATACAGTCAAGATACCATCAATCCCTTAGAAGACTTTGACTATAAAGAGCAATGTTTGTACTTAAAATAGAAAAAACCAGAAACTCATTCGGCTTCCCGTTATCTATATGCAGGTGGTCCTGTCTTTTTTTTATGTAAGAAAAAGATAAATAATTGTCCTGGGTTTGGCTGGGATAGAGTTAACTTTCTTCATGGTAGCTGATATAGGGCTGATGGCACATTGATGTTTTAGTAGCCGTTAAGTAGCGGCTAAGTGTCGCTAAGTAGTGCCTACGCTAGTTATGGACTTCTCCAGCTTCCCATGCTCTGCTGGGTGCGCAAGAAGCCGGGAAGGGAGGGGCCACAGCCAGGCCAGCTGGCCCAAACTGGCTAATGGTATATCCCATATCATATGACGTCATGACCAGTATATTAACTGGGGGGGTTGGCAGCGGGGGGAGCGATCGTGGCTCGGGGACTGGTGGCGTAGGTCGGCAGGTGGTGAGCAGTTGCAGCACTTTTTTGTTTTGGTTGTTTACCCTGCACCCTCATGGGTTTTCTTGCCTCTCTCTCTCTTCCATTTTTTTTTTTCCTTTTCATTATTGTTGTTGTTGTTATTATTGTTTTATTTTAATTATTAAACTGTTATTATCTCAACCCATGAGTTTTTACTTTTCTGATTCTCTCCCCCATCCTGCCGGTGGGGGAGTGAGCGAGCGGCTGTGTGGTGCTTAGTTGCTGACTGGGGTTAAACCACAGCAATAATGAAAACCAATTTCAAGAAACATTCTCTAACTATGAAAATGAAATAAAAAACCCAGTTACATTCTTTCATCATATTGCTGAAGTCTAACATCCACTGCACAGAAGAACATTGCAAAAGGGGAATGGTCTCTCATATTAAAGTGTGATTTCTACTATTCTGTTTATTCATGGCATGTGATGACAAGAAGAAGACAGGTGACAATGATTGGCCTGTAGGGAAAAAAAATAATCCACAGAACAAGCAAAGACAAATAGTTGGGCTAAGTATAACGAACAACCTATCTTTTTAGCCTGATCTTGAAATGATGCCTTGGTTGATTTGTTTTCATCGGGTTAGTAATTTCCTCTCCATTTTTTCCTGATCTAACAGATGCATGATGGGCTCTATGCTGCCCAGAATTAGGAAATATGGTCCAGATCCAGGAAAGAACTCATGGGTCTGGGTTGATTTTGTGCCCTAGCTCATCCTCAGGAGGGAAAGAGCATCAAATCTCTATCAGTTTAAGCATGTGGTTTTAGCCCACAAAACTCAAAAGGACTTAACTACTTGAACTGAACCATATAAGAAATAAACACAATCTTACATATTTTGCAGTATTAAAGAATGGTGAGCACAAAAGGCCTGTGGACTTCTTTCCTCCAAAAAAACTGTGCTGCAACAAGTGTTTCCCCATCACATTAATGGAGTCAGTGCTGCAGTAGGTGCTCGTGAATGCTAGCCCTGCAATCCTGAGCCTGTCAATAGCACCACAGCAGTTTATCTCAGCGCAAAACAATAATCTCATGGTTGGCTATTTCTTTATGGCAGGGAACATAGTGATTAAAATCTCTTTCCTCTCATGATCCTCTGGAATGGCTGTGTATCTCAATTTTCTGTCTATAAAATATGATAATACCATTTCTACACCCTGCAATGGTATTGTAGGGTAATCATATTAAAGATTGTGGCATTTCATAGTGTTAGTCTATGTATGGATTACATGGATTACAAATAAATATTGCAATGACTAGCACAGAATCTAGTCTCTATGGATTTATTTGTCAGGGCTCTGAGTGCAATCAAAGGTTGCACCTAGAGCCTCTCTTCTTCCCCACCTCTGCCCATGGCTCTGGAGCCCATTTCAGCCCCCCCTTGGCTGTCAGTCCCTGCCTTAGTGACACAATAGGACATTGGTCTCCCGCTCTGCCAGAACTCTCCCCTGTCTGGCCATAGAACCCACCAGGCCAGTCCCGTCAATAGGCCAATGTTCTGTCCTGGTCTCAACTCAGCCCCATCCCCAGGGAGACGCCAGAGCCCAGGGCTGGTGCTGCCTGCTGCTGCCCCCAGTGCCCCTTGGTCTGCCCTGTTCCTGGCTGAAGTGTTGGGACTGGCCCTGCCATCCTGGGAGAGTCCCCATGGCCTCTGGACCCTGGCCCCAGGGAACTGCCAGCCCCCATAGCACCCTGACACTTCTGGAGTTATATCTCAAACATCATAAATGATCAGCCTTCATTTAAAAATAACTAAATTTTAAAATAAATTGTCTCCCTGTTGCTTAAATGATAAGAGTTAATTATCTTCCAAAGTTGTCTTGATAGACTGTTTTATTTTTGATGAAGATGTTCAAATTAGGCATGTTTGCACTTCTGAAAAGGAGCATTAGATCAATTTTCTGAGCAGGGTTCCTCTGCATTGTGCTTTACACTATGGCTAAAAGCAATGAGACAAGCCTCTGTTTCTGCTAAATAATGATTATCTTATGGAGCACAGGAATACTGAAGCCTTATTCTCTTGGGAATGGGTAGTGCTACTGGACTTGTCAATGCCTGATGCATCATGAGTTTGGAGGGGTTTTCATGCCACAGTGGTGGAATTCATAACATCTCTCTCCAGAGTGGTTTTTTTGACACCTAGCAAAGCCTGAGTTTGTGTCATGTCTTTTTACGTGATATTGTGGAAGGGGAAGATGTAATAGCCTTTCTTCTCTTTGAAGCACCTATGAGGTGTTACCTAAGAAACCCTAAGATTAACTTAAGGAACCTTAATTTAAGACCTTTGTCAAAGGTCTTTCTGGTTGGACATGAAAACTGTGTTCAAGAGATATTTAGGGTAAACTTATACAAAGTCTCGGAGTCACGAGAGTTTTGCTCCCTTCTGGGAACAGGTGGAGGGAGGTTATCCTCCCCCTCTACTCTGCCCTAGTGAGGCCACATCTCTAGTACTGCACCCAGTTCCGGGCTCCCCGGTTCAAGAAAGCCAGGGAACTACTGGAGAGAGTCCAGCAGAGAGCTACAAAGGTGATCTGGGGACAGGAGCATCTCTCCTATGAGGAAAGTCTGAGAGACCTGGGTTTGTTTAGCCTGGAGAAGAGAAGACTGAGGGGGGAATCTTATAAATGCTTATAAATATCTAAAGGGTGAGTGTCAAGAGGATGGGGCCAGACTCTTTTCAGTGGTGCCCAATGACAGGACAAGGGGCAATAGACACAAATTGGAACACAGGAAGTCCCACCTGAATATAAGGAAAAACTTCTTTCCTTTGAGGATGACAGAGCAGTGGAACAGGCTGCCCAGAGAGGTTATGAAGTCTCCTTCTCTGGAAATATTCAGAACCCGCCTGGATGCAGTCCTGTGCACCCTGCTCAAGCAGGGGGGTTGGACGAGGTGATCTCCAGAGGTCCCTTCCAACCCCTACCATTCTGTGATTCTATGTGATTCTGTGAAAAATATGCACAGAAGCTGTATAATTGGACAAGCATCACTTATTTAAGAAACAACATTAAATAGATGCACAAGGCTCTCATCTTGTAAACATTAGGAGGACTCAAGGTATTACTCCCAGTTTTCTTCCTTCTGTTTTGGTAGTTTGCTGCATTTCTTTGCTGAAAATCTATGAATGTTCTTGCAGATTTGCAGGAATGTAACTTTTTGCAACACATCAAACAGTATGACCTTTGCAAAAGCAGGATGAGGCTGCAATACAGGCAGAGTGCAGGGAAGAGTGCCAGAAGTCATACAGTAGTGAACAGCAGTCAAAACCACAGATCAGAATTGCAGATTCCATGACCGCCAGTTCAAAGCTACTAGTTCAGGCTCTCAGGTAAGTACTTTAAACATCTGCTAGTTCTAAAAAAGAGTAAGAAAGCTCAGTAGATCCTTTTGTGAAAGTTTTTGAAAATATAATTAGGTTATTTTAAACTGTTATCCAGATTTTATGATTTCTAGCAAGTGTGTTGCAATGACAAACTAAAGGAAACAAATGGATAAATGAATACAAAAACAAATTCTGTTTTCTTTTGTGCTTACCCTGTTTGTTTCACAACAGCAGAAACTGGAGATTTTGTGTCAAATGCCAGCCAATTTTTTGTAATTTGGGGGATGATTGACCGATCAGCTGACTCTAATGTTGCATATGTGGGACTGGTATAATTTTCTGTTTTCTTTTGCGGGGTGAATCTGAATGATTCACAAGCACATGACTACAGTACAGATGGATTCTTAGATAAGTTGTTGATTTATCTGAATCCAGTATTTCTCATATTCCTGTCCACACTGACAATTTTTTAATTTAAAACTCTGACCAGGACAATGTCTGTAGATAATTGGAAATTTCCAGTTGCTCCAAGGGATAAATTTTCCCAGTGGCATTTAGGATCAGTGGCTGAGTCAGTGCTTTGGTGGCATGTAACTCTGAACCTTTGAGCTAATATCCGCTGGAAATGATACTTCCGAGAACAGTATTTTTTCTCACTTTCCTCCCCTCAGACTGCCTGCAGCAATGGCTGACTCAGTTATCAATTAGTAAGCTGAACTCTAATGAAGCTGAAGTAAGGGACACTCAGTTGAACCTGTTCGCATGTCAGTGCTGAATTTCACTTATTAGTGTAGTAAAAGCATATTGTCTTACTCTATTCATTGCTCTGATACTGTACTTTAGAGCTGATTGGGTACTGAAACCTGGAAAGAATCCAGTTCTAAATTTATCCACTAAATAAGTGAGTTGGACATAGATAAAATTACTGGTGAGCAATACAGTGATAAGTCTTCATTTAATATGCAGTCCTCTTTAGAGTACAAGACATATTTTTTATTTCAAAGGATAATTAGGGATAGGTACTCAGTTTCACTGTAATTCAGTATAAACAGTGCTTTTGTTTCAAACTGGATTGCAATGCATCAGATATTATTGTTAAAAACATTGCTTTCTGATATACATTGACAAGAGCTCTTGTAGCTTAAAAGACTTGCTTATTGAAATACATTTTTTTTTCCACATATTTTCAAAAGTTATATTTTTTATTACAAGTCTCTCTTTAAGGAGGTATGCTGTCAAGACTACTAGAAAAGGCATATTGAAAGGCCACAACCTGGTGGTCAGGAAAACAAAGGCAAGTAACTTATCTGCTACTGAGTTTAGGCAATGTCTTTCTTCTTCTATGCTAGCATCTCAAAAGCAAAGATTTTAATCCAGCAAAGCATATAACAATGCATTTAAGTCCTAAGATAAACATGTGATGAACCATAAGCAATTTGAATATTAAATCACTGCTGAATTCTGGACCTCTGTGTGGGAAGGAACATTTTCTTTTCTACTTTCCTCTCTCCACTGAAGCAATGCAAATTTTTTGATTTCTTGTGCCTTCAGTGATTGCATATGGTAAGCCAAACATAGTTCTGGAGTTGTACCTTCATAGCTGTAGATTTCTAATGACAAAGTCTTCAATCTTGGGAACACAGCTGCTGCCGTGACAATTTCTGTGCCACCACACTCTGAATGTTCCTACTGTTCTTCAAGTTATCATCAATGAATGAGTTTTCACTCTCTTATGAAGTACTTATTGAAGTGAATGAAGTGCTTATTCACCACTTTCCTTACGATACACATTTCAAGTTCTGTACTGCCTAGAAGCCTATGCTGTGGAATAAGGTTCCCATTGGAGTGGGGACCATAGAAAATTTGAACAAAGATGACCTTCTCTGGCAAAGAAATCTCACAATCTAAATGCAAGTCTCATCAATACAGACAGAATGGAAAGCCTGAGAAAGCCAGGATTATTTCTTGTCATGCTGAGCAGTGATCTCAGTACAAAAGCAACTTGTTATTTATTTATCTATTTTCTGTAAGAACAAAAGGAAATTTTGAGAAGTACATTAAGAAAAAAGTAATTAGTTTTGCACAAACAAGTAAGTCTTCTTCCACCTCAGTTTATGAAGACACGTTTGAAAGGTGGAGTTTGAGGCAATGTAATGGGAATCATCATAGGATTTGTATTTACCCAGCACATTATTATCTCCATCCTTTCTTAAGGATAGACTGTTCTTCAGACTTTTTTTACATTTGTTGAGTTGCCACTTTTAAACATTTACACTGTCAGCAACTTCTTAATTGTTTAGTGCACCGTTGTGAGACTGGGCAATGGCTGTGTTGTAACTGTCTATACTTTTTCCCATGCATTTACATTGGAAGAGGTGGAGAAAATGGCTACAAGATTGATTGGATGAAAAAAGCTCCATTTCCATTGACTACTGAACATAGGATTTGTATTTGATTCCCGTCAGTGCTTTGACTCTTACCAGTTCTAGTGCTGCACAAATATGTAAGGATATTAAGAGAAACAAATTACAATAGTCTGTATGACTTTGTAAATAATACTTAGTAACTTCCACAGAAGCTTTCTCCCACTCATTTTGCTGTAGAAACATCTAAATTATTTTGTCCATTTGAGTGGTTTGTTTAATCAAAAATCCTTTTCACTTATTCTGTATTACTGTGTTATCTACCTAAGCTTTTCCTTGGCTTATGAAACTCATGGATGTTGCTTCTAAATCATTAATCACATAAAGTTCTAAAAAAAGCTTACTTATTTTAATATCCCCTTGAGTCCTAGAAGAAAGCTCTTATACCCAGACTGACACAGTGATAGATGCTATTTCATTCGTGCATTTGATGGAATGTCATCATCATTTGCTATTTTCTTTTCTTTTCAGCTTGGGATGTGTATGTGTTTGTGGAGGAAGACTGGCTTAAAAAGAAAGTAAAAAGTAATGTTTTCATTATGTGTTTGGACAAGGCATACATTTTAAGTGCTCAGTTTCAGAATCAGACAAAACACTGCTGAAGCTTAAATGACTTCTTAATAGTACTAGGCAATTTAGATGCACTTAGAACTGACACAGCTTCCATTGCTGGCCAATTGTTGGAGGAAGCATCATTTGTCAAATTGTCTCCAAAATGCTCCATTTTTTAAGTGTCTCACATACCTACATATCAAAGTCAATCTCAAACATATTCTTAAGTGTTTAAAAGTTATGTAATAACTTTTGCTGTTGTATATTCTGTTTGTGCCTCAGAGATCATTTGTAAACCCATACTCACAGTGACAGCCTCATGGTACACAGAGTTTTAATTCTGACCTTCCACGTTCAAGAGAACCAGCTATTAACTTCTGAATTGCAGCAGTTTTCAAAATCTGTTGAGCTGCAGACTTTGTAAACAATCTAATCCATCAGTAGATATCAGCACTGTATGCAAAAAAGGAAGAATAATTTGATGGCTATGAGTAGGAAAACAATGAACATGTTAAATTAATGGGAGATATTACTTGGGAAAATGTAAGCCCTTTCAGAAAAGTTCTTTAAAATTTAAATTATTTTCTTTCTTACCTCTAAATCTCATGTTTTGACAGTGATTATAACATTAATGTGGTTCCTGACAGTTTTTCCTGTGCAAAAGGCCTACACTCGGGTTAATGTCTTCATTTTCCTCTTAGGTTGTCCGTAAAGATGGGAGAACAGTTTAGAGTTTTTGACCCTCTCTTACAAAAATTATATCGAAATTCTGTACCCAGAAAGAAGGCAAGTAGAATCGTGAAATTATTTAACCCTCCTGTTTTCCACAGAATTGGAGGAGCAATAACAAATGTGTTTGAGTACAACCTAATTTCAAAGAATGATTTATTTAAGCATCAGGATAGTTCAGGCTTGTTAGTTTCTTTGCCCACCTCCCCAAGATATCTATAAGAATGCCAGGAAAATATCAACACAGTAATAGTAGAAATATTTTTATTATTTTGCTAACATTTATATCCACCATTGAGGGGAGCTGATTGTGTTGAGGTTACTCAAACATATGAGCAAAACAATGTACAGACAGGCTTCATTCAGCACAGAAAGGACTGTACATTCATAATGGGGCCCAGCAGTTCCTTACCAGCAAGCCACTGAACAGCATTCAGGTCTGGGCTCCGAGCCTAATCCTAATGGATCAGGATTCTGCATGTGAATAGCTTCATTCAAATCAAGGATTTTACAGAAGCAACAATCCTCCAAAAAGGAATGTTGAAAATCAGCACAGACAAGTTGTTAAGACCTTTGCCTGGGTGTGAAAAGAATTCTTTCCTGAGCTTTGCCATTGACTTATTGTGACCTTTGGCAAGTGACTTAGCAGTTGTGTTTGCACATGCTTTGTCCAGCCTGTAATAACTTTGGAACCTGAAAACTCCCTTACTGTGAGTTAGTGGACTCCTGCCTACAGCAAGCATGCCTATAATATAAATAGCTAATCTGCAACCTAGGACTACAGAGCTGCGTGTGTTACTACCTCTGACATGTAGCTAAAATTCCCCCCTCACCAATCTTCAAAGACTTCAAGAAAACAGGAATGAAGAAATATGTGATTTATTTCCATATATACTCATTATTACAGCAAAGAAAAAAGGAAACGAATTCTGATTCAAGGTTTGCATGTTCTGCTGGGATTTACATTGCCAGTGCAAATTTGCTATTAATGCTCATCCAAAATAAGGATGCTGCAAGTTAGAAACTTGAAAATCCTTACATTTCCATATTCAGTGGCCTCTTTCCTTTTTTTAAAGGCTTCTTTGTTCCATAATTCATTTGTTTTTTGTTTTTTTTGTTTTTTTTTTTCTTTTCCAGATAGGTCATGTATTCCCTCATATAAAATCTCACTCATAATGTTTTATATTTTCTTTATAAGGTTGCAAAACCCCAAAGCTTTCAAAGATAAATATATATCTTTGGAAACGTGTATTTATTTATACACATGTGCAATTAAGCTTATATAAAAAACTGTTGAGCAAGTATAAAAGTTTAAAATACTTATCACAATATTGATTATTATATAGTGAAGGGAAACTCAGTCTGAGAGATACTGACTAGAATACATCCTATGAAAACTATTTTATAGTATAGAGAAAAATGGAGAACAGATTATTTTACCTAGGTTAAGTGGATTCATGGGTTTAGCTTCCAGAAAAGATTTCTGTCAGGGAAACAGAACAGTTTCTTCCAAAGTAGTAACTTTTTGACTTTTTCCTATTTATCTAGGACTTTGGAAAGAGATTACCGGATCTTCTCAACTGATATAAAATGGTATTACTTTGTTGTTCTGTGTAGCTGCAACATCCCCACAGAGGTGCCTGGTGCTCTGGATTGGGGTCTGCCCCTGGCTGCTCCCCCCATCCCTTCCTCTATTCTCCCAAGGATCCCCTGCAGATCCTGGCTCCCATGGAGTCACCAACCCTTGCAGCATCCTGGCAGTTTAGTGGATATTCCTAGATGTTTTTTGCAAGATATTGTGATTCATAAATGGGCTTTACAGAGTCAATGGAAAACATTGTTCCAGTGATATCAGACACCTTAAGAAACACCTAGGCTAATAAATTGGCAAGCAAAAAACTGAGGAAAAGCTGGGCTTTTTATAAAGATGTGTCACGTGCCTTGCACCTAACATAATGACAGCTTGAAGTGGGCAGAGGCAGTTATGAAGACCACAACAAGTAGGAGTGAATGTGATGCAAGGCTTGTGACAGACGTGCACACCCCTGCCCCCAACTGGATAAAATAAATTAATTCTGGAGAGTACATAAGAGTTTAAACAGAGTGGTGACAAGGTTTAGAGATAGAAACAAACAGTGGTCCAAAACATTATTAAGGAGCAGCATTGGGACCCCAGAAGCAACACAGGCACCTAGTCTTCCCTGTAGTGATCAAATCTCCTTCAACTGCAGTTTTGCTTATGTATAGTAAACATATTTTGATGTAGTGTATAGCTGTGGATAATAAAATTATTCCTTAGTGACTGCAGTGTGTCGTTTTATTTGTGCTTTGAAGTAAGCCAGAGTATGTATTCATCCTCACAGCAGGGACTCCTTTGCCACCTTATTGAAAAACCAGTTTGCGAGTGGGCCTGTCAACCTCAGCTGGTTGACCTGCCCTGTGAAAGGCAGTGACCCTCAGCTGATGTGCAATAATTCAAGTGAATGAGCTGTATTTTGGTGGGTATTGTACAACCACAAACATGCAATACCACCTTAAGACCATCCTGGGACTTGAGCGAAGATCACCTGCAGTCTACTGCAGAGTATAATCTCAAGATTATCTTCCTCTCCTGAAATGTATAACAGCCCAATAAGTTAGGAAAGATGTCATTCCTCACTGAAAAGACAAAAGGAGCCAAAAAGATATCTGGGCTATACAAAGCCCTTAGGGACCTTGTTTAAACTCAGGAGTAGAGCTGAGCAAATAATTAACTCTTGGTTTTGTGTCAGCTCTGGAAAAAAATGTTTTGGACTGAGCAAACTATGTTGTTTTTCTCAAAAGTAGGGATTTGTTGATCATTCAATAAAATGCATTTTATTTCAAGAGTCATAAAGGAATAAAAGCAATTTTTTATCTCAAATTACTTTCACAAGTGCATTTGCAAAAATAATTTCAGAGAAAAATGTTATTGTTGGTTTAAAAATCTTGAAATAAAAAGCATTATTTTACATTACTTTTAGATGGCTTATATGATTGACATGATTCTGTATTTTTCGGTGGAAATATTTAGGTCAAAAAACATTTCACCCATCTCTACTCAAGAGACTATACATCATACAGCTGAACTCAGCTCAAAATAGTCAGCTTCTTGTTCAAATTTTAATTTTTTTCTTTGTATTTATAATAACTTGCTCAGTTTTGCTAGCACTTTTTAATTTTAACTAATTCCCTGCAGTTATTATACTTCTAGGATAACTAAGTGCATATGGGAACCAAGCATGCTGCATGAATCAGTTTACTGAAGGGGTAAAAAGAAAAAGAAATATAGCAAAGTCAAAAATGCAGAAGGAGAAGCACTTTTATTAGGGGCATGATCTTCTATAAAGCAATCAAGAATTTAGATAGAATATTGCGTATAAGAACAGAACTGTCTATCCAAAGCTGAGAAGTAATTTATTTTTTTCTCCTGTTTGACATTTAGAGTCACATAACATCAGTCTGTGACCCCAAAATAATGTATTGACATACCTTGGAGAAACTCGACATAGCACATCTGGATTTTTTTTTTTTTTGGTGAGTGGTTTTCTTTCAAATACCTGCCATACATTTAAATAGCAAGGAGTTGTTTCAAACAAAATTGCAGTGGGTAGAAGGAAAGCTAATAACAGTAGAGACAGATTCTCTGCAAAACAGCAGATGCAGAGGTTCTCAGGCTACCTGAATTATTTATGGTTAATTCGGCACATCTCTAGTAATGTCTGAGGATTTTATAGGTCTCCGAAGCACATCCGAGAAAAATGCACCCGTATTCATGCACCTGCATACTTTTAATTATAAACTCTATGGATTGTGTGACCAAGTCATTTAGAAATTTTGGCTGAATCATTCAAAGAGCAATTTGACGTACTTTGTGCTCCAGTTTGCGAAAGCCTCACATTTATTTGCAGGCATATTCATTTTGATTCAATGACTTTGAAACGTGATGTGATTCAATAGCACAGAAACACAGGAATCACCATACCATCACAGATCAATGTTCCCTCTGTTCTGACTTTGGCTCCAGTTCTGCACCTGGATCCAGTAACACAAAATCCTACCAAAATCAATGAGACTGTGCACTGACATAGGATGCTTATAGCTGAGATGTAAGTTGGGCATGGTCCTTCAATAATATTCAGAAAAAAGTTTTCTCAAAAGGAAAGGCGGCACTTCAGTAACTTTCATGCACCATAGTAGCTAATGTTACTTAGTTAATTATTTTTTTCCTTTAGGAATGCTTTTTCCTCCTTGTGTATATGCATATACGTCACTGTGAATTTTGTGTGAATATCAGCTAAAACCTTAATTATGCATGTAAAAATATTCAAATATGTGCAATGAAAACCAAGTATTTTGTATGTCAAAAATAAACAATGCAAAACCTTGCAATAAATGGATGTTCAGACAGGGAACAACATTATTAAACATTTCAAGCTAGAATGCAAAATATGTGTGAGAAGAAACAGATTTAAAGTACAAAGATTTAGACTTGGGAATCTGGACAAAACCTTCAGGATGAAAGAAGAAAAATTATCAGATTAACCTTCTGCTTTCTTAGTGTTTAATTATCATTTCTCTTTCACAGAAACATTTCCTGGACAGGGTGGACTAGGGATTTAGTTACCCCACGAATTTCCTGTATTCATGTGCTTTTTTCTTTAATAACAAATACTTCTATCTTATTTCTACAGCTGTATATTGTTCAGAAGGCCCTTTTATTACTGCACTTCTAGGGTCAAGAAAGCTGAGTCATTAAGAGTAGAACTTCATTATGTTTGGTCCATACAAATGCAGAATAAACAGTTGCTTCTTCAAAGACCTACAGTATGATTAGCATTTGTAGAGATGCAGCTCAGGTACAGGATCAGGCATCAGCTAGTGCCTAAAGCCAAGGAGAGCTAGGACTCTGTTCTAATTCAGATAACATTCAAGAAAGAGCATGACTGTAAGTTATCCAGATGATTTTTGCTCTCCAAAATGTCCCAAACCCACATATTAAGCACAGGACACAAAAATCAGAGCAGCAGTCCAGAAAGATCAGTGCCTGAGATCTATTTATTTTAGTTGGGTTTTTTGCTTGTTTTATTTTTGATTGTTTAGTTTGTTTTTAATGTTGATCCTTTGCCTTTCTGTACTTTAGGTCTTTGTCCTTAAAATTTAATAGTACTTCCTTACTTCACAGTGAAGTTGTCAAGATAAAATCCATTAAATATTTTTAAGTGCTCAGATAACACAATTTATGATGTCTGTAAAGACATTTTAGTTAGACCTTTTTTTTTTTTTACTCACACGTTTCCCTGCTTTTTGGCTTTGAGCAATTGGTTCAATGTTCTAAGGATCAGAAACAGCATAATCTGAGACTGAATATCTGTAGCCCTAATTTTGTCAGTAATTGCAATGCAAGAAGGGATCTGGTGTTTCACAGGACTGTTAGTCTGCAAACCTCACTAAAAAGTGATTAATATACCTTGGATGTTGTACCTAGAAAATCCTCTGGTACTTTACTTGAAAGACTCAAAATCAGCGTCCCTAGGCTGAACATAATACACTTTGCTTTCACCTGTAGTCTGGCCTTCATGAGGCTCTGGTTAAAGACTTCTTCCTCAACTATCAAGATGTAACATCAACAATGAAAATATTCCTAAAACAATGTCATGACAGATGATGTGAAGATTCCTTCTTGTTACCAGTACTTTAAAATAGTCGGTTTACCTTGAGCCCATGGAGTCAGCTATACTGTTAGACTACCCTACAGTGTGCAATATAAAAGGGATCAGCAATTTTGACACCAGAATTTTGGGATGAGAAACCTCCAAATATCAGGAAACACCTTTGAAGATGGAGTACCTACAAGTAGCTGTGTAATAGCAGCCTTTAATAATCTCTCCTCTATTTGAAAACATACACTTAATGTGAGTGCAGAAAGAACACCATGTCTGTTGGTTGGTTGCAAGTCTTTATAGATTAATTCCTTGGCTGCTGCTTTCTCTTTCTCCTGAACCCACTGTTGTCCACAGCTGCTGCCACTGCTGCCTCTTTTTCATCCCATTCTGGAACTGCTGCTGTTACTGCTTCCTTGTTTTCTCCTAGACTTCAGCCATCCCTGCTAATCTCAGGAGTGTGATGGAGAAACACATGAGCTTCGTGGAACCAACACAAACCTGACACAGCTTATTATCTGAGGCTCTGTTCACTGTCACAGCTTCCTATACACATCTTGCTGTTGAGCGCTTGTATTCTTGGCTAGTGTGAGATCAATGTCACTACTAGTAAAAAAACAGATGCACAATTATAGCCATGTTATTCTAAGAAATCTGCCAATTTGCAAAAGTAACAATAAAAAAAAAAAACCAAAACCTGAAAAAATTGTAATAACATAATCGCCCTTGGATCTGAACTGCCTTGCATTTCTGATATCCCTTAATAGGCAATTAGAAATTCTGAGTTGTTTCCAGTTATTGAAGAGTAACTATCAGGCTTTTAAAGATTCATGAAAAATTCTGTAAGAAGAAAAAAAAAAACTTAAGTCTGGAGGGTTGTAATGGATTCAAATAAAGCCAAGATATGCACAAAACAGTACACTGGTTATCTCTCAGGAGACATTTTTTTGAAAGGGACTGGAAACATATATTTACCAAAACGCACAAAGAACTGCATTCACGTATCCAAAACACAGTAACCCAGTGCACATTACAGTTGGTATTATGTTATTAACACAGATAAATTGACACTTAGATTTCTTAAAACTCAGGTCTACATTGCCTAAAGGGGGTTCCTTATGAGTTAGGTGCTTTTGGAGACTGACTGGTCACTGAAGAAGGAGATCAGTTCTTTTTATTTTCTGTACAGAGGACACCAGCAGTATCAATTAAGCAGGGAGTGAGTTAAGAAACAGCCAGGAAGAAGCCCCACAGGCCTGCTCCCATCCAGGATTCATATCTCCAAAGCTCCTTCTGAGGGTAATGTATTTATGAAGTAGACAATACCCTTTTACAAGAGGTCTTCTAGGAGAAGGAGAAAAAGTAATGGGGATGATGACTGGTTAAGACAGAAACACAGAGACATAGGGAACCAAAATGAATGTGTAAGAAACTGTAAGTTATTCCAGCTGTAATGTAGAGATAGAAAGGGACCCATTTAGTGACTGGCATCTGTGGTTATTTAAGACACCTCAGGGGTGTTTTCCAGAAGGGTACATTTAAGTTTCTTTAAAAACTTTTAAAAAAAATCAATAAGCAAGAATCAAAATATTCCCTGTGGAAATTTCAGTTTTGCAGGTGATATTGTGGTACAATACAACATGGTATGGTATGGTATGGTATGGTATGGTATGGTATGGTATGGTATGGTATGGTATGGTATGGTATGGTATGGTATGGTATGGTAGGATACGATACTGCAATGTATTGAGGGTATGCTGCTTGATCTCCAATTGCCAGTCCAAAAAAGGTGCAGGACTCTATCAGTTCTTGTGTTACACCCAACTGCTCTGTGAATATTTTGGATACTCTTGACCTTCTTGATTAGAACTGGATGCCTTTTTTTCAGGCAACTGAACTGATCCCCAAATTTTTATATGACAGACAGTTGTGGAGGCTAGTTGTTGTTTTAATAGTTTTGGTATTTCAATGCTTTGTTCCTGCTAACAAAATAAATCAAGCTTTGGGTTTAAGAAGCTTGGCTGGTCATTATGGACTTCTCAGCTATTCAGCTGATACACTTTTTTTTTTTTGCCTTTAAGTTCTCCTGACAACCAGATTGTGTCATAACTGAAAAATGTGAGGTGCAAATAAACAAAGTTTAGCAAGAATTAAAATATTTTCTGTGAAAATTCCAATTTTGCAGGTGATTTTTATTTTATTTTTTTATTTATTTTACTTTGTTTATTTTCCACTGTGAAAGTCAATATATCTGTTTCTACTATGCAGTATGTCCAAAAATGGAATATTTTATTTTATGGCATTGATTTTAGAACTTTTGCTTTGAATCAGCTAAAAATAAACCTTTTTTTCCTGCACATTTGCTGTTAGAAAAGTGAAGTATGAGTCAGAGTTGTCTCCTATAGTCTGAGCAGTTGAAAACATAGTTTACTCTGTGTGTGTCTGATTTCTTTTCCATTTTAGATATGTAAAGTTTCTTGATTTTATGTTGTGAACAACCTCCAGATTCTTCTACAATTAGCTTTATTATCCAACAGAGTAGTGCTTTGCCCAAGAACTCTTTATGTTTTCTCTGCCTTGTATACTCACAAGTGGCTAGAAAGTACATTGAATCTCTACAGTTTCATGCAGAAAATATCTTTTCTGTTCACCATGAGGAGAGGACATCAATGTAAAAAAATTAGAACTGAAAGTAATGAACTGGAAAGAAATACTTGCATACATATAAACACTTGTTTATGAATGTGCGTAGTAGTGAATTTAAACATATCATTAGCTCTTACAGGATACAGAAACATACAGCTCAGAAGGGATATATTGGATACAAATTCCTTACAATCCTGTGTAAATATAATTTCATTGCCTTTTGTGTAATACTGAAAATTTCCTATGCTTGTTTTTAAATTTAAGCCATAAAGCTGTTACAGTAGTTCAATGTTTTCCTAGACATCTCTTAGATTCATAGAATCATAGAATAGTTTGATTTGGAAGGGAAATTTAAGATCATCTAGTCCAACACCCCTGCAATGAGCAGGGACATCTTCAACTCGATCAGGTTGCTCAGAGCCCTGTCCAACCTGACCTTGAATGTTTCTAGGGATGAAGCATCTACCACCTCTCTGGACAACCTGTGCCAGTGTTTCACCACCCTCGCTGTGAAAAATTTCTTCCTTAGATCTAGTCTGAATCTACCCTCTTTTAGTTTAAAACCATTAGCCCTTGTCCTGTTGCAACAGACCCTATTAAAAAAGTCTGTCTCCATCTTTTTTATAAGCCCCATTCGGGTACTGAAAGGCTGCAATAAAGTCTCCCCCAAGTCTTCTCTTCTCCAGGCTGAACAACCTAAACTTTCTCAGCCTTTCTTCATAGGAGAGGTGCTCCATCCCTCGGATCATTTTTATGGCCCTCCTCTGGACCTGCTCTAACAGGTCCATGTCTTTCCTGTGCTGAGGGCTCCAGAGCTGGACGCAGGACTCCAGGTGGAGTCTCACCAGAGCAGAGTAGAGGGGCAGAATCCCCTCCCTCGACCTGCTGGCCACGCTTCTTTTGATGCAGCCCAGGATACGGTTGGCTTTCTGGGCTGCGAGTGCACATTGTTGCCTCCTGTCCAACTTCTCATCCACCAGTACCCCCAACTCCTTCTCCACAGGGCTGCTCTCAATCTCTTCATCTCCTAGCCTGTCTTGATATTGGGGTTTGCCCCTACCCAGGTGGAGGACCTTGCACTTGGCCTTGTTAAACCTCATGAGGTTCACATAGGCCCATTTCTTGAGCTTGTCCAGGTCCCTCTGGATGGCATCCCATCCCTCGGGTGTGTCAACTGCACAACTCAGCTTGGTGTCATCTGCAAACCTGTTGAGGGTGTACTCAATCCCACTGTCTATGTCATTGATGAAGTTATTAAACAGTTCTGGTCCCAATACGGACCCCTGAGGAGCACCACTTGTCACTGATCTCCATCTGGACATTGAGCCATTGACCACTACCCTCTGGATACCACCATCCAACAAATTCCTTATCCACCAAACAGTCCACCCATCAAATCCATATCTCTCCAATTCAGGGAGAAGAATGTTGTGGGGGACCATGTCAAAAGCCTTACAGAAGTCCAGACAGACAACATCTGTTGCTCTTCCCTTGTTCACTGATGTAGTCACTCCATCATAGAAGGCCACTACGTTGGTCAGGCAGGACTTGCCCTTGGTAAAGCCACGCCGGCCATCTCAAATCACTTCCCTGTCCTCCATGTGCCTTAGTATAGCTTCTAGCAGGATCTGTTCCATGATCTTCCCAGGCACAGAGGTGAGGCTGACAGGTCAGTAGTTCCCAGGGTCCTCCTTTCTAACCTTTTTTAAAAAAGGGTATGAAGATCTCTTGCACTCTAGGGAAAGCTTCCTTAAAGATCAGCCAGATCTGTTCTGCTCCCTTGTCCCTGAGGGCAGTTTCCCAGGGGATCCTATTGACTAACTCCTTGAACAGCTGGAATTTTGCTTCCCTAAAATTCAGGGTCCTGACTTTACTCTTTACCTGACCCATATCCCTCAGGACTGTGAAATCCACCAGTGTGGGATCACTGCAGCCCAGGCTGCCTCCAACCTTGACATCACTGATTAGCTCACTTATGTTGGAGAACAACAGTTTCAATATCACATCCCCTCTGGTAGGACTGTCTATTACTTGGCTTAATAAGTTTTCCTCAACATATTCCACATGGAAAAGCAGTAATAGGTAATAGTCCGAGGGTTGTACCAGGCTAGAAAGTTTCCTAGTGATGTCCTTAACCCGGGCCCCAAGGAGGCAGCAGACTTCCCTAAGAGGAGCATCTGCCTGGAATAATGGACCCTCTGTTCCCCTCAGAAGGGAATTGCCTACAACTTTAACCCATCTTTTCTTCCTCATGGAGGTGGTCATGATACAGACTGTAGGCCTTTCTGACCCTTGTAACACCTCTGGTATAGATTGACCATCATCCACATTATCCATTGACTGGCATTCCACATCCAGAGTCTCTTACCTGTTATACAGAGGCACCTGGAAATACAAGGTAGCCAAGGCTTTCCTTTAAGCTACTGCCTTCAGCCTGATGGGAGGAGGATACAGGACCCCTTGATCTTGTTTTTTTTGTGGTTGCTGTTCTGGTGGCAGAGCATGGTTCCACCACTCTACCTCTTTCTCAGACTCTCTGACACTCCTTAACCTTTCTACTTCCCCTCCTTTTGTAGCTCTGCCACCAGGCTGAGCAGGTCATCCACCTAGTCACACCTCACACCAGCTGTTCTCACTACTGCCATCTGTTACCAGTGAAAGGCTCTAGCAATCCCTACAGCCTGAGGCCTGGATGGCTGCATGTTTTTGTGGGAGCTCTGTCTGGGTTGCCACATCTATTCTGGTAAGTGCAGAGGGCATGGCCTTCTGCCAGATGGATACCATAGCTAAGCTCCAAAGGGCTGATGACCACCCTCTGAATGCACCTTTTGAGCAAGTAGGGTGACCACGCCCTTCCTGTGTGCCCTTCCACAAAAACTGCTGCACCACACCCTGGCTGATGCACTATGCTCTGTTTTCTCACCCTGTTTGCAGTGTTCCTGGTCCCTAGTGCTTCCCAGGCTACTTTTTTTGTAGGTGTGGGGGTGGCCATGGTTGCTCTGGCAATGCCCAGGCCTCATCAGCATCTTCCACAGGAACTACCAGCTCCTGGCAGGTCTCTCCACTGGCCTGACATTTCCCTGTCCCAAGAAAACCTGCTGTGCACCAAGATCTGCTGCTCTGCAGCAGATCAGGTTGGCTCTGGAGCATCTCCCCTCAGCAACTGATCTCTTCTCCTATGCTCCAGGATTGTGGAAACAAAGCAAAACAAAACAAATATTTAAGACTTTTTCCAGATTTTTTTTTCTTGGAAATTATTTTTCAGGTGTTCAGTCTTTTCAACATGCATTGTATCTTCTTGCTGCACTGCATTCGAAACTAGAAAGGACTAGAGACACAGTGAGTCAGAACAGCTTGGGCAAAGCCTTGCTTAAGTCTTTGTCTAGTAAAATGAGATGATCTTAATTCCCAAAAATGAGCTATTGAATTTAACTTGATTAACTTTTATTTAATATTATGAAATCTGATGAGTCCTATTGATTTTCAAATCTATAACTCTATCCCTTTAAGTCCTGCTATTATCAGCACTAGGTACTGATTATTATTGTTAAAAGGTTTCATAGCTGTAGAAACTGATTCTTATGATTAATTTGATGTAATTGATGACAATCATAACATTTGATAATATCAACATCTCATTAATTGATTGACTACTACATTGATTTACTTGTGCTAAGATAAATAACCTGACAAATGCAATATATGAAATGGACTTTAACTTCCTTGTCTACTATTCAATTATTAAAAAAGCAAGTGTTTTTCAGTCCATTTGGGTCAAGCAGCCCTTTTGAATTTTCCCCTTTGACAGGGGTAAATCAAAGCACTAATGCTGTAGTTTAAACACTCTCGGGAGATGTAGGACCTGATGAGATGCAACCCAGGGTCCTGAGAGAACTAGCACAGGTAGTTACAAAGCCACTCTCCATCACATTTCAAAAGTCATGGCAGTCAGGTGAAGTCCCCACTAACTCAAAAAAGAGAAACTTTGCACCCATTTTTAAAAAGGCTAGAAAGGAGGAACCTGGGAACTACTGACCAGCCAGCCTCACCTCTGTGCCTGTGAAGATCATGGAACAGATCCTCCTGGAAGACATATTGAAACATATGGAAGACACAGAATTGATTAGAGACAGCCAACATGGCTTCATCAAGGGCAACTCATGCCTGACTAATCTGGTGGCCTTCTAAGTTGGAGTGACTGCATCAGTGGACAAGGGAAGACTTATGGATGTCATCTGCCTGGACTTCTGTAAGGCCTTTGATACGGTCCCCTACAACATTCTTGCTGCTAAATTAGAGAGATACGGGTTTGCTGGATGGATGGTTAGATGGATAAGAAATTGGCTGGGTGGCCACATCCAAAGAGCTGCAGTCAGTAGCTCAATGTCTGAATGGATATCAGTGATGAGTGGTGTCCCTCAGGGGTCTGTATTGGGACTGGTAGTGTTCAATATCTTTGCTGATGACATAGTGGGATTGAGTGCACCCTCAGAAACTTTGCTGATAACACCACACTGAGTGCTGCAGTTGATCTGCTTGGGAAGGGATGTCATCCAGAGGCACCTTGACAGGCTTGAAGAGTGGGCTTATGTGAACCTCATGAAGTTCAAAAAGGCCAAGTGTAAGGTCCTGCACTTGGTTCAGGGCAATCACCAGTATCAGTTCAGGCTGGGTGATGAACTGATTGAAAGCAGCTCTGCAGAGAAGGATTTGGGGATATTAGTAGATAAAAAATTGGACATGAGCTGGCAATGTTCACTTGCAGCTCAGAAAGCAAATCATATCCTGGGCTGCATAACAAGAAGTGTGGCCAGCAAGTCGAGGGAGGTGATTCTGCCCCTCTACTCCACTCTCATGAGACCCTACCTTAAGTACTGTGTGCAGATCAAGAAAGATGTGACTCTGCTAGAATGGTTCCAGAGAAAGGCCACAAAAATGATCAGAGGGCTGGAGCACCTCTCCTATGTAGACAGGCTGAGAGAATTAGGGTTGTTCAGCCTGGAGAAGAGAAGGTTCTAGGGAGACCTTATAGTATAGCAGCCTTCCAGTGGCTTATAGAGGCCCCAGAAGGGGGCCTACAAGAAGCTGGAGAGGGACTTTTTACAAGGGCATGTAGTGATAGGACAAGGGGTAATGGTTTTAAACTGAAAGAGGGTAGATTTAGATTTGATATAAGGAAGAAATTCTTCACTATGAGGGTGGTGTGGCACTGGAACAGGTAGTCCAGAGAGGTGGTGGATGCTCCATCCCTAGAAGTGTTCAAGGCCAGGTTGGATGGGGCTCTGCGAAATCTGATCTAGTGGAAGATGTCCCTGCCCATGGCAGGGGGGTTGGACCCAGATGATCTTTAGAAGTCCTTCGAACCCAAACCATTCCATGATTCTATGTCTGTTTCTCCAGTGACTAGCCAAGAAACCTCAGGTTATTAGACATGCATCACAGGTAAGTACCAAAATCTGCCACAGACATGGTTAAGACACACTAAATAACTTTCCTTTTAGAAATCTAGTTAGCAGTCACTGACTTTTAGTGGCTTTTATGATTGTTCATTTTAATCTGATCCATCTGATTCTAGTTGTAAAATGGTTTCCTTCCCCTTTCACTCTTGGGAGTGCAATGTTGGTCCAAGGACCAGAATGAGACCAGAATTTATTCATCATCTTTGTTTCCTGAAAATGAATATGGAAACTTTGAGATGCTCTAGTTCCTTTCCTGAATCTGTACAGGAACTGTCAAAAAAACATTCACAATGAGGCTTTTTTTTTTAAACAGGAATTGTTTTAAAAGTTCATTTTGCATTTAATTAGCAGCATTAGAGGTAAGATGCTCTTCTAGACTCACATTAACAATAAAGCTGTGATGGACATATTGGAGGTAAGCCTTTATCACTTTGGGGGGGAAATCAATAGAAAGCAAATTTTCATTTTCCTTGTCAGATAAAATGGTATTCTGTTGGTCTTACATTTTACAGATAAAACACAGAAAGTCATTATCATGAGTGAAAGCTTATTTGATACCGTTATTCCCAGACACTTTCCTTTCAACTGCCAAGAAGTAGAATACTGTCATTACTTTGGCAAAGCAAAAGTGGTAGACTTATATTATTTCTGTTAATGAGGTGGGGATAATTAGATAGATCAAAAGATAACCAAAGTATGTCGAAGTTACTTTAGTCCTAATTCAGCAGAGCCCACAACTAATGAAGCATGATTAGAAATACCATGTGTCCCACTTTTACGGATGACCTTTAACTCTTATAATGGAACATTGAATGTTTGCTGTTAGGGTGGAAACTAACACTTTCACTGTGACCATGGCTAATATGCAAACTTTATATGGAGTTTGAATAGTCTTGATTTTCCAGTGATTACAATTTAGTTTAAGATGTCATTCGGGTCTTGTTTTTCATGTGTTTGAGGGGTTTTTTGTTGTTTTTTTTTTTTTTTTTTTTCTCCCCAACTACAGCCCTTCAGAAAAAAAGAGGCAAATGCACACTGTTAATTGCACACTTTCCCATTCTACTTTGCAGTAGAATTCTCATGAGAATAACTACTTCCTTCCCTTCCCCCCCCCCCCCAATTTCTGACACTACCAAATCACAGATAAAAAGAATAGAGGTAAAATCTTACAATATACACATTGGCAAAGCTTGCTTTATATCTCAGTTCACTGGCTGGCTCCCTAGAGACTAACAGCTCTTTACTTCTACCATCTCATGAAATTATTCCCCTGGGTCTATGATCTAATATTGCAACTTATTGGTAGAGGTGCACAGGAGCTGACTTTCCCAGTGTATGATTGAGTTTTTCAGACTTTATGAAATCTCTGTTCCTCACTGGGATAAAATTAAGATTCTTAACATATTATATGGAATAGTAAAGAGGGACTTTTCCTTCCAGGATGGTTTTACAGCCTTACTTTTAACATGAAGCACCCCTTTATTCCTGAGTCAGGAAAGGGCTTGAATGTAAGTCTCCAATTTTATATTAATGCACTTACATATTGGCTATTGATTAAAAAAAGACAAATATACATACAGTCTTTCCCCCACAAATGAACACATCATCAGATTACATCCTTGATATATTTTACAGAAAAATTTAGTTCTAAAGAGCTAGCATTTTATGTTTATTTTTGCTTGTAGTTAGATGTTCTGAGAAAATCCCATTTTCTCTGTGTCACTCTACCATGCTCAATAATATTTCTTTCTGATGAAGTACCACCCATATTTATGTCAGTTTGTTGATCTGATTAAGACGACTCTAAACCCATGCTTAACCTGATTCTACTATTTCAATTTCAGACATGAAGAAAATCTGAACCCAAAAGTATCTTCTTTTTTTTTCCCCAATGATCTATAGCAGTAAGTTAAAAAAAATTATATTGCAGATAAACTCTGCTTAATGGATTTTAGTCATGGATTGAAACCCTGTTGGTTACCCCTTTTTTGATTTTTTTGAAAAAAACCCTTCATTACTGATCTTGCGTAATGTACACAGATAAGTATAGGTATAAAAAAATAAGGCTTTTAAAATAAGGCTTCTTAAAATTATTTTTACAAAATCTTTTCCCATTTTTGTAAATTTTTTGTAAACAGTCTTTCCTGAAGGCTTCAGAATTCAGATTTCTTTCAAGTGAATGCTAAAGAGGCTCTCTGACTGCAGTATCAATGATTTTTTTTTTTTTTATTAGTCAAATATGTTTGCCCATCCATGGTAAAAGATTTATTTTCTTGGAATAAAAACATACCTCATCTGAGCTATTTAATATTGTGCTATTTTTAATCATGAGATGAGGAGGATGGAAAAAAACAGCAATATGATATCAGTCTTCTGTCAAACATGTCACAGGGAATGTCAGAGTGGCTCTGAAATGCATTACAGCTGTGAATGGAAGAAGGAAACCTGATAAGCTTTGAGAATGTTTTGAAGATTTCTGTAATTAAAAAAGAATATATAACCTTCTGGAAACACTGATGAAAACGTGTCACAAACAGCAGGGAAAATGAATCTCCAGTTTCTGTGCAGTCTTCATCTTATAAAGGGTCTCCCTAAGATTTTATTATTTGAGGTTTGCCACATAAATATTTCCATGTTAAACTGCAAATGTAACATGTAAAAGGAGAAAGTGTTATGGATGTGCAGCGCTGCTAGGCAATGTTGAATTAGAAAGTACTGCAGATGTGCAATATAGCTTTGACAACGTAGTGGTTGCTCATGGCAGATAACCTAGATAAATCTCCTGTAGTTTTAGTACAGGAGCACCGTGGTTGTTCCAGGTTCAGTCAAATAAAACTATGTGTACATATGGCCTTGCTAACATAATCTTTCTTTTTTTCCTTCCTCTTTTGTTTACCCCTTAATTTTTATCTTCAATGAATCTGAACTTTTCTTCAGAACGGGTGTTAAGGAAAAATCACGAAATCTTTCACTGGGAGAGGAAAATGAAAGATACCAAAGCGAAGGCTCTAGTTTTGTTTACAAAGGAGAAGCATGCTTTTAAATGTGTGACTTATGAAAGAGATCCCCATGCAACTGGAATACTGAGAATGTCACCCTTTTATTTATGAGGCTTCAACAGTATCAAGTGTCAGAGAAGGCTGATGCAAGAGCAAGTGATTTTGACATTTTTATTTTCAGTCTGTTTCTTGTGCTTTGCTTAGAAATCTAGTGAGATTGTCTCCAGTGTCAAACTGTGAAAAACAACCTTTAAACTTCATACAGTTGTGGCTCATGGCTTCAACTCCTACTTGGGTTCATCAGAAACTTTGTGGGGATCTAATGAAGAACCCTTAAAATATTCATCTGTGGAAGCAGATCTTAAAGCAAATCTGTGTACATTAATCTTTTGCAAAAACAAGGTTAAATTAGTGCTAGAAAACACATTGCATTTAAGGATACCAGCTAGGCTTTATCTAACTCAGCTAATCACCTGGCTAGCCAGTATGATCTGAAAGTTAATAAAGCCAGCAATACTTAGAAGCCAAGGAGTGTCATCAGCAGTTCCCCAGCTAAGGGTTTCAATAGATTATGCTGCAGTTAAACAATTAATAATAAATGGCAGGAAATCCAGCAGAGAAATCCCAACAAAGACACAATACTGAAGAAAGCAGAATGACCCTTAACTTCAGCCAAGCAGTGACCTGTGATCTTCCCTTGTGGGTTACACCCCAAAAAGCAATGTTAAGTAATGAATGATGAAAAAATGCAGTAGAGGGATGACTTTTTTGTAACTTCAGTGGAGATTTCATAAGTTTCAAATTGTCCCCATGGTGTAAAATGAAACAGGAATTCCTCTAGTTTAAATTTTGATGCCACAACATTAGCTTATATTAGTGGAGAACCTGACCCTGGGTCTCCAAAAGGCTATTGTCATCCCTTTTGTGAGGTCCTTGTAGCTGCAGGTTGCACCGTAACTTCTACACAGGGAATCTACAACCAAGAGACAGTGTGAGACTTCCCCCTTTGCTACACAAAGTGGTGCCATAGCCTGCAGGATAATACTTTTCAGCTATCAGTATTTACAGTTCAGCACTAGTATAGATAGACTTAACAGTTTTGTGTTACATGTGAGCATAAACCCCACTCTTTTGATCCAATTATAGGTCCTTGTAGCCCAGTATTATTTCTCTGAAAGTGGCCAGCTCAGGTTCTAAGAGAAAAGGAGAAGAATGATTTTGCAAAGAGGTGCTTGAACAGCAGAGGTTATGAATTCTATATAGTCATGACTAGCCTGGAGAAGACAAATAGAAAATAATAGTTCATTGCATCTTCTATTGCAAATAGATCATCTGTTAAAACTGATGCTGTAGAAGCCAAAAGCTTGCATATGCCTAAAAAATAAGTGAAAAAATTAAGGAAAGAAAAGCTTATCAGAGCTATTAAAAACAAAAGCATCAACTCTGGCTCAGGAAGCCTCAGAGTCAAAATGTTCCCTCTTATCCCACAGCAATTTCAGTTAATCAAACATGTTTGTTAATGGACCTTGCCAAATACCTCTGGAAATCTCAGTACTCAGACAGTATTACCAAAAGACATTTAATAATGTCCCTCATGAGGAGTTTTTAAAGATTCTTTAGTAAGCAATAAAAGTTAGTATCTAAACAAACTAAGCACTTCTTGGAAAAGGTATTGTTGTGGGGTTTGGGTTTTGTTTTTTTTTCTTTTTTCTTTCCAAGGATAAACAGCAAATCTGTAAGAAGCTGTCAGGTCTAGCTGCTAGCCAAAAACCTTCCATGCTTTTCTAAGGAGCAGTTTTAGCAGGTTTCACTGTCAGCCATTTAATTTGAGCTCACAAGCTTAACCAGCTTCTTGTCTTCTCCCAGACTTCACGAAGTCAGTCTGGCTGCCACCAGCCCGGAGGCATTCAGTTGCTCTCAGGCTTACAATTCAAGCAGAGATTGAAATGAATAAGGCATGGGGAGATGGATGGAGTAACACCTGAGGCTGATGAGTCTGTCTGCCAAAGCTAAGACTTATAAAATACTAATAAAGAGTGATTGTTTTCATATTTTAGAGGTCATCTGATGTAGCTGCTTGTAACAAAGGTGGTTTAATTACAACAAAATCATAAACAAGATAACACTGTGTCCCTGCGCTAATACAAATACCTCTCAGGTAAAAATAACTGTCTTTTCATTGTGGGAAAAACTTCCATAAATTTCTAATTAAGAAACGTATCTTTCTTCTCCTCTCAATACTTGTTTCTCTAATTTGCATTATAAATAGATGAAAACATTATCACGCCTTCATATAGACCTTTATGAAACTCTCTAGTCCTGCTGAAAACCCAGAAATTCAATCATAAATCACCTGAAACTCACTGATCTCAGCAATTTTTTTCATTCTCAATGCATTTGGATACTATTCCATTACCTCTGAACACCTACCCAGAAGCTGTTACTCCAATAGCATCCATTTCATGCTTAGCCACTGCTCAGGTTAAAGTATTGAAACACCCTTGAGGCGTTCCTTTTATCAAAGAATTTTAGTATGAAAGCAAGAAAGAGTCTATCATTTTTTTATAGAAGATTTCATCAGTTTCTCTCAGCTCTGTACAAAGCTGTGTGAGAGAAAGGACCCTCGATCAAGCCCTCAGTAAATGTAGTCATCTTCAATTTCCTTTGAGCCATGACTCTACTAGAAGCAATCTGGTGGAGTTAGGTAGGATTACTGGTAAATTCTGCTGTTCTGTTTTATGCTGCTGACCCCTCCATTTTCATCATCTGTGTTTGGCTCAGGGCTCCTTCTTCTGCTTTTCTTGTGGGTTTATTCCTGGGTTTAGAAGGCTTCATGCCTCTCCCAAATCCCATCTCACTTTTTATGGGGAAAACTAGGAATAATCCCTGTCACCTTCTCCCATAATAGCCCTGCTGCCTCTGTCTTTGTTCATTGCCCTGGGAGACAGCTGGTACTTTTCTTGATAGTAATGGAGCAAATTTATAACAGCTGAGGATCTGCTGAGTCTTTACTGCTAAATAAATATCTCACCAGTACAATCCCACATCTGGGACCAGCTGATCTTCCAAATTGCATAAATATTAATTCATTTCTGAGTTTTCTTTTGGAGTGAAACAACTCAACAAAACAAAAACTAACTGCAGTTTTGGGCACAGTTCATTGCACGAATCGTCCCAGGTGCCAGAATGAGTGAGTTTGTATCAGGTTTGTGTGCTCTGGCCCTATCAGGTTTGTGTGCTCTGGCCCTACTCAACCCTCTAACACTTTCAAGCAGCCAGTATAATCTCAAGCTACATTTTCTTCACTACAGTGAGGATATGTTTGTCTAAAAGAGCATATCATATGGGAAAGGGCTTGCTTTCTGGCTCTGAAGGCAAGTGACATAGCTCCATTCATATTCATACAGTTAATTCTCTACCCCTTCAAATCAGTGAAGCCTCATCCATACAGCCTATAGAGAAAAATCCCCAAACGTACCTGAACTTTGTCTGAGAGAATGCTACTTGGCCTGGGCAAAACCCATGCCAGGGACTGTGCTAGTAAGTAATCTGTAGTGACAGTCTCAGGACAGTGTTCAGGCTTGTGCCCTGTCTCTGATTTATCAGTTAAGACATAGCTGGAGAGTCTGCAGAGAATTTGAAGGAAAACTTGGTAGTATGTGCATTTAAACCCTTTACAGACCAAAATAACTTTTGCCAAATTCTATATAAATCTATATATCCTTGCCTGGAACTATGTTTGTCCCCAGACATCAGCCCTTAGGAATGAGCCGATATATTTTCCAGCATAAGCAGGTGTAGTAGTTTGTACCTTTGCTAACAGACATGTTTATTAAATTCATAGGCAGGGCACAGAGTAGCCATTAGATGCCAGGAGCAAGAATTGTACATTGCAAGCATGGCGCCTATTTCTGAAAAATACCGACTTAGTAAGTGTTGATTCCAGGGAGAGGAGGTAATATGGAAGGAGAGCGAGTACCACGGAGGTGATGGGTTTAGGGGAACGAGGACTATACATTCTGTCACAACACAGCACAGGGCTTGCGTTCACTTTTGTAGAGAGATCTGTATGCTTTTTCAGTCATTTGTGCCAGAATGCAGCTCATATATTACAAGATGCTGTGGCATATTGATCCTCCACCCTTCAGTAAATTACTAGCATGAGCTTTAAGGGCATAAGAATGGCCAAAGATAGAGGCAGATATCTTATACAATTTTAAACTGTCCTTCTTGACTAACTTCTCCAGAAAGCCCATGCATCCTTTAAATCTTAACCCTCTGTCATAGCACATCAGCTATTTTTTGCTGCAAACAGCACAACAGATAAAAGTGTTGCCTTCATCCTGAAAAGGCAAGTTCAGACTCTTAATTTCTCTCCACAGTGCAGTTGAATTTTAGCTCACCAGGCATTCCTTTCAACTTCGTTTCCTTGCAAGAGTCAGGGAGGAATTCCCAGAGGGTCATAAACTTTATAAGAGACATTGCAGCTTTTAAATACATCAGATTAGATTGTACATTGAATTACAGCTGGAAAGGTCATGCTATTACCATCTTGTAAAACATTTTGGATTTTGCTGTTGTTGTTGTTGTTCCCCCATCAGGTATATAACAAAATCTTCCAAGTTTCTCATGGAAAGGGATGGAAAAAGACTAGGATAAGTACCTTTAGAGTAATCATAGAATTAGTGCTTCAAGCACTAACCCAAAGTGTGAGGAAATTCTGAGTTTAACAAGACACTTGCACCCCTGGTAAACAGTTTCACTGCCAAATTGATGACAGTACTGCAAGGGCATTCTTTTTTTCATGTTTATCACTAGCAATTCCAACTGGGTCACAAGGATTTCTGCTTGATGATGAAATTGTCAAGAGGAGGAAATTCTGGTTTCAGTGATCCCGGGTGTGATACAATAGGTTTTGCTGGGCAATTTTAACCAAGACACACTCAGCCCTCAAGCACCTTAGGAGGAACAGACAAAATTTGGGTAAAGTGAGTATCCTGATCTCGTAGATCTTCTCTGATATTTTACCAGCTGTTGGTTGTCCTAATAACTTCTTCTTTTCTTAATATATCTTTTTTTTTTAAGCTCTTTGGAAGCACTGCTTTTACATGACTAGGCTGAGTCTGAAACAGATGGAAACACTGTGGGTGCTGAACAAGCAGTCTATAGAGAAACCAGCAGTGAGTGGAAAGAATTTGGGGAAGTAACTTCTGCTGCTGCTATTTAATGATTACAATAAAATACCTGAGAGACTTAGTGCCTTAGTGGTACTTAGCAGAATAAAGAAGGCAAAATGGGCTGGCAAGGCATTAAGTGAAAGAAAGGTTACTTTCTAGGTTGTTCTAAGAATTTTGCAGTAATATTATAACAGAAGAAAAGCAAGAAGTTAGAGAAAGGTTCTGTTTATCTCTTCTGTGATATTATAATTGTTCAATCACAAATGCTTGTAGGAAAAGGCTCAAACTAGCAAAACCAGAAAGTGGACAAGTGTTGAAATGGATGAAAATGACTTTTTCTAAATGAACACTTTTGATCTTATTGGAGTCAGTTAGTTTTATTTTGAAATATATTTTGATCTGTAGACAAAGAAGTGCAGTCATTAAAAAGAATAAAAATCAAATGAAACACCATGAAGCAATTCAAATGCATTCTTTCAGCCCCTGAAATTTTTACAGATTTCAGTGCACACATATTTCAAAATTTTCATGTTAACTTCAATTTTGAAATGGATCTTTTTTAAAATCTCAAATATCCCTGAGTGATACAAAATGAAGCAAATGAAAAATATTTCTTACTGGTTTCCTTAATGTTGCTTTTAATTATATTTATTTTATATTTTCAGTTCCATGCTAACACTTGACATATATCATGTACAGAAGCCTGGTTCTCAGCTGGTGCAAGGCAGTTTTATTTAATTGGCTTCAGTTAAGCAATGCTTATTTACAGCAGTTGAAGTTGTGGCCTAGGAATTATTATATATATGAAGAAACACACGAATGAAAAATTCACTTGTGACTATATTAAACAGGTGGGTGACAAAATGGAAGGACTCAGTAAATTCCTTACTGTTCTCAATAGTACAGTCCATGAAATGTACTGTAAAATGTATTGCAAAAAATGTCAGAGTAAGTGCAATACTGCATTATAGTAAAACATAAATTTGTGACATTAAGTTTATTTGGCAGTCTTGAATAAAGGTCCCACATTATTCTTATCAAAGCAGACATGACCCAGAAGAATATACTCTTGAGAGAGGTTGTGGAGTTGTAGACCAAAGGAGGGAGGAGGCTGTTTCAGCAGTTTCAGCTTTGGCTTTTGGTCCTGAGCTGATGACACACCAGTGACCTGAAGTTTCATCGATGCTGGGAAGCAGCACTCTCTGCACACCATCAACTCCTGAATCATGACTTCGATCTGGTGGATCGACACAGCTCAGCCGGTAGAGAGCAATCCAGACTGTGTTACAGCCTCTTACCCCTGCTAGGCACCACTCTGGGAAATAAGTATATACAGGAATTGCCACAGAAGGATCTCCATTCTGAAGCAAATTACTTTCCTCTTACATCTGAGTTAGTAAAGTTGCCTTGATTATTATAAGGGTAATAGAAAGAAGCCAAAGGACCTGTGTGGACACAGCCGTACTAAACGGAGGTTGCTGTTGTAGTATTCCCATGGGAATATGTAACTGTTAGGCTGAATTCCTCTACCCTTTTTTATCAATTTAGATCTGGATAAAACAAATGCATTAAGTGACTCGTTCCAGATTTCAATTGGTGAGCTAGGCAGCATTTGGCTTCTTGTGTGAGAAATATACTCCCATCTGTAATTGTTACCATCTGTTTGGTATTCAGAATGTAAAAATGTAATGGAGATGAAGTCATATTTCATATTCTTTTCTCCATTTGGAGGTAAGAATGAAGCTATAACAGCCTGTAAATGCATCTGCTGGTGATAAGATAGTACAGCTGGAAATGGAATGCTAGATTCTGCACGGTTCAGAAAGCTTGTGTGTAGAAGCTGTTATACTGCAGTGTGTGCTGGTATTCTGTGTTCCCATGAGATGATTGATGTACCATATAAATAGGGTGACAGAAAAGTATTTTTGCTGGTGTGATGGGAATAGGAAGTGCAAAATGTCAAAAATGCCCTGAAAATAACCATTCAAATTTATGTAAATTGCTTAATTAATTGACCTCATTTGTGCTTGCAGATTTTCTTTGCATTTTCCTTTGTGAATTAGTTATTTTTCATTGTACACTAAGACAATATTCCAAGGCTAATTAAACCCTTTAAAGCTATAGGTTAATATCTAATTCTTATGTAAACATATTTATAAACATTAATCAGATCTAAATTACCCATTTTATAAATACTGTTTTATTCATTTGAAGCTAATAGATGTACTGTCTGTATTTATTCTTCTTTGGACTCAAGGAGTTCACGTTAGTCTGTAAATGTTATTTCTTTAAATGGATTCATGCTATTTACTTTTGCATGTATTTCCAAGTGTCTCTGCTGTTTTATGAGCTCATGGAGATTGTTGGATAAGAGTCTGTTTGGAGTATAAAAACTGAACTCAGAGACCCTTTGAGTCTTGAATCCTGTTGATGACTGTGGTTGATACAAAGATGGTCTAGGGAGAAAGACTGTGCAAGAAGCAGGGTGAGCTGATCTTCTGGTAGAGAGGTGAGGCAAGAAAAACATGTTACCATATGGTAATATACATCTTGAAATTTCAATGAATTACCTGCTTTTGGTAAACTGAACTCTTACCCTGTGTGAAATGTAAACCAATTCAGCTTCCAGTGAAAGAGAATGGAACAATCCTTGATGCATGAAGTTTAATATCCTCTCCACATTTTCCTGTTAGCATTAGCATTCTAACACTGGATAATATAATTTTTTGCATAAATATCCTATTCGCCTTGGAATTTTATCTGTTTCTTGGCAAACACTTACAAATACATGTGAAAGAGGGAAATGCATTTTTCTCTAGTAGGCAAAATCCATTTTCTGTTCCTTATTTGAATGAATGGTGAATAAATGCCACATCACAAATGATTAATACTACGTGGAGAAGGTGGAGGGAAACTGGATATTAATTCATGGAACATATGGTGGTGTGTTCAGTCATAAAATAATTCATCCTCTTGCTAGATCAGGTGTAAGTAAATTTTGACTGTTTACATTGGTGCCATGTTTTTGCTCTCCATTGCATGGATGAGAGTTGACAGAGGCTGTGGTCCAGATCTTGTCCCTGTGTGCTAGGTACTCCACAATCACTGAATGGGTATGTTTCCTGTTATGAAGAATTTAGAGCTTGCATTCATTAGATGGCCAACAGCTGGAGAAAAAGGAGAGACTCAAAAAAGTTAAGAAACCTGGCCCACCATCGTACCTAAAATCTGCAGCAGAGCTAAGGTTAATGCTCAGGTGTTATCATTCCCAGTGTGATGCCATGTTTGCTCATGCCACAACAGCATATTGCCTTGCATTTTTCTAACGTAGGTTAATTATTTGCTGTCAGCCTATATAGCTGCTGAGTTTATCTTTCTTCTGGAATTTTTACTCCACAGATTCTTGTAGCATCCCTTGCCCTAAATACTTTCTACATGCTGCTCACCTGTTTTCATCAAGTCACTGCTAGGGAGGCTGATAAGGCTCATCCTGCTGTTGATCCCTGTGCTGTTTTAGATGCATCCCACAAATTTTCTGCTGCACTATCTTTATTTTATATGGCTCCATAGCCTATTTCTGCTCTATCTAACAATTTTTATATTCAAAATTACTTTAATGACTGTGATGCCATAGCCAGTGTTTTAGTACAATCCAGGTATGTTCTTTGTTCTGTTATTGTTTTTTTAATTTCATTCACTGATTTTTCAAGAAAAGCAATCAAGTTTGACTGCTATGATTTATTTTTCTATAAACTCACAGAGCTTATTACTCACAGAGCTTATTACTCATAGATCTGATACCCTCTACGTGGTTGGGGGTTTATTTTTGTCTGTCTGTTTTTTTTTTTTTTTTTTTCCTTGAAACGCATTCTGTTATGTAGAAGGCTTGGAAATTAGACTTACAAAGCAGTAATTACCAGAGTCAAATGCTGGAAGATTGATATCATGTCTAAATCTCTAGAACTTCTCCAGAATGTTTTCAAATATCTGTCAGTATTTCTGTGCATTTATTAGCTAATTCTACCAATATCTCTGAATGCATATCATCTGAACAGCAGATATAGCTTTATTAAAACTTTGGAATTTTTCCTTATGTTTGCTTTTATTCCAAATCCATTGTCTAGACTTAAGTCTTCATTAATGGATGTCTTTCCCCTCTTCTCCCTTCCACTTTCTTTCCATATATATACATATGGACATATATATTTAAGCTCACACATGTACATATTTATATTTACAAACATATATATCTCTCTAATAGAGATTTTGAAGAAAGAAGGCCTGAAATTGTATTACAGCTGCCAGGTTATTTGGGGCTTGTTTACAGTCTTTCCTCCTAGACAGCTGTGTACCGATAGCTAAGTAAAAGCGCTTATGAATATCAAAGAAGACATGTCAGGCAAAGGGACCATTCTGTTACACTTGGAGTTTTCTCCTCCATTTCATAGCTAACTGCACTTGTCTCAGGGGATAGTCTTAAATTTGTGGGCTTAAACTTATTTACTGTGAAAAGGCAAGCGAAAGCAAAAAGTTACTTGTAACAGTCCTTTAAAAGATATAGAACTAATTAAATATGAGCAAAGAAAATCCAGCTAAGGCAATGTGAAACAGAGGATTTCTGTGCCAGAGGGCTTGAAGGACACTTTATTATTATTTTTGGTTTACATTCTCTAGGTTCATACTCAAGAGTCTCGGATCTTAGCTCCATTCTGAAAGGGATCAAAAATGTATCTCATCTGAAACTACTGAATTTCGCCTTTCTAAGTTTTTATAACCACAAAATCAACCGGCTGGTGTGAATTCCAGGTGACATTGAAAAACCCTTCCTGGCATCAGCTTTCCTGGACAAGTTTCAGCCAAACTCTGGCACAGGAATGTGCCCAGAATATGGACTCGGGTTGACTGAAAAACAGCCGTAAGTTGGCCCAAGATTGCTGAAAGCTTTGCAAATAATTTCTGTTGTTTGGTTTTTTGTTGTTTTTTGTTTTTTTTTTTTTTTTTTTTTTTTAGGAAATGTTGCCCAGCTGTAGTCATTACAGATGCATTGTAACAATTACTATACCAAGTGAAAGAGTGTCCTGGAGGTGTGGAAAGATGGAGGGTACCTTTTCATCTTGTGTACAACAGCAGGATGGGAATCCAAATTTCATTTAGCAGAGTTCCTGTTAAAGGGACTTACTATTTTCTCACCCAGAACAGAGTCACCCAGAGAAAGCCTCTTGCTGGTTCAACAGCTGGTTCCCTGAGATATTTTCTCCAGATGGGTTGCATTTGTATCCAATGCAACAATATTACTCATGTGGCAAGTATTTCTTAGAGGCTAAGGAACCCAGTGAAAAGATGGTTGTTTTTAAAGGACATAATAATACTTTTGTTTGAGAACTGTAGCCTGAATCATTGCATTTTGCTTTTTGCATCCTCCATTGTATAATGTTGTTTATCAAATTTTCATCATACATCATTGCAAAATAGGATAAAAACAGTGTGTGTGGGTGTGTCTGTGTGTGTGCACACATGCCTGTGGTTCAAAAGTTGATGTTTTCTTTTTTTTATCAGATATGAAAGAAATCCCTGTATAATTTATGAAATCTTCCTTTTGTATCGTATTTTCCATGGTATATTAAAGTGGAATCATAGCAATGTTGGTTGTAAGGAACCTCTGGAGCCATCTAGTCCAGCTGTCTGCTTGGAGCAGGACTATTGTCAACATCAAGATCTGTGGATCAGGCCAGGTGGGCTTGACATGCCAAGATGTGAAAACCTCCATGGGATGAGGGTCTACAGCTCTGCTATCACCTGTGTTTGTGTTGAACTGCACTCCTAGTGAAGTAATTTACCTTAGTGTCCATTCTGTATCTCCCATGCCAGGCTGTTGACTCCTGTTACATCTCATACAACTGTGGAGAACAATTTGGGTCCATCATATCTGTAGTTTTTCTTCATGTAGCTGAAAGCAGAGTTTAGATTGTCCCTTAACCACCTTTCCATGAGATTAAGTAGTCTGAGCTCTCTGAACCTCACTCTGTAGGTAGTGTGCCCTAGGCTCCAAAGTATCCTGGTAATTCTCTGCTGGAGCCTCTCCAGTTTCTTAACATAATAATCCTACTGTATCTTATTCCTATTCTTAGCATTCTTATTCCATGTTTTTAATAAAACTTTCCTACACTGCACTGTTTGTTTCTTTGTTTTGGTTTATGGGCTTTTCTTCGGGTGAGTGCAGAAAAATGAAAAATATGAGAAAGATAATAAGAAACCAAGTGGGAATTTTCTTTAAAATCCAGGTTGGTTGGATTTTGAATACTCAAAGAAACCTCACCAAAACCCACCAAAAATCCCAAAGAAAAATACCCAAACTTTCCCTGCTACTTCCCATCTCTGTCTTGCAGTAAAAATTCCTAAAATGATCTAAAAGCATGTCTTGAAATGACTATGCTTTTAGAGCAGAATTTTTGTTTGTCTGTTTTAAGAGCCATCCAAATAACTAAAACATTAAATTCAGCATACTGAGTGCAAGGAAAAGTTTCCCAGCAGTGAAAGAAGATTATTCAGGGCTGCTCTTTTTTTTGGGTGGGTCATATAAAATTAAACTACTCAAAGGTATGAATTAACTTTTCTGTTTCTGCGCAGAGCAGAGGTGGATGACTTAAAAGATTGCTTCCAGCAGGGACTACTTCAGGGAATATACAATACATATCAACAGATACATACCAAGATGCTTTTTCTGCAATTGGTTATCAACTTACAAAGGTGATGTTTCTCTCACCCATACTGGTACATAAAGAAATCTATATTTTCACGTCAGCAGCTATGAAAGGTGCTAAGGTAGACATTCCTTCAGCTGATCATACTCTGAGAGGAGCTTGTGTTAAAGTACACTCTGGTGACCCCGTAAGGTAAGGGCCACTTTTCCTATTCACAATCATAAGACTATAATTTCCCTCTGGACTTGACTCCACTCCGAGGAAGACAAAGAAAATATACACAATTTCACTTGATCTTTTTCTGTCAGAGAAGAATCAAGCAGCCAAAGGGGAGACAGCAGAACCTCCTGGGCTGGATTTTCAAGTGTTATTTGTTGATGAAGCCAACAGTTATGTACCTGTGCCAGCTGCTTTTCTTTTTGTGTGGTCTCCTGTGAAATGTAGCAGTTTGAAGTCCCTATCAGAATCTTTCTGTTTAGATGATGGGATGGTGGGTGCTTAGTCAAAACCACGCAAAGGCAGAGGAAACAAAAAAAATCAAAAATTATTGCTGCAGGAAAAGGAAGTAATGCCAGGACCGAGACCAGGAGTGACAATAGAGGTCCTGCCACAATTAACAAGGTTAGTTCCAAGAAGAAAAGGAGAGTCCATTAGTTTGCTTTGAAGTTAACTTGGCACAAAACTTCTGCCTTGTGTTTAAACAAGGGAGTGCAAAATGATCCAAAGAAAGAACAGAAAAGTTTCAAGCTAAAATTTCTGAATTTCTAGGATTTTTTGAGAATTTTTTCCTTTGTTTTCATTCTAAGTTAGAGTGAAACCAAATATCTTTTAAGTTTTATGAATAATAAAGTGGGGAAAGTATTTTTGAAATTCTAAAACATTTTGATGGATTGATTTTTAGTTTTCAAATTTCAGTCACATTCACATCTTTTCATTGTATTTGTTCTAATGCTGTTCTATTTGCTGGTGTAGCTGAATCAATGTAGCTGTCTTTTGGAAGTGACTACATGGTTGTTGAAATAACTATATTACCTTTTTTCCAAATCGTAAAGGGCAACTGCTATTAGTAAATTCTGAAATAACTTATTTCCTTTGATGAATCAGTGTCCTAATATGTGGGGGTTTTTATCAAAATATTCAACATTTTGATACAAATCCTTTAATTATACCACAAGTAGAAGGATCTTTAATCTATATGTTCAAACACTTCACTACAAGAAACAGGAAAGAAGTTGTTTATCAGATAAGCTGTTTCAGCTGCTACTAACTAGCAGATATCATTCAATATTTTTACCAAGATAAACTAAAATACTTCCAATATTTTATGTTGTATTGTAGTATGCCAGCAATGATAGATGACATTATTTTGTGATGCCATGTAATAAGGTGAAAAATAAAATCATTGAACATGTAGGTAAAAATCTGTTATCATTATTCAGTAAGTTGTGGGTTTTTTTTCCCCAAAACAACAACCACAAAAAACCCAAAACCAGATATGTGAATTATTCTTTCTGAACATTTCTCTTCCTCTATATTTAGTGTATACTTTCTTCGAAATTTTAATTAATATTGTTGTGCATTTCTAAATACTTTAATCTGGGAAAAAAGATTGGACATTCATGATTTGTATATCTACATTTCTGCTCAGCTTGCCAAGTTATTTGTGCTACTCAAATGTTAAAGAGTTTCCTCTCTCTATGTATTCTTTATGAAGGGATCATTTACTTGTACATGAAGAAAACACCTGCAGGTACAGTCCTTAGCTAAGCTCTCTACTTATGGCGATTGTCCCATACTATAAGTTGATCTTACATTTCACCCCAAACTACACCAGAAGAACAGAATGAGAGTGCAAGTTGTCTTCAGACAACATGTAGGACTTCCTTTTCTTCAGAGCACAGAGGAGGACAAAAATCAGAAAGGACCAAATGGAAAGAAAAAATTATCTCTGCTGCTCAGGAAATGCAGATGATGCCTCCAATTTTCAATTGACAGATAGGTGGTGTGGGTCAATAGAAAAGCACTGAAGTGCTGCAAAGTCATGAAGTAACCTTTATGTATGCCACTGTAGAATTATATATCAGAAGACAATCTTCCCATGTTCAACCTGCAGGATTTAGGAGTTCAATAGTGGTGACAAGAAGGTTTGCACTGTGCATTGTGTACCCTCTTTTTCCCCATTCTTTTCATTTGCTAAGTGAAATTCTTTTCCCTTTGTTATTCTTCTGGCCTACTGGTTGCAAGGAGAACATAAAGTACGGCAGTAAAGTGCAGCAGTAAAGTCACAATTTGGTGACTAATGCAAGGAACGAACAGCCAGTGATCAGTCTGAGATGTGTCTGAATCCATCAGTCAGAAGGAACAGCTAAACCTCACAGACAAAATGTATCATTATGTCACCAATTAATACGAGGTTATACTGAATCATACACTTTCGTTATGTTCACTTCTTTCAGAAATCATGTTGATAGGTTTTTGCTGTATATGAGAAAGTGATTGCATACCATCATGTTACTTTGAAGATCCAGGTTTCACTAATTTCTAAGCCTCCTTGGTAGACTGTGGAAAGAAAAAAAGCAGGAACTGCACCTCCCTTATTATGATGTATTATTGGCAATCTGTGATAACCTTGTTATTCCAGGAGTGCATTGAACTAGTTATTGAACTACTACATAACAACAGGATAGGTAATGCACGCCCAAGTAGATCCTTATTTAAGTTGACCTCATCTCCTTCACTTCCTGTGCTTCTCCCCAGCCATTCCCTTCCCACAGCACCCCAGCTCTGCTCCTGATCTCTGACTGCAACAGGGTCCCCATCAGATTACAGCGAAACTCAGCAGCTCTGTACTGAACTGGAGACTTGGGTTTACATGGCTGTCCCTGGAAGGGCAATCACCCAGGAGCACCCTTCATTTCCAACAGCATCACTGCTCCTTGGGCAGAAGACCAGCCTTAGAGGGCTCGCGATGAATGCTGCAGGGAGATGATGACAGGCTTTGGTGGTAGTTGCACGTGCACAGCAAAAGGTTGCAGGGGCTTCTTGAGGAAGTGGAAATGCATCCCTAAGTGAAAGCCTCTGTTTTCCATTCCTCTCCACTGTACATCACTCACTCCACAATTTCTGATTTCCTTGTCAAAGATTTAGAGCCATATCTGTATGATGTGGTGGAAAAGCCATGAAATAAGACATCTCTGCTGAATAATTTGGTACAGGTTTTTGAGTACAAATGACATGAAGGGGGGAAAGATCTTCCATTAGACGTATTGGTAGTTTTCTCTGAAAGCACTAGCAGCTGTGTGTGCATGTATGTGTTGTCCTAAAGGCTGGAAAGGCAAATTTAACTAATTCCATTAGGAATTTCTTAAAGTTCATTAAAAGGCAGAGCCCAGAGCCTACAGGTTTCTTAAAGTATCAGTGTCCTTCTGCACGGTACAATGCAATGATACATCAAACCAAAGCTGACCCTGCTAAGATTGAAGCTGTTACATGTACAGTCTCAGACTTCTTTGCCTCTTTACTGCTATGTAACTTATGCCTAAGGACATTTAAAGGGAATGTAAAACTCTGATTACCACCAGAAAGAAGAAAAGATGTTCAAAGAAAAATTAGGAGTGTGGAGCTTGCAGCCACACAATGACATTGTTAGGAAAATCATGACAAATTTTAAACAGAAATTACTTCTTAGAGAGAAATTGAGAGATGCGGTAATTTTATTTCAATCGCATGTTCTGAGCACAACATGAAAGCATCTTGCATATATGTAAGAATTTCGGTGCTTGTGGATAGATTAGGATGTTTTGGCCTTTTCAAAACAACCTGCCCACAAGTGTTATGACAAATATTATCATTACTGAGATTATGAAGAGGTCTTTCCATATTCTGTTATATTTCACCAGGTGAAAGATTTTATTACTAAAGAATGACAAATGTAGAACAATTTCTCTTTTAAATTTATAAATTTTCTGTTGCTCATCAGAACCCCAGGTAGGCATTTTTTTTTACTTCATCTACCCAGAGGATAAATGGTGAAGGATAAATGTAGTTAATCTCAACTTTTTCTTTTTTTTTTCCACTTGTCCTTTGTTCCTTTCCTCTTGTCCATTCCTTCTTATATTTTACATTGGAGCAGAAAAAAAACTTCTGAATATTAAGGCAGAATATAATTATGTGAGAACAGTTGATAAAACAACTCTTTTTAAAAGAATATATTTATTTTTATATCTCCAGAAATCATGGAAGATCTTGTGATAGACTTCAGAATCTCTTCCCTTTACTAGTTTTTAGAAGATAATACTGGGCAACTGGCTCTAGGTGGTCTTCCTTGAGCAAAGAGGTTGGACCAAATGACCTCCAGAGGTCCCTTCCAACTTCAACCATACTGTGATTCTATGAATAGATCTCCATGAAGTGTTTTATCGTGTAGGAAAAAGTATTTCACTGAAAAAAAAAAAACAAAAACCAAAAAAAAAACCCAGCAGTGTAACATGTCCTAACCAGCCCAGCTTTAGAATAAGGCCCTAGCACTAACGAAGTTTTAATGCAAACTTGCCCTGTAAGTCTCATACTAATTTATTCCAGCTCTAACAAAAGAATTTTGCAGCAATGCAAGTTTTCTTGGTATTTTTAGAAGAAATTAATAATCTATGAAGCATGCATTTTTGGAAGTACCTTGTCATTCCACCCCCCCATCCTTTTCCTTCCTTCACCCTTATCCTTTCTTCCCCACAGAGAGCAACTACAATTAATTAGAGTAATAATTTCTTGTAGGCATCAATTAAAATCAGGATAACATGAATTGTGTTTTGCATGCTTGCATGGTAGTTCCTATAACTGACAATTAAGTTGCAGAAAATGACACTCCAGGGATTATAACTAACATAAGCATCACCTTGGTTTGGGGGTTTTGTTTGGCCATTTAATGAAAAATAAGTTGTCCCTTTTAGCAACAGTAAGCTCCCTTCTTTCTTGCTCTCTAGAATTAGCAAATCAGGGGGACAAATCCTCCATGGTCTTCTATTTCTGCTGACCTCTAGTCTGACTCCAGAACTGGTTTTGGGGAAAATCTAAAAAGAAATACTGAATTATTCTGTTGTAATAAAGGTTGAATTAATTCTTCTGTGTTGAGCTGACAGGGAGTTAATCCAAAGTATTTAGGGGGATTTGATAAGATGACTTTTATTCCTATTACTGGTAAAATTATGAAGAAATTTTAAAAAAAAGAAAAGCTAGGGTTTTACTTATCTTGTTTCAGGGAGTGAGGGAGTTGTTTGGGGTTTTTTTATTTCTTTTTCTGGTTAGAATACGTTAAGATATATTTATTCTAAAATAAAAAATATATTTATTATTAGAATATATAAATAGTCTATATTTATAAGATATTCAGAAAACTCAAATTCTGTGATTAGTCACTTACTAATAATTGTTGGACACATCCATTTTGGGGTGACCAGATCCCAAGGTATCTGTGCGGTGGCCACTCAATGAAAACAAGAGTTCCAGTAAATGTGGTTTAAGAAAACAAGATTGGAAAAAATAGAGACCAATAATTTTTCTTGAAAGTCCTGGATGAACTCAAGACAACTCTTGTTGGAAATGCTGATTAGTGGTTTTGTTCTTTTCAGAAACAACTTTCTAAGATGCACTTTCACTTCAGTTGTAGCTGTCAGCTTGATTGTGCATCTGAAAAAGAAATTGTCATCCGTCTTTCCCCTGCACCCAGATAACTGTTGGATGCAAGAATCAAAAAACATAAGCACATAATTTAATTTAGTTTGCTAACACCATGTATTTCACCTCTTAAGAAACTTGTGGCTCTCTTGGTAATAATCAAGTCATAGGTCTGAACACATCAATTGAATTGAATTAGATAACAAATATTGTAAAACATGTTAAAGAAAGAAATGTTGGAATCCAGGCCTTCACATTTGTACAGAACTAGCTCCTTAACAAAGCCATAGCTAGATAGAGGCAAACCAATCAATTTACGATAATTAAATTATAATAATTACTGTCCCCCAGAAGTCATGAGATTACCGCTAAAATCTTCCAGAAATTGTGAGAGGCAGAACATAAATTTAATCCTGATTCCTATCTTAGCTGTTAGTTTTAATGGACATTTAAGGTATTATAATCCTTAGGAAAAAGATATTTTAATAAAATACAAGAAGGAGTTGAAAAGCAAGAAGAGTATTCCAATAAATTGTAACTGACTGTGGATTTAATGTGTTTTTTTCTGGTGCTTCTACAATTTTCAAGCAATAATTGGAAAATAATGCTATTAAAAGATATAGAATTTGAAGTTTATTTTAAAAAGCTAGAAGCAAGTATCTTTCTCCCCTCCTTTGTAATATAAATAATTTGGTCCAGATTCTCTTTTACCTTACATAATCTCTTTTTCATATTCCTACTTCGCATCCTTGCAAAACAAGTGATGCTGGTGTACTAGTGGTTTATATTACTGATGCTAATTTCTTCCATCTATTGATAATGTTTGACAAAGTCAAATTCCAAATCTATTTTTTGTCAGAAATTCAGACCTGCGCAACATAGCTGAAACAAAAAATATTTTCATTTCTAAATATCATTACAGGAGAGGATCGTAAGTGTATCATCACCTTAGTAAACTACTGTGACATGGCAGTCTTCTGCCTTCTGCAGAATTTGTGCTCTTTTTCAGTTTCTGCCCATGATGTGGGAAGAGAAATGGGATGGTGAGAAACAAGATGAACTGGAAAAGGATAATTATTGAAAAGCATCCATGAAAAGTTTTTTTGAGAGAAATATTTTGGCCTAGAATAGTTTATCAAAATCAATATAATACACAATAAAAATTATAAACTATAATTTCAGTAAAAAGAAAAAGACTTATAAAAATTCTTCATTAAGTAAATTCAATATAAAGTTGTCATCAAAGTTTATATGCTGTTCTGATGGGCACTGGTATACAAGGATTACAAGGTTTAATGCATTCTTCTTGCACTGGAGTGCTGCCCTCCAACACTTCTATGGGCTCATGGTTGTTCCAGTGTCTACTAGGCCACATCTGTATTAAATTCACTTGCTGGTAAGTTCACACCTTCAGCTTACCAGGCTTAGTAGCTGAAGCTGGTAGTCAGCACCGGCAACTCCTGTTCACCACTGGCTTCTGCTGGTTGTATTTACATTACACTTTCACAGGATTGAAATTCAACGCAACTGCTATCCTACACATCTTTACATTCATCTATGACTGGCTTTTGTAAACCTCACACTGACCTGAATCATCTGAACCACCTACTTCATGGCCTTTCAAAGTGCTGTATCGAAATCTGTCGCGCCTCAGATCAACAACATTCACAATCAATGAGTGGCCTTTCAATATACTTTTGCTGAGATGATAGGGGTCAGGACTCTGGCCCTGGCCCATTCCATCCCACTCCAAGAGGAACAAAAGTCCAGTAGGAAACAGCCTTGTGTTATCTGGACTGAAACATCTATATAGTTTGTAAAACTAATAGGAAGTGCACAACTTCTGGAGTAGCAGTTTAGCAAAATAAGCCAGACACTGGCTTTCACAATAATGCTGACACACTATTTTGGAGTACCAGATGCCCCAGACAGCAGCTATTATTATTCTGAATCTGTCTGCCTGTCTCTCTTACCAATTGATGAAGAACTGGTGTAGAGAGAAGTCTATGTCAACTAGCATCAAAATGGGGTAAATGGTACCACTAGGCAGAGACTGTATCCACCCTGGTAACAATCAACAACATCACTAGATGAATCTTTCCCAACTATCCAATGACCAAAATGGCATTTATGTAATTATACATTGCCTGTTGTCGTGGTTTAACCCCAGCCAGCAACTAAGCACCACATAGCTGCTCGCTCACCCAGTGGGATGGGGGAAGGGTAAAAGTGAGAAAACTCATGGGTTGAGGTAAAAACAATTTAATAATTGAAATTAGATAATATAGTAATAATTATATTAAAATTGTAATGAAAAGGAAAATAACAGAGAGAGAGGAAAATAAAACCCAAAATAACACAGAGAGAGGAAAAAAAACCCAAGAAAGACAAGTGATGCAAATGAAAACAATTGCTCACCACCAACCAACTGATGCCAAGCCAGTCCCCAAGCAGTGGCCCCCCCCGCCAACCTCCCCCCTAGTTTTATTGCTGAGCATGACATCATATGGTATGGAATATCCCTTTGGTCAGTTGGGGTCAGCTGTCCCAGCTAAGTCCCCTCCCAACTTCTTGTGCACCCCCAGCCCACTCACTGTTGGGGTGGTGTGAGAAGCAGAAAAGGCCTTGACTCTGTGTAAGCACTGCTTAGCAATAACTAAAACATCCCTGTATTTTCAGCACAAATTCAAAACATAGCCCCATACAAGCTACTATAAAGAAAATTAGCTCTATCCCATCCAAAACCAACACACCTGTGCAAAGGGATTTATAAATATTTCATTTTTAAATGTTGCCACTCAGTCACAGCCTTTGATGGACTATAATGGATATTAATACAAGTTATGTTGGGTGTATCGATGTTGGACAAGTCACCGGACATCCCCATCTGCCCTGAGCAATGTTGACAACACCTTCCCTCTCTCAGACAGGAACACTCACAGTGTCAGGAGACCAAAAGTTCATGGCTTTATCAGAAACCCCTTCTTGCTCTGAGTCATGTGTCCTACCTGGAAAACACTGGCTCACACTCTCCAGCTGGGCTCTTCATGAAAAAAAATTAAAATAATCACTTGCACAGCAGTGTCCCAAATGCCATATGCATTGTCACAGTCTGCTGCTTGTTACAGAACATTTGCTAGCCCAGCAGGAGCCATGCCATCAAAATTGGTGTATGGGGCACTTTGGGCCAACTTTGTCCAATCCAACGCTGTTCCAGCTCCCATAAGGGAAGTGCAGGCTGTGATATACTTATTCCTGCCTCATAAGTAGCCAATGTAAACTGTGAACATAATTCAGAAGGACTGGGGTTACATCATGTTTCCTCTTATGATACACCCTGAAAACAAACCTTCTTCCCCACCTTCACAGTTCCTGGGCTAATTAGAAACCCAGTGTGTGATCACAGAATTTTTTATATCAGCCTCACTTAGCAATTTTTCCCTACAAAGCTCAAATACATTCTTCTGAAGAATGAGGATTCTCTAGTGATGCTCCCCACTTCCCTGCACTTGCTGCCCACCAGGCTGTCTCTTTACTCTTTCTTTGTCAGTCCCTTTACTCTTGCTTTTATTTACTGATATAATTACCTTGTTGTTGATCTCTGTTTATCTTCATGGCAGCATCCCAGAAGAAATTTGCAAGTTTGCATTTGGTGCAATTTATCTTATTTGCGTTTGGAGATATTAGACATTCTATCTAGATCATGTTCTGTGACAGTCTCCAAAGGATCCTCATTCTCCTCCAATCCCCTTGTCTGCAGTAAGATTAGCCCTCATATCAGCTCCAGAAGATGACTTCTGTGAGTGCTAGCAAAACTCCTAGCATCACCCAAGGTCTTTTGCCTAGGTATCCCCACTGGAGCTGTCTCTCATGGTCTTTTTCCTGTTCTGCCTGGTCCAGAGCTGCTGGTAGACCCTGGAGTTTTTCTGCTTCTTGAGTCATCTCATATTTCTAGTAGGCCAGGACACTCCTACTTAGAAAGTCTGTTGTGGCTTTCCATTGATCTCAGAAAAACTGTCCACAAACCATCCAAACCAGAGAAGCAGGAATCTGGGTCTATCTGTGGGGATACATTGGTGTGTAATGGCTCACCCCCAGCATCATGTGGGGAGGGGGAAAAGAGTCGACACAGTGTCTGGACACAGTGCATGGCAGGATGCTGTGCTGACTACATCTGCCTGACTGCTAGCTGTGCATCTCAAGCTATCACCAATACCCAGTCTATGTCCCTATTTCCCTGTCAGGAAGACAGAGTTGATTTGTTCCCAACTTAGCATAGGACATGAGCAAACATCAGCAGTGTAGGTGACCACAGGGAGCCTGGGTTGGAGTGTAGACTCAGTCTTGAGCATCACGATGGTGTGGACAGCCTTTGGGATATAATTTAGACCTGTCATAAACCAGAGGAGCCTTTAATGGGAATAGTGCCTGGGCCACCTGTGATGGATTAGCTACCTTCCTGGCTAGCTTTACAGGCCAGGTCTCTGCTGATGGATCAGAGCCAGCGGGGATCGTCTCAGTGTGACAGTGCTTATGATGGGTATTGGTTTGGATGAGTGGTGAGAAGGGCAAGGAAAGACATAAAACTGGACCGTGAGAGTGTGTTGTGGTTTGAACGAACAAAATGACACATTGGAGAAGGGGTCTGAGGACTGGTGCTATAGCACAGAGCTGTTGGTGAGCTGGAGAAACAGGCCAGCTCACCTCCAGCTGTGGCAGGTGTTTGGGTGACTTGTGCTCCCCTGAAAACCTGCAGCTGCCAGGTGCAGCTGTATTCCTCCTGGTGGCGAGTTTCCTTCCGTCTGCCGGTTTGGGCTGCAGGGCTTCCATTTACAGGATTCTTTCTTTTCTTTCTCCTAGCCACGGGGGGGGGGTGGGGGTGGGGGGGTGGGGTGGGACTTATCAGATAAAAGAACTTGGTGGAGTGACAAAGATTGATTAACAGTGAGGTGGAATGGGATTTTTATTTCTGCTTCCATAAACACCTGAGTGACAGTCAGCTGTGTGTGACTGTGGTCTTATCAAAAACAGTTTATGTGAGATGGACTTGAGCTAAAACATTTTGTATTTAAACATCCAAATCTTTGGAGACTTGAATCTTAGCAATATTAGATAAAGGAATCAAATACTGTACTATTTCAGCATCAGAGAACAGCTGAAATAAATAGGCAATGTTTCTGAGAGAGATGACAAAAGATATGCAACAAGATTTGGGGATATTCCAAGGGGTAATTCCTCAGAAATTAAGGTCAATATATGAGATTTTGACTGAGATATTTAAGAAGATGATAAAAGGCATATTTCAGATCTGTTTGCTCTTTTTCTTATTCATCATTTTGTAATGGAGGATTAAGAGGTTTGTGATGAAATTACAACTGTGTTTAACATCTGAACAAGAAAATGCCTCTGTGGGGTTTTGGGGAGATCACTGCCTTTTGCAACCAAGGCTGAAATTTTTGATTGCAACAGATTATCTATTATTATTATTACAGAATAATAACCTAAGCCCTCATTGGAATCCAAATCCTGGTTTTCAGTCAGAGGCTTAAGTAACAAGCAGGCTGCAGGTTTTGTAATTTGGGCTAAGTAAGACCTCTAGAGGGTAACAGTTTCTGTCACCTTTCATCACTATGCGCCATATGTAGGGAGGAAGGGAGCTTCAGGAAACCATCTAGATGAGTGTTTGGTGTTTAATCAGTTTTCTGGAGACCCTTGTAAGAATTTCAGTCAACATGGCACATCAAGGATGAAATTTCTTGGTGGAATTTCTCCTTTCACTTCTACCAGCAGAGCTTCTTGCTGATGATGTTCCACATTGTTCACAGAACTAATTAGGAAGCCAGGGCCTATTTAGAATGAAATTGCCATCTCAGATAAGGCTGAAGGAAAATTTCAAAAATCTGTAAGAGCAGGTATGAATTGATCCACACCTCTGTGCTGGATAACAAGGGAAAGACAAAACATATGTGCATGTACCCATGTGGATACTTGCACCAGAAGAAAACAACTCCTCTCCTCACAGTTTCCCATTTTGCAACCAGAAGCTTATCTTGACCTTTCTTTTTATGCTATAAATAAATAAATAAACAAACAAGACCAGTTTTTCTTCCAAGCTCTGATTTAAGGGCGCTTCCACTCTGAAGTGCACTCTGTGCAGTCTTCTGAATAAAACCCCAGTATTTCTTATTTGCCTTTCTTTTTGTCATCATGCCTTCTAGAGATAACCTGTGATTGCCACATAGAAAAAAAAAAAAAAAGCATTCAGTATTTTTTATACTTTCACATTTCTCAATTATTTTCCAGTGGACACTTAACCAGCTTCTTCAGCAGGATTCATTTCTGACCACGAGGTTGCTCAGTGGGCCCTGACAGATATGACATTGCAATCCCCCTGTGCCAGTTTAGGATGCTGCAGCATCACAGCTGAGATGGGTCTTAACAGAAACTGTGCTAGTGCTATTAGAAGCTGGAATAAGTACCAATGTAAGAGGCTAGAAGTGCTTAAAGGTGTGAAAGATCTGGCAAGATCTGGCATGAATCTTAAGAAGGGTGCGAGAGCTATAATGGAGAGGAAGGACTAGTATGTGAGGAAAACAAAGACTGAGTAGAAAAAGGGAGAAAGAAGAAAAATAGGGAGGAATTCTAAATCACAGGGTATGGAAACTGAAATATACAGGGGGAGAAAGACAAAGAAATTGTAACAATATTTGCTAAGCAGTCGTCTTTTAACATTGTCATAAACAGATCATCTTCTGAGGATCCCATTCAGTAGTTTAGTTGATAAAATAACAGGGAAATGAGTCACATGATTTATTTGTAGAAAAAAATTTTGGTATTAGGTAGATATTACTTTCTCTCTTGTTATGTTAATGTCTGCTCAGCACAGAAGTACCTGTTCTACAGATGTTTCCTTTACTTGTTTTACCTCTTCTTACTAATTTTCTTGAATGTCTTTGATTCTTTCCATGGCTTTTCATTTATAGTAGACCCTCAACATTTCTGTGGTGATGGCACACTGTCTGAAAAGTGATATAGATTCATTTTGTGCTGGAGTGGGTGGCCATAGCAGCGGAGAATCTGGCTTTACTTCAGTGTCTAATATGTCAATAAAATAGGTATGTGTGGTTTGTTTATATATATATATATATATATTTTTTTTTTTTTTTTTTCACTAGTTTTTAACAAAGCAATGCTCAGTTCTTGGCTCTGCTGTAGTGTAACCTTGGGATAGTTCATGTTTTTTTTTCTTCATAAATTGGGAATAGTGTTTTCTTCCTCATACTGGACCTCTCATAGGTATGTTTACAAAGGATGATATTAGAGCCTTTTAAATGTCTTTCTATAACACTGAGCCCTGTGGAGTTCCCACTCTTATCTGGGACCTGTTGGTGTCATCATAGAACAACTATTGCTAGTGTTGCATTGCAACAAGACTGTAGAGTGTTTAGGAATGACTTGGGGATCTAGGCTCCATCTTTGTCACATACCTATTCTTATAAGGAAAGTGTAGTAACCTATTTTCAGGTTCCAATTTGTATTTTTTTTTAAATACTAGCTATTCTTTGTCCACATCTTTAAGAAATGCTTTAGTTCTTCAGCTGTCCAAGTGGAGTAATCAGGGAAATTTGCTTCATGTCATTTCAGCAGCTGTGTTGAGAGTATTTTGTTTCTAATACAGATACAAGCAGAATATCATTTATCTATTTATTTCTTTTTATTTCAGACTATGTGGAATCAAAGACATTTTAGGGGTGTACCTTCAGGATCTCTTCAAGAAATATGAGGTTACTAATCTAAAGTCTGTATGTATTTAGCCAGACTAACTCATAATATTTTGAAAAATAATTGATAGACATTTTAGTACCCCTCTTGCTGACTGAAATTTAGCTGTAGTCTAGTGGATTAAAAAAATCTCTGACATAAAAAAGCTGTAAAAAATATATTATTCTTAGTTGTGCTGCATGCATTGAAATAATTTGTACTGATTGGTAGACCCTTGACAACCTCAGTGAGTTTGAAAAAGACTTTTCCAATGGATTTGATGGAAATGTTTAAACAGGTTTGAATAAAACTGTGAATGAACTATTCTCTCATAACTACAAGGGATTACTTGAAAACAAGTTCAGACATATTAGGGAGAGGGATTCTTGTACACATATTCATTTCATGAAAGTTCTGTATGGAAACAAATTACCAGGAGCACCTCCATTCAGGTTTTAATATATAGTAGTTTCTAAGCATCTTGTCTTCAAAAGCAAACTTAAATATTGCACTAGCAAAGATAACAGAAAAAATGCTAGAAAGAATTGAATCAATGCAGAAAAAAAAATAGTTTATTAGTGTTTACTGAATACACATGGAAGACAAAAAATTTCAAATTACCCAGCCAGTGAGAGAGAAGAGCATCAGACTGGAAGAAGGAAAATAAATCCTTCTGCAGGCTAACTCTGCAGAGGGTAGTGATTTCAATGAAAATGAGTAACATGTGGCCTTTAAGACAGTGTACAAATCTTGTGAACCTTGCCGAAGCTTGCTGGATTTTTCTAGACAAAGGAAAGTAATACAAATTTTTAACTCTCGTAACAGATGGTAAATAAAGATTTTTTCTATTTGCACTGGCATGTTGGAGAGAAGTCTAAGGCACATTAGGGTGATTAGTTTTTGACCTTACTAATTCTACAGTTATAGATGGAAAAATTAAGACAATTGACTTAATTGCCTTAATTTTAAACTCAAAGTCCCGAAAGAAAATCAGAGATGTTCAGAAATTTGTTCCTCATTCCCATTGGCTTCAAGCCCTGTGTTTGTAACCATAAAACCATCTAGAATAGTTATAATTCTGTGTAAGTGGACCTTCTGCAATCAACATTTTCTCCAGTTGAACAGTAAATCATGAGCATCTTGGGAAAAAAAAAATCAAGGAAGGGCTGAAATCTTTCCCTTTGTGGTTCTAATAATTCTTGCATTGTTTTAAAATCACAAAGTCTTCATTTCAGCTAGTGCTTTGTTGTTCTGCACAGATAGAAATGGAAGATTTCATATTTGTCTTTGTCATTCTGGGATTCCAAAGAATTTGCCTGGACAAAAAGAGTTATGCTACCTGTAAGCAATTTATGGGGGAAAAAAAGATAATGCAGGAAGATCTATAGCCACATACCATACTAAGTGCAATAGTGGTGCTGCATATCATTTAGCAGAAGCACTGCACAGTTATATTAAATAACAAAAGTGTGTGTATTCCTTATGCACTGATAAGGGGTGAAATGATCCACAGTAATTCATGAATCCACAATGACTCTTTTCATTTTTAATGCACTCGGTATGCTTATTTCCTGTGGCATAGTAAAGCTGCAGTAATGGGAGCAGCCTGCTGGCCTTTGCACACCTGATCGTAAAGATTGAACTTTGTTTGTTTTATGACTTTAGCTTCAAAAGTACCTTAGAGATTGTGATAGGAACTGATTGCAACCTCACATGAATAGGAGTATAATAGAGCAGCTGAAACCTGAAGAGTTCTGTTTTGTGACTTTTAAGTTCTATTAACTGCCATTTCTGGATGTTCTGGTTTTGCTTTTCTGGTTATACTGTTTTTAGCATTCTATTATGTGGTGGACATGTATAAAGAAATGTTACGTACTGAAATCTTAACTTTACACTTCTGCATTCTGTAAAGGCTGGCTTCTCTTTCTCGTGTTATCCGAGGTACATCTGTATCTGTTAGAGAGTCAACTGAAAAGTTCTTTGAGGGAAACTTTGTGGAGAAAATGGATATGAAGTGATGGGTTTCCCCCAAGCCTAATCTCTGCCCAAGGGCATTTTAACAGTATTAATAGTGACACAAGCAGATGCAAATAAATAAAAGATATTTGGGCTTGGGACAGCCCAAACTTTTGGGCTGTGCTGTAATATTTTATTCTAGAAGGAATACTATTAACTTCTCAGATTCCAGTAAATGTAAACAGTGAAGTTCCTGTTTAATCTTATGTGATGGATTCCAGCAGGCATACATGGAGCCTGGTAAAGCAATGAAATTATCTATCAATACACTTCTATTCAGAATGTTTGTCAGTACCACTTGCTTTTGTGTTTATGTTATTATTGATATCTTGGTAAAACAGCAGACTCAGAACAAAAGTACTATTTATATGGAACTCAGGTAGAAAAATAGCTGTGTTTAGTTTAATATATCTTTTTCAAAACACCTGTTTCAAAAAAAAGTAATGCTATTTTGAATGCTGAGAGCCAGAACTGAACAGACACTTTCAGTAAACTTCTTGGACATGAAGGTAGTTTAGGGGATTGTTAAGCAGTTCAAGATGAATGAGCTCACAAAAAGTGATGGAAAATGAAAACAACTATTTCCTCATGAAAAATTTTTGTTTGGAATGCAATTTGTTATTTTTAAAAACTTACATGATTTTGTTTTTAAAAATAATATCTTAACATTCAAAGTGTGCTTAAAATGAGAGAAAGGTTAGTGCAATAAGCTAAACAAAAATGTTTCTCCTTTATAAAGAAAAATATTTTTGAACAGGGGAGATAAGATTAAACTTTCTTATTATTATACAAAAACACATTAAAAACTCCCCTGTTTGTGTAACTCTGTCAGTTACCTAGCAAAAGAAGAGAGAAAGGAAAGGTGGTGGAACACAGAGAAAAAAGGTTGGGATTTAAGCACTTAATAGGAATTTAATTTTCTACAGAAGGTGGATGCCTGATGTTTAATTCTTTGGCTTTAAGTTAAATGAACCAAATTATTTAATATAAAAGAGCCCCTCCTCTATTCTTAACTATTATTTTCCTGCCATTATTTTCCATGAAATTTGCTTACTCAGAACCATACTGAAAGGCAAGGTTCAGATATTATAGGTGAGGTTAGAGGCATTATTCATGTCATTTAGCTAATCTGTTTGATGGAGAAATTTTCCATCAGATAACTTATCTGTGAATTAGTGCCTTCCTATTCACAGCTGAAATCCAGCTGTGTGCAAAAGACCTCACAGAAGCTTTATGTGTCACTTCCATCTCAGTTAAAATACATTTTGAGGACTCATGTGGGACTAGCATGATGAATAGACCAGTTCTGGCCTGCTGCTCAGGGGTGAGTTTTATCCTTTCTGACCGGCTAAAATGATACGAACCTGAAATAAAGCACATATTGACATTGTAAGACACTATTAAGGTCCACAGTGTACCATGGTGATGAACCATGACCAAAGTACTCCCAGGGTTGTAATAATTCATTACTGAAATATCTTCCTTCTAATGACTAAGGCTGACTGTGTCAAAGAGCTTGGACTCCTAACCCCAAGGCTTGTTATATAGCATTAAATAAATCTTACTTTCTGTTCATTTACCTGCTGTATCAGAGGTCATGAATCATAGCTGACATCAAGATTTGGATAGGTATCTTTTAAGGTTCTTCCTCTGATTATTGGATGAATTTACTGTGAGGCAAGCCTGGGCTTGCACTCCCAAGGGTTGAGAGGTACTCATGGATAGTACTGAGAAATACCTTCCCATTTGCATGAGCTATTGAGCCAGTTGTCCTATAAATGTTTTCTTTGAATCTCTAATTCTTATTTTTATTTTTATTTTGGAAATAGATGAACTCTGTTGTTCTTTCAGGTGAACATCCCAGCTACCAGGGAACACAGTCATGCTTCCTCAGTGTATTAAGGTCTATTGATCTTGAACTATCTCAAGCTCTGCCAGGAAGCAGCATGATAAGAAATGGAGAGTTATCCTCCCTCAGGCACCACCAGTGGGTATTCCTTGGAGCTGAGGGAGGTAGGAATTAGTTGTATTTAACGAAGGAGAAAGTGGAAGGTCTACATCTCCTACCCTGAGTCAGTGCTCTAACCACTGCATTACAAGAGAAAAGCACTTCACAGAGCACTCAAACTGCACTTCTAAATGGAAAGTGACAGCTAGCACCTTATGAATATCTCAGTTTTTTCAGTGTATATGTGATACACTTAGAAAATACTCTATTTTAGAAACACTCTAAGCTTTCCCAGGACATCTGTCTTGAGAGAATCAGAACCACCCTCACCAGCTTCAGTCCTGGTCCCTTGAGGGCTCTTTCCCACCTGCAGATAACCCTTCTGACCTCACTACAGTGTTGGCAGAACTGAACTGTGTGTAAACCATTGTGTATACAGCAAATGTAAACCTCCTTGACTGAACTACCACCATATGCCTTTGAAACAAAAAAGCAAAGATCTATCAAATTCTTAAATGTTTACTTGCATTTCTCAAAATGGAATAATCTCCATGCAGAGAATCAGATGGTGCATTGATACCCATGCATGAAAATAAATAACCCTTTCTCCATCAGTATGTAGTGATCATAAGGCCCAGTGGCCACTAACGTTTGCCTATTTTCTTGAAATATATCTTAAATTAGCCTTGAGTTGACCAAAGGCATTCAGTCTTTTATGAACTTCATTTCAAGTGACATAAGATTAATTTTTCCTAATTAATAAGTAATGAGAAATAATTAATTCAGATTTACAGAATACTTTTTACAAGATTGGTTACACGACATTTTAAAACAGATAAGAACGTGCTACACCAGGGTAAACCAAAGAACTGGAAAAAATAATATTAAGCAGTAATTTTTCAATATGGCAAGGAGTTAACAATGAACTTCCCTGGGTTATGCAGAGCTTAATCTATTTAGTAATTATCATCACAGGTGATGAGTGATGAGCTAGAAAAAGGTGAAGGCGGTAGGAAGGTAGAAGAAGAAAAAAAGTGCAGGGGAATATATGAGAAGAACAGTTATTTTACCAAAACTATTTCTGGTTTTTTTTTTTTTTTTTTTTTTTTTTTTTTTTCCAGAATTGCCATGTCATATGTAGACTAGATCAGTCTGGAAAAATGTCTGAAGAACTAGACTGTCAAACAGTTGGCAACTGTTCTTTCCAAAAAAACCAGTTTAGAACATGCCATAAGGAGATGAAATACTCTAATTATTCTATTGACTTTACAGAAAGTGCAATAATATGAATACTCTAACTATCAGGTTTAAACTACATCTCAGCAAAAAGGTGAACTGTGGGAAGCTGAAGGGTAACACCTCCATTGACACCACCCCATCTTTTGTCAGGAAGCATGCTCTGATGTCTGCATTTCAGCTAACTGCGACAGAATTAAACTCTCATCCTAGGAGCTTAAAAAGAAAAGTAGAACAGCAGTCACAGGAGAATTCAAACATGTGCACAAGGTTGTCTTAGTCTGATTTATAATCAAATGGTTGGAGCCATTTCAGTCTGTAGGCACAAAGGCCCCTTCTCCACATCTTAGTTGGGCATGCAATCTACTGGACTATTGGAGAGTGATGAGGCTGTTACCTCTCCCAGCCATTTTGAGTAGCTAATGCTTTATTGCTTTGACTCCTCAAACTATGGGAACGCCAGAGTATTTCATGTGAGGTCCAGTGAGAGTCTTGTCAAGTACAGTAACCTGCTCATCCCAGGCTTTCATTTTGGGAAGAAACAATGAAACATTTATATACTTGTTTAAATGCTAATCAGTTTTTGTTTGGCAGCCAGACCAAGATATTAATTATTCTTACAGCCTTAGTCAAGGACAAAGAACTTGCTGATGAGCTTCAGAGGGACTTCATTTTACATAAATTGGTTATTTAATGACAAATGAAATTCTGTGCTGAAAAAAATCAAATAATAAAGCACAAGGAACTCTTAAATCACTTGTCAAACCTTGCAGCATTCAAGACTAACAGCAGTAGATGAAGAAAGGGACAAAGACATCTCTGGAGACCTCTGCTTAAAGTTCAGCTGCAGAAAAAATGCAAGTGTAATATTAGAATGCACAAAGAATGAGATTGAGATATTTCAGATCATATTATAGTGCCTGTTTGTATTCTGCATAGTGCATAACCCTGTATGATCTCATCTAATGTACTATGTGGCATTGGTGGAATATTTCTCCAGAAGGACAATTCAAAACAAGAAGGGATTAAAAAAATCAACAGGATTAATAAAGGACATAGAAAGCCCCCTCAGTGACAAACATGAAAAACCTTATGAGAGTGTCAAGAAAGCAAATAAGAGTCAACCCATTAAAACGAACAAGTATAATGAATTTGGATTAGGAATATTTGTTTTCCCTGGCCCATGTTACAAAGAATAAAGAACATTATATGAGCCTACAAGGCACATTTACACATTTTGTCAAAACTAGTAAAAAGAAATACATACTTTCATCTAACAGTCAATTAAATTTGGTATCTTTTTCCATAGAAAATTTGTTTAAGATACAGAATTTAACAATATTCTCAAAGGAATCTGGACATTTAAATGGTTGCTCAGACTATCCAGATACCATCTACAATAGCTTAGTTTTTGGAAGAGAGAGAATAAGTGATAAAGACTACTTGGAAGGACATATTTGTTCATAACTACCTACTGCAAGTTTTCAGGATTTTCTTATATGTAAGTCCTAAAGCTGGATATAAGCCTGCAACAAAACACTCTTAGATGTCATTTTGCTGGTCTTGTTCAGACAGATTTTTCTCCCATTTTTTAGTTTCTGAACTGTGGTGACTTTTACTTCTCTGAGGGTATAATCTTACTACACTTCTTGCAGAATATCTCAGTGATGTTTTGTGAAAGTAATTAACTACATTCTCAACTTCTCTATATTAAGTCTTTAAGAAAACCAGCTATGGCTTATTGTATTCCTTTTCCTCCCTTATCTTCTCTGGAAATCCGAGGGAACTATTATTTTAACTGATATGCATCTAACTGACACATTGCAAATGAGCAGAAGATAGCCACCGTCTATTAAGTGAATAGCTAATTTTCATAAAGACTTTGGTATACATTATATTCAATAGAGAATGCATAAATTTCACATTTAACTATCCAAAGAAATTATTTAGTAACAAAACAGTGACCATACCTGAAATATAAATAATGATATGAAATGTGAACATCTGGAAACATTAGATATCCAGTGAGCTATCTTTTCCTCCTGTCATCAGAGATATAAGAATATTATAACGTCACCTTACTCAAACTCTGCCATAAAATTAATTACCTTTGGATAGACCCCATTTAATTACTCATAAAATTGATCTGACTTTCCAGCTTTTATAGCAACCTGTATGTCATCAACAAAAGTACTTAGAATAAATAAGACTTTTTCCATCTCTCTGATATAATCACAAAATTAAAACTAAACTGTTGTTCCAATGCATCTTGGCACAAGCAGTAGGTATCTGCAGAATACAACAGAACAGTGTACATGCACAGGCTCTTTAACATTTTTCTAATAGAAAGGACAAATGAAGAGAGAGTTATTTAATATTCTGACACTGTTGAGTCTCTAAGATACCATTCCATAAAAGCCAGTGTTCTCAAATAATTGAGGAACTTGGTAAAATTTTAGATTAACTGTTACATAGAAAAGGGCATTCTTAGCAATTTCACAGAAACATTCATAGCGAAGAATAGAATAGAATAGAATAGAATAGAATAGAATAGAATAGAATAGAATAGACTAGACTATTTCAGTTGTAAAGGACCTACAGTGATCATCCTGTCCAACTGCCTGACCAAATTAGGACTGACCAAAAGGTAAAGCATGTTATTAAGGGCATAGTCCAAATGCCTCTTAAACACTGACAGGCTTGGGGCATTGACCACCTCTCTAGGAAGTCAGTTCCAGTGTTTGACCACCCTCTTGGTCAAGAAATGCTTCCTAATGTCCAGCCTAAACCTCCCCTGGTGCAGCTTTGAACCATTCCCATGAGTCCTACCACTGGCTACCAGGGAGAAGAGATCAGCACCTCCCTCCCCACTTCCCCTCCTCAGGAAGCTGTAGAGAGCAATGAGGTGGCCCCTCAGGCTCCTTTTCTCCAAACTAAACAAGCCCGAAGTCCTTAGCTGCTCCTCATAGGACATGCCTTCCAGCCCTTTCACCAGCTATATAGAATAATATATTCACCAGAATAAATGTTAACTTTGAGCAGACTCCCAAAAAGTGTTTATACAATTGTTCTGGATAAAAATTTTGTCCCACAAAACTTTGAAAAATCATAACATTCAAGAAATTTCCTCTAGGATGAACTAAATTGCTTTTCTTAATCCCATTGTAAAACATCAGACATTATTTTAGCTTTCTAAAGCTTTTGGATACCTTAAAATGAAGTCGAAATCACTTCAAACTATTTTATTTAAAAGCAAGTAAAAATGACAAGTAAGTTTTTTAGAATTTTTGGAGATTGTTTGATTTGTCTAAAAGAACTAATGGAAACTATTGTGAATCTTAAAACTGTCCATTGACTTTTCCTAATATCTCACTATTTTCTTTCTCAAGATTACATAAGTAGGATAAGTCTTTGACCTACACATTTACATAGTTCATGTCTCTGATTTATTACCCTGGTTTTAAAGTACTTGAGCCCAGAACTAGGGGGTATATTTTAATCTAAACTACCTCCTTGTTAGGAGCAGTACAGGTATTTTGGCTAAAACCATCTATGTTTAAATGCATCATTCTGATGCTTTTGATTCAGTGGCCTTTGCACTCTGTAAATTGTTATATCAACATGGAGTTGTATGACTGAATGCTGCCAAATGCATTATTTAAGGCGGTACCTGCGATGGCTTTACTGAAGGTAAAGAGTGGTTGGCAGATATATCTGGCATGTGTGTTTTGTAACAAGCGACAAACATTAACTGAGGAAAAGACAAGAGAATATTTTCCCCAAATGCTCCTACTCTGTAAAAGTCATTAATCAAAATGGATAATGAAAAGAGACATTAGAGTCAAACTTTACTGGATAAAAATTATTTGTATTCATTGCAAGGGATCAATGGTGCTTGTCAACTGAAAACAAACAAAAAAAAGTGGGGGGTTGCAACAGATTTTGGAATTGAGGCTAGATTTATGATGTTTTGTACAAGTGTTATTTGCAGTGGTACCCGTTGGTTATCCACACTGTTGCAGGTTTTGGAGCATGGTCAGAGAGAAATAAAACCATCCTAACTAGTATAAAAAAGGGCAAGTCAGGCCCAGCCCTGATCATGCTCTTCAGTTCATTCCTGAAGGAAGATGGACAACTTCTCAGATATCCTAGAACTAAGTAGTCAAGTTAGCTACATGTCAGAATACAACCAAATTCTTCTACTTCATCCTGCTGCCTTGATTTTTGAAAACTCAGGCATAGGCAGAACAACCCATCTGGCCATTTACTGGGATAGTCATGTTGCCTCAAATCTACAGCAATCCTAGTCACAACTCTAGTTTTTGTAAGATGTGTGTCGTGGGAGAGAGAGTGAGAGCACACTTCACTCATAAGAGAGAGAAGCAAAAGTATATATTTTATTAATATATTACAATGAGTTAACAAAATTTGTTAGTAAATGCAACAGTAGTTTAACAAGATTTGATTGCAAGGTTCACTCGATTATTTACTGCACAGAGGACAGAGTCAGACAAACTGTCAGGGAGACCCTCCTGTTGAGTCATGAGGTTCAGAAAGGACCCCCTTGTTTTCTAAACTCCTTCTCAGAGAGGAGTCTAGAGGCAGCTGGATCCAATCTTAGTCCCAGACTTGTTCTACGATTTATATCTAAAGGATTTTGTGTACACAACCAATTATTTATATCATTTAGCTAAGATTTCAAAGTTTAGCATGCTATTAACCACTTATTGAGCATCTGTTGTGGCAAGAAATCTATCAACCTCGAGGAGTAAACTTGAGAGGTGTCCCTACTCAAGGGGTGATCCCTTCGTGCAGCCCGCTGCTGTGCAGGAGAGCTCAAAGTGTTCTTGGGCAGCTCACTATTTATGGGGGTAAGATGATTGGCTCATAGTCATAGAATCACAGAATCCTTAAGGTTGGAAAAGACCTCTAGGATCATCAAGTCAAACCGTCAACCCAGCACTACCATGTCTCCTAAACCATGTCCCGAAGTGCCACATCTACCTGTTTTTTTAACTGCTGCAGGGATGAATACCTACATACCAGCATGAATACCTGCATACCTACATACTGGGTGCAGATGTTAGTTTCTGCCTAGTGTGGCCTGAGACAGATATTAATTAGCACTCTGGTTAGGTGGACAAGGACACACATTCATAAATTAGCTTTCAGCTATTGTGTGGTTATCTGTTTTCCAGGACTCCACTTTGAGCCTGATGCAGCCATCATGACCAAATGCACCTTATCACGACTGTCACTGGTACTTATGACTTAAGCAGAGCCAAGGGCAAAAGATCAGGTGAGGGGGAGCACACCGCCACAATGCGTGACGACAACCAACCTTGCTTACCTCCACGGACACAACAGAACACCTCTCACACCCATGTTACTTTGGCTTTGAAAGTCCAGGTTTCACTTCTAGGTGGCACCAGCTCTGTCATTGCCAGTCAAGGAATTAGACTTGAGTTGCTGAATGATCTAGGTGTGCCTGGAGACCAACCAACCTGTCTCATGAGGAACAACAGTGAGATAATTCTCTGGAAACCAGGACTGTGGTTTTGCACAGCCTGCAGCCTTTGTGAGCCCTGGAAGTGCATATGGCCATTGCTGGTGCCAGCTGAGGTCCACGCTTCTCTCCTTTCAAAGAGTAGCAACCCACATCATTTTGAAGCAAATGCTAACCACTACACTCAGATACAAGGAAAGCAGAGGCATTCTTTCTATTTACATACATGGCGTAAGGACCCCACTGATGTGTTCTGTCCATCTCACCCTCAGCCTGTGCATTCCAGTTCCCCAGCCTGATAGTGTCCTCTGGCTCTTTGCAGGCACAGGACCCCAAGGTAACACACAGAGAACTTAGCACATGTCAAAGATGCAGTCTGGAGAAGGGTGGGTTGTCCTGGGATGGTTCAGTCTGACCCATAAGGGGCAGAGACAACAGAGTTTCCAACTCACTCCCATCTGCGGGCCCAAACACAGGCATACACATGCAAACTTGTTCCAGTCATGCCCTATCCACTTCTTTGTAACAGAATATCACTGCCTAGACCTTGTCATATTTCTCTAGAAACCAGACTGACTTTTGTCTGAATCAGTTTATTTGAAGTCTTCCCAAGCAACAAGCTTGGCACTTGATAAAGTGCTCAGGACATCTCTGGAAAAACATATCATCATGCTAACATAGGTGTCAGGATGAATCATCTCCTGCAGAAGGCTTTGTACAACCCACACTGCTGCTTGGGTGATGAGCCACGATCCTTCTCTTTCGCTCAGAGTTGGCACCTCAGCACAGGCTTGCAGTAATTTCTGGGGCAGAAAGTAGAGAAAACAGAGCTCTGAGAATATTGATTAGCTGTGACGCAGCTTGGTCTGTGTGGTGGGTTGACCCTGGCTGGATGCCAGGTGCCCACCAAAGCCACTCTATTACTCCTCTCCTCAGCTGGGCAGGGGACAGAAAATGTAACAAAAGGCTCATGGGTCAAGATAAGAACAGGGAGAGATCATTCAGCAATTAGCATCACAGGCAAAACAGACTCAACTTGGGGAAATTAGTTTAATTTATTACCAATCAAATCAGAGTAGGATAATGAGAAATAAAAAATGAATCCGAAAACATTTTTCCCCACCCCTCCCTTCTTCCTGGCCTCAACTTTATTCCCAATTTTCTCTACCTCCTCCCCCGAGCAGCACAGGGGGAGAGGGAATGGGGGTTGTGGACAGTTCATCACATATTGTTTCTGCTGCTCCTTCTTCCTCAGGGGGAGGACTCCTCACACTCTTTCCTGGCTCTGGTGTGGGCTCCCACCCACAGGAGACAGTCCTTCATGAAATTCTCCAACTTGGGTCCTTCCCACGGGCTACAGTTCTTCACAAACTCCTCCAGCATGGGTCCCTCCCACGGACTGCAGTCCTTCAGGAACAGACTGCTCCAGCGTGGGTTCCCCACGGGATCACAAGTCCTGCCAGCAAACCTGCTCCAGCGTGGGCTCCTCTCTCCATGGGTCCACAGGTCCTGCCAGGAGCCTACTCCAGCACAGGCTCTCCACATGGTCACAGCCTCCTTCAGGCATCCACCTGCTCTGGTGTTGGGTCCTCCATGGGCTGCAGGTGGATATCTGCTGCACTGTTAACCTCCATGGGCTGCAGGGGGACAGCCTGCCTCACCATGGTCTTCATCACAGGCTGCAGGGGAATCTCTTCTCTGGCACCTGGAGCATGTCCTCCCCCTCCTTCACTGACCTTGGTGTCTGCAGGGCTGTTTCTCTCATATATTTTCACTCCTCTCTCTGGCTGCAGTTGCACAGTTTTGGTTGGGTTTTTTTTTTTCCCTTTCTTAAATATGTTATCCCAGAGGTGCTACCACCATCGCTGATGGGCTCAGCCTTGGCCAGCAGTGGATCCACCTTGGAGCCAGCTGGCACTGGCTCTATCAGACATGGGGGAAGCTTCTGGCAGATTCTCACAGAAATCATCCCTGTAGCCCCCCTGCTACCAACACCTTTGCATGGAAACCCAATACAGTCTGGTCCTGACAACCACCCCACTGAGGTCCCACTTCATCTTTGCTTTTTATCTTAGGGAGGCAGCTAAGCCATTCCTAGGATCAGTCCTTCAACTTGTCCTTAGACTCCTTGTTCTTTGTGCTGCTGTGCTGGAGAGGGAGAAAAGCTCCTGCCTGTGCCTCCCTGGAAAGTGAAAAAAAAACTTCCATAGGGGAGCAGGGAGTAATTCTAGAGAATCTGAAGTTAAGTCTCTTCTGTGCAGCATCAGAGCTTCTGAAGAGATCATTTTATTCAACAGAGTTTTTGATGACTTTCATTGAGTGTTCATCACAAGGCAGAGATGTAATACTTAATATTAAGGAATGCTCAATATTAAGGAACCCACATGAGTTTAATCAGTACTAGTAAATCAAATGTGCCTGGCAAGATTCTGTCTGTGATTTAGTTTCCCTAAGTAAAAAAAGGTATAATTTCTTCACACTCCAATTACTTCCTTCTCTTCAATCACATGGGGAAAAAAACAAGTCCCAAATATTTTCTTTCATTCAAATTATACCTATGATATTTTTTCCCCATTTCTTCTTACATAGTAAAGGAAAAATACTAAAGTGATGTTTGGCTTGCTTTCCTGCAACTTCATGTATCACCTTTTTATTCTCTTTGTTATTCATAAATAATCCTGCTATATTTAATTTCTCATTGATTTTTTTTTTTTTTTTGAGTACCTTTTGTTACACATCTTTGCACATCTTTTGTTTGGAGGATGAGATGACTACACATCAACTCTCTCAGTTGATCAGTCTCATCAACTTCTGTGGTGACCAGACAATGTTTATATCTACACCTTATGATGATCTAACTCCGGCGGGGGCATGGAGAGGGGGAGAGAGAAGGCTTACTTTCTTTTCAGAAAATTAAATATTAGATGTTGTCAAATGACTTCAGTTGGACAAATGAGGAGCTGTGGGGTGGATTTTGAGAAATCACTATGTTACATTACTGAAAATATGGCCCCCTCTTTGTGACCTCTAATTATTCCACAACACATGTGAAACCTCACAGTGTGATTTGGAATTGGAGTTTTCCTTGGCATGCTAGCACCATCACCTCATTTTCCTTCCTTTTTCCCCGCAATGGATTTTCATCTCACAGACAGACAGGAAAGCGTGCAGGGGGGAAGAAAAAGGAAGAAGAACCTTTTTAATTCTACTGCTGTATGGAGTCACAGAAATCCCTCAAGCTAAACACAACACAGACTGAAAAAGAAGTGGGAAGAGATTATCAGGAGACAGGCAAGAGCGGAGTGCAGTCGGTGGTCAGGTGAAGGCTGCTTTGGAGGATAAGCAATTTATGTGTTATCAGCCCAGTAGAGAGAACAGTAGCTCCCTACTCTGAGAGGAGATTAAAAAGCAACAATAGTCTTTTCTGAATGCCACAGGCCAATCTGCTAACTATGAAAAGCTGAGAAGCTGCTTAGGGCTGATGTTTGTTTAATTCTCACCTGCACCCACTTGAACTGTGTAAATGACATGGTGCTTTTCAGAACGTATGCATATGTTTCCATGTGACATCATTTTGTAAAAGAGTCTGTGTCCAGTTAATCTAGCAGTGCTATAAGATTTGCTGTGAGTATAAAAGACAACATCCCTCCCTCATTCTGAGTAGCCTTGTAGCTCCAGAAAATAATGAGGAAAAAGGGATTTTTTTTTTTTTTTTTTCCCCCCCCTTTTAGAATCAGTCGTAATGGGTAGCTGATAGTAATCAGGGATGTGTAATACAAAATAAAGGCCAAAGCAAAAGTGGCCTCCTTTGTCAGAATAGGATCTCCGTTAGGAAACTCAAGCATTGGCTCAGTTCAGAACCAGCGTAATTAATACTCTTGATGAATCAGTACATCACATGTACTATTTTGGAGGAGAGAATGATGGACAAGCCGTACAGTCAGATTTTCAAGACATTAGAACAAGAGTTACGGAACAGGATTTTTTTTGCTGCTACTGATTTTCACTGTGTCCTAGAGTCAACCATTTATCCCTTTCTCTTTCTCCTTCACCTCTAGGACATTAGACACATTTTATACACTACCAATTCCTTGCAGGCAGAGACAGGTTTGCAGCGATGTCCCTGACTGCTCCAAAAGTAACATTAAATGGCGGTTTCTGAAAGTCCTTAGCACACTGAGTATTGGAAACTTGGGCTCTGTAAGCAAGACTAGGTGGGAGCTGAGCTTCTTTAGAATATGCTTTTATACAAGGACAGCATCTTCCTGTGTGCATCTGGTCCTCCCTTACAGCATCTTATCAAGACTGTGACCCAATTGCCTCTAGATACATACAGCCACTACCATAATAATAATAAGATTGGTTATTTAGCAAACTTTGCTTACCTGACATTATATATCCTGACATTAGCTAGACTGTTGTAAACCATCCACAATAAATTCACTCCTTTGTCCACATCTGATATTATTAGCTGATAGATAGTCTGGATCAGTGTCTGTTTTACTAACAGTCTCAAAGCAGATCAGTTACTATGGTTGTAATACCACACTAATAAGATAATTTAGGGATACAGGGACTTCCCTACGATACCATCAAAACTCTGTTATGGGGGCAGTACACTACACTCCTCCTGAAGTTTCTGATCTCCATCGTAAAGTGTATTTTGTTTTCACACATTGAGGGGCTGATCCAGACCTTCACTATCCTGCTGGTTATAAAAAAACCCAAAAGCTTACTTGTATTCACAGCCCATCTGTATGTATTTGTTCTTGTTACAGCTTTATGCTTTTACTGAAACAGCCTTTCTCTTTCCTTATGTATATAGTCCCTTGGTGCATGCACAGACAACTATCAGATCTTTTCAACCTTCATGCCAACGTGTCAGACAAGCCTAAACTTCATAATTATCTCCTACCTTCTTTTTGCATAATGTTCCACTACAAGAGTAGAGAATTCCAGACTGTATTTGTAAATTCAGAAGATCTGTACAAATATCTGTCTCACTGCTTTGAATGAAAGATGAGATGGAGTTGCAATTCAAGAATGAGACAGATGTAAGTGAAGCAGTTGCATTCACTTTCCATTTTGCATGGCTGGAGGTATGGGAGAATTACATGGTGTGTCGTTTTCTGAATCCAGTCTTGGTAAAACCATTGGCCAGAAGGCAAGGATAGGACTCATGACCTTGGTTTCATTTCTAATATCTCCTCTGGAAATTTTGGACAAGTTTTTGACCTTTCTTGGGTCTGTTTGTTATCTTTTTTAAGGAAGAGACTATAATACTTAGAGCCTCACTACATACATTTGTAAAAACAATAGAAGTTACACAAAAAACTTTTCATATATGTGCTTTAATTTGCTAACTTCATCTGAAGTCTGGGATGTTGGAAAAAAATAGCATCTTTAAATCAGCTTCACCTTTCTTTCTTGGTTGAAGAATTACTGTTTTACAGTGTACAAGAGAAAAACATTCATTCTTGTATTTGATCAAGATATATGAATGCAGAAATGCAAGGACTGATTCTGCTTTTGGTTGTTTAGATTTTAACACATTATTCCTGCTTTAGTGTGGCGTAAGATCAGACTAATTTCTGACATGTTTTTATATAAAGAACATTAATTCCTCTGGATTGAAAGGTACTAAATAAATATTATTTGTATTGTGTAGAAATGATGGAATTTTGTTATTCCACTTGCAAAACAAACGCGGCTGGATAGGCATCTTAGCTGTGTAGGCAGGAAGCTCTGCACTCTCAGAGGGTCTTTTGTTTGCTAAACAATGGCAGAGGGAAGACCCAGGAAACCTTGTTGCTGATTTGTTTGCAGCATCACAGCATTTCTCAAAGTGCAGGCTCATAAGATCTAAGCTATCATATATTAATTACTCATAATTTAATTATTGCACATTGTCTTTTCTAGCTGAATTATTGATTTCTCATTCCAGCTGTTCTGCCTGTAGTTTATAGTATGATTACTGTTCACAGTCTGCTCACTGTTTTTTTCCTATGGGCATGGATATTGCATGATGTCTAGAGTTCTGTTCAGTTTCTTCTTTCTATTTTTGAGTGGTATTGTTTTCACAAACACTTTTGAATCAAATGAAATTTTAAGGATTGCATAGTGAAAGAGTTGCATGAATCAGTGTTTAACCACTGATAAACTTATTGTCCATTAACACAGGACCCAGGATTCAGTCACCCCTGATATTCACAGATTCCCCTTTCTGTCACTAAATTCTGATGCAGCTCTGAAGTGGAAATATGTTCCCTGCCACACACATGCATGCAAACATGCATCCTCCCTCCTTTTAAAACAGAAAGACATTTTTCTTTAAAATCAGCTTAATATACAAGTTCGTTTCAAATGAAGTAACTGAACAAGTAATGTTAGAAATATTTTCAGTAATATTTTTTCCCTCTTTTTCAATGTTTGGGTAAGAAAAATCTGTGGAGTTTTTTAATTATTAAATATAGTAATGCTTCCTCTATGCTTTACAGAAGTTAAACATCTTATACCTTTTATAGTCTGTTCCTCTCTGTGGGTCAAGCTCTATGAGAAATCATTTTGCCCATAATATTGTGATGCTTCCTTTCATCTAAGCTGTCATCATCTATTACATTACCATCTCTCTATTATGGGTACTTCACTCAAACAGGAAATCCATTCCATTGACATCAGAAGCTGGAGTCTAATGGACTAATTGTCTCATAAGCTGACTTAAAGCATTTCTAAATGGAAAATTTCTGATTTTCTGGAAAAAATATTTTCTCTTTCAATTTTCAGTTGCTCCAGTTTTGCAGGAAAAAAAATGGAAGTTTTACTCATAAACATATATTTTTTACACAACCCCAAACCATTATCTACTTAAAAAAAGAGGACGGGGGGAGGAAATGTTAATTTAAACAATGCATTATTAAAATTATGACTTATGTAAGTCAATGGCAAATTTGCATTTATACTTAAGGTGCTAAGAAACTGCTCACTCAATTATATAGTTATTACACTTTTTTTATGAAGGAATAACAGAGGATGTGAACTTTATCCGACTGACTTACCACTACACCCATCTTCAAAAATACTTACATTCAAGTGTCTCTATTGGAATCGCTCAGCTCTTGTCTTGTCTCTGAAGACGCAGCAATGCTGCTCATAGAGAACTCATCAGAGATGTTTGAATTAAAACAGAAACACTCTGATGCCATCCCACTTTGAGAAAACACAGGTGCTCTGAGTGCTATATGTGTTTTTATATCAACCTGTTACCACAAGCCGTTGAAGTGATTCTCTTTTTAAAACTAAGAAATCTGGGAGGAAGCTCTTGCTATGGGGCACTACTGCTGAAAGAGAGCAAACCAGGGTTAATAAAATAAAGGCACCAAACACAAAATGAGGCTGTAAAACAAATACACTTGTCATGGTTTACTTGCAGGCTCTCTGCAGTGTTGAAGCTGAGTTAGGAGTGGCCACATTAGCCATTCCATCAAGGTCAAGAATCCCGAATGAGTTGCTATGGGAAACAAATTACTGTGGTGTCAGCTGGAGCTGAAGGTTCAGATATGAGGGAACTTTACCCATTATACGCTTGAAAGATTTCCAGAACAACAGAGGCTGGAAAAGAGCATACTGGTAATAACAAGACCAGGAAAGCAGATGTTTCATTGACCTTTGCTCTATACATTCAGACTACCCATTTGCCAGCATGTCTGAGTGGACCAGAAAGGAATTGCAAATAAGGTGTGCTCTCCTGAGGCACAAGTAAATAAATAAATAAATAAATAAATAAATAAATAAATAAAAATCAGATATTAAGTGGGTTTTTTTAGGAAGATATGTAAAAGAAACTCAAAAGCATATGAAACCACCTGGGACTCATGCCCTTTTATTAAAGATGAGGGAAGATGGTTCTGATTTTATTATGGCATTCATTTCAATGGAAGGAGTTGAAGGGACAGGCTAACCTGCCACTGAGGTAGAAAGCCCCCAAAACCCAGTTTCATTCACTCTGTTCACTTAGTAAATGGTCACAGTGAACATGACCTTGGCTGGAATTGTCTGTGGAAAGAGAATTAGGCAGACTAGACCTTCTATCCAACACTGACATTCCTTTTTGTCAAGGCAATCTGCTGCTCTTGACCCCATGAAGCTTACCTCCAGATTTGTAGAAGTTGGAATGTTTTCAGTTTCCACCAAGCATTAACTTTGACAGAAGAAAGAATTTATGCTTAATTACACAGAGGCTTGTTCAGAAAAGTTTAGGGTAAATCCCTCTGTCTTAGTTTGATAATGCTGATCTAGCTGCTCACTCAACAGCTATGGGATGGCTTGCAGAGAGTGGTGTTATCACCAAAAGATGAATGAAGCATCTTGTCTTTATCACATAATTTGTCTAAATTTTCTCATCTATTGAATTTTTTCCATTGCAGAACTTTACATTATCTATCCAGGAACAAGAAAGGGACTTCATTTTCTCTACTGAGATAGAGGGAAAAACATCTGCTCTTGAGACTAACATTGGATGTTGACTATTGGTGAAAGAAATAGGCATAATTCATTTCCATTAATGAAGAGATTTTGCTACACAGCAGATAAAATTATGGCCTACTATTTCCTTGACTTCAGGCTGTTTTTCCCAGAGGCTATCTTTTCTTCTCCCAGTTGTTCCTACTATGGCTTTATGTTGGGGGTTCCTTATTAAATATTTTAGAGCTGGGGCTGGGAAAAAGAATCAAGCACGAACATATATTGGTTAACACCTTGCATCATTTCTACACCCTCTGGCCTACTTAAAATCTTGAAAAGAGACACTATTAGGTAATTTTCATGGAAAAACAGTAAACAAAAACAAACAAACAAAAGCCTCTGCAGGAGGTCTAAGAATTACAGTAGTTTTTGAGCTACAACAGTACTCCATGGGACTTCACTGGTAACATTTCAAGTTTTCCCATAATACCTGTGTCTGTATCTATATGTTATAGCCAGGACCTCAGTGTTCAAATATAAATATAAACATATCAATATAAATGTCAATATAAACATATAATGTTAGGATTTGGAGATATATTTCTAGAAAAGATAAAGGAATAGGCAGTGAAAATCTTTCTGCTTCTGTAATAAGACATTATTCTTCTCCAAATATTTGTCTTTCTTGCTTTTTCCCTGTGTTACTTGTTGGACTGTAATGATCTAGAGTGAGTAAAAACTGGATATTACATTTTGTCATGGCAGTGAAAAAGCTTTGAAGTCCTGCAAGTTTTTTTCCTTTGGATTAGGCTTCAGTATTGTGCAGGAATAACTGAAGGTAATGTCACTGACAGAACTGTGCCAGCAAGAAGATCTGTAAATCAAACCAGAATTTATACACCATCTGATAGCTCTCTTGAAAACATCTGCTGTAACCCCTAATTTCAAAGAAGAGTAGTAGGGTTTTTTTTTTTGTGCAATTGCAGCTCAAATGTAAGTGGTTTCCACATTCTCAGGCAGCCTGAATTGAAGCTACACTAATGAGAACAAGATTTCTAAATGGCCTGCTGCAGAAGTTGTTGCTGGTGGGTTTTCTTTTAAGCCTTCTGTAGTTAGTGTCATGAAGCAAGTACAGGTATTTCTGGGAATGCTCTGTAGAGGAACTTGAAAATAATGTCCATCTATTTCAGCTACTGCCCTTAGAACTAAAGAGCAAATGCTTCTGCATTAAGGATCTCTATGCAGCTTGAGATTGCTTTGCCAGTCACTGAAATGGAAACACCTGAGGGAGGTGGAACAGGTGTTCAACTATGCACTGCAGCCAGAGCAAAAGTGGAAAAATACCTTAATTGGAAGACTCAAAGAAATAACAGGAAAGCAGAGAGACTTAATAGAGCAAAGTTTCATTGTTGCTTAGGTGAAGGTAGATCAGAAATCACTGGTCATTTGAGGTAAAAGACCAAAGGTAAGATGCTTTTGAGAGCTGGGATGTTAAGTGAAAATATCCTGAATGTAGGGAAGCTAACTAGCTTTAACATGAAATTATAAACTGGGCTGATGTGATTGCAAGAGATCTTGAAACTGTTACCAAAATTACTTTTCCTGAATGATTAAATCTGTTGTTAGAAAAGCTAGTGCTAGTTCACAGCCTTTCTCTTATGAAAGACAGGAAACTGTTTGATTTATTAAGTCATGTTCAATACTGATTTATCACTGGATTTACCGAAACACATCCCTATCCTGTAGACAGTACTTAGGTGGCCCAAACTGAGGCAATGTGGGTTTTATAGTGATGGCTTTCAACTACGGGTAGCTAGGAAAAGTCTGCTCTTGTCTGTGCTGCCCTAGGACGGGACTGAAGTGGTTGCTTGCAGTGTGGGAGACTAGGAACAATAACCCAGGTGCTTTCTCTACTGTTTTTTCTTATTCTCTTTTTCAGATTTTTCTTAGAAAAAGGGGGAAATATTTACTTAGCAAGCCTTAAGGTGAAGTTAGGCAGCAGATGACAAATGAGAAGAAACAGTGATGGACAGAAAAAAAGTTGAAGAATCAACACCAATGCAGTGAACTGGTGCAGTGGGTGGGTAAGCAAAAAGAAAGACAGGAAACTCAGGGAGCCAGAGCAGATCCAGTCTCACCATCTGGGTGGATTGGGGCTAGAAAAAGAATATATGTGCTCTGGGTAGTTTATACTTAGAATAACTGAAGTACAAAGGTGGTAAATCACTTGTCCAAAGCCAGATCAGCATCATCTTTCAGGAAGATGGTCTCAACCTCAGGAACTTGGGGATCATTCAAGTCAGTGGTGATAAATCTTGATTACACTTAGTGTACATGTCTTTGCATCTATTCTCCTATAATAAGACATATGTTACATTCTGCTTCCCCCTCCACCCCTCATCAAATGAACACTCCTTAGTCAGGACTGTACTCATCTCTACATTGGGTCTTTCACCAGATATGTTACTGTACATATAAAGAACAAAAATGATCATGTAAACATGAGATTTCTCTGTGCTGGAGCAGCCTGGACAGGGTCCATTAAAATAATATCTAGCCTCTGTCACTGTTGAATACCAATATCTGTGTACACGAAACACAAGAAATGTCGACAAAGATGAAATAACTCAGCCATAGAGGAACTTTTGCCTTAACTCCATTAGTCTGTGATTGCCTCTGCAGGCTGTAAGAATAATGTTTATACATATCGAAAGGGGTTTTTATTTTGTTGGTTTGTGGGTTTGGTTTTTTTGACCCATGTAAATGTAATTTGTGATGATCGCTGTGTATATGATAACTGTGAAGTGTATTTTACTCAGAAGTACTATCTCAGACATCTTGTGGCAAACATGCTCCAAGACAAGATGCACATTTTTAATAGGGAGAGCTTCTGTGTATAGCAACCATTATATATATACCATTTTTACATTATATTTCTCATTTCTTGTTTATTTGTCATGAAAAATTAAATGATAACCCACTTTTTCTTTTTTTTCTTTTAATAGCAGCCAGAGCTTTGTTTCTGCCATCATATCTTATCATCTCCCTGCGTCCTTCTCCAAGTTACTTGTTGTTCTCTTTGACCATTTCTGGCTACTGTTGATTCTCTTGAAATCTGTTTTAGAACAACACACTGGTATGGGTTAAGGACATATTCTTCAAAGTTGTTTATGGTTCTGATTATACAGATAGACATCTGCCAGGCTTTTTGGAGACATCTTAAATATTGAGGAGATTTGCAGTTGATCTTAATAAGCCTTCAGTACCCACCTAACTTGTAAATTTAATTGGATGCCAAATATCTTTGACAGGCTGACCCAAAGCAGTCAGAGTCATGCACAGAAGACCAGATGTGCCTACTGGGGAGAGTCCAGTGGAGATCTACGAAGATGATCAGGGGACTGGAACATCTCTCTTAGGAGGAAAGGCTGAGAGACCTGGGTTTGTTTAGCCTGGAGAAGAGAAGACTGAGGGGGGATCTTATCAATGCTTATAAATATCTAAAGGGTGGGTGTCAGGAGTATGGGGTCAGACCCTTTTCAGTGGTGCCCAACGACAGGACAAGGGGCAATAGGCACAAAATAGAACACAGGAAGTTCCACCTGAATATGAGGAAAAACGTCTTTACTGTGAGGGTGACAGAGCAGTGGCACAGGCTGCCCAGAGAGGTTGTGAAGTCTTCTTCTCTGGAAATATTAAAACCCTGCCTGGACACGGTCCTGTGTACCCTGCTCTAGGTATACTTGCTCAAGCAGGGGGGTTGGGTGAGATGTCCTCCAGAATTTCCTTCCAACCCTACCATTCTGTGATTCTGTGATTCTGTTACCAGTTTCCACCTGGACACTGAGGTTGACCTCAACCTTTTGGATGCAGCCATCCAGCCAATTCCTTATCCACTAAACAGTCCATCCATCAAATCCATATCTCTCCAATTTAGCAGCAAGAATGTTGTGGGGGACCGTATCAAAGGCCTTACAGAAGTCCAAGCACATGACATCCATAAGTCTTTCCTTGCCCACTGATGCAGTCACTCCACTGTAGAAGGCCACTATATTAGCAAGGCATGATTTGCCCTTGGTGAGATTATGTTGGCTGTCGCTAATCACTTCCCTGCCTTCCGTATGTTTTGACATGTCTTCCAGTAGGATCTGTTCCATAATCCCACATCTCCAGCTGAGCTTCTTTTCTTCGAATTTCCTCAGTAGACAAAAACCAAAACAAAACAAAAAAAAAAAGACATTATAATCCAGACATAAAAAAATGTAGTCATAGAATCATAATGTCCTGAGTTGGAAGGGACCTGAAAGGTTCATCGAGTCCAACTCCTGTCCCTGCACAGGACAACCCCAAAATTCATACCATGTGTCCGAGGGCGTTGTCCAAATGCTTCTTGAATATCATCAGGCTTGGTGCTGTGACTACCTCCCCAGGGAACCTGTTGCAGTGCTCCACCACCCTCTGGGTGAAGAACCTTCTCCTAATATCCAACCTAAACCTTCCCTGGCACATCTTCCTGCCGTTTCCTCAGGTCCTATCATTGTTTGCCAGAGAGAAGAGATCAGCGCCTGCCCCTTCTCCTCCCCTTGTGAGGAAGCTGTAGACTGCAGTGAGGTCTCCCCTTAGTCTCCTGTTCTCTGGGCTGAACAAACTAAGTGACTTTAGCCATCAACTTCCCCTCTAAACCCTTCACCAACTTTGTGGCCCTCCTCTGGAACTTCTCCGTAATTTTGCCAGGCACAGAAGTGAGAGTGACAGGCCTGTAGTTACTGGGGTCATCTCTGTTGCCCTTCTTGAGGACTGGGACCTCTCCAGATTCCCAAGAGCATTGAAAAATCATCAAGAGAGTTCTCGCTATGACATCAGCGAGCTCTTTAAGTACCCTTAGATGAATCTCATCAGGCCCCATCGACTTATAGGGATCTAGCTGGGGCAAAAATTCCTGCACAAGTTCGGGGTTGATTGGGAGTTTGTCATTCCCACAGTCACAGTTCTGTAGCCCAGGGCTTTGGGGGTCCCAAAGCCCATCAACAGTGTTGAAGACCAAGGCAAAGAAAGCATTAAACCTCTTTGCTTTATCCATGTCCCTGTTTATGAGGTGACCATGCTCATCAAGTAATGGGCCAATGTTATTTCTGTTCTGCCTTTTGCCATTAACATATTTTAAAAAGCCATTTTTGTTGTCCTTCACAGTACTGGCCAGTTTCAACTCCACCTGAGCTTTGGCCTCACGAATTTCCTCCCTACAGTGGTGAACAGCATCACTGTAGTCCTCCCATGTTGCCTGACCTTGCTTCCACTGGCCATATATTTTCTTTTTTCACCTTATTTCTAGGAGAAGTTCCCTGCTCAGACAAGCTGGCCTTCTGCTTCACCTGCTTGACTTCCTACATTTTGGAATTGTCTGCTCCTGTTGGTACTGGTGGTGGTAAGGAGGTGTTACTTAAAAAGTGACCAGCACTGATGGACTCCAGCACCTTCAAAAGCTTTTCCCCAGGCGACCTTACTAAGCAGTTTCCTGAGCAACCTGAACTCTGCTCTCCTCATACACAGCGTTGAGGTCTTGCTGGCAATTTTCCTGCTGTCACCATAAATTTTAAACCTGACTGCTTCATAGTCACTGTGACCAAGGTGGCCCCGATCTCCACTTCACCCATGAGGCCCTCTCTGTTAATAAGCAACAACTCAAGGAAGGCACCTTTCCTGATCAGTTCCCTTAATATCTGTACCAAGAAGTTATTGGCCAGATGGTTTAGGAATCTTCTGGACCTGTTTGTACCAGCTGCATGGTATTCGCAGTTGACATCTGGCAAGCTGAAGTCCCCCATAAGGACAAGGGCGGATGACTTAGAGGCATCCCTTAACTCCTTATAGAATAACTCATCAGTGTCATCATCCTGCTGGGTGGCCTATAGTAGAGTCCCATGACAATATCTGCTTTATTTGTCTGTCCCTTAATCCTTACCCAGAGGCTCTCAACTGTGGCATTGCCAACTGCAAGATCCATGCATTCCAGCTCCTTCACTACATAAAATCCCACCTCCTACCTCACCTGCCCTGCCTATCCCTCCTGAAGAGCCTGTAACCATCCATCATGGCACACCAGTCACAGGACTCATCCCACCAGGTTTCACTTATACCAATGATGTCATATCTCTGGGACTGGGCCAAGGCTTCTAGCTCCTCTTCCTTTTTCCTCATGCTTTGTGCATTTGTGTAGAAAGACTTCAAGTGCGGTTCATTGTGCCCATCGCCACGTGGAGCAGTCTGAAGAATCTCACTAGCATGCAGCTCCTCGAACTTTGGTGTGCCATCCTGTTGCTCGCCACTGACTAACCTGTTATTGTCACTTTCCCCCCTTCCAATCTAGTTTAAAACTCTATCAATTAGCCCTGCTAGCTCCTGAGCAAAAATTCTTTTCACCTTCTGAGAAAGGTGCATCCCATTGGGCATCAGTAGACCTGGTGATAAATAGACCATCCCATGACTGAAAAAAACAAAATTCCGCCGATAACACCAGCCTCAGAGCCATGTGTTGATCAGCTGGGTCTGCCTGTTACATTCAATATTCTTCCCTGCTACTGAAAGGATTGAAGAAAATACTACCTGAGCACCTGAACCTTCAACCAACTGCCCCAAGGCTCTGAAATTCCTTTTGATTGCCTTTGGACTTCTCTTTGTTACCTCTTCTCTGCTGACATGAAGAATCAATAGTGAGTAACTATCTGAGGACCTTACCAGACCAGGGAGTTTTCTAGTGACATCTCTTACCTTGGCCCCGGGGAGGCAGCTGTCTTCCCTGTGGGTTGGGTCCAGTCAGCATATCGGAACCCCCATTCCCCTCAGAAGGGAGTCACCTGTGACAACTACCGTTCTTTTTTCCTTTGCGTGAGTGGTTGTGATGCAGGGGGTGGGCTGCATAGATGGCCCCTCCATCCCAGAAGGACCTTTGTCCACATCATCAGTTGTCTGTCTGTCCAATTCCAGGGCCTCATACCTGTTGTGTACGGGCACCTGGGAAGGTGAGGCAGTCTGGGAGTGGATTCACCTCCTGCCCCGAGCAGTAACCTGCTTCCATTCTCCCCCATCTCCTAGGTCTCCTCCTTCTGCCTGGTGGTGAGGGGATAGGGGGTCCTTTGTTTCTTGTGTCATGGTTGGCTGGTGCATCTGTCTCAGGGATGGTAAAGTACCATTCCATCAGTCAGTCTCCTTCTCTGACTCCCTGATACTCCTCAGCCTGCACACCTCCTCCTGAAGATCTGTCACCAGGTTGAGCAGCTCCTTTACTTGGGCACATCTCCCATAGGTGAGCTCACTGCTGCCGTCAGATACTGACCTGAAACTCAGGCACCCCTTGCAGCCCGGGACCTGGATGGCTGCATGTTCCCTTGAAAGCTCTGTTTGGGTGGCTGCATCAGTTCTTGCAGCTGGAAGGGCCACGAGGGATGCTGAGGACACAGCTCTTCACCCGGTGGATACCATGGCTCCTGCTGTTCTCAACTCCTTGCAAGTGGGTTGCAGCCTCCCTGCATGTCCTGCCTGGGCAAACTGCCATGCCATGCCCTAGCTGCCCATCCTGCTCACTCGCACTCCTAGGGGCCATTTAAATTTCCGGTGGTTGCCCCTGGCAGTGCCCCCACCACGTCAGCCTGGCTCGTGAGGTCTGCCGGCTCCCCTGGGGACTCTCTGCACCCCTGTAGGTGGTTCCTGGGATCCGGGCACCCCTTTTCCTCGTCAGCATGTGCTCAGCGCAGAACTTACTCTTAACGCTGCTGTGCTCCTTGCCGAATGAAGCCCTTCAGATTTCTCTTAGGTGGTGCAGTTACATTTGCTGTGTTGCTTCCTGTATTTGCTGTGGAAACTAACCAGTACTGAACTTAATTAGCTGGGTTTTTTTGTATTGCTTGCCAGAGATATGTTCAGTAGTTAGCATCGTACATCAGTGTAAAGCAAACCCCTTAGATACAGGGAATTTAGTGAAATTATATATTGCAAGAAGAAAGAAGGATTTGTACCAGGGTCTTCATTACTTTTTGGAAGTTTATTAGGAGATTTGGAAAGCACCAGCAGGTTAACTTCATCCTCACCAGAACCAGGAGAAACTGAAAGTAAGAGGGTTATTGTTTGTTTGTTTGTTTGTTTTCCACTCTATAGAAAGAATCATTTGATCTTTGTGGAAGTACTGTTCACATATGTATAGTTATAATGCTTTTATTTTTTTTTTCTCTCCTACTAACACAGATCCATGTATGCATCATTATATATTTTTTGGAAGAGTAGCAGGGAACATTGCTCCTGATGCAGCAAAACAGCCTGGAGTTGTGAATGACATGGACCTTTCTCATGTTTGGTACAGGAAATTTCAGCATGACCATTCCCAAGATTGTTACTACCAAAAATCCTCTATTCAGAACTGTGGTTTAATAAGTAGTCTTCACTAAGATAACTTGTAGCCAGTTGTACATTCTTTATTTGTGTTCAGATTGAATGCTAGGGGAAGAGGAAGGGGAGGACTGACATGCAGAAAGAAAAACTGTGATGAGGTCAAGCATCCACATTTGCAACTGTTGTTAGTGGGAGCCATTATCTGATCATTTAAGATATTATATTAATTATTTGTGGAATTGGTACTTCATTGATCTCTTGGAAGATTCAAATAATGTTGCTGATTCAATTTAAAATGACATTTAAGGTACTTTAATGCATTGTAGGCCAAACTTTTCATTGTTACCAAGGTCAAAGACAATTTTGTTATACATAATGTACGGAAGTATACAATATAAAGGAAAAGCCTGTTATGAGTCACCTCTAATCTCAATAAATGATAATGGATAAGAGACATGAGGAGTATAGGAGTATATGCTAAAAGCCATGTCATTTCTCCATTCCTGATTGTGGGAACTAGCTTCAAAATGAGTTAAGATCTTCCAAATCTGGGAGAGATTTCTTCCCTTTTCTCTGTGTTTTTTCAGTGCTGCATTTTTTAAAACTGGTCAGAAAATATTTTGAATATATTTGAATATATTGAGGGAAAAATGTGTAAAATAGTTACTTTTCCAACTGAAAGCAGTAAATGGTATCCAGTGCTAGGTGTTATGACGCAAATGGTTTCACTCAAAAGACCAGGAAGGGCCAACAATGACATAAGTCTTAAATTCTTGGAGAAAAAAAAAATAGAATAGAAAATAAGATCCTAAACAAGAGGGGGTTCCTATTGTCTTAATAAAGTAAAGCAAGTGTATTAAGTAGAGAGGGCAGGTATAAGTGGAAATATTAAATGTAACAGTATTCAACTGTTAAGTTAAGGCAAAAGACCCTGGAAATTCAGAATGACTAACGAGGTAGGGAGATGTTTCAGGAGAAGATTGTGGCCATTTTGGCTCTTACAAACATACCTTACAAATAGGAAAGTATTTATGGAAAGTTATCTCCCCTACTGGGATGTGTGTTCATAAACTGCTGCAGTAAGGGCAAGTGGTTTCATCCCTTGGTCCTGTGGCTAATGACAGGAATATCTGATGAGTTAGTTGAATTGCATAATACTGTTAATGAAGATAATTGTTTAAACCCTATGATCACTTTTAAAGACAAGACTGCCATGGTGCCGTTAATGCTTTAGGTTTTTTTATCGAGTATAACAACTGAAAGAACTGTCTCCATATCTATAAAGGTTGGAGAGTTTGGTCTTTGAATTAGTAACAGGAGATGTTATCTTTATAGAATCATAGAATCATAGAATGTCCTGAGTTGGAAGGGACCTGAAAGGATCATCGAGTCCAACTCCTGCCCCTGCACAGGACAACCCCAAAATTCACACCATGTGTCCGAGGGCGTTGTCCAAATGCTTCTTGAATATCATCAGGCTTGGTGCTGTGACTACCTCCCCAAGGAACCTGTTGCAGTGCTCCACCACCCTCTGGGGGAAGAACCTTCTCCTAATATCCAACCTAAACCTTCCCTGGCACATCTTCCTGCCATTCCCTCGGGTCCTATCATTGGTCACCAGAGAGAAGAGATCAGCACCTGCCCCTCCTCCTCCCCTTGTGAGGAAGCTGTAGACTGCAATAAGGTCACTCCTCAGTCTCCTCTTCTCCAGGTTGAACAAAACAATCTGCTTTGAAGTATTTGATTTTTTTGTACTCTACAAAATTCAGCTGGAATTGATGAAGGCCACCAAAATCTTTAAAAATCATGAAACAGTAATGGCTCTATTGGAAACAGCCATTGAGGATGATTTGGAGAGTATGATTCTGAATTCATATGGGATCATCTGTCTTTTAATTACTGTAAGACTACTGGAGAAAGATTCATGAGGTCAATGTAGAAATATGTCACTTCTGAAAAACCTGTTGTTCAGCCACATGGAAAATCTACCATTTTCTGGGAGGGCTGATGTTAAAATTTTATTCTTTTTCTACTAACAGATACTTTGGGTAAGTAAAACTTCAAGCTATTTAGCTGGAGGGAAAAAGGAAAAAAAAAGTAATGTCAATGTGATTATCAATTTGCAGCTTAACCAATAAAGGATTTTTCCAGAAAAACACAGACAAAACTATTTTTCCCCATATTTATAAATACAGCAAAAAAATTCCTTCCAAGAAACTCAAGATGAAGATGACATTAGTAATTTTTTCCCCAAATTTTGTGCAAGTTTAATAAAAAAAAAAGAAAAAGCACAACACACCCTTAATTAGTACTGTTATGTAGAGAATAAATCTGTCTTCTTTCAAGAGGTGATATAAATAACCTTCTCCTTTAATTCTTGCCTCCTTCTCACAATATGATAAACATTTTTTTTTTTTTTACATGAAAAAAAGAGCATAGATCCAACTAAGTAAACAGATTCATGTTAGGACAAAAAGAAGCATAAGAACTAATTTCTTCCTTGCATTCCTGCTAGTCAGTATTGAAATCATACTCCTAAACCTCACTTTTAATGCTATGACTAAATCCCTTGATTACAGTACCCTCTTCTATCAGGAAATTATTTCATTTTTCACATCTCCATTTCCTTGTGGTCAAGCAGGACTCCTTATATCTACCTCCCTGAATTAAGTGTCTTCAAGGTCCCAGGTTAAGGTCCTATTATATGAACACCATTAGAGTTTCTGCACTGTGATGAGCTGATTCAGATCACTGATATTTTCCTGTCAGTGTTCCACCTTTTCTAAGATGTGCCTAAAAATACAAAAAAGTTTCCATGAACAGTTATGCCAATTGGTAGTCTGGAAAACAACGATACCCATAACTTCTGTGAAAGTTGGGGGATTTTTTTCAGCTATGTATTCCTGCGAAGCTGGATGCAGAAATTCTTTTTTTTTTTTTTTTTTCTTTTTAACTGATAAACACAGTCATTTCAAGTGTAGGCAAATTCTAATTTAAAACCATGGGCTTCATTTCAATGTATGGAGAAGGGGTGAAATAGGATATGGTGTGGTGACTTAAAAGCAATTCCAGTTTTAATTACTTTTCTTAAATACCCCTTGAATTCAAACATATTTAAAAAGCAAAACTGCAATAAAAAGAAGAAATGTTAATCAGAAAACTGGGCATCTTTTATTGAAGGAAAGGGCATGTACTTACTAGTTATGGTTTGTAAATTGAATGATCATGAAACAGTTGAATACTATTTTCTACTACTGCCTGCATTATTGCGGCTTTTTTCTTACTTTTGAACGTCCCTCTTAGTAACTGAAGTAAAAATTTAGCCTGACTAGAAATATAATGCAATAAAAATATTTCTTGAAATGGAAGGACTATTTTTAGTTTTTATTAAAGGATTTTTTTTTATTTTACTGAAACAATGCAGTCATTTTGTGGAACAGTCATTGAAGATACAGTAAGTGTTGGACTTCTTTTGTACTGAATGATAGGAGTAAAGAGAGGACAAACACATTTTCTTCACTCCAAGTAACAGTTTTTAAGTAGCAGAAAAAAGGGAGGACTGGCAGCAGCACTGCTTTATACCCAGACATGCAGTTCCCTGAATATAGCTTTTAAGTTAAATTTACTTTGAAATTAGATTATAATTCATATTTGTGTCTTATATTTGATGTCTTGAGCTGACATTATTTTTTGATCTACGAACATGGAAATAAAATATTGTTACCTTCCTTTTTGTATTATTATTTATTATTACTATTATTATTTACATGGACTTTGGCAGGAGGGCAAACCTCCTTGTGTTCTTATTTCTGCAGAGAGGAAGCTGGGGAGACAATAGGAAGATGTAATAAAACGGTGCCAAAAATTAGTGGTTTAATGGTTTGGATGGCTCTCAGTGCTGACTTGGGGGAATACCCTTCCTTTAGCTGACAGTTTGTGCTTTGCATCATTCAGAGATGGAGAGATGCATAAAAATTACCTAAATGGATTAGATCAGTATTTGGGTTCTTACAGTGGTTAGTAAGAATGTTAAAGATACAGTTGTAGATAACTGGAGCAGTAATTTTCTATATTCTTTGATTTTCAGCACAAGTTCAAACCCCTATTTAGTGAATATAATCAACAGAAAAATTGGGTTTTTTCACTTGAGCCTTTCATGGTTTCATTAAAGGCTGTCTTAGGGCCCTGGGGAGTTTGTACATCCTTACTGAGCTGGAAAATAACCAGCCCACAGGGGGAACAGTTCCACCACAGAAGTTATGGAAATCAAGGTTCATCCTAGATTTTCACTTTTTTTTCCTTGTCCTTTCTCCAGCATACACTGGCATTTCCAAGCACTCCCTCTCCCAAAGTTTAATGCCAGCTGTGTGCTCTCCTCTTTGGCTTGTGTGGTATGATGCCATCAATTTGTCATTGGCTCATCTTTGTTTTAGAGTTTTCCAGTTATTAAAAAAATAAAAAATAATAATTAAAAAAAATCAATCTTCATGTTACCACAGTTGCATATGCCCATAAAAGAACAGCAAGTTTTTAAGGGAAAGATTTTTCCATGCCTTAATGTTTTTCCTTTAATGTTCCTTTCCCTTTTTCTTCTCTTTAGTCCTTTTCACGTATGCATAATATAAAAAGAATCCCTCCTCTACAACATTCAGCAGAAGCTTTCTAGATGTTTCATGAGATCTACCAACAAGCAATTAATGTGTCTGACCCTCGATCACCATGTTTGTAGCTCTCAGTATTTTCAGTTACCCATTTCTCAATGACACTTACAACATTTTATTTTATTTATTTATTTATTTAAACAATCTATATGTCATCTCCTATGATGTTCACCTGTGTATGTGAACGTACTCCCTCTTCCACGGGGAAAATCCACCTCTGGCTTGCTAAGCCCTTTTCATCTCACCTTGATTAACTGTCAACAAATGGAGCATTGAGGCAACACTACTGAAGTGGGCCAGCTCTCCAGAGACCCTAAATACCTTCACAATCTTAAATGTAACTCAAGCTCTCTCTGACCCACAGTTCAGCTTTGCCTCCCTGCCTGGGAGCAGCAGGAATGGGCTGCTCCACAGGGAAGGTAATCTGGGAGCTGATTGTGGCATGGCAAGCACTGCTAAGGTGACAGTAATCTTTTATCTTTATCAAGTTAGATTCTTTGTGGTCATGAGGAATTCTCATGCAAGAGAACAAAAGAAAAGCTGTATTTTTATATTCACTGCCATAGCCTTTCTCAGCTCCTGTGCAACTTTGTGGGTGACCTCTGTGGGCTCAGGATCAGCTCCTGACCAGGTAGCTTGGGGCTTGTTCAAAGCAGAGCACAGATAACTTGCCCCTGTTTCCTTACAAGCTTAGTGAAAGTCCAACTTTTTTCCACCTACTTCTATCTATCTAAAATTTCTAAGATGGATGATACTGAAAGTTTCCAGCTGCAAAATTTATACCAGACATTTTGTTTTGGCTTGACACTGATTTCCTGTGTGCATACTGCTGCAAAGCTTCATGGGAATACTTCTTCCAGGTCTGCATGCTCATCTTTTCTCCAGTGGTTCTTGGTCCTGGACTAGACCATATGACTCATGACGTATTGTTGTTAATCCCTGATACAGTACTGGAAGCTTTTATTATATGAAAAGTCGGGATTCTTTTCTTAGTTTTATTTAAATACTTTAATGATTATTTATCATTAGTCTGCTGCCAAAGTGAAAGTGCTTTGTTCAAATTTGAGGTCAACAAGAATGTTTTATGATAGTGGGGATTAGAAAAAACAAATATTACTGATCTTTGAAGGAATCTTACTGTGGTTTTTTTTTTTTCTCATAGCCTTCATTATAAACCTTTTCTTTAAGCCACATATAAAAAAATAGCTTGTCCTTAGAATTTAAAATGAGTTATATTAAAAGCAAACAGAATCCTTTGATGAATCTAATACACTTTTTTTATTGGGCTAAAGAGAGGTATCATTAAATAGGTCTATCTGCAACCCTGATAGCAAGTGATATAGTATTGGTTTGCAATAGCAAGAGGGTTGTCTCTTTTCCCACTGCACCTAGGTAGGTGGAGGTGCCACAGACTGTGAAGCAAAGTAGTCAGTTATTACCCTAAGCATGTGTTCATTCACTCTGGCTCAATACATAACAAAGGCTGCGGAGAAAGATTGAAATATTGGTGAGGGCTGTAATTATCACATGTTCTATTACCTGGACAATTTTTCTTCTTTCCCATGGAGTCATATGACTCAGGGCCGCCATTTTTACTTCTTTAGCATGAAAATATAATATCTCCTTCACTGATATGCAGAACAAAATTCAAAGGCTGTAACATCAGAAAAGGAATAATAATGAAATACTGATGATTAGACTTCCCCTAACTTGAGGAAAGGTTAATTTACGGTGACTAGAGTTAAATTATCTTGGCTTTATTCATACTCCATGGATTTTTCTAGCTTTGGCCCTTTCCATCTGACTCTTTCAGTATCATCCTGTATATCTAACACCAGGGAACACCTCATTCTGTCTGTCCCCCTCGGGGTCAGCATAAGGAAGTTACAGTAAAATGCCATGGCTTCTTCCATCACTTGTGAGCTTTTCCCCTCCCTTCATCTCCTCCAACATTTATATCTATCATCTACTTGCAGAAGTGGAAGCATCATTGGACTTTATTGTCATTAAATCACAGACAGTGACTTTTTCCCATCACCACAAATGAAATATCCTTCCCTTCAGAAAGTCTTACACAGAACACTATTAAATGTGTTGTTATTGAACCTATTTATAGCTCTCAGTGTAGTGCATCCTTTTCAGTCTCTGGTAGCTTGTATACCAAGTGATTCTTTAGAAAACACCAGAATTTTGCAAGTTATGGCAAAGCATTATTGTTTTGTTGGGTGTCTTTGTTACTTTTAACGTGCTTCATTCTTACAGTCACTGGCTGTAGCAATCTTGGTACATATAGGATTCGAAACAATCTTGGTACTTATAGGACCTCCTTTGACATGTCTTTAACAATGTTTTATGCATACTATAATTGTGTCAGTCAGCCAGAAGCACACTACAAGTGCTTGTGTTATACCTGAAGTGCTAGCGACAGCTACTGTAGGGTTAGGGTTTTGTTTAATGATTTTTTAAGTTTGTACTTTCTTTGCAGTAATTTGGCAAAATTCTCCTAACTCATGATGAAAGATTCTAGATTATTCTGTTCACAGAAGTTACCATTTCTCAACCACTTCTGGCCATGAGAAGCAAATAAATATGGTATTCTTTTAAGCTTTTTGAATATTAAAATCTACAGTCTTTTTTTTTTTTCTTCTACACACTTAGAAGTCAAGTGGGCTTAAATATAATAATGAACAACTGAAAATATGTCCACAGATGTATGTATGCAGGATGGCATGCTGTTTCCAACCAGTGCTGGTGAGGTCACGTATGGACTTTGAGTCACCCTGGCAAATTTGACATTTTTGTTTCTTTTCAGCTCAAGCTGTGGAGACCAACTCTATAATATTTTATCTTTTAAAAGCTGTGTCTCTGTAAGTGTGTTCATTAAACCTTCCCCATTTTCTCCTCTTGATCAAAAATGATTACATTTAATATTGTATTGTCTTTATCAATAGGTAAATTATTTTTGAAATTGCAAGAGATTCTATAGAGTGAAGCAATCACATTGATCAAGGGGCACTATAAAGTGAATCTTGCTTCTTTGGGATGCTTTCGGTCACATTTAGGTGGCCTACTAGAGGTGACCACTGTATCTGCTAGTCTTGCTCGGTTTAAGAAGGAAGTGACTAAGACCCCATACCAACCAATTAGACACTTGGTCCCTATTTACTCCAAGGAGAAGAGCAGTCTCAAAGACCAGTGTCTGCTACCAGTGTCTGCTACAGCAGTAGACTGCATATGATTCAGTAAGGTTAATGAAATGATGTGGTCAGTGTTTTCTGCCAGTGCAGAGCTGACTTACAGTAGGGTCTTTCAGATGATGCTAAGTTTAGTTAGCGATGAAGCTTCCATCTAAAAAGCTACCACATTGCTAGCATCCTTGTAAATCTAAAGATCTCTGAAATTTAAGGATGTCTGAGACTGAAGCTTTAGTCTTTGTAACTCTAGTGGGATAGGGATTCTTAAATGTTTTTATTACTCAAGCTTGAGTTTTTCTGAATAAGTTTCTAAGAAAGGAGCAGAGGTTTGATGACACAGTCCAACTCCTGCTGAAATCTCTAGAGTCTACACAAGTCAGCAGATGTAATGCTAATAAGTTGGATCATCAGTTTCCATACCATTATTTCTGTGCAGCCTGAGTGTGCTACAAAAGCAGCATTTCCCACAGTAATTTAGAGCTCCTTCTTCAAATCTCAGCTGGCATCAGAAAAAGCAAAGGAAAAAGGGCAGCTTTTAAAAGACAAAGTTCTGTACTTAAAATTCTTTTGTTCCAGTTCTAAGTAAGCGGAAAGTGAGGACCTAGAACAGCTCATAGTCCATTTATTTCATTAGCTTTAAAGATCACACTCTCTCTTGATAAACTGTTCCTATTTTTTCATACTTGAGAAAAACTGAAGCTACTTTGGCTGGGTTCTTTTGGGTGGGTTTTTTTTTTTGTGTTTTTTTTTTTTTTTTTTTTTTTTTTTTTTTTTTGTGAAACTGTTTATATCCCATACTTTAATGGGGACTCGAACAGAATGTTCTTTATGACCCACACAACATCCAGGATAAAGATGTTGTCAGCAATGTTTTACCAGTTGCTCATAAGTTTTCATGGTCTTTTGCAGTATGTTCTCCAAGTTTCTAAAACAAGGACCTAAAACTGCTGCTAACATGTCTAGGCAATTTGCTCTGATCTTGTAATCAAACAAGCCTGCAGAGAATCTGCCAGGCAATTTTTCTCTGAAGTGTTTGAACCTTGCAGGCATATTTCCAGTGCCAAAAATCATTACAGAATTGAAAACCTCTTAGTCAGGAACAATCAAGTGTGAATCTTGGTCTCTGGGTACATAAATTTTTAGATTTAGGGCATGTTAGTGTTAACAACTTGACAGCTTGTCTGAAACAATTAATTTTTAACCCAAAGGATCTCTCCTGTCATAACTTTTTACCATTATCATAGAAGTGTTTGAATCCAGTCTGACAGTAAGCCATCCTTTTCTGCTTTACATTATTATTATTATTATTATTATTATTATTACTACTACTAGTACTACTACTACTACTACTACTAAACTTGTGAAACAGGCACAAAAAATTTGACTACCTTCTCTCTGGTTTACACTTCATTTTAGTAGTAATTTATTTAAAAATTTTTGTGCTAGACTTCAGTTCTTTCCTGTTGGCAAAAGATTCTGCTGATACTTGATACATGTACAAACTGCACCTTGCTTATTCCAAAATTTTAACAGATAATCAACACTTTTCTAGCATGAAACTGTGCCATTTTGATAAAAACTTTTCCCATCAGTCTGTGGTTAAACATCAGTGGTAATAAATAAACCGCTAATGTCAGGTGGCCATTTGCAACCTTCTTTATTTTCTCAAAGAAATGAGAGTGACACTTTGAGGCCATATGAACTAGCTGAACAGCTGTTTGGATCTTAAAGGGAATTGATGAAAATAAATATATATAAAATCAATTTTCATATATTAAGATATGTGGGTTTTGCTTTTTTTTAGTTTGTTTTTTTTTTTCTTTTCTGTGGAGATATTTAAATAATATGATCTGAATTCAGCTGGTTTCATTGCTCATATTTACTTCAGGTCCATGTCAGGGAATTTCACAGCAATTCAGGCTTTTAAAGCATGAGAATTTTCTGAATTTATCCTGTATTTTGCAGGTTTGCCATGACACTGCTGCATCCTTTAGCCTGGAATGTTGTCCTCTTTGAATTTTGACATGGTCCATCTTTTGCATGAATAATTTATTAAGAAATTAGACTGGGCCCATCAGATCACTTCTGATAAAAACCTTGCTTCAACTAAAAACAAGTTTAATTTCAACAAACACTGAATTAATTTTTCAATTTTAGCTTTTGAAGAGGTTTTTATTTCCGAATGTTAAGCAAATTTCTTAAGAAAGATGAAATATTTAAAAGAAAATATTCTAGTTAAATTAAGTAAACTTGGACAGTTTTATTTTCTTCAGCTTTCTGTGAAAGCTCTTTCTCATCCTCTTTTACTAATGTCATCTTATTTGTAATGCAGTTTTACCAAACAAAGAAATCATTAACCTAAATTTGGAGGTCATTGGACATTGTATAAGCCTATACACCACTAAAACTGGACAATAATGACACTGACTTAATAGATCTAAAGTGGATGGAGAATAGAGATATTGATGCTGTGCATTCCTGTACCACTGCCCCAACCTGTAGCTGTTTGTTGTGAACATCTTTGTACCCATTACTGTAAAGTCCATTCAGTTCCTTTATGCCTCTGTTGATACACTTTGTGTTGCACTCTGTTTTCTGACTGTTCCCATTCTCCAGTCTTCCTTTCATATGTGTACTGGTAGACTTTTGGGCCTCTCTTGCCTTCTTCAAAATCTGATTGTCTGGAGGAGGGAGCGGCTTGAACTGCTGAACTGGTCACATCCATATTTTTGACTGGGTAGACTTTCAGTCACGTTAACTTAATTGAGGTCTGTGAAATACCAGGGCATCTAACACACACAACTCTTGTTAGGGTGCCCAATACGAAGAGTTAGAAACTCAGTTGTAGGCATTATGGTCAGTATTTTCTTTCATGACTGATTTAACTAAAAGTCATGGAGAGCTTTGGTGGCAAATGCAAGCTAAGAACTGCTCTCTGAATGCTGTCTCCTCTATCACTCTGTCTCTCTCACTGACGGCTGTAACTATTGGTTCAGGATGATTTCAGTGGCCTTGAGATCAGCAATATTTATCTCTGACAGCACTGAGATGTGAATTATTATTGATGCTGAGGCAGACTGTGTGCATTTGGGGAGGGGTGTTGTTTCAGTTACACTACTGTTACAATTAGAGAGTTGTCAGACAATATGATTTCTGCTGCATCCTAAGTTCTCTAATTGTTTATCATATTAACCTTGGGTGATATTGCAATCTCCTGTCTGCAACATTAATCAGCTGACATCATCTTGTGCTCTGAAAGGACATTATCCAATCCAAAGACCAGAATACATTTCCAATGAGAAGGGCAGTGGGGCTTAGTGACCTGAGAAAGGGGATTGAAAAGACCTTTACTTTTTATCTTTGCCATACAACCTCAGATGAGTCACTTCCATCTGTTCGTCTTCGTGTCTTTTGTCTGATGGAGACTTGTCTGAGCTAGAATGCAAGCTGCTTGGCACACAAACTGTGGCTGCTGTTATACTTAATACTCCTAAAACAAGGAGCTCACTCAGGTTTGGTCCATTCCAGGTCCAAATTATCATGAGAAGGTAATCTGCTATTCTGCAGACAGGCTGAGCCTAGGCCAGCGCTCAAATTACAGTGTAGACATAGACTACATCCCAGTTATCTCAGTGTATTTTGAGAATTAGTATGAATTAACAACTATTCCTAAATGATCTTCAGTGGGAAGCACTTGCAAAAAAATGGTTGCTCAAGGGTTTGGGGTCTTGTTGGTTTTGAGGTTGTTTTTATTGTTGGATAGTTTGGGTTTGTTTTTTTTTTTTTTTTTTTTTTTTGGTTTTGGGTTTTTTTCCCTGAGCTGAAAATGGTCATATTTGCAATGTGAGCTCATACTTGATGGGAAGAAAGGTTGAAGCTCAGTGAAGTCTGACTAATGAAATATTTTTGCCAGGAAACTAGGCTGCAGCATAATAAATATATAACAAGTAACATTGTACTGGAAGGACAAAAACATTATACTTATGAAATGAAAATTATTTATTTAATATTTAAAGGAATCTTTCAATAATCCTCACTTGGTTAATGAACTTATTTTATTGTGGGATGAACTTCATGAAAAGTGAAGCAGATGTAACCTACACAGAGATCAATTATTTGATTTCAGCTGCAGATACAATATCTTTCATAAATGGTTTAAGTTCACTGGATCCCTGGGACAAACCAATGGATGTTTACTTTGTGTATCAGTAATACAATCCTTTCCAAACAATGATGGATAAGATTAAATGGCCTAGGGCTCTGTTGGAACCAGACACAAAATAATCCTTCAAATTCTCATTATGAATGTAGGATTGTGGCTCAAAATATTTAACACAGCCACTGACTGTTGTTCTGCATTCTGCTCTGTCAGGTGAACATGAGTCTTTCTGCTCCCAAAACCAAGCTTGAACCTTTAGGTACATTGGGAATGCTCAAACTTGTGCCAAAAATCACTGCCACAAGCCACATTTGGGAGCTTTCTAGAGAGGGTCAGTCCAGGTAAACTGCATGACTGTACATGCCTCAGGCTTTGTTTAGAGAGTTTGGCTGAGTTAGACCTGAGTCTAACTCAGTGTTTGGGACCATCTGCAGTAGGTCTGCAGGGTGTTTGGGACTGTCTCAGAGCTAGAACCCCAGCTACGCTTGAGCTACTCTGCAGCCAGCAGCATGGACAGAAATAAATGTTTCTTAGGACATTAGATTTAAAAAAAAAAAAAAAAAATACTAAAAATAATCCTAAAATCATACCACACTTGCTGAGATCAAAGGGCAAATGTAAAAACCTCCCTGTGCTGGCATAGAAATTAGCAACTGATCTGACACTTGGTTTAATTTGGGGTGCCTTGACTGTGTGACAGATGCTAATTTATACTTTGGGCCTGAGATCAGCACTATGCACAGCAAGGAGGCTTACAGTTCAGTTTTTGTCCAGCAGTAAGCTACTCTGTGCATTGAGTACAACAGGATTCATGCTGTCACCACCTACTAAGCAGGCTGCTTTTCAAACTGAGCTGTTTGCTAGGAAGGACCTTCAGTCCTTCGGAAACACAAACAACCTGCCCCTGCCCAGAGGAAAAAAGGAAAAAAAAAAAAAAAAAGTAAAAAGGAAGTCAAGAAGGAAGGTAGAAAAAGGAATATGCACATCTTGATGGGAATCTTTTACTCTTTTTTAATTTAAAGTAATAAATCCTTAAGTACTGCTACTAGTCTGTAGCTCTATTCAGGCAGAGTGAGGCTGGCAAGATATTCATAAGATAACAAATACTGAAAAAAAATCTATTAGAAAACTATTCAGCTATGTTGAAGTGTTGAATGGAACAGTTTCATTTCATTAGCAAGCATTCAACAAAGAGAAGTTAATTAGTTTTGAGAAGTTCTGATATTTCAGTAAAACTTTAGGCTCATTTTCAGTTGGATTTTTGCCTTCTGGGGATCCTGTCAGTATTTTCAATTAACAGATTTCCCTGCACAAGTTCTTCAAAGGCATGGTGTTAAAAATAGAGGAGGGCAAGAACTGCATTTTTCATTTCATGGGGAATACAAAATTCCTTTATTGTTATAAAAAGCAGCAAAAAACAGTCAAGTTTTATGTATAAATTAAGATTAATAATTCTGAATCAAGTTACACAAATAAATTCACTGTAATATTTTAATATATTACAACTGAAATGAAAAATCTCTGAAACTGACCCATTCTACTCCACTAGCAAATTACATTCAAAGTCATCTGTCTCACTTGTTCCCCTACCAAGCAAGAAGTTCCTTGCTTAAGTAACTCTTAAAATACTACAAGAATTGTCAGTGTTTCTGGAGAAATCCTGCATCCTTTATTGATTTTTACCTGCTTGTAAGGGTGTATGCTACCTATAGGATTTACTTTAATTAAACAGATTTTCTTTAAAGCATGAAGGCTTTCCAGTAGTATGTGTAAGCACTACCTACAGTCCACAGTGAAAAAAATGTTGTTTATTTGTCTTTACAAGAGAAATTTAATACCCTTTTTAAAATGATATGTAAGTAATAGATGCTTATGTTCCTTTTCAGCATTATACATCTATCCACAGTGTAAGTGAACTTTGGTCTATTATATTAATGATGACACACAAATGCATCAAAGAAATAGATCTTTGGTCAGCCAAGTGCCCAGTGACAAATAATGTGTAAGGAGCTGCTGAATGATCCCTGGATCTGGTACATAGGACTTCTTTGTGTAGGCAAAAATATATGTGTTCAGATTGCATTTCTTCATGTTTGCAGTTAGCTAACAGGACTCAAAGGCTGCAGCTTTACTGCCCTATTTCTGTATTGATTCACCTGACAGGCAACACTGGATCATCTCTTGAGAGCAAGCTGGTATTCTTCAGGTTTGGCTTTCACTGAATTCTGATCATTCCACCATAAAAATCTTGATTTGTCCAACAGAAACACATTCTTTATTCTTGTTTCCTCTTCCTCAGTGACCACAAGCTTTCCTCAGATCTAAAACCTGCCAATCCCGTCCTCTTTTTCTTCCCACTTTGATAGTCTTTTCTCCAGACAATTATCTCAACCTTCTCCCTTCTTACCTTCATGGCTTAAATTCACTAAAAGTTTCCTCCCTTTCAACTGAGTGTTTGTAGCAGTGATCAAAACAATCATAACTCACAGCTTTCTGTACTCTAAAATTAGTGTGTTGGGGCTTATGGACTTTTTACTTCCTTGGTGTTTCCAAACAGTCAAAAATGCTCTGCTCCTAATCCTGTCCAGTTCTTCTACATTTCCTCCTTCACATACACTCTGAATTACAAGTACATCACTGTTGCATGCTCATTTCCTTCCCGATTATGCTTTTGACAGAAAGATTCGAAAACGTGCATTTGTAAAGATTTTTACCTAAGATGTCTAATTTAAGGTTATGCAAACTAAAGAACAGACAAAGAAGGACTACAGCTTGCATGTGAGATCTGAGCCTCCTGGCTTCCAATAAGACAGCTAATTACTGGGCATCTGGAAGAGTCTTTGAGTGCTCTTGGACACTTCTCAACCGTCTGTTTCAGCCTCTTTCTTCTAGGGGTGAAAAACTCTTGGTTCTTTAGCAAATCTGATGCAGCCAAACACTAGCTTGAAAGAAAATACAAAGGCTTTCTTCAGATGAAGCACAGGCAACTTTTAGCATGAGTCCAAGATTTCAAAAAAATTAACCTTTTCCCATTAGTATTATGTTTTTAGACCATTTTATAAACACCACATGCTAATACCATCTCAATCAGTGGAACTAATAGGGCTTATTTATTTCATGTGGACTAATGTAGAGTTGTAGTGGGGTTTTTGTGAGTTCTTTCCATAATTAACATCAAATTCTCAATTAAAAGTTATGGTGAACAATTGTAAGTGAAATTAATTTGATTGTATTTTATATTCTCTCTTATCATTTTGAAAAAAATGCTGCTGTTGACAGCAACAACAATAAAATAAAATAGGAATCGTATATAATTTTTTTTTACTTTGATCTGCAGGTTTGTGCTGTGTTTAGTGCAAGACAGCAATGGGGGAAGACAGTCAGGCTAAAAAGAAAAATATTTATATGAGTGTTAACAAAAAATAAATAAATTCCAATATCAGATCAAGCAAAATAATGCAAAATAAGTTTGGGGGATTATCATGTAAAATGTCAAATCTGAGTTTTCAATAATAGAAATTCTTTGATTAAATCAGATCAAAAAGTCTCCAACAAAACTTGTCTGACAGAACTTCAAACAGACCTTTAATGAAAATTGCTTCGTACGGAACATTTTAATTTTCTAGGACAATTCCCACATATAGAAGCTGGTGCCATAGAATTTTACAACAGTTTTACTTCAGTTATCTCATACTTGCACTGGACTGGCTCCCTTCAAAGACACCTTTCCCGTGATGCTCTCAGAGGTTGAAACATACATGATACAATATCTCCCTTCACCCAGAGCAGAGACATTGATGCATTATATGAGACAAATTCACGCTGAAAAAAAATGGGAGCATAAGGTACCCACTACAGTAAACATGATGTAAATTTAATGTAATTTTAAATAAAATAGATTTTAATTAAAAACAAGTTTCAAATTTTCTCAGTTTTCTCAAAAATATTTCTCAAAAAATAATAGAAGTATTTTTTCAAAAACTTTTACACCCTATACTAGATCATGTTTTTAATGAACAAGCGAACAAAACAATCCACAAGTTTTTGCATGAATTCTGAATGAGTTTTAGTTGGTTCCATCAAGAACATGATTTAGAAGAAGGGAGAGTCATTTCTATTTCTATTTCTATGAGGTGATTAGTAAAAAATATGTTCTTTTTTAACAGAAGATATTTTTTTAAAAACTAGCTACACCATAAATAAAATAATCATCTAATTCAATTCCATTCTCAATACAATGGTAGTATGTATTTCTGTTGAAAACATTATCTGCATATCTACCTACCTAGAGGATAGGTTTGGAACTGTGAGTAAATATATCTGGCTTTTAGTCTAGTTTTTCCTTTGAATTTCTTCCCATCTTCAACAATGAGAAATATTTACTTGTCTGTACGTATATTTTATTCATGTTTTAAAGCTTACATTTCTAAAGTTAGAAACTTCTATTCATATTCAGGAACTTAAGGGTTAGTCTTCCGAGTCTGAAACTTTTGGCATAATGAGGATTTCACAGTCACAGATGAACATGGTGGCAGTTCAAAATACAGACCATCCCTGGGATCTTGCAAACTGAGCAGCTTGTTTTTCCCATACAGGTTTGCTGCCTGGAATATAAGAAGAGAAAGACAGGTTTTTTGATCTGGCTCATGTTGACCACTTGATATTGTTGCAAACAATTATGTGGTATATAATGACACATTCATGAAACAGTAACATATATGCTGATGTCTGTCTGAAGGTATGAGCATATTGGGACCATAATAAGTGACAGGTAAGCCTCAAACTTTTTCCTTTCTTTGTTTCAGGCTTTGTCCTAAGCATGGTCTGATGTCATAATAGTTTAAACATTACAAGCAAAGAACATGTCTGATTCCTACTGGATTTTGTTTCCACAGGAATACTTTAATAGAATAAAAAAAAAATTGCTGATTATTTCTTTACAGTGAATCAGAACAGTTTGGATATCAAGAGAAACAGAGCAGAGGTTAAAATACACCCACTGTATAAATGGGTAGGGCAAGGAACATGCAAAGAGAATGTTTTGAGGGCAGAGCAACTTCAGAAAGCTCAACCACACCAAAGTTTGGGGGGGAGGGGGGGGGAAGTATTATGTGATTCAGTTTTGTTTTGTTTTCCCATGAGAAGTCTCTCAGTTACTATAGATGATCTTTGCATCCACCAGTATGGGGAAACTCAAAGTGGTTTTGTGTGAACAAGTTCAGATCCAGAAGAATTATTACTGTGATTGTGTGGTGTTATGCTCATACTACTGCCATAACAAGAGGGTTTGCATGCAACCTGGTACTGATATACTGCAGTGAGCTGTGCTTTGCTGTTATAGATGTAATAAGTTGTTAACTATTACTACGGGCAACTCTGTGTTCCTTTTTACTGTATGTTGCAGTCTTGGTCCTTTATCCTCTATTAATTGGGAAGCATGTGAAATCTTTCAGACCCACCTCTTCCTTCTGTGTGTGTGTGATGGAGAGAGAGAAAGAGAAATTGGATTACTCCCAAAATGTCAGGTATTTTTATTCAGGTTTCTCTCAGGCTATGCTGAGTCACATATCTCTACTAGTAATATTTCAGAAGTTTTTTACGGTGTGATTTTGGCCCAGCGCAGCTGCACTGTCCCAAAGGGTTCCTGGATAAGATTTAGCAATTAGACCATTCCAGGCATCCCAGTAGGCAGTTTCCAAGCTGTTGAGCTCTTCTGGTGACTGACAGTTCATTAGCATAGATGCAGGTCTCCTTGCCAGTTTATCTCAGTGTCTGGGAATGCTTCAGGGTACACATAGTTTATTGGTGTAGATGTAGCTACAGTGTGCAGAGATTTCTCCTTGGATTTCAAATATCTTCCCATCAATAATTTTAGTGAAATATCTGTGTTTCTGTGGAAAACAGCAATAACCAATAAAAAAAAAAAAAAAAAATAAAAAAGCCAATGCTTTGATTATTAACTAATCTTCAACAGTGGTAAAATCATTAACTAGATCCATTTGGAATATTAAAAAAAGAACCACCAATAAAATAGGTAAAATTACATTTTTTGCATCATGCAGACTTACGATTAAGGTAAATATTAGGATATTATGATGCTCTCAGACACTGTGGGGACTACAGCCAGTTAAATATCTTCGGTAAACTGGAAAAAACAGTGACCTTTTGACTGTCTTTGTGAAATGAGATAATTCTCCTGTGTTATTCAAACTTCTTCAGGCTTTTCTTTTTACTTTAATACTTAGGGTGCATGAGATAATGAGACCTTTTCTGTGTTATGGTGGAGGAAAGACTACTTTTACATGACCTGGCTGCAATATGGTAGCCCAGAAGTGTCAAATGTGGTTTTGGATTATGGGAATCACTGTATGTGAAGGAGTTTCCAGATTTTCAGAAGTTTTCTCTGCAATATTACCAACTTAAGTTAAAATAGTGAGTATTGGTCAAGAACAGTAAGTATTTGTTTTCTCTGACAACTTTCCACCAAGTCTGAGACTTTCTTTCCAGCTCCCATTAAGAGGCTTCCATTTGGTAGCTATTATTTCACTTATTCTGGGCTGCTTTCTGTTCTTGCTGCTCAAGCTTCTTGGCACCCCTCTGGGTTGACTAAATCACTAGCTTAGTGTTGATAAATAAAGATCTCAATGTATGGAAACAGAAGAGGTGTAATTTATTTTACTTTTTGCTTCTCAGCCTAGAATAAGTAAGTGTGAAAGGTACATTGGAAACATAAGTTCATGGGTGGAAATAACCTTAAATTGGCAGCTGTTGTTATTTTACTTTATCTTTGTTTATGCCTTTCTACTGAGGAAAAGACTATATGACTGATGCTATGAACAAAGTAAACAATAATTCTGAAATGAAGCACAGAATAACTGTAATATGAGTTATTATTTCTCATGTGACAAAATTTGGGATTTCCAGGCAAGGGTCCATTGTTCATTTTATTAGGTACTGTATAAACACAGACCTAAGTGCCGGTCCCTATTTGAAAAGTTTCCAACTCTTACAAACGCATTGTTCTTTATTTTCATCTGTGTAAGTTGAAAGCTAACGTGACAAAAGGGTTTGTCAATACAAAGGAAGCGGTTAAATTAGGAACAGACAACTCATTGTGTTGAATTGGTGGGAATAGAAGCCACGTGATGAGTCTTTACTCTCTAAGTTTTCTCTCTTGCCCTCAGGACCATCATTACAGTTAGTGGGTGGTGGGGCATCATACTTCAGGGGTACACCAATCTGCCCAGAAGTAGTTGAGGGATCCTTATATTACACTTCATTGTGTTCTGTAGATACCTTTATGCCACTGTAGACTTCACTAATGTCTTTAGCATTAGTGTAATGGGGCCCTACAGAGCTTAGTAGAGGCACTGTATTGTCCTGTAGCATATTAAGAAATTTGTTAATTGGCACCTGTTCTGATAAAGCAAATAACATGCATAATATGTCCCAAAATATCACTGCTGAATAGAAGAAAATTAATAATCTTAGGTGTCTTATACAGTGGCTCAGGAAACCTAGGGTGTTCATTTTGTGTTCTGTGAGGCAGTAGTTAATTTTCAGCAGTGTGCTGGTTGCTAGGTAGTTTTTATTGTCTTCTTAAACACTTCTTCCTCTGCCCCTGCTGTATCTATGTGCATTCAGCACAGCAGATGCTTCATCACAGTCCCGTGACACCAAAGGGTCCTTCTGTGATCAGAAGTTTTGTCCTATGTTTTCCAGGGATTCGTTTTGATGGTGTGATGAACTGCATTAAGGCAAAGCTGGATTTGTTGTTACTGAATCTCCTCCATTTTTTCCAGCTGTCAAGGGCTTTGTTTTTCTTTCTTCCCTCACTTTACTTCTTTGTGAGGTTGTGAATTTGCCACACTTAGAAACTTCACTCCACAGCACACCCCTCCCCAGGATAAGGAGAGTGAAGTGAGAGTAATGCCAGAAAAAAAAGATTTACAGAAGCACATTATTAAGCACGGATGTATTTGCATGTTTGGAGCAAAACAGAGAATGGTTGAGGTTGGGAAGGACCTCTGGACCTCATCTTGTCTAACCCCTCTGCTGAAACAGGTTTAAAATAATCATGTCCTTTACTTTTATATGAACTTTTCCAAATAGTCTGTATTCAAATGCAAAGCATACTGACATGTACAGAACAGTTACAGAAGACCTGGCAGAAAACAGTACAGTGCTCCATATAAATAGGGTCAAGTCCTAAAGTGCTAAGGTAATGCTTCACAGGAAATAAAGATGAAAATAGTTATATTTTCAAGAAAAGAAATCTTCCAGTCAGTATTACTGAAGATTTTTTCAAAGGCATAAAAGCATTGCCTTCTTGATTTTTCAGGTAGGACTCTAAAATGATGAACATTTGTGATGAACATTTTTGACAAACATATTCTGGGTGCCTTAAGTCACAAGTGCCTAAAGACACAGTGCCTGGAGGCATGTCTGGGCTTAGAGTACAGAGAAGGAAAATGGAAAGGGAAAAATGCCATAGTTTAGCCATCAACCTTTCTTTAATCTTTCCCTCTTTAAAAGGCATGTATATGTCTTTTCCTCTAATGCAAGAGGCCACACAGATTTCTGTACAGCTGAGCCCCACTTGAGCCTACTGACAATGTTTCTCACTCAGTGGGTTTGCTTTCTCATCTGTTCTCCTTTTGTCCTGGCTCTGTACTGTGTCTGATGTTTCATTAATATTTTAATAACTGAGCCTGAATTAATACCATGAGCTTCTTGTCTCAGAATGCTCTCAGATCTTCCCAGTGTAGCCCAGCCAAATGGTTTGGGCTGTCTGCCCTCGAGTCCCAGCAGTTGAGAATAGGCCTCAATGAGAAGGTAAAATTCACTGTTTCTTTAAGAGCATCAGTGTAAGTTCCATGTCATTAAACCTCAATTAAAATTTCAGTCTAAGTAACAAAGCTGACCTGCTTATGATCTCAGCTTGTTTTTGGAGACAGAATATCACTGCATCATTCTTCTGAGATATGTAGTGCCCATAACTGTATTTTTTTCAAAAACACATGTATTTTCTTGTAGTTTTATTGCTGCTTCTCTTGTTCAGAATGTGACTCACTTCACAGGGCAAAAGTCTGGTCCTTCAGAAAATCTTTTTCTTCGAAGGCTGAATTTCTTGCTGTCATGGCCTGAGGAACAGTTCTCTTTTCAGTATTTACACAAGGTAGTCTTATGTGTTATTCTCAAGCAGAGGAAAAACAACAACAACAGCAAGAAAAGAACAGTGAACTATTCAGGTTAATGCTTTCCTGAGCACAGGAACATTGAACTGTTCTGCCAACGTGAGTTACAAAGATAGGGGTTTGCAAACCTCAGCTTAGATTTCCCGTGAGTCAGACAGTGACCATTGCTTCTTACTTTTAAATGGCTTCTTATCATAGCTTTTTTTGTTACCTTTTGCATCTGTAGGCTATGTCAAGAACAGTAAGTTGAACAGTATCAAGAAATGTTCCTGTTCAATCATTGAGTTGTTAGAAGGATCCTTGATATGGTTTTAGATTTGGAACAACTGGCACTGTCTGAATAACTTTTCAGCACAATTTAGTAGCTTTAATGGATCTGAAAACATTCCTAAACAAGTTTGGATTTAGCTATGCAGTTTTAGAGATTAATCATGTGGACACATACAATTCTGTGACAAATGGTCTCAGTGGCAGAGAATCATCCTGGAAATGTTTAATTTGCAAATACCAGTATTGCTTTGGAGATTTATTGATGTGGTCTCATCCAATTCCCTCTCCAGAGGTGAATGGTTGTGTTTTTATTATAATTTTATGTTGTTTAATATAATGTGCAAAATTCTATTAATTGATTATTGTATTAGGCTTTATAGAAAAATGAATAAAATGAAAAGTAAACTAGTATCCCGAAGAGCTTTCAATCCTGACAACTAAGAACCCAAGTGAATGAAAAGAGTAGTGGGAAGGGATGAAGGAGTAGGATGATTTGGGAGAATAAGGGGCAGGAATATGAAAAGAGTACAGTCTAATTTCTTAAGTCTCAGTCACATAGATATTTAAATGTGTACTTAATACAAGATATGTGAGTAGTTTCTTTAAAATCACAATGAAATTTATGTTGCAGGAATGAGCCTTATTTGACATTCTCTTAGAATACATGAGTCCCAGAAAATCGTTGGTACAATAATCCCCTCTTTGATTCTAGAAGAGAGGTACTAAAATCCTCCCAGTACAATGTTTTTGGTTTTGTTTTTGGTTTTGGTTTTGTTTTTGTTTTTTCCCAGAGGCAAAGTATGGTGTAGGTGTTAAGATTATAAATTGGGGTTTGAGATACATGGATTCTAGTTCTTGCTTCACTGTAGATTTTCTTTTTGACCATGAGTATTAGTTACTGGCCAGCACAGCAGGAAATGTAGGTAGGTACTTGGCCAAAACATAAAGCAGTATAAAGGAGATGTTAAGTTGTATTAGTTTCTCCAACTAACCAATGAAAGAAGGATCCAGAAAGCCATATATGACAGAGGATACATCTAGACTGGTGCAGAAAAAAGGTAAGAGAGAACAGTATACTTAGTTCTGTGGAGCTTAGGTATCCAAATCCGGTTTGCATAATGGAGGCTTCTGCCTACTTGGGATTCAGACAAACCATCTCCTAAAAATAGATGGCTGATTAGATAGAATTTTTTCTGTTTAAAAGATGACCAGAGGAAATAACAATGGAAGTATCTGCTCAGCTTAATTTTGGATGGAGAAACGGAGAAAAAGTTCCAAGGAGAAAAGTTGCTTCATCATCTGGCCAGAGAGTATGTTGAGGATCACATGTAAGGCTAATCAAGGGAAGCACCTGGAGATCAGAGTGATACAGAAAACCATAATGTGGATCTGTATCTAAACTCTCCAAGTCCCAGTTCAGGTAGTCTTTGAGGTATCAGGAACTTTTGCCTTGAGTTCCCTCTGTAAAATGGGGATAACAACCTTTCTTAGGGAGATTGTGTGATATCCACCTTTCACAAGATTTTCTAAAGAAATACAGGCCCATAAAAACTTGAGTTGAATATATTTCTAGGTGATCATGCTAAGAAGAGGTTTGTCCTCTGTCAGCCTTGCTACTTTTCATATCTGAAAATTATGTCTGTCTCTGGATTCACTTTCACTGCTCTATTAATTGTGTCGGTCCCTGATGTGTTGCATACGATTTCTCCAGTTTTACACCAAAATTTTGCTTGGCTTTCTGGTTGACCTCAACTGTATTTCTTTCACAGTAATGCAACTTGCATATCATAGAGATGTAGACCTCAGTCATTCAAGCAAAGAAGCAGCAATGAATGAGGCATCGGGACCTATCCTGGGTATTTGACTTCTCCAAGGGAGCATATCTTCTGCTTTGTCAGACTCGTCATTCTCTTTATGCTTTAACTCATTTTGGGGATTTGGTCTTTGTGCCCTGATGCAGTGTATAGAAAGTAAAAAGGGATGACAAACTTTTGCAGATCACTGCAGTGCCAGAAACATTTTTGACTCCCACAGACATTGGTTTGAGCCCCTACTATGAATCAATCATGAAGTGATGAAAATCAAAAAACTGGGCCTGTAAGAATAGTCTAATAGTCACTTCTTTAGAAGCATTTCTTGGCCAATCAAATTGTGAGAAGATTTCAATCTGAAGATATTTGAATTTTTTCAGGTAAATAGTTCAAAATACTCCTGGATCACATTGTGTCAGAATTTGCCTAGAAATCCTGCTCTGTTGGACTGGGGACATTATCTACTGAAATGCCATATTTTGCATGAAATGTAAAGCCAAACCAAGATCCAAGTCTGTAGTTGTCACTACAGAACTTTGCACTCCCAGCAAGAAATACAGCCAGGGCTTCAACATTATGGCCAGAATCCAAGTTTTGCTAATACATTGTGGCAATGCAAATTATTCTTCAGGTTCCATTGCCTACAGGGTTTTTATGTAGCATTACTGAGAGTTATTAGGTGGAGGCGAATGAAATGACTCTTATGTTTTGGTAGGCTCAAATGGATTATAAATATATAGTATGCACAAAATATTATTTTAATTATTATATTAATTTAACCTTGAAGTTTTTGTATAAAATAAAGATAAAAAAAAAAAGAAAATGATAAGAGAAGGAAAACAGAGCTTTTCTCATTGTAACATTAAGATGTGTTATTCAAGATTTGCTGAAGACAAAAAAAAAACCTGTAAAGTAGCAAAGCTGTTGCAGAGAAACTCACTTCTTTGATCTATGCCTTCACAGCCTTTATTTTAATTTTGTGAGGATGTTATTGGTCAATTCTTTGGTAATTTGTGCTCAGATTTGACTCTGGCTTGGCTGTGGAGACCAGGAGTACCACTGATGAAATGTAGAAAGGTGATGGGAAAGAACAAGAACTGGAGGAAGTTCTGTTTCCACTGTGCTGTATTTCCTGTCAGAGAGCATAAGGATGAATACTTCAGGTAGCAAATAAAGAGGTAGAATCTGGCCTTCTGGGGGAAAAAAAAAAAAAAAAAAAAAAAGAGGTTGTGTGACTCTGATCCTGATGCAAGAAATGTCATCAGGTTGCAATTTCTGGTGCAGTACAAGAGATTGCCTCACACCTTTTCCATCTCTCTCCAGTTTTTCCATCAGTAGTGGGATCAAAGTCACCATCAAAGCCTTAAGACTTAATGGGGAGGAAGATGAAAAATAGGTAATTTATCACCTTTATAACTACCAGCAGAGATTTTTTTTCCAGTCAGAACACAGAGAAATGGTTACACAGTCTTCTTATCACTCTCAAGGTTGCCTCTATGGGAAAGCAGTTTGGTCTGCTCTTTTTTATTTTTTCTGTTTTGAATGTAAAATCTTTTGTATGGTACAACCTGTTACTGATTCATCTCTATAAGAAACAAATATGTTAGTTTCATATCTAACAGGAAATTACCTTAAAAAGTCAATAACTCCCTGGGTGTTCACTTGATGACATTGGGTCATGAAGTCTGTTCTATCTGTATAGTACCCTTAACTTGAATATCATCAAAAACTCAAGTTAAGCACAAAGGCAAATGCCTTTGTTAGAAAGTTGTATAAACTTTAGCATAAAAACAAGAAAATAAACCCAAAATATTTCATCAAACATTGCAATCCAGAGTGGAGAAAAAAACAAAAAAAAAAAAAGCAACTACCAGAAGTGATTGTGTGTTCAGGACCGCTTACTACTTTGGAAAGTAAAATGGGCCATATCCAACTCACCAAGCGTGTGGAATATATATCAAACATTACAGCCTGACATCTTCTATTGTCCTCATTGATGAGAGCATGTGTTTGAACAGAAAGGTCATGCCCAGTCGTGTGCTAAGTGTTTAGCTGGTAATGCAAAGTCAACACTTTTTTTTCTCTTCCTCCTCTCTTTGCTTAGGTAGTAGAACACTGGTGCAATACTAAGGATCAGGATATTGCTTTGATTTAAAATCCTCAGCTGCAGAATCTTAAATTTTATTTAGTTTCTGCTTCATACCAAAACTTTTCCTAGCAATGTATAATCTTACAGTATTCCTTTATCAAGGGCATCAATTTATCAGTAACAACTTTGCTGATGTAATTCCAAACCCAATACAAACCTATAGTAAGGGGCAGTAGGTATTTTTGTACTTCATATATATCTACATGTCTGCTTTTAAAGCATCCATATCTATATCTATTTGTATTACTTATGTAAACAGAGAAGTTGAAAAGCAAGGATGGTGGAGGTGAATAATACTTCTTTCAAATGATGGTAGGTAAGTCAGAGAAACAGTCATTTTTCCCCTCCATGCTAAATATTTCTGTTCCTTTTCAAAATATATGAAAACTGAGCACTACTAGCAATGCCTTTACTAGCCTTGTGGCAGTACAACTTTCTTTCCCAGAAGTAGGGAAAATGGTGAGATTTGACATTTGAGACACTATGATCAAATTGAGAGACCATTTGATTTCTGATGGAGCAGAAATTCTATTTTCTCCAATAGCAAGTGCTAGATCCAATGAATTATTATGACCTTAAGCAATTCCAGTTCTGTCACTGATGCTTGAATAATTTTATGTCGTTCTTTCCCCTCCTGTGCTTTGATCTTCTCATCTACTCAAAAGGTGCATCTGGACTGCCCTGTATTATGTATTTGTACAATGTTTAGTATAATGAAGTTGTTATGATTCCTAGAATCTCAATTCCACCTAAAATTTGAATGATAACAACTCTGACCATCTCTAGATTTTGGAGCTCATGGTATAGCGATGTAGAATGGAGGAGGAGCCTTGGTCTTGGCAATTGTGATTAGAGTTTAAATTAGAATTCAAATCTTCATAGAAAATGTTAATTTCATCCATTTATTAAGATGTCTTTCCATGGGAAAGTCATTAGGAAACTTATATCTCTCTCAGACCTGTTTGGATAATGAAGTCTTCTCTTTATCTCCTAGCAATTACTATCTGTCACCTGAATGTTTTCCCTAGAGAAACAGGAAAATGAAATTTATTATTTGCACTATCAGATGGCAGAGTACTGTGTTGTGTTCTGTGCATTCAGTTACTCCAGTTTTCCAAATACTTGAAAGACTCAGCTCTCACAGAAGAAATATAAACCTGTCCAAGTCTTCAGTAAAAGTAAAAAAAAAAAAAAGGTCCATAGTGTTGACCACTGCTGAATCACTGTTCTTTGTTCAAGTTTGCTTTTGGTTTTCAGAAAGAAAAGGCATAATGCAGATGTGCTCTGTGGGAGGAGGAAAAAAAAAAAGAATAAAATTACTTAGGCATATATCTGACATATAAAACATTGATTATTAGTCATTTAAAATATAAGATACCTTAAAGAAAGGATTAGATATTTTGTTAAGATATTTGAATGACATACCTAGTTATTTGAGTTAAGAGAAATATTGTAAGGCTTGACTATTATTAGGTATTATAGAATAGTGAGTTGTGGTAAACAAGTCCTTTTTTCCCTTCCTTTTTCTGTAGGAAACACACTTGTAAACATATATTGTTAATAGAAGCCAAGTGCTGGAGAACAAATGCTAACTGGGTGAAGCATGGGGAGCTCAGGTCTAATCCTTATCCAGCTATATGTGTTTCCTTTGCTTTTGGTGTAGACCACAGCTCTTTCCACTAAGTGAAGGATTTATCAATATCATATCAGTCTACTTCTGTAGAAGATTTGTCTTGCAGCTATCTCAGAGCCTTTGGCAGAAACCATAGAGCTGGTCGTGCTGCTTTCACCTGCCCATTTATCCAGCATAATTTAGTAATTTTTTTGCTACTGTGAACCAGCAAGTGACTTCCCTTGTCTCCCACTTCTATACCACTCACAGTCCTGTATGCAGTTTCTTTCTCAATGTGATGCTACTGGGCTGTGTGCAGAATGCTATAACAGAAAGAGTTATATTTGGAAGCCTCTGACCAGTGCTGAGCCACAAGTAGTCTCCTCATGAAGGCTTAGGGTCCAAAACCTTTCCTTAAAGAGGAGAAGTTGGAAGAAGGTCTTGGCAATGTTAATGTCAACACAGAATCTCTCATAATCCCAAGCAACTGTGTAATAAGTGTGCTCAGATCAAAATATCTGTATGTTAAAATCTGTATACCTAGTAAGTAGACAAGGAACAAACTACTATAATAATAATGATAATGATAATAATAATAATAACAACAACAACAACAACAACAACAACATATATATATATTTACTCCACCATTCAGTGTATTTTAAAATTCTGTTACTATATCTTCTTTTTGGAAGCAAAAAGGACCATCTGCTCAGGAGGAAATCAATACAGGATGGATATACTAGGCATAAATTGATCCAAAATGGCTTCTCCAATTGAGACAAAAAAACTTTCATAAAGTTTTCATCAATAAATGCCACTAAGCCCCTGTCAGCTCACATGCAGGAGATTTATATCCAAAGGAAGTATTTAATCCTACAGATTTGTTTGTAAGAGTAAAAATAATAATAAAAAGTGGACATATATTTTCATTATGATAAAAGCAGGGGGGAGAAGGGTGAAGATGTCTGAAGAAGCTAACTTACTGGCTCTGATATCTTTTCTGTGGTTCCTTTGGTATATTCATACTCTTGTTGGCAAAGCTAAATATTAAAGCAGATCCAATTAGCAGTATAATATCTGTGTATGAGGAAAGGCCATCTAACAAGCCCACACTTGTCAGCAGAAAGGTGAATGTTTGTCCAATTCTGTAGAAAACAGATTTTTCAAACAAAAATAATAACTCTTCAGTCTGCAGTTACTAGATTTATACAGTTTTTGATCAGGTCAAAGACTAGGAAAGGGGACTCATCAATGACAGGATATGGTGGGTTTCCAAACTCGTCACTGGAAACCATAGCCCTCATTAAAAGAAAAAAAAAAAAGATATCTCTGACAGGCAAATATAAGATTTTCTGAGGTTTTAATTAAATTATACAAACACCTCATTTGAAATAAAGGAAACAAAAGGAAGAATTTAAATCCTTTGTTTCTATCTATGCCAATTATGGGCCACATTGTGTTACTCATTTGACTTGTATCAATATTTTCTTATTCAGTTCAGTCATTAAACTCAGTGGGACTACACAGCAAGGCAGTTCTCTGTCTGAGTAAGGGTGATGTATTTTGTCCAGTGGACTAATTTGCACAACAGCATACTGATCTTCTAAAAAGGTAGCAGAATTTACCATACAGATTAATGAAGGACTGAGGTCAAAAACCTCAGTACAAGCAGAGCTATCAGCTAAACCTTGATACACTGACCCACAAAACTCAAGAGGAGATTTTGGAAACAGTCAGTAGTATGTAAAAAGGGGAACAACTTTATGTGTACCTTGAGCCTAGAGCCTAAGACAGTAACTGAATCAAATCATGTACAAAATAAATTTTCTCTTGATTAATTGTTCTCATGTAAAGTCCTTAAAGAGTTTCTGGTGATGAAGAAATCTCAGCATGCACATAGTCTGCATGAGTGCAGAAAGTTTCTTATACTGAATTCCTGACATGAGTCTCAGAACCAAGATGATTCACAAATTAGACAAGAAATTCAGATAGGAATTTAAGCTTTGCAGGAACACTTCTTCATGTCTGTGAGTCAAACTGTTCTTCATATGAGTGCTGCTAGAGACTACATCTGTCATGTATAGTGAGGCACACTTTCTCTATTAAGGTGAACTGTGGTCATTTTAACATGTATTTCATATCTTTTGCTGCAGACATAACTAAATGCTTCAGATTATTGATCTTATAACTACAGATACCTTTGCTTATTGATGTCAGGTGTGAAAGGAGCTACTCTTTCAGAATAGTGGCTTGCCACATGTTCAGTCAAAATTCTTCCACTGTCTTTGGTCTATGCTGAGTAAATGCAGTGCCTAGAAATACTGGTGTTCTTAGATAGAGAGGGTTCAAGCTGTCATTCTTCACATAATGACATAAGACCATGAAAGGCAGATCAGGAAAAAAAATAATTCACGCTATGCTTTATGAACATTCAGTTGATGTGAAGTTACATATACAAGAATGTCAGCTGATGTTATAGTAAACAGACGAAAATATGTTCATTCAGATGATTGAGTCATCCTATCTAAGGTACATAAAAACTATTTTCTAAAAGTGTCTGCTTCTCTTTAATAACTAAATAGGAAGACCAGAGGAGTAGCTTAACAGTTCAAGTCACTGAGGTGAATACTACATTAGTGATGAAGGTGCTGTCGACCATCCTGAGCTAGCTGGGGAGTCTCACAGGCTAACTTCTTCAAAGATATAAATTGCCTTTAACATGCATTAAAATAAGAAAAAAAAAAAAAAAAACCCACGTATGCAGAACCTATCTCAAAACTAAAAAGGTCAAAAAAGTGCAGCACTTTTTGATGACTGTGGTAACTGAAGCTTCCCAATAATTCAGCGTCTCTTGGAGTGATTGCAAAGGGAATGAACAAGGATCAGATGGTTTGATTCCTCCAACTTTAGAAAAAAGAAATGGGAGGAGGTCAGATTCATATTTTTATTTGGTTGAGAAGTAAAATCTGCTTTCCCTGAGAAATGGTAGGGCCATTATTGATTCATTTACTGGATAATCTTATATGGCAATTCCACACAGCATAACATGCTCTTTGGTGGCTTAAACCCCTATTTTTGAACAAAATAAACCACAAAACTGATCGTATAAACAGAGGAAGGAAACTACCATCTGTTTCCTTGTTTTAAATAGCCCTTCTTGTGGATGGCAGTGTTTCATAATAAAGTCAAAGGTTTCTGTGAAGAAAAAGGCGGGGGGTGGGGGGAGAGGAGAGAAAAGAAGTCTTCAAGCAAGCAACCTCCCTCGAGAGAGATAACATTTTGACACAAAAGAAAAAAGACACAAAAGAAAAAAAGAAGAAGAAAACCTGACACTTTTTCTTAGTCAGTCTCCTTACTTATATCTGGTTGTGCTGGTTTTGGCTAGGATAGAGTTAATTTTTTTCATAGTAACTAGTATGGGGCTATGTGTTTTTGGATTTGTGCTGGAAACAGTGTTGATAATACAGAGATGTTTTTGTTACTGCTAAGCAGTGGCTGAGCAGTGCTTACACAGAATCAAGGCCTTTTCTGCTTCTCATCCCACCCCACCAGTAAGTGGACTGGGGGTGTACAAGGAGTTGGGAGGGGACACAGCTGGGACAGCTGACCCCAACCGACCAAAGGGATATTCCACACCATATGACATCATGCTCAGCATATAAAGCCAGGGGAAGAAGAAGGAAAGGGGGGATGTTTGGAGTTATGATGTTTGTTTTCCCAAGTAACCGTTACGTGTGATGGAGCCCTGCTTTCCTAGAGTTGGCTGAATACCTGCCTGCTGATGGGAAGTAGTGAATTAATTCCTTGTTTTGCTTTGCTTGTGTGCGTGGCTTTTGCTTTACTTATTAAACTCTCTTTATCTCAACCCATGAGTTTTCTCACTTTTACCCTTCTAATTTTCTCCCCCATCCCAACTGGTGGGGGAGTGAGCAAGCAGCTGTGTGGTGCTTAGTTGCCAGATGGGGTTAAATCATGACACTGGTTTTAAAAAGATTATTTTAATTACCTACCTCAGTTAATCTAAGATATATTAACACAGGAAGATTCATTCATCCCACATATTATCCATTCATCTAGTCTAAATTTTCCCCTCCCTATAATATCTTCCAAAGGATGCAGAGTAAATGGGTTCTTGGTAATAGGATCTAATAAAATAGTGTATACGAGAATATTGTGAACAGATTATTTTTCAATTAAATTATCTTCCCATTAGAAGTATATCTGTTGAATATTTTTCACCTTGGCTTTAATGTGCTCCATTTATTTATTTAATGAAGATATGGATGACAATGCATTCATTCTAAATTTTAGTTTTCATAATGGAGTGGCCTTTTCAGACCTCAGCAGAACCCATAATTTCCTGTGCTGAGAGCTGTACAAACACACAAAAAGGAGATTGCTCTTGCTCTGATTAATTTATTATCTAACAGATAAGCCAGACGTAGGATACACCTACATGGGCTCTTGCCCTCTGAGCAGACATGAGCTCATTCTATTTGCATCCAAAGCAGATGGAAATTTTCTCTGCCTGTGCTCCACATTAACTAGAAGCCTCGTGAATACAAATAACGTGGTGTTTAGTCCAAGCTACCTAGTGCTGATGAAAGATATTATATCTTAACTTGTGCTTAGGGTTTCCTACAGCATCTGCTCAGGGGTATAGATAAAGTGAGCTCTAGTCTTTCTGAAAAATATGATATAGCTATCTATGAGAGATGGAAAATGGCAATATGGAAGAGAACAATATAATTTTTGGAGGTGTCCAGATGGGCAAGATAAAGGACAGGAGTGGCAATTTCTTCGGGAAGAACTGAGTAAATGCAAATTTAAGTACAATGCCCAGTCTAAGGCAGAATCAGTGTGCCTGAGTCTACTAGAGTTAGTCATGACTGAGAGTCATTTAACTCTTGGAGTGAGCATTTAACTCTCTAATAATTCACTTTATTAACTCAGCCACTCATTTGTATTCCCTCTAGAGTGAATGGAGAAAAGAAGACACTTCCAGAGAAGGTACCCATCCAATCACCTTAGACACTTAAATTTTGATGGACTGAATCATCTGTGGGCAATGCTTTTCTCTCCCCACTGACTACTGAAAAAAACCCTGCACTTCTAATTTTTAGGTTACAGAACTGTTTCCCCTTGATTTTGAAATGTTTGATGTTTTCTTGAATTTGCAAAGTCTCTGTTCTGACCTGCAACTTATCACTCAGTTGCTACAGGACATTATTTTTCTTCTCCTTCAATGACCTTGTTTTCTGGATTTTTTTCCTATTTTCTGCTGCTCTGCTCCATGGGTTCCCAGTCACCAACCCCATCCCTAAGAAAAAGAAAAATAAAAAATCAAATAAGAATGGTGAGAAAAATAAGTGATTACAAATCTATTTTACACTCACCCTCACTCCAAACTGAAATTATCCTGTTCACTGAGGCACAGGTGGTGATTTTCCTAACTTGATTTGGTCATTAAAAATCCTCTAGCTGCTTCAATACTTTCTCCCTGAGGCCCCTATCAGCACTCTCTTCTCCAGTGATTAGAATAGAGTCAATTGGCCTTCTGAACTTATTACAACCCTTTTTCTAATGATCTCATAATGACTGCAAACCTGAGCCCAGCAACCTGACAGATAATGATGTCAATTATGCAAAACAGAAATGAAGGCTTTGAATCTAATATACTGTATTTGGAACTGGGGGGGGGGGGGGGGGGAGGCTTATTTATAGTTTCACTGACTAACTCTGTCATATTTCAAAATGTCAGTAAAAGTTAATAAAGGGGAGGTTTGGGAACACACAAAAATATGCTGGTTACACGGCCCTTGATATATTTTAAAAGGAGGGTTAGTTCTTCTTCCTTCTCTTCTTCCCTAAAAAGCTTTGGTAGTTTCTGACTCTTGTGCTACTCCAGTGAGATTTTACAGCTTTATTCTCTTCTTTTTGTTTTCCAGTGGAATTCCTATGGGAAATCCTGAGGCTTGTAGGCACATCAACAGTCAGTGTCAGTGAACTTGATTTTAATGACCACTTACTAATAAAATCACTCTGTAATCATTTAACTATGAGGACTTTTTAAAATATATATATTATTATTTTTAATTCTTTAGTTGTTATTTTATTGTGGTCTAATGACACAGGAAATTTCCAATTTCCTTTTGGTTGTGAACAGCAACCTCAGCTCTGTGGCAAGTTGCTTTTTCATATCACCAGTTATGGAATAAAATATGAGCAGAGCAAGTATTTAAGGCAAAACTAAGAGAGATTCAGCTTTCAGCCCTGAATAAACCAAAATTTGTTCAGCTCTCTTGGAAAGCCCCTGTAGCTTTGCATGAGACTGGTGCTTATATCAGCTGTGCCATGATAAAGCTCACCTTGAGTTCGAACACCACACCACACAACCAGTGACAAAAGTGGAATCCATGTCCCAGCCTAGTTTTCTCTTTACTAATCTGTATTGTCCTAGTCCCAGTTATTCCCACCTTCTAGTGATCCCCAAGCAACAGTAACCTTCTAGCTCTTAATTCTCATGGTATTTTGACAGCCTCCAAGGAGTTGTTCTTTTAAGATCTCAAAGGTTATGTTCCACAGTTCTAAATTTAATAAATTTTTATCAGAATAGGAATCTGTCCCAGAGTAACTAAAGAAGTTGTAGGTTCAGGACATTTTGTGTGATTGCTTAGTGTGAGAAAACAAAGCCTGAGTCCTGCACAAAGGAAACTGAAGTCTTAGAGATGCAAAGAAGTCAATGATATGGATAGGGACAATTGCATGATGGGAATAATGGCATTACAGAGGGGGAATGTGCTTTGGAGTAGTGTTTCATATAAGGCTGGACCTGGGAAATGCGGAAATTACATCTCTTTATTCCTAACTGAGTATGACTGGAAGGCAACAGTCTTTCAAACTGACATGCTACACTGCCCTTTCTAAACAGCAGTGATAATACTGCAGCCAGTTCCAGGAGCGGGAATAAAAAGTGTCTGTAATCAATGCAAATAGATGCATAATATTCTGCAGGTCTGATCCAGTACATAATGTAATTGACAGAAGAGCTCCTATTGATTTCCATAATGTTAGACCAAACCTCAGGTGGCAGAGATGTATCCCAAAAGATGATTCAAACTTTGTTATTTTTCTCACATTATGAAAAAATAAATGCACCGATTTTTCAAAATCAGATACTTTTCACAGGGCTTTAGGATCTAATGATTTGTAGTGAATCATAAGTACTCTTTATATAATTTATTAGAACACATGTTTGCAGATGAATATTTAAATGGTGTTATTTATAGTAGCATAGGAAATGTACTAGTAATGATTGCAGTATTTTCCGGTACAGAGAGATGGTGAGAAATCCTACGCAGGGGTAAACTCAGGAATCAGAATTGAAAAAAAAAGTTATTGAACCATCCAACTGTAATATCATCCCACCATAAATGTCAGATTTTTCTTTACAGAGGTGATACTGTATCATCCGGGTTTTAGCATGAAGGGTGACAGTTTCCATCACTGATACACACCACTCATAAGACATTACCTTCCACAGAGACAAGTGTCTCTTTACTGTGGTTGATCACATTTCTTCTCCATGCCAACCCCACCTTGTGATGCTGAGCAGAATGTCCAAGTTGGGTGACTTCTTAGGGAGATTAGCACAATATAAAAAACCACAAAAGCCTGGGGAGGGGGCGGGGAAGAGAGGGAGGAGATTAAAGAAGTGAACACTGAGCTTTTAAGTGGTATTTCCATGCTTGCTTTCCTGAGTGGCTGCAGCCAGACCACAAGTCATGGCTATATCTCTATTGCATTGTCAGTAAAATGGAAACTTAACATTTCTTTCTCTCTGTGTTTTTCCTAAAGATTAATGGGTGTTGTAAATCTTTAGATAATTTCACTGAACTCATGGATTTTTACATATGTTGCCCACAAGTTGTCCATTAATAAAACAAACAAACAAGCAAAATGTATTTCATTCTTCTACTACACAGGTTGTATATAGATGAAGGTAATAACAAGGTATTTTTATCTAAAAATATTTTCCTATTAAATCTCTTTAGACTAAGAGTATCATTATTCCTTACTATATCTCTGTAATTACCCCATGCTCCATACAGTGATGCCTCCACTAAGACTTGGATATTTGCAGAATGTTCTGGGATCAAGAAAGAGAATTTACCACTTATTGGTGGCAGAAGAGAGACAGATGACAATTACTGAAGAACTTATTTTCAGGGAGGAGTAGTTCTAGAGGAGTTAACTGAATGGGAGGTCGTAGATTTTGTGTATAGCTTCTTTTGTTAGTCACTTTTTCCAAATCCAAAACCATTTGAATTTTGTGTGAATTTACTTTTTGTTTCCATACTTGGAATTGGAGATAAGATTCTAGCCATATTCTGAGTCAGAAACAACCAACTTACTGCTCATATTTTTGTGCCAGCAGCCCAGCAGAGTGCCACCAAATGCTTTGTGCTTTTGTAGTGCATGTTCATGTCTAATTTGCTCTTCACTACCACTTCTTAGTTTTTCACTACAATAAACACATTGACTCAGAAGATGCTTGCTTGGGCTGCAGCGCTTTGGGTTTTATAACATCTTTAATTTCTGTGAGACAAACTACTATTTTGTGGAGTGGTCCTACTTTAAAATACTTTATTTCAAACACTCCAGTACAGTGACAAGGTATGGCACATGCAAGAAGTGTTGCAGCACTCCAAAAGCAAAGATATTTAATTTTCATCTTACATTTAATTGATTGTTTAATATTAGCGCTTGTTGCTGAGGGGTATGTTGAAAGTAGAATTGACATTGAAGGAAATAAGTGCAACCAAAGATACATCTGTAATACCAATGCTTTTATTTTCACTACATGCAGTTACATCTTGTGTGATGGACAGGAGAATTACTCTTTCTGTCCAGAGAAAAAGCTATATAGAAATAGTTATTAAAGAGCAACCGGGGAAATAGATATCACATACTGAATGTCTCTGGCACTCTTATATTGTTGAGAAAAAAAAGCAAAATCTTAGGTACCAGGTGTAACTAATGCTCCAGTTCGGCTGCTGTGCCCACTTCACTTAATATTTTATTTCCAGCTGTAATAGCTTTTTTCTTTTGAAAATTAGAAAAAAGTTATTAGTTTTCCTATAAGCCATAAATTTTATCAGGTTTAGGAACAGGCTTATATATCTCTGAGAATATAACTAACCCAGACTTTGGTTTTCTCACTGCTTAAAAAAATAGTTGATTATTATTTATTATTCTCTATATGTCAAACAGTATAAGTCCAGGACTTTTAAAATAAAAGCCTACTGGGTCTGGCACTTCAGAAATACATGTCAAGAGAAATCCAACCCTGAAGAGTTTTCAATGCAAAGATAAAACATAACACAGCAAGCAAATATGACAGGCAGATGGTGGGAACACAAGGTACCAAGAGGACAATCATTACTGGTGTCGTAAGCAGCAGTCATGACCCACCAGCTGCCTACCTGCTGTCAGGAGTTTCACAGATAACCTGACAGAGATCAGAAGAGGAAAAGGAGTGAGGTGGCTATTGACTAGAAGTATGACAAAAAGAGTTCAGTGGGAATTTTGAGTTGTTATCATATCTCATGGCTTGCAAAAGCCATTGGGGATGGGGGTAAGTAAGATTGTGCATTCACCTTTCCTAAGACCATCCTTGGACTGACTGACTTTTTATGGTTTTGTTTTTCTTGTCTCTCAATTACAAGATAACATTATTTATAAGGGACGTGGGCATTACAAATCTGTCTCTCTGATATTTCTTATTTGGCAGTCATAAAAAGACTGCCTCATGAAACTTGAGGGAAAGTATGTTACATTCACTGCTGTTCAGTCACCTCATGATCTTTGTTATCCCCCCACCCATGACAAATCCAGAACGGCCCCTGTGTAAAAAAGTCATCTGAGAGTTCATAAATGTTAATATATTTTAGAGCATGTGTGTTTGTACAGCTGTTTACACAGTGTCAGTATAGCCCTGATCCTGGCTGGGCAACCTCATTGTTACCCCAGCACTCAGTTCATCATACAGTCCTCCAGGTTGACCTTTGAGACTTGGAGACTGTGTGTGGGACTTAATATGTTTCTGAGAGTGTCTTCTTCCATTTGTCAGTGATGACAAAGAATTTCCTTCCCATGTGCTTGCCAGCATCTAATTATTTCATCCCTCCTCCAGTCCACAGTGAGCAATGATATCTTAAGCCACAAATAACAGCAGTTTATTAATACAAAAGGGAAGCTGGCAACCACAACAAGTTCTTGTGTGGCTTTGCCTAGTGGGATGATAACTTTCTGAGACAAGCTGCCCTCTAAGGACTGGTCTTCATGACAGTTAATTACTTATTGTTGTTATAGAAGTGAAAAAATGAACAAGAACATGCACATAAAAACTCCTAGTATCTGGTCATGCAGCTCCCTCATGCAGCCTGGAGTTATCAAGGAAACTGCCACTTCCAAAACCCTCCTGTTGGGAAATGTGCTTGTAGTATAGAATAAATATTTGGGAAACATATTTTCAAAAGCATGAAAAAAAGTGAAAAAAGACCCGGAGAATCCTATCCTGCAACCACCCTTTTCTAAGTGTAAAGACCAGACCATCCAGTAGTGAATTTACTATTGAAAGCATTTAGTTGTTTTCTGAAGAATAAGTGCCTTATTACGATTTCTCAACAAAAACACTGGGGAAAAAGAAGGATCACTATTTAAAGGTCATTAAATAAAAACTGTTTTTGGCTCAAGACTTCCTTGATCCACAATAAATCAGTGAAGGGAAGGAGAAAATACTGGGGAAAGTATCATTTTAATGAATAAAAAGAATTGGTTGGGATGGATCTCTGGAGGTCCTTTCATCCAAGTTCCCGCTTTGGGTGGGACTAGTGTCCTCACTGGGTTGGGAAAGGCATGCCTAACCAAATCTGGAAGACATCCAAGGGGGAGATTCCACAAGGATGGTTGTTTGATCTGAGCAGCTGATGGTTATTATGTTCTTAATTTCATAAGCATGAAACAGAATATGGGACTATGTGGACCTTCAGTATGACTTAATTGTTTTATTTCATTTTTGTTTTCCATCAATAGCAATGAATCCTTACATCACTGAAGATACTCATATTCTTTGTCTTCCTAATCAAAAGGTCTCTTTTTTTTTTAGCTTAAAAATACTAAACTTTAGTTGTTCCTTTAATAGAATCTGTATTGGGTTTGCATGGCAAGGTTTTGGTAGTGGAAGGGCTGCGGGGGTGGCTTCTGTAAGAAGATGTCAGAAGCTGCTCCCGTGTCTGATAGAGCCAGTTCTAAGATGGACCTGCTGCTGGCCAAAGCTGAGCCAATCAGTGTTGTTCGTAGTAAGTCTGTGATAACGTATCTAAGAAAGGGTGAAAAATGCTGCACAGAAGCAGCAGCTGGGAGAGAAGAGTGAGAATACGTGAGAGAAAACAACTCTGCAGACACCAAAGTCAGTAAAGAGGGAGGGGGAGGAGGTGCTCCAGGTGCCGGAGCAGAGATTCCCCTGCAGCCTGTGGTGAAGACCATGGTGAGGCAGGCTGTCCCCCTGCAGCCCATGGAGGTTAACAGTGCAGCAGATATCCACCTGCAGCCCGTGGAGGACCCCATGCTGGAGCAGGTGGATGTGCCCAAAGGAGGCTGTGACCCCATGGGAAGCCTCCACTGGAGCAGGCTCCTGGCAGGACCTGTGGCCCATGGAGAGAGGATCCCATGCTGGAGCAGGTTTGCTGGCAGGACCTGTATTCCTGTGGAGGATCCACACTGAAGCAGTCTGTTCCTGAAGGACTGCACCCTGCAGAAAGGACTCACACTGGAGCAGTTCATGAAGAACTGCAGCCCATGGGAAGGACTCATGTTGGAGCAATTTGTGAAGGACTGTATCCCATGGGAAAGACCCCATGCCAGAGCAGGGCAAGAGTGTGAGGAAGAAGGAGAGGCAGAGGTGAAGCATTATGACCTGACTGCAACCCTATTCCCAATGCCCCTGCGTCACTCAGGAAGGAGGTAGAAGAGTTAGGAGTAAAGTGAAGCCTGGGAAGAAGGGAGAGATGGAGGAAAGGTGTTCTTAAATTTGTTCTTATTTCTAATTATCCTACTCTGATTGTAATTGGTAATAAATTAAATTAATCTTCCCCACTTCAAGTCTGCTTCGCCCATGACCATAACTGGTCATTAATATCCCTGTCCTTATATCGACCCATGAGATTTTCATCATATTTTCTCCCCTTGTCCTATTGATGGAAGGGGAGTGATAGAATGGCCTGGTGGACACCTGGTGGCCAGCCAAGGTTAACCCACCACAGAACCTAAGTGTAGATAACTACACCAAGTGCTGTTTAGAAATAGACAGTAATCTGAACTCTGTATTTTTTTTTTTTATTACTATATTCTTCATTTTTTGCAAAAGACTAAATTCTCCAAAGGAAAACCTAAATGATTCCATTAATAACAGTTAAAAAAGAAAACAAAAAAAGCCACTCCTAGCAATAATAAGCCAATATTTCCTGTGCTGTGCATATTTGGCAGTGGGACTGGGATAAATGGATCCTTCAGCTGAATGAAATAATACATGGTTTGCTGCATCTGTGAATTAGCTGCATAAAGATAACTGAGGCAGGTAAATGCTGAATAAAACTGAATGATGTATATTAGAGAACCAATTGCATCTGTTAGCAAATAGTCTTTATATTAGGGTGCCCACTAGGCATTGATGCCAAGCTAGCAATTGAAATGAATGGTTGCAGATCCTAATTTGATAACTGGTATAGCTATGCTGGAAGCAATGGAAATGTGTTGATTTGGGCTACTTAGCAAAGAATAACCGATGCCTTAAAACAGAACATTATTGTGTAAATGCTGAACATCTGTGTTCTCCCTGTGACTGCCCCAACTGAGATGAGATTTTCTTAATCTAATTTGCGGGATGTAGTTAAATTGGGAAATTAGACCTTCCATCTACTCCACGTATACCTAGATCTCAGATTTTGGAATATATAGCTTTTTAGATACTTAAGGCCTGATACACTCTGGATCAGGGTCTGAGCCAGGAATTCAGCACAAAGCTTTGTCCAAATTAAAGGAGTTTTGGGGGAATGTCTTTGCCATTTTAACTCACATATCCTAAGTGAAACTCATCTTAGGTGACACATTTCCCTACACCCTCCAAAAAATTGAGTTTGCTATTAATAATGTTTTTTCATTCACTGTGACTCTGAGTCACAATGTAGCCACTCCTGTCACAACCTTGCTGTCACAAATACCATCATTCTTCTTTTTTATAAAGCACCAGTTTCCTACAGCAATTTTTGTGCCTAAATACAACTGACTTGAGTAGATCAGAACTAAGGTAGATCAGAAAGTCCCAGAGAATGAACAGCAGAAAATGATTAAATGTTGCTTTAAGTTAAAAGCTGAACAAACTCATTTTATGGTCACAGGAGAGAGGCCCTGATGCAGACATTTACATATTCTTCCCTTTAGATTAACTCCAGTGCAAGGCTGTGAGAAGCCTGGCTCCACTTCTTGATGACCTCCTCACAGTTTCCTGGGAGGTTGCTATTAGGTCCTCTGAAGCTGTCCTTTCTTCAGACTGAACAAGCTCCAGTCCCTCAACCTCTCCTCACTGGGCAAGTGACCCTGACCAACTCAGTGCTCCCCACTGAACTTGCCCCTGTTTGTAGATGTCTTTCTTGTATCAGGGGAGACAAAACTGGGCGCAGTATTCTAGATGCAGTCTAAAATGTGGCCTGATTCCATGAATTTTATCCATCAAAAACATGATCTCAGCTTAGAACTCATCAATAAAGGATAATGTTTAGACTGTCTATCTAGCTCACTGTGAAAAAATGCAAACTGGCAAAATAATAAATCACCTATATTAGATACCTGTGTTAAAGACTTCTCTCTCCATTGACTGTAGAGAGCAGTAGAGACTGTAAAGTCTGCTGGTTTAGTTTAGTGTGGATGGTAAAATATTCAGTGGTTAAAGACAAGGAAGATGAATATCATACTTGTAGACTGCTCTGTAATGTCATCAAAATTGATTCTCTGAGTACAAAGTTGAGACAGCATCTGAAGGCTCTTAATGGCACAGTTTCTGCTTGGTCTGTTGCAAGAAGAACTAGAGCACATTAGTTTGCAGGGTTGTCAAGCCTTGAACCTTTCACTAAGATGAAGCTGACTTGAAAACAAAAAAGATATTTTTCTCTTTTTTTCTCCAACAAAGGGACTTTGACTTTCAATACATGATTCACAAAGGACTTTGTGTCTCCAATGATAGGAAAGGATGGAAGGAAAACCCAGATTAATGAAATATCATTTATCATTTATGATATCTTTTTCATATCTGAGACTACAGATCCCCTTAATAAAACACAGAAACAAAATGAGAGAAAGAAAATGAAAGCTAGGATTTCATGAGGCAAGAGAGATCTTTGCAGAAAGTGGACATCATGTACAGCTGACCTGCAGATGTGGAGTATTCCAGTCTAAATCCCCTACACTACCTCTTGCCACCACACTTTTTTCTTCCATTCTGTGTGTTTTCACGTTCCTGCTCCTGTGCAAGAATGCATATTCATCCACCTCCTGAATACGGTCACCACCAGCTCATAAAGCTCAGAGAACACTGTCAGCCCTCAAAACATCATATACTTTTATGTAATTACAATGTTCCATGGACCGCCCGGGGGCCACTTACGATGGCTTCATGAACCACTAACGCTACTTGGATTATAGTTTGGGAATCAGTAGTCTATGTCATTGCATCTTCAATTACACCTGGCCCTAATTCAGCAAATATTTCAAAATAAGTTTAATTTGTTTATGGTTTGTTTGACTTCAGTGAGTTTTAAGATTGTTTTTAAGGTGGAGTGATCTGCTTAATAATGGTTCTGTTTTTGTGTTGTGTTTTGGTTTTTTTTTAAGATTTACTCTGTATTTTTCATTTCATTTAAATTGTGTTCTTGTTGAAAATAATTTCTTCCTGCTTTTGTAAGTAGAAAACATAAAGAATAAATTGATATGTAGAAAGTTAATAAAGACTTAATTCTGCAGTCCACAGGAGAAAAATTTTCAAACTTTTGATTCAAGTGATACAAGAACCTATATTTTATTAAAAGACATGAAGACCACAATTAAACATATGCAGACCTCTAAATATTCAGTGATTTTAAGGGACAAAGGATGTAGAAATCTTTTAAAATTCATTCTTGTCCACCAATTTCATGTTTAAAAATAGGATTCAGGATGTTTTATTACTTAGGTGTGTTTTGGAAATACACATTCATCTGTTTGTCAAAATAATATGATCTACAAACTCTATTCAGGAGACTTTTCTTCTCATCTACTCTATCTAGACAAAGAGTAGATTTCTATCCTTATATCTTGTTCAGCTGCTCTTTACTCAAACCTCCATTCTTCCCAGCTTTTTTTCATTTTTATTATTCTTTTCCTTCAAATCAGAAAAAAAAAGCCCACCCAGCAATACTTGGAGTTATAGCTGAATACTTCAACTCATGAAGCCAGATTTGTTCACTCTCAAGACAATCAAACCCACTCATCTCTAAAAATCATCAGTCTGAAGTAGCAACGGTGTTAATTATTTTCAGTGTTTGTTGGAGGCTATTAAGAAATTAATAAATTAAAGTTGATCACGTTTCCTGGAAATGCTACAGTGTTGATTAACTGCTTGTTAAAATAAGGAACATATATGAACCATTTCCACATAATTAATCTTTTCTATTCCTCATTTCTTCCCTATTTATTGACTATGATAAGCTTTTAGAAAACAGGACTTATGCCCAGGAACAGTAAAGGCACAATATTTAGAACTCTGCTAAGCACTTTGCTTATGGAAATGTTATATGTATATCTATTTAACACATTGTAGTGAAAGATTTGGGGAGCACAGGATTAATCATGTTTCATTCTCAAGAAGAGTTTGCAAATTGGTGTAAGATATTCAGCCCAAACAAACAGTTTTGGATAAAGTTAGATCTCCACCTACACACACACTCTTCACTGGAAATACACTGCATTTCAGCATCTAACTATATTTTGCCTGAAGTTCAGCCAAGCGAAAACCAGCACATTTATCTCAGCTATACTCCTAACTCAGACAGAAGACCCTGTTCCCAAAAAAACTTGATATTAACAATTAAAAATTCTAATTCCTCTTTGAAATAAACTAGAATTTTGGGACTTACCTAACTCTGACTTAGTCTTTGGGAAAGGTTTGCTTCCAGTGAGGAAGTCATGGCTTGGTTTCCAGTCTTGCCACGTTCTTATTGAACTTGTCAGAAAAAGCAGCATCAGAATACTTAGTGGAAAGCTTTGCTACCAGCTAATAGCAGCCTGGTTATGGCCTAGTGATTCACACTGATATATTGAGAGGTCTTAGATGCTCTGTCAAGCTTCATTTACAGTGAAAATGAGCCAATGACTCTTGTCTATTTTCTTTCCCAAGCTATCAGAGCAGCCATCTCTTGACCATGTTTCCTATCCCTAGGGAAGGGCACAATTATTCTGATAATCACTTTCTTGATTCAGTCTGACATGCAATTTCTCTTCTCCTCCAAATCCAACAAGTCCTTTTTTAAGCACAATTCTTCCAAAACATGCTTAAGTATTAGATCTCCTGCACAGAGACAGGCATTACTTAACTTATCCTGGAGTTCATGAATACTCCATTGAATCAATTAAAAACAAAAAAAAAGTGTTCTTCTGTAAGATAGTAGCATAACTTTATGATTTCATTGTGCTGTCCCCTCTTACTTCCATCTCCTTGCCTTTGTTTGGGAATTGCCTGTTTGAAATAGAAGCTCCTCATGGCAAGGGTGACTCGCTTCCCACAAGATTGTAAAGCACCTAGACAGCTGGAGTGATAAAAATAACAGCTAAGTAATAACAATGAATGAGCACTGCTGGTGTGGGAGTTTTATTATTGTACTAGCTTTAATAAATAGAAAGAGTTGAAAATTTTTCCACAGAAATTATTTTTGATAAAAATTTTTTCTTTGACGGAAGGGACTTTTTCATGGAATGGGACCACAAGCAGAACCTGTTTAGTTCCTGAAGAACTGAAGCCCAAAAAGCTCTCTCTGAAATCATTACATTTTCAATTGAAAGAAAATTGTACACACGGAGGGATACATATATACCTGCACATGCACACTTTATTTATTTATTTATTCAGTCATTCTCTCTGTCTGTCTTTTTTTGGGGGTGGAAGGAGTATGAATAAAGTTGGGGAGGCTAGGCCCTCTTTGATTCTAGGCCTTCTTTGATTTTTCACTAAACACTTTATTACAGAAATTTTTAATACTTTATTCAGCTGAGATGATAAATGCTGTTGCATTGCTTTGTCTACTCTAATCACTAATATAGGCATATATACATATATCTATGTATATATATTTTTTATATGCCTAAGATATAGTGGACCTAAATTTGGTTGTTTTGCCTCTAATACAGTTTTTAAAGTCATACATGCACAGATAAGATACCAACTCTTATGTCCCATATCCATTCTGCCATAACAATTTGAAATCTTATTTGTACTGGACTGGGGAAGAGAATTTTTGTACTTGTAACAGTTGGATATTGCCCCATGGCTTGTTCAAAAGTGATGATGCTAACCTACACAGGGAGTTCTGAGCTGCATAAACCTTCACCCTGCAAGCACAACTTAGGTAATTTTAAAGCCCAAAAGGAAGACTTGCCTTATACCACAGAGATTTCACTTAGCTTTTGAGCTGAAACCATGCAAAACCATCCATGAGTATGCATTCACCTTTGCATTCATTTAAAACTTGCACCATATTCCTTTATGATTCTGCAAAGATTAATTCATACCCAAGGTGAATCTGCTTTTAATTTTTTTTTTTTTTTTTTTTTTTTTTCAATCAGAATGGGAAACCTGGAAAAAATTTTGCCAGCAAATGGTTGGCTTAACTGTGAGAAGATGTACATAGTCACAAACCTATTCATTCTTCTTATTCCTTTTATTTGTTATTACTGGAGCACATACACACAAACAATGCACATTTCTATTCTTTCCTTTTCCTACCTTTCTGCACTGAACAAGCAGCTGTGTCAAGAGGGATTTCTGTCAAAGTTGTTTATGAAGCACATATCAAAACTTAACTTCTTAATTTCTGTATTTTGTAGAAAACTTATTTTATGGAGATGACAATTTATCTCAGGACTTAAAGGTTATATGGGGGATACACAGAGCTGTGAAGTCCAGTCCGTGAAGGTAAGACTTATAAATGGTTTTTAACCAACAGCTGAGCTCACAGTTCAGACCATTTAACAGCTTGGCATGAGAAGGGCCATGTAGTAAGGCCAGGGATAATTTGTTGTGGAGGTCCAAGATTAAAATTTTGATTTATGAAATATGTCTTTTCTTCAGTTGCTTCTACAGGACTTCTAGCTATTATAAATGTGCCTTTCTGGATTAGGCTGTAATGATTAAAATGATGTCTCCCACTGAAAGTAGGTGTTTAAAACTGAATATGAAATGATGTACTTAAAATTTTCAGTATGAAAATTCAATGATAATCACACTTTAACGCATAAAACTACAGGGCCCGATTAAGTTTGACATTAGCAAGAACTCTAACAAGAAATTACCAAGAAAAATAACACACTCAAATCAGATGATTCAGCTCTTACCATGTTAAGGAAGTAATAAGCTTCTAATATCTCTACTGCAAGACATAGCAAAAATAGAAAAGCATCTTTCCTGTCAGATGTTTTAACATAAAATCTAAACAGAGAAAAAAAGTGAGGAAATGTTACTTAAGCAGAAACAAAGCAAGAGTAGCCAGAGGCTGACCTATATTTGAAAAATAGAAGAACCCAACAGCAGTGTTCGCTGCAGCTCCAAGAGTGCAATTTCAAGTATTTTCCATGGCTTCATATGAAATGGTGATGAACTAGTCTGAACCAGTGCAGCAGCTGTTCCAATGATCTATAGGAATTATCAGCAATAAGTCTCAGAGGAGGTTAAAAATGTGCACTGTGAGCAGCTGAATCCTTCTCACTTCCTGCTGGACAGCAGTTCCTTCTTACTCTGATACACGTGTGAGGAGTACCAGAGGGCAATGGAGTTGCCTTGTTATTTTCCTACTCTGTGGGCAGCATTATTTTATAATGAACCTCAATCAGACTTCATGATTTTTGCAAGTCTATTAGTCAGAGAACTTGCTTCATCTTGCCCCCTTGTAATGGGATTTGCGAAGCAATTATACATCCCCGTCTCAGTTGATGTGCCTCGGACTAAAACCTTACACGACTGAATTAGTTTATCACAGTAACTCATACACTCTATAACACACATCTGCTACCTGTCACAACAGTCAAAGAAATTAAAGAAAAAAAGAAAACTGGGAAGTTTCTAACTGTTGTTGCTGTAGCTATTTTCCCAGTCAGTCTCAATTTCCTTTAAGGCTGACAATAGCCTCTGTTTTCATCCACAGATCTCCACGTGCATTTAAAAGGTGTGTAATGTTGATTTTTCTTCTTTATGGAATAACTGAGGAGAAATAAATGTTTTTTTACACATGCAAAGGAATTCTGTGTTCTTCTGGACAAGCATCTGGGACAACTCAGTGCACTGTAATGGACCACACTTGCAGTGCGGTGGAGATATGGGGCAAAGACAATCCTGTATGGTCAGGATTTCAGCCAGAGTATCTTTACACACTAAAAAAGTCAAGAAAGACAGCTTTGTTGAGCAGTTATTAAGTTGCATCTCTCAGCAGTTTAAAATGGAAGTGGAAGTTGTGTTGACTAAACTGATGATGGGTTGTATGAGTGTACATGAAAATAGACACATGGGATGAAAGAGTAGTTCAAAGATTTCTCACTAATCCATTTTCCTTTCAGTCAGAAAAAAAAAAAAAAAAAGGTAGTTTGTCAAAAAACAAAATTCATCTTACACTTTTATCAAGTTCATTGAAATGCCTACAGAACAGGTTGCTGGGGTCCAGAGTGATCAGAGGAGAACACAGAAAGAAATATATCTATGAAGGATCAACAGACCAGGGATGTTGAGTCCCAACTAATAGCCTCTGAAGTAGGGAAGAGCCAAGATAGCACCTTGATCCTGAGTTTGTTATACTCAGGGATTCTAAATATTTAACCTGGAGTATAATACTTTTTTAATTATGTTTCTTTCTTCTTCTTTATTTTTTTTTTAAGGAGGGTTTGGGGGATGGAAATAGTTGTGATTTTATAACATTTAAAGGTCCAGATGTGGCAAATTCCCAGCCAAAGTATTTTTCCCAGTATTTTTCCCTGCTCTCATTCTGTTGATCTCTTCTGTATGCTACAGTACATCTGTTCTCCTTGGTTATTTTCACTGCAAGCTGGCAGGATTTGTTTCTCTTCCAACATGCCAATTTAAAAAATAAATAATCCTGCACTGTGTATAAAATGCATTCCCATGAGAACAACCCTCTCCTAATGAAGTCAGTTGTTTTACTTTTTTCATACACCAGATCATTTACTCTGAGATGATATTAATTTACAACTGGAATCACAATTGACACCTGGCAGTGCACTAAACAATATGGAGCTTCCAGTCTACATCATTAGTTGCTCATGCTTTGCTGAATCGCTGCTCATTAAACTCCAAATCCTGTCTCCAGTGAAGTCTCAGCAGCTTGTTGGTCACTGGGGAGTTCCTCCTGAAATAAAGAGGTAGGGACACTCTACAAATGCCATGAAAATCGAGGGCTGGAGCAACTGTCCAGATGCCTCTGCCTATAGTTTTATCTATCCTGGCAGAAAAAGCTATATGATATGCATGATGGTGGATCCATCATTTATACTTTCCCCTTCCCTCATTTGCACCAAACCCCTGATGCATGCTGGCAGACTCAGGCTTTAAAGATGAGCTGGAGATACCCATTGCAAACATAGCTTCCTCCAATCAGCAGAGATATGTTAGCTATGGTGCAAGAATAGCTATCACTTCCCACAGAGATAATGACCAGAGGGAGATACTTCCAAACCTATAAAACCCAAGTAATTTGATGGCAAGCCATAGAAATATAGTTCTAGAGTCAAGCAGCTGCAGAAATCTGCTTTCCTGCCTTACTGCTTTACAAATTAGCTGTGGACATAATATATCTATGACTCAGATCTCAACCATGGGACAAATCTGGGGGACTTTCATAGAGGCTGGTATGGTTTCTTACATGTTTTGTGGCTGTGGAAAGTAACAGATGTTATTTAATTGGAAAGTGATGCCCCTGTTAGGCCTAGTTAGTTTTGTGGTCTAGTGGTTGTCACTGGTGATTGTTTCTAAGAGCAGACCTTGCGGGAACGTTGATTCATTTCTTCCAGCTGAGACAAGCTAATGGCTCAGTCAAGAGGTAACGTTCCCTTGACTCATCCAGCAGTTTTTGACTGTGCACACAGTGATGCTAGATTTGGTCTTACATGAGGCAATATAAAAGAACTACTTTTATCAGGATCAAGTATAGGCTAAGAAGCTCCTTTCCAGCTCAAGCTCTCTCTGTTGTTTTGTACCAGTGGGCAGGTACAATATAAGAGATAGCAGAAGTAAAATTGGATGTAATTAATTTAACGTACTGAAGTAATTTATGTTCACTGTAGAAAAGGTAGTTGTAAAAAAACATAGAAAAAACAAAATTTATTAAATATTGATTGCTAAAGTGAAGTGGGATTTGGAATGCAGGGAGAGGAAGTTTTGAAAATGCTTTCAGAAACAAAAGAGTTATTTGAGGACTAAAGAACAGCTGCAGATTTTACGCTGGTCACTTTCAGTCTTGTAAAACTGACCTTTGCAGCAGGGAAGAAACAGGTGATGTTAATCTGAGACAATTCTTGGAAGTAGAGAGAATCTTCAGCACTGTGACTGGATTTAGCAAAGGACCCATGAGGTGTAGGAAGTGAGTAATTTTATGTACGTTTGTGTGCTTCTGTATTTAAGAAATAGCTATTATGGTTTGTGAGGAGTTTGCTTACTCCTGTAACATTCAAAAATGACATTCAACATGAAAAAAAAATCAACATTGCCTGTACTTATATAAACTGGATGAACTCTCATCAGACTTGTTTTCATTACTTGAAGAGTAGTGAAAGTACTAAATTAGTTTGTAGTGAGGAAAAAAAAGCCACAAATAAGGACAGAAGAGTATCTGCAAAGCTAGTAATCCTTGAGATACCTGGTGGAACTGAGTGGTTTTCAATCAGTGCTCTGCAAGTTCCCAGAGGATATATGAGATGCTTTCAACAGACCCATGAATGGTAAGAAAATCAAGCCTATTGTTAACAGGGTGAAATGGAATACAGGGAGATCTGCACTTTTCATGGACATTTTTTAGGTATCTGTGCAATGATAAAATGTGGAAGAAATTGGTAGGTTAGCTTAGACATATTAATTGCAGAAAAAACTGGGGTTTTGTCACACTTTATGTCTAGTCTCTCTTTTAATTCACCAAAAATGTTAGAAAGAATAAGAAAGGAAGACTGTTCTTTGATTGTCACCTAAATAATACAAGTTCTGTTTTGTCTTATCTCAAGAATTACGGAAGTTCTTGCTTAAAATGAATTTCATTCTTTGTCTAGCTGAGATAACTGTATTATCACTCCTGACAGAAAAAGACTGTTTTTCATTACTATGTGAATGAAAATATGGCCTTGGACAGGTGATGTCAGAGGGGTGTCCATGGACATGTCCTAGCCTTATGTTTGTTTGCACATGCTCAAGCTCTTCTGTTTTATCTTTGCTATGAGAACAACTGAAAGGGTAAGAGCTTTGTTTAATGAACTTTATATATAATAAGCTGAATGGGACTGTTTTACTTTTGGAGAGAATGAGGATAGCATGGAGTAAGAACTGCCTGGGAAAATCTAACAGGCAAGTTTTTATTGGTAAAGAGCTGTGAGTTATTGATAACTGGACAATAAATAAGGCAGCTAATGTAAGTAATTGTACTGGTTTTGGCTGGCATAGTGTTAATTTTCTTCATAGTAGCTCGTATGGTGCTGTGTTTTTGATTTGTGGCCAAAACAGTGGGGCTGAGCTGCCTACTGGGGTTAAACCACAAAAATAATCAAGTGACATACTAAAGAAAACAGTGGAGTAGAACTGCTGCTAGGACTAAGCAGAGATTTTTATTTATATAGTTTCCCTTTGGTCATCTTTTGTTCCCATTGGTTTTCCATTCAGCATTTTCCATTCAACTTTCCGGAGTACTCAGAGGTATGGCTGGCAATTGGTTCCAGCTCAGCTCTTGATAAGTAGTACTGCCATTTGAAACACTTGTACACACAAACCGACAAGGATATAATTTTGAGAATCTGCAGTGGCAACTGATACATTCTCTCTCAGCCATTTATCTTGTTGATGTTGCTTCAATAGAACGGGCTCCTATTGTGACATTACTTTTCTTTTTCCATCAATCTTTGCCTTAAAAATGGAGATTAGAGCTGTTGCATATCACAGTCTCTACTGTGCAGTTAAAATAACCTCCTATGGGTGCTGAGATTTAGCTGCCTACTGGGATTATGTCAGGTTTTTCTAAGGCCTCTGAAAAGAACACAAGATAGCAACACAGGTTTCTGGAGAGAGGTTTTATTCAAACTCCAGTAATGCTATGCAAGACTTCTATTTTACACTTTGTATCTGATTTGAAAACAAATTCTAGCAAGGGAAATTGAAGATGGCTAGCTCTCATGAGGTCTTTCTAATCATAACCAAAGCAGTGCACAAGGGCTGAATTTAGCTGTTGCTTTCTGTAGAAAATGCCTTTTTGAAATCCATACCTTGAGAAAGACTTTTTCATAAAATTGAAGAGCTACTTCATAGTCATAGATTTGATGTAAATTTCCAATACACCTTACATTTGTTCTCCAGTGATATGCAAATACAAATAATCCAGTATGAATAGCAACCCCACACTCCCCAGACTAGCCATGTCTGAAATAACCGTGTAAATAAAAAGCCCAGTCAGAACTCTGTTTGCCGAGTTCTTCCTGGGTATCTTAGCCTGAAGGATGGTATCATGCTGATGCAATAGGAATTGCTATTTTGACTTTTTGTAAGCTTTCCAGGACATAGAATATCCCTTCGGTTCCATAAAGCACCATGTGTGGTGGGACCTTAACTTGTGAATAATAGAACTAGCTACCTTTTCAATATGAATAAAGCAAGCTAATCATGTTACAGTAAGAAATCTTAGCTTTTTAGTAGAGTCTTCCTCCATATGATTGATTTCTTTCCAGGTGTACTGGCATTTGATGTTTGATTTGTCCTTTTTTGATCATCCAGTCTTCTCGTTTTAGTGCTCTGGTCATGAGCTGTGCATGCCCATTTGCCATTGTAAGACTAGACTTGAATAGCACCCGCACACATAGTAAAGAACTATAACTGTACCCACCTGAGGTACCCAGACCTTGTATACAGGAACCACTACAAACAGATCCAGGAGATATAAATTAAGAAGAAATAACTTTCTCTTGAACAAAATGGAAATGGGGAAGGACTAATGCTTCAGAAGATGGTGTTTTGTTTTGTTTTGTTAATGCTGTCTCTAACCCTTTGATCTCTTCCAACTTCTAGAGAAGTCAATGGATTTTTGATTTTGCTTACCTTTTAGTTTTTCCTTTTCTGTGTTACTAAGTGGTAACTTTAGGACCTATTTTTGAGCTTCATATTCCTGTCCATGGCAATAGCTTCTGAGTGTAACCATTTAAAATTGATATCAACAACAAAGTCTCTCGTGACTCTAGGGTATGATCAGTATGAATTGCCTTTAGTAAAGGGAGTTTCACTGTGTGTTCTCATCTCCTAAAAGATAATGTTTTTTTGCAGAAGAACTTTCTGCACATAAATTGTGTGTCAGAAATATATAGAAACAGTCAGCCCAAGTCAGTTAATGCAGATTATATTCCAGTGGAACTAGGCTCAGAGATATGATTATCTGATTGAGAATGTCAGGACATAATGACAGTTTTTGGGTGAAGGCTGAATAAAGGTCACAACATACAGCTTATTAACAGCAGCACTATGGATAAAATATCTAGACTATAGAACCCAGAAGCAGGATGGTCCTGACATAATCAAAGCCACAAACCAAGCCTTCAGATTGTATTAATTAGCATTTCTGTTGACATAATCATACAGGACAGGCAGTAGTATGCTCTAGTCAGATTCCAGGGTGCATGTGTGTCACGCCATTTTATTCCTGTGTGACTTTTTTTTCTGTAAGAAGAATTTTTTCTGCTATGTCTGAGAAAGACCCTTCCTTTCTAATAACTTATTTGAATCATAGAAAGGAAAAAAAATCACACCAGGTATGTGAAGATCATTAAAGAAAACATTCATGAGGAATGTTTTCTAAAGCACTTGGCTATTTCCTTTCTTTATCCAACTTTGAAAACTGTTACAGACAACGATTTTGCATTTGAAAAAGAGTGGCTTGTAAGGAAGATGTTTTAGTTGAGGGGAAAAAAAAACATCAGCCTTCTTCACTTAGGAATGTATTCAATCCAATATGTAGTCACTCTTTGTTGTCATGCTATAGAAAAATTCCTCTGCTATTCAAACTCCAGAAAATGTTTTTAAATATTTAACAACAGAAATGAAAACAATATGAAATTGAAAATAATTTTTTGTTAAACTTACTTTAATTGCCTGACTATAATTCTGCCACTGATCCTGATGGCTTAGGCTCTACAGCCTGCTCAGTGCTAAAAGTATTTCTTGTGATCTTGTTATCTCTGCCTTGCCCTGTGTGCAGTTACAAAAAAGTCCTTTTGAAGCTCTGCCATGGAGCTCGGGCTCAATAACAAATAAGTAAGGTTTTGTCATTCATGTGCCAGTATGACAGATACAATAACATGCCTGCTTCCGTAACCATTAGATCCGAATTCCTCAGCCTGTGAGTTGCTATTTTCCCTCAGCACATATTCTTTATTCTTACACCTCTTACTGTACCCCCTATCTAGTTCTTCAGGAACCCTCTCAGCAATAAGCTCGGTCTTATCCCATACCTCTTCTTTGTCTGCACTAATACCCCTCAGTATGCATTCTTGTTCATCTTATCTTACCTTCAAATGCAGTTTTAATGTAGCTTTCATATTTTATTGCTTCTTTATAGTGGCAACTTAGCTAGTATAAGCTGGGGTGAAGTACACCTGGCAATATTAACAGGGTTTTTGAGTCAGGTGACTCTCTAGGACCATTTCCTTTTTTATACCTGTTTCATCTGTTGACATCATAACATCTCATCATTGGGACAAAAGAACCTCCAGTGATGATAGCAAAAAGAAAGGAGAAATAGAAGTGTTTGTTCTGTCCAGTTAGCTTTCTGATCTTCTTGTTCCTTTCATTAAAAGTACCTGATGTCCCAAAATGTGGGCAAAGGCTCTGTGTGCTTTTCCCTTGTACAACTGCACAGATCCTAAACTGTTTTTCTGTTGGTATATGGTTGGTTGGTTGTGGTGTCGGCAGGGGGGTTGTTTGTTTTGGGTTTATTTTGGGTTGGGTTTTTTGGGGGGTTGGGGGCATTGAAACAGCTGAAGTAAGGAAAGGGGAGTAAGTGATATAGAAAGCCTCGCATTTCAAGACAAATTTGGTCCTAAGGTTGATAAAGCCCAAAGACCTCTTTTATCTCTTTTGCATAGGTCTAAGGGAGAGATGAATTTGTGGACCCTGGAAATACAACAGCAGCTTTCTCCTTACTGTTTCCTTACATACTTTCTATCCATTGTGCAGTCAGAATAGCTTCTTGCCTGCCACAAGTCTTAAAATCTTTTACCACTGTTTGCCTAAGGGTATGCATCTGGAAGAAATCCTTGTCTATCTGGAAAAATGTGTCCCCTTCTTTAAAACTTTACTTAATTAGCTCACTCTAACCCTTGTATCAGAGCATTGTTATAGGTCAGGAATCAACAAATTGCCTCAATCATAGAATTAAAGTATCAGCATTTGACTTAGTCCCTACAGAGTTAATGGGACATAAGTACACCCTTAAAGTTAAGGACATACTCAAAAGATTTGCTAAATCAGGGACATGGTTAATAATGTTATTTTACTCTTACTGTTTAAAAAAAAACCCTTTTCATAAATCATGTGATTAGACTGTACTGGTATTCCTTTTTTAATAACTGGAAAACCAAGGGGAATTTAATTTTTTTTTTCCCCTGTACAATTTTTCTACATGTAGAACACTCTCTTTGTAACTGAAGAGATGCATTACTATAGAGACATTGATCCTACTTAATTTCCCTTCAGGTTCAACACAACATTTTGTTCTTTAAACAAATATCTCCTTTGAGCCAAGAAATGGCACGTTCTTTGATATTATACTACCATTGCTTTTGCAGTCACTGCTGCATTTTTCAGGTCCTTGGCCTTGAGACTTCTCTATGGATAACAGAGATAAGGTTATCATTTTAACATTTGAGCTACTTACCCCACAAGTGGCTATCTGCTGCAGCATCATGGTCTAGGAACAGGGAATATTCTCACTGTTCATAAACAATTATATGTCTCATGCTAAACATCTGCCCAAGCATTATCACCTTACGGTATTTAGTTATCTTTTTTTTTTTTTTTTTGTTATAGTTTTCTTTTCAGAAAAACAATCACCATACTTAAAATGCATAATTAAAAATAATAATAATGCAACTTTTCTGCCAAAACTTGACTGACAACAGGAACTGTGTTCTAATGTGAAGAAATCATTATTAACACACTCATTAGAGCCTCCACACAGAAACATGAGAAAACTAAAATCAGATTTCTGTTGCTCAGTGACCTAGTTTTCCACAGTCTCAAAGATTAATTAGTTTAAGAAACAATATTTGTATTAAATGGAGAAAACAAACGACCAACAAGACAGATAAGCAAGGCAACATGCAATACCTAATTCATAAAATCTAAATGCAATATTTTTCAGTCTTTCTCTCTGGGGAAGCAACTACTAGGAAATTCTGTAGCTTTCTATTTTTCCACTATGCAGGAGGTCTATAGGGATCTTCTTGTAAGAATCCTGTGGGAGACAGTCATGGATGAAAGAAGGATCCAGGAGAGTTGATTGATTTTTAAGGATCACTCCCTCCAAGCTCAAGATTAATACATCGTGATTTACAGGAAGGCAAGCAAAGGCAGCAGGAGTCCTGTGTGGATGAAGAAGGAAGACCTGACAAATGTCTAACACAAAAAGGAACCATAGAAGAGGTGGAAGTAGAGACAGGTCATCCAGGAGGAATATAAGAAGCATTACTGATCATGCAGGGATGGGGTTAGTAAAGCCAAAGCGCAGGTGGAGTTGAATCTGGTTAGAGATGTGGAGAGTGAGAAGAAAGATTTCTCCAGGTATACCAGCAACAAAAAGATGACTAGGAAAATGTGGACATGATGCTGATGGGGCAGGATACCTGATGACAAAAAAGAAAGCCAAGGAATTCAGTGACTTCTCTGCCCCATCCTGTACCGGTAAAAACAGATGTTCAAGAATCCCAGGCCACTGAGAGCAAAAGGAAAGTCTGGACTAAGGAAAACCTGTTCTTGGTAGAGGAGGATCAGGTCAGGGAACATTTAAATAAACTAGACATACAGTAGTTCATGGTATGCAACAGGACACACCCATAGATGCTGAGGATCCAAGTAATTGGAAGCTGGTCAGCCTCACTTCGGTACCTGGGAAGACAATGGAATGACTAATTCTGGAAACCATTTCCAAACACATGGAGGACAAGAAGGTGATTGGGAGTAGTCAGCAAGGACCTATGGTAGGGAAATCATGGCAATACTGGGGACAATACCATTTAACCTTTTCATTAATTACTTAGATGATGGTGTAGGTTGCACCTGTTGTGGATTTGCAGACAATACAAAGCTGGCAGGAGTAGACAATGCACTAGGCAGATGTGCTGACATTGAGAGGGACCTTGAGAGAGAGAAATGGGCTGATGTGTGCCTTATGAATTTCAATGACAGGAAATGCAGGGTCCTGCACCTGGGAATACCTACACAGATTTCTTCATGCTACTAACAGAACTGTGTTATAGGGAGTTTTCGGGGGGGGGGAGGGGGAGGGGGCAGGACTGTAGTTTTATAAGGGACTTGAACGTCTTTGGCATTAAGAAGGGAAACTGAGACTTCAGTTGCCAGAGTTGGTTTCCCCAAACACCTGTGTCCCATTTGTGAAACTAGCAGTTTTTTGATAGGATTACAAATGAAGTAAAGAGAGAAGGATTTGCTGCTTCAAGAAAGTTTATGTAACAGAATTCTCCATATTGGTTGATTTGTACTAAATCTTGTAGCTTTATCATTGACTTTAAATTAGCCAGCTGTTGTTTCCTGTTGAACACTACCAGAAAGTGGTTGATTGCTTAGTAAATCCAGATTTTCTCTGAATAGGTTTAAAGAGATGGAGACATTCACTTGCAAAGTTGGCTGTATATCTGACAAGTAATTGGTAGAACTTATTAATTGAGCAATGTTATCTTTCCTGTCACAGAAAGAAACAATTTTCTCCTTTACGTCTGGTTGTGCTGCAACTTTCTTGCACCATTTCTTTGTTAGCCTAAACAGGGAATGAATAAAAGAGGCACAGACAAAACCAGAAAGACAATACACTGAGGCACTTCATAGAAAGAGGGAGACACTGTTTCAAGGGCTAACCTTCTGATATATATATATGTGTGTGTGTATCTACAAATTATATAGCAGAAATCTTGGTAAGAGAGTCTAGAAATGTTATAGCTTTCAGTGAGCATTTAACACCATTGAAACTGGTGGCAGAATTTCTATTGGTTTCTGTGTTGCCATAATGTCATTCATAGACAGGAAAAAGAAAAAGTACAAATTTCCTACTCGTTTGCTCATAAGGTTCAATATGCAAACAGACATGTAAAGACATGAAAGATTAATTAGCATTTTCTTTCACCTTGGCATTTCACAAACCAAGATGGATCCCTTCCCTCTCCAAACATATTGTATTAATTTGTCCTAGTCTTAATAAACCTTAAACTAGTACAGATTAGTGTATGAGAGTGTAATAAGCCTTGGGCTACATCCAGTAAAAGATGTCGGTATGGTATAAAGGGCTTAGTTAGAATCTAGGCACCTACTTCCAAAGCTGCGAACTAAAGATCCGTATGAACAGCTGGTCTTTTCTCCTCATCATCCACACTTCTCTTGTTCAGATTTTATTTTGGTTTTTACTATTTTAAACTATAAATTCCCAAACTGGTTTTCTCATCTACAGCCTGGAGGTGACATGTGAATTTAGTTGTTCAGCTAGCTGTCTGAGCTTCCTCCTGAAGGCACTTTGCTCCAAATTAAGACAGTTATCATAGAATTGTTTTCTGGATTGTTTTTGGTGGTGTTGTTGCTGTTGGTTTGTCTTTTATTGGCTTTTGAGACAGCTGAGTAGCTCAGACTTAAAAGTAGAAGTGATGAAAGGCAATCTGGATGCCCAAGTCCATTTCTATATCTAGTCCCTGACAACAGTTCTCAGAGTGAATTTTTAATTATGTTCTGAAAATTTAAAAAAAAGATTTAAAAAATCGTCAAGAATGCAAATGATAATTCCTGTTTAAAAGTGTTTTTCTGTCTTGTCCATAGGGAAGCTTTATTAATGCAAGTCATGGTTTCCTTGTTCTAAACTGAAATTTGCTTTGTCTGGCTACAACATGGTTATCTCTAGAGTCTCTGCCCACCATTACTTAACAGTGAGTTCATTGGAAGATATTCCTAATCCTCCTTTCTGATTCTTATTCAGCATCCATAATTCTGTTCTCTTCTTTTCTTCCCCTATAATTTTTTCTACATCTAACCACATCACAAACAATAGGATGCTTATATTAGTGATTTACAGATTAACTTCTTTACCAAAAAATTTCTTTGTTTCTGAAGTTTTATGGAAGTAGATTTCTGATGCCTGCTGTCCTTTGGCTCTTTGTTTCATGGCTGTGTTGTCTTGTGTCTAATAAAGTGTCCATTCTAGCTGATGCTTTTCCTGTACCTGGTATGGATTGTCTGATGTGTTTTAATTTTATTTTTGACCAAAAACTCTGGACACTTCCCCAGTGGGATCACTATTTTACATCACTCTCCTTTATTCATCTGCTGTTTTAATGAAACTTCTTTGTCCTTAATAGCTTTGAGACCTTTTCCCTCTCTCACAGATGGTTGAAATTAAAAATTAAGTTTTAAAGATATTTGGAGGGAGGTCAAGGGAATGACAGATAGATAACACACAGGCTGATCATATAGGTTTCATTTTTCTAGGAAACAGGTTTAAAAATATGACTGTTTTGAAAATGGAAAAAAACCAAACTTCACAACATCACAATATTTTCAATAAACCTGAATTAATATTTTCAATATAGATTAAAACGTGAATAGAACAGCTGAGATTTCACTGGGAAACTCAAGAAACTTCTAGAGTATAATATGAATATGATAATGTTTTATGTTATCTTTTATATATATTTCATTTTGAATTTCCTGTTTATTCCTCATTTAGCTCATCTTAAGGTAGACATCTAAAATGAGTTGGATATATTGCATTCTACAAGTGGGCATTTAACATCAGACATAAGTGACTGGATTTGGTTGCTGAAACATAGACGTCTTGTGTCATTTGGTACTCTCATGGCTATCAAAAAAATTTGTGTGGGGATGACATATATGCACAGAAGTCATGACAGTCACTTGTGTCTTTTGGATGCTTCAGATGCTTCGGATGCTGCTAGAAGTCAGGAGTATCTAAAAGAACACTGGATGCCTACATTCAGTCATTGAAATCCTACTGCAGGGGTGGAATTCTACTTGAGACTCAGATACCTAAATGTAAGTGTCTTCAATTCAGGTGTCTACATGTGAGCCAAGTGCCTAAACTCCTGTTATGCTCAACAGAAATTTAGCTGGTACAGTCAATGAAGCCTTAGAGGTATATTTAGCTATACTTGAGATATAACATCTCAACTTATACATCTTAATTTTCATGTCTGAATTCTGTCCCAAATGCCATTGTTTGCATCGTAGATGTCTAAAGTTTGATTGGATGAATTTTCATTCATGTGTCACCACAACCACTGCATACTTTCCATGATGTAGGTGGGTCAGTCTTCCTCTGCATCTGTGCAAAGGAAGCCACTACAAAGGCTGTTTATTGCTCAGTACAGCCAGCCAGGACTCCTAACCTCCAAGAAGCCTTCCTGTCTTCAGACAGTACCCAATAGACCTTCCTAGTTTCCCCAGTATGCTCTGGCATGAAGATCCCGTACTATTTTTCTGCTGTCCTTCTCCAAAATCAGGTGTCCTAACCAGAGATCTTCTCTGAAGAATGTATTCCTTAGGAAGCAGCTCTCTTTGTACCTCTTTCCCAGCTTGTACTTGTTACAATGAACCTGATATAACTGACTTCACTTTCAAACTCGGGGGATTCCTTGTAAACGCTTCCTAAATCAATGTATTTTGATTATTAAAATGTCTTTTGTTATGATGCCTACAACATAACTAAGGTCTACAACTCTGTTATGTACAGACTAGGTAATGAGCCAATGAACGCTCTTGCACTATTTTCTTTTATTCTTCTCTCACTTGGAAACTCTTTCTTACCTTGTATCTTACATATCAAACTTTTCAGGGCAGGGCTGCCTTCTTGTCCAGCATTGGTAGGACACAGAATGCCATCACAGCTTAGCAGGGGAGGGTTATACAAATAGCACTGAATAAACTTGTTAAAAATGTGGTTTAAATAGAACATGTTTTTGTTATCAGCAAAGTTCTTTAGAAAATATAGGAATAAAGTTGCTTAGCTGTGCGGTAGTGAATTACCACACCTTACAGATACAGAAGAGAAAGAAGAGTATAGGAAAGGCAGCAGCACTGGCAAATCCGCTCATGAAATTATATGTAATGAGAATTATTGCATACTGCAAATTGTGTTTTCCCAGGAGAGACTACAGAGATCTCATGGTACCTATAATTATAATCCATTATCTGTGGATCCTTCTATTTTTGACACTCTATAGTACCACCATTCCTTCTAAGGATGCCTAATGATACCTCTTGCTGGCTTCTGGCTTTGATGTGTAATACATTTCTTAAGCAGCTTTGATATTTACCTTCTCTGTAATGCAGTGGGTTACTTTGGTGTGGGATGTTTTTAGCTTTCCACCTTTATGAGATCTGTGGCTTGGCCAACAAACTGCAGTCAATGACTTCATTATGTACCTTTTCTTTTGGTATGTGCCTTTTCATCTGGGTACCCTGACATTCAGCTGGGCTGGATCTTATTTAGCCTTATTGCTCTACTTGGGATTCACTCATCCCTCTTTCCCCCTTCTCCCTTTAATTTAATAGTCACATTTTTTATTATATTTATGTCTCATGGAAGCTTTTGATGCACTTCAGGAGGAGGTGATGCTACTTTTAGCACAGAATTTATCTGGTAGCTTGTCTAGACTCTGATGTTAGGTGAAGATTTTCCCTTGACTGAGGGCTGTTCTACATTTGCAAAAGCAAAGGCTGGCTTAGGTGGTGAGAGGCCTTCTTTGTCACATTACTTTTCCCTGATCTGGATTTCTGGTTTTTTGTGCTGACTGGTTTTTCTGCAGTACATTTGTTTTTCCTGTGGCTTATAAATAAGTCATATTTTCTTAAGTACGGATGACAAGCTTTTGCCAAGGCCTGATTTTGCTCTTAAGAGAATCAAAGCACTCTGTATAAAAGTTTCTTTGCAAGTGATAATGCTGCTTGAAAAATGAGCAAAGCAGACCTAAAAAACATCTTCCACATTAATGTCCATGTAGAACAGATACTCAAAGGTGCAACTCCATGTATTTGGGATTGTATGAGATCAGCTGTAATGCACAAACCTGCCACTTGGGGACTGTGAGAAATGATGCGCTAAATGGCTTATTGCCAGGAGCTGTGCATAAAGATTGGATTCACATCAATAGTATCTGCAGCTGTTATTTTAGAGGGCATGGAAAATCTATGAGAATAGAGGATAAGAGGAAATTTAGAGCTGGTTAAAGGAAATGTCTGACTAGCCTACCAAATCCATTGTCACAAGAGACCAAAGAAAGAGTTTGAAATTAAAATTGAGACTAATTTTCAGTCAGAAAAGAGACTGACCCAAAAGTTGGGTTGTGTGTTCATCTCCATAACATAGATAGAAAAGAACGGTTACCTATTTAGTCTCCTTCTTTTCCCAGCTTTCCAAGAGTAGAACACATTCCTGTCTACTTTCCAAAATCCTTTTTGCACATCTTCTAAGAATTTTTTCTAGGTTTGCATTTAAATTCAGGTTTCCAACCAATAGATCTTTCTCTCTCTTTCTTGTATCCCCACCCTATGAACACCAAATCTTCCACAACCCTCAGATTCAGTAAAGGTATATTATTATACATAAAGATGCAGTTAAATTAATGTTCTCAGAATATCTGTGCTAAACAAAACCTAGTAACAAGCACCTGAAGAATGGTATTACACCTTATAATATGATGGTGTGTAAGATTGGTGGATTGCAGCAGTCCTCCAGGTGAGAACTCATTTAGAGGGCCATAAATGTCCCTCTGCTCTTTGTTTTGACAAGCATTTTCCTTGGGCTGAAAGGAGATCGGGGATGGTATTTCCATAAGATGCAGAGATATAGCAGGACCTACAGGCAGCCCTTCAAAGGACTGTAGCATGGATGGCAACTGCTCCTGGTGTCATGTATTCTCACAAATGGCTGTCTAGCTGAGGTTGCCAGGCAGACAAGGCTTCAACAAAAGACATGGTCAAACCTCTAATTCCTCAATGATATATTTTGATATTTTTGTGTGTTTGAGTCAACACAACCAAGATTACATATTTTTTCACTAATAAAATAGAGAGGTATATACACACATAATTTCCACTAGTGAAAAATACGTACAATACAATGGGCTTTTATTGATTAGTCTGACATGTCAGTCCCAAAGGGAGAAAAAAAGTTATCTTTTGTCTTCTACTTGTCATGTTTTTGTTGATGTGGGTTGAAATATTTATTATTTCTGACTTATGCAGTAAATAATTGATATCATTACACCATAAGCTTTAAATTTCTGTTATTCTATTGAAAATCACATTTTTTAGCCCAAAGTTTGATAGTTTATTTTTCTCTATTTTTTTAATTAAAAAAATCTCTGTATGTGTTTTCATTTCAGACTATAAAGAACTGTAAAAGAATGTGACTTTTTAAGATAGTTGAGGATATTTGGAAGGAAAAATCAGTAGCTGATTTACTTTAAATGAGAGTTATTTTTTTTGTTCTATTTATTGTGCCTGTATCTCTAAGGTAGGTCTTATAACATCTGGAGGAGAACTTGATCTAACAGATTAATTTTCTTCCAGAAGGAGTTTTCACCTTTCTTTTCCCTTTACCTTTCCCTTTCCCTTAATGGCAAAGAAGGGGGAAGATGATACATACACTGTGTCATATACTGCTTTTTATTCTATTTGATACAGAGAGTAAATATCCACTGCATAAACCCCATAGTTGTGTTAAGGCAAATTAGACTGAGAGGAAAAAACCATTGCTCAGTGACTTCTATGATAATGGAAAACATATGTTTGGGTCACAGTCCATATACTACTCTAGCATACAGTGAATGTCAGTTCAATAGGCAACCAAACACATCGTGTCTCTATAGACAGCCAATAAGCAGACGGGAAAGCACTTGTTTAGGGAAAAGGTTCAGATGCTGGCACTTCAGGAGAGGTGGATCAGATAGTTTAAAATGTTGCAATCACTCTTTGGCTGGTTGCTAGTTCCTAGAGGGAGTCTGTGTGTCCGTGAAAAGATGGCAGCTGTACTGCAAGCTCTGGAAAGGGAAACAGATTTAAAAACTGCCAAGGAAAATAGAAAAAGTAAGAGAAGGATTTTGCAGCACAGAAATAATAAAAAAAAAAATCATATAAAGAAAGACAACATCCCATACGCTCATGCCATTCCTGATCCATTTTTATCCAGCTTACTGTTAAAACTCTACTGATGATTACAGAAGAGTATTCCAGTGTTTCACTATCTCCACCCTTCACCAGTTTTCTAATGTCCAATGTTTGTCCTCCTAACCAGAGCAGACATGGCAGAGAGTTATGTCCTTTATATTACCTCTTATATTCCAGGTGTTTATGTCTACTGTCAGTTTGCATTCTTCTAAACTAAGCAGTCAGGTTTTCTTCAAACTTTTCTTACAGTTCATATTCTCAAGGCCTCTGATTATTCTTGTTGCTCACCTCAGACCATTGTCCAACAGTCCCACAACCTTCCTGAATTGTTTTGAGCAAAGTAGGACACATAAATGAAGACCCATCATGTGAATTTTATTTTACAGATAGATAAGGGATTATCAAGGCTCCATACAAACCAGCAGTGCTATGTTCAGTTACTCACACAGAGGTGTCTAGAACCAGATTGACCAATCTAACTTAGTCATGAAGAGATCAGATCATGTCAAATAGAAACTCCCAGTGCTACCCTGAGAACAAATCTTTGCCTAATGTAAATTAGCATAGTGCCATTAAAACAATTTATTGGGTGAAGGAGTTTTGATTTATAGCGGTTGAAGAGCTTGCTTACAAATTTTCTGGCATCATTAATCCTTACAATGGTTTAAGAAGTGTAGCTAGGCCACCTGAACTAAATTCCAGATGAAAGAAATTTGGAAGGAATGTTCCAAACGACAGTGATCCTACCTTTGTTACGGCAGTGTCCCACAAACCATTCGTAGAAATGCTGCATGTCAGAAATTCTGTTATGAACTCCAAATTCAGGGTTTAATACCATGGTTGTTTCAAATTGCCTGGGTTTGAAACCTGAAATATATGTGTCAGTCCATATGAAACTTTCTTTAATTTAAAAAAAAAAAAATATTTAAATCAGTCTTTGAAGAGTGCAGGCACACTTTTTGTTTGCTTAAAGTGGGTTTAAGACTTTCTTCTTGTCATATCCTAGATCAATAATAGTCTTCCACTGTTAGGTAAACTATAGAGGAAGTGAGTCCTTAATCCCTTTCAAGTCTTTGCATTCTCTTCCACTTAGTGATACTGCAAAAAAGACAAAGGGCAATAATAACATGTTTGGCAATGTTTTGAGGGTTAATAATTGCTGCACTTTTGTGCATCATTACTGCAACTTCTGAGCCGCAGAGACTTTAATATCTGCAGATGCAGAAACCTTGTTACTTGGAGATCTTCAAGAATGTAGAGAGAGATGTCCAGTGAGTTCCTCATCATGTAGCAGCAATTTGGAGATTTTTTGATACATGGGTACATTCAACCTAAAATATCCAAGGCTATATTTCTATAATATTGAAATCAGGGAGTAAATCATGGTTGTTTGGCCAAACAATGTAGACTGACATATGTCTATACATGTCTTGAATATCCCTGCCAAGAAAACTAATTAGGTCACTCTACTTGAACTATTGTATACACAGTGTAGTTGATAAGTAGAGCAGGTTCACTGAGTGAAACGGCTTGCTTTTGGGATAAAGTTCTTGCTTTCTATTGTGCAAACTTATGTCACCCTACTATAGACGGCAGAAACTATGCAGTTTTACACAAGATAAATAGCTGCCCCCAAACATTGGCATTTACTAGTATTTATTATTTATGACTATTTGTATTTATTATTTATCTCCGTAGCCGAGTGTTTCCTGTGCATTTTCCCAGAGAAGGCCACAGTGCTTGATCTCTGTCTCAAGGAACTTACAAACTGATCTGTAAATACTAAGAATGGCTAAGTCTGTCAATTACAAATTTTGTGCAAGAGGTACAGTATAGTCCCCAAAGAGCTTCACGGAGGGAGGCAACAGAGTCTGGAAAATGACTAATCATGAACGATCAAGTATTTAATTCCTTAAGTGAAGTTGTGTGTGCGTTTGTGTGTTCTAAAAAGATAAATGATTTCTCTATACATTTGGCAATTAACTCTTTTATAGATCTTTTTTTCCAGCTAGGGCATATCTTACCCATCATTTGGAAAAGCTAAGCACACTGTGATTGACCCATAAGCAATACACAGTCTCTAGTATTTTAAGCTTCTGAAAACAAAGTGAGAGAAGCAGAGAAATGCTTGGCCCAAGACACCTCACTGTGATCCCTTAACTAAAGAATAATGCTCTTAACCCACTGGCACGGGAGTAAAGTCCATGACACAGTTAGGTTTGCAAAGATCACTTGAGATACCCATGACATTTTCCAAACTATATTACAGGGGGAAAAAAAGCAGGATTCAGCTTTTTGAAATCAGCCTCACCCTTTTGAGGAGGTTCTGGCTAAAGGGATACAGTAATCTGTGGTCACATCTCAATCTACATTAAGTCACCTTCTTGTGATAGAAATAAACATATACGTGGTTAAAACCATTTATTTTTGCAACACATTCCCCATCTATGGGTTAACTCAAACAAATACAGTAATATGCCAAAATATGAGAAAAAACTATAGCAATATAACCAAACATGGGTGGTCTGAAATTACTAAATCATATTTTATGACAATTGAATTTTTTAGAATTTGTAGAAGTTAGGACTGATTGTATTTCCACTGTTCAAATATGTAAATATAAAAGACTACTCATTGACACATATAATGTCATAGAATCATAGAATCATAGAACGGTTTAGCTTGGAAAGGACCTTTAGAGGTCATCTAGTCCAAGCTCCCTGCAGTGAGAAGGGACATCCCCAACTAGACCACAGAATCATAGAGTCATAGAATCGTTTAGGTTGGAAAAGACCTCTAGGATCACCAAATCCAACCATCAGCACAACAGTACCATGTCTCCTAAACCATGTCCCAAAGTGCCACATCTATGCATGTTTTGAACTCCTCCAGGGATGGTGACTCCACCACCTCTCTGGGAAGCCTGTTCCAGTGCCTGACCACTCTTTCAGTCAAGAAATTTTTCCTAATATCCAATCTAAACCTCCCGTGGTGCAGCTTTAAGCCATTTCCTCGCGTTCTATCACTTCTCACTTGGGAGAAGAGACCAACACCCACCTCCTTTCAGGTAGTTGTAGAGAGCAATAAGGTCTCCCCTCAGCCTCCTCTTCTCCAGACTAAATAATCCCAATTCGCTCAACCTCTCCTCATAAGACCTGATCTCCAGACCCTTCACCACCTTTGTTGCCCTTCTCTGGACACCTGCCAGCACCTCAGTGTCCGTCTTGTGGTGAGGGGCCCAAAACTGAACACAGTATTTGAGGTGTGGCCTCACCAGTGCCGAGTACAGGGGCACGATCACTTCCCTACTCCTGCTGGCCACACTATTCCTCCTGATACAAGCCAGGATGCTGTTGGCCTTCTTGCCCACCTGGGCACACTGATGGCTCATGTTCAGCTGGCTGTCAACCAGCACCTCCAGGTCCTTTTCCACTGGCCAGATTTCCAGCCACTCTTCCCCAAGCCTGTAGCATTGCATGGGGTTGTTGTGACCCAAGTGCAGGACCCGGTACTTGGCCTTGTTAAACGTCATACAATTAACCTTTGCCCATCGATCCAGCCTGCCCAGATCCCTTCCTACCCTCGAGCTAATCAACATTTCCACCCCGTCTGGTGCCGTCTGCAAACTTATTGAGGGTGCACTCGATCCCCTCATCCAGATCATTGATAAAGATATTAAACAGAACTGGCCCCAAAACTGAGCCCTGGGGAACACCTTTTGTGACTGGCCACCACAACTCTCTGGGCTTGGCCATTCAGACAGTTTTTTACCCAGCCAAGAGTACACCTGTCTAAGCCACGAGCCATCTTCTCTAGGAGGATGCTGTGGGAGACTGTGTCAAAGGCTTTGCTAAAATCCAGGTAGATAACATCCACAGCCTTTCCCTCATCCACTAGGCAGGTCACCTGGTCATAGAAGGAGATCAGGTTGGTCAGGCAGGACCTGCCTTTCATGAACCCATGCTGGCTGGGCCTGATCCCCTGGGTGTCCTGCACTTGCCCGTTGAGATTACTCAAGATGTATCGCTCCATGATCTTCTCCGGTACCGAAGTCAGGCTGACAGGCCTGTAGTTCGCCAAATCCTCCTTCCAGACCTTCTCATACATGGGCGTCACATTGGCAAGCCTCCATTCATCTGGGACCTCCCCTGTTAACTATGACTGCTGATAAATGACAGAGAGTGGCTTGGCAAGCTCCTCCACCATCTCCCTCAGTATCCTTGGGTGGATCCCATCTGGCCCCATAGACTTGTGAGTGTCCAGGTGGCTCAGCAGGTTGTAAACTGCTTCCTCCTGGATTACGGTGGGTTTATTCTGCTCCCCATCCCTGCCTTCCAGCTCAGGAGGCTGAATACACTGTGGATAACCAGTCCGACAGTTAAAGACTGAGGCAAAGAAGGCATTAAGTATCTCAGCTTTCTTCTCATCCTCGGTGGCAATATTCCCTTCCATGTCCAGTAAAGGATGGAGATTCTCTTTGGCTCTCTTTTTATTGTTAATGTATTTGTAAAAGCATTTTTTGTTATCCCTTACAATAGTTGCCAGGTTGAGTTCTAGTTGATCTTTTGCTTGTCTGGTTTTCTTTCTGCAAGACCTAACGAGGTCTCTGTACTTTTCTTGAGATGCTGCCCCTTCCTCCAAAAGTGATAAACTCTCCTTTTTTTTCTGAGTCCCAGCAAAAGCTCCCTGTTCAGCCAGGACGGTCATCTTCCCCACCAGTTTGTCTTGTGGCACATGGGGACAGCCTGCTCCTGCACCTTTAAGACTTCCCTCTTGAAGAAAGCCCAGCCTTCCTGGACTCCTTTGCCCTTCAGGACTTCCTCCCAAAGGACTCTCTCAACCAGTGCCCTGAACAGGTCAAAGTCTGCCTTCCAGAAGTCCATGGTAGTGGTTCTGCTGACCCCCTTTCTTACTTCACCATGAATTGAGAACTCAATCATACTGTGGTGGCTAAGCCCAAGACAGCCTCCGACCACCATGTCTCCCACCAGACCTTGTCTGTTTGTGAACAGCAGGTCAAGCAAGGCACCTCCCCTGGTAGGCTCACTTACCAGCTGCGTCAGGAAGTTATCTTCCACACACTCCAGGAACCTCCTAGACTGTTTCTTCTCTGCTGTGTTGTATTTCCAGGAGATATTTGGTAGATTGAAGTCCCCCACCAGAACAAGGGCAACCAATTGTGATACTTCCAGCAGCTGCTTGTAAAACACTTTTTTGACCTCTTCATCCTGGTTGGGTGGTCTATAACAGACCCCCAGCAGGATATCTGCCTTGTTGGCCTTCCCCTCATCCTTACCCATAAGCACTCGACCTTATCATCACAATCGCTAAGCTCTATACAATCAAAACGCTCCCTAACATACAGAGCCACCCCACTGCCTCTCCTTCATTGCCTTTCCCTTCTGAAGAGCTTATAGCCATCCATTGCAGCACTTCAGTTCTAAGAGTCATTCCACCATGTCTCTGTGATAGCCACTAAGTTGTAGCTATCCTGCTGCACAATGGCTTCCAGCTCCTCCTGTTTGTTGCCCATGCTGCATGCATTAGTGTAGATGCACTTGAGCTGGGCTATCTATTTCACCCCCAACCTCGGCAAGCTACCCCTAGGCTCCTCTCCAGTGGACCTGGCTGTATCCCCTTCCCCCTTCGAACCTAGTTTAAAGCCCTCTCGAGTTGCTCAGAGCCCCATCCAACCTGACCTTGAAGGTTTCCAGGCATGGGGCATCTACCACCTCTCTGGGCAACCTGTGCCAGTGTTTCATCACCCTCATTGCAAAGAATTTTTTCCTTGCATCCAGTCCAAATCTACCCTCCTTTAGTTTAAAACCATTACCCCTTGTCCTGCCACAATAGGCCTTCCTAAAGAGACTGCCCCATCCTTCCTATAGTCCCCTGTTAAGTACTGGAAGGCCGCAATAAGGTCTCCCCACAGTCTTCTCTTCTCCAGGCTGAACAACCCCAACTCTCTCAGCCTGTCCTCGTAGAAGAGGTGCTTCAGCCCTCGGATCATTTTTGTGGCCCTCCTGTGGACCCGCTCCAACAGTTCCATGTCCTTCTTGTGCTGAGGGCTCCAGAGCTGGATGCAGTACTCCAGGTGGAGTCTCACCAGAGCAGAGTAGAGGGGCAGAATCACCTCCTTTGACCTGCTGGCCACGCTTCTGTTGAGGCAGCCCAGGATATGGTTGGACTTCTGGGCTGTGAGCGCACCTTGTTGGCTCATGTCCAGCTTTTCTTCCATCAGTACCCCCAAGTCCTTCTCTGCAGGGCTGCTCTCAATCCCTTCATCCCCCAGCCTGTATTGATATCAGGGGTTGCCCCGACCCAAGTGCAGGACCTTGCACTTGGCCTTGTTGAACCTCATGAGGTTCTCACAGGCCCACCTCTACAGCTTGTCTAGGTCTCTTTGGATGACATCCCATCCTTCTGGCGTGTCGTCTGCACTGCTCAGCTTGGTGTCATCTGCAAACTTGCTGTGGGTGCACTTGATCCCACTGTCTATGTCACTGATGAAGCTGTTAAACAGTGCTGGTCCCAGTACAGACCCTTGAGGGATGCCACTCGTCACTGGTCTCCATCTGGACATCGAGCCATTGACCACTCTCCTCTGGATACGACCATCCAACCAATTCCTTATCCACCGAACAGTCCACCCATCAAACCTGTATCTCCCCAATATAGAGAGAAGGATGCTGTGGGGGACCATGTCAAAGGCCTGACAGAAGTCCAGATAGATGACATCCATGGCTCTTCCCTTGTCTGCTGATGTAGTCGCTCCATCATAGAAGGCCACTAGGTCATTAGAGAAGATTAAGAAAACAGTAATTTGGACCTGAATGAGAACAAAGGAACATTATTCTTTCTAAATAAACTCTTGTTTTATTTAAATAATGAGGTGACACACTGCATTGTCTCTCTTTTTCTCTTCTTTCTTACTGTTTTTGTTTCTTTCTCACTCCTCACATATAAATACAGAGACATGTAAATTGAGCCAAACTCTTGATTACTATGGGTGGAATATTGTAAACAAAGATGTGGGACTGTGTGAAACAAAGGCATGAATGATACTGTGACACAGAAAACCGACATCACAGATGGAAAATTTTTCAAGGAATAAGTTAAAAGCTGACAGAAATCAATTTCACTGGGTTTCCTCCATGACAAGGACTTTTAAATATAGTCAAGTAGGTGTGAGTATTATTGCAATTTGGGAAGTGAAAACATGGTATGAAGCTGAACAGAAGCAAGGTGGGAACTGATGACTAGAGAAACATCAGGCAAATTACAGGAATCTCCTTTTGTTTATAACAGGAAGCTTGGCAAGAAAAAGTCATGAGAAATTTACTCATCCCCTATGCAATGTATGTCGATTTCTTACTTTGTTTTATTTAACCTGACAATAAATTAATGTATCTCAAATAACTGGAACAGTCTTGGATCTCACTATTACTACTGCTTGTCCATATAAAATTGCTAGCTTAACAAATGGATGAAGTTTTATCTCCATTCTATAAATAAGGAACCTGGGCACAGAAAGCTGAAATATGAGCTCATACTGCTGCCAAAGGCCCAACAGAACCTTAAGTAGTTAAATTTAAGCTAATTTTGGTTAGCAGAATACAAACTACTTTTGTTACATTTACATAGCCTTTGACTGCTGCGTAAAACAATCTTTTGCGATTTATGGCAGAAGATGCCCATAAAACTTCAATCATCTAAAAATCAGACATTTATTGTAAGCTTATTATCAATGAAGAGGGAGATTAGTATATCCCAAGTGCTAGTTAGTTCTGTCTAAATCATGAAAAGATTGTACTTCAGCAATAGCCACCTAGCATTTGCATGTCTTAAATTAGTTGTCTCCCCTCCCCTAGGAATTTAAATTATTGTGCTTTTCTAAGTACATTCCTGAGTAAACTGTCTTTGTTTCTGGTGGCAAGTTTTCCACACTGTCATTCTCCATATTAGTTATGTATGCTTCAGGGCTGAATGAAATTTGGGAGAGGAAAGTTTTTCTACAGTGCTGCTGTGACTTCCTTGTTGCATTCACACAGCATGCATCAGGTAACCCTGGCAAAGGGCCTTTTATGGCTTTGGTTCCTGTCTTTTCCCCATTAAAATGACCTCTGCAGCTTCCAGCAAGGTGAAAGGAAAATTGTTTTGCATGGTGTAAAATGTGAGTTAAATAGTGCAATACGCAAAAACACCTACCCTTTGACCTTTCTGTCTTCAGTGCCTTGATGACATTACATGAATTTTAACTGTACACAGTTTCATGCTCAGTTCTATCACAGTCTTCTCAGATGCTAAGTATAAGCAAATATTCTAATAATTTATTTTGATTTGATACTACATTTGCAAAATATCATGAACTATATAATTGTTTTCTTCTGCAGTTCAGTTCCTGTTGCTTATTTACATGAGAATTCCTTCCTGGCCACTATCAAAGTGTGTTAGGTAAAGTCAGGCTCTCTGTTGACTGTTAAGGGAGTCTAGATGACCAGCTAGGATTTGGACACCTGCTTGTACACGCTTAAAGTCAGGTGAAATATACTGCTTTTTAGGGCTTGATTCAGTTGCCAAAAGGCACATGTCTAGTACCCTGGAGTACTTGGAATACCAGTGATAGGACTGGTAAATGTCACACCTGGTGTCACCTGGGGGTTCCCTAGGGTGCCTGAAATGTTTGTGAGAGCACATATGATACAGGACCTTCTGAAGTGGCAGCTGCAGACAAGGAGGGACATTGTGAACATCTATGTCTCTGTCTGGGCAATCCTAATCCTTGTACTCAGTGAGTAAGGGGTGTGATTCCTCTGGCCAAATATTAGTATTTACTTTAAGATAGGATGACTTACACCACAAACAGCATTGTCTTTATTGACCAGCTCTCCTCTGAGTACAAAGGAAGTCAAGAAGGACTTGCAGACAACTACACTGTAGATGCCCACATTTAGTCACTCGAATCCCATCTTAGCAATTTATGCATCATACTTCCAGATATGAGAAAGAATACTCTTTGGTCAAAAGGCAGGAGCCCAAAACACAAACCCTGTGGTCAAAAAAAAGGAGGAATAAGTCTGTGAGTGTGGTGTTCTGAGGACACAGCTTGTTATTTTTTTTTTAATTCTCAGTCCCATTTCCTTCAAATGCCAGTTGTATTTCACTGACTCTCGTACGTGTCTAGGCATCTACTTTCCTATACAGTCATTAATATATGTATGTAAATTATATTATACATAATTCCTTGTTAATGTTGTGAGTAAAGAAAACTGACTGCAGTACAAGGTTTGGTGCCTAAATGCTGTTCAATTTAACAGCCTGTGATAACCTTTACAGAGGCCATCCCTTTCCTTGAAAGTATTAATTCCCCTTTTTCTTTGCAGCTTCCTAGTGAAAGACAAAACACATGGATCAAACACAAGATTAATGGAATCCTTTCAGTGGACTTCAACTGTAACTTGATAAGGTATAGGTAAAGGATAGATACAGGACACTTCCTGAACAGAGTTTAAGTGGAAGCTTTGGCATGAATCTCTGTGAATTATTGCTTGATTAAAGATTGATCTCTTTCAGAAGATAAAAAAAAAAGCACTTATAGCACAGTGGACTTGTAGGTACAGCACCCTAAAGAACGCAGAGAAGTGTCATATGTTTATGCCCTGTTTCTGCAGGAATTCACATACAGGTGGACAGGAGTCTTATTGCGCATGAATAGCAAACATCCAGCTTGCAATCAGAGCAGTCAGGCAGATGTTAACACAGGGTAACCAGAGTCTCTGACATGTGAGGATAAGAGTGGAGTGCTGCAGCGATAAAAGACCAAAAGCAGGGGGTCACTGAATGTGGAAACCAGAGACATCTTCTATATTTAAAAGTCAGAGTATTTATACTATAACAAAGAAATTTAGTGTATTCATTAGTAAGTTTGTGATGTAGTTACCAGAGGGAGGCAGAGAGGCACTATATGAACATGAGTTATGTGCATGCATATATACACATATATAAAATGTGTCCACATATATATAGCTACACTGTGCTCATTTTCTCAAAGATCTGTTTTTCAGACGACACAATTACGTTCCTGATTAGCAAACCTGACAGCAGTTCCTCTTCCATATACTTTCTACAGGCTGTCTCTAACCAGGATTGCATTTTAAATAATAAACAGTAACTTTCCACTCCACTAGCTAAAGCACATTAATTTTTACACGATCTATTTTAAGCAAGCGAGCATATGTAATTTACACTTTTTTTAATAGCTGAGGATTTTCTCTAAGAAGTGTTATGTAAAGATTGCTGTGTGACAGAATCATCTGTATTTATGGTATAAATTAGTGTGAGTGTTATGTTAGCCATTGTAATTATATATCTTTGAAAGAGAACATTGTGAAAGATAAAATTGGACACATTGTAAGAAATGGATTTTAATGCCTGATCCAGTTGCATATTACTAGAAATCCAAATTTTTACACTTTCTTTTTAACAAAGAACTTTTTGGAATAGAGAGCAGGGATTTGGGGTGTTGGTAAAAGCTATATCTGCTGTTAAAAATAGTTTAAGGTACTTAACTGTAATTGCATAGACCTCATAAATTTTCTATCATGTGACAAATGATACTGCTGCTGAGAGAGGAATTTTGATTATGTTGATTAACTTTTCCAAGACACTATAGGCCATACGTCATTACACTGAATTGTAATTTATTTTGAGAGTAAGTTCGTTGATTTTATTGTGACTGCTCAAAAACTAAAGTAATATGCTGTGTGAGTTGCACTCCACTGTTACTTGATTATTTAGCTGTTACTATAACCTAGGAGTATGACTTTTGCTCCAGGCTGGCTATATAGCAGCTTAAATCATAAATAGCTATTGAACATTTGAAGGAGTTTCTTGTACTTCCAGGTTATGATCCAAAAGAGAAAGAAAAAGAAAAGAAAAGAAAAGAAAAGAAAAGAAAAGAAAAGAAAAGAAAAGAAAAGAAAAGAAAAGAAAAGAAAAGAAAAGAAAAGAAAAGAAAAGAAAAGAAAAGGAGGCTGACTAACACAGCAGTGATATCAATTTTCATCATGGGAATTTTTGCATTCCATATCTTAAGGAAAGTTCAAAACTTCTTTCTGCTCTATTTTTTTAGCAAGAATAATCAGACAATAAATTATGCTTTGGGTTTCATCATGCTTTTTTTCTCACTGCTGACCAGGTCTGCAGCAGAAGCAACTTTAAGGCCACAATCAATTCTGGAAACTCATGAGGGAAGCTGTCATTTTACTAATAGCTACGTGTTTGGCTTAGGTCCAGCAGCACTTACAAGCTGATGCAAATATAAGTGAGACAGGTTTTGCACCAGATATCTGTTGACTGGCTGCCTCAGGTTCATTAAAATCTTCAAGAGAAAAATATGCAGTTGAAACTCAGATTCTCCAAGTATTTTTGCTCTTTTTACACACTAAAAACTGTCTTCTTTTCACTCTTCCACCCTCACATCTGAAATTATAATGATTATTTATTCTATGGTATTTTCTGTTAGAAAAAATAACTATCCATTGTTAGTCATATATATTATTTTCTTTGTTTTTACCAAAATCTTTAACAATCAGATTTCTTGGAGTTTAAAAGATTTGCATTATCCTCTGCAAACATCTTCTTTACATCTATCAGACTGTACCTGCACCATCTTTAAAGTGCCTGTTGGCAGAAAGGTGTAGACATCTTGCTAAGATACTATTTTGTAAGAAAAGCAGTGAAGGTGTTAAATGCTGTACTGTACAAACAAGTAAAAGGAACATATCAAAGTGCCAATGTGATTAACCAGCATAGCACATTTTAATGATTTTGTGAGAAAATGCTAGTAAACTATTTCCATTCTATATCAAAAACTAACGATAGCTATATTGCATATTAACATGAGTTACTGTGGCTGGAATTAGTATACAACATATTCCATTAAATGTATATACATGCATTTCAAATCATTGCAAGATCTTCTAAAAATCTGAATAAGATTAGGTCACCTCCACAAAATGAGTATACATCACAAAGCTGTAAATCTTAGCTAGAAACTGTCCTGATTCCAAAAACTTCAATCATTGTAAATGATCAGTTCAACAATATGCTTTTCTTTAAACACATTTTATTGAGGACTCAGCACATTTGTCACAAATGGTCCTAATGGACCAGAAGAAAAGAAAATGCAGATCACAGCATTTTAGAACTACTAACAGGTGAGGGAAACTCTAACTGAAAGTCCAAGCTTTAAATCAGTGATTCCACTGAAGCTAATGACAAAATTCCTATTGTCATTAGGAAAGCTGGAATTTTGACCTTAGTGTGAGTTCTCCCTGGAATAAAAGGGCATTTTGATACCTATTTCTTAGACTTCCATATATTTGCGGTATAATCATTCAGAGGTCTGGAAGATTTGGTTTGACTATTTGTTCTTTGTTTGCAGTAATGACTCTTCAAAACACAGGTTATGTTGAAGACGTATTTTGAGAAATTTTGATGGGTTTGGGGGTATATTCTCTGGACACACACACACACTGGCTTCCTGCAGGAGTTCATTTTAGACTAATTTTAGAGGGAACCAGTTGTGTTGAGGGAGAGGGGAATCTCAAGGATACCCTAAAATTCAAAACATGCTTAAGTACATATTCCCTTAAGTAGGCCTGATATTACTGTGGCTGACTAGTCTTATATGTCCCATTTGCTGTTGCACTGATACTACAGAGAAAAAAAGAAAAGGGGGCAACTAATCAAAATTAAACACCATCCTGTGAATCTATTCCATGATACCAAGCAAGCACTGAAGAATAGTGGCTTAATGTAAGCCAGAAAATCATATATACCTTCATGTTATGATAAGACTAAAAGATTTTACCATCTCATATGGAAAATTCCACCTCCTAACACAATTTAATAATGTTACCTTAAATATCAGATTTCATTAAAAAAAAAAATTGTGTTCCTACTGTTGTGCTGAATATAACCTATGCAACAACATCTGCTGAAGATTTGACAAACAAGAATTGTAGCTCAGAGAGATGTGAAGTACTTTAATTACTCTTCATAAGTTAATATCAACAAAAAGAGGACTAAGGAGAATCTCCATCTCCATTGGGTGTGTGGGGAAATATAGTGACAAAGGCTGAGGTACTTGATGCCGTCTTTGCCTCAGTCTTTAATAGTAAGACCAGTTGTTCTCAGGGTACACAGCCCCCTGAGCTGGAAAACAGGGATGGGGAGCAGAATAAACCCCCCATAATCCAAGGGGAAATGGTTAGCAACTTGCTAACGCCCTAGACACACACAGCTCTATGGAGACAGGTGAGATCCACCCAAGGGTACTGAGGGAGTAGTGGAAGTGCTCACCAAGCCACTTTCAATCCTTTATCAGCAGTCCTGGCTCTCTGAGGAGGTCCTAGTTGACTGGAGGTTAGCAAATGTGATGCCCATCTACAACAAGGGTCAGGAGGATCCAAGGAACTACAGGCCTTTCAGCCTGACCTTGGTGCCAGGGAAGGTTATGGAGCAGATCATCTTGAGTGCCATCACGCGGCACATACAGGACAACCAGGTGATCAGGCCCAGCCAGCATGGCTTCATGAAAGGCAGGTCCTGCTTGACTCACCTGATCTCCTTCTATGACCAGGTGACCCCCTTAGTGGATGAGGGAAAGGCTGTGGATGTTATTTACCTGGACTTCAGTAAAAACTTTGACACCATTTCTCACAACATTGTCCTGGAAAAATTGGTGGCTTATGGCTTGGATGGGCATACTCTTGGCTAGGTAAAAAACTGGCTGAATGGCCAAGCCCAGAGAGTTGTGGTGAATGGAGCTAAATCCAGTTGGTGGCCAGTCACGAAAGGTGTTCCCCAGGGCTCAGTTTTGGGGCCAGTTCTGTTTAATATCTTTATCAATGATCTGGATGAGGGGATCGAGTGCACCCTCAGTAAGTTTGCAGACGGCACCAGACGGGGTGGAAATGTCGATCAGCTCGAGGATAGGAAGGGATCTGGGCAGGCTGGATCGATGGGCAAAGGTTAATTGTATGACGTTTAACAAGGCCAAGTACCGGGTCCTGCACTTGGGTCACAACAACCCCATGCAATGCTACAGGCTTGGGGAAGAGTGGCTGGAAATCTGGCCAGTGGAAAAGGACCTGGAGGTGCTGGTTGACAGCCAGCTGAACATGAGCCATCAGTGTGCCCAGGTGGGCAAGAAGGCCAACAGCATCCTGGCTTGTATCAGGAGGAATAGTGTGGCCAGCAGGAGTAGGGAAGTGATCGTGCCCCTGTACTCGGCACTGGTGAGGCCACACCTCAAATACTGTGTTCAGTTTTGGGCCCCTCACCACAAGACGGACACTGAGGTGCTGGCAGGTGTCCAGAGAAGGGCAACAAAGGTGGTGAAGGGTCTGGAGATCAGGTCTTATGAGGAGAGGTTGAGCGAATTGGGATTATTTAGTCTGGAGAAGAGGAGGCTGAGGGGAGACCTTATCGCTCTCTACAACTACCTGAAAGGAGGTGGGTGTTGGTCTCTTCTCCCAAGTGAGAAGTGATAGAACGCGAGGAAATGGCTTAAAGCTGCACCACGGGAGGTTTAGATTGGATATTAGGAAAAATTTCTTTACTGAAAGAGTGGTCAGGCACTGGAACAGGCTTCCCAGAGAGGTGGTGGAGTCACCATCCCTGGAGGTATTTAAAGCACGTGTACATGTGGTGCTTAGGGACATGGTTTAGTGGTGGACTTGGCAGTGCTCCATTTACGGTTGGACTCGATGATCTTAAAGGTCTTTTACAACCTAAACTATTATATGATTCTGTGATTTTATGATCTCTAATATATGCTGCCCAAGAATTCCCACAGTATTTTCTCTGGGGATTAGGAAAATTGGGCTGCCATTGCTGAAGAAACATGACTTTTCTGAGATTGTCCTGAGGTAAGGGTCAAAAGATCAAGGGTAAATTTTCTTTTCTCTCAGATATTTCCCAGCTGACTTAGAGATGGCACAGAAAAATTTGCAGGGAAGGAAGTCATAGAGATACATTGCATAGTCATGGATGTTGTCATGGAAAAAGCCCTTGGCTGAAACTGGTACACATCCTGATTTGTGCCTTTACTTAAAGTACTTAATCTTGTATCAATGAACTGCTAATGTTAATATTCCTTTGAGATTATTTTGCAAAGTAACATTAGAAATCCCTAATCCAAGGACACTAGATATTTTCACTGAAGAAAAAAGTGACCCTTTTGCAAAACAGCTTAAAATTTTTATACCTGTTTTGTGCAATATCAGGTAAAAAATGCAGATTTACAAAAGGCCTATAATACTCCCAATAAAGTAATTTTTAGTAATCATAGAGTTCATTATTAATCTTTGCCATAAATCAGCATATACCTTTTTGTAACACAGATGGTCAATAGCCTATGTTCAAAATGCATATTAACAGAGGTCAATAGCTATCACTTTTAATTAGGTGTTGCTCATTAATTCACAGTCATGAACTGAAATATTTAAACTACGTGTTTTCCCTGTTCTTGAATAATCAGTGCTTCTAGTAAGTGACTGTGATGAACTGTGCTGCTACTGAATACAACTTTATCTATCTGTGTTTTGATAGCTGCAGCAAGGAATGATGTTGGAAAGTGAGGGTAACAGATACAAACAGCGTAATACAGTGATGCAGACTGGAGAAAACGGAGATGAGCAAGCTGGCAAGTAAGGTCAGATTTGAGGATGAGGTGAAAAGGCTGGGTTCTGTACAGCTTGTGCCTGAGACTATCCAGTTTTTTCTATTCTCTACTGATAAAAATTAAGCTGAGAAAAGCTGGTTTGTATTGCAGAGCTGGCATTACTTAAAGCAAACAGTGTGCTGCTGGGAGGATCTACTTGACTTTTTTTTTTCCCCTGAAGCTTTTTAAGATGCCAGAAAAGTTACTGAACACCACCAAATAGGCTTTTCTTGCAAGTCACCGGATATCTTGCACTCCCTGTATAAAATAGCACATAAACAGGGATACTAAGATGTCTGAGGCGCTTTTAAAATTGGCAATTGTCCCACTCTTTCATTATGTCACTATAAGAAAAGCTATTTTCAAGTCATTTTCTGTCCCCTGCACTGTATCATGATATTTTCCTAAAAAAAACCCCAAACTAAAACAAGAAAACAACCAACCAACCAATGAAACATGAAAATTAAAATTAGAAATTAAATATGACAGATTATACTGTTACCTGGTAGTCTCAGGAAAGAGAGAAGAAGAAAGAAAAATGTCCCCTGTCTTGAGAAACCAGTTCACTCCAGGAACTCCCTGACTCACCTTGAATTAAAATGCAGCTTCTGCCCATAACTGACTGTTGCAAAAACATCTGAGTTCAGACAACAATCTCCAAAGTGTTGGTGTGTTTCTGGTAGACATCTAAATAAGTACATGAGATAAAACTGTCCTCAGCTAGTCTGACTTCATGTCATCCAGTATGTTTTCAATAGTAATTGAAATCTTTTCTGGTATAGGTACTTTAGTGACCAGTCATCTTGAGACTGTAAGTGGGACCGGCCTTCACATGGTTGGCCAAAGCTCTAGTGCCATGAACTGCAGACAAGTTCAGTTTATACTCTCTGTTTTTCTTACCTTAAATCCTGAGTAAAATTCTTATAAATGTCTTCAAAGAGAGGGTGTCAGTTGCCTTGCTTTTTTCTTTAATGTTATGAATAAATGAGCTTTTATTTCCCCCTTCATCTCCTAGTTTTATTTCGGGATGTTTTATAACTTACAAGGAAATAATCATTAATGGAATAGAAAGTCATACAAAAAGATTATAAAAATCAGACACCTTGGTCTGAGAATAAGAAAGATAAAACACTTGATGGTTACCAGTCAAAAGTTATTTAGGACATTATGACAAATATATATATTTAAAAAAAAAATTAAATATGTCAGAAACAGCTTACAAAGACAAAAATACAGACATTTGAATAAAAACAATAGGTTTCATTTGAATTTGGCTAAAGATTTTTGAAGACTGAGATTTCAATAAAAATAATTTGAAAATAAAAGAGCCAATGTATTTATAAAAGCATTATTATGAAAAAAAAATTATAATTTTTGTTTAGGAGATAGGTTATGCACAGAGGTTCATTTACAAAGCCAACACATCAAACTCCATGACATCCGGGCTGTGATTCATGTGAAAATGAAAGAAAAGGAGGAAAGGAGAAGTTCAGGAAGAAAGACGCAGAGTAGTAGTTGAGCTGCAATATTAGTATGTTTGGTAGCTATATGCCACACCTCCAGGACAGTTATTCTCTGAAAAGCAGTAATTAAAATAAATCCCCTTGAGAATTCAAGAGTATGGAAATTTTGTTCTAAGCATAGGAGACAGGAGGGGTGATAGCACAAAAATCCAATCTGGCAAAATATCTTGCCTCTCAATGAGACACTGTATTACTGAGGACAAGAGTAGTCTTGTGGTTACAGCCCAGGTCTAGGCAGCAGAAGATATGAGTATGGTGTTTAGGTCTACAAAACATCAGCAGTATTTTGTGTTGCTTTCCGTTGTGCTTCTAAGGCACGTGTTGCTCTGGTGCACCAGCTGTCACTTGCTGATAGTCTGATGCTTTTTTGCATTATTAGGAGCTAAATGCTAAATGCCATGATTCCAGATTTGCTATTGTATCTGCCTCACATACCTAAACCCCACGAATAATGCAGTCCTCAAATGTGAGCTTTAGAAACCAAGGTCATTTAAGAAAGCTACATTTTAAGGGGAATTTTTGTTGTTTTATTCCCAGTGAGAGCATATTTGCTTCCAGAGAAATCCTACCAAAGCAAAATTACAGTACTGCTCACTTTTAAATTTCACAGCAAAGTAGCACTTAAGGTTTATTGCAGTGCATTAGATTTAAAACCAATTAAGTACAATGCTAAATCAGTGTAAACCACATTTCTGAATTTATCTACAACATAATGAATAACATCTTCATCTGCAAAGAAAAGATTTATACTGAGCAGCAAAACAAAATGTGTTGACAATTTGAGCAGTTTTCATTCCCTTATGTCATATGTCTTCATTATTTGATAAAGCTTTACTATAATCCTTCATTGTTAGAGCAGTAAAAGGGGAAAAACACCCAAATTGCAACATATTTAGGTAGATTCTTCCTCAGTTCATTTCCTCTTCTCAGCAAAGGTACATCTTAGTTACCTCAGGAGCTTTTCCAATTTGAAATCTATTCAGGGTTTGACAAGGATCACCTTTCTTCAGGCGTGCTGGAGGATCAAGGATTATCTTCTGACCTCTGATGGACATTTCTAGTACTGCCCTCTCAGAAAACTGCTTTTCGGTAAAGCAAACCTGCTCCATTATTCTTCCTAGGTGACAAAAGGCAGAAAGTATGACAAAGGGAACCAAAATGCTCCAATGCTTTTTAAGGGACCAAATACCACCTTCAACAGAGCCGAGCTTCCTTACTAAGTGGACCTGAAGTTTCATATGTGACCTTTAACAAATAACTTATACACTGATCCAGACACGGTTTGCACAAATCTGTTTTGCAGGGTTGACTCTTAAAATTTGCCTTCTTATAATTCCCTACTCTTAAAAGAAAGTAGGAATAAGATTCTATTTTACTTAGAATCATAGATTCATAGAATGGTTTAGGTTGGAAGAGACATTTAGAGGTCATCTAATCCAATCCCCCTGCAATAAGCAGGGACATCCCCAACTAGATCAGGTTGCTCAGAGCCCCGTCCAACCTGACCTTGAAGGTTTCCAGGCATGGGGCATCTACCACCTCTCTGGGCAACCTGTGCCAGTGTTTCATCACCCTCATTGCAAAGAATTTTTTCCTTGTATCCAGTCTAAATCTACCCTCCTTTAGTTTAAAACCATTACCCCTTGTCCTGCCACAATAGGCCTTCCTAAAGAGACTGCCCCATCCTTCCTATAGTCCCCTGTTAAGTACTGGAAGGCCGCAATAAGGTCTCCCCACAGTCTTCTCTTCTCCAGGCTGAACAACCCCAACTCTCTCAGCCTGTCCTCGTAGAAGAGGTGCTTCAGCCCTCGGATCATTTTTGTGGCCCTCCTGTGGACCCGCTCCAACAGTTCCATGTCCTTCTTGTGCTGAGGGCTCCAGAGCTGGATGCAGTACTCCAGGTGGAGTCTCACCAGAGCAGAGTAGAGGGGCAGAATCACCTCCTTTGACCTGCTGGCCACGCTTCTTTTGAGGCAGCCCAGGATATGGTTGGACTTCTGGGCTGTGAGCGCACCTTGTTGGCTCATGTCCAGCTTTTCTTCCATCAGTACCCCCAAGTCCTTCTCTGCAGGGCTGCTCTCAATCCCTTCATCCCCCAGCCTGTATTGATATCAGGGGTTGCCCCGACCCAAGTGCAGGACCTTGCACTTGGCCTTGTTGAACCTCATGAGGTTCTCACAGGCCCACCTCTACAGCTTGTCTAGGTCTCTTTGGATGACATCCCATCCTTCTGGCGTGTCGTCTGCACTGCTCAGCTTGGTGTCATCTGCAAACCTGCTGTGGGTGCACTTGATCCCACTGTCTATGTCACTGATGAAGCTGTTAAACAGTGCTGGTCCCAGTACAGACCCTTGAGGGATGCCACTCGTCACTGGTCTCCATCTGGACATCGAGCCATTGACCACTCTCCTCTGGATACGACCATCCAACCAATTCCTTATCCACTGAACAGTCCACCCATCAAACCTGTATCTCCCCAATATAGAGAGAAGGATGCTGTGGGGGACCATGTCAAAGGCCTGACAGAAGTCCAGATAGATGACATCCATGGCTCTTCCCTTGTCTGCTGATGTAGTCGCTCTATCATAGGAGACCACTACATTGGTCAGGCAGGACTTGCCCTTGGTGAAGCCATGCTGGCTGCCTCGAATCTCCTCCCTGTCCTCCATGTGCCTTTGCATAGCTTCTAGGAGGATCTGTTCCATGATCTTCCCAGGCACAGAGGGGAGGCTGACAGGGCGGTAGTTCCCCAGTCCTCCTTTCTATTCTTTTTGAAGACGGGCACAATGTTTCCCTTCTTCAGGTCAGTGGGGACTTCACCTGACTGCCATGACTTTTCAAATATCATGGAGAGTGGCTCGGCAACTACATCAGCCAATTCCTTCAGGATTCTGGGATGCATCTCATCAGGTCCCATAGACTTGTATATATCCAGGTTCCTCAGGTGGTCACAAACCTGATCTTCCCTTACAGTGGGAGGGGCTTTATTCCCCTGGTCTCCATCCTGTGTTCCATCGACTCGAGAGGGGTGAGGAGAGAGGTTACCAGTGAAGACTGAGGCAAAAAAGTTGTTGAGTACCTCAGCCTTCTCCTCGTCTGTTGATACTAGGCCACCGTTCTTGTTCATCAGTGGGGGTATGCTTTCTTTGACTTTCCTTTTCTGGTTGACATACCTGTAGAAGCCTTTCTTGCTCTTTACATCCCTTGCCAAGTTCAGCTCCAGCCATGCCTTGGCCCTCCTGACCCCATCCCTACAAAACTGGGCAGCATCCCTATACTATTCCCAGGATACCTGTCCCTGCTTCCACTGCCTGTGCAGTTCCCTCTTGCTCTTCAGTTTGACTAGCATGTCTCAGTTCAGCCATGCTGGTCTCTTCCCTTCCTTGTCTGATTTCTTACACCTGGGAACTGAGAGCTCTTGAGCTGTATGGAAAGCATCCTTAAAGATCTGCCAGGTCTCTTCAGTTCCTTTGTCCCTGAGGACCGTTCCCAGGGGGCCTGGCTGATTAACTCCCTGAGGAGCTGGAAGTCTGCTTTCCTAAAATTTAGGGTCCTGACTATACTCCTCACTTTTTCCGTATCCCTCAGGAGTGTGAACTCCACCAATGCATGATTGCTGCAGCCCAGGCTGCCTCCAATCTTAACGTCACCTATGAGCTCACTTGCAGGTCTAGTATTGCATCCCCTCAGGAAGGGCTGTCTATTACCTGGCTCAATAAGTTATCCTCAATGCATTCTAGGAATATCCTGGATTGCCTACAGCTCACCATATTACTTTTCCAGCGGATGTCGGGGTGGTTGAAGTCCCCCAGTAAGACGAGAGCCTGTGAGCATGAAGCCTCCTGGAGTTGGAGGAAGAAGGCTTCGTCAGTATGCTCCCCTTGATCAGGTGGCCTGTAGTAGACACCAACCACAAGGTTCCTTTTGTTGCCTCTGTCTCTGGTTCTTACCCATAAGCTTTCAAGCTGCTCATGGTTATTCTTCAGGGACAGCTTTTCACACTGTATTGATTTCTTGATGTAGAGAGCAACGCCTCCACCCCTCTTTCCTTGCCTGTCCCTTCTGAACAGCCTGTAGTCATCAATAGCCATGCTCCAGTCACAGGAATACTTTCTTGGCTTGTAAAGCTGTTACATCTGTGGGGTTCCTTCTTATTACGGACATGTACAGCACTTGAATCAACAGAAAGGGAGCTTGGTCTGGGTGTCTGAGCCCTGTGATGCAGAACTAATTATTTCATGTTTAGGACTGTTTTATGAATGTCCTACTGACAATGCTACAGACCATCCTATTTATTGGTAACGTACATATTATAATACACAGCAAAACAGCAAAAGCTTACACTGCTGCTGCCTTTCAGCTCTCTGGCAGCAACATATTTCTTTGGGTAAAAGAACCAACTTACTCCCATTTAGTTTCCAGTGTCTTTTATGATGGAGAGCATAAGAAGGAGAGCTGTTCTTAATGATGATGGTTTCTGTGAGACAGAACTATTGTCCACAGAGAGGTTATGAGTAAGAAAATATTCATAAGGATACCTCTGTATTTTAAGGATTAGGCTTTAGTGTTCATACATCAGTCAAGAGTCCCCATCTCAAAGAGGTTTTTGGTTAATATTGCCCTTATTTGTTTTCCAAGCTGGGTCCTGCTGCTGTTGTTATGGGCCTGTAATCCTCTCATACTTCTACAAAATATGGTGCTTGCTAATGATAATTGAGCTGCATGAAGATTGACCAAAACTGATCTGAAATTTTGTTGTAAAGCTGAAGTCCTTCATCCCTGGTACTCTTACATCTGGAGTTTCTATTCTTCAGGACTGGGATGTAACTCAAACTACACAGCAGGGGTTTGTGTTGTCTTGGCAGGAAGCAGAAGATGTAATGTCAACAGCAGGTTCATTTAGCAGTCTATTCCTCCTGGATAGTATTCTGTACTGAAAATGCATGACTGAAGAAGAAAGATATTATGGCACATCTGAAACCCAGGAGGGTTTCTGAATATGCAGGGTAAGAGGGGAGGAGGGGGAGGAAAGATCAACAAAACTACAAATCCAAATAATGGAAGCAACAGAAATGTAATAAAAAAAAAAAAAAATAGTGTGTTATCTACCACATGGTAATGATGCTAGTGCTGCAAAGGAATGCTCTTCTCTACTTCCAACGGATGGCATATGGGCTTTCAGTATAAGTCTACAACATACAGTGCAACATTGGTCAGACACACCTATGTTTTCTACAAAAATCATTTCTGATAATATTAAGTGCTGCACAGAGGGAATAGCTCTGCAGCTTCCAGGGCTGAAGCTAGTATTTCTGCCCCATGTCACATTGTGCTACACAGATGTAACAATTTGTTCAGTTATCCCGGCTGGCATTGAGTGGGGTAGTACAACTTATAACAAATAATTATGGACCAGTCGTGGACCAGTCCAAAAGAAAAAAGACAAATCTATACCAGTATATCTCTGATTCTCATATATCCCAGGAGGTCACTGATGTTAAGGAATTTATCCTAGAGAATATGGGGAAGTTTAACCCCATTTCACTAGTGAGTAAAATGAGGCAAGTAAGATTTCAGAGTAAATGCTAACATATTTGTCTATCTGGGAAGTAACATTCCTCCAGAAAGCCAATTTAATGTTTTCCTCTGCTGAGTAATATTCTGTCATAACTTTTGACTGAAATTGCTTGATATTTGAACATTAATGACTTCAATCCCAGTCTGTAGTCTGATTTATGCCAGAGTATCCAAAACATCTGCCTGAGACCACTAGCTGTGATAACAGATCTCTAAGATACCTGTGCCCTGGAGCTGCAGCCAGGGGTCAGGAAGGATATTTCATGGCATCTGAAATGGCACTGAACACCCACACTTTGGCAAACAGATTTTGTCTGTGGTGCCTTGATTGTTCATCTCGACTGAGAAAACCCCCAGAGGAAATGAAGAAAAAGAGGCAAATGAAACTCAGCAAGCTAAGCAGCAAAATTTATCAATGAAACTTTGGGGTGGATTTCTTCACAGGACACTGCCGTGGGAAGAAAAGCAGTCCCCCTTTTGAAGAGACTGCTTTAAGTGTTAACCCTGCTGTGCTGGTTTGTGCTTTTTGCTGTGAAATCTTGTTTGCAAAGCACTGTAGGGGTCTAATGGCTTTCATGAAAAGACTTACACTTTGTGCTTATTCTCTGCAAATGTGCAGTCAGGCCATTGGCCAAATCCAGCTTTTTTCTTCTGCACCCGAAAGGGTCTCCTGTGGCCTGTGAACAGGTCTGGTGCTCTCTGCTAATCCATTCTACGCCTTACTAGGGAGATTGATTCTTTCTTAGGTTTGAACGGGGAGCAGAAATTTACTTTTGCTAGCGATTGTTTTTGAATTGCACTGTGTGTTTTACCACTGGGGCTTAAGAATAGCTTCATTTACCAATACCAGGTAATTGCTACTGCAGCAATTTGCTACCATAGAACTGAGCAGCTGGAAGGTATTGATGTCTTAATAAAAGGTTGTTATTTGTGCTAATTTTACCTCTTTCATTTTCATTTTTGGCCAGCCAAACATGGTATGGCTATGTTACCTGAAGCTGTTACAAAAGTCCATGCTAAGTTCATCCCAATGAATTGAGGAATAATGTAGTTTTAATTTTAACTCAAATTATATCCAGGAAGATTAATTGTTGGGGGCAAATCCTTGTGTGGGGCCAAAAGGGAGTTATAAATCATTCAGTTAGATGATCAGATAATTTTCAACCTCCTGTGGGTTTCAGGAAATGGACAAAATAGCTTAAACCTGTCTCTTTCACAAAGAACCCGTAGCTTGTGATAAGTTAGAATCTGTCTTTTTCCCCTCTCCAGTGATCTCCCTAGATATGTGTGAAATGTCCACTAGTGCTAATTTAATTGCAAGTGGAACCTTCTACTGCCTGCAAGTAATTCACATTTTTCAATAACAGGTAATGGCAATAGTCAAAGTGTCTCTTTGCTGTCAGATCATTTTATTTTTAAGTCAATGCCAATGGAACTATTACGTACCAGATGATGAGAGTTTAATTTGTTAAAATATAGAAGAGGATTTATTAGCAGTAATATGTTAGTACTACTATGACCCTCTACTCTTAGCTTTTACATATGCGTTAGACTATTTCCCCTAATCTAAGCAAATCTAAACTAATCTAGGTAGATGCATAAGTATGGACTTCATTTTCCTTTCACTAAGACAAGTGTTAATTAGAAGACACTTACTGGACTTACAGCAGAGTAACTTCGCAGAGAATCAAGTCTCATCTTTTGTGTAATCTGAATATTGCATGAATATCATCATGATTCTAGGTATAATTAGGGTCATGGAATATGACTAATTGCTTCCAGGAAAATGAACTGTCCCCCTTAGCAAGGCATACATCTGTGTCAGCTGCTAAAAACCAGTACTGGAGAGCATCTATGAATAGGCCTCTCTATATTACTGCATAAATGACTCTCATTTTCCCTCCCTTAAATATATATGAGTTAGAAAGAACCCAGGAAGATTTAGAAAAGTTGGGATAGGTGTGGCAGTCAGTCCCTCACAGCCCCTCTCGGCCGCTCCTCCCTCCCTCCTCACACGTCTCCCTGCTCCAGCGCGGGCCCTTCCCCAGGCTGCAGTCCTTCAGGGACACCCTGCTCCCGCCTGGGCTCTCCACGGCCGCAGCTCCTGCAGGGAATATCCCCCGGCTGCGGCGTGGGGCCCTCCCCGGGCTGCAGGCTGGGTCTCTGCTCCAGCGGGGTCTCTGCAGGGCTGCAGGGGATCCCTGCTCCCACCTGCAGCACCTCCTGCCCCCCTCCTCCTCCTCCTCCTCCTCCTCCTCCTCCTCCTCCTGCTGCTGCTGCTGCGGCCTGGGGGTCCCTCTGCTGCTGCTCCCTCCTTGGCTTCCTCCTCCTCTGCCTGTGCCGCCTTTGGCCCTTTCTGAAACCTGTTTTCCTGCCGGCGCCCCCAGCTTGGCTGAGGGGCTCAGCCGTGTCCTGCCATGGGGCCGTTGGAGCCGGCTGGGACCGGCTGGGACCGGCTGTGTCTGGCATGGGGAACAGGTTGAACGTTCTTGCAGAACTTCTTGCCTCTTCTTATTCATGCATAAGTATTTTGAAGAGGGTTATTCTTTTTTTCCTAGTCTAAGCTTTTGTAACTGGGACTAGAGGTTCCTCTAACCTTCCATGAATTTTTTTAAGTAAAAAGATGATGGATGAGTGGGTAAATGGAGATCTGGGAGCATAGAAAGCTCTTGAATATGTTCCCATCCTCTGGATTACCTGAACTAGCGATTTGAATGAAGCACTGGAACAGGTAAACAGTTTTAAATAAGTCATAGAGGTACTGAAAAAGGTACTGGCTTCTTCAGAGGGGAGTGGATCAATGCATTTTGACAGTTTATACTTCTGGATCTTGGTCAATTCCACTTGTTTGAAATTTGTGGGGCTTTTCTAGACAGAAGCCAGATTTGATGTGATCTTGTGAATTTCATTGCCTATTTTGGTTTCAATCCTCTGTTAAGAAAGTCTGAGCAGTTATAATAATTATTAAAGGAGATACATATATACGCACATATACATCTATATATTCATATTTAACTAGTCTTACTCAACTGCACACAAACATACACTTTTGTTTGTGACTATTTTATCATATGCTTTTACCTCAGAATGGAAGTTTGTTTCAAGTTTTAAAAAACAGCTTCTATTGGAACTGTTTCTTGAAAATGAGCTCAGGAGAGGCTACTAAGAAATCCTTGTGGCTGGTTTGTATGTCAGTGATAGATGACTTTGATGCAGAATTGGGGGCCACATTCTGATGTACTTTAGTCTCCATTGAAGCTGCTGGATTTACGCCTACTCTGTCAAAAATAAGATCAGAATCTATACCCAAATCCTCTTGGCAATGAATATTTTAGCCTTTTCAAAGATGCTTTTGAAGTTACACTGTTGTGTCTATTCAGTAAATAAAAAAGAAGTTCTTTATTCTGTGTTGTCATTCCTGTCTTTCACTTGATAGGCATTTAAAAGAGAGAAATGAGGCCAAGTAGCACTATCTTGCTAAGTTGCATTCCTGATATTTTCTTTTTTGGTTATACAATGGATTTTAAAGTGCAACATATTTATTCTGATGTAAAAAGAAGCAAAATTACTGAGTGATCTTACTAGGTATTCAAACTTTTGAATTTTGGAACATTAACAAGATACATAAAAATCAGATGCTGATTTCTACAGAAGTTATCAATTTGAAAAGTAAATTGTCTGATGCAGTGTAGTAAGGTACTAGTTTTGAGTTTTATTTAAAATGTTTAAGTGAGAGAGCAATACAGTTTAATACAAAATGGCTCTAATGATTTATTTTCAGAGGATAATTTGTTTGCCAATTAAGCACAGGTAATCCTAAATAAATAGAACCCCCTGCTCCAAATCATCTTGATACACTTAAATGTCTTCCCATTTATAGATAGATATGTGTGAATAACAGCATGGGGTCCCCAACATGATACTTTTTAATTAAAGGCCAATATTCCATACTCATTCCATAGCCAGTTTTTCCTTTTCTTTTTGCCTTTGCCAATGATTTCCTTGTTCAAACACCTAATCTTTGAAGTATCTAATTTCAAGTAAAGTAAAATGTGTACTTTTAGAGATAAAGTTGACACCAAAATCTCTATTCAAGAATTCAAATGGACTTTTTTTGGAAGCTGGGCTTAATATTCACACCTAAGGCCCTCTACTCAGAAGGTGTACTTTTCCCTTAAATACTAATACTTACTTCAGTCCTTAGATGTTAAGCTTTTTGGGAATGTATCTGAGGACCTGTGTCTTCTACTTCACCCCACAGTCACCAAGAACATATCTCCCTTCCTTTTAAAAGGAACTAAAAGGAAATAATTTTTAAAAGCTAGTTGATCTCTTGTTTATAATGAGAAGTTACTGACCAGAGCAAAGCAAGTGGATAGGCAGCAAGGACAAGTAGTTTAGAAGATTTCAGAGCTTTTCTTTGTCAAGGAACAAAATAGAAAAAGAACACTTTGCATACCGATCCCTGTCTTAAAGCAGACTGGCCAGAGGAAAATAAGTTTTGATACACCAAGGAATGATACTGTTCCCTAAGTGATGGTGATAGTTGGTAAGTCTTGGTACAACCTTAAGTCCGTGATCCTTGAGTCTAAGTTCAATTTCCTTTTCTTTTATTATGTTGTTAGTCTAAGCTAGATCATAATTTCTCAGACTTCTTTTTTTTTCTTTTCTTTTATTCCCAATCCAAAAAAGCACTTAACCACCTAAAAATATGTTTATCTTTAACCTATTAGTTATAGAACTAAAAGTCTGTGGACCATTTTTTACACTGGGTTCATTCTCAGTCATGTTATTAAAAATATTTTTTTAGCCATCAAAAAAGGAAAAGGAGTCTGAGCTACTGTTTGATTTTTTTTTTCTTTCTATGCGTATAAATATGTTCATATTTATGTATGGATCACCCTCCGTTGTCAGTGTGCCATTAGTAACACAATGGCAAAAATGAGGTAGATGGTAAATCTTGAGACCCCCCTCTTATGTATATTGCTCTGAATTACTGCAATGAAATATGCTGCATATAGGTGTACATTTGTTTTCAAGTGTCTATTGTATTCTAAAGAACACTGAAACAGGTAAAAATAAACTGGGTTAAGGGCTTCATTCAGATCCTTTGAATGTCTCAACTTACATGATAGATATGTCACAGCCGGCACAAAGGCTTAGTCTGAATTCTTATTTTGTGTGTGGTGCATTGTGTCAGTTGGATAGTATTAGCTTAGTCTTAACTCCACCACTTTTTTTTTTTTTTTTCGTTCCCTGGGCTATTTCAGGGTCAATCTTGGGTCAAGGTTGGTTATTTTTCCAAGAATGAGTTACAAATAAGTGCAACTGGGAGAAATCATATCATTTCCTCGCAGTGAACTACAGCCCACGAATCCCAGTGTGCCAAAGTGCATAGAGGTAGAATAAAAAATTCAGAGGTCCCCATTTGGCATAGCATTCTTTGGATTGATTTATATATTCATAATCCTCTTTGGAGCTGGATGAAGTGTGGCATATGTCTAATAGAGAAAGATAGAATGTGAAAGCTTTTTAAAGGGATTAAAATGATACACTAAAATGCTAGGAATTGCCCCAAGCCTAACTCATATTTGCAAGCATTATAATTTCACACAAAAGTCCATACTTCCACGTGTGTGAAGGGACTCAGCCCTGATCCTGCTTAGGAAGCTCTCATACATGTTTAAGACATCATCCTTCTGAGTCATGACAGGCCAGAAATGGTTCATAAGCAGTATTATGTGAACCAAATGGAAAGTCCAGATTTTCAAAATCAAAGAGCCACTGTTTTAACATTCTTGGCCAATAAAAAGAGCATGTTCCTTTGAGTCCTTCTGCTTCATTATTTTTAACATGCATTGTCTCAAAATTATATTAATGTTTGTAATCCTTTGACCCTGGTGAGATATGCGTCAAGATGAGAAATAAATATAAGAAAGATATGTCATTTTCTTTTGAAAATATACTGCTTAGATCTTTCTTCCTGGGCAGCTTTAAATGCTTCATTAATGATGTTTACATAATTTTCTTTGGAAAACAAATGAATGAACAGAACAGGCTTTTTTAAAAATCTTTTTTCTCCTTGCTCTTCATCCTGAATTAAATAATTCTGCTTTCTCATTAGTAAGATGATACTTTTGGGCTATCCTCTTACCAATGCATCTTAGTCTTCATTTATCCTCTTTCTGAACATTTAATCCTACATTAAAAAAAAAAAAAAAAGAAGTTAATGGACAACATGGGAAACCCGTGCTTTTTAAAAATCCATCTCTTTCTCATGATAGAGTGTGTCATAGGTCCTCTGATTTTAAGCTGGTAGATTCAAATTATTATGGCCCTGGATTCAATTTCATTTTTCTTTTTAGTTCTGTTCCACAAATCTCCATGGTACTGATTTAATTATTTGTTTTCTTCCTAAACTCCTTCCAGTTTGTCCATTACCTTTTTATTATTAGATACCCCAGCTGTCTTAAAAAGGCACTAGGTTTAGCCTAGTAGATCTACCTTATGAGTGGGCACAGTCCATTTTTAAATTGTAGATTAAGATGGAAGCCAAATCAATAAATTTCATCCCGAGTTCTCTATCATAGTCACATTTAGATAAACTGATGAACTAAAATCATAACATTGCCAATATATGTTTCCTTCTACTTTAGGAGGTGACTTTGAACTGTGTATTTTTATAAGAGCTTTTTCAAAGTGCACAGCACGCCAGAATGTTTGAATATCCTTTATACGGGAATAATAACTATTAGAGCTGGGCAATACTTTCATGAGGAAATACTTCTTAAATAAAATTTTTTGGGAAAAGTTTTCAGGATCTTCATTTATATTTTTCAATTTCTCAACAAAAATACATAGACAAACAAAACCAGAATTAACCAAGCTATGATGAATACCCATATGTTGCTTAAGGACAAGAGAATATGGGAAAAGGGATTAATGGGTAGAGAGAATTGTGGGAGTTTTCCCCCAAACAACAACAAAAAAATATGCTTTAAATAACATTTCTATTGGTGTTTGTTCTTGAAAAACCAAAATATTTAGATTTATGGATAACATACTCATTTGTAACAGGAAATTCACAACAAGCAAATGACCTTTTCTTATCTACTGTGTTTGATGTTTTTATCATCTTTAAATATAGTCTATAAGAGCGACAGAAATGGAAATTTCTATGAAAACTCTGAAAGGTTTTGTCAATGAACTTAAATAATAACCATGATAATTTGGATTTCAGCTTATGGAATTTAAACTTAAATAATCTTATTTTAGGAAGTATTTTGTTTGCCTATTTTAGGCATAAAAATAAGGCTAGGAAAGGAACGCAGTAGTTTGCCAAGTTCCTTCTTGTTCCCTAGGGCAGGATGAACTGCACAAGTGCTATTCCTGACAGATGTTATCTAACTTGTTCCTCAAGATGTCTGAGAACTCCACAATATCCCCAGGAAATTTGTTTCAGCATTTTACACTTCCTCTTAAAAGCTTTCCCGATGCCTATTCCTGAATCTTTCCTTCTTCAATTTAACCTCACTGCTTCCTTTTTTATTCACAATGGGCACAGAAATCAGGATTTTCCTTTCTTTTGTAGCAGCCTTTTGTAGCAACAGACATTTTGAGTCCATTTACATAGCCTCCATCCAGTCTTCTCTCCCTGAAGCTGAGCAGCTCCAGCCATTTCAGTCTTTTCTGTTTGGGAATGATTAATAGTTCCCTGGAAACTCCTGTTCTCCCCTCAGCTGATTCACACCTAACTTGAAGAGTGAGGTCCAAACTGGAAAACCTACTTCAGTTGAGAGCTAAGAACATGCCAGTAGTAGATGTTACTCTCTTGCAGGCTATGTTTTCAGTTGTGTCATCTGGTATTCACTTAATGGACTGTTCAGAGGTTAGACCCAGAGTTATGAGTATTTATCAGCTTGTTAAATCATTTAACTGTGTTTTCTTTTTTTATTTAAATAATAGATAGAGGAATTCAAGGAAGGAGAACTGTTTTTATTGGAACCAAAGAGAGATTTGTGACTAACTTCGTTGATATCCAAGTGTTTGAGAGATCCTTTCAGAGATTCTGAATACAGAGATCTGAAATATAGGAGATCATAACATTTCTGAATATCAGTCTCCATCCTTTGCAAGGTTATGTTTTTTCATTCATTACATCAGTCACATTGTCCTTGATGAAATGTTTGGCTTGCTGTAGTTTTGCATTCACTCTGTGGAGCTATAGCCATAAACCCATGTGCCTAGGAACCATGCCTTGCAATAACCTCTATTAAAGACTAAAGAGTTACATACATTTTGTCATTACATTGTTGTTATTTGGATCGCATGCACTAACTTCACATAGTTCTGGGGAAATCTTTTCAATGTTAAAATACTAGCTTCCCCTTTGCAATGTTGGTGAAACAGCTCTAAATATAATCCTGTCATATTCACAACTGTGGAAAAGTTTCCATTCTTCCTTTGCTGTCCTACATGTGCAGAAAAAGTTGTACAGCATCCATCTTATCTTTTTTAATAATTGTATTTTAAATTATGGTTATTTGTCAAATACTCTTAAACCTGTAGCTGCAGATCTATAAGTACCATGACCTGTCTCCACTGGAAAGAGCTGATGTAATTAGAAAAAGGCCTCTATCAATCACTGAGATAATGGGTGTTCTCTCTCTCTCCCTCTCCCTCTCTTACCATCAATTACTCTGACTCTTTTAGACAAAATATCAGACAAACCTACCCTCTTTTAGCTACAGTGCTGCCATTGCTATTAATGGAATTTTAAATCTTCTGTTAGACGAAAGGTTCCTACGGAGACTATTTTACAATGGCCAATTAAAGAAAGTCTAATTTATGTAATCTCACAGAATTAGCAATGGATTTAATAAATGTGGTAAAAATTGACATGCCTGGTATGGAGTGATTCTTCTGAAATTAGCTATCTGAATTAGGAGTGTTTCCCTTTTAGTCTCACTGTGACTTGTATTAAAGAATATGCATCAAAGTGCAAATGTAAGGTTGAAATCGCTATTATTATTACTATTATTAATAGTATTACTATTACTTCTAAAAATGTTTCTGAAGATGTTGAAAACACCAAGCCTAGAAAGGTACTGATTATCTCCTAGTATTGACAGGACATATCCTACTATCAGTAGTTACCAGAAAGTATTCCTCAGATAACACCTCTCATAAATTTGTCCTTAGAAGCTGATTCAACAAAACATGGCAGTATAGTAAAAACACCTGCTAGAATTTAATCTTTTGCAGAATAAGGACAAATTTAAGTATAAATTTAAGCATGTTCTTAAGCATGCTTAAATTTAGGCATGTTTTTTCACACTTGTGGACAAACTAGTCTGACTTTTCAAATTGAAGCTGGTGTAACCCTGCTAGCATTAGTGAGAGAAAACAGGACTAGACTGAGCAGTTCTGACGTTTCATGTCTTTGAGTTCTTTGAGAACTGGGCCCTGCTGCAAGATAAAAAGGGAAAACCTATTGCATGAAATTATCAGCTCTCCTGAGTATCAAAGGCCAAAGAATTTCATTCTGGCTTTCCCACATCAAGCCTAATGACTTACAGATAGATGTCTTCCCATTTTTGAACAAACTTAAACCAAATGCCATGCAATTTCTGTAACAACTGTAACACAGTGCAAAAATGTTTTGCACCAAAGTTAACATGACTACAGGCTGGTGAAATAAAAATCCTTGTCAGATCTTGCTTTAAAATGTGAGTAGATTTAAATATATGAGTACCAGTGATCCCACCAGAGTAGATTTAAGCTCTAGTATATTCTGTGGGATGAGCCGGTGTAGAGTAGCCATAACAGGAGAGGTAGCTTGCCTGGAGGTAGCCCAGAGAATGAAGAAAGAATTGCCCCCAGGTGGGGGTTCTTCAGATAGAAATGGTGTCTTCCAGGTGGATGAGAAGAGACTGAAATCTATTTCTCTCTGAATTCAAAACACTATCAGTGGTCAGGCATTTGCAAGCCAAGAAAACAAAAGGGCTGATGATTTCTCACTCTCCTCACCCATACTTATTTATTTCACAGGAATGTTTTAGGATTTGTATTGATTCTGGGAAGATTTTTGTGCAATGACATTAACATATAAACAAAGTCACAAGGAAACACTTTTTTTCCAGATAGATTTTCCTTTTGCAGAGACCAGGAGAATAAATAAAAGTTTCTCTAAATTTCTCTTGCTTGAGTCAGAGGCTCTTCAACAACAGCCAGATGATACTTTTAGCCTGTTGGCCTACATCAACTCCAATGGTGAGCCAATGATATAAGTTGATTCTTCACACTCTAAGGAATACAGGTGTCCTACAGCTGCATAATTTTCCAAGATTGATTTACTTATTAGTGAAGCAGTGCTTGACTTTGCTATTGTTCTTATCTTTCAAAAATTTTATGCATTGGTAGTAGTCTTTCCAGGTATGCAGAGAAATGCAAAAGGCAAAAATATCCTTGCTGCAGAAGGCTTCTGAAACTCAACATTTCAACCTTTACCATGGTTTGGTAAATGCTGCTTATCTCTTCCTGGTAATGAGCACATTTGTTATCAACCTGCACAAAGGCCACCTTATAAAACATGCTGAAGAATTGTCAGAAATTTGCAGTTTGTGGTTTGGCATATTGACCTTATCTCACTTTGATTTTTTAAACATTTTCTTCAGGTTTAGTGTTACTGCTGGTGAATGGATTAATACAACACTATTTCTTATTTTGTTACTGCTAAATGCTAACTTTATTCTTATGGCATATAATTATCTTCAAACAGAATTCAAACCTGATAAAGAATTGAAAGTCTCCTTTTGTCTCTCTCTCTTAAAAATCTGTGTATATATGTGTCTGTATATGTCTGCATGTGTTTCTGTAGTATCTGCTGCTATTTAATAGGCTTTAAAAACTCCAGCTTGTTGTAATAAACAGAAATAAGCAAAGGGGAAGTCTCTGGTGATCTCAGTCTAGTTCATACTGATATTTGTCATTGAAAAATATATTAATGGCAGCTTCTCAGAATTACAGCACATCTGGAGTTTGGACTCATCTAGCAATAAATTTTAATTTCCCAGCTAGTCTTCATCTTACAATCAAGGGAAGTGGAAAACTTTGATTTGAACATCCCCTGGCAGAATTCATTGGTTTTGAGGCTGTTGAGAACAGAGCTGGCTGTAACCTTAAGTCTTGCAGGTAGAAGACATCTGCCTGGTGAAGTCATTCAGTGTTTACTGGAAAAGGGCATTTCTGATAAATTCCAGCTTGGCTTTTTGTTCACTCTCAGCACAGAAAGAGTTCTTGCCTACATTTTTGTAATGGTTTATTAATGCACTGTGACTCTGAATGTTGGAGTGTTTTAATGTTACTCGATCTGAGTGCTGCTTTTGACACTTTTGATTATAATAGCATCCCACTTGATCATGTCTAATGTTCTCTGGGCTTAGCTGGCTCTACATTTTGAGCTCATTTCAATCCTATTTGTCCAACACATCGTGGTTTGTTTTTTGTTTGTTTTTTTTTTCTGTTTGTTTGTTTGTTTGTTTTTTTACCATTAGAAGAGTTCCCTTGGCCTCTGAACTTTGCTCAGAAGTTGTTTATGGGAATGTTCTTTCACCTATTCAGTTCTGAACACTTTATTTCTGCACAAGAGCTGCCACTAAAAGCAAAGTTGAAGGGGAAGGCTGGATGTTTCCAAAGAACCAAGAGGAATGTATGTGTCTTTTTACAGAATTCTTTCTTGACATCTCACTTTGAGTCCACTGACTTTAACAACCATATGGTTTTACTTTGCACAGTAATATGATGCATTAACATAATTCATATTCTACTTGACTATGTTTTTGTGAAATGCAATAGTGTGAAGAACCACAACACATTAAGGGTATTAAAAAATTCCCAGCCATTTCTAAGGGAAAAATCTACACTCACAAAAAATCCTAACCCCCAGGAAATAAAAGACAACTGAAAAAAAGGGAATCTTGACAGTTCTAAGGATTATTTTGACACAGCAGGAAAGAAAAGTTTCATAAAGCAAGAAGGGCAGTATATTACACCTGATACACAGATGACAAGAACATAGAGGTTTTCCTAACAGGTAGATCACAGCTATGTCTTCCTGTCAGGAGCAAGAGACAGTGCTTATGCTTGGACTTAGGCCCAGAAGACTAAGGAGGAAAAAACTGGACACTCTCCCCTGCCAGGCAAATAGACAGCTTATTGAGGTCCTGAACTCTGTAGGATATGTTACAGCCCTCTACCCCGACCATCTATATGACATGATTTTCTCCTGAAGAGGTATGAGGAAGGCAAAGGAGAAAGAAATTTATGGTTTCTAAAGGGGCAGGAGAGCAGGGTATACTTTGTTTTGGAAAGGAAGAGAAGGAAAAAAATAATTTTATTAGAAGGACTATGAAATTAATCAAATTCCATATAGTGGAAAAATAAACTTGTGGCCTTTAAACACGTGAAAATAATCTAAAAGTCTCAAGTCACATTAAAAGCTATTCCATAAAACAACTTAGCATTCAGAGAAATGGGTCAATTGGTAGAAGTAAGGCAAGAAATTTCAAAGCCAATCTGTGAGACAGCCAAAGTGAACCTTGCCTTGTGAACTCTACTGCATCAGCAAGACAGGATCAGATGCTAGCAAGCTACACTTCCAAAAGGGATTAAATCAATGTGATTTGATCAGTCCTTTGAACTTTTGAGGTCCTCCTGCCTTCTCTTAAAACATTGGCCACATTGCAGCAATGACAGATCCATTTGTTTTGATGAATTTGACATTGCTGTGTTCCAGCTTTAATCCTCCTTACTGCGCTGAAGAGCAGACTGGGGCAAACCTTTTGTTCGGTTGAACAGAAAGGGGAAGGACCACACTGCATCTCCAAGCAAGTCCATGTCAATTTGTGAAGAGATGTGACAGTGGAAAGCAGGAGGTGATAAAAACTAGTCACAGCATGGGACAGACAGTCGATTGCACTTGACAGCCCATATGGGTTCATACACAAGCAGTGTACAATGGTAGCATTGTGGAGCTAAGGATCTGTGGGGCTTCGATACATCTCTATGACGCAATTGGTTCTTCCCCCAGGTGAGTGAGTGCAGAGAAGTGAAAGAATGTTTCTAAGGGCCTCCAATCTCTTTGGAAACTAGTCTGTCTTTGTTTCCTCAGGCTGCCCAGTGAAACCTGCTTCATCAGAGCAGTCACGCATGAGGCTTTCCACAGATTACTCTTGTGACTGTTTCTCACTTCAGGTTTTCCAGTTCAAAGATGAACTGAAATGACGAGATCAACATAGAGTAAATCTTCCTTTTGGTTTGAAGACAGAATAAATAGTCTACAAAAGAATTAGACCTGTCCTTAAACACCTCTGATCTCCACTGTCCTCTTCAGCTTTTAGGTGGTCCAGAAAACAATGTTGATGGCTTAAGCTGCCTCTTGCTGAGTTAGGAAAGCTTTTGGCACCTGAACAGCAGATTAATTTGCCATAGTATTTTCAGAAACACAATGTGTTAGAAATTATATTTTCAATGACAATGAGGTCTGTCTTGGAAACATAATGGCTTTTGACAAATAAAACCACTTGTAGTGCTTTTCTAATCAGGAGTGAACATTTGTCAAGAAGTACTAAGTGTCTTTCATGTCAGGTGAAATAGTCAATTACCTGAATTACTACTGGCCTTATGGTGGGTTGACCTTGGCTGCCCACCAAAGTCCCTCTATCACTCCTCTCCTCAGCTGGGCAGGGGAGGGAACATATAATGAAAGGCTCATGGACTGAGGTAAGGACAGGGAGAAATATCTCACTAGTTACCATTATGGGCAAAACACTCGACTTAGGAAAAAAAAGGATTTACTTTATTACCAATCAAATCAGAGTAAGATAATGAGAAATAAAACCTAAACAACACCTTCTCCCTACCCCTCCCTTCAGCATGGGCTTAACTTTACCTCTGAGATCTCTACCTCTTCCCCCTGAGCAGCACAGGGGGATGGGGAATGGGTGTTGTGGTCAGTTCATCACATGTTGTCTCTGCTGCTCCTTCCTCCTCAGGGGGAGTACTCCTCACACTCTTCCCCTGCTCCAGTGTGCGGTCCCTCCCACAGGAGACAGTCCTTCATGAAATTCTCCAAAGTGAGTCCTTCCCACAGGCTGCAGTTCTTCATGAACTGCTCCAGCATGGGTCCCTTCCATGAGGTGCAGTCCTCCAGGAACAGACTGCTCCAGTGTGGGTCTCCCATGGGGTCACAAGTCCTGCCAGCTAACCTGCTCCTGCGTGGGCTCCTCTCTCCATGGGTCCACAGATCCTGCCAGGAGCCTGCTCCAGCATGGGCTTCCCACAGGGTCACAACTTCCTTCACGCACATCCACCTGCTCTGGTGTGGGGTCCTCCATGGGCTGCAGGTGGATATCTGCTGCACTGTTAACCTCCATGGGCTGCAGGGGGACAGCCTGCCTCACCATGGTCTTCATCACAGGCTGCAGGGGAATCTCTGCTCTGACACCTGGAGCATGTCCTCGCCCTCCTTCTTCACTGACCTTGGTGTCTGCAGGGCTGTTTCTCTCACATATTCTCACTCCTCTCTCTGGCTGAAATTGCTTAGGTTTTTATTCCCTCCTCCTTAAACATGTTATCCCAGAGGAGCTACCACCGTTGAAGATTGGCTCAGTCTTGACCAACAGCAAGTCCATCTTGGAGACAGCTGGCATTGGCTCTATCAAACATGGGGGAAGCTTCTAGCAGCTTCTCACAGAAGCCACCACTGTAGCCCCCCCATTACCAAAAGGTTGCCATGCAAACCCAATACACTTGGCAGGGAAGAAATATGAGGAACACAAATTACTTAATATAATGAAACAAGTAAAAACAGCAGAGAAAAGAGTGCAGCAGATAAGCATTCTTCTTGTCCCTATTATTACAAGATTGGCAAAGGCACATAAGTCACTTCTTTTTAAAAAATGTAATACTGAAAATTCTATTATTAAAAATATATATAAACCAAAAACCCTAGAATTTATATTAGCTCTTAAAATATTACATGGAAAAGTATGTAATTCAGAAGTTATACACACACCATACAGACCTTGAAAACCTTGTGTTGAGAGAACACTTTTCTTCTTACCCAAATTTCTCAGTAATGTACCATTAAGAGCTATGATGAGATCCTCTCTCCTCCTTGTGTAATGACCATGGAACTCAGACATCATCTCCAGTGTTTCCCTGTGAGTCCCATGTCCAATGTGGGCAGGGCAGAGGACACAATCAAATTGTGGTCCAAACACAGCAGATCTGTCTCACAATTGTAGAGCACATGGGCAAGATTGCTTGCTTAAATTGCACCTAAAAGCTTCAAGCAAAAACAGGTTAAAGCAAGATATAACACCAAGGAACTGAAAATCAGAAGAGACAGAACATCATCCCCATTTTACAGTCTGAAGACAGAATGATTAAATTGTTTGTGGTCAAATGAGGGTAGAGAGGACACCTTTGGCAGAGGCAGAAATATAATCACAGATCACTTTCTTTACCATTAGATTAGCCTTTCCTCTTGGCTTTTGCTTAAAGTCATTTGACAACTGACTCAATTATTCTTTGCGATTAATTTCCTGGATATGTAGCCTTTTTTTAATTTCTTTCCTTGTTTGTGTACTGTTTTCAGACCAATCCCAGTGTCTATAAATGCATTTTTGTTAGTGTTACATGAATAGTTTTGTTGAATAATGTTGAGGGAGTAGACAATAATTTATTATGAGCTATCAACCCAGCACAAGGTACAGTGCTGCCCTCTTACCAGGTAGGTTCATTTTGAAATGTGAAAACTAAATGAAAGGCAGAGAATAAATACTTCCACTTTGTATGGATCCCTTTCTTTACATATGTCTTTAGATATGCATGTATGTACATAAACATCACTGTCTATTCATTAAATGTACGAGAACCCATCCCTTTATTGTCCCAGCTGCTCAAAACATCATTAGCAGATTCTTACTTAAACAAGGTCATATTGTAGAGCTGTACAGCATATCAGCTGTTGGGTGTGCAAAAACATGGTGGTGGAATGAGTAGTTTGCACTAACACTTACATCAGCTTGCACTTGACAGATTCAAGTTTCCCGTGATAATCTGCAGTAATACTTTGTTCTCTTTGAGGATCTTTGAAAAATATGAAAGGGCACCTAACTGGGATGAATGTCTTGCACATTTCTTAAAGTTCCTGCCAGCTAAGGATGTATCCATGGAATATTTGATCATCAAACACAAAGCTGAATGGATAAAAAATATTTATATTCTTTATTTTCCTATAAGAAAGAAAGATTACAGGGCAAGAATTAATCTAATTAAGATTATCCTAAATTAGACTTCTAAATAATTTCTTTACACAGGTGGCGGATAACACTGATTTGTTGCAGTGAGGTTGTAGGGGATGTATACACACTTTGGTAAGGTGTCACCATGCTGTTGTAAAGGCCTTTTTATCATTTCCAGTGCAAAACTTTTCCTTCCTCCCTTCTTCCCTTTCTGCATGCTCTGCAGCCCTTCAGCCTTTCCTTCCTGCCTTAACACCTTTCTCTCTTTTCTTTCTTTTCCTTCTATTTCCTTCCTTCCTTCCTTCCTTCCTTCCTTCCTATATCCTGTCTTTCTTTCTTTCTTTTTCTTTCTTTCTTTCTTTCTTTCTTTCTTTCTTTCTTTCTTTCTTTGGCAGCAGGGAATATCATAATCTGCAGGAGTTGCTGGTACCAGCTCTGTCTATATGTGGACGGTGTTTGCATCAACTAAATGTCCCTGTCATGCTAGTTAGCGGAGGGAGCACATCCATCCCACTTGGTTCAGTTCCAAAGGGAAAAGAGGTCTCCACAATGTAGGCAAATAGATAGTTTGGCTGACTCTCACCCAGAGCCTCAATTAACTAGCAGCTGTTCAGAACATTAAATTTACTTGCCACCTATGACAAAAAAGCAAAGCTGCAGTGATCAAGACTGAACAGTTCTTGCACCTCACTATCAGAGAGTCTGGGTGCTGGTCCTGTTTAGTGGGTAAGTGGGTACAGATCCCAGTGTTGTGCTATTCCTTGCCATTTTTAGAACAGGACCTTCCCCTCTCTTCATAGGTTCCTGAATGTTGTGCAGAACCAATCTCTTCCATCTTGTCAGAGGAGCTGTGTAGTCTACTGTGGACAACAGGTCCTGCTCCACTTTTCCTCTTACAAGCTGCAGTTTTCAAACTGCTCCAGCCTAGTTTATGACATCTTAAAAGGAAGTAATGCAATGGTTGTTACAGGGACTTTCTTTTTCCTCAGTTTCTTGCCTGGCAGCTGTCCAGACAGCTTTTGGGGGGTCAACAACACTATCTAGTAGCAGTGCCTCTCACCAGTTTTGTAAAGCACTGTACTGCAATGTAAAGCAATTTACTTCACACTGTTCTGCAAAAGACATGGGGGAATTTCCATCTATGATGAAAAAAAAAAGAAGAAAGAATCTTGGGAGGACAAAGAGGCTGCCATGAGACTTTGCTCATCAACAGGTCAATATGAAATACCTAAACCACAAAACTCACTGTTCAAGCTAGCAGAGAACAGACACCTTCTAATCTTACCAGGCAGGTATACTGAAACACAAATCAAAACACATCCATAAGCCGATGAGGTTCTTTAGATGTGAGGGTGACCCTAAGGTATAGCTATTGAATCTACTGTGATCCAAAGAGTAATATCTGAAATACCACAATGGATAAGATAAGATGGCTATTTGAGTAAATCAGGAAGAATTTTGAAGAACATCTGTAAAATGAAGAAGTTTCCCAAAAAGTTTCAAGGAAGTAGTTTTAAGAAATAACAAAGATTTTTTTTTTTAATAGTCAAACGTTTTACTTGGGGAATCATGTGGGCATAAAACAGATAAATCCATTGAAAAAAGGCTTTTGGGAATGTATGATCATTGCCAAATATCTTGGTGTTTGTACTATTTTTGGCTATATGATGGAAGATTCGTTCCAGTTATATATATCATTGTCAATCAGTTTGATTTAACCCCCCAAAATATGAAGTGGGTTTCTGCACCAGCAGCTGAGAAAAAAACTACTTCACAATAGAAGGAAACAGAAAAAAAGTCTTTAGACTATTTTTTTGTTTGTTTTATTAAATTTCTCCAGTACTTCTTCAGGGGAAAAAAAATAATCCTCATTGCATATCATAAACTACTGGTGAAGCTACTGTGGACAAAGATATCCATTTCATTGTTGATAGTAACCAGAATACATAAATGATGCTGTATTTAATTTTAAAAGTAATTATATATGTGTACAGACATGGTTCTACTTATGCACAGGAAAATATTTAAGGGGGAAATTATTGCTGTGTCCCCATTTGATGCCTTTCCCAGAACACCTAACAGCTCCAGAAACAAAATTCCATTTGCTAAATAATTATGAACTTTAGGGATGGTTACATTAAATAACCAAAAAGCAATTCAGACCTTTCTAATTCAGGAAACTGAAGCTGTCTTTAAAGAATAGCTGTCTCCTATGGGGAAAAGGTAGTAATGAAATTATATCATTAGCACAAAGATTAATATGATTTAAAGAAGATATTCTTGGCCATCAGCTTAATATAAAGACATAGAACTGGAAAGTCATCATTTGACTCCAGAAATAACTACTGGCTTTATCAGAAGCTATAACATGTCAGTCATGGAAATGAATGACAAACTCTTGGAGAAAGCTAAATCCAGAAACAAAAAAGCTATGTATTTTGTAGTGGCTGGTGATTACCCTCCATGGCCAGAAGTGATACACATGACAACAATCTGATGTAAAAAACGCAATTTGAAGGGATTTGTAAAACATATCTCCTTCAGGTTACCTGGTGAGTTTGTTTCAGCTAAATGCTCACAGTTTATTTCTGAGGAGTTCTCAGCATTACTACATTTAGTCAAACATTGGGGCAGCTACCTACCACACATCAGCAAAAACATGGGCAAAACAGTCTGTACTGACAGTGAGATGGATAGCGAAAAAGGAGAAAACCTTGCTGTTTGTACATAGGGCAGCTCCTCACGTTACTATTGCAAAGTCTGGAGAGTACATATCCCTAAATTATGTTTTATTGTGTAGGTTAAACACTGTTTGTTCATAACTATAAGAAAAGGAAGTAGGAAGAGGATAGAGGAAAGGAGGAATTTAGATCTTTAACACATTTCAGAGAAGTCAAAGGGGAAGTGATAAAGAGTCCCAATAATCACCTGATTTTAAGTGAAAGCTCAATATGGGTGCTGCTTCCACCTTTGAAGTTAAAATAAATGGCTACGGTGTTCAGAGACAAAAGTTCTTTCCCAGGGAAATGCTGTCCAACTGGTAGTAGTAAGGGTTGAAAGGAAAAATGACTGTTCTGGAAAAAGCAGCACTAATGAAAACAGGTTCATGGAAATTGTACAGTACTAACCATGCAATTACTGGGGGTTTAGTGGTTATGTCTGAGGAATGTTTTAATGGTTATATTTAAGGAGCATTTGGGAAACGGCACACGACATTAGAAAGCTTAGTTATTGCTTTACATCTTACTCATATACCAATGTTGTAATTGTAGACAATTGAGCTCTATAAAACCATATGATTAGGAGGATTTATTTGCTTTCTGATATCTTTAAACATCTTTGAAATATTTTAAAGTTTGCTTGTTTTTTTCCTAAATTTTATTTTGTATGAAAAATGGAAAGTCACTGCTCTGCATTCCAAGCAAATAGAATGTTATTTTGTTATTTTATTATGTCACTACTTCTCTGCATATTGCAAAACTGTAACACTATGTAGAGTAACTTACCTTTATTTATGACATCATGGGCTTGCTGTTAATTCAATCAGCAGAGAAGTTGGTAAATAAGGTACTTAGCTGTCTGCCCTCCTTATGGGTTTATCAGCCTTATTTCAGGCAATTGAGCTGCAAAGCTGGGGGTTGTTTCTACAGACACCTGCTCTGTTCAAAATGAGACATACAAGGTAAAATTCTCAAAGCAACCAACCTGTGAGTTTGAAATGCATGACATTCATGAACTTTATGGAAAAATGCACAGCTACACTACAAATATTTTTGAAAGGTGAAAGCAGAAACTCATGCATATGTTAAGATAGTGTTAGAAGAGCCCTCATTAGAATTTTGTCCAGGCCTTCGAAGTCAAATGCAGTCTGACCTTTACCTCTAAGTCAGATTTATATTTACCTCTTATATGCCTATTTTTTTGCTACTGTTTCTCAAATATCACCACTTGCCTTTATCCCATCCAAGAAGTGTGTTTGTGCATGAGTGAGACAAGCTATTAGCCTGATCTACAAAGGCTGTTACATCTGGAGAAAAAAAAAAAAAGAAAAAAAATTTTTAAAAAGTAGTTTCATTTGGTCTAGGTGATTTTCTGTTTTGTTTCCTTGAACGTGTTAACACTGGTTCTTTTGGAATGGGCTCAGGCATTCCTTTTAATTGTGTTGTTAGCAAACAAGTTGTTTTCGAAAAGTTTAAGAGTTTCGCTGGGAAGAAGAGGAGCATACAAAATAAAAAAACAAAACAAACTGTGCTTAATTTACAGTATTTTCATCTTGAGAAGGCTGTCAGATATTTCACCTAATCATCTAACAAAGTGCCTTCATAACTGTTCTCTGTAACAGGGTTGAGCTGATGGTGCTGTGGGAGTCTTAAATCAGGATTTCATTGCTTTAGTAGGTCTGAATTGGTGTCTAGATGTTATTAGAGTCGAGTTCCTTGTGTGTTATAAACAAAGATTAAAGCTGTACAAAACACAGCCTTTACAACATTTATACAAAGATTTTCTTTGCTTTCCGTATTTGTGGATTCTCTGCTTCCCCAGATTTGCTTTCTGTCTGACATTTCAATTAAGCTACAAGTGGTAGGATAGTCACTATAATAGCAGGGAAAAAGGACCCTTTCACCCCCTTAGGGGTCAATAGCATATTCAAGACTATAAATACAGAAACTGTAGGCATCAAAGCAGACTGAAACAAGTTTCATGCACTTCAGCTAAAGAAATTACATGGTCACTGAGAACTTGTAGATGACTGCATCAGTTACTATGGGTATCCAAGAGGTAAAGATATGATCACATTTCCCAGGCCTATTAGATCTATTTGGAAATTTTCAGTAGAGACTGTGTTGGGTTTTTCTTTTTCAAGAAAATTGTGTTTTTCAGGAATTCTGTTTTTGTTGGTCAGAAGTGTGACTTTCCTTCAAAAATTCCAGCTTTTCACCAAAACACACCCAGATCATCTAACCTGATATAATTTTGGGGAAAGAAAAAAATTGTCCTGGGAGGAGAAGGAGAGGCTGAAAAATAATGAAATATTTTCCTCACACAATTAAGATTAAGGGGAAAAAAAAATCTTCCCTTTCTCACTCTCCTCTTGCTCACACATTGGAGTATAACTCCAGCTCATTCTCTCTCCATATCCCTGGATCTCATTTATTCGCAGCGGTGCCTTGTCAATGGCCTCCAGCTCTGAAACTCCTCCATCAAATGCGAAGCCCAGTGCATTGGCCTGATTTACCTCTGCTCAGACTCACCTGATTCTGAGAGAAGTAAACCCACAGTAGGAGAAAGAGGCTTTGGTTTCATATCACAGATAAAATTTCAGATACCTGCAAGCCCCTTCTTCAAATAATCTTTCCAGTAAGTTCACTCTCCAGGTCCTGCCTAGAAAGGTGTCTTTCACAAAGCCCTTCATATTCCCATCATCTGGTGGATGGTATCTCATCCAATGGGAGAGAATAAATTTGGGAGGTCTGGGGAGACTGGATATATTAGTGTTATATGACACCTTTTTTCTTATCTAGATCTGAAGAAAAGGGAGACCGTGATATCCTTTGAAGTAATATTGTCAAGATTTAGGAAAAGATATTTATAAAAAAGTTAAATTTGTTGGAGCAAGGACCGTCTGTTTGATGTATGTTTACGGAGCACCTACTATGACGAGTTGCCTGTCTGCTGCTTAATATCTTGCATTCTTGTGATTTTAATGGCAGTTAATTGTAATAATTTGTACCTTATCTGAAAAATGACGTGCCTGGGGAATTTAGTTAAGGGAAAAAGCTAAAGCAAACTAAAACAACAACAACAGCAACACACAAAAAATTATACGAGGAAAAAACTGAGGATCTCAGTTCATCAGAAACTCTCCCCTGAGTAGCACAGTTGGTTTTTTTTTAATGAAAAGACAGATGCAAACCCACAATGGAAATGGAATGGACTTAGAAAATAAGTGATATCTGGATGAAACTATCTTTCCAGTTGCATTACAGCAAAGCAAAGAAAATCATCTGACCTTAATTGACAAGAATAACACTTCATAACTCATTTTTGCAAATAACACATTCTGCCAGCACAAATTTCCAGAATTTACCTACATACATATATTTGTACTACCTAAATAGATAGATAGATAGATAGATACATACATACATACATACATACATACATACATATTATATTAATTGGTTAAGTCAAGAAAATGCATTGTGTCAGGAAAAAAAGCTTTTCACCTCTTAAACTCCTTTATCTTTACTGTGGTCACACCTCCACAGCCTTCAGTAATGTTTGAAAATACAAGGTCATATTCACAGCTCCCTGAAATCAATGAAAGCCATCTTCAATTACAGTAAAAATTACCTTCACAGGCCACTTGCCACTTAAAAGTCAGAGTTTTTATAATAACAAAGCTGAGGCAAAATTTTTCACATAAAACATTTTCAGAGAAAGATGAGAAGAAGGGGGAGGCAGAATTTATTTCTGGGTTGGATTTTAGATTTTCCTCCCAAGCCCTAATTCAAAAAAATTAGTGAAAATAAAACCACAAAACTGTTAAATTTTCCAGTGGAGACACAAGCCATGTTATTCTATCATCTCTCATGCCATTGATTTAAATGTCTATCTGTGTATGATTATTTATTTTGAAGTAAATAGATGGAAAGTATAAAGCATCCCACTGAGACTGCAAATGCTGGTCCAAATTTTGTTTAGTCACACCAACCAGTTTATCTGAGAACAAGTTTCAGATCTTTTTGAGAGAAAAAATGGCAGTTTTAGAGACATTTACAGTGTATGTAAAAAAAAAAAAATATAGTTTTTACTTTGCGGATGTTTCGTATTGCCTTGAGTAGACTACTTATGATTTTTGGAATTTCTGATTAAAACAGCAATTCCAGCATTTTCCAGTTCTAAAAGTGTTGAGGGCAAGTAATTGAACTAGTAAGGTTTCCAATTCAGTAGAAGTTCTACTTCTGATTCAACTATAAGTAGAATAATCCTAATTCAATTCCCAGTTGAGTCCAACTAAACTTCACAATAATAGTTTGGGTTTAGTTCCAATATAAGAAAAAATATTGTTTGTTGCTCTGAACTCTTTCTGACTCTTTAGCTGTATGGAACAGTGCTTCAAAGACTTTGAAACACTGAGGGACTGTGGCAAGAGTGAGACCTCATGAGTTCTGAAAATAACTATATAGTCATTTTCCCTCAGCAGTGTCAATATAGGAGAACATAGGAATTCAAGGACAGATCCTTAGGGCAGGAATATAAGCAGCACATAAGACTACAACTAGGCTTATTAATTAGTGTATTGTATCAGGAAGGCAGCACAAAAACTTTGTTTAGACTCTTTAAATTCAAGTAGAGTTGAAACTGCAATCGGCCAGCTCCCAAATGCACATGACAAACAAAACGGGGAAAAAACAACAAAACCCACCCACCTTTCTTGGCCATCAGAAGCATGATAGAAACAAAAGAACAGTCATGATTCAGTCCAGCAAAGGCAGCCTTTTTTTTATACCTACACTCTCCATTATAATATCATATAAAACATTCACATGTACATTTAGGCATTCTGAGGAATACTGTGGAATTTAAACTGATTTGGGCAACAGGGATTAAAAGGTTGCTAAAATGCTATCATTTCTTTGGTTAATAGATTCTTTAAAAGACTTCTGCCTGCCCGTGGAAAAGACGTCAATTTAGAATTTGAAGCAAATAAACAAAGGAGTGAAATCATAGTTGGCTTAATGAACATTTCAGAGATACTTTATTACAATGGATCTAGTTCTCATGATTTCCTCTTTAGGTGCTGTTTCTCTTCAGTAAGCAACCTTTAATTTTCTTCCCATGCTTTTAAAGAAGGATGCCCTCTCCCTCCCTTTGTTTAAAGGATTGTAATTCCATTATAGACTAATGCATTTAGTGATTACAGTTACTTAAAAAATTCTACATAAAACGTTCACTGTACACTTGGTGACTTGATTGATGGTCATTTAAATCCAGATCATATGGGTTTTAGTCCTTTGAGTCCAAATGCAACAGACACATAGAACACCCAAAGTTAAACTAGTATCTTATATTGTCATTACTTACGGTGGCTTATTTCAACAGATGACTTTTTTTATTACAGTGGTTCCAAGCCTACCAGGCATTTCTGAATGACATCAGAAACTCAGACCTAGACCTTGTACCTGTGGTAGATTTTGATGAGAGTTGTTTGGAACAGATTTTTCAACCGTGTCTTTCAAAGAAGATGTTTAATTGCATTCAAAGTATCTGCCAAATAGGTGGCTGAGGGTCTAACTCCAGGCTCTGCTCTTGTGCAGACTTCCAATATAATGCTGGGGCAAGCCATTGTGCTCTGTTCCCAATCTCCATTTAATGGCTCTGTTCTGTTTCATTCCTGTTTTGGAGACAGAAACCATTAACTTTATTAGGTGCTCAAATATTGTGCTAACAAGGACCAATAAACACTTCAGTTTTAGCACTGTGTGAGACTTGTAGGTCAAATCAAGACAGAGGATGGTAATCCTTATTTATGTCTATACATGGCTAGAGGATTTAAAGAAATGCTTTCCATAGATGTACCTCATGTTATGTAATACTGATTACCAGGTGAAGCATGTCCCTGAAGATGCCACCATGACATAGCCAACATGACATTATGTAAAAGCCAATCCTCCTTTCTCTCTCTGTCCCGTTTCAAAAGAGATGAGTTTATGTATAAATAACATTTCTCTGTGTGAAAGAAAGACATTCTTTTGGCCTGCAACTTATGAGGTCTCATAAAATTTTATTTTTTTCTTCCCCTTAAAAGTGAAAGTATATTCATGTAAAGTTATCAAAAAGAAGAGAGTTCATAAAATTTGCAAAGCACAAACAATGTTCTGGTCTTGTTCAATCACCTTCATCTTACAAGCTCTCCCTGAGGTGTGAGCGATGAAGGCAACCATCCCAGTTCAGTTCTGAGGTCACCTTGGAAAGGAGGGGGAACAAGACTCACAAATGGATAGGGTTGCTCTAGGGCCTGAACTGCAGTTTTCAGAAGCTGCAACTCATTCTGTAAGGCACCAAAGCCTGTTGTCACATACGTTTTGAGCACTAAAATGTCCTTTGTCTGAGGTATTATTCAAAATGTCCTTTTCAGGGCTCAAGTTAAAGAACATCACAGTGTCTAAACAGTGAATATGCGGCCCAGAAAAATGCTTCTGGCAGACTATGAATTTACTCCACTTTTGACTGTAAAAAGAGTTTGGTTATTTCTAGCGGAAAACTCATTGGTTTTACATGCTGATGAAGGAGCTGCTTAAAGAAGTTATTTTTAATTGTTTCTGATGTGTAGCAAGTTATACCCTTTATAAGCAGAAATGTCAGTGCCTGTAAAGAGAACACAAGTCTGATAGGTCACTTTTGTCTGCAACCTCTTGCATGCTATAAGGCTCTCAGACACAGAATTCCACAAATCAAATTTTGAAAACTACTATGCTAGGTCCAGCTAATAAAAAGAAGCAAACAAACCCCTGGGTGCATGTGTTTAGAGCATACTGATTGAACCACTTATTTAGAAAGTAGGAGAATTGAGTTATAAACCACTCATAGGGTCCCACTCTGACCACCAGGCTAAGAAATGGCACAGTCCTCAAATAACCTTCTTTCAGTGCAGGTAACAGTATAAGACTGATAGAGCAAAAAAGAAAAACAAAGCTTCAACCTGAAGTTCACAAGGAAGACTTCCATGATTGGGACATTAGTAGGAGACTAATTTGCTGTTTTGATGAATAACAAAACCGTTCTTCAGAAGAACCATACACAAAGAAATGAGACCTTCCTGAAGCAGAGGAAAAAAATCAGCTGCCTTGCAAAAACAAAAGCTACATAAATAACTGTCCTTCAAGACCAACTGTCCTTCAAAAGAGGAAGAATGAGTACAGGAGGAACATGCAAGAATAAAACTATGCTGTTCTCTTTGCATGGCTGGGACAGAAACTAAATTACTGACAGCTGTGTTCTAGGAGCCATAAAAACTGTTAGTGATCTTGTGTGGGGGAATATAATATATGTGATTTCCTCCTTCAAAAATATTGAAGATGAGGGTGGATAGTATGTATACAGACTAGATATGTGACAACATGGTTCCTGTGTGGGTGATTGCAAACAATCTCTGAGGCAACAAGAACAGATCTCTTCACTAGAAAGCCCAGAAGAAGGGGTTTCAGCCTGTCTTACTGAAGTGAGTCAGCCCAGAATAAATGTGATTGATAAGAGTTATAGATAAATAAAATAGCTTCCATGTTGCAGAGCTAGTTTGAGTATATCTTTGCAGCTCTGTGTTGTGTCATATATCTGCCGATACCAGCATAAGTTAAAAAAAAGTGGATTGTGCTCTGCCGAGCACCCCCAGAATGGGTTAATTTGATGCTACATGTTCTTTACTTGCAAACATTTTGAAGAGCTCCAGAAAAAGACTTTGCTGCATTTATTCCATGCTCCTACCACTGTTTTGCTTGACTGTAGTGCATTCAAGCATATCATAGTTTCTTAAAAGCTGGGGAATAAGCTATAGCTCAAACATATACAAGGCAGCCAGGGAACTGCTGAAACGTGTTCAGGTAGCTATTCCAAATTCAGAGGTGTACACCTACTGCAAAGGGAAGCCAAATCTGGTGGACATTAACACCCATGGGGTTCTGGTTGAACACTCTCAATGCTTTGACTGGTTCCCTCAACAGTCTCTGTGGTGGGCTAACCTTGGCTGGCTATCAGGTGCCCACCAAGCTGTTCTCTCACTCCCCCTCCTTAGCAGGACAGGGGGAGAAAACAAGATCAAAAAACTTGTGGGTTGAGATGAGGACAAGGAAATCACTCATCAAGTACTGTCATGGCCAAAACAGACTCAACTTAGGAAAGAATAATTTGATATGCTGCCAATTAATAATAGAGTAGGATAATGAGGGAGAAAAAAAACAAACCCCAAATCACCATGTCATTGTTCCTCCCACCCTTCTTCCTAGGCTCAGCTTCACTCCAGACTCTTCTACCTCTTTCCCCTCAAAGCAGTGCAGGTGGATGGGGAACAGGGGTTGCAGTCAGTTCATAACATTTAATCTCTGCCAGTCCTTCCTCCTCACACTCTTCCCCTGTTCCAGTGTGAGGTCCTTCCCATGGGATACAGTCCTTCACAAACTTCTCCAGTGTGGGTCTTTCCCACAAGCTGCAGTTCAAGAGCTGCTCCAGTGTGGGTCCTTTCCACAGCGTAGTCCTTCAGGAGCAAACTGCTCTAGTGTGTGTCCCCCATAGATTTCAGTTCCTGCCAGAAAAAATGCTCTTGCTTGGGCTCCTCTCCACAGCCTGAAGCTTTCTTCAGGGTGTATCCACCTGCTCCAGCATGGGGTCCTCCACAGGCTTCAGTGTGGATATCTGCTCCACCATGGTTCTCCACGGGCTGCAGGGGGACAACCTGCATCACCATGATCTTTTCCATGGGCTGCAGGGGAATAGCTCCAGCTCCAGGAGCACCTCCTCATGTCCTTCTCCACTGACCTTGGTGTCTGCAGGGCTGTTTCTCTCACATTTTCTAACTCCTATTTCACAGCTGCTGAGCAGCATTTTTCACTCTTTCTTAAATATGTTATCACAGAGGCACCAGCAGCATTGTTGATGGGTCTGCAGCAGGTCTGCCTTAAGAGCTGGCTGGAACTGGCTCTGTCTGGTAAGGGGGCATATCCTGGTGTCTTCTCACAGAAGTCATCCCTGCAGCTTCACACTACCAAAAACTTGCCACATAAACCCAATACAGCCTCTCAACTTGTGGTCTGAGACCATGGGTTCCTGTTGAATCCTGATTGGATCGGTTAGTGTATCTAGGTGCGATTTATTATTTTCCCTGTCTCTTTTCTTTGCTTTTATGCTGAATTAACATTAGGCAGATACCTTCACAAACCAGATACCCTTTCATTCAAAGAATCACAAAATTATTAAGGTGAGAAGGGACCTCTGGAGATCATCCAGTCCAATTCCCTGTTCAAAGCAGGGTCAACTAGAACAGATTGCTTGTGGCCACGTACAGTCCAATTTTGAATATCTCCAAGGATGAAGACTCCACAACCTCTCTGGGCTGATTGGTTCTAGTGTTCAACCATCCTCACAGTAAAAATGTGTTTTCTTAATGTCGCGGTTTTAGCTGGGATAGTTGATTTTCTTCACTGTAGCTAGTATAATGCTGTGTTTTAGACTTGGTATGCAAATAACGTTGATAACACACTGGTGTTTTAGTTGTTGCTGGGTAGTGTTTACATTAGTCAAGGACTTTCTAGCTTCCCATGCTCTGCCAGGTGCATAAGAAGCCAGGAGGGGAGGGGATACAACCAGGAGAGCTGATCCCAATTGGCCAAAGGGTATTCCATATCATGTGACGTCATGCCCAGTATATTAACTGGGGGGAGTTTGTCGGGGGAGGCAGCGATCGCGGCTCAGAGACCGGCAGCGTTAGTCGGCGGGTGGTGAGCGGTTGCAGCACTTGTTGTTTAGTTTTGTTTTTTTTTTTCTTTTTTTTTCTCTTATTCCAGTGTTTCATCTCTCTCTCGCTCATTATTTTCCTTTTCATTATATTAGTATTATTGCTGTTTTATTCTAATTATTAAACTGTTCTTATCTCAACCCATGAGTTTTCTTACTTTGGCCCTTCCGATTCTCTCCCCCATCCCACAGGGGTGGGGGAGTGAGCGAGTGGCTGTGTGGTGCTTAGTTGCTGACCGGGGCTAAACCACAACAGTCCTTTTTGGTGCCCAACGTGGGGCACGAAGGGTTTGAGATAATAGCAGTTGCTGGTCACAGCATTGATTCATCTGTTCTCGATAGTAGTTAGTCAGACCTACACCATGCTGATTTTGAAGTACATGTTAAAGACTGGTGTTGGGTTTTGTAGTTTGCTGTGCTCTGCAGTGGTTAGAGATGTTTTGCCTAGGAGATTTGTTATTAAAACACTGGCCTTGAGTTTTATCGGTTATTTGGGTCTTGCATGGAAGCCGTTACTGTACTTCAGCTACCACCTCATGGAGACAATTAGCAATTATACCTCCTCCTCTGAGAGGTTCTTTATGGAGGAAATACAGAATGGCACCTTAGCTACCGTCTTCTGTAATGTCTCCTCCTTCATTACAACAACTTTTCAGTATCTTGAACATCCTTGGGTAGTTAAGATACATCTGTTGATATTCCTATGGCAGATTGTTTCGGTTTTGTCTAAGGTTAATAAGCAATTCAAGAATATCATCCAGAGATCTGCCCCAAGGCTCGATAATTATGGGTGGCAGGGTATGTGGGATAGTATGGGCAAATGCCTGAGACGGTGGGCACCTCCAGTGTTTTGGGACTTCACCCCGAACAAGTGCAGAATCCTGAAAAATTAGTAGAATATTTGGAGGAAGTATGTTGTCACCCTAGCAATTCCAGAGAGATACAAATCACTGCAACGTGTTGGGGCCTGGCCCATGCCTACGGAGCCCTGTTCAACAGTATTCAGTACCCCCAAGGGAAAACGACAGGCCCTGCGGCTACTCCAAGCCCAATGACAGGCACTGTGGCCCCTCAAACCCCCACAACAGGCACTGCGGCTGCTCCAAGCCCGACGACAGGCACTGTGACCACTCAAACCCCCACAACAGACACTGAAGCTGAATCAGAGAATCAACCCGTGCCAGTATCAGTTGCCCCTATACAAAAGAAGAAATCTTCGAAGAGAAAGTCAACTTGTTTAGAAAGGGATGATAGAGAAGTTACTGAGAGGAGAAGGAAGAGGAAGAACTCGTACAAGAGACAGAAACTACCCGATCCCTATCCTTAAGTGAGCTGCGAGATATACGAAAAGATTTCGGCCGTCATGTAGGTGAGCATGTTGTCACCTGGCTGCTCCGATGCTGGGATAATGGGGCCATTAACCTGGAATAAGAGGGTAAGGAAGCCAAACAACTGGGATCCCTTTCTAGGGATGGGGGCATTGACAAAGCAATTGGAAAAGGGACACAAGGCCTTAGCCTCTGGAGGTGACTCCTGTCTGCTGTGAAAGAAAGGTATCCCTTCAAGGAAGTTGTTATATATTGCCCTGGAAAATGGAACAGCATGGAGAAAGGTATCCAGTACCTGAGAGAATTAGCTGTGCTTGAGGTGATTTATGGTGACCTGGGTAGTGAACAGTCGTCCAAAGATCCAGATGAAGCCCAGTGCACACGACCCATGTGGCGGAAGTTTGTACGGAGCGCACCATCATCCCACGTAAACTCCCTGGCAGTAATGTCCTGGAAAGATGAAGAGTCACCAACGGTAGGGAATGTGATTGATAAACTCCGGGATTATGAAGCACATGTCTCTTCCTCCCTCATCTCAGCTGTGGAGAAACTGTCCCAGAAGGTTCAGCAGCTTGAAGAGGATATGTCCTACTCCCTACCTGTAGGGACCAGTATCTCGGCCATTAGGAGTAAGCGTCCTTCTGCTCAAGAGAGAAGATACACACCACAGGCCACCCTATGGTTTTACCTGCGTGACCATGGAAAGGACATGAGGAAGTGGGATGGAAAACCTACCTTGACCCTAGAGGCACGGGTACGTGAGTTGCAAGGAAAAACAATCACTCAAGGGGTGACCTCCAGGAGAGTTGCTGCTCCAGTTTCCAGTAGGCAGTTCCCCAGACAGAGGAGTAGAAGCGCTGATTCTATCTGTGATCTTAATAGAGAGACTTCTGATTCCCATTCACAAGATCTGGATTGGGAAATCTGCAATTGGAATTAGAGGGGCCCTGCCTCTAGCCAGGTGGAGGAAAGGGACAACCGGGTTTACTGGACTGTGTGGATCTGATGGCCTGGCACATCTGACCCACAGGAGTATAAGGCTCTAGTGGACACCGGTGCACAGTGCACCCTAATGCCATCAAACTAGGTAGGGGCAGAACCCATTTGTATTGCTGGAGTGACAGGGGGATCCCAAGAGCTAACTGTATTGAAGGCTGAAGTGAGCCTAACTGGGAATGAGTGGCAAAAGCACCCCATTGTGACTGGCCCAGAGGCTCTGTGCATCCTTGGCATAGACTACCTCAGGAGAAGGTATTTCAAGGACCCAAAAGGGTACAGGTGGGCTTTTGGTATAGCTGCCTTGGAGACGGAGGAAATTAAACAGCTGTCTACCTTGTCCGGTCTCTCGAAGGACCCTTCTGTTGTGGGGTTGCTGAAGGTCAAAGAACAACAGGTGCCAATTGCCACCACAACAGTGCACCGGCGGCAATACCGCACCAACCGAGACTCCCTGATTCCCATCCATGAGCTCATTCGGCGACTGGAGAGCCAAGAAGTGATCAGTAAGACCCGTTCACCCTTTAACAGTCCCATATGGCCAGTGTGGAAGTCTAATGGAGAGTGGAGACTAAGAGCAGACTATCGTGGCCTGAATGAAGTCACTCCACCACTGAGTGCTGCTGTGCCGGACATGCTAGAACTTCAATACGAACTGGAGTCAAAGGCAGCCAAGTGGTATGCCACAATTGATATCGCTAATGCATTCTTCTCAATCCCTTTGGCAGCGGAGTGCAGGCCACAGTTTGCTTTCACTTGGAGGGGTGTCCAGTACACCTGGAATCGACTGCCCCAGGGGTGGAAACACAGCCCTACCATTTGCCATGGACTGGTCCAGACTGCACTGGAACAGGGTGGAGCTCCGGAACACCTTCAGTACATTGATGACATCATCGTGTGGCGCAACACAGCAGAAGATGTTTTTGAGAAAGGGAAGAAAATAGTCCAAATCCTTCTGAAGGCTGGTTTTGCCATAAAACAAAGTAAAGTGAAGGGACCTGCACAGGAGATTCAGTTTTTGGGAATAAAATGGCAAGATGGACGTCGGCAGATCCCAATGGATGTGATCAACAAAATAACAGCCATGTCTCCACCAATCAGCAAAAAGGAAACACAAGCTTTTTTAGGCATTGTGGGTTTTTGGAGAATGCATATTCCAAATTACAGTCTGATTGTAAACCCTCTCTATCAAGTGACCCGGAAGAAGAATGATTTCAAATGGGGCCCTGAGCAACAACAGGCCTTTGAACAGATAAAGCAGGAGACAGTTCATGCAGTAGCCCTTGGGCCAGTCCGGGCAGGACAAGACGTAAAAAACGTGCTCTACACTGCAGCTGGGGAGAATGGCCCTACCTGGAGCTTCTGGCAGAAAGCACCAGGGGAGACCCGAGGTTGGCCCCTACGGTTTTGGAGTCAGGGATATAGAGGGTCCGAAGCGCGCTACACTCCAACTGAAAAAGAGATATTGGCAGCATATGAAGGGGTTCGAGCTGCTTCAGAAGTGATCGGTACTGAAGCACAGCTCCTCCTGGCACCTCGACTGCTGGTGCTGGGCTGGATGTTCAAAGGGAGGGTCCCCTCTACACATCATGCAACTGATGCTACATGGAGTAAGTGGGTCGCACTGATCACCCAACGGGCTCGAATAGGAAACCCCAGTCGCCCAGGAATCTTGGAAGTGATCATGGACTGGCCAGAAGGCAAAGATTTTGGAATATCAACAGAGGAGGAGGTGACACGTGCCGAAGAAGCCCCACTGTATAATAAACTACCAGAAAATGAGAAGCAATATGCCCTGTTCACTGATGGGTCCTGTCGTCTGGTGGGAAAGCATCGGAGATGGAAGGCTGCTGTATGGAGTCCTATATGACAAGTTGCAGAAACTGCTGAAGGAGAAGGTGAATCGAGTCAGTTTGCAGAAGTAAAGGCCATCCAGCTGGCTTTAGACATTGCTGAACGAGAAAAATGGCCAGTGCTCTATCTTTATACTGACTCATGGATGGTGGCAAATGCCCTGTGGGGGTGGTTACAGCAATGGAAGCAGAACAACTGGCAGTGCAGAGGCAAACCCATCTGGGCTGCTGCATTGTAGCAAGATATTGCTGCCCAGGTGGAGAACCTGGTTGTGAAGGTACGTCATGTGGATGCTCACGTACCCAAGAGTCGGGCCACTGAAGAACATCAGAACAACCAATGGGTGGATCAGGCTGCTAAGACTGAAGTGGCTCAAGTAGATCTAGACTGGCAACATAAAGGTGAACTATTTATAGCTCGGTGGGCCCATGACACCTCAGGCCATCAAGGAAGAGATGCAACATACAGATGGGCTCGCGACCGAGGGGTGGACTTGACCATGGACACTATTGCACAGATTATCATGAAACATGTACTGCAATCAAGCAAGCCAAGTGGGTAAAACCTTTGTGGTATGGAGGACGATGGCTGAAGTATAAATATGGGGAGGCCTGGCAGATTGATTATATCACACTGCCACAAACCCGCCAAGGCAAACGTCATGTGCTTACAATGGTGGAAGCAACCACCGGCGGGCTGGAAACATACACCGTGCCACATGCCACCGCCCGGAACACTATCCTGGGCCTTGAAAAACAAGTTTTATGGCGACATGGCACCCCAGAAAGAATTGAGTCAGAGAACGGGACTCATTTCCGAAATAACCTCATAGACACCTGGGCCAAAGAGCATGGCATTGAGTGGGTGTATCACATCCCCTATCATGCACCAGCCTCTGGGAAAATCAAGCAATACAATGGACTGTTAAAGACTACACTGAGAGCAATGGGGGGTGGGACATTCAAACACTGGGATACACTTTTAGCAAAAGCCACCTGGTTAGTCAACACTAGGGGATCTGCCAATCGAGCTGGGCCTGCCCAGTCAGAACTCTTACGTACTGTGGAAGTGGGTAAAGTCCCTGTAGTGCATGTAAAAAATATGCTGGGGAAAACCGTCTGGGTTATTCCTGTCTCAGGCAAAGGCAAACCCATTCGCGGCATTGCTTTTGCTCAAGGACCTGGGTGCACTTTGTGGGTGATGAGGGAGGGTGGAGGAGTTCGATGTGTGCCTCAAGGGGATTTGATTTTGGGTGAAAATAGCCAACGAAGTGAACGGTATGCTGTTAATTGCTATATGATATTGTATGTCATCACTCCTATGGTTGCTATATGCCACATCAATGGTATCATAGTAAGAATTTCCAAAATTAATGAAGAATGAACTTTGATTGAACCAAGCAAAGTGTAGCTGTGGTGGTTATTGAGGTCGTATTGGATAGTATGAGACCTGAGCATGACATAAATGGTATGGAATAAGGGGTGGATACTGTCATGGTTTTAGCTGAGATAGTTAATTTTCTTCACTGTAGCTGGTATAGTGCTGCGTTTTAGACTTAGTATGAAAATAATGTTGATAACACACTAATGTTTTGGTTGCTGCTAGGTAGTGCTTACATTAGTCAAGGACTTTTCCAGCTTCCCATGCTCTGTGAGGGGCACAAGAAGCCAGGAGGGGAGGGGATACAACCAGGAGAGCTGATCCGAATTGGCCAAAGTGTATTCCATATCATGTGACGTCATGCCCAGTATATTAACTGGGGGGAGTTGGCCGGGGGAAGCAGCGATCGCGGCTCAGGGACCGGCAGCGTCGGTCAGCGGGTGGTGAGCGGTTGCAGCACTTGTTGTTTAGTTTTGTTTTTTTTTCCTTCTTCCAAGGTTTCATCTCTCTCTCACTCATTATTTTTCTTTTCATTATATTATTATTATTATTATTGCTGTTTTATTTTAATTATTAAACTGTTCTTATCTCAACCCATGAGTTTTCTTACTTTGGCCCTTCTGATTCTCTCCCCCATCCCACAAGGGTGGGGGAGTGAGCGAGTGGCTGTGTGGTGCTTAGTTGCTGACCGGGGCTAAACCACAACACTACACTACATGGCTATTTCTGTTCCCTTTTTGGTTTTCTTCCCTTGTTTTAATCAAGAGGTGAGATAAGTTGTCCCTCACTCCAATTCTTTCAGGACTGATTATGTCTTTAAAAGATAGTTCAGCTACCTTTGGTAGTTCACCTGCAAGCTCTTGAGTTTGATTCAGTCACTACTGGGTAAAATTTTATCTCGTGTTATATGGATCAGACTGGATGATCACAATAGGGTTTTTTAGCCTCTGAATCTATGATTCTCTTTTTCTCTCTTTGTCTTATATCCTTTTCTTTCCCAGTCTCACACACCTCCCTTTCCTATTTACCCTGGCACAGCACAGATTTATTTGGCTGTAATCCTTGTCTCTAACATTTCCCTGTGTTTTAAAATAGTACAGTAGGATCAGCATTTCCCATTCATCTCAGTGGGAGACTGAAGAAGCACAATACAACTGTACTATGAGAGAAAGATGCAAGGAGGAGAAGTATGGCAAAACTCATAGAATCTGTTATTTAGTTTGACTACCAATTAGCAAAGCAATTTGCAAAAGCAGAACTGTGATATATGTCACACTCTGGCTCTGTCTGCCCCCTGTTACTGATGAGGTGCTTGATTCATTGTGCTTTTTTTCTATCCCTTTCTCTCACCTCCTGTTTTGTGAGCACCAGCTCATCAGAGCCAGTGGCCATTAAGATGTTTCCTTGGTGAGTGCAGAGATGATATGCCAAAATCTGGAATTTAGCCATCTACATACATTACTCTTCCAGGGCTTTATGTGTTTATCAGGATCATGGTGTCAAAAGAATGTTTAGCACTTTAGGGGTATTTGATTCAAGAGCAGTTGAATGGGTCTATGTGACCTATGTGACCCAGTTTGCAGCACAGATGTTCCTGGGGCCTTTTCAGAGCTCTCTGATATCAATGAAAAGCTTCCTGTTTTTAATGTGTGTATAGCCAGATTAATAAATGTCTAGGTAATAAATGCTAAACCCATTGGGACAGGCATTGCTGTGCATCAAGAGACACAAAAGGACAACCTCTGTGGTTAAAACACCTTGTAAGCCTGCTTGATCATTTAAAATGTTCTCCAATGGGAAACCTACTTTTCAAAGATGAAATGATAATTTTTTTGGTATTTCTGCCCTGCTCCCCTCTTCCCCCTCATTAAGAAACCATTCAATATACCAGGATCTGCCTGATCATTTCCTAGATTTAGATTATGTTTTTTGTCTAGGAGGTGAGATCCTACATCATAAATACAGAACAATTTCCATTACCAAAGTGTTCTGGTGATTCCAAAAAATGCAGTAATGGGAAATATTAGTTTGAGAAAACAGTCTCAGTGTTGGGAGTTTTTCTCACACTTCTGAACTCACTTGTTCTGAGTTCTTTTCAGAATTCAAATCTGCAATTCAGGCAGTGCTAAACTCTATGATTTATCAGATTATCCACAGTTTATCTCTGTAAGGAAGCCATCAAATCCTCTTCTTTCTGTGTGATCAAAATATTTACCTCAAGCGTGTCTGTAACTTTGCCCCTTTTAAAAATTTGATTTCTCATAAAAGTACCTTTTTAACAAGTTTCATAGATCATCATCACTTAAATTTTGTAATTTTCAACAGTACTTTAATTTGAGATGGCTTTCTAACACATTTTTTCTATGAAGGTTGGTCTTGCCTTGGCTCTAATATGATGGCTCATAAAATGAGGCCAGAGTCAATCCCGCTTAAATCTGCTTACCCCACCACTATGGTGTGGTGCAGCCCAGCATACCACTAGAGATTAGGGTCCCTAGAAGGTAAACATTACCATGCTTAAACATGTCTGGTGGTCCAGATCCTTAAGCATTCCTATAAAAAACCACTATTATTTTTAAGGAATAAAAAAAAAAAAAAGAAAATAAAAAAGAAGAAGGCAGCTGTCACTCACCAATCAGACCTGCCAACTGGCTGAATATTTTCAGTCCTCTCTCCAGTTGTACAGGCAATGTGGGCAAAGTTAATATAAATAGGTATTCTGACATAGCAATCACCTTCAACGCACAAATAAACTGACATATTAAATATCCAACGTTTGATTTTGTGACGAACAAACATATCCAGTAGGATATGTTAAAGTAAACCTGTGTCTACTACTAATTAATAAAGCTGTGGTTTGAGTTCATCTTCCATATTGTTGTGGAGGATACCAGGTTCTGGTGATGTTTATTGGGTCTTTTGTCTGCTCCTTGACTGTGTTAGGTCAGTACCTTCTTTTCCACTGTTTCCTTCCTACTTGTTTCTAGTCTTTACAACTCTCTCAGGCTGGCTTGCATTATCAATAAATTAGGTTCAAGGCAAGTGATATGTATTTGTTACAAGGTCAGCCTTTCCCTGGCTCCTTTCTTGCTAACTTACTTGGCTAGGTGAGTCTTGAGAAACTCAACACTTGCCACTGATGCTGTAAAACACATTTGTAAATTGGGGGGGAGGGGGTGTGTGTCTTTTATCTGTGTTCACAATTTCCTCAATCAAAGCAAATTATACCAGTATCCTTATCTCACTGTTCTCTTAAAAGTGATGTAGGGGTGTCCTGGTTTCAGCTGGGATAGAGTTATTTTCTTCACATTAGCTAGTATGGGGCTATGTTTTGGATTTGTGCTGAAAGCAGTGTTGATAATGTGGAGATGTTTTAGTTGTTGATAAGTAATACTTACACTAGTCAAGGACTTTTTCAGCTTCCCATGCTCTGCCAGGTGCACAAGAAGCTGGGAAGGGACATAGCCAGGATGGCTGACCCCAACTGACCAAAGGAATAATCCATACCATATGACATCATGCTCAGCATATAAAGCTGGGGGAAGCAGAAGGAAGGGGGGGACATTCAGAGTGATGGCCTTTGTCTTCCCAAGTAACCGTTATGCATGATGGAGCCCTGCTTTCCTGGGGATGGCTGAACACCTGCCTGCCGATGGGAATTTGTGAATAAATTCCTTGTTCTGTTTTGCTTGTGCACGTGGCTTTTGCTTTCCCTATTAAACTGTCTTTATCTCAACCCATAAGTTTTCTCACTTTTATTCTTCTGATTCCCTCCCCAACCCACCAAGGGGGAGTGAGCGAGCAGCTGCGTGGTGTTTAGTTGCTGACTGGGGCTAAACCACAACAATGGGTAAGCACCATAGCAGCGTTGTTCCCAGCACCATGATGGGCCATATTAGGGCCTTCCCCAGGATCACCTTGCTGCCAAGCATTCTTGATGTAAACTCCTTTTTATTTCTAACTCCACAACAATGCATTTGCTTTATGAGGTGTATATGCAACCTCCTCTTAAAGAACAAACACTGTGGTGAGCAGAAATTAATCCCTAGCTAGTTCCTCAGTCAGATGTTATTAATACCCCTGCTAGTTCCTCAGTCACTTCCTACCTATGACACTAAGTATTTGTCCTATGTGTGATATTGGATATTTATCAACAACTGATTTATGATGACTATTGCTCCGTAAAATGGCTGTGTTTCTTGGATCAGTTCTTAAGACACAGAGCTTCCTAAATCAGGTCCACCAGATTTGTACTTCCTAATGTCAGCAGAGTAAAATACAATCATAAGTGACATTTTTATATGATTACTTAAAATATCAAGTAACCGTTAAGAATAAATAAAATTTAAATCCAGGCAATGCTACAAATTCGTAATAGAGTCACACTATCAAAAATATGCACATAAAAATACTAATTTGCATACATATGCACAGGAAACCTGATATGCAAATAAGGGGTCTAAAACATCTGTCCATCTTTGTGTTTCCAAGAAACAGATTTTGTATGAGCCAAACTTGCATTCAACATTAAAGGTCTTGGGAAAAAGACCACCAAAAGAGGTAATAGGAAGTCAGATGCCAAGAATATCACTTGCCAAATTTCTTAGTCTTAAAGAGAGCAATATGTGTTAGCAGAGACAAAGAGAAAACTCATGAGTTAAAAGTGTAAGTTCATTTATAATGAGCATATAGCATTCATTTCTATCAATAAAAAATATACACAGTTAAAAATTCTTTGAAATCTCAAAGTAATTCTTCTTTATGATGAAGTTGCTTTTATAAACAATATTAATCATATTCATATATTTTCCTTATCTGCAAGGGAGACATTTAATTCCAGAGTCTCAAGCATCCTATCCTTATTCTCATTAAATATCAGTAATTATCTTCAAGAGGCCCTCTTGCCTTCATTGGACCAATCCTGGAATCTTCATAGGGAATACTGGCAAACACTTATTCATGAGAGTAGGCTCACTCATTTCAGCAGGTATGTTTATGTGAGTAGGCTCAGCTAGGCTAGCTTCTCCTGGTCCAACTAAAGGGTCCATATTAAGAACAGCACTACAATCAGAGTAAACTTCTAAGTAACATGAATATTGGAGGCAGTAAACAACTTCTGCATTGTGAAGAAGTAAATGCAAGATAAAAATGAGAGGTTGCTCCATGGAAACAAGTATCTAAAATTGCATGCTGTTTGAGGGTAGATAGAGTAGCTATAAACAATAGTGCAATTCAACTGAAAAGCTTTGATGAAAATAATGCCCTGAGTGTTGCTTCTAGCACTATGTTAGAAGCTGTCTGCCTCGTAAAACACTTATGAAAGGTAATTAGTGTTTCAATTAATGGTCTATCATTGTTCTATAACACTCACACACAAATGATCATTCTTTTCTCCATTTCCTAATTGCTCAATTATAGATCTTTAGAAACTGCAACATTCGAAATGGAGTAGAATCTGTGTAAAATATGTTCAGTAACCACCTTGTTTTTGCTTCCCAATTACTATTTTGGTGCTTTACATTCAGTTTTATTTTATAAATTCAGCTGCTGCTTCAACTTCATGGACTTAAACTGTGTGGAGCACTGGCCTAAGAATCAGACATATCTTCAACAATGTTAACTTCATATTGCAGGTTCACTTCAAGCACGTTGTGAGTCGATGCCCTGTGTCATTGGTAACCATCCTGCCAGAATCAGTCTGATTTCAAGATCTTTATAAGGTCCATGATACACTTTAGTCCACTAAAGGGAGGGTGACAGTGGCTTAGAGGAAGTAGATAGTCTCACTGTTCTCTTGTGAAGCTGAATATGCCATCAGTTGCCAGGGTTTTCATCTCCTTTTGCCTTCAACAGCCTTTATCTAGATGACCTCCTCCTTTTTACCCAGAAGACCTCATGCTATTACTGCCAACTGGTCATGACATCCTGTCCTGGTGAGGAGCTACACACAAAATGCTCGTGAGCCACCATTCAGTCACCCATGCAACATTCCATCTCTTTTTCATTACTGTCTGTTCTACTGCAAGCATTTCATTAGTCTGAAAGAGGCTTGTACAGATTCAGGATGTGCTACCTTTATTTACACAGAAATAAGCTAAGTTTACTCTATTTTTCTCAGTGGTTCAAGTATTGTCTCAGCAGTATTGCAAAGTGCATATTTACTCCTGCAAACCTACATATCAAAAAACCCCTGTGGAGCAGAATCTTGATGTCCTTTTCAACAAGTGTCTCTGTGTATTTGTCAGAAATGCCATTTTCTATGTGAATCAAACAGGAAGGAGGAAATGAGAAAGTTTTGCAAGTATTAAATAGCCACAGCAGAGAAAAGTTAAAATACCTCTTCTTTCAAAGATACTTTAATTCATTACAGTAGTGCAGTCATCTCTGGTCCTGTTCTGTACTGTTGGATAAACTCATTTTTGTAGTGGTAACATCACATCAGGTGTTACGGTAACTGTGGCAGGAGGCTTCGCTTCCTCAAGTGTGGACTTGTTATCTCAGCAAGTTCAGGCAAAGGTGCCACTCACTTGGCTGCTGAGGATTTCATAATGTTGCCAACGGGAACATCTGTTTCTCAGTTGTACTTTGGAAGTGACGTAAAGAGCACCATACATACAGATTGCCCTCTCACATTCAGGAACTGCCACCAGCCACAGCATGTGGGGTTACTTTGGGACTCAGAGGTTTTCTTAGGTAGCACTTCATTATGGGGTTATGGACTTAGAGCTTGAGAAACCACCATGGAAATCAACAACTAATTGTAAACTATGTTTTGTTGATGTGCTGCAGGTGCCCTGTCAAGTTTAAATGGCTTTCTGCAATAGATGCAAGAACACCTGGATTTGGAGGTTTTGGCACAGATAATTCCCTGTGATTTTGGTTTTGCATTGAGGGATACATTGGCTCTCAGGATATGTAAAGGTTAAATTTTCTGTGGTGAGCAAGAATTCCCCCCATTCCCCTCAGTGAACAAGCATTTAGAATGGTTGGACAGGGCATAAGGACTCTTCATTAAAATAGGACTTTCCATGTAATGGAGATCATAAAATAAATCCATTCTTTCTCTGCTGTGACCTTCCTAAAAGCCTTCTAAAATATTACAGATATCATTGTTTGCTGTAGAAGGTACTGAGTAGTAAGTAATATTAGCACAACATGACTGCTTAAATATGGCTGTGGAAGGACACAACCAACTGACCTATAACTAAAATAGTTCAGCCAGCTACTTTGCCTCATGCTGTTCTGAAACTTCAATTCTCAATAGATTGGTTCCTCAGTGCAGACAAAGGGTGAGATCTTACTCAGTTAATCATGGCTGCTTAAAATTTAGGTTTTCAGTAAGCAAATTCCATAGGCTCCCTCTATAGTTAATGAAGCTACAGAAATATTTTGAAAACAATAATTGCATCCTTTAACAGATGCCTAAGGTAAGCAAGATGCCTTTGGACCTACCTATTTCTATCTCTTAAGTACAAAGCCAGGAGCACTAGTTTAGATCAGCTTTTAGGTGAGATAAATCCCACACTGTGACAAAGCAGCATGTGTCATTCAAGCATGGCAAAGCCTCTGTTAACTCCTTTTTGTGATGCCTCCTGGACATGTGCTTCTGACCAGTGACTGGACAGATCTTGCTCTTTTTCTTGTGGTCTCATTTTCTCATTCAAATGTGTGGTATAATTCTTCCTTCAGTGATATAACCCCTCCATGTTGTAGGGAAATTTTGCTCTCACTGAGCAAAATAGTTCACAATCCTGGTAATAAAAAAAAAAAAAAATTAAAAAAAAAAAAAGAAATTACAAAAAAGCCGCCCAAAACAAAGAAAAATAACCTCCTTGTGTTTTGAAATTAATCATTTTCTTCCTTCTCTGCACTTTTAACTTCAGATAAAGATTTTTTTTCTGTAGTCTTTGAATTCATTTCTCACTCCTTGTACTGTGGTTTACATTATGCATTTTAACAGTTTGTCTCTGCTAAAAATAAGCATTATAATTGTGAATATAATTAGATTTGTTCCACACAATTGCATATAAATGTAATTCCAAGGTGTTTCTAGAACTCCTCTATTCCTTATTTATGGATTAGTACATGGGTCTGTTTAGAAATTGTGCTTTTCTCTGAGGTAATGCTATTCATGAATCCCAGTCCTAATTCCCACTTATTTTTGCTATAGCTTCTGCCCAGCATTTTGCTAGAACTGGGAGCATTGGCCAGTGGCTGCCTTGGCAACTGATAGCAAATTAACTTTTGGTTAGCCTACAAGGCGTATTTATTCTGGGGCTTTCAACTTTAAATGAAAGCATGGATTATCTGAAATGTGTTTCTTGGAAATGGAAGAATGAACAGCTGTTTCATGCTCCTTCTTTTAAATCTCTAAGAGTTGGAGCTCTGGTCATAGGCAGCTTTAAATAACATTTAAGGATGGAGCAAATAGCAGCCTGCTAGTCTACTGTGATTCGCTTGCAGAACTGATCTAAGATGTTGGAGGTATAAATGAGCTGGCAGTCTTTTAACTCAGTGGCATGAATTTTGATTTTTTTTTTTCTTCATACAAATGATATCGGAAAGCTTATCCTTGATTCTTTTTTTTCTCCCTTCTTTTTCACAGTACCACATGTGGTTCATTATAAACCGGACTTTTTTTTTTTTTTTTTTTCTTTTGGAAAGGATGACAGCTACTGGTTTTTTATGACAAACAAGATTCTAACTTCTAGAAATGGATGTACATCTCTGGAAAAGCAAACCTTATTTGGGTAGAGAATGAGCTGTGGACTAAATGACTAATGGTATGATGAATGTTAATCCAAGGAGCCTGAAAAATTAAATACTCTGGTAGCTTTGGATTTATATCCAGTCCCTAAAAGTGGTCCTGCCTAACTAGCAAAACTTTGCATTTCCATAGTCTCATCTCTTTACCCTGCCACAGAAGAACATTCAAGGGAAAGCATAGAAAAGCAGTCCAGACAGCATGATGAAAGCAAAAGATTTCAGACCCCTTGGGCTTGTTATGGCTTCTCTTTGTGGGACCCTTACTAAAGATTGCGTCTCATGAGTTGGAATAAGTACTAAGATATCTGCTCTGTCCCATGATCTCCAGATTCATGGATACCTGAACTCCTTCAGTGATTTTCAGAGTAGTATTTTAAGACAAACTGAGACCAGTATCCCCTCCAAGCCTCTTGTTCAATCTGGACCATAGCAAAGCCACATTCATGCAAAGTTTCATGGACTTAGAGTTAGAACTCTAAAGCCTGGTTTGTACAAAACTCATCTAAGACTGATCTCTCATGCCCACCCAATCTTTAATACGTTGATAAGCTAGTTATAAAACATAATTGGCAATCTGTGTTACATTTCATAGTTCGTTCATATGCTATTCAGACATCTTAACTTGGAGAAGCTCTTGCTTACCTCCTCCTCATCCATGTCCTTAACATTTTTTTATTTCTAGCTGTTCAGTAGCCCAGCTCTGGTAAACCTAGGAAGCATTTTCATTGGTAAGGTGTTTTGTTCAGGCTTTTCTGATAAGTTGAGGTGTGAAAATCAGTGTGACGCTGCCCCGGGAACCTAAATCTATCACCCTCTGGAAATTAAAAAGGTCTAGTTGATTATTAAATTGCTTTTTAACTGCATTAATTTACACAGGAGATGCAAAGAAATTGGACTTTTTTCAAGACTCCTTGTTCCAGGGCTGCCTATTTTGGAGATTCTGAAATCTATAGATAAAGTGCCCCTGTGTTAACTCAGCAAAGATGAAGAGCAAAGGTCTTTAGTGTTGGATCCTAAGGAATATTCTACCTGAAGCCTTAAGAGCATGTCTCAGATAAATGTTAAGATCATTTTTAGTTTTCCCCCTCTTTTTTCCAGAGAAGAATTCCCCCTGAATGTTATTTTGGCCTCTTAGCATTTATTTGCTCTAGCCCTTAGTTCTTTGAAAGACTAGAAACACAGACAGATTACAGTATTACATGTGGGAGTGTTTTTGAAAGAAGAATTTGAGGGCAGACACAAAGAATAGCTGATTTGACTGTGTCTTCTTCACGGGTCAGACAATTCTAGTGCATGCTATGTACTCTAACAACGTGGAATAAACGCCTGTGTGCAGCTTCCTGAGGGAGTACAGTCATCCTCTATTTAACATTCATACTACATTCATTCATGCAGCTTGTGAGTACTGCACAAGAACATAAAATTGCTTGTCTTCTGTTTTCTCTTCCTTAACTGTATTTTTCAGTCAATTGGCCAAAATTGTCTGACCACTATGAAGAAATACAATGACAGTGTTGGTCATCAGTAATTAAACTTCTACACAATTGTTACTGAATACAAATGGACCTTTTGTTTTCAAAAGGAAATTAATTGCTTTTTTTCTGAAAGTTCATATTTAATAAAATCCAAACCATCTATATAAGCGTATCTGTTTCTTTAATATCACTGAATGAAAGAAATAAAAATGTTTCATGTTGAATTCTTCTTATATCACCACCCACAATATAAAGTGTACTTTCATTATTATAAAAATGTTTTTCTTTCTTTGGTCGAGTTTATACTACAGTATGAAATAGCATGTTCAAAACAAAATTCTTCAGCCACGGTAAAATGTAATGACAAGATCAGAACTAAAATTCTGAATTTTTGTCTCATTTTGGGATCAAATCCAATTATAACAATTATAACAATTAGCAATTTTCCAAATAATGGATTTTTTTTAAAGTAAGATTTTTAAGTAATTTAAGAAAAATATCTCAATTATTTCATATCTCATGCCAGTATGATATGTAGTACAATATAGTATGTTGTTCATCTGCTTTTGTATCACGTTGCATCAATTTAATCTTCTAGATGACTGGAAGAAGCTTCATGTGTGCAGGCCCTGATCTTCATGGGGGTCTTTAACCACCCCAGTATCTGTTTGTAGATCAATATAGCAGAGCACAACAAATCCAGGAAGGTTCCTGGACTGTATTGATGAAAACTTCTTGACACACATGATCAAGAAGCTGATGAGGAGAGACACATTGCTGCACCTCGTACTTGCAATCAGTGACCATGAGACGGTTGAGTTCAGGATGTGGAGAGGAGAAAGTTAGTCAAAAAAACAGGACTATGACCCTGGACTTCAGGAAAGCAGACTTTGGCTGCTGTAGAGATCTGCTTGGAAGAATCCCATTGGAAACAGCCCTGAAGATAAGCAGGCCCAGAAGAGCTGGTTGATTTTCAATGACCACCTCCTCCAAGCTCAAGATTGGACCATCCTGACAAGCAGAAAATCAAGCAAAGGTGGCAGGAAGCCTGCATGGATGAACAAGTTGCTCCCAGCAAAACTCAAACACAAAATGGAAGTATACAAGAGGTGGAAACAGACTATTACCCAAGAACAAAATAGAGACACTATCTAAGCATGTAGGGATGGGATTAGGAAAGCCAAAGGTCACCTGGAGTTGAATCTGGTGAGGGGAGTGAAGAGAAACAAAAAGGGCCATACTCTTCTCAGTGGTGCCCAGCAACAGGACAAGAGGCAACAGACACAAAATGAAATACAGGAAATTCCATTTAAATGTAAGAAAAACTTTTACTGTGAAAGTGATCAAACACCAGCACAGGTTGCCCAAAGAGGCTGTGGAGCCTTTATCCATGGAGATATTAAAAACCCAAGTAGATGCTCTGAGTAACCTGTACTAGCAGATCCTGCTTTGGACAAGGAGTTAGACTGGATGGTCTCCAGAGGTGCCTTCCAACCTCAGCAATTCTGTGATTGTGTGAAATAAGGAAAAAGGTAAGACATTTTTTCATGGTGGTTCCAATTCCAGTTCCACAGGTGTTTTATTGCATGTTCCTCTTTAAACTTGTTAATTGTCTGGATATTCTAGCATAGAACCTAGATCTAGTTGTGAAATTTTCTCTACCAAGAAATCCTTTCACTTCCCTGGAGAGCTTGAATCTAATCTATAACACCCATTCACAGGCACATCAGATTCTGGAGTTGATATGAAGAATTATTCATTAGCTTTCAACCTGTATTCCAGCTCTGGTTTTATTTCTGATCTTTCTATTTAACCTTAAGGGAATTATTTTATCCACCCTACTTATTTTATGTTTTGGGTTTTTTTTTTGTTCTATCTGTTGCATTTCTTCTGAGAAGGAAGGAAAATAATCTAGCAAATCAGCCAGCTGATGTTAAAGGAATGTTGAAACTTTGCAAGTTTCACAATATGGACCAATTCCAGGTCAAATATCATCTCTTGCAATGGGTTTTCACCAGATTGAGAACAATGGTATTTTTCTGTCTGTATTAATGTGTGGTAATCAAATTCTAACATTAAAAGTCGTAAGGTGCAGATTTGCTAATGTTCATCACTGCATCATTGCAGAAAGAAATACAGACAAATGTGTTAAGCAACATGCTAAAGAATAGTATTAGTCATGTTGCATACTCGGCAAGTACCTCAGAAAAGTTCTAAAAAAAAAAAAAAATGAAAAACATCTTAGGGAATTGAAAGTGTTTTAGAACTACCTTAATATCACAGTTTTAAAGTTGTCACAAAACTGTCATCCTGGAACGTCATGTACCAACTCACTTATCCAAGATTTACTGTCATCTGAGGTATGTAATTTTTGAGTAAATCCTTTCATCTGAGGCTTTCTTTCCTGAGATCCAGTAGCTCATGCATTTCTTTCCAGTGGGATGTTTATCTGATTATCAAATAACTTTATTCTTTTTGATTCTGTGATTCATAGAAAAAGGAAAAGGAAAAGGAAAAGGAAAAGGAAAAGGAAAAGGAAAAGGAAAAGGAAAAGGAAAAGGAAAAGGAAAAGGAGGAAAAGGAGGGAACGTAAAAAGAAGGTAAAGGAAGGGAAGGAAATGGAAAGGAATGGAAAAGAAGGGGAAGTGGAAGGGGAGGGGAAAGGGAAAAGGGAAGGCAAGTCAAGGCAAGATAAGACAAGGCCAGGCCCTAAAAGAAACAGCTGAAACAAAAGATTGTCTTGATACTTTTGCTTACTGTTTCTCATCCCAGAGCTCCTTGTTATCTGGATTCACAGGAAATTGAAAAGTGCCTGTTTACTTTTCTATGATTTCAGTAAATCGTTCTGTGGATTTCTTTCTTAATCTGCATCTCCTCTTTTATCATCCATTGTCATAAACATGTAGTAACTAATGAACACTTCCTAATTTCAATACCTCTATTGCATCTTGTTTTCTTTCTCCTGACAGCTCTAAGAATGATCTCCAAACACAAAATCTACATAATTCTCCTTCAATGTTTTATCAGGAATATATTTTATTTTACAGAGTCCAAATAAGCAAATAAGTAGTCTGTAAGTACATTATAATTACAGATTATGGACTAATTAGAGAGTTATTTATGCCTGAAGATTCTGTACTAATTATACATGAAGTTATTATGGAAAAACTGGCAAGTGCTATAGAAGCAATTACTATAAAATTATAAGTAGATGCCATTTGATTTTATGATTATTTGCACCATATGAAATAACAAGTTGCCAAAAATCAGACCAGGCTGGTTTGTTGCATCTGATAGCTTTGACTTTTTAATAACATTAAGTCTCCAAGCATGCCGAGAAACATTTTACAATTGATCTGCAAAGGCACAGGCATCTGAACACCTTCCCATAGTACGTTAAGTGCCACAACAAACATCTGCTATGTGGAGTTCGTTCCACTCTAATCTTATCCTGGGGGAAAAAATGTTTGTGTAGTCTCTTCTTTCAGTCAGGTTTCTTTTTCTTTTTTTTTTTTTTTTTCTTTTATTCTTTTCCCCTAATTGTTGTTTTAAGGTGCCCTCTGGTCCATGTGCTTGTCAGAGATGGCAAGTTGTACTCTTTCAGCTAGGAATGGAAGTAGTGATGCTTGTGACAGGCCCAGGATCCTGATGGAGTTCATTTCACAGCCTAAGGACCAGCCAAGCAAAGGACCATTTCCTGCACAAATGACTGAAAGTGTCCTTTTGCCTGAGAAGAGTCAGAATCAGCTAGAGTTTTCAATCTCAAGTTTTAAGTGTCTCTCAAAGGAGCCAGACATTAATCTGTTGAGAACATCTTGAATAATCAAAGGTCAAAAAAAAGCCTAATATATTAAATTATATTAAATAATTTTTATGTTTTAATTAACTATGGCTTCTTAATTTGAAAAGGCTAATTCCAGTGGGATAGTGAATAAATTACTGTATCATTTCAGTGCTGAGCCAAAAACAAATAAACAAAAAAGTTCATGCTGGCCAAAACTAAAGTGCACATGTGCATCCATGAATACTTGTTTTCCTGCCAAATCTGTAATATTTGAATGAGGGAAAATATTCTGTGCAGCTGAAAGTAAAGTAGTTTATAGATGAATATTTGTGGTAAAAATCAGGAGAACAAAAACTTGACTCTCTAATGTGCTAGGGGTGGTCCATGATGTTCTTCTCAAGACACTTTTTTAAGAAACTGAGAAATCCAGTTCTCCACTCATTTGTTCTGGGAGGGAAATCAACCTCATGATCTCAAGTGACGATGAAGCTGTTGCATAAGTTTCGGACTCAATTAGGATTTAAATATTTCATAGCAAATGGGACAGAGTCATTAGGAGAGTTTGAGGGACACCTAGACACTTCAGAAGGTTTTATGAGGACACAGGAAAGCTTGTTTCAAACACTTATGTAGGTTCAGACAGAGGACTTGGATAGTGCTGTCCCCAGCAGACCCCAAAGCCATAAACTGGAGAAGTTTAAGGAAGGTGCCTCTCAGTCTTTCCTGTCAGAGCTGTTCTGCTTTGTATGTCTATTTTACTGTTGATTCTTCAGTGTATGTTGGTGGTCAAGACACCATCCGGAGGGACAAACTGCCTTCATCCCAGTCTCTTTTTCAGTTAGTATTTCATGCAAAGGATTATGGCTTCAAGAAGCAGTGCTGGGAGCATAAGCAAAAGCAGAGTGGTCGGAGCACTCCCCTTAGGGGTAATGGGAGAAGACCTCCAAACCATTTACAGAGAACTAGGACTGGTCCCTCACAGGCTGGTCAACACTTATTTGGTCATCAGATAAAAGAGAAACAATCTCTCATCCAGTTCTTTTGTGAATTCAGCTGGGAACTGTGTTTTTGTTCTCTTCCTAGCCCTGGTTGAAATTATTCAGTGAATTAAGGTCAAAATATCAAAGCAGTTTTAAGATGTCTATAATGCCATTGTTGGTGAAAAATTTATGCTCTGAAAAAAAGGTGTTCAGGTCTATATTAAAGAGTCCTTATATTATAAATGCTTTAAAAGCTTCCTCTTTCCCTAATTCAAAGGAGACAGGGGGAATAGTGCTACCTCACTGTAAAGGGCAGCTTTCTCTTGATTATTCTTTTTGTAACATTTAAGATGGTTAAAACATTTTAATATGTTATTCATCTCATGGACAAACTGATCACTGTCTTTTGTATTACATAGTAATCATCTCTGGAGGTTGTCGCTGAATCAAAAGGGTCAAACTTTCAAAAAGTATTCGCTAATTTTCATTGTTCCTGCACTTTGGTATTCAATATGAAGGTATTTAAAAAGCTTTAGTGTTTGGAGCGGCAACCAGCTACAGCTCCTGCTAGAGTCAGTGAGAATGGTGGTGAGTTAACCCACATTATTGGGTTGTCTTAAAAATACTAACCATGTGGGCCAGATAATTAGCCAGTGTAAATAATTTCAAAGGAGCTTTTTCAGTTTAGACCAGCTGAGGGCCTAATGCATGGAATATTTTCACCTAAGTGAAGTCCTTGAGCAACTTTTGCCCTTTTGAATAAGTTCCTTCTCCTCATGCCTTCAGGCCTATAAAGTTTAAAAAAAAAGATAACACATTAATAGCAGCAAAGCTATTTTATGAAATCATAGTGTTTTTTCTTGACATTGTTATTACAGGGAAATTGCTTATAACATAAGGCCATGTTTATAGAGGTAGAGGTGCTTAATATTACTTCCACAAGCAATTCATAAGGTTCAGAGAGAGCCTCATGAGGACTAGTTATTTTTATTGTGTTTGGTGCATGTAGTACCATTTCCTTTCCTAGTATTTTAGACTTCTCTCTGTGACCCAGATGTGGTGTTCAGCATTATTAAAAAAAAAAAAAAAAAAAAAAAAAAAAAGGAGCAGAGACTGTACTTACCTTGTTTGAGCTCTGTATGCAAGTGTCCCTGAATGCTAGTACAGAGGAAACCATGTGGACTCGAGTCCTGATACTTTGATAGAGGGGAATTATGATGCCCATTTTCTTCATTTCTAGTGGTTGTTAACATTTTATGAAAGGAAAAGGAACATTTTTGACATTTGGTAAGGACAGTTTCTAATTAAGGTTCAGATTCAACAAGGCACTTAAGTTCTAATGGGACTTAGACGCATGCCTGACTGGAAACCTGCCTTGCCCTGTCCCAAATTTTCCATCTAGCCATTAAACATCAGAATCAGGTTTGTTCTTATTCATTTTTTTACTGACCCCACACGCTTTTCTCACAGCAGCCTATCTTGCAAGCTAGGCTCAGAGGCTAATGCTATTCAGCACATGTTGCCAGGCTATGTTATACACAAACTACACTACAGGCACCCAGCACAGCTAGAAATAGCATAGAAAATAAGAGGCACTGGACTAAGCAGTAAGACCAAATTGCTCACAGAAGGCAGGTCTTCTACTTCTTGGGGAAATACATCAGCATCTAGGTTGTAGGGTCAGCCTTGCAGACAGTGTAAATATACATATGGGCCTTTTGCTGACAATGCTTAAATCAGAGAAGGTGTTCTGAGTTCCAGAACATATTGAGATACAAATTGAAACATTTAAAATGATAACACTGATTAGATTATTCCAACACAGTTAGAATAAATAAGATGTGGGAACTTATTAAAAAAAAAAAAAAACAAACAGGTTGTCTCTAAATAATTTGTCCTGTCTAACTGTATAGCTTTCCCTGGTGAGAATAATGCTGAGCAGACATTTCTAGCGCCCAGTGTGGAAGACGAATAATGTTTTAGGATGTCTTTAAGTAACCTAAGTTCAAGTGTGAAATATGGCATATTACAGTTATATAGAGTGAGAATCAAATTTCATTGTCTTTGGATGCTGCAAGATTTCACTGCCCTGTTTACTTTTCACGTTGCTTTATGTTAACATTTTTCCATGTGCTATCCTGCAAATAAAAAAATAAATAGATTGAAGTGAGTCCTGTTAATGTGGTAAGGCTTACTTACCTAGGGAAGACAGAGCTTGAAAGAAAAAGTCAAGACAGACTACGACATAAAGTTGAACAACAGTACTGCTGTTTGCCAATGTGTTTTAGGGAGAAGAGTGAAACTTTCTCAGCCCTTCGGAGGAGTTGTTGCTCATATATACCTAGGGGGGTTTCTGCTGTAGATATTAGAGTAGGGTTTTGTTGCAGGTGTGTAAGTTCCAGAAAGATTATGCTTTCAGACACAGTCATTTGGCTGTCTCCCATTGGCTGGCTTGTGGTATCTCTTCTCTCAGAATAAAGATATTTCTGAATAGACATTCAGAGGTATTTTGCTTTTCCGTACACAGACACCAGAGGTTCTTCAGAGAGCTCTGAATTACTGTCTAGAAGCCTGCTGTCTAAAACCTAACCACTGTGGTGTTCAACTGTGTTTTTTTTTAAATATCTTTGAGCTCTTGCATATTCACTAATTAAAATATTTTCCCTTCATTCCCAGTTCTAATACCAGTTATATTTAATGTTGTTTCATTCTTTTGCCATTTAGGAAATATTAATGGGACATAGATCTGTTTACAGTTTGAACATTTGCATGGACAAATAAGATCTCTTTCTTATAGGAGTTTTAAAGATAGTACAATAAAATGTCCTCCATTGTAAAGTTTTGATTTGTACTGGTGAAAAAGAGAATATGAAGAAGACATTTCACAAAGCATATTTTGCAACTCTGGAACATCATACTGATCTCAGATTATGTTTTCAGGCCATGTGAATGGCAAAAGATGATTTACAATTTAATGCTAATGAATGACAAAGTCCTCATTTATTCTGTGAAAACAGACATTCTACAGCCTTACGTTTACAGGATGAATAGAAATGTGAGGGAGGTTACTGATTTATTTTTATGTAATGGAAGCTCACATAAGAAAGAAAAAAAAGTCACCTGAAGTTCATTATATCACAATTAAAGGCCAGACCTAATGTAGACAGCCTAACTACCGTAAGACATGGCACTGTCCCAGATGACTCTGATCATCTAGTGTTAGAAATGTATAATGTTTCCTGAAATGTGAGCATCTACACTTCAAAGACATCAAGTAATTTGGGGAAGAAGGAAAAAAGAACTCACAGAATGCACCATATGTTCAGGAATTACTAAGAACAAACTTTCTAAAAATCCTTCCCCTTAAAGAATCACCTGCTGAATCCTCAAAACAGAGAGGTCATGAAGTCCCTGAAAAGAACAATTGCCCTCTATCGTTTCAGCTGAATCATGGCCTTTAACACTCTTTCAGTTACTTAAGAATATGGTTCTCATGAAAGAGTGAGATCTAATATTTTAAATATTTCATAGTATAGTTTGGGTTGGAAGGGACCTTAAAGTTCATGTAGTTCCAATCCCCCTGCTATGGACAGGGGTACCTTCCACTAGATCAGATTACTCAAAGCCACATCCAACCTGGCCTTGAACACTTCCACGGGGAATTTATGCTGCAATACTTTATTGTTATTTTATAATTCTGACTGCTTCATCTCAAAACCTACACAAATTTGCCCTTTGTTAAGTTTCAAATTCTAGATGTCAGTCATAAATTTTCATGTTATAACATAGCATATTGCCTTTATTCCTTTAACTTTTAGCAATACCTTAATAATTTACCATATTTTAAATTATTATATCTTAACAGTAAAATTCAAATCTTCTGCTAGAAAACAATGCCATTAGAAATTTTTTTACCAGTTCTGGTCACTAGAGTTTTTTTGTTGTCAATGCCATTGCCTTCAGATGAGTCTGTGCCTTACAGAGTAAGCCACCCAATGACCACTGCTAGCAAAATCATAGCTTTCCTATCAGGTGAACTAATAGACTCCTAAAAATTTGGGTTCTGCTCTCTGTTGCCTCTGTAGGAATAAAGGTATTGCCTGTATCACATTAATCCAATATTGTGTTATACTCTAAAGGCTGTTATGTACTTCACATGCATACCACAATGGCAAGATGTGGTCCTAACTTTCTTAAATCTAAAATAAATCTGAAATTATTTTTATTTCATGCAACATAAAATGTGAAGTATCTGGGTTTCTCTGCTAGGAAAAAAAGAAGAAAAGTTTGTATATCATACATGTAACCTTAATGTTATAAATTACTCTGTTTAGCTTGAAGATGTTTATGCCTGCCTGCAGCTCTTCAGCTATAATTAAAAGAATTTCAGGTCACTCAGTCTGCATTTTTAATCCTGAGAGCTCCAGGGTGCTCATCATATGGAAAGATTTCATTATGAGGAAGAAGATTCAACACTTAATGTATTTTGCTTCTTACAGTTAACACCTAAACAAAAAAAGCATTTTTGTTTGCTTTTTTGGTTAGTTTTTGTGCTGAGTAGAGTAATTAATGGCTTTAACAACAGTAAAGAGATTGACACAATGAGCATATACCTGTGGTATGGAGATTTTCCTGAATTTTTTTAGGGGAAAAAAAAAATAAAAGAAAAAGACAGGCACCTGTCAAAAGTAAGCACAGGAAATTATCTTCAGTTGAATGAAGCCCCTTCTTTCACTCCTACAGCTAGTAAGAGCTTAAAGAGAACATTCTTCAGTCTGAGGTCTTTTACACCATAACACACAGCAGCCTCAAGTAGTTGGGGAACTCCTGCACTGCTAAATCATCTGTGAAGTATCAGGGAAGTACATGTTGCAAGGTAGTGCAGACTGGTGTTGTTCTGTGTCTTAGTTTTGGTCATCAGCTGACCAGGAAAGCAAGATAAGGCAGAAAATATAGGAATGTCAAAAGAAACAAAGCAAAGACCATAAGAAGTGGTAAGAATTTTCAGTGAAAATCCCATTTCCTTCATTTTGTTGCCCAACAGCTTGATATTTCTTTTTTCCCTGAACAATGCTTATCAACAGTCACACTTCACACATGTTTGGGAAGTTCTCACTAACTGTAGCCTCAGTCTAGGTAGGAGTCATATGACTAAATTTGAAAGTTTGCAGTGTAGGTGCTTCCATGAGAAAAAAGTTACAGCAATTCCCTTTAGAGTGAATAGCACCCTGGCCAGCAGAGACAATGAAACTGAGGATCTTCCTGAAATATACCTTTTCATCCAGGGGATCTCATCCTAACTTGCAATTACTCTATTGACTAAACTTCTAGATCTCCTTCAAATGTAATGGGAGTCAAGATGGCAAACCTACATAAAGACGCATGCAAGGGAAGGTGATGGGGAGAAATTTATGTCCCCACAGTGGCATCTAGTGCCACTTTTGTGTTTTAGAGATATCTCATGTGATGACCAGCTGCTGCTCCAGACTAATGTGGATCTGCTTAAATCCAGTGCCACATTGGCCAGGACCATGCAGAAGTCTTGGATTTCCTAAGTTAACTCAAAAGGCACTATATTTCAATGCTTAGGTAAATTACTTCAATTTAGGGAAGATGAGTTTGACATCTTATGCCAAGAAATACGTCCACACCTCAACAAGCTCTTTATATCATGTAATCATGTAAAATAATGTTTCTGAAAGACAGGGGAACACTTCTTTCAGGAATTACCACGTTACTGTAACTCCTTTTTCCCAATATACCGTGGTCATTTTATTTTATTTCATTAAAAAAGAAAAAAAACTGTGGTAAAATAAGAGCAAAAAAACCTTTACTGTGAGCACAGATACTCTAACATTGCTTTGTGACATCAAAAAGAATCCTATCTGCCCTAAAGGAACAGATTTCAAGAAGAAAAAAAAAAAAAAAGACAAAAATAACCTCCTGTTTATAACCATTCAAAAAATAAATGTACCATTTCTTTCTGCTTAATAGGACACATCAGAAAAGCCAAACAGTAAGAGCTGAGCCAACTGTGGTAGGTGCTGGAGCTATAAAACTCAATTTCTTGACTGATGGAAGCCTGTAGTTAAACCCAGGGCAGGAAAACTGAACTTGAAGAAGAATTTGATGCAGTATAGAAGAGGAGGGTGAAGAGATGGAGGCGGACAGGCTGTATATAAAGTCAGCTCTAAAGAGTACAGAGGGAAAAAAAAAAACAAACCAAAACAAAACAAAAAACAATCCCCCAAAACCCAAACAAACAAAGAAGATAAAGAAAAAGGGAAGAAATAGCCAGATGGCCACAAATCTCCAAGTTTGTCAGCTGCAAGTTGAATCATCATAGTCACTTAAGAGCACTAGAGGTGAATGTGTCAATATAATTCACCAGTTGAGAATATTGTTCAAAGGACAGTCCTTGAAGGATCCAGAAGATGGCTTTTTTCCAAGTTATTTCCCTGTCTGAACGTTTGCTCACAGTGAAAAATGTGACAGCAAAATAAAATAGCTTTGTTATTTATAAATGTGCCATTAATTTCAAAGTCCCTAGTTACAATAGTTAGGAACTGCAGTATGTGGCTATATGTGTATGTCTTTATGACTTTGAAAACACAGAAATATTAACCAATACTCAAACACCACTGAGCTGTAAGCAATTACTCACATCCCTTCTTTACCATAGGAAAAGAGGAGTAGAGAGGAGATGGGTTTTCCTGAAGTTAGACGGGGCGCTCTGGAGACAAGGGAGGGAAGAGTAAACACAAAGATTAGGACGTGGAGCCAGGATTAACACAGGCCCTGGAGTGACTTAAATGGTCTTGACTTATCATTTTGGAGCCACCTGCTGAATGCAAGGTCAGGCTGGAGTGACTCACGCAGCACAGACAGCCGGATTTCTGATACATAAAATAATTCTTTGAATTTCTGCTCTGGCTGTCTAACCAGTCTGTGTCGTGAGGCTTTCCAAATCAGGAATTTCCTTAGCAAGACTAGAGATGTCAAGCTGCCTGACTGAGTAAATAATTGCTTATGGACGAGAGAAATAAACCTCTTTCCACCATAAGGACCTTTTCCTGAAATTCTTCAATCTTTATTACCGATCAGTCTTGACAAGTTTTCATCATGACACCTCTTTGCCCACTATGGACAAGGTGTGCATATAGAGGATTTGGCCTCCTTGGTATATCACAGTGACTGGAGTTCAGGCAGAGGACTTGCCTCTTTTCATGTCCCTGCTTTGAAGCTGGCCAATGGCATAGTTTTTTGAGGAGAGGGAGGGCAGCAGGTTGCAAATTCTATGGCCTAAAAATAACAGCTTTTAAATTGACACTGAGGAGGTGGAAAAATATGACAATAGAACACAAGTGAATACTCTGTAAGAAACTGGAAACTGAAATGGAGAGATATGACCTGACATACAGAATCAGCACAACTGGCACATGATTTATTGATTATGGCCTGTCATATGAGAGGGTTTCAGCTAGCTGAAAAGCAAAAAGCAAAGTAGTATTTTTCTCTCTATAGAATTTGGCATTTGGAAATTGCATACACTTTAACTTTCCAGTGATTACTCTCTCCGCACAAAGGAATATGTGGTTTTGCTTTTGAAGGCAGGCATGGTGAAACAGTGTGATTTTTTCAGTTGTCAATGGAAAAAGCTGTGGATTATACTATTTATTCACATAGATAACTTGGAGGGTCAGAAAAATACTTGATGGGGAATAGGTGAATGCAAAATCTGCATGCATTTGTGAATATGGAACAAGATATTGCAAGAATACAAAAAACACCAAAATGAACAAAAACAATGTTTTATCTCCTTTGAATGCACTGGTTTTGTCTACATGAACTCCTGAGCCACTCTTTTGTGATCCTATCTTCTCTCATGATTCGGACATTAACGTGTACAATCTGTACTCCTAATCCTGAAAAATTACTTCAGGGTAATATATCTGTAGCAAAAAAGCCCAGAGAAAAATATTCATACAATGAGTGATCCAACTGCAGCCCTTTTGAAGTCAACAGGAATTTGACTTCCAGGATCTTTGATCTAACATGAATAAATTCCAGGAAGTTCAACAGAGGCCACCAAGATACTTGGGGCTAGAACACTTAGCCTGTGAGCAGAGGCTGAGGACCAAGTGCTTGTTCAGCCTGAAGAAGAGGTGGCATTGGGGGGACCTAGCAGCAGCCCCCAATACACCATGGGGAGATCACCAAGAAGGTGGAGCCAGGCTCTTCACAGCAGTATGTGGTGGAAGGGTGAGAGACAGTGGACATAAGTTGGAAAAAAAAGATTCAGACTGGATATAAGGAGAAAATTTTTCTCCTTTAGGACATTCAGACTGTAGAGCAGGTGGTCTAGGGAGTTATCTCCATCCTTGAAGGTTTTCAAGGCCCGATGGGATAGAGCCCTGACCAACCTGGTCTGACCCCATAAGTGAACCTCTTTGAGAAGGAGTTTGGGCTGGGGACCTTCTGAGGTTCCTTCACACCTGATTTATCCTATGATCTTCATACCTAAGTGCTTCAAGAACTCATGTTAGCTCACAGATGTATTAGATGTATGCATACTTACCAGAAGATTAAATATAGAAATAACATTAAAAAAATACATAGGTGTTTTGTTTTGTTTTGTTTTTCTTCAGATTATTGTATCAAATTTCAGTATTTGAATGTATTATTAAAATATACTTGATTTCTAGGAGTGAAGGCTTTCAGTTTTTCACAGAACAAGTCAAACTGGTAGATGGTGCTTGAGCATTTGTATGTACGTGGGCTTTAAGAAGACTGCTCTCTCATTTATGGTAATGAAGCTTTCACATATATAACTGGTATCCTAGAAACTATTGCAAACTGACATTTATGCATCACATATAAGGAAACTAAAACCTTCTTTACAGTTGCCTTTTTTTTTTTTTACTTGAGAAGAAAAATAATGATTTCAAATTTTTTAATAGGATTTTAAAAATGATTCCAATCTAAGTATTTCTTGGAGTGTAATGGAATGTGCACTCTACAAATCCAGGAGCACTGCAAATTCAGAATAACATATAATGTTTTAGTAAGTATCTCTGAATGAACTTGCAGGATATTATGGATCTCCTTGTAAGCTGCTAAGGGGCCACACTACTGATATCCACCTTGTGTGCTTAGAACAAGAAAGGGTATCTCACTATCTTACAGTGCAATGCACTGCAAATTTAGCCAAAGAGATCCTCCAGGATCCTCAGTGTATCTCTGCCAGTGTTCAGGGCATTCTCCTTTGCCTCCAAATGTTGTTTGTTAACTAAAAAAAAACTAGCCTAAATATCAAATATTCAAAGTAATAAGTTTCATTTCCTTTCTTAGGGGCTCAAACACCATTTTAATGAAGTCTAATTAAGACTACAAATAAAATAATCAGGGAAGTATTTCACAGAACACTTATCCTATAAAATATTTGTGTTATTTTCTTTTTAATTTCACCATCATTTCTACTTACATATCCTTAGAAGATTTTCTTCCTTTATATCCGTTTGAATGATGTAGACCTGGTTCCAGTATCCACTATCAGTCTGGAGGCCCTCTGTTCATATGAGCGATTTAATGGCCAGATCATCTAGAGCTGAACCCTAACTCATACTCATATATCTGAAAAATCTTAAATTCACATTTTTGAAATTTAATGCCTACTTTTCTAGCCAGACCTGCAGATGTCTACTGAAATGATTTCCTAGGAATAGTTCTAAAGGATAACCCTTAGCTCCAGAAAGCTATTTCAAAATTATGCAATTGTGCACCACTGAGTCTTGATACAGAAAAGAAAAGTTAACGAAAAGCCATGAGAAACTGATAACATTTCCTCAGCATTTTCTCAGGAAAGCAAAATGGAGAATAACAAGATTCATAGACTCAGCACTGATTGATCATTTCTGCTGTATAATTAATCAAAGGATCAGAAAGACCCATTAATTACTCTGTCCTTAGCATTTCGAATCATTAACTGACAGGTCTTCTAGACAAGCAGGAAGAAACTACACATGGGCTAAGAAATTATACAGCATAGCAGAATTCATCCTTGGTATGAAGAAACAGCTAGTGTTATTATCTTCCATCTCTACCTCTTCCTTTATTGTTTCCCATTTGTTAGCCTGTGTATGTAGTTTAGAGGATATTCTCCTCTTTTCCCATCATCTGTCAGTTTAGGGGTTAGAACAGGGTCAAATGGAGTCCTGTAAATCACAGTTTTTATAACTTGAGTTTATAGTTTTCCATTCCATATTTGTTTTGTATTCCATTTCAGGACTGGCCAAGGATTACATAGTTTCTAGGGTGTGATACATTTGGCACAGCATGGCTTAGATTGGCTAGCTATTGCCTCTGCTTATTTCAGCTACAATTTTTTGCAATGAACTACTGAGCTCTTACTAGGAGGGTTCTTAAACTAGTAGAAATGTTCTGCAGTAAGAATAATAAAAGCATTGATGAAGACTCTGTGCTAACTAAGAATCACAGGGTACAGTCTGAAAGTAGTACTAAAAATTACAAATTACCATGATCCCACAGCTAACAGACGGCCAGCAGTCCTTTCCATAAGCCAACAAAATAAGAGGGATGGACTAGTTACAGACATAGTATGAAGGCAGCAGACAAATTCTAACACTTTCTTATACTTTATTTCCTTGCAGGGCTTTAAGAATATAAATATTTGTCTTAAGAAATTGCAAAAGAGTAAAGTAATTGGTATTTTTCCAGGTTAGATACTGGTATGTAGCTGTGGACCAAAATAGATGCATGGCTTCAGAACCTCAATTTGAAAGTAAAATGCCAAAATATCTCCAGAATCTCCACCCCAATCTAAAAAGAATGAACAATGAGAGAAAATTCACAACAAAAAATACAGGGCTCTAGCCTGGGTGAAACTGTACATGGTCCACTCATTGAAATGTCAGAACCAGTGAGTCAGTGGCTGCGTGGTTGGTTATCAGTATGGTGTTCTAGGAATAATATATATGATATCCTTGTGCATATTCTCTGTGACTCTAATGTCCCCTCAAAATATTCTTGGAATCCACAGTCCAAATGAAATCAAATTTGTTAAAGGGAGACAAACTGCAAAGATACCAGCTCCTGGAAATGTTATGGAAAAGGTGTTTGGAATATGCCATTGGGAAGAGCCTGGGAGCTCAACCTTTATTTGGCAGCAATGAGACAGTTTGAATGTCCCAAAGAATCAGTCAGACATCTTTATAAATGTCAGTGAGTGCAAACAGAGTACCCGAAGCCATGGGAAACCAGAATTTCATTCGTTCCAGTGCTCACGTGAAGGTTTGGGTAGAGAAGAGACAAATAAGCTGAAGCAAATATGTTTATTCCTCCTGATCAGTCCACTTTGGAAGCAGAAGGCAATGAAGTCTGTATGCCATACATCTGAGAGGACATACATTCTGATAACACTTTTATTACAGAAACTTTAGAGGAGCTCAGAGGCCATTCTATTAGGCACTGTACAAATATATAGTCCAAGATATTATCTGCCTGAAAGTGCTTGAAAAATGAATAAAAAAGAGAGAAAGGGAAATGTTAAATAGAGGGGAGAGGGGAAGAGGGCAAGAAATGGAGAGGGGCAAGGTTACATTTAGCGCACTACTGAATGTTTTTTTTTGTAGTGAAAAAAGAGTAACTTAAAATATAACCATTACAACTAATTAATAGGAGAGGAACTGAATCACATAGACACAGTCAAAAACTGAAGAAGAAATCTGTACAGAACTAGCAACTTGCCCCCAAATACCCAACTCTGGTTTTGAAAATAGATTTGCTAGCAAATATATGTGTTTTGGTTAGGGATGTACGGTTTCTCTTAGTGCTCAGAGTCTGGATGAGTATACAAGTTCATTAAACCTGCATGTTTATTCAGATTAAGTTTCAGAATTCGTTACATTCCTTCCACAATCACTAAATTCACTATGAAACTTTATTTAAATGGTTTAGGAATATATGCTTACCTAATTGCAGAAGGCTGAAGACTAAGGAAGACACTTGTCTACGTGACCTGGCAACTGTATCATTCCACTTCCCCCCACCCCCAATGTTATCTTAAATATTACTATTCCATGCTCTAGCTTTAAAAGTGAACATTTATGAACATGTGGCTTTTATTTTATGTCCTTCCACTCTAAAGCAATGCATAACCCACTAAAAAAAAGGTGTAAATCACCTTTTCAGACAAAACCTCTACAAGGAAAAAATAAAGCGATAACACAGTGAGTTTTATTTTATTAGCCTGAAACTATAAGCACCAGCCACTATATGGTATACTAGCTGAACCAAAGATTTCAATTGCTTTTGCAGTTCAGTGATTCACTCAAAGGTTTTCTCTCAGCAGCACAACTATGCTTCCCTGCAACATCATCTTGATCGTTTTCTTTTATCCTCTTTCTGGTCTTTAATCATGGCTGATCTGACTAACCTAAGAAAATAACTGTAAAGATCAGCCTAAAAACATTTCCATATTCTGTTTTGATTTTCACTCTGTAGTTTGCCAGAAGGCTGACCCTGCTTAAATGCTGGTAATATAACTCCTGAAAAGAATGATATCCCCATACGTATAGTTGAGCTCTCTCATTACTTGTTACCTGCAAAATATCTGTGTGGGTGGAGCAGAAGAGCTGTAGTGACAAATGTTTTCTGATTCCTTAAATGTGGACAAAACAGTTCTCTTAAAAAAACTGAGTTTTCAGAAAGATCCAAGCCATCACCCTAATCTCTTTAGTGTCCTAGGTTGTACAGCCAAACAGAGAAGCATCTAACAATTTCTAGAAATGAAAAGACACTTTGAGTTTTTCCCTCCCTACCAGTTGTCTCCTCCTGTTTCAGTAGATGCTGAAGTTACACTGTAAGGCACAGTAGCACAGTGTTTCTCTTAACAGAAGCAAATTTTACCTGTATAATTCTAGATCGGTTAATGTATTTGACTTTGAATTGCACCAAGGCTAATTCACAGATTCATTTCACTTCACAGATCTCTCTTGGGACTCTAATCATAGCTACATATGATTTAGGGTCAGTCTTTTGCAGAAGTCTTAGTTTCATGTGATTTTAAAAGGCAATGAGCAGATCTTAAAAAGCTGTCCAGCAAACATTTAGTAATTTCTTCCAAATTCTCAGCTGGTGTAAATTGAGATGGTGCCATTGATATGAAGGACTAAATTTACATCCACTGAGAGTATTGCCCTTGTAATTTGTTCTTTAATCCCTACTGTATGGAAGTTTTCCCAGGTGCACAATTCACAGATTTATCTCGGTTACAGAATGACCAACGAAAGGTCAGAAAATGCCATCTCCACAGCACCGCTCTGAAACATTAACCACTTCCTTTTCAAGCAGTCAACAGCTTATATAGAGATAAAAAAAATGTATATATTTAATGAAAACTTAGAGAAGGATATGCAACAAATATACCTTTTTACAAGTGAAAGATGTCTTTATGAAATTAATTTCCTAAAACTAGAATGGAGAGTGATTAATTTATAACAAATGCACTTTACACGTGGAAAAGTATGAATTATTTAAATGAGGTGAGAATTGAATCTGTAAGAAACTGGAACCATCATCAGTTAATAGATTTTATTTCATTGAATTGAACTGAGCTTGTGTTAATTTGCAGTCCTTTCACCAAAAACTATCATAGCTTGGCTGTGATGGAAGTGCTTTTATCACAAGACATAATGCAGTGAAATTGTTGGATTAAGAGAAATAAGGTGAAGGAGAAAATTTGACACACACACCAGCATACATTCCAAGGAAAAGTGTTTCAACAGCAGCTTTACTGAATTTTAATAACTCGTCATAAAACATGGGGTCTCCGTTTGGAATTCAGGCTTTGTTGTGTTAGATACTATGCACAAATATTTCCAAAAGATGGTCAGTACCCTAGAAAGTTTACAAGTCTAATTTATGATAAAAACAACAGTTGGATAAAACAAACAAATCTAATGAGTGCAATCTGTTTCATTTATCAAAAAAAAAAAAAAAAAAAAGAAGGATCACTGAGAAGCAACTTGATTATGGTTCATAAATACCTCCAGAGGGAGGAAATAGAAGGTACTTAAGTAGTCCTTCATGTAGCAAAAAAAGGCATAACAAGGAGCAGTTGTTGGACGTGAAATCCAAACAAATGCAAATGAGGAATCAGTCAGAAAATCATAAAGATGATTAGCCCAAGAAACAGAGTATTGAGAGGAATGGCAGGTTCTCCATCTTTTTAAGCTTTCTAGCTAAATCTGAAAGGAATAACAAGATACGGTTTGGTCATACAACACTTAGGTCATTGCCACACAGATTTCTGCAGGCAGATGTGAGTTTGTGGCACGCTCCAAGGCAGTTGGAAGCAGTGCATCTGTATTGAAAGCCATTTGCTCAATTTAACATAGCACACCTCTCAAACTGTGACTGCAACGAGCTTGCATCTGTTTACAGAAGACCACGTGGAGTTATTGGTACGAGTGTGATGAGGTGGGATTTTACTACGGGCATTTAACAGGAGGCCAGGCTGGGTGGTAGCTGAAACAAAAAAATTCACAAGTAGCAGTCAGTTTAGCAGCAGTAATGAGGGTTATCAGCTACCCATTTGCAACCATTGTGAAACAAAGCTGAAAAGACATGTTTTAGCTATTTCAGTCTTTGTGAGCAGCTATGTTTTTGTGCTTTGAAGATAAACCTTCTGAAGGAAAGCTACGAGCTTGTAAACTGGCTTACCTCTCAGTGTTTGGTAAGTTTTAGTTTTCTCCCATGGTCACAAGACTGAGCATTTTGTATGATTTCAAGAACAAACCTTAAAACAGCCATATCCTTTTTCCCCTATTTTGACAGTGGTGTAGTATAATTGGCCTTAGTCTTGGTGTATAGCATGAGATGTCGATCAAAATACCAGTGGTACCTTCTCAGTTCCACAAATTTTCTTCTCCCATTATTAGAAACACTTGTCCAACTGTGCTGCTCGGAGGTACAGTACATGGCAACATCACAGTATAACAGTTTCTGGAAGAACTTGAGGACATTTGTGCCATAAGTTTGTCCTTCTCTGACAACCTGGAAAATTCCCACAGATAATTCAATTTTCTTCTGGTTTCAGTGCAGACTTTTCTTTTAAGGTTTCCTTTTGTCCATAGTTTTCTTTGGTTTTTTTTAGACTATCTTTGAGGTGGCTTACAGTGTCTCTTTCCAACTGATTTTAAAAACTTGCACAAGGGTTTGGAAGAGACTTTTAGAATTTACAGAGTGTATTTTCACAAAAAATACTAAAACTAAAACACCACACACACACACCCCCGCCAAACCAAATCCAAATCAAAAAGACAAAACCCCTTGTAATTTAACAGGCTGAAGTTCTACACCTAATGTCATTCATGCCATATAGATAGATAAAATACTTAATTTATACTTCCTTCCCCCTCTTTGGTCCTACCATTCACATATCTTCCTTTCATATTCCATTCCATATATTTGGGATGAACACTTGAAAACTTATTCCTAAATGGTAATTGAAGATGAAGACTTTTCTAACAGATTCTTTTCTCCACTTTTTACTTAAAATGTTACAGGTTTTAGAACTTGAACTTTATTGGAAAAACACAGGAACTCCACACAGAAATTAATTGCAAATCAGGACAGAAGCACCTCCCAAAATTTTTAATTTGGAAATTAAAGAAAAAATAGATAGCAGTATTTGAAAATGGTCATCTTAAATAAATAAACAAACAAACAGAAAAATCCCACTACCATTTCTTGCTCTGTCTTAAGAAAGTGTGCTAATTAACAAAAAAAAAAAAAAAAAAAAAAAAACACTAAAATGAAAATGATTTTTCCCCTTTTTGTATTAAAAAAAAAAATGGAAAAAGACTGACTAGATGGGATTTGGATTCTTTTCCACATAGAATTACTTGATGCAGACTTTGGGTTATCAGCTGTGTCCAAAGATGTGTGGGTTACAGCTGCATCGTCCTTGAGGTGCAATATTCGACGTGGTATGAAAGGGTCAGGGCTTTTGAAAAAGGCAGAAACAAGAATAACTTGTGGGTTGCAAATTTTGGGGCTATCTCTAAATCCCGCTGCCTAGATTCTCTTCTCTTAGTAGTGTAGTTTCATGGGAAGCTTTGTTGCTAGAGGCAAAAACTTCATCTTACACCCCTGAGAGTGAAGATGTAGAAGGGAATTACAGCTTTTAGCACTGTCAGCAATTTTAACCTATGTCTATACTAGGAAATTAAATTGTACCAGTTTCCATTCCCAGTAGGCAGTTTGCCAAAGGCCAGCCTGTTTTACTCACATGGACATAGGCCATGCATGTGCAGGTCCTATGCATGTCTGAGTTTCACGTATAAGCAGCACCTCTAAACCTAATTCCCTAAGGGGAAGGAAGTCTACAAATCTCTAATGGAGAGAGGAGTAGGAAGGATGTTTTTTAATTTAAATTGTTTCCTTTTCCCACTCTTTCCTCCCACCCACTACCATTTGTCCTCCAACAAAGAGTTGCAACAACTGTGCAGTTAGATCCAGGAAAAAAATACAGTAGAAGGGAACTAACATATTAGAATAGTAGATGTAAGACACTATTTCTAACACATTGTTTTCTGTGCAGAAAACTTTTATAAATTCCTTAACATGTATCCCAAATGGTTTTGATGCCTAATGTTTACTTTACATCCATGATTTAATCTTAATCAATCAAAGAGAATAGTACTGAATGTAGACTTAGTGCAAGGATTGAAAGGCAATTTTAGTAAAATGTAGCAATAAACATCCCAGCCTGACCCTGCTCTCATTTGCCCAGGTGGAAGTCAGGAGCAACTCTGCTCTAATGGACATAGTCATACTGGAGTAAAACTGGTGTAAACTAGAGTAGAATCCTGCTGTATAAGCTGAAGCAATTTCAGACTTGGCACTAAATTCTGATAAACATGCTACAGTGCAGCTGTATATTAAATAACCGATTTAGAACAAAAACAAGCTGCTAATGCCTACATTTTTCTTCAGACTAATAGGTGTCTGAAATACAGTATTTCTGAAATAAATGACAGGGAGTGTTATCTTTTGAAACTTGTTTTCTTCAGTTGCCTATAATAACAGTACAAAATGGAGGAAAAATTGCCTTAGATTCACAGAAAAGAATATGCTTTTATGCAAAAGATACATCAGACCCTGATATATATAGGGAATTTAAGGCTTCTGTGCTGAGATCCATAAAGGTGTTTAGATACCTAACTCCTGTTACAGAACACCTAAAGCCCAGACGGGGGAAGAGGGGAAGAAGGCTACAGGAGTGTTTGGGTAGGATACCCATGCCCTGAGCTGTAGCTCTGTTTCACATGAGGACACAAAATAAAAGCCAGGGAGCAGGGGAAGAGTTTTAGTCACAGAATCACAGTCTGTGCCTTTGGGGCAAAACCACACAATAGCCAAAACACTGTGTGGAGAGACCTTGAATGTCTTTCTAAGGAGAGCATACCAAGAGCACAAATCAGGCTTTCAGTCTCTGAAGTTCTGTTTTATCTGAAAACAAAGGAAAACAAGATACATAAAAAATAAGAAATTCAAATTTCCCTTGTCAGATATGGAAAAGGGAAGGAAACACACAAAAAGTCTCCTTCCTGCCACATGCCTTTGGAAGACTGGTTCTTTTTTAAGTCTTGGTCTCAAGTTACGACTTCCAAGGACCTACTAAACTGCAACAAAGTCCACATAGTCTTCTATGAAAACATACTTCTGTCACCTCTGGGTTGCACCTATGATTCCACACTGGGAAGGCACAACATTCCTCCACATGAGCAGGTCCCACTTAACCTCAAATTCAGCAGCCAGAACAAGACAAATGCAAACCCTCCTTCTCTGCTGCTCTGCCATGGCCTGTCAATCTTGTCTCTGTCCCTGCTTCCTGCACAGACATTGGACTTATGCAGTAGGCAGCTTGCCACCTGGGTAGGCCACCAATGTGTGCCTTGTAACTCATCTCCAGCCCTGCCTTTGTCCCTGTATTCTGGACAGATCCCTTGGACCTATGTTGTAACCTTGTCTCCGTTCCTGTCTCTGGCTCCATCTCCTTTAGCTCTTGGCTGAGCTCCCTGGATGTATCCCAGACCTGCTCTGTCACTTGCTGTGTCTGCCACTACTGCTGGACCCTGTGACCAGCACCTGGCAGGATGCACCCCATGTATGAGGGCATTGCATATGCTGGGGTCACCTTTGGGTCCCAACTTCATGTCCCTAAGGGAGCAGCTGGACCTTGCTTCTTCTCTGACAGGTGGATCTTGATCAAAGTTGCATGCATTGCTGTATCCTGTACTGAGTGTGGCAGGAATGTGTGAGCTGGGATCTGAAAAAGCCTAGCAAAATGGGCCCTTAGGTGATTTAGGCATTTGAATTTCCAGATGACCTTAGGTAGGTGCCTAGCTGCTCAGCTCCACCCAGAAGGTGGTGACTTAGTGTCAGATAGCAGCACGGTAATAGGCATCTAAAGAAAATAGCCCCTAAAAATAGAGGACCTGGGGCAATCCAGCCTCAGCAATATTTAGAGCACACTCTGACACACACATTTTCTGTTGTATTTAGAGCACCTTTATTTTATTTTGCATTGTGTTTTTGATATTTATCTATCTTCTGGATCATAGCACAACTTTCCACTCTACTTTCTGACAATGTTGTGTCAATTAGATTATAAACTGTTTTATGGAGGTATTCATGTTATAGGTGTATCCAGCATTTACCATAATAAAGACTGGCTTTCAGCTGGAGGTCTCTAAGCACTTCTTTAAGAGGATATAATCATGACAGCAACAGTGATGATGTCTGTGTAAGTGTTGGTTTCAGTCTGATTAATGATTTTTGCAAGGACCTTTTTAGTTTTCTGCGCCTCATACTTCCACACTAGCAAGAGGGAAATATTTACAGATGCCACAGGATAACATGAGGTAATAAAGCTTTCTGAGCATCATCCATCACATAAACAATGTCTTTGAGAAAGAAAATATTCCTAGAAATGTGATTCCTCAACTTACTTGTAGTTTTAGCATTTTGATGGAGAACAGGGGGGCTACATTAGCTGCATTTGTACAGATATTCATATTCACATATGAATCCACACCTATTTATGACTGGAATTTTCAGGTTGAAGGCCAAGAGAAATCTGGTACAAGTGACAGAATCTGATCTTACATCTTTTTCTCACAGCTGCTGGGGGAATTTGTAATGCAAAAGCCACAGGGTGAAGCAGGTTGGTATATTTGGGATTCAGCATTTCATTTAAAGCTTTCTCCCAGAACTTCTGTAATGATATGGGTGAATGCTGATTTCTACTGAATACATTGCAAATATGTACAGCATGTTCTGTCCCTGGGAAGATGCCTCTATGAAGAGATATCGCAGCTGAATTGCCAGAGAATTCAAGTGTGATGGGGAAGGGGAGGGGGAAGGAAGGAAGGCACAAAGAACAAAATGTCCCCACAGCCACCCACGAGGACACACTCATAGTGAGATATGAATCAGCAACAGCCAAGGAAGCCCTGACGCCTAAAGGGGATTATGTAAGAATCTGAGATAAGTGGTGTCACTAGCACCTTTAGGTATTTCTCAGGCATTTAACTGTGTCATCTAACCTGAGAATAGATTCCCTGAGCTCTCCTCTATGGAGAGAGCCAAGCAGCTGCTGAGGGTGATAACTTTAATAAGGAGCCTAGAGCAGACAGGCTTGTAAATTAGGCATCTCAGGTAAATGCTCTTTGAGCGTGCTGAATTCAAGCCTTAAGCTTAAATCTGCTCTTTTAATGCTTTGTGGACAGCTCTTTTCTATCTGCTGTTGTAATGCCTTGTGGACAGCTCTTTACTATCCAGTCTTATAGATCATGGTCTCCTTGGGAAAGTACAATATCCTCCCCATTCCAGTATTCTGTTGCAAAGGATAGGTGTCAAAAGAATACTGATAAGGTATCATTACCATAATGAGGAGACATTGTAAGAATAATCATAAAACAACAAACTCTAAACTCTTCACTAGAAAGGTATGTCTCTGTGTTTTTACTGACCTTGACAGGGACTTTTGTAGAGCCTTGAGACACAAGAATCAGCAATTTTCATTGCTGTCATCTACTCAACGAAGTCAGTAGGGATCAAACTGTGTTCTCACACGTTGATATCTCTTAAGTCAGATATTCAGCTAGGTCTCCTTGGCTTATGAGTACTACCCTTTATAGATCCTTTCTTCCTGCACTGGGGAGGTCTAGAGTGATTTAACCAGCTTAAGTGCATGCAAAACTGATCAGAACCAATAAATCACAATTGTTAGCACATATTTCTGAGAAGTTAATAATAACTTTAATATTCAGCTGCTAATTTTGAAGCTACATGAGGACTAAAGAGATACTAGGTTGTGTATGATTTGGGTGTCAGTACCATAGGAGCACAGGGAGAACTTTTGGTAGTACTTCAGTTGCAAAGTCACTTAGTTTTTTTCATATTTAGCATTCCCTTTGAGGGACATCAGACAACAGCCCCTAGGCTCTGTAGATGTCCATACTGTGATTCCCATTTCCTTCTAGGCTGCTATACTGTTCTGAACTTTTCTCTGACTGCATAGACAGGAATAGGAAGGCAGAGGAACAGAAATTAAAAGAAAGAAGTGTAAGATTAGTATTACTAGAAGATATGTGCTCAAGCATGGCTCAGCTATGTGACTTCATTAGGTGATTTCAAGCTCAGCCACAAGTACAGCTTCAGTAATTTTGTAGAAAACAGACAGTTACAGGGTTTAGCACCTGAGTGGTCAGTAGGTATGGGATCAAGGTCATAACTGTTACACACTGAGGATTGCTGTCACTCACCATTTAAGGCAGCCGATTTCTGCAATATTTTTGGTCCATCAGCGAGCTCTTTAAGGAGATAAGCAAGATGATCCTTACAGAGAAGGTGAAAAAAGCAAAAGCCCTTATGCACTTGGGAGAATTTGTTTATTTAACAAAGAGACAAACATGTGACTGCAGTCGGTAAAACAGAGAAATTTCAGTGGAGAGAGGGAACAGGAAAAAAATATGCAGGTGGAAATGTCAAAGAAAGAAGTCTAAGAAGGTATCACTTCACCTGGGTAATTCTATCTCATGTTATACAAGGTGTGATATGAGTTTTTGCACAGTGATCATTCATAAGTAATATATGTTGAAACATTATATCAGCTCAGTGACCTGAAAGTGGCTGATCTTTATACACTTGAAATTATATATCTCAAAGGCAGGAATTTCTCCGTTAGGATTGTCTATACTCATATTCTTATCAATGTGCAGAAAGACTATAAACAAATGAAGAGTGAGATAAAATCTTTAAACACAATAGGGAAGACAGAATTTATATTGTTTGATCCTTTACTCTCAGACAATTTTTTTATTATTGTTTACTTTGATTCCAACACTTCAAAACTTTAAATGTATAATAAACTTCAACGCTTTGTTTAGTTGTGTCCAAAAACTCACAAAGGTGAGATGAAATTAGATTTTTATTTTTTTTAATAAGATTTTCACTTTATCAGTGTACATATTAACATTTTAGCAGTTGTCTTACTGTGGACTTAACAAGATATTTGGTAAAAGCCAAAAAGTTAAATTTAAGGGTTTTTTTAAGGGTCCAGTTTTAATTTTATTAAATGTCTAATCTGAAAATAGTGTTAAGGCAAATAAAACCATCTGCAATGAGAAAAGACCTGTTGAAGTCATTAGGCTGAAAGTACTGAGATTTGTACAGACTCCTGGAAGCACTCATCTTCTGATCAGTGCTCTAATTCCTTGCATATGACAGGTCAGACTGTAGCCTTTTTCAGATTCCTGAAATCAGAGTGCTATATATTTACAGAAAGCATTTTTTTTCCACTTTCCTTGTTATTTGTGTGTTCGTGGAGCAACACCAAAGTTTGTTTGAAAGGGGAAGTTCAAAGCTACTTAGAAGACTGGACACCCATTCTATTTCAGTTTTTAAATCTATCATCAGCAATTCACCATGGTTTCAGAAATCCACAGTAAATGTCCCCCCTACACACCATCCACCCTCCATTTCTTGCAGTTTGCTATGATCTGGTGTGTAAAGCTTCCAAAAGTTGCGGAACAGCCTATTTTGAGAGAACTTGTAAGCAGGAACACATTAATGGGTATCAGGTGCAGCTATGAATTTAATGAATGGTTTGTTGGAAATCACATTAAATAGCAACATCCGTCTGCAGATGAGCTCTGCGATGTCCTTATTTCAAGCCCAGGCAGATGGAGGATTTGCAACGTGCTTACTGTTTTCTGCTTCATGCAGCACTGCTTGCTTGTAAATACATTCACAATCATGTTTGAAAAGATTTGGATCTTGACTGTCCAGCCTTTTATTTTTGCAGCTTCCTCTTCAAAATAATGAGCATAGAAAGAATGTAACAAGGTTCGTCATGAGAATTAAATGGGTTTAGGATTTTGTTCTGCTCAAAAAAACCTCACTTTTTTTTTTTTTTTTTTTTTTTTTTTCCTCTCTCAAATGGCTTTAGCCTAAAGAATGGGGGTAAAAGGGAAACTGTCAGGTTCTTTTTAAAATTGTCATTACTTTCTGATGCTAAACTAAATTTAGAAGTTTCATATTTAGGAGCCTAAAAGGGGAAAGGCCACATCAGGTACCAAGAAGAGTGGCTTGCTAACATATAACAAGCCACATCATACAGCTCTTCAGAACATCACTGTAAAATATTTTTTGAATGTTGATGTTCAAAAATATCCAAATTTATTTTCATTTTCAGTCATTTTCAACCCAAATACCTCCTACAATATTTATATATGGCTGTTTGCTGGGGAAAAAACAGGTGAAAACACTTTCCCAGGAAATTATTTGTATAGTACATTAGTGGATAGACCGGACTAGCAGGAAGTACTTTCTTCCCTTAGCCCTTCCCAAGGATATGAAAGGAGTTATTCCCTCATATACTGTGTGAACTGTAGGCTTTTTTTCCTATGATTTAAATAAACAGGATAACAGAGGAAAAGGAAGAGCACATTGAATATTGATTTTTTCTCAAGTATAAGGCAGTCCTTTTTGGGAATGGGTAAAAAAAATGACTGTTTATTAACGATATTCTAATCTTAAATGGCTTCTGAATGTTGCTGATCAGTAACTGGACCAAGTTTAACCTCCTGTATATAACTGTCCTCTCTCTTGCTCTAGATAGCTGATAATTTAGACCAAGTTTTTGAAGGATCATGTTACTGAGTTGGTGAGATGAGATTTCACAGAGACATACAAAAGCAGTAGAAAGGTGTGAAAATGTTCCTTGATAAGATTATACTGGTTAAAATACAGAATGTAAAATATCTTTCTACAAAATTCATTTCCAGGTGGAAAAAATAGTCTTATTCCCAATCTCACTCCTACCATGTTAACATAGCTTCACTGACTTCAGAACTACACCCAGTAGACAACATAAATATACAACACTATTGAAGTCAATGGGTCTCTGATGACTCACATCAGTTGGAGTTGCAGTTCAGCTTGTTGTTTGCAGAAATTTCCAAACTTGGAAACTCTTTCTCACATTTCTAGCAAAGTCAAAACAGGTCTTTGTGAAATAATGGCAGCAAACAGTAAATGATGTATGAAATGAAACATCTCATCCATCCCATACATGAAGAATGTGCAGAGGAAGCTTTGCTGCTTTTACCACACAGTTTCAAATGACTCCCTGATGCAGAACCATCATTTGCGTGGAATAATGGGAAGAAGGGGGTGATGCTGTCATTCTTATCTGCTGTTAGGTTTGGCACTTCCATACAGAGAAATTCAGATTTTATCCCTTCCTCATTTTATATAATAAGTCCTGTCCTATATTCTCTCAAGCAACTTCCATTGAGTTCGATGGGAGCTGAGCCTGGGGATCAGCCTGGGAGCAGTGTTGGGGATCTATTCATGTCTATATAAATATTTTACATTAAGCTAAATTTTTATATATAACAGATCTGATCTCTTATGTCTACACTAGATAGTGAAGTGATGTGTTAAAGACCCCTAAGCCTTCCATCAATAAACTGGCATATTTAGTGTGTTGACATACAAATGTATTGTCTCAGGTCACAAAACCAGTACTGATTTATCAACTTGGTGATGTGTCTGAGCTAATATTGCTTGCAAGATATTGCTCATGCAGCGTCAGCTCTGCACCATGTATCATTCACATCCTCCAGAAAGTCTACTTTTCACCTGAATTCCTCCATTTTGAAGTTAGGTAATCAGTTCATGGAACTTATCCAGGTTTTTTCACTAGGCAGGTCCAAACAGTAGTTCATCTTACTGAATATAAACACTGAATAGTGTTTATGAGCTCAATCAGAGTAGAAGGAGACCAGAGGACTGGTTTAAACCATCTCAGTCCAGTGAAGTTAGGTGTGGTGAACCCCACTTGTATGTAAAGAATAATTCAACAGTCATTGGAAGATTTCTGCTGTGTACAACCACAAATATGACAAAACTGAAAAATGTTCTTTTTGATTCTGCACCAGGAGAAAAATGAGTTTTAATAAATTCTGAAACATAAAAAAAAAAGCCACAGCAAGGTTGGGGAAGCTTCTGAAAAGGACTATTTGTTTCCAAAACTTAGCTCATTTTTAGTGGCATGAAGTCTTCTTGTCCTAATGTGATGGGCAAATGAGCTTTGCAATATGCTTATGATTTTGAAAACCTGAATTTACAGATGTTTAATTGTTTTGTTGGCATCTCTGCTATGATAGCCATGTCTGACCCACACAAGATAGAAGTTTAACCAGGATCGTGCAACCATTCTCTGCCTATCTCATTATGTTTTTCTCACTGTAATATTACGGATGGGCATGGATTAGACTCTCTGTGGTGACTGACTATGTGGGAACAGGTTTCCAGTAGCACTCAAGCAGTCAGCAAAGCAACTCACATTCAGAGTATGGGTGTTTAAACATCTCTAAAATTCATGCTATTTTGATACACCACATCTCTTAATTTTTAACCTCTTCTATTATTCATTTGACTGTGAAGGTCTGCTTGGCAGAGATGTGGTAGGAAATTTAGCCATCAGGCTCGGGATGCTTCTGAGTTCCAATGTGCTCTTCCTGAAGCTTTGTTGGAAACAGTTTGCTTTTCTCTGAAAGCAGGGTGATTTGATCACTCTTGGCAGTCACAGTTTCCCCCACGTATTTTGTTTTGTTCCAAGAATGCCAAGAAAATGTTCTTTCTCTTAGAAAATAGTCTTCTCCCTGCTGAATTCACATTAAGATAACCTCAGAGGGCTTTTCTGTCACCTTCTGTATGTTAAAACAACAGGATGTCCCCCCTTCCTCCCCCTAACTTTGAAGAACCTCACACTTTGTTGCCTCTTAAAGCCTTTGAGCTAGTCTGTTATCTACATGCAGTCAGCATCATGCCAAAGAACAGCATCTAAGAACCTGAAAACTGCATTTGTTTTTTAGTAGAAGAGAATCAACATGCAGAGTTATTAGATATCCTCATTCTCTACCACTCTGTAGGATATGTGAATGTGGCAGCTGCTGCTGTGATTTCTGTGCAGCGTAGACACATCCAAGTTAACGAGAAACTAACTTGCTAAGGCAGAAGCAACCATTTAGCCTGTCCATTCCCAAATGTCACAGTTTTCTGTGCTGTTTGGTCCAGTCTGCCTGGGTCACAAGACAACTAATTCTAAAGCAGTTCATATGTATTTTTACTAGATGATAGGTACAGTGGTACAGCTAAGATTCATGACACTTGATAAGAAACAGAAGATTCCCATATCTTATATTACTTATCTACCTCAAGAATACTTAACTATCTACTTCCAAAAGGGATGGAGGGGTTGACAAGCTGATGCTGACATGAGCATAAGCATCATGTCAGCTGGCCAGAGCCAGAGCTCCACAGAGGAGGTAGCATGGAGTTGAAGAGTTCAGATAAGCATGAGGGAAAAGCATAGTGACACAGCATGAGCAAGGGAAGCATGTAGTTCTCCATCCCCAGAGCAGGTCATTGCGAAAAGGAAACTTCTTCCCTCTCCTTACATTTGGGAGTTTGCAGGGTCTTTGACACAGAGCAAAGTTATCATGTATTGATCATTTACCAGCTGAACCTTAGCAACTGCTTGTGGTGAACGGGATGTGCTTTGACTTCACTTAAGCCTCTTTTACTATACGGTGAAATATATGAATTTACCTTTTCCACCTTTGTTTTTGAGCAAAGATCTGTCTTACAGTATTTGGAGAGAAGTTTCTCTTAGGAATCTTTCATCTACTTTAGTAACTAAAACCAGACATTAAGATATCGTCAGTATGAGCAGAGAACCCCTGACCTCCCATTCCTTTGTGATAATCTTTTCCCAAACCTGCACCCAGAGATTTACTTTCCCAAACTTGTGTGCTCTGGGAGACACACATGGACACTGCTGCCAGCTCAATGATGTCCTTGGAGCTCTTACTCTTGGTCAACATTTAATATCACCTCCAATACCTACCCAAGAAGATAGGAAAATAAGGGCAAGATTACTTTTAATACCAAATAAAATACAATAATGCATGTTATTATCCATGTCATGCAGACACAGACAGAGGAGAATGAGCATCTCTAAGACACGTGCTTTCTTACAATTCATGATAAATGAGGGGAGTGGGAGAGTGAAGAAAGACAGAGGTAGATTTTGTTCTGAATTGCCATTTTCAGAGAAATTGTCTCTGCTATCAAATCACTGATTCAATTTGTCAATGTTTAGATGCTCCAGCGAAAGTCAGAGCAATCAAAAGTTTAAAAAAATAAAGGAAGAGAAAAAAGTTAGACTGAGTATTAAGAAAAACGGAACAAAAGAAAACACTTTAAAAAGAGATCTACAGTGAATTCCTAAGAGAAATGATGGAAACCCCAAAGCATTCTTTGTACAATTTTTTTCTGGCCAGAGCAGAAAATATAGTTGGGAGAACAATTCTTCATTATCAGGGGAATTAAGTATATTCCCTACTGTATCTTTCCTATCTCAGGTTTCTATGAATATGTGAGATAAGCCAATGGAGGAAAGCCAGTAACTTTGGCACCCTGCAGCAGAAGAGTAACTAATGCAATTCTGTTACTGAAGACCCAAAGACTGAAGATTTTATTTAATTTTTTTTCCTCCAGGTGATGAAAGACTTCTAGGTGACAACAGCCTGTTTGAAAAAATTGAGGAATGTGTAGAGAAATATAGCTATACTACTTTTGTTAACTGGTGTTCCCAATGCCAGCTTGAAACATCAGGTTTCTGTGACTGTAGCTAGGGGAATATCTGTGCAATTACTTTAGGAAATTTGCCTGCTTTTGCTAAGCAGCAGAGCAGGTTCATGTTTCATTGTAACTTCACTGTGAACTTTAATCTTCATGTTCATATATGTCTGGTTAAATACCTTCAAGGCTTTCCCCTTCTGCTACTTACGACTACATTCCTATTAAATCTGGCATTTCACTGTTGTTTCAAAGAGATTGAATATAGATTCTCTTATACATAGCTTGAACCTTTGATATTTGCATCCAAGTGTGTTCAAGGAATATCACTGTATAGTTCCAGAAATATCCTATATAACGAACACCCTATAAGAAAGAAATAAAGGCTCAGATCAGAGTCTTTTATTCTCTGAATAGGTGTTTTGCATTTAATATTATCTTTTTCTTGTTTATTTAGAAGGTTTGCAATCATACCTCATTTCAGCAGAAATGATTTCAGAGGAACAGGTCACTCTTGACAGTAAAAGGATATTTTATGCGGTCCTCCATAGATCTTTTTTACCTCTGCTCTAGCTCAAAGACAAATAAACAAAAATATTCAATTCCAGCCACATGAATTTCAGTTCCTCAGAAATGTTGGAAGGAAAGTAATACCTTATCAATTGGAAATGGTGTAAAAAAGTCAGAAAAAAATACAATGTATTATCCAGACAGCCACACTGAGAGCATAAATGAAAGATTAATAGTTCATATATTTTTCATTGTGGTACATTGACACCTTTGACCAAAGGGAGGGAAAATATCCTTCTGCTAGAATTAAATAGTGATTTCTCAGTCAGGCAGTTGCACTAGATTCTTAAGGGAGTTAGCAATCAGAGAGAGACCAAGACCTACATTTTCCTGAAGTCTGCTATGCAATCACTTCGATAGTGCAAAATAAGTTTAAGGAAGCAATTACATGTCTAAATTCTTTTATGCATATGATAACAGGCTTTCTTTTTTAAAACAGTAGTCCTGTGGAGTTATTGGTGTAGTTTTATTAGGAGAAATACTGTTGCGTTCGAGATTTTGCACTAGATAATCACAGAATTCATTTTGTGTTGCCTGTTTATAAGTTTTATTTTATTTTAATAGATCTGGTTATAGATGTGGAGTATGCAGTTGGGTAGCATACCTTTTAAATGGCTTAGGATCAGATTCATTCAGGGTACTTCAGAAGTTTTCTTGGCTTAGTTTTACAAGGGAAGGTATTGATATTGTAAAAGCAGAGTGTAAACAGGCTATACTGCACTTGTCGAAACAGCAGGGCGTGCTCCCGTGCATATAGGAGTAATTGTGCCCTCTCCCCTTTGCCAGCAGTGATGTATCAAATCTCTCCCATGCACCCCCAGGGCTGCAACACAGATGAACATTGCTTTAGACATGGCGGTGCGCTGGGGAGACACTCCTGAGTCAGAGCTGATGGTACACTTTGCAGATGTGGTGGTCAAGAGACAATATGGGCATAACAGACCCCTTGTAATCATGAGGTACCAGGCACAAGCCTGTTTTGGGGAACACCTGGATTCCTGTCCCTGATGTTACACTGCAAAAGGGTCATTGTGTGCTTAAAATTACCAGTTCCTCTCTCTGTATCACCCAGTAAATGCAGCACCAGGTTCTCCATCAAATGTGGGAGGGAAGAACGGGTCAGAATTGTAAACAGCCACTTTGTGGTACCAGATTCAGTCCACAAGCCTCTGCTTGAAAAGTCCTGCTGGTTTTTACAAGCTAGATCTGGGGGCCCCTCCAATCTCTGGGGCCTCTACCTCTGACCCAGTGTTGTTTTGACTCTGTGACAGACTGGAGCAATCACCTTTACACCTTGTTTTAAACTAACAGATGCCAAGTTTGGATACATGGGAGACAAGGACCCTGGACCATCCATGTTCCATCACATCCCAGAAACAAGGTGTTAACACAGGCAAAGTCTTCCTTTAGAAAAATCATCCATGCCCAATAGAGTATCAATGTATTTGCACCTAAGCGTGAAATATTGTATAGTTTTCAAGTGTACAGTTGTAATTATCCGCACACACATCTATCACATATGTCATATCTATTACATATAGTCACATGTATCCATAACTAATATTGATTTTGCATACAGAACAAAACTCTCTACAACAATGTATAAAGTCACTATACAAAAGAAACCTCTCTGAGACCCTAACTTCTCTGGCTGTATCTGCAGATCTGAGATTTTTGCATTTCTCTACATAGTGATTCATTCCTCTGTAATGATATTCCTTTAGTGGAGTGTCAATATATAATTAAAGGTGTGTGTTGTATGTCACTGTGTTAGTCTTACTGCAAAATATGAAGGTTCAGATCCACTCCTGCAAATCAGTAAAGCTCCATTAAAATCAATAGAGCTGCAGTGATCTGATCTTCTTGTGCATCTTAATTTCATCATTTTCTTTCTGTCTTGTAAACCAAATTACTATTTTCTGAACACAGATAACTTGTTTTTCTTAAATTTACCTACCACAATGCCAGATTTTTAAACAAATAAATAATTACAGAGAATAGCTATATTTAATAATAGGAAGAGTAAATATAGAATTTTATGCCATAGTGCAAAAAAAGCAACTGATATGACATCCTGCTTTAATTAAAGTATGTTAATTATGGGAACAGATTTATTCAAATTTTACTTTCTATGTGTAAGTGCTATATAACAGGTTTTTTAATATTTCTGCAAGCATGGTAGTAAGATAATTGAAATCCCTCACCTTATGTTTCAGTTAGAGTTAGCCAATTCCCATTTTCTAATGCCATATATGAAACATTAGGTTACAAATAAAAAGCTAAGTGAAAAAGCTGAGTTACTGATTCTAATCTAGAAGGATGATTTTAACACTATGAAACCAATAGGAACACAGACAGCTAGTGTCATTTGAAATGAACTTGGGTATCTGAGGCATCCAAATAGTACTAGTCAATATGAACCCATGAATTTCAGGAGTCACAGCTGAATCTAGACTTGTGGGATCCCCTCAGGAACAGCAAATGACACTAAGTGCCTCTGTGTGGGCAACTGAAGCCAGAGCCCAGGGCTGGATTCATTTTCCCTGACTAGACTTAACACAATGTGTGTTTCTATATCTTAGTCTCCATGTCGAACCTTTACAGACACAAATAGGTACAGTGCACTTGACTTATTTCAGATATTTACATTGGGATGAGATGTCTTGTCCCCAGTCCCCTTCACTGGCTCTAAAAAGATTTCTGAAAACTCAGTTACTGGCATCTTCACTGTATATACCTTGGCTTGATGTAGTGTTTTAAATACAAACAGTAAGGGTCATCTGCTATCCTGCCTGTATGAGTTGCCTAGTAGCTCACATTAGTACCCATTTCATCTGTTTACCCTACAGAATGCCTCTGTGTGCTGTGTATCTACCTGCTTGCATGATTAGTGTCCCATAAGCCTTACAAATCTAATTAAACCACAAAGGAAGTTTATGACAAATTCAGACCTTTGACTCCATCATTTTGACCACTACCTAGCTTGCCTACACGCTTTTCCTCTGATAATCATTCACAGTCCACCACAGGAAGAAGGCCCTTGTGGTTCCATTATTTCACAGCTTCCTGCCTCTGGCTGAGAAGAAGAAAGGGGTATTGGTACCATAAGACATTAATTTAAGGCAGCAAGATGGTAACTGGAAGCTTTCCAGTAACTTTAATGAACTTTGGACTGGAATCATAAAGACAAATTCCCAAGAAACACCTTCACTGAGAAAGTGACTTGCTGAAATAAGTCACACAAGGCTGATCAATGGCTTCACACTGTTCACGTGACTCTGTATGCCTTTATGTTTCTCAGTATGATGCAATCTCTTCACACTATCCCATGGCTATGGGGAATTTCACTGTGTTTTGATTTCCATTTAAATTTTGAATCTATGCTTCTCTGAAGTACAGGTCTGCTGTGGGTTGGCTTTGGCCAGCAGCCATGAACACACACAATGCCTTGCTCACTCTCCCTCCCACCTCCCCACAGGGTGGGGGAGAGATTAAGAGTAAAAGTGAGAAAACTTGTGGGTCGAGATAATGACAGTTTAATAAGTGAAGGAAAGATTTTTTAAAAAAAGGAAAGAAACAAACAAAAAGTAAAGGAGAAAAAAAGAACGTGATGCAAAAGCAATCACTCACCACCTCCCACCAGCAGACCCATGCCCAGCCACTCTCTGAGCAGCAGCCACCTTGGAAGTCAAGTGCACACCTCTCACCCCCTTCTTCCTCTACCCATTTTTATTGCTGAGCATGATGTTTTATGGTATCGAATAGAACTTTGGCCTGTTCAGGTCAGCTCTCCAAGCTGTGTCCTCTTCCTAATCTTTTACCCACCCCCAGCCTACTCACTGGTGGGGCAGAGTGGGAAAAAGAGAAAGCCTTGCCATTGTGCAAGCACTGTTCAGCAATAGTCAAAACACTGGTGTGTCATCAACACTGTTTTAGCCACAAATCCAAAACACAGCACCACACAGGCTGTTATAAAGAAAGTTAACCCCATTCCAGCCAGACCATGTACAAGGTCTAATGTCATTGCCTTCTTGGGTGCAAGGCAAAATCAGGATTACTAGAGAACAGCATGGTTTATCTATATGCTACCACCTATTGAAGCTTGGACACAGTAAAGGGCTGAAGGGATGAGAGGAGTGGAGCAGTTCCAGAATCAGAGTGAACAGCTCATCTGTCTGTAGCTCCCAAAGCAACTAAACTGTTGTTATTAACGGCTAATTGTTGATTTGCTGCATGGATGGTCTAAAATGGAAAAGCAGTCAAGTATTATTCTTTGTCACTTCAGATCAGATTCCCAAGGCCAGAATTAAGGTTGCATTGGATTATTTTCATATTGTCCATTTTTTTGGCCCTACCATGAGTTTCACTTTAAAGGGAACACACAGATAAATAAATATATAGGTTTGCATATTAAAATGCACAAAATTTTCACTGTGCAGTCTAAGCCTTTTACCAGGCAACCAGAATTTTTCTGCTTGTTTTGTATCTGTTAGATCCCTCCCCACTTTGATGGCACAACCTTTCCCTCCTGCTCTAAATAGACAGAGATCATCACTGCATTTTACTGAATATTTGCCAAAGGAATGTGCAGGTTTTTATGGGAGGTGTTGGAAACATCTCAAAATATAGGTTTTACAGCAGAACACTCAGCTTTTAAATTGGTTTAAGATTTTTTTCCCCTTAAAAGTGTCATATTGGCACACAAAATATCTTTCTGTGGCTGTTTATGTGGAAGAGATCCAATTAGTAACAAGCTGGTGCTCAGTCCATCAGTAGTTGAAATGTTTTGTTTGGAAGTTCTGGCCTTGCCTTTTGGGGTTTTTTTCAGTTGAAGAAGCTTTTGTTATCACACCACGCAAGCAACAGCAGTGTCAACTGTCCCAAATATTGTTTTGCTTGCAGCCTCACTGGCACTCATTTAATTATTTTCTCATTTCTTTTAAACTACATACTGTAAGAACATTTTAGTACTTTAAGCCAAAGAGAACGCTTGAGAACATTTTTATCACTTACAAATAGAGACTCAGAAAAAGATAGGGGCACCTGGTTGCATTTCTGATTTAATATATAGTTAAGTTAATTTTATTACTTAATAAGAAAGGTTGTGCATTAAAACATCGGATGCAGCCAGGAGGATTTTATATAATAATCAGTTTTTCAAAAAACATTGGTTGCATACCAATACTCCAGCTTTTTCTTTTGGACTAAGGAAATAACTAGAACTGTACACTGCTTTTTACAAGATTTAACTTCATCTTTGCTTGCATGATGACAGTCAGAGGCTGTAACTAGAATCTGGTGTGAATGAGTTTGGCTGGTGTTTCTCATAATTATACAGACTGATCCAAAATGCTGGATTCAGATATTTTTGTATTTTGGTGCATTCAAAATCCTCATTGCTGTGTGTTTCAACATGTCCTCATCTTTAGGGACTTTTGCAAGCCCTAAAGAAAAAAAATAACACTTGTGTCTGTGGACAAGTAACAGTTCATCTCAACTGATTAAAAGTGATCCTCTGTAACATCAGATGTTTGGTGACAACTTTTAGACAACCACACAGTTCCTCCTGCCTGTCCCCAGCCAGTATATATCATGAGGGAAGAACTCCATGCTGACTTTGAGTGGGTCACCCTGCCCACATAGCACTGTGTATTACTGGGAGGAGGTGTTAACTTGTTCCCTTAAAATGCTATGGGTACATAAACAGGACATGGTGACTGAATCAATAAATCCTTCCTCTCAGGGTATTGTCAATGTGAGTACTATACTAACATGACAAGGTTTCACTGCATTTTGCTGAAGCAAACTCCCTATCAGGCTTCACTGAATCCTCAGAATGTGTCTCTTTTTCAAGTGCCTCTCTATGCTGGGGAAAAAGTTTCTATTTTGTCCTTTTTTTTCTCTAAGTTGCCCATGCATTCGTCACAAGACACATAGGCCAAAGCACAATTACAGAGCAGAATGCCAACACATTGACCTGAAATATGGGAAGTGCTCTTTCTCTCCCTGATGAAGAAACAACAGATGAGAAATAAACATATAAATGAAAAAAAAAAAAAGAAAAAAATTAACTAACTTAACAATAAAAGGATTCATAGATGTCAATTTAGTCCTTAGAAAATGTTGATGTTTCACCAGGGATACACTTGGCCCAGGAGGAGTAACAAATTGTAATCCTCAATGAAAGAATTATTACCTTCATCTGAGGTACTGATGAAGTACGGCTGAGAAAATAAGAACCAAAAGCAAAATGTAAACAAATATTTTCATCTTAAGAAATAAGGCTACATTTAGTGAGACCATGCTGTATTATGCTGTATTCCTGCTATCCCTCAATCTTTGTATGTATTTGTCTGCTTCTCTTCTAGACCTTTTATTGTTTGCATTAAGGACACAAATGAAGGAATTCTTATCTGTGTAAGTTTTTCTTTTGTGCTTCTCAAAGTGAATTCAGACTAGTGTTTTTCTGTAGTGTGCCTGGTTTTCCCTTCTGGTTTATTTTATGTATGGGACATGTCTCAGTAAACAGAGCTCAGTGGTCACTTGAATTTTCCTATTTCAATTTATTAGAATGTGATCAGAAATTTTTGCATCATTTGGACAAGAAAGGTCATTCCCATGCCTTTCATCTATTGTACTGCAGAGCTCGAGAGGTATAATTATGCTGTTCTGTGAGAGGTTTATGAAATTTCATTAGTGAAGTCTCAGTTTTCAAGGCACTTAAAAAAAAAAAAAAGAAAAGAAAAAGGTTATCTGATAACTTGTTTAAGATTGAAAAAAAGGTATACTGGCTTTTTAGAAGAAATGACAACTACAACTTACAAAACATATCAGCAACTCTAGAAAGAAATTACCAGGAGCCTTGAAAAACAGAGACTGAAATGAAATGTGTAAATATTTTTAGAGGGCAGGGGATGTGCCACACAAAATAGAATTAAATTAACCTCACAGTTTAAGTTATTTGAACATGTGAATGACAAAGGTTTTGTCATGTCTTTGAGCTAGCCATCAGTATAACTAATGTGTATCTCCACATCATGCCACACTTCCTCTCCTCACAGGACTATGCTCCTGAATGGTGTTTAAAATAAAGCTAATGGTATGCTATATTGATCCTGAGAGGAGCTTGAATTCAAGGGTGAGATTACCCCTTCTTGGCTGACAGAGGTAAAATGCATGCAAGAAAGGATTCCTGAGATGTTTCTAAGTCAGTGACAGAGTCAAAAAGAATTGTGTCCAGCTTTTTCTCAGAACTGTATTCTCCTATAATACGACATTTAGTCTTTATGTGAATTTTTGCTAATGTGTCAGATTGCAGAAGATTGTATAAATATTTTGTCCCCAAGGCAGAAATCACACCCAATACTTCCCTAATGTAATGTAATGTAATGTAATTAATGTATTGCTCTTCACCAGAAGAATCTCTGGGTATTTTGCATAATTATAGGTGGGTTCATATTTATCAGAAACCTCTATAGAACAACCACAAACAAGTTTTGCTATCCTAAGCCCACTGTATTTCATTATGACATGGAGTGATCACACCCTGGTGGAATTCATGATCTCAAGGGATATAGGCCAAACACAAAGTATAGACATGACCCTGAACCTTAGGAAAGTGAACTTTTAGTTGTTTAAAAAACTAGTGGATGGGACCCCCTGGGAAACTGCCCCCAGGGATAAAGGAGCAGAAGAGAGCTGGCAGCTATTTAAAGACATTTTCCTTAAAGCACAAAAACTCTCAATTCCCATGTTCAAGAAATAGGGCAAGGAAGACAGGAGAGGAGCATGGCCAAGTAAGGACCTCCTGGTCAATCTGAAACACAAAAGGGACATGCATAGGCAGTGGAAACAGGGACATACATTCTGGGAAGAATATAGGGATACTGCCTGGGAGTGTAAGGATGGGATCAGGATAGATAAGGCACATCTGGAGCTAAATTTGGTAAGGAATGTGAAGGCTAATAAGAAGGGTTTTTACAGGTACGGTAGTCAGAAAGGAAGACAAAAGAAATTATAGCCTTGGGATAAATGAGATGGTGGAACTGGTGACAACTGACTTGGAGAAGGCTGAGGTACTCAACAAATTTTTTGCCTCATTTATTCACTGGTAATTGCTCTTCCCACACCTTTCAAATGAATGGACTGCAAGACATGGACTGGGGGAATGAAGTCCCACCTATCATAGGAGAAGACCAGGTTCGAGACCACCTGAGAAACCTGAATATACATAGATCCATGAGACCTAATGAGATGCATCCCAGGGTCCTGAGGAAACTGGCAGATGTAGCTGCCAAGCCACTCTCCATCATATTTCAAAAGTCATGGCAGTCAGGCAAAGTCCCCCAGTGACTGGAAAAAGGGAAATATCATGCCCATTTTTTAAAAGGGGTCAAAAAGAGGAGACTGGGAACTACCGACCAGTCAGCCTCACCTCTGTGCCTGATAAGATCATGGAACAGATTCTCCTGGAAGCTGTGTCAAGGCATAGGGATGACAGGGAGGTATTTAGAGACAGCCAACATGGCTTTACCAAGGGCAAGTCTTGCCTGGCCAATCTAGTGGCCTTCTATGATGGAGTGACTACATCAGTGGACAAGGGAAGGGCTACAGACGTCATCTATCTGGACTTATGTAAGGCCTTTGACATGGTCCCCCACAACATCCTTCTCTCTAAATTGGAGACACATGAATTTGATGGTAGGTAGATAAGGAAATGGCTGGGTGGTCACATCCAAAGAGTTGCAGGCAGCAGCTCAATGTCCAGATGGAGATCAGTGGCAAGTGGTGTCCCTCAGGAGTCCATATTGGGATGGTACTGTTTAATATCTTCATCAGTGACATAGACAGTGGAACTGAGTGCACTCTCAGCAATGTTGCTGATAATACCAAGCTGAGTGGTGCAGTTATCTGCTTGGGAAGCAATATCATTCAGACACACCTTGACAGGCTTGAGGAGCGGGCCCATGTGAACCTCATGAAGTTCAACAAGGCCAAGTGCAAGGTCCTGCAACTGGGTTGGTGTAATGACCAGTATCAGTTCAGTCTGGGTGATTAAATGATTGAGAGCAGCTCTGTGGAGAAGGACTTGGGGATATTGGTAGATAAAAAGTTGGACATGAGCTGACACTGAGCCCAGAAAACCAATAGTATCCTGAGCTGCCTAAAAAGAAGTGTGGCCAGCAGGTTTAGGGAGGTTATTCCCTCCCTATACTCCGCTCTGGTGAGACCTCACCTGCAGTACTGCATCCAGCTCTGGGGTCCCCAGCACAAGAAAGACATGGACCTGTTCAGAGGATTCCACAAAAATGATCAGAGGGCTGGAACACCTCTCCTATGAAGAAAGACTGAGAGAGTTGGGGTTGTTCAGCCTGGAGAAGAGAAGGCTACATGGAAAACTTATTGCAGCCTTTCAATACTTAAATGGGGCTTATAAGGAAGATAGAGAAGGACTTTTTCCAAAATTTGTAGTAATAGGACAAGGGGCAACAGTTTTAGACTGAAAGAGGGTAGATTTAGATTAAATATAAGGAATAAATGTTTTTTATGATGAGGGTGGTGAGACATTGGAATAGGTTGCCCAGAGAGGTTGTGGATGCTCCATCACTGAAAGTGTTCAAGGTCAGGTTGGATGGGGCTTTGAGCAACTTCATCTAGTGGAAGATGTCCCTGTTCATGGCAGAGGAGTTGGACTAAGTGATCTTTAAAAGTCCCTTCCAACCCAAACCATTCTATGATTCTATGACCACACAGTGAACTATGTGTCTGCCTGCCTTTGAGCGCTCATTCAGATTTAGGGTTATATATGAAACCTCCCTTCGGGGACAATCTCTGTGTTTTAATACAAACACTGAGGACTGTGTCAGGAGGGCTGTCTTTGAAGGGGGTTGGCGAGTGGCTGATTAACCTGTCTGGAGGATGCTGCATATAACCAACTTGACTTTGAGTCACTGAGCTTACAAGGAAGTGTACAATATTACAGCACTGAGCATCTTCAGGGCATCCTTCAATACAAACAGATCTTCAGCTGACACAACTGTTCCCACTTTCTGACTGTTCTTACTAGGAAGTTGGTCCTATTTATGAAGCAGTATCTTGGTGTTTATGAGTCCTAGATTAAATTTCTTGTACCTCTTCAGACTTTCTTTGTGACCTTGAACAAACCTTTTAGGAAAAGATATTTAAAAGTATTGAACACCTACAGCTGTAAAGATGTGCCTAGTGATTTAAACGGGACATTGATGTCTCTGAAAACATCATAGAATACCAAATATCTCATTTTCAAATCTTCCTTTTAGTCTTTTTGTTCCTCAGTTGCTCATCGGTAGATAGGAGATAAGAGCACTGTCCTGTCTCATGAGATAAAAATCCATCAGGATTGTGATTTTTTTTTCTATATCCATATAAGAAATATGAGATTGGGAAATTGCAATGCAGGTGTTAGATGGACAGAAATACACATAATTCTTAGTATAATCTGAAAAATCACAGATTAGGGTAGTATTTATTTTATCATAGTAGGATAACTGAAATCTCCAGGCTGTGTATTTATCAAACAGTATAATTGTATAAAAAGAACCATCCTGCTATTCTAAAAACACTATTTATGGCAAGAGTTCTCAAAAGCAGATGTATTCATATAGGTATACATATATACTAAATGGTACACTGTAAAATCATGGGTGTATAACAGAAAATTACGGCTAAAATTACATCAGGAAGTGGTAGTGGCATCTAGTAGCACAGGTCTGAGAACAAAACAACCAAATACAGATACAATAATCTGTTCTACAAAAAGGTTATTTGCCTGATCAAATTATTCTCTCTGTAGCTCTTTCCCTTGGCTTGCAGCATACTGAAGCGACAGATCAATATTTTCTTCTACCAAAGACTACAAATCCTTGTGACAGTGAAATCCTTATTCAAGAGACAATCACAAATATGTTGTTGCCTAATTGGTTCTTATGCTGCTTGTGCAACTGCACTGTGCCTTTGTAATCATTATCTTTTCATGAGCAGAACTGAGCAACATGTGGAAATTTAGTGAAAAGGCTGTTTTGTAGGATAATAACATATCAGAGCATTCAAACTTGAAAGTAATGCCCTTTGATGCAGAAAGAGTCATCTGTCTAAGTCTGTCATAATCATAACTATCTCCATCCTTTTCATTTGTGCTAAGTGCCCAGCAGAAAGCATCTCTTCCACACACTGCAATTCTTTATGCAATTGTTGGTTTTGCTCTGTGATCGGTTGATTTGCTACTTAAGTGGCAGCTTAATACATATTTCTTGACTAGCTTTTGTGTACGTTTGTGCCTATGCATCGTGTCATTTAATGAAAGTAAAGTGAACCTCTCCTATATACTGACAGATCACCCTGCAAGGTGGGCGGAAGTCACAACAGCCTCTCTTCTTACCTCCATACAATTCCTTACCAAAACAAGACCTGATATTGGTCATTGATGGAGAATACAAGAAGAAGCAGGCAGGAAGTTCAGGGGGAAGTTCAATTATTAGCTTCTGCTTGTCTCAGAATATCGAACGAGTTGGTCAAACTTGCTGATCTGATTGAAAGTTAACCCAGAAAAAGACCCAACAAAAAAATCAGTTTTCTTTTGGATCAGTTAGTTAGTTAGTGATCTCACAGGAGTATTATCACTGGAGCTACATAGAAGACAGAGCTGGCATGCTTGTGTAAGGAAGAGAGAGAGCACACATAGCCCTTTTGGAGTTAATTCCTATTATAGATTGATTCAGCTGGCTGTAAAACCACAGAATCAGAGCAGACTTCACTTAATAAGCACAATTCTGTGATCTTTTTATAGTAAGCAGCAAAAGGACTAGGATTTTTTTATTAAAATGTACTTAAACATACATTTATTACATACAAGCATTTTAATCTGATTTCTCTTTAGAACTTGTTGGTCAGTTGTTATTATTATAGTGTTTCATATGCTATTTCCCATGGTTGCATTCTTGAATGGGGGGCACTGCAGATTAAAGGAAAAGCTCCAAAAAAGGAAGACATCCAACATGATGGGTAGACAGACCTGATATTAGAACACATGGTTTGACCTGGACAGACACCACTGCATTGTGATTTTACAAATTGCTTTCCCTTTCTTATATCTTAGCTTTGACAGCTGTAAAGCAGAAATAATTATATAGGCTTCCTCTAAAAGAGCATTCAGTTTCATGAGAACAAAGTGTGCTCTTGGAGAATTGTGTATTACCAACAGTAATTAAGCCCTCCTGGGGTTAATTGAAGCAAGAAGACCTAGGGATAAGCTGGAGCTGAATCTCTTTTTTTCTGTACACCACTTCATTGTGCTTACCATTGACGAAATCTGGAAGAAAAGCACCATTTAGGTAACTAAAGTGCTTAATCCCATGCCCAACTTTAGATATATAAGAGGTTCTACTGCAATTATTGACATTGCCTGCATGGTAAGGCTTGTCACATGTGTCAGCAAGGACTGATGATGAGTTGATAATAAAAACCCATCTTTGAAATGGGTGAGAAATTTGTTTTGGATGGTTAGAATGTAGTCAACAACAGTCTGCCCTGTATTGTGTACCTTACAAGAAATGTCAGCCTTAAAACTCCTTCTTGTAACTTCCCAGCTCCTATCATTGTCCACCACTGGACAAGTTGCAGATTCAACCAAGCACCTGGGAAGGTTGAATAACAAACAATAAAGCTAACAGTACAGAAAGCAATTTGTGGCAGTAATAAAGCTGCTGGGATTTGATGTAAATGGCACCAAGTTTGTAGCAAATGTTATGAAAGTCTGCTTACATCAGATGTGTTGGGTATCCATTAAATGCACAAGACCCTTTTCAGACAACTGTGTCAATTCATGTCAGAACAAAAGAACAATAAAACAGTGGATTCTGAAAAAGTTGAAGATTATGAAATAAAATTCCAGTGGATTTGATCTGTTGAGTGTTTTATTGTGTACTTTTTAAGATTAAATGAAGACTTTCTGATGAATCCTGACATGTTTATTTCTTCCTTCCCCAGCACAACTAAAATAACCAATAAACACAAAAAGCTCTCCTGCAAAGACTGTGTTATTATTTTTCTTCCAGGTTTTGAGTGCCTGGGTTTTTGATGCACAATTCATTATTTATTTTATGGGCAGTAGTAAAAATAAGTAACTAACTAACTAACTAGATATCTGTCCCTTCACCCCCAACATCAACAGAGCTCTAAGCACTGGTTTATTTGAAAAAATATTTACAGCTTTTATAGGACACTTTTGGGTAAACTTTACAACGGTCATTGAAAGGATCCTGAAAAAATGTTACATTGCTACAATATTTTGATGTTATTACATCGCAATGACTGGAATTTCAGGTAAATATTTATTTGGCTTTGTCAGCAGAGCATTTTATCTAGAATACCATCATTCTGGGGAATTAAAAACATTTGTATATAATAGCTAATTCACTTTGCCCACTACAATGACTATATTCATGTGATGACAACATGTGCAAGCTCTAAGGACAACAGCCCTATAAGAAAAAAATCAAACATTTTGACTCCACTTTACACTCATAACATCACATTTGCTGCAGTACTTCAAAAGCTCCTGTATTATGTTTGTAGTATGCTTCATAAACTGCACTAAGTAAAGCAGTAAAGACTAATGGTAAGCAGACTAGATTGCTACAAAGAGTAGAATGAGTTGATCTAAAATTATTTTATATAATGGGATAAAGGAGATGATGACCCACAAAGAAGTGGGTTGGCAAGCAAGGTGTGCAGCGTGATGTGGAATAAAAAGACCTTGAAAACAATAACAGGGTTGAAGGGGCCCCACTCCAAGAATATGTGTATCAATAATGAAGTGCCTACAGGACATCAGTGTAAGGGAAACTCTTGAGGGAAATCTCCATGACTGGGGGCCCATCAGAAGTGCCTGTGCATTAATTCACAAAGGAAGGGAAATGGTTGATGTCATGGCATGGCCACTCTTGAATATCTTTAAAGGTCATTATGATCAGGGAAGATTCCTGAGGACTGAAAGAAAACAAATATAGCTCCTGTCTTGAAGAACAGCAAGATGGAGGATCTGGACAAATATTGAGTGGTCAGCCTTATCTCAATCTCTGACAAGACGATGGAGCAAATCCTGTTGGAAACCATTTCCAAATATAGGAAGGGGAAGAAGGTGATTGGGAGTAGTCAACATGGATTTATGAAGGTAAAGTCATGACCGACAAACCTGATAGATTTCTACAAGAAGATATATGTATCAGTAGGCAAGGGGAGATGTTGATTTTCTTGAATTCAGCAAGGCTTTTGACAGAGTCAGTCATAGCATCCTTAGATAACCTATGAACTAAGGACAAGATAAATGGACAGTGAGGTGGACTGAAAGATGGATGAACTGCTGGTCACAAAGGGTTGTGATCAGCTGCACAAACTTGAACTGAAGGCCAGTTACTGGTGAGATACCCCAGGGATCTGTACTGGAACAAATACTGTTTAAGGTCTTCATTAAAGTGCACCCTTACCAAGTCTGCAGGTGATATAAAACTGGAAGGAGTGGCTGATGCACCAGAGGGTTTTGCTGCCATCTAGAGGAACCTGAACAGGCTGGAGAAATGGGCTGACAGGAATGTCATGAAGCTTAGCAAAGGTAAGTGCAAAATCCTACCCCTGGGGCAGAATAACCCTGTGCACCAGTACCAGTTGAGGTCTAACCAGCTTGAAAGAAGCTTTGTAAAAAAGGACCTGGGGGTCCTGGTGGAAACGAAGTTGCATGTCATCCAGCAGTGTGCCCTTGCAGCAATGACAGCCAGCCAGCTCCTGGGCTGCATTAGGAAGAGCATTGCCAGTAAGTTATAGAATCATAGAATAGTTTGGGTTGGAAGGGAACTTTAAAGACCGTCCAGTCCAATCCCCCTGCCATAGACAGGAACTTCTTTCACTAGATGAAGTTACTCAAAGCCCCATCCAACCTGACCCTGAACACTTCCAATGATGGGACATCCACAACCTCTCTGGGCAACCTATTCCAATGTCTCAGCATCCTCATCATAAAAAATTTCTTCCTTATATCTAATCTAAATCTACCCTCTTTCAGTTTACAACTGCACTCAATCTCACTGTCTATGTTGTGGATGAAGATATTAAATAGTTTTTGTCCCAGTATGGACACTTGAGGGACACAATTCGTTACTGGCTTCCACTTGGACATTGAGCCATTGACTGTAACTCTTTGGACACAGACATCCAGCCAATTCGTTATCCATCTAAGAGTCCATCCATCAAACCCTTATCTCTCTGATTTAGTGGCAAGAATAGTGTGTTGGACCATACTAAAGGCCTTTCAGGAGTCCACGTAAATGACATCAGTACCTCTTCCCTTGTGCACTGATGCAGTCACTCCATCATAGAGGCCACTAGATTAGTCAGGCAGAGTTTGCCCCTGTTTCAGTGAGACAGCTCTAGTGTGCTGTGTCCAGTGCTGGTGTCTGGACCAGATTATCTCTAAAGGCTCCTTCCAACTTCAACTAGTCTGTATATCTGTGATTCTTTAATGGGATCTTTTATTGAAAATCAGCTTATATAAACATAATTTTGTGTGGAAAACTATCCAAAGGAGCCATGAAAACGGCATAATGATCAACTTCAATATAACAAGAACATGATTAGAAGACTGCTGATATGCTAGAGTTCTTTAGTAGAAACTCTAGTGATTATGCAAAGATGATGTTACAGGAACTTATGAAAAATGCAACACAAAAAGATCTTGGAAACATCAGTAAGGCAAAAAAATAGTATAAAAACTTACCAAGAAGAAGCAAGAAGAATTTACCTTGGAAAAATGCAAGTTAATATACTTAAGGGAAATAGTATTTAAAAAAGGAGAGAAACCACAATCAAATAATAATGTTAAAAATCTGGAGTTGATAATAGGTAAAAAATTAAATAATTATCATTGGTGTGGGAAGTAATGTTGCAGTTAAATGGCAGAGAATAATGTGATTTACTGCTCCTTACTCTGAGACCTTGCATCACAGAAGAATGACACCTGGTGAGATAACATCTGGAATGCTCATACTTACATGGATTTCGAGGTCATTTTTATCATTTAGTCTGATTTCACTCAGCAGGAAACTTTTGAGTTCTGACATGCAATATCCTGTGGTTCAGGTTTCCTCTTGAAAACTTCTTCAAAGTTCAAATTTTTATATTGTCCCAAACTTGTTGGGACTTAAGAAAGAACCACCAATTAGGAGGCTGATTACGTGTTGTGTTTCTGCTCTTAGACTCTTTAGATTCAGAAAACAAAGGGCTTATCATCTGGAAAGAAGAGGTGGTGCCAAAAAGATGTGTAATTGAAAAGGATTGGGGGAAAAGAAAGAGAGGGTCCAGAAAGAAGAAGGTGAAGGTCCTGGGTGGAGGAAACATCCTGAAAATGTGAGGAGGTCTGGGAGATGGAGGAGTTGCATAGAGATAAGTCCCTGAGGATGCCCAGGGACTTTGGCCATTAGCGTCCATGACTGGTGACTGTGAGCAGAGGTGCAGCTTGGACCAACATGACTTTCTGCCTGAGCATCATGGACCAGCAGTGACCTCCTTGCAGGGGCGGAGAGTTAAGACCTGGTGAGCATAGTGCTGCAGGGGAGAGTGAATGAGTTCGATCATCACATAGGGAAAGACTCCTACATCTTTGCTTCTTAAATAAACCCCAGTATCCAGATACACTACAGGTTGTCATTTACTCTTTCTTGCCCATAACATGATACAGACAGAGAAAAGGAGAAACTGGGCCCTCATATATGCTGAAGGGTTTGTAGGACAGGTATAAAAAAACCATGCAGCTCTTTGCTTAAGGCAAGAAAATCTCAGAGTCCTTGTTAGTTAGTTTAACATGTGGAAAATACCTCCTTAGTTTCAAATCTTTCTTTATTATTATTGTTATTGTTACTATTAGCATTTTTATTATTACTATTATTATTATTCTCTTTATCTACAGATAAATGAACAAGTCAAGCATTTGAAGAAAATTTTCTGACTTATAGGATACACAGACACTCTGATGTTAGGGAAAACTAAAAACCAACCATAAAAACCTTCCAAAACCTCCAACTAATTTCATATATCTTATTTTGCATAAAATGTGTTTCTCCTTGACTACTGTCAGTTACCAATGGAAACCCAAAACACACTTATTGTCATTGTGTTAAACCAAAATTGTAAGAGGTATGAGCATATTAACGAAATTTAAAACCTCTATAAGGATCAATAAAAGGAAGGAGAAGCAGATTCTCCAAGTATCCAGCAGGGCCATTGACCTTTGATTCATGAGTACAAAAGTAACAGATATTTTGTCTTTCAGAAGTGAGATTACATCATCAAATGTATAGGAATATATCTAACCTTCTTCAAAAGGCTATAAAGTTCAAATATTAAGAACTAGTCTTAAGCTTTTACCCAGTGAAAACATATACTATAATGGCCCATTTAGCTCCCAACAGCAATTTAGCCTAATTTTGGAACCTGCTTTTAACTGCTGGGTATGCGTTTGACCTCACATATTCTAAATTCTTCAGAACTCTTGGAATTTATTTTTGCATGCCTTAAATCCACAAAGTTATCCACTTGCAATCCCACAAGAGTTCTGTTTTTGTCCTCTGTACATAGATGGAGACCTAGAAAGAAAGATTAATTCCCTGGACTAGGATTTATCTTAATCATCTTTAGACATAGACAGGGCAGATACCTACATTTAGGTTAATTGTCTGGGCTCCCAGAGAAGAAAAACAGAAACTGTAGGCTTGCAGTTAATTTGATTTATGTTAGAGGTTTCCTTCAGTAATGAATCACAAACTATTTATTTATAGATATTAAAATAAAGGAAATGTAGAAAAACAGGTTTATATGAAATATATGCCTTGGGAACATATCAATATTAGCATTATATTGTACTGGAATAAGAATCATAAGCAAATGATACAATATGGATTGTTTTGGTGCAGAGTACAAAGGGTGACTTCAGTGTGCATCACAGAGCTCCACTTAACTGAGGACAACCTGGAGGTAAAACCTAGTAATAATGTACACAATTGTGCAATATACATCACTGTACTCAAATCTCTCCTAGAACTAGTCCCTCTGACTTCACTGTTCTTCTTTGTAAACTATTACAGTGCTTGATTACCCTAATTGCTTGGAAACTGAGCTTTATAGTTTCTGTTTTTTGAACTCAGGGATGTACAAACCTAAACTGGTCTCACTGGTCACTGAATCCTGTTATGAATTTTTCTCTGCACTCACCTCATTATCAGATGCAGTGCCAAACCCAATTTCTTTAATAAGTTGAAGCTCCTCAAGCTTTTCAACATAAAATATGATCCATAGAGCATTTTTGCTGTCTTCCTGCCATCTTTCTTCTTGCGCAAGTATTATTCTACATTCTTTACAAGTAAGAAGCACAGAACTGTTGGGGATCTTGACACCACTGTGTACAGAGACAAGGCCATTTCCTTATTTTTGTTTGACAGACCTGCTTTTTATACTTCTGAAGAATATTTTAGTCCTTTCCATTACAGCACTTCACTGCTAGCATGTTGAGATGATATTCTATTGTTGAACAAAAGTGGGTTTTTTTCTCTGACTTACTACTAGCCACTGTAAGGTCCCTTATTAAGTAAGTTCAGCATGAACTTCCTGCTCCTGCACATGTTACTGAGCAATTGATTATAGGGAAACAATTTCAAGATACTTTAGAATATCCTGTTGAAGAAACATATCTTCATTATTTATCTCACTTTTTTTCTTATGTTCAAGGTTTATCTGTAAATATTTGATGTAATTATTGAGATCTTTACTATAAGCATTGTAAATAGGTGAGTTCATGGATGAGTCACCTTTAGCAGCTGCTACAATTAGTGACTTTAATCCATTTGATGTTTTATTTGTTCCATAGAAAGTAAAATATTGTGTAGGACTTTCTTAAATGCCCTGTAGAAATTCAAGTGTGCTACATCAGTATGTTTATCTTGATCAGATGGATGAATAATAGCAGCATAGAATGGGAAGAGACATTCCATGTTGTTGAATACAGTTTTATTTTATCACGAATGGTGATGATACATAATATATTTTGTAGACTGCTCTACAGAAAAACAAGTATATTTGCCTGACTACTAAAAATAGCCTCGTGTATCACAACTTCATTACTGTTACGATTAAAAGTCTTCTAAATTCTAGCCTGAGTTTATTAATTATGATAATGCTTTCTTGTCCCAAAATTGCTCTTTATCTGAAATAGTTCTTCTGTCATCTTGATATTCAGACCCAGATATATTGATATTCAGTTCCAGAGATATTTCTGAACAGAATGTTTTTTTTTTTTTTTCTTTTGCCTGGTTAAAGAAACCTAATTCTCTTACTCTTGGCTAGTAAAACAGTCTCATTTTTCTTGAATTTTCATAGAAATTATTTTCAGCAGTTATGCTATCATCAGGAAAATGACAGGTTTATTTGATGAGCCACATGGACAGCCATTAATCATGGGTTTTGCTCCTTGGAGTATTGGATAACAATTTTATCATTACACTGTTTTCTCTGGGATTGAAGTCAGGCTAAGCAGTCTTTATTTTTTGCAAGAACTGTCTGTCCTACTTAAAAATATAAACTAGACTGGTGGTCTTTTCAGTCAAGAAGTCTCACAACTCCAACTTATTTATTTATTTGTTTGTTTGTTTTTTTATTTATTTAGAAATATTGTTTCTTGTTCAGGAAGCTTCTCAAAATAGGTCTTATAAGAAATAAATATCTTGATTTGAAAATGTTGAATTTTAGCAAATCCTACTTCTAACCACCTTTATTAGAAATTCGATGCTTTCTGTTTTATTCACAGCATCATGAAAAGCAAAAATATATACTGAACATTTTCCCTTGTGCATCTTTACATTTTTATTCAAATGTAACAGTGGATGCATGCACTACTTAGGAGCTCACCTTCATTGTAATATGCCTACTTACTGGCCCATGACCCATGATTTTTACTAGGCCATTTAAACTTAAGTGATTGTTTTGCTTTCTTTATCAGCTGCCTGCATTAAATTTTCTGTTTGACTTCATTATGTTCAAGTGGTTCTTCTTCCATGTCATATTGCATATTAAACTAGAATAGTCATTTTCACGTCTTGTTTTAATCAACTTTTTGAGTAATGAAAGATTCTCTGTGTTTATGAAATCATGGTTTCTTGTGAATCCAATAAAATGTCCTTGAAGAATTTACAGTGTCCATTAACACTTCCTTCATTAAATTTCTCACTTCACATAAAACATCATTAAGTACTGGGATTAAATTTATCACTTAATATAAAATATCATAAGTATTAGGATGTTAATATTAATATAATCTCTTGAATTCAGAGAAAAATTTGTCAGTGCCTGTTGTAAGTGATTATAATTGATGGGCAAATCCTAAGAGTTCTGTAAGTTTACTGATGTCCAAAAGCCCAGATGATTTTTATAGATGCAGACACCTTCTTTTCTTCCCCAATGTAGCCACAGCTGATATAGGGGACTAATCTCACTAGTCTCCCCCAGCAACCAGAACCTGTCTGGTTATTCTTGTTATTGCAGAGTCAGCTCTCTCATTAGTGTGTGTTCCCAGTGGTTATCATTCATTGCTTCTTAAAAATGGCCTTATGGATTTGCTGCTAAGACCTGTAACTATTTACTTTAAATTTGTGACAAGATAGTTCCTTTCGAAAAAGGCCATATCTCTGCAAGTGTAGAAAGCCTTTCTAATGGTGAGGCAGGATGTTGCTGCAGAACGTAGTAAGTGCACAATCAGGGTTCATCAAAGTCTAAGAGATTGACAACACAATAAGAGGGAACAGAAAAGAAACAGTCTTTTTTTCAGGAACAGCCAGGTTTGTACTTTTCAGGAAAAACATAGGGTGCTAAAACATTTCTATGTAAATCAAAAGATGAGCTGAATGTACATAATGATGCCCAAAAGATATAGTGTTTCCTTACCAGCCTGTTACAAGAAAAAGACTTTATTGTTATATGATCAGAGTTTAAGAGTTTAAGAAAATGAGTAGGGGGAAAAAAATCCCTATTCTTTAGAGTGATGAAATTGAATAGCACCACTAGTATAGGAGGGGACCTCTGGAAGTGAAGCAGGGTCACCTAAAACCAGTTGGCCAGGACTGTGTCCAGACAATGTTTTAATATTTCCAAGTTTGGAGATGCCACAGCCTCCCTGAACAACCTGTGCCAGTGCGCGGTCACCCTCACAGTAAAAAAGTGTTTCCTGATGTTCAGAGGGACCCTACTGTGCTTCCGTTTGTGCCTATTGCCTCTTGTTCTGTCACTGGGCACCACTAAAAAGAGCTTGGCTCCATCCTCTTTGCACCCTCCCTTCAAATATTTATAAGATCCCCCATGAGCCTTCTCTTCTTTAGGCTGAATGGTCCCAGCTTTCTCAATCTTTCCTCATAGGAGAGACCTCCAGTCCCTTCATCACTTTTGTGCCTTCAATGGATTCTCTCCAGTATGTACATGTCTGTCTTGTACTGTGGAGTCTACAACTGGACTCAGTGCTCCTCATGGGTCTTACCTGTTCCTTGATTGCTGGCAAAACTCTTCCTAATGGAGCCCAGGAGACTGTTGGGTGCTTTTATTGCAAGGGCACAATGCTGGATCATGTGAAACTTGTTGTCCAGCAGGACCTCCAGGACTTTTTCTGCACAGCTGCTTTCCAGCTGGTTAGTCCTCAACAGGTATTCCTGCACAGGGTTATTCCTCCCCAGGAGCAGGACTTGGCTTTTCCCTTTGTTGAACTTTATGATGTTCCCATCAGCCCAGTTCTCCATCCTGCTGAGGTACCTCCAAATGGCAGCACAACCGTTGTGTGTGAAATCATTGGTCTAAATTAAGAAGGGAGGGATTTCAGTCCTTAGTCACTAAGACTATGTGACTCCCATACATATTTCACCTCTGGCATTTTCCTTCATCCAGTAATTTCATATTCAGACACTGAAAATAAAATGTTCTCATGAAAGGCTTCCATTTGTCAAGCTGTGTTTTCTGATATTTAGCAGCTCATTTTATGTCTTCCAGACATTCTGCATTCTTTTCTTTTCAGGTAGTGGGTACATCCCTACTTACTGCCTAGGTGCAGAATGAGAGACATCTGTGCTCCTAGTTATAATAAGCCAACTAATGGCAAGAATATACATCACTGCTTCGGTCTGTAGAGAAATTTCTAGATTCAAGGTCATAACTCAAGAAAAGCATTAGCTCCTCAAAGGAGGCATTGAGGCAGTGTGGGGAGAACTTGAAGGGATATCATTGTAATTCCTCCATCTGGCAACAAACACTCTGTCATTTGCCATCCTAATAAGGAACATGGTGATTAAATATGGCTAAGCACTCAGGCTAGTTGAGATTTTTTAATTAAAAGAAAAGCAAATTGTTTTGATTTTTTATCACAGGAAAAGATATATTGTCAACCCTTGTGCACAGATGCAATTCAATTCAAATTCTGACTAAGCTTCTTAAGCGGGCAACAAAACCCAACATGGCCTTGTTTAAGCTTTTCTTCAGAAATACAGAAACACCTTCAATCAACTGCATTTGCTAATGGATGGTATTTTATGCAGCAATACTTCGTGCTTATTTTTGCTGGTTTTGAAAGTACCCATACTTTGGTAGGTCATTTAAATATAGTACACTTTGTATAGTGCAAACCTGACTAAGTCAGGTTCTAGGCAGAAGAAAAGGTGTCAGCTGTGGAGGAGTGTTTGAGGGCTCTGTTAGTCTGCATGTTTGCAAAATGTCTCTTTCTCTGCAAGAACAAACTCTTATTTTCTATTTTTCTTATTTTCTATTTTTCTTCCTTAAAAAGTTGCTACAGGCCATTTTCAGAGACAAGGATACTATGCTAGAATGGATTTTGCGGGTAAATGCCACACTCCTCCTTACAGACATGTTTGAAGCAAAAAAAGTAAAAGCAGTGCATAAAGTCAGACAATCAAGCATATAACTGAATAGTAGTATTTGTTGACAACTATGTCAGAGCATCATGCCTGGTAAGAATGGCCTGTTTTCGTGCCAAATCCCAATAAAATCATAGATCATTCTCTGTTGATTTCAACCAGATACTTTGTCTGAAGTAAAAACACATCCTCTGAAATGTAATATGTATTTACTACCTTACATAATACTTTGTTACTAACAAACAGCAAGAGTACAAATAACTGATTTTAACTCCAGTAATTCATTTTTCCCCAGTCATTATATGCCAAACCTACCACAGATGAGTGGTACTCAGAAGGTACCATCTCAAGAGTGTCTGATGGTCTACATGAAATAAGTTTGTGGATCAGCTCCACTACCTGTATTTCATTCATAGTTATGCTGTTTTTTCTAAGCATAAAGTCTGACCATAGTGTAGTTAGGAATCAGTCTTCCCTTATCTATATCAGAATCTTTTACCATACTGTCATGGAAACATGTAAGCAACAACATATTCTATGCCTAGCCTTAGACAGTTCTTAAGAAGCACTATATTAATTCATTAAAGAGCAAAAATAATATGCATATTTAAAGAGAGATGGTGAGGGGAGGAGAGAAAAGGTTGTCAATATTAAAATAAATCCATTCATCTTGTGGCAGTACTCTGAGACTTTTTTTGCATTGGTTGCTGTACCCAGTTAATCCTGTTAACTGTAAACGATGAGTCAAGTTGACAGCATGTTCCCTATTTATGCTTGCATTTTCTTTATGCTCAAAGTTTAAATAAATGTAATTTGATGGGGATGAATGAACCCCTCAGGCTTTTTACTGAAACAGCTCAGGAAGAGGTTATTTTAAATGGAAATGAAAGAATGCAAAACCAGAGTTACCTGAGAGCAAAATAGCAGAGCAGTTTTAAAATCCTGCGTAACCTACCTACCAAGTAAAGAGTGAAAATGGAAAAGAACCTTTATAACTAATGAATCCACTGTCTAATAACTACAGCTTGGTTAGCATCACAAACTACATGGGCAGGAAAATCTGAATATTTCTTTAATAAGGTATGATGTTTGTTAAAGAAGATGAAGCAATAATGGAAAATATCTTTAACAGACAGCCTGAATGTGAGATATCAGCAAATTTACCTTCCATTACTGGATGATCTAAACAGCTACTCTGATCATTATTATAATATGTCTTAACTTGTCAGTTTATGCTCAAGATATGATTAAAACATTGATGAAAGCTTTCTTCCTCTCCTCTCCTCTCCTCTCCTCTCCTCTCCTCTCCTCTCCTCTCCTCTCCTCTCCTCTCCTCTCCTCTCCTCTCCTCTCCTCTCCTCCCCTCTCCTCTCCTCTCCTCGTGATAGGACAATAGGCAATGGGTACAAACCAAAACACAAAAAATTCCATTTAAACAGGAGAAAAAACATTTTCTTTCTCCCACCCCATGAGGGTGACTGAGCACCAGAAAAGATAACCCAGAGAAGTTCTTGAGTCTCCATCCTTGGAGGTATTAAAAACCAAACTGTATATGGCCCTGAACAACCTGTTGTAGCTGACAATGCTTTGAACAGAGGGTTGGACTGGGTGACCTCCAGAGGTGCCTTCCCACCTCAGACAGTCTGTGATTGTGTGAAGAAGCTTCAGTAACTTCTTCTTTATAAGATGGAGTGAACACACATGCAGATATAAATATGTGTCTCCATTGACAGCCCAGCTTTTCCAAATTCTTTGAATAATCAGTCAAGAAACAATACAGAAACCCAGAAAATCTTTAGAATAGTAATTTATATAATTACTACTGAAGTAAATCTTAGGAATTAAAGCTGGAATCAGGAAAGCCACAGGAGAGGTGCTGTGAAAATTTTATTTTATTCAGAAACCTGGTGAGACAAGGCATATTGCCAGATGAAGTCATATCAAGAAACAATTAAATGATACAATAACGGGTGATCTCAGCACACCAGTGATCCAGCTCTTCTTGTGCATTGTGTAACTTTTAGAGAAAAAGGAAGAAAAAGATTGGCTTTGCACACAACTCCTCCCAGCCATGAAAGGCCACTCAGGTGAAAGCACAGACACCATAAGTCACCAGCAGTAGGTAGGATGTTGGTGTCACAGGGTATGGCAACCAGAATATGAACTGTGAATGTAGACCTAAGTACAGAGTTCAGCTTCTCTAAGTCTTGTTTGCTATATACATTTTTGGCTGAAGTGCCAACTGAGTTGCAGGTCTTGAGTAACCTGTGTTTGGATGATTTCAAAAGCTGCATTTGGGACAAGACCCAAGTCTCTGCCCTGACTATGCCTGCGCCTTCCAGAAGACGGTAAGAGTAGTCTGGGCTTGCATGGAGCCACTGGGCTGGACTTTGAGCTTCTTCCCCGGCACTGATCTGAAAGAGGATCTTTGAGCATGTCTGTGTATGAAAAATGTGATGGGAGGAAAGTCAGGGTAGGCCCTTGCCTTAACTGACAGCATAGACACAACTGCCTTGGGCTGAATTCTTGAAAGTGGGATTTGGGAATGCATTGGGAAGGAGAGAGAGAAGAGGGCTGAGGGGCACTGAAAATCAAGGAGATAATCTTTCATGCTGTCGGAAAGGTTACAGACATCTCCATGACTCCAGGAGGATTCAGTTCTTTCCAGATGTATAGTATCTGATATATTGCTCAAGAGTGTAGAGACACCAGTGCAGACCAGGGAGGTTTCTGTTAACACAGAGTGATATAATTTTTGTCAGACTGACATTCTCACTTGCTTCCCCCTTCTCTCAGTTGAGAACCAGATTGCAGCAGCAAGCAGAAAACTTAGAGGAAAAAGAAATAAGAAAAGAAATATAAAGCTTTCAGAGAATCATTCTGCGCAGAAGTTAACATCTTAAGGGTATTCATAGAGGTTCACATACTCACAAAACTTCCAGATGAAAGATAGATGACACTTAGTCTAATAAGCACTGGTCTCTAAACAGGCATTCATTGATTTTAATCTTGTTAAATCATGTTCTAGTTACTCGAAGACAGAAAGAAGGAGAGAAATCCAAAACACAACTCAGCAATAACCAAATTCCCCAGGAGATGAAATCAACAATTTTACTGACTTCTCAGGCTAGAGAACAGGAGTTTAAAAGAATTTAAAGGATAAGTAATGAAAGCTGTTGTGTTTTACAATGTGGTAACATAACAGAAATAAGTAGCTGCAGAGAAAGTAGATTTTTAAAGGCAAAATGTGAGACCTTGAAACAGAAGTAAGAAAAGATATTCCAGTGAGATCCAAGCTCTCATGAAATCCATTTGCTCATAAAAAAATATGATGTTGTATTTATTTTTGGAGCATGCTTATGAGTTGCTTTGTAAGGCTGAAATTGCCATATATACTCCAACCACTAAGTCTCTGGTCAAAAAGTGGTTTTGACAATTTTCAGAGAGAACACTATGGACCAGGAAGACTGTGCAGTCCAAAAGCAGAAATCAGTCTTCGTTCTGAGTCCCAGCTCCTGAAATGTGCCAAACAGCAGATTTAAATCAGGTAGGTGCCTAAGTTTTGATGGGTTGTTTTTTTTTTTTTTCTTTCTTTTACAAAATATGAGAAGTGTTCTCAGATTGCACAGAAACTATACTTGCTCTGTGGCAAAGAGTAACTTACAGAAAGAGGGAGGGCCTGGGCTGGAGTTCAGAGCTTGGCAGAGCATGTCAGGGTGCATCCTGTTCCCAGTCTTGCCAGTGGCTTAAGGAGTAGTTCAGGGCAAACATATCTTTCTGTTTCTCCCATTTACAGAATCACAGCATCATAAATGTGCTTAGGGCTTTAAGCCATCTAAAGTGACATCATTCCTATCATGGAGAAATAGCAACCAAATATCACTGCAATTAACACCACTTACTAGCCTTGGTTTGGGTGGAGTGAAACTTAATCCACTAATGCTTATAAAATGCTTCAAGATTCCTCGTTGAAAGCCAGCATGAGAGTGTAAAGCATTAGCATTGTAAGTGACAACAGGGTGCACTCTGGAAGGAAGAATAACAATAAGATCCTTAGGTTAAACTCTCCAAACTCAGAGGAATTTTCACTTGTTCCTCACAACATTTCTTTCCCAAGAGCATGTCTCGGTAACAGCTCTAATCCTGACTATAAGCAGTACTGACTTCAGATGAACACCAGTGTATCATAAGGTCTCAGTTTGATCCTGAGCTGGAGGGATGGGATTGTATTGAATTTATTTGCTGAGAAATTACCCTGTTACTTACATGTCTCTCAATTTCTGTGACAGTGGCCACTGATGTTTCAGAACAGGGGGTGGTTAATGCTGCTCTCTTCTCCTGGAGCCAGTTAGTCAGCCTTGGGTATTAAAAAGGGAATATCTCTTGCTGCAGATGGCTTTGGCCTTAAAAATACCAAGGAATTCACTGAAGATTCCTCACTGTCTCTGAATAGTTTGACTGCCAATATTTTTAGGACAGGCCTGTCGACATTTTACTGCTTTTAGCCATTTAGCATATGCCATGCTGGAAATAATCTTCTGGAAAAATCCCCTCCAGACAACTGGCCAAGACTTTGCTCAACTGATCTGTATGTCCCAATCTTATCTAGTATGACTGTGTCAAGTGCATACAGTATGACTATACCCTGGATTAAACACTGCATAATTTAACCCTAGGGTCTGGCCCAAAGAACATAACTTCTAGCATAAGGCTTAGAACCTTGATTCAGCCAGGGCAAACATAAACAGAAAACCATACGATGAGAGAAGTTATTCCTTGTGCTGACCATAGGTTACTGAGGAATGCATATGTGCCTTTAAAAAGATGCTACATATGGCTGTAAGTCTATAGAATATAAAGTTATGGCGTTTCTCTAGTCCAGTGACCATATTCCTCCACAGCCCCCCAAATAACCAAGTGTTTATAGGGTTACCTTGTACAGATTATAAAAGTCTTGTTATGGTCATAAATAAGTTCATCAGGAGTAAAAAAAACCCCAGGAAATATTATTAGCACACAAGCATGGCTATTCCATATTGTCCTTTTGGAATATTTAACCTAGCAAACCCAGCAACTAAAGAGCTACAGTACATACCCATGAAGTCAAAATTTGGCTGTGGTAGGTGACTGTCACTCCAGTGAGCCCCGTGTTTGAAATAAGAGACCTTGTCTTGTGTAGGGTGAGCAAGGAAACGTCCTGTCTGGCTCTCTCACAGGAGAGTCAGCTGCTGGTGTACTTTCAGAGATCTACTGTGTATCATCTGAGAAGTGTAGTAAGTTGTTTTGATAGTTTGCAGCTCCCATATTATTCCCAGATCCTTGTTCCCTACATTTCTTTTTGTTTGTGCTTGCTCAGAGAATAGGGATTGTCTGCGAGTACACACCTCAGTGACATAACTAGAAATTATCTGTCAGTGAAGGGTAATAATCATCCACCAATGAAATAAACATCCAATGCTTTTCTTCCACCTCCTTCCTTCCATTTTTTCTCTCAAGTGAGCAGCTCAGTCACTCCCAGAGCACAGTAATAGAAGGAATGAAAGACATAGGAATTACATCTGCATCTACAGGGGGCGGATTTTCACCCGGCTAAGATGTGGCATAAGCACTTGTAACTTGTGTAATGGGCATTCCACTTGATTTGTAAATGCACAAATAGCTGCCATTTTACTGCAGAATTTTCAGGGAAAAGACCTACCCCAATCCTGGCTGTTTCTTTTATCATTGCTGAAAGTAAAATTACTGCTTTCCTTCGCTTCAATAGTTGTCAGGAGGCAGGTAGAATTGTCTAACATCTTCAGACAGGGAAAGTAATGCTATGTACTGTACACATCCAACTCCCTTTATATGTGTAAATTTTATGTTAAAATTGTTCTGTCAAATGTTGTCACTTCATCAAATGATCATTTCACTAATGCAGATTTTTATTAAACAAGGATAATCAGAGTGCATTTTAGAATAGAATAGAATAGAATAGAATAGAATAGAATAGAATAGAATAGAATAGAATAGAATAGTTCAGCTGGAACTGAATATTTTCAGTGGCCAAGGTCTGCCATTCTCCTTTCTAAGCTTCACCATGTGTCCTGGTTTTGGCTGGGATAGAGTTAATTTTCTCCCTAGTAGCTGGTATAGTGCTGTGTTTTGTATTTAGGATGAGAATAATGTTGATAACACACTGATGGTTTAGTTGTTGCCAAGTAGTGCTTAAACTAGTCAAGGCCTTTTCCAGCTTCTCAACTGTCCTGCCAGCGAGAAGCTGGGAGGGAGCACAGCCAGGACAGCTGACCCAAACTGGCCAAAGGGATATTCCATACCATATGATGTCATGTTTGGTATATGAACTGGGGGGAGTTGGCCGAGGGGCAGCGACTGCTGCTAGGGAACTGGCTGGGCATCAGTCAGCGGGTGGTGAGCAATTGCATTGTGCATCACTTATTTTGTATATTCTTTTACCATTATTGTTATTTTCCCTTCCTTTTCTGTCCTATTAAACTGTCTTTATCGCAACACACAAATTTCCTCCCCCCTCCCCCCCCCCCCCGATTCTCTCCCCCATCCTACTGGGGGTGGGGAATGAGTGAACAGCTGTGTGGTGTTTAGCTGTCTGCCAGGTTAAACCACACCACCATGTCTATTTTCATGACCACTGGCAGTGGCCTACCTTTTTCTTCAGGATTAGGTTTTGACTTTGTGGTATTTCCTTCTCTCCTGTGAGTATGTGCAGAGGAACGGCAAAGCACAAGGTGTCACCACAAGTCACAAGTTCAGTTTCAGAAAAACTATCACAAGATCACTGCTTGATATTTTAACGTTGTTTAATCTGTATCTTACTGGCATGTTTATGCTTGCCACATAGCAACAGAAAAATGAGGAAGAGTGCACAGACATGGCAGGATCCTAAATGATTGTGTGTTCTTACTATATATAAGCACTTTCATGAGTCTGTTCTGCAAATACATTGCTGTAATCTGCAGTGGGATGTAGTGACACACATTAGATGGTTTCCAGAGCCTTTAATGGACAAGTCCTTTATCCTTATTTTCAGAGAGGACTGAAAGCGGGCTGCTCTGCAGGGGAAGGGGAGCCATGAGATGGAGGTGACAGCCAGGCAGGCAGGGCAGTGTTCTTGAAGACAAAACGTCTTTAGGTACAGTCCCACAGTATCCAAAACAGAAAAGCAGAGCAGGTCTGGTAACCTGGGACAGCACAGAGCAATGGTCACCACATTAGTCCTAATGATGAGTCAGGTCTGAGTTCAAGCCAGCAAGTCAAGATCTGCAAGACGCAAGGCCAGGCATGGATGTACCTGCAATGTAGCTCAGGCAAAGACCAAGGGCTGGAGCTGAAATGCAGCTTCTGAACAGGGCAAAGGGTGCAAGCATGGGTGAAGGCCCTGAATAAGGCTTCCCATAGGGCTTTTTCACAGCTTAGCTGTTTTCACCAAAGTTTGTTCTAGGGCTACACAGCTGCATCATATGAATGCTGACCCTGAACACGTGCAGCTAAATCCCCAGATTGGAAAGGAGGAAAGAGTTTGCCGAGGAGAATTATAGAAGATGTTTTCAAGCTGGCCAGAGCAATCAGAGCCTGCTGGTTCACTCAGGGCCCTGACGCTCAGTGTTCCACCTCTGACCTCTGAAAACCAATGTTAACACTATCCTCAATTTATTAGACTATGAATCTTCCCTACAGCATTAAAACACAGGCTATAAGGCATGTAACATTGAGCTATATCTTAACATAGCCATTAGGGTTTGAGACAGATGCTGCACTGAATACCTGAGTCATCTGCAGGAACTGGCAGATGTGACCGAGGGCTTGCAGAAAACCTACAGCAGGAAGCCAAGCAAGCTGCAATAAGACATTTAAAATTACACTAGAGACTTAAGTTTAAGCAGCTGAATCAAGCAGTTTATTAGGATCATCAGGACTATTTTACCTTTGTTTAATTAGATGATAACTTTTGCTTGCATGGGGAGTGTCTGCATATTGGCATGCATAAGGCTCCCTGTGAAGTGGAAAGGCATGTCTTGAAAATATGCTGTGTTAAGCTGTTAGGGATAATTGTAAATGGTAATGTCTCTGACACTTATATGACCCATTAGCTTGTCTGGCAGAATAAAACCCTAACGTCAAATTGTGCATGTGCTATTAAGAAAGCATTTTTTCCATGGTCCCTGGACTCAACCCCCCATAGTGAAAAAGAATAATAAATTTGTATGCTACAACTGGGGATATGCATAGGGCTTATGAGTTTTGAGATAAACAATCTATGCATCGATGGTATTGTTCCCCTTAAATATTACTACAGCCCTGTTGATTTTGACACCTAGAACCCCAATGATAAAATCTATTACCTTATTTAATAACGGAGACTGACAGATGATCAGAAGAAACAAATAGTAATGAAGAGCTCTAACGGAAATTCATCTAGCTGAGCATGAAACTAGTTTCCACTGAATGCTAGAATGATGAATGTAAAGTTGTTTTGTTGGAAGGAGAGTCTGAGATGCCAATTTGCAGAGGAAAAAGCATGTCCTGTTCCTCAACACTGCCACAGATCTAGATCAAATAACTCTGTAAACATCCTCCTCCACCTTCTTTTTTCTGCACACATTTATACATGAGCAATAAGCAAGGAAGTCTGAACATTTTCATGGAGGAAATTTAAACACAGTCCCCATTTCCTTTAACTGGCACATCAGTGTTTGGCAGGTGTATGTCTCATTAAGCCTCTCTGAAACCAGCATCAGTGCATCAGGGAACAACTCTTCCTTCTCATTATATACTTATAGCAAGCTTGTAATCTATGCCTCTATTGGTAGGGATTTGTGTGTTTGTTACATCTTGTAAACACTAATGAAAAGAGCTATAAAGTCTTTGCTTAAACTTGAACCACTGTACAGACAGAAATTAAAGTGATATTTGAATCAGTAAGGGACAACATATTTTATCTTAGTGGACCAGCTTGTGAAGCTGACTATAAGCATAAGAAAAAAAAAAATTGAAAAATGTTTAAAAGATTGGGTAAAAATTTGTTTCGTCTTCCTCCCTTTCCTGTCACTGTTCCTGCTTTCCCTCTTACACATATAATCATTATCACAGACCATAAAACAACATGGATTTTTGGGAAAATGACAGCATATAAAACAGACAAAGGCTGAATTAATGCCTCAGAAATTAAAATGTTTTACAATAGCAGAAATTTGGAATACTTGAATATGTCAAACAAATAATACAAGCCAGAAAAAGGTCTACACAGCCATCAACTATCCTCTGACATTTACTAATGTTAGAAGTTTTCAAGTCTAATATTGTAGATAGTTATATATATTTTTTTCTTGAATGACATGTATTGTTATGAACCTAAAGACATTGTTAAAGGATCATTTATTTTAACAGCTCAAATCACTTCTGTTTACCTCTCCCCTCTCCATTTGATCTACTTACTGGCTTCTCAATCTCCTTTCAGTACATGCATGTAGATGTGTACATCCCAATGGAGGAAGTGTGAACGTAGTTGGAAGGCTTGTTCAAGTTAAAAATCAACTCATTTATCTGCAAAGTTATTTGGCTAGGTGTGTTTTAGTTCCTGATCACAATGTAAAGCAGTACAAAGAGGGGGTACAGCAGAGAGAAGAATGAATGTTAAAGAGCAGATCTAGTGATTTTGCATCATGATTGCCAAAAATACTTCTTGAATGACTCCTTAATATAAAAGTAGTCAGAAACGTCACTCCAGTTGCTTAAATTTTTCTTCTTCATTTATTTAAGGACACTGGTTTTCACACAGACAACATTGGTTGTAAGTTCAGTGCTTCTCTCGCTTTCTTTGCTGGAGTTAATGAACACAGAAACAAATAAAATTTCTACTTCAATGTTTTTAAACTGATACTCAAGAGGGCTGGTAAGTTAAATACTATTTAAGTACCTATGATCGCACATTCTCTGATCAGCAGTGAAGGTGGCTTAAGAAGTTACTACCCCTTAGCTGCTTTTTACTGACTCCCTTCGATGCATTATTACAGGAATAGCAGAGCTGGCACATTATGACATAGACTTTGTATTGGATTTGCATCGCAAGGTTTTGGTAATAGGGGGGCTATAAGGGTGTCTTCTGTGACAAGATCATAGAATCATAGACTCATAGAATGGTTTGGGTTGGAAGGGACCTTTAGAGGTCATCTAGTCCAACCCCCCTGCAATGAGCAGGGACAGATGCCAGAAGCTTCCCCTATGGCTGATAGAGCCAATGCCAGCTGGCTCCAAGATGGACCCATCACTGGCCAAGGCCAAGTCCATCAGCAACAGTGGGAGCACTTCTAGGATAACATATTTAAGATGGGGGAAAAAACCCTGTGCAACTGCAGCTGAAGAAAGGAGTGAGAATATATGAGAGAAACAACTCTGCAGACACCAAGGTCAGTGAAGAAGGAGGGGGAGGAGGTACTCCAGGCACTGGAGCAGAGATTCCCCTGCAGCCCGTGGTGAAGACCATGGTGAGGCAGGCTGTCCCCTGCAGCCCATGGAGGACCCCACACCAGAGCAGGTGGATGTGCCCTGAAGGAGGCTGTGACCCTGTGGAAAGCCTGCACTGGAGCAAGCTTCTGGCAGGACCTGTGGACCCGTGGAGAGAGGAGCCCATGCTGGAGCAGGTTTTCTGGCAGGACTTGTGACCCCATGGGGGACCCACACTGGAGCAGTCTGTTCCTGAAGGACTGCACCTCATGGAAGGGACCCATGCTGGAGCAGTTCATGAAGAACTGTAGCCCACAGGAAGGGCTCGTGTTGGAGAAGTACATGGAGGACTGTGTGCTGTGGGAGGGAGCCCACGCTGGAGCAGGGGAAGAGTGTGAGGAGTCGTCCTCCTGAGGAGGAGGGAGCAGCAGAAATAATGTGCGATGAACTGACTACAACCCCCATTCCCCTTCCCCTTGCGCTACTCAGGGTGAGAAGGTAGAGAAAATTGGGAGAAAAGTTGAGCCTGGGAAGAAGGGAGGGGTGGGGAGAAAGTGTTTTTAAGATTATTTTTTTTTTATTTCTCATTATCCTAATCTCATTTGATTGGTAATAAATTAAATCAGTTTCCCCAAATTAAGTCCGTTTTGCCCATGACCTTAATGGGTGTGTTTTCTCTCCCTGTCCCTATCTCAGCCCATGAGCCTTTCATTATATTTTCTGTCCCCTGCCCAGCTGAGGAGGGTGAGTGATAGAGCGGCTTTGGAGGGCTCCTGGTGTCCAGCCAGAGTCAACCCACCACAGACTTATACCTGAGCTACTTCATTTCATGGTATAGTTTCTATATTCCAAGTAAAGTATCCTGAGCATCTCTGAAAACCTGGTTACTATATTCCATTCCTCCTTTTGACCACCTAATTCCTGATTTCACAGCTGAAGAAAAAATGTCACTGTGTATCTATTGGACACTCAAAGCTTTAAAATTATATGATGTTATTTTGTGTTCTTTCCGGCAAAGTTCAAAATAGATGCTTTTGTTAAAAGAATATCTCTACCTTCCTCCTGCTCTTACATGAATGTTCCTACAGTGTTATGTACTCTTTAAATACAAAAAGTGACACTTGTTTGAGAGCGAAGAACCCCTCTGGTCCCTGCACTCTTGGAGGTGTATGGTCTGTTTATTAGACCTCCAGGGGAAGGCAGTACAAGAGACACTGTTTCCCAGATTATCTGCTCAGGAAAGAGAAAGACAGAGAGTAAATGAGGCAGGGAAGTGGCCCTTGCACAAACTCCCACAGGAAGCTTGTGTTGCAGCCCAAGCATCTTTAGCCTCATCTCCACTGAGGATACTAGCCAATGATGCTTCAAACTGCTTGCAGCCCACAAGTGTGTCACCTTTTTCATTAAGATGAGGACAATGATGGGATAATGCAGGTGCCAGCACTGGGGCAGAAACTGCTGAGAAGGGATCTGGCTGCTGCTTTTTAGCTTATCCCAATCTCTTAATCCTCTCTGGCATTCTCACTCACCGGAGGTGTGATGGTGGCCAGCAGGTTATAATTCTTGAGGATTTTCTCTGAATAACCTTTCCATGGGTCAGCCTTAGCAGAGATAAGACTGTCTCTCTGGAGAGAGACAACCACTGATATATTTGGATACTTAGCAAACGTGCTGTCTGAAGCACCTGTCACTGATAGCAGTGGAACAACGCTGGTTCAGAGCTGCTCAAATTATCTCAGGTTCAGAATAATTTTCAGTTCTATCCACTTGCTGTTCTTTTTCTCAAGAGGCTTTTCAAAAGTCATATCATCCCTACTCTTTAGCACAACAGTCTTTATGTTAAAACTAGCTATAAAAATCAGCAAGCTCTACCAGGGAATGCAGGCTGTGCATATTTCACAGGGGGGTAATACAAAATGAAAAGCAGCCAGTTACACTCTTGTTGTGGCAGTGAGAGACTATTTACTTTTAAGAATGGTAGCAAACTAAATGACAAAAATGTCTTCAAGGGGAAAAAAAAAGAAGGTTTGCATCTCTGCTGGCTATTTAAATGAAGACCATCTGTGGTATAAAATTCTACTTTCACTCCCTATCTATACAGAGGTATGTACTATGCAGACGTCTCAGATTGACTAGATCAGCACATCCTAATTAACTAAATCTTAAGGCTAGATGCAATAAAGAAATAAAGATCACAGAAGAAAGAACCTGTATAGTCTAGGCAGCTCTTTGCTTCTGGACCTGCCTGGAGAACATTGCAACAATCAGCCTGTTTTTTTGTGTGAGATTTGGGGGCCTCAAAATGACAACCCAAAGAGTCAGGCTCTGACGATAGAGCAACTTGGAGCAAGACAATGGGAAATGCTGATGCCAGAGATGATTTCAAACTGATGTTCCTCTCCCAAAGGCATATAACTCATCCAGTCCAAAACTGACATCTCAAACTGAAGCAAAGCTAGCACAGGATTGTCCTCCTGATGGACAATGTCTCCTTTTGCTTTTCCAGAATAAAAACAGACTTCATCCTCCTGCAGAAGATCTTCATGGTTTGAACAGTCATTTAGGATGCATGGGAGGATGAAATTCAATGCCGTTTTTAGGCTGAAAAGTTCTCAAAAGCTACACTCACTTGTCCCCAAAGAATGCTTTAACCATTGAGCAATTTGTACCTGTCACTGATGTTGAATTGAGGGCACTTGGGAGTGCCACATTATTTGAACCAACAAGAAATAACGTGGGGCATAAGATACTCAGTCCTTGTATTAAGGCCCTCTGCGACCAAAGTACTAATTAATAAGTAAACTTTAAAGAAAATAACTCATGTGCAAGTTCCAGCCTGTTCACACCAGCATTTACTACCTTGTGAAGTTGCCCTATAAGTTTCACAGTTCCTGCCTTTTGATGATCATCCTGAGCTACCTCACTGCTACATCACAATGAAAAGCCTTCTCAGGATGACAGGACCAACCTTCACAGGCAGAACCAAAACAATTCAGTGACCTGATCTCTGTGCTATTGCAGATAAATAGGTCAGCTTCTGTAAGGCCACTGATCCTGTGGAAAGCTAGAAGACCCATTCCTGTAGTGTTCTCTGCTGAACATCTTTTAAAACCATGGGACAATGAGGTATTTATTTTTGCCTGTACACTGTAACATAGTTTTGTATACCAAAGCAGTGGGTAGTTCATAGTGTGAGTGTTCTTTGGAAAAAGAAGAAAACAAAGAATTGTCCTCTGAGTCCTTGGTTTGTATCACTGATGTTTGAATGTGAAACTTTGGTATTTTTTTATTTCAATACCCAAGTTCCAATCACTGTTAGTGAGGACAGCACTTCATCCATGGGGAATTATGCCATTGATTTATATGAGAGTTTTCCTAAACTTTATGCTGAGCTGTATTTTTTTTACTCATAAATACATTTATATCTTTTTCTTCAAAGCTAGAAAATAATCCAAAGGGAAAGCAAAATCTTTTGCCATAATAATTTCTTTTAAGAAAAGTTGTCTTCTTGGGCTTATTCACAGAATAAGAGATTGTCTGGCAGGATATAAAAATCACATAAATTGCTGTGCCTGGGTGGGGAATCTTGTATTCACTACAGGATGAAAAAGTAGGAACCAAGGCCTCAGCACGAACTGGGGAAAAGTGACTTTTCTTCCTCTCAGTATAAACATCCTGAATTGTTTTTTTCTCTTTATTGATGAGCAAATGTCCAGAAAATATCATGGGAAGATTTGGTAGGATATGCTTTGATACATCTAGGATATAAAATATATTCATGAAAAGATAGGTCTGTCTGTACTAGTAAGCATGATTCCACCTGGCTGAAACTTTTGTATCATGTGTAAATCTATTGTCAATATATATAACATGGACATTCCTAGAGATGTGCCAGTTCTTCTAAGTTAGGCAAATGCACCTTCCTTTCTGCGTTTGTTTACGTTCAGGAAGATATCTCAGTGAAGTGGTTTAATACAGAATATTGAAATGCTGCAGTTCCTCACAGCTAACAAGGCAGACTGCAAGGATATATATGGTAAAAGAACCCCTCTCCTGTTCATTTAAAAAATATATTTTCCCTGAATGTGGTTCCATCAGCTTCCACCATGAATAAATTATCATATGCCAAAGTAAAATCTTCTTCTTGTTCCTGTTCTTTTTATTCCTAATTGGTCATTAATATAGAAACAATTTCTGTATGGAACAGCTTATGGCATTTTAATTGTAAGAGCAGAAGAGATATTAAAAATTACCAGGTGCTGCTGATTTCCTACCAAGGGTTCTGAAACTCTCACAATACTCTCTCCCAAATCCCAGGTCTTTAGAAGTGATAAAGTGATGTGTGACATCATCTCCTTCTAAGGTCAGCAGAAGTTGAAGGCACTCAACATTTCACATGGTCAGGGTCTTACACTCCAAATAAATAAATAAAAAAGCAATAGAGAAGTTCTCTGCATGTGTACCTTGTCTTTTGTTCATACCTACAACGTGAGCAATGAAAGATTCCTGGGCACTTTTTAGAAAGGGAAATGCAATGTAGTTATCTTTCAGAGGAATGTAAGAATGCAGTGGTCGAATAAAATAAATAGTGGTGAAACCAGCGTTTTTTCTCAAAGACTATTAATATCAAGTATTGTAATGAATGTTTCCATATATTCCATGTACTTTCCAGCTCTGGAAAAATCAGCTCTACAGTAGTAGGAGTGCATTTCAGCTCTTTTTCCTTTAGAGAATCACCACAGTAGTATAGATTCTAAAAATATTATGGGCAGCATGGAAAACTGGGACCTAAGTTTTCTTTGCTGATTGACTTCAACACCACCATTGCAGCATACCCATAGAAAACTTAAAATGAGAGTTTAATAGCTAGGCTGATATTGATCCACAAAGAGGAAGGTTAGAAAATCTAAGAGAAGAAAAATCTCGTCTGTTTCATTAAAATAGTGCAATACTGACCTCCCGCATCAAAACAGGGCAAAAGAAGTCAGTATCAGTTTACAGTCATTTTTCCATAAGGAATGATATTTCTACATTTTAGCATGCAGTCCCTTCAGAAAGATTTTTTCCTTAACATTTTCTTCATACAGAAATAAAAAAAAAAACCTCCTTAGAGAAGTATGAATAAGTATTGGTGAGGCATTTTATCTCTCTTTTTTTATCACAGGAGATGTAACTCAGTGTGTTCTGTGCCAGGAGTTAAGTCCCCTGGGTTTTGTTTTGGCAGTTATTGTCAGAAACCTGTGAACTCTTTACACCCATTTAATACTTTAATCTGTGTTTTTTTTTCTGTTTTCATTTTCTCTGCATACTGAAGAAAACTGCTTCAGATACTAGAGAATTGCAGGGTGTATCTAAACAAATTTACTTCCCATTTAAAAGAATCTCACAATAATGTAGGCTACAAGAGGTCAGGTAATCCAACTTCCTGCTCAAAATAGGTCTTGTGGCCTTTTATTGCCTCCTGTCCTATCACTGCGCTTCTGAGAAGAGTTCCATTCTGTTTTCTTTACACCTTACCATTAGGTAGATGAAGACAAAACACAAGGTCTTCCCTTAGCTTTCTCTTTCCAAACAGAAAGCAACAATCCCCACTCTTTTCAGCCTCCCCTCATGTCACTCCCCTCTAGTCTGATCTTCATCCACAGTGCATGTATTTTACTTTACATCCAAACTTTGATGCGTAGTAAAATAAGTTTTTATTTTTGAGTATAGCTCCATGCATAAGGCATAAATTTCACTAGGCCTTTTTTGAAGGGGCAGTTTCTAACATAAACATCAACTATATTTTTCTCCCCAAAGAACAGGAGTGGTTGACTATTTCCACACTTCCTAAAAAAATGTTATTTTGACTTGACTGAACTAATTTAAAAAGCAAAATGTTTGTATAAATTATTAGATGGCATTTTATTATAATTAAAATTGTTTTGGTGAAAGAAAAAAGTTTAATAGCTGAAACAACGGGATATTTGTGATAAATATAAGCAACATTTTAGAAAACTTAATTTGAAAAATCTATGGCACAAAAAATACAGTCATGTAAGTAGGGTCATGACAATTTGTTTGTTTGGACTGTTCTCTGTCATATTTATCATCAGACCTGTTATGAGAAAGTATTATTTAGACAAATCTGCCAAAGAAAATATTCAGTAGTCCTCTATGTACTGCTGAGAGAAAAGCTGGTGGGAAAAATCCATGGTTTTGAGTTAGTTTCTAATGATTAAATCAACAAAACTGCTCCCAAAGTCTCATCATTTGGGGATCTGACTATGAATAAGCAGCTGAAAAGTCATATCCATTCCTATTGTTTAAAATATATATTTTCACCTAAAATATGGTACTTTGTGGTGTCTGCAAACACTATTTAAACTGTGCTAAACTGGTATTTCTATACATGAGTTTCAAGCAATCCACTAGCCAATTTAATCTTAGTATTAAAATTCACAGATGTTACAAGCTAAGTCCTGCACCCCCTTTAATAGTCTCTGTGGCTGCAACTTTTTGTTGGGAACTAGGAAAATTATTTAATTTCCTTATGACCTCAGTTCCCAGTCTATATACTGGATATGAGAACACCTTGTAACCCCTTTCTGCCACACACCTGCTCTGTTTTCTGCACATTACAGGAAAATCTGAGCTACCAATTGCTGGAAGCTGAGAAGTTCTCCCATGAAGTGAGTCACTTTTTTCTTTTTGTGATACCACCTTTGTTCTCTAAGCTTTTGTTTTGGGCCATTGTCAGCAACGGTATATAGTAGGAAACGGTCTGACACAATACAGCTACTCTCATCTTCTTATAATCCCAAAACACTGCTAACAGTAATGCAGTTTGGATTAGACTCCTCATTTAAAAGCTTTTGAGGAAAGAAAAGTGAAGAAAATAATAGGCATCTTCTGTTTGTACTGCCAATGTCAACCATTATATAACTACATAAAATTATCATTCATTATCAGTTTCTTGGCAGAAGTACACAAAGAACAGAATTATCCTAGACTTAGTTTGGATTTACTGAAAGCAAAATTATATCTTCATTTCACTAATGTGGTTTGTAGGCATCTTTAAGTTTTCATACTGCTTAAACAGATTAAAAAAGGCTAGCTGTGTATTTAGTCATCAATTTATTTATTTAAAATAGAGCCCTGTTTTCATTTTCTGGTTTCTTGTACATGGAGAATACTGCTATATCAAAAAATACTTTAGGCCATACTTAATACTTGGAACAATTAATCACATGAAGTAATATTATCTCAAGAGAGGCAAGTGACTTCAAAAGGTTTTTGCCATTCAGCCTGTATTAGAGCAAATGCACAGGGCATTTATGATAATGACAGGTCTGCTGCAAAAACCATAGATTATCAAGAGAGTGTCCTCCCAGATACGTGGTGAGTATTTTATTGGCCTTTTGTCAACTTCAGTTATGATTTCTGAAAATCCTGTTTAGAAAGCAACATTCAAAATGCTGGATTTAGGGAGCTAAGTCTTAATCAAGTATTTAAGTCTAATATAAACAGATATCTGTACATCAAACAGCCTTAGTGTTGCAATTACCAATTTCAGAAATATTCAGATATTGGTAGTTTTCTAAAACAAACTAATTCATCTAATAAAATAAGTCCCCAGCAAAAGAAACTGTTAACAATATATGTGCTGAGATTAGCTAGAAACTCCCCAGCAATAAGCCATTATTATTTACCAGCATGGATTTTGAGGACAAGCTTTTCAAAGCCACTTAGGGATTGGGTATGCCCAATTCTCATTAATTTTATAGGTGATTGGGTATCCAAATCCCTTTGGAAAGCTGAATAGCTCATTTTCTGAAAGTCCAACAGGCATCTATGTCTGGATATTTCCTCTTAGGACCGCAATTTGTATGTGCCCTAGACACTTGAAGAATGATTTTTCCCATTAACTTTTGATGCAAAAATTCAGGACTTGACACTCATGCAATATGTATATGAAGCTAAAATGGAAACTTTGATCTAACAAGTCATGTGATATGAGCAAAGATAGAAAATGAGCAAGGAAAAGACATGAAAAGCTTTTCCTTTCTGGAATACATGTTACTTCAGGGCAGAGAATCCTCTATTACAAGTCAAAATGACCCCCAGTCATTAATACAAAAGCCATAAAATTACTAGTAAAGACTAACTTTGTTTGTTTCTCTGTTTTTCTCAGAACTCCACACTAAATCCATGAATTCTTACAGATTTCTTACAAAAGTGTTCTTAAGACAAGTTTTTCTGCCTCAGAAGGGGGAGTTTTCTCACTTGCCTTTATCAGGAGATATACTGGTACAAGTGAAAACTAAGAGTTGTAATGCTAAGAAAAATTTCTAGCAGATCTACTATACTTGACTACTGTTAGCAGTGATAACAACAAGCTAGATTGCAGACAGAGTACTATATATAAAAAATAGTGATTTCTTAGTATTTGCATTTTTTCTGGAATTTCTGTGTGTGTAATTGCTGTGTTTTTGGAATAAAGCAACATTAATTTCAGTGGAGCAGGAGATTAATGAGAAGTGAGTGAATAGTATATTACCAGAAGTAGAGGTTCAATAATCAACTGTTATATCCTTGAAAATAAGATTATTTTACAAAATCATAACATTAAAAATAATAAAGGCAGGTTTTTTTCATCATTTATAAGCATTCTGGGAAACTTGTAAGTTTTTTTCTCAGTTATCTGGATTTTTTTTTTTTTTTTTTTTTTTTTTTGTAAATATCATACAGTTATTTGTTCATAGGAGTTGGTGCTTCCAGTAAATCCTTGTGTGGTGACATGCTAGGAGCTGTCAGTGCCCTGGCTATAGCCTAAGTCCTACCCACAAGCTGTCACTTGGCCAGCAAAGAATTAGCCATAGTAGATGACTTAATGAAGAAACATTTCCCTCGATCAATTAAGTATCAACCAACTTGTCTTTCTTCCTGACAAATCTTTTTTCCCTGCAGGTATCGAATCTCTAAGACCACTCTCATGAGATTTCCAGTTTGACTTTGACACCCTGCCTACCCCCACAATGAGATATCTCTGTTTTTCCCATCATGTTCAGATCTGCATCCACACAGATATTATACAAACCTGCAAAAACCAGAATAATTTATGAATGAATCTGGTGTTTTGACTCCAGTTTGTGCTGCCTGAAGAGTAGTTATTGGAACCTAGAACCAAAAAATAAAAAATAGGAAAAATGAGAAAGGATTATCATTTTCTTTTTTTCTTTTTCTTTTCTTCCCCACCCCCCACGCCCATGCCCCCGCCCTGCCAAATCTAACTGTAAGCACTTTGGGGCAAAGTTTGTTTCTTTGTTCTGTATTTACAGGGAGATCCACATCTCTACTGAGCATTCAGCTTCTGCACAATTCTTTGCTCAGGGCAGGGTATAAAATGCTACTCTAACCCTCGCCATGCAGTGGCTTCCTATCTCCCACACAGCACATCAGTTTGCACACATTTCTAATTAACATCTAATTTTGGATTAATTTCTGATTCCCTGCTCTGGGCTTTTGAAATGAGATTGTGAGTTACATTGGCAGAAGGTTTATACTTAAAATGTATCTATATGGTAGAACCTCCTAGGTAGTTAACTGACAACAGGATTAAAAAAAGTATTCAAAACAAACAAGCAAAAAACCCTCAAACCTCCCTATTTGTTAGACATTTGGAGTCTTATTTTTTAATTTCATCAGCTCTAATCAAGGAAAGAATCTAAATAGTTTCAGCTCCCAGCAGTTTTTCCCTTGCTTATCTTTCCATGAATTAAGAAGCTGGGTGTTATTATTATATTGCTATTTTTTTCCTTCAGTATGCTGATGTTGGAAAGTGGACAATTTTACTAAATAAAATGCCTGCAGTTCAAAATCTACATTCTTAATTAATTACTTTTAAATTATTTGGTAACCCCCAGAGCTGTTTGGGAAAATGCGTGCTTTAAATATAGAATGAATGCAAAAGTTAAACATTAGATGAGTTGTTCTTATTTACCCACCCATATGAAGGAATGCACCATTGGAAGTGTGGCAGTAAAATTTATATTCTTCACACATCTTGGTATAAATTCCTTCAAAAGACCCAGATCCCGAAAGGTAGTCAGTTACCTTTTCCACATGCACACAGTTCGTTTAAAAAGAGATATAGGGCTAAAGTACCCTGATGGGATCTTGACAAAATAAGTTAATAAACACCTAAGGGTTTCATTAGTAAAAGGATTTTAATGGATGAAGGAATCTAAACTTTCAACTCAGGCACCCAAATCTAAACTTGACTTCTTATCAGCAGTTAAACTTCATGGTTCATCCTTAAGACCATCCTTTCATCCCATTCACCTTGAACGTAAACTTATCAGAAACACATGAAGGTAGATATCTTAAGCTTTTTCCCCACTTACTGGGGAGACATTCCTTCAGAAAACATTGCAGACCTTTTGTTGACTGAATCACCTCATAGAGACACTTACTGATTGCAGTGTAAGCCTGAAGTGTGAATGGATTCCTGTCTCACTTGCCTGAGGGAAGTGTTCAATATTACCTAGGGGCAATCCACATTTAGAGTCTCAGGTTTTCTACAGTAAAGCCCTAGGACTGCCAGTTTCAGTGCCTAAAGCATCTGTCTGAGATACCAGAGACTTGCAGATCTGTGGTTTGCTGGAGCAAACGGTGGAGGCCAGCTGGAATACCCGAAGGCACACAATGACACTTGACATTGAAACTTGCCATTGTCACATGCTCCTTGCACTTTTCAGGCACCTGAATGTTGCCTAGATTTTTTTGTGCTGGTACTGAATATGTATGATATTCAATTCCTCAACACAGGTGAAAGGGACATTTCAGAAAATAAAGGTTTTTAGATATGGGAGACACAACACAAGATGTGTGGGTGTATGGGAGACACATATCCTGCTGGAACAGCACCTGGAGACCAGGCAAGATACCCCTCCATTTCTGAAAAACACTGGTCAATAGAATCCTGCCCTTCATCTCCTTTGTGCTGACATAAGATCTTCAGCTCATATGAAGACATTCATGCTTTGGTACCTTATAATCAAATTGAATAATACCCTGCACACTTAAATATATGCTTCCTTCCTGGTTTGCTAGAAGTTGCTAAATCCAGTAGCCCAAGAGAGGCAAGACTGCACACAGATCCATACCCTGAGATCCAAAAAATAGCAGGACTGAACATGAGTTCCCAGTAGGAGCTCTCACACAGAACACATACATACAACACAAATATACATGGGTAGCCAAGGAGGTAATATAGACAGACACACAACTCAGTGTCTCTGCAGTTGGCACTCACAAACACAAACAGCACCTGTGGCCTTAACTTGTTCTTCTCACTGTCTGATAAGGAGGAAGGTACATTAGTGAGACTGTAGGTACACACATGTACAATGTGGTTTCCTAACACAGCTGGTCTCGGACACTCGGTCTGCCCAGGAGCTGTCCCTGGGTCCCAGTCTTCCCAGATGCTGGTGCTCAGGCATTTGAGGTGCTCTGGATCTCCTGTGTGCACAGCAAAACACCCAGACACACAGACACACACACAAACACAGCATCCCTCCAGTAACTGAGTTTACACAAACAGTCCATCCAGCAGCTGGTCCTGGATCCTCGTTCCCCCTTGGCTCCTCCTGTACAGACACAAACACTCAGTTCACTACACTAAAAGGTACAGTCTCTCCCACAGCTGTCCTGGACTGCTCACGCAGTCAGGTAGTCAGGTCCTCCAGGTGCCTCATCCTGAGACACAAACACACACCCCCCCGTGGCTTCCAGTCTACCTCGATACTCACCAGAGCTCACACACTCACCCACACACCCGCCCTCGCTCCATGGCACACAGGTGCCATGAGAGCAAAATGGGTGCAGATACTGAAAGACACCAGTGTATGGAGTGTCTGTGCCCAGGTGTTGCAGTGGGGGCTGCAGGGTGGGCTCTGTGAGGAGAGGCCGGGGCTGCCCCGTGCCGGACACAGCCGGTCCCAGCCGGTCCCAGCCGGCTCCAACGGCCCCACGGCAGGACACGGCTGAGCCCCTCAGCCAAGCTGGGGGCGCCGGCGGGAAAACAGGTTTCAGAAAGGGCCAAAGGCGGCACAGGCAGAGGAGGAGGAAGCCAAGGAGGGAGCAGCAGCAGAGGGACCCCCAGGCCGCAGCAGCAGCAGCAGCAGGAGGAGGAGGAGGAGGAGGAGGAGGAGGAGGAGGAGGAGGAGGAGGAGGAGGAGGAGGAGGGGGGCAGGAGGTGCTGCAGGTGGGAGCAGGGATCCCCTGCAGCCCTGCAGAGACCCCGCTGGAGCAGAGACCCAGCCTGCAGCCCGGGGAGGGCCCCACGCCGCAGCCGGGGGATATTCCCTGCAGGAGCTGCGGCCGTGGAGAGCCCAGGCGGGAGCAGGGTGTCCCTGAAGGACTGCAGCCCGGGGAAGGGCCCGCGCTGGAGCAGGGAGACGTGTGAGGAGGGAGGGAGGAGCGGCCGAGAGGGGCTGTGAGGGACTGACCGCAGCCCCCGTCCCCAGCCCTGCGCCCCTCGGGGGCGGGAGAGGAGTCGGCAGTGACGGGGTGAGGGTGGGCATGGGGAAAGGTGAGGGGAAAAGCTGTTTTAATTTTGGTTTGGTTTCTCACTAGCCAATTCTATTTTGATTGCCAATAAATGCAATTAATTTCTTCAAGTCTAATGTGTTTTCCTCATGACAGTAACTGGTAAGTGATCTGCTTGTCTTCGTCTTGATCCATGAGCTTTCTCATGCTGTTTTCTCCCTGTGTCCTGTAAGGAGGGGGAGTGAGGGTGCAGCTGGGTGGGTTGTCTGGCTGCCAGCCAAGGTCATCTGGTCATACCCATAAACACACATGCACAGGAAATAGACAGTCCCTCATCCAGAAAAATCATTAGAAAGAAATTTAATATGATGGTAAAACTTCCAGGCATGGTCTGACAAATGTACTGACAAGCAACTTGTTTACATGTGACACTTTTATCCCCTTATCCCTTCTTTTGTCATGCTCCTCAGATCACCTAGGCCTATTCATTTCCATACCTTTGTTTCCTCCCCTAAATCCACATAATAAGTCATGCACAATCCCAGGATGCTCTCCCCCTGTATCCCATAATGTGTCCCATGACCCTGGCCAATGAACCCACTTAGTCAGTGAGGTTACCCAAAACGCTGCTTCTGTTGCCCCGTAGTGTGGCTGCCATCCCTGCCAGCCCATGGGACTGAGGCTTTTCTGGGACAGCACTGGCAGGGGCCAGGGCAGGGACTCGTGTCTCTGACTGGAGTAATGGTGCTCGCCTGCCTTCCTTGTGCCTCTGAGCTCCCCTGTGTGTATGGAGCAAGCTTTATATCACATAACCTGACAGCATTAAGCAGCTTGACTTCTTTCTCACTCCAAACCTCTAAGGCATTTACAGCTCAGACATCCCTCTGTCTTGCCCACAGACCTCAATCTCATAGTAATTTTCAGAGTATTCCTAGGAGTTTAGACTCTGTGAAAAGCATGGGGAGAGTAAGCACCTTTGTAAGTATCTCTGAGAGCACTGTCTCCTTGTGGAAGAGGGGAGTGGAAAGGGGCAGAAGAGGTAACTTTGACGCATGAAGAGATTTGCACCCAAACATCCCAGGAGAGTATTCAAAAAGCCTGAGTATAGAATACCATAATAGACTGGAAGTTGGGGAATCCCACTGCCTCCTCTTAGAGCTCATCTATTTTAAATAAGTCTTTGATGGAAAATAAAATAAAAAACTGTGAGAAGTAATCTCTGGAAATTAACTTACATGTCCCATGATAGAGTTAAAAGACTGAAGCCACCATCTTCTGCCATGTTCTGAAAAAATCAACTGAATACTATAATTTTTGAAAGATGTGTATCAGATCCTTGACCCCAGTAATCAGTTTAGGATAGAGACAAAAAGTGGAAAGATGCATCTGAACTCCAGAGAGAGAATATATAAGAAAATCTATATTTGTTCTTTCCAATTCCTATAATGGTAGATGACTGACTTAAACACATTTTTCTTTTTCCTTAGGAACTGAAAACAAAGCCCAAAATTAAAAGTTTCTGTCTCTATGTATTTTATGAAGGACTATGCAATTAACAGAGATACTTCTTCTAAGCTTTTAAGTATCTGCAATCCTCTTTGTGGATCTTCTATTGTTTCCAAACACTATTGAATTCTGCAATGCAACTCCAGAATGTGGGTGTATTTCCATAGCTATTGTATATTCTTTGAATCTAAAACCAACTTTACCTTCCTGGTAGATCTAGTGACACAGAGCCACAAAGGGTTGAAATGAAATGCCACACAGCCGGCCAAGACCGTAACTGAGACTAGAGCTGAAGTTTTTTGGTGTCATTGGTAAAGGTCTAGTTACAAGTTCATTATGCCCTCAAGATACGCTTTTAAACTGCACCTCTGATCCTGTTTCAACTACTGTCTACCTTTGTTGGGTTTTTTGTTTGTTTTAGTTTTTTTTTTTTCTGAACGTCTCAAATTCTCTGTTTTGTCTTCCCACTGTCAAGCAATTAATTGTGAACTCTGAACAAATACATATTGCAGGGCTGGATTACAGTGGAGATAGAGGAACTGTTTGCCATAGCTTGCTTTTTGGAAAGGCAAATTTATTATAGATATAAAACTGCCTTGTAACTTGAACGGAAGGACATTCAGAAGGAAAGCTGAAGTGATTAATTATTACACAGTAGACAGTTAAATATTTATTAAATACAGGGGATGTATGCTGTAGTGAACCAACTAACGTGCACATGAATTGAGTTTATTATCATTACAGCAATAACTGCATGCTCAAATTGAGCTAGGCAACTTGCAAGTATTTAAGATACCTGTTCCCAAGAGAGTTTGAAGCTTTATATAAGATATTAAAGCACAGGTAAATCTTTTAAAATAGTAGACTAAACAGTCTTTGCAGAAAGGACCACTTCTTCCTTCACGGAGTACATTTGAGCTCCTCAAGCTGATATCAGGACATACAATCAGAGCATTTATTTGCATATATGTGTAAGACCAAACAACAATTTTTTTCTGGAATGGCCTCAGATGACAGGTAATGAAGGGCAGGAACATCTTTTTCTCAGTGGTAGGAAAATTTTCATCAAAAATACAACATTGGCATCTACCTCCTCAACCCAAAAACCTGTAAACATTTTGTAGGTCTTTATAGTCCAAAGAAGCAAAACTCACAGATTACTGAACTCTAAAAGTCACTGGTGTGAAAGAAGCACTGGCTTAAAAGGACTCCACAATTTCCTACCACTTCTTTAACTCCTGTTAAGCCTGTTCCAGAGATACTAGCTATTGATTCTAATATTTCCAGAGGGACTGTGGTGGGTTAACCCAGGCTGGATGCCAGGAGCCCACCAAAGCTGCTCTATCACTCCCCCTCCTCAGCTGGTTAGGGGACAGAAAATATAATGAAAGGCTTATGGGCTGAGATAAGGACAGGGAGATCATTCAGCAATTACCGTCATGGGCAAGACAGACTCAACTTGGGGAAATTAGTATAATCTTATTAGCAATCAAAACCAGAATAGGATAATAAGAAATAAAAAAAAAGTCTTTAAAGACCTTCCTCCATGCCTCTCTTCTTCCCAGGCTCAAATTTACTCCTGATTTCACTACCTCCTCCCCCTCAGCAGCGCAGGGGGACAGGGAATGAAGGTTGCGGTCAGTTCATCACATCTTGTCTCTGCTGCTCCTTCCTCTTAGGGAAAGGACACCTCACACTCTTCCCCTGCTCCAGCGTGGGCTCCCTCCCACAGCACACAGTCCTCCATGTACTTCTCCAACACGAGCCCTTCCTGTGGGCTACAGTTCTTCATGAACTGCTCCAGCATGGGTCCCTTCCATGAGGTGCAGTCCTTCAGGAACAGACTGCTCCAGTGTGGGGCACATCCACCTGCTCTGGTGTGGGTTCCTCCATGGGCTGCAGGTGGATATCTGCTGCACTCTTAACCTCCATGGGCTGCAGGGGACAGCCTGCCTCACCATGGTCTTCACCACGGGCTGCAGGGGAATCTCTGCTCTGGCACCTAGAGCACCTCCTCGCCCTCCTTCTTCACTGACCTTGGTGTCTGCAGAGTTGTTTCTCTCACATATTGTCTCTTCTCTCTCTGGTTGCAGTGTCTCTTGCACAGGTTTTTTTCCCCCATCTTAAATATGTTATCCCAGAAGTGCTCCCACTGTTGCTGATGGGCTTGGCCTTGGCCAGCAGTAGGTCCATCTTGGAGCTCTCTGTCATTGGCTCTATTGGACATAGAGCTGGCTTCTGGCAGCTTCTTACAGAAGCCATCCTTATAGCCCCCCTGCTACCAAAACCTTGCTACACAAACCCAATGCAGGGACTAAGGAATAGTCTAGCTACAACTCCATATGTTGTACAAGTAATGGAAATGCTCTTCCCTCTAGTCATCTGTCAGTTGGCATAATTAGCTCAGCCTGGATTTTTTATGCTGAATTTATTCTTGTACTTAAGAATTGCTGTTCCCTCTTGTGACCTGAAGATTTTGTGAAACCTCTGTGCTCTTCAAGGTTTGCTCGCCCTTACTGTGTGGATTGATGTAATTAAAAACAGCACTACTTCCTACAAACTTTGCATGTTATATCTTGTGTACCACCAATACAACTACTGTAAGTGATAAAACTAATGTATGTAATAGGGAGAAAAGACATGATATAATGGTAATAAAATAAGCTACATTTGCCTTCTAAAGAGCTGTCAGTGAATGTGCAATGGCAGCTAGGAAACCTTGAAGGAATCATGCATCACAGATACATATCTCAGCAAAAATATCTTTCCTAGCATGAGTGTGAAGGAGTCATTTCGCTACAGAAGGGATCTCAGAGAAAATGAGAACTGGGAAGAAACATAGGCATTTAGTGCCACTTGGGTTGCCCAAAAGTGTCTAAGGTTTCCACACGGCTAACAAAATAACACAGAGCTTATGGGAGGTTAATAACTTAATTATGTTAATTAAGTTGACTATTCATTTAATAATAAATAACGTATTTATTAATATATTACTATATTTTAAGTAATTAATTAACTTAATATTTAACAATAAATAATTAATTATGTTAATTAATGATGTCTTAACAGTTATCTGCAGGCTATGGTGAGATCTGAGACAGCCCTGGTTTTCAGTTGTTAGCAAACTGAAATGTTGTCTCATGACTGAGTAAGTAGTGTTGCACCATTCCATGGATGTTGCTTGCATACTCTGGAGGTTACCTGTTTTGGAGTGCTAAAAGGTTTGATGTGAATCCTCCTCATTTTGAAATATGAGACTCCAGTGAAGGGTTATTTATGAGGTATAGAGAGGTGTATTAGACTGTGAAAGAGATGGGAATGACTGTGGGTAAAGGGAAGAAAGAACAGTAACAGTCCAGCACTAGGAAGAACAAAGATAGAAGGACATCACATGCAAAGGGAAACCACTGATGTAGAGCTCAAATTGGGGGAGTAGAAAATCAGTTGATGCTATTGACAGTTGGAATACTTCAGTGATTTATTTGGAGTCCCAAAGCCTTAACCTTTTCCAACTACTGAAAAGTATGTGCTTTGGCAAGTAAGAATAACTGCACAGTTACTGTTACAGGGTAGTTTAAGTAGTCTTTCCATTAAAAAAAAAAAAATAAAAAAATTGTAGCTTTTAAAAGATTAAGTCATCTTCATTTTGATTCAAAGATTTTTTCAAAAAAAAAAAAAGGTTTAAAATTTATTCCGTGTATTAAGAGTGTTTCTATGCTCCAAGAGGCTTTCCTTTGGGTATTGTAAGATGGTTTATTATCCATTATCTGTAACACAAAGATAATGAAAGTGGTTCTATTGTACTGTATGTGAAACCCACAGGAATACCAGGATTTGACAGTCATGATATATCTCAGTTAGTTTCTAATGTGTAAAGCCATCACAAATCATAAAGAAGACAGTCTGTTGGTTAAATAAGTCTACAAAGTAAGATGATAGAGTTCTTCATTTATCTTCATTGAAACAGCTTTCACTGGTGTGTAGTTGATAAAATAAATCTAGTCCTACTCAGAATCTCTCCCCTCTGCCCATTGTAAGCAAGCAGTTTCTATTCTGCTGTATTAATTCTTATGCAGCCCTCATCACCCACAATATTGGAGTATCTTCCATTAGCACATTAAGTAAAGTGACTAACGTGTCAACTGTAGCTCATTTTCTTGCTCATTGTCTCCCAGGGGAGAGAATTGTGTATGCAGTGGAGTGTTTTGATTGGAATGTTTTTTCTTTTTTCTTTTTCTTTTCTATGTGTTCATGAAAGGGACAGTAGGTCACAGAAATGCAATAGGAGATGGAGAGCTTCATTATGATTGTCTGCTTTTAGGGGAGCTCATTGTACTATTGAAGAATAATCTCATAAAATTCCATGAACTTCAGAGTTATATAGAAAGTTTAGTGGTGCCAATGGACCAAAGCTGTTGATCACAGTCTCACAGCCTCTGTTTTCTAAAAGTGCCTGTTCCTCTTCAATGGCTATAAAGACACTTGAAGTACATGCACATATAAATGATGCAAATTTTAAGATTAGACAAGATAAATATACCCTCCCTCCCTTGGGGACAATAAATAAGGCTCAAGATTCTGAATTTGACCTGGTGTTTAATGACAAGCAGTGATAAAACCAAACAATTATGTTTGTTATGTCTCCTGGACACGACAGATCCAGTGCAGACAGTATCTGCAATTAATGATTTAATTCTAAGCTATATTTCATGGCTTTAACCCAGCCAAGAAGTGAGAAAATAATGAACATCACAGTCTTTGCTAGAATAGTGTTAAGTCTCTTTGGGCAGGTGGTGACAAACAGAAGGCATCACTCAGAAGTGTGGGTACATAAGAGTCTAAAATCAGCAAGGAATGCAGAAAGAGTAATAAACTATAGACCATGTTGCCCAAAGATAGATATGAACTCTTCAGCCAACAGCTGTTTCTCAGTAGCAACTTTTAAAACGCTTTTCTTTACTCATCAGCATCATCACTGACCATTTTTGCTTGAATTAGAACAAACTGTTTTTCATCTCAGACCTAGACTTGCTTTCCAAGTGTTGTGCCATGTGTACTGAAGTGGTGTAAACATATATATGGTGAAAGGTTGCTGATATGAGTCTATATCATTTTATGACTGCATTTAAATGCCATACAGGACCAGAGAGATGGTTGATCTTTGGTACCATTTTCCATCATGTTCTCTGGATTTACCTCAATATTAAAACTTTCCCTTGGAAATACAACAGAAGTGTCAAATGACTCAGGGAGGTCTAAGATAAAAATATCTTTCTGTTAATCATCCCTGATGGTAGCAAACCATCTATCATGCCACCAAGACTTTTCATGTGCTGGTCTGAAACTGGATTATATCAAGTCTAGGATATTAGATGCAATTTTGCAAGCTTGATATTCACCTTGGACTTGCTTTTATGTGAAATTCCAGTGAAAAAAGAGATTTGGTTTTGGCAGAGAAAGTAAGTCTTTGCTGAATAGTTTTTCTTGAATACAATTATTTCTGTCCTTCCTAGTCACTTGTTTTCAGGGAGGCTTTGAATGGCATTTTATAAAGAGGATATAGTATTTAACAAAACACACAAGAAAAAAGCAAACAACAAAACCAATGATAAATTCTTAGGGAAGAGAGAGAGGAAATAAAAAAAAAAAAAGAGTACTATCGGAGTGAGACTGTGAGTTGTGAGGAATCAGCTGTTTAAAGTCAAGGTACTTTATTGATCTCCCCTCCCACCTTTATTAACATTGTGATTTCTTCAGTGAGTCAATGCAGAAGATACATTAACTATTCAGGTTTCAATAACAAGGATGAATAATCCATTTATTCCTGAAATGGAAATTACAGATTACAGTAAATAGTCAGATTTCCATTTAGGCTGGTGTAGCAGCAGTGTAAACCACTTATATTTCTTTCTTCTTTTTTTTTTTTTTTTTTTCTGGCCAGTCTAGCAAAGTCCTGGTACAAAACAGCAATCTACTAGCTCTCTGGCAAGAAAATAGGAAGGATTTTAAAAGGTTTACTGAAACAACTGACATTACTAGTTGCTTAGTGGACAAAAAAGAGGTTAACTGGGTGACAAACTCCTTAGGAACTCTTTTCCAGGCTATATTTTTTCCCCTCATAATTTAGCATGACCCCCTTGCAGTTATTGTTTTGTATCAGAAATAAAAGGCACGGTCATGAAAGGTGGCATATTCATTTAAAAACTATCAAGGGAACACTTGTCAGCTCTAGTAGGTCCCCAGTCATTCAATTTTTCTGAAACTCATGTAATGATGCTGGGGATGGCACAATGACAAAATATATGAAATGCCTTAAATTTTCTTTGTCTTTCACAAATCTTCTGAGAAAAAAATATGATTGCAGTTCTTAAAACTTCCTGTTAGGCTATATTGGTTCAGGCCTTACCTTTGAGTTCTTAAGCTAACAGGGGACAGAGATCTCAGTGTCCCCACTGTGATCATGTGAAAGATCAAGAACTTAATGATGCCATGAACAACAGAAAGAGGTCATGAAACTCTGAAGAGAAATGAATCTCTAGCAGGTAGCTATTGCACAGTTGCATCATATTTTGAAAAGAAAGAGGATAAACAACTTAAGCATAGGCTGTATTTACAGCTTGGTAAAGGGGTAAAGACAATTAAATTTCCCTTCCTTTCTTTTTGCAACTCTGATGCCTGTGGTACAAGACTTCAATAGCCAGCTAAAGCTAGACTGAATTCATGAGTGCATGGTAAAAGGGAAGGGAGGACCAGCACATGGCTGCTTATGTCCCTGGTTAAACCGGTGTCACTTTTCCTCTTGAATGAACATTGAAGAAAATGTTCTGTAGCAGAAAATAAGCATCACATTTAATTTTTAAAGCTATTTTATCAAAATAAAATCCCAAGGACTGTGGTTTACCTAGCTGTATTGCCAGTGCTCCTTCTGCTGGAGACTGATTGCTTTGTCACAGAAATAATATTCTACTTCAAAACAGAACCGAGAAATAAAAAAATTACAATACAGCACAGCACTTTCATCGAGGAGTGATGAGTGCCACTTGCATACATCTGAGTCAATGATACACTGTGACTTTAAATTAATCTTTGGCAAAACTGTGAGGAAAGTAGGATCGATCTACTTTTCTCAATAAAAATTGTGGACTGTCACCAGTCCTTCATAGTGCTTTGTAACACCTAGTCCTATGAGATCTGGATCATCCAGGGCCGAGTCCTTAAATTCTTCACAATTTCTTGTGAAATATATTACTACTAACAAACAAGAAATACTCTTAAAATAGTCTTTTATACTGCATGTGAGCTGTAGTAGAATTTGCCACATCAAATTATTGAAATTATATTTCTACAAAGAAATGTAAAGTATAAAATATTTACTCACAGCTGTTTACTGCACTATTCATCAATTCATTGATTCTGAAACCAGAATGGACTATAAGAACAAAAGGTCTACTGGTGTAATTTACAGGGGGAAAAAGAAAAGCCTGAAACTTATTTGCCTGATCAGCTCCACCCAATACCATCAGATGAACCAAGAAGTTTACTGTAGTGTTTTGCATCTTGGTCTGTGGGGGATTGGTTTCCATTTTCCCAGCATTAGTCTGTGAGAAAGAAGAGATAGAAAGAACCTCAAATCTGATTTTTCATCCTTCGTGCTGACGCAAAATATCTTTCCTTTGTGAGTCTTGGAAGCAGAAGGACCAATAGATTTAGGGAAGTCTATAGTGTTTCTGGAGAGAGGCAACTCCCTAAAATAAACAAACAAAAAACCAAACAAAACCTCAACCCCTCTATGCTTTACTAAGGTGTTGAGGGAACAAGAGGTAAAATGGAAGAGATGGAACAGATTTTTTTTCTCAGGGAATGCTTCGTGCAACTTCAGCTGATGTGGAACATTTTGAAATTTCTTGAAAAATACCTGGCAGCAAATTTGGTCTGATGAAACTCAGCATGTATGATATGTAGTACGCCACTCAGAACACACTGACCTACCAGCTCTGATGCTTTTCTTCATGGTTTCCATTACTGTAGATATTTAGGAGGCAGCTTTCAGGACTAGTTTGGATAGAGTTGAGCCTGCCTGGGTAGACAATGTTTTGAGATCCAACCCAGCAACAGGGAGCAACAAAGATGTCTCCTTTATGAGATAGAATGGTTTGGAAGATGAGTGACCCCAGCACAGGCAGGCAATGCCCTCACTAGGCGGGGCTGTGCTGAATTAAATGTTAACATTTTTATATGGCCTAATCCAGGGAAAAAGAATGAACAAGTGATGTGTTTTCTAACATGAGAGTGGGTCCCTTATAAATTATTCCTTTTGTGGATTTTGAGAGGAAAGGACTTTGTGATAAAATGTTAAAAATAAAAAGAAAGAAAAAGAATAAAAAAAGTCAAATTAGAAACCTGAAGAAAAGGTGTATCAATTGTCTGTGTCCAGATGTTGGGGGAGGGGCCGGGAGGAGCTGCAGGGATGGGCTCTGCGGGGAGAGGCCGTGGCTGCCCCGTGCCGGACACAGCCGGTCCCAGCCGGTCCCAGCCGGCTCCAACGGCCCCACGGCAGGACACGGCTGAGCCCCTCAGCCAAGCTGGGGGCGCCGGCGGGAAAACAGGTTTCAGAAAGGGCCAAAGGCGGCACAGGCAGAGGAGGAGGAAGCCAAGGAGGGAGCAGCAGCAGAGGGACCCCCAGGCCGCAGCAGCAGCAGCAGCAGCAGCAGCAGGAGGAGGAGGAGGAGGCGGAGGAGGAGGGGGGCAGGAGGTGCTGCAGGTGGGAGCAGGGATCCCCTGCAGCCCTGCAGAGACCCCGCTGGAGCAGAGACCCAGCCTGCAGCCCGGGGAGGGCCCCACGCCGCAGCCGGGGGATATTCCCTGCAGGAGCTGCGGCCGTGGAGAGCCCAGGCGGGAGCAGGGTGTCCCTGAAGGACTGCAGCCCGGGGAAGGGCCCGCGCTGGAGCAGGGAGACGTGTGAGGAGGGAGGGAGGAGCGGCCGAGAGGGGCTGTGAGGGACTGACCGCAGCCCCCGTCCCCAGCCCTGCACCCCTCGGGGGCGGGAGAGGAGTCGGGAGGGAAGGGGTGAAGGCAGGCATCAGAAACGGGGAGTGGTAAGAAGGTGTCGGTTTAATGTTTGCCTTTTTTTCTCACTACCCGAATCTGTTTTAAATGGCAATGAATCAAATTAATTTTCCCCAAGTTGAGTCTCACTTGCCCATGATGGCAACTGGCAAGTGATCTCCCTTTCTTTACATCTCACTTATCCCACAGCTGAACGTCCAGCTGCAACATGGCAAGGGAGGACCCCGAGGGCCAATACAGGGCTCCAAGCACACTCATCAGCAACCAGGAAGATGACACACACTGCACCCTCAGCAAACCAACAGGTGATGGTAAAGTGGAGGTAGGCAGAGAAGAAGAGGGGGCTGACACGGTGAATGGCAGTGCTTCTACCAACAGAGACAGACCGTGACAAACCCAAGGATGGGGCCAAAAGAAACCTCATCAGGTTCAAGAAGGAAAAATGTAAAGCCCTGCACCCAGGGCAGAGGAACCCCACGTATCCACACAGGCTAGGGAGAGCTGGATGAGTAACAGCTTCCCCAGAAAGGGCCCAGCGGCTGGGGCAGAAGGCAGCTGAAACAGGAGCCAACGTCTCACTGCAGAGAAGGCAAACCGCAGAGAGGGCTGCAGGTAAGGGATGTCGTCCCTTCTCTGCCGGCCACTGCTCTGCAGACACCGGGTGCTCAGGTGAGGACCCCCACTTCAATGGGATGCTGAGGAGCCAAGGAGGGTCCAGCCCTGGGCTACCAAGGTGGTCAAAGGCCTCAAGGGCATCACCCACAGGGAGAGGTTGAGGGAGATGGGCCTGTTTTCTCTGGCAAGGAGAAGGCTAGGGACCATCTAAGAGCTGTCTACAGCTACCAAGATGGAAACTATAAAAAACCCAAATGCTTTCTTAGCGCTGGCAGACAGGATAAGAAAGACCAATAGCCACAAAAGGGTGAAGGTGGGAATGGGGAAAAGGGAGTGGGAGCAGGTGGTTTTTTTAATATTTCTCTGGGACCATTTAATTGGCAATAAATGAAAATAATTTCATTTTAGAAGGATAGAATTATTGTTCTTCGTCAAGGAGGACACAACTAATGGAAATCTTTTTCCTGATATATATACTTACTCCTAGCTTTTTCCTATAGTAGTTAATATTTTAAAATCTTTCTTTTAAAAGGAGACTGAGTGGTTGTTGATCTGTTTAGAAGAGTTTATCACAAGATACTTTACTCATAATATTTATATCTAAGCATTCTTTCATCTCTTTAATGGGATTTATCTTCAGAAGTAAATAACTCGTTCTGGATGCTCATCCAGTTTACCTGTATTTTACTGTTAAGGGGATGAAGGAGCTTTGGCTCTCCAGGAGTGCAGCACATCAGGATAAACTTCTGGAGCTCCACAGAGCATCTGTTAACTCACTAGCCATAACTACTCCACCTGGGTCAGCTTCTTATCCCTTCCCATCTGGTTCCAGACTCAGACAGACTCATGAATGGACACATGGTTTCTTTATTCATTGTAATATCAAGCTAGTATGATGACTTGTATGGGGGCCAGAAAGTGTTTTCTAAGGTCCAGCTGTCTTGCAGCTTAAATTCAAAAGCTCTGGTTTATGATTCAGCTTTACAAATATTTAATCCCTTTCTAATACCTCATTTCATATATCCTCCTATTGGTTATCATGTTCTGTCATACATCACACATACACACAGAAAATCATATAGGTTGGAAAAGACCTTTAAGATCATTGAGTCCAACTGTAAACCTAGCACTGCCAGTTCACCACTAAACCATGTCCCTAAGCACCACATCCAAAGGGCTTTTAAATACCTCCAGGGATGGTGACTCAACCACTTCCCTGGGCAACCTGTTCCAATCCCTGACAACCCTTTCAGTGAAGTAATATTTCCTAATATCCAATCTAAACCTCCTCTGGTGCAGCTTGAGGCCATTTCCTCTTGTCCTATCACTTGTTACCTGGGAGAAGAGGCCGACCCCCACCTCGCTACAACCTCCTTTCAGGTAGTTGTAGAGAGCGATAAGGTCTCCCCTCAGCCTCCTCTTCTCCAGGCTAAACACCCTCAGCTCCCTCAGCCGCTCCTCATAAGATTTGTTCTGTCAAGTCCCTTTTAACTGTCAATTTTTACCCACACAATGAGCTTGTACACAACTTTAAGTCATTTGCATCACTCTTTGTTCATTTCATGTTGTGTATTTTGAAGTGCTATATTTAGCTATTTCCTGGTTTTCATATTTTCCTCCAGAAAGTACCAGGGGTGTCTTATGTAGATCTTCATTAGTCCTTTGATGAATTGCAATCATCCTGCTCATCAGACTAGTACCAGCTGCTCCTCAGTTAAACTGCTGAGTTTTGCTGATGTTGACATTAGCATCTGCAAATCTTTTAAAATCAAGAGTTGCCCTGGAAGCCAGTCCCAAAGAAATGTATTTTAAAGTTAGGCATAGAGTGTATGCTTGACATGTTCTATAACTGATTGAAATGGGTACCCCAAGGGAGCCATCTAATCTAAGATGAATGCTAATTTTAAAAGAGATCCAACCTTCAGACTCTGTGGACTATAGAGGGAGCCTAGGTGATTAGCTTAGATTTGACTTTTAGATGGCTTAAGTTAGACAATATTAATCCCAACCTGCATTCCTGGATTTTATCAGTATTTAATCAACAGATCTTATCTGTATGCAGCTTTCTTTTTTTTAAACAAATGTAATTAAGCTAATGAAAATAAGCTGAGACAACAAAAGGAAATAATACAGTTGTAGTGCTAGCTCTATTGAAACTGATGGAAATTTGCACTAACTTCTCTATCTACAAGTAAGACTTTGCCTTCAGTTCCAACTCCTGATACAGATTGATTGATTACACATATGAGGACTGGGCCTTTCTTATAGGCATCTCTAAATACTGTGTTATTGAGACATTTGAATACTTTTAAGGATTGGGAATTTACTTGTTATCCTAATTCAACAGTTAAATAATGAGGAAGAAGAATTTTCTCTACCTTGAGACATGTGGTAAGATACAACCGCTAGATACTAAAATAAAAGAAGGGGGTATGCATAGCTAAAAAACCCCACCCCAAACCAAACCACAAGTAACAAAAAAAAAAGATATCCAACAAAAGCAATCTTTCATATATATTGATTTGAGCCGTTGACAGCTCTTAGCAAATTGCTATCTACCATAACCTTTTATTTGGTCATTTTGTTCACATTACATGAGGTTTATAGCCGATTAAGATAAGCTGTGTCCATTGATCACTTTTCTCTCTGTAAAAAAGTCATTGGAAGTTATTTTAGTTGGGAAACTAAACTGTTAGAAGTTAAGGTTATTGAAGAATATGCAACAATAATTAAGCAGAATAATCCAATCTGTGGAATGGCCATCTTGTCTATCTGGAATGTTAATCAACACATTTAAGCACAAAAATTGGTCTAAGCACAGCCTGAGCTCCCTGGGGGAGTCTGGGATTTTCTGAAATTCCCACCTTTAGAGCTCCTGAAACAAGTACTTTGTTGTGAAGAAGGTTAGGAGTTCAGTCAACCACCTTCTCAGCTAAGTTTGTCTTACACCACTCCATTGTCTCATCTATACTGAGAAGACGATAAGGAGTTGACAAGGAAGACAAGCTGAGGCGTTCCTGGGCCACCCTAGGGATTAATGATGTAAGTGCACTGGGTGTGCACACAAGATACTGCATAATTATAACTACAAGGAAAACTTAAGATTCATACTTATAACTAAAATTCCATAGCCTTTGCTACACTGGTATTTGTGTTTGAAGGCCAGAAGAATGGGACTGCAAATAGGTTTTTGATTTACTGGTAGTCCATAGTCTCTATTCAGGTATAATTTCTTATTCAAAGTTAGAAGATTATTTTTTTAGTTAGTATCTCTTCAAGATTATATGAAAGACTTGCTGAAATAAGTTAAAAAATTTATTTGCAAACTGATTAGTTGGGAAGGTGACCCTTGGTTTTAATTCATTAATTAAAAAAAGAAAAGAAAAAAAAAAAAAAGAAAAATATGCACTGTCATTTCACTCCCTTTTAATTAAATTTCTGGAAACCTCTTAACAAATGGGTTTTATTTTTTTTTCTGCCTTAGCCTTTTACCAGCAGTGTGAAGTTCTATACAATATGTTTTTAGTGCCCAGCTGAATAATAATATAGAGAGTTCATACTCATTGTTTAAAGCTGGAACTTGCTTAGTATATTATCAGTCATTAAAAAATTCTAATCAGATTTCAAGTATAGTGGACTCTGTTTAAGACCAGACTAAAGAAGCTATTTTCATTACCTAAACATAGGTTAAAGAGATAAAATAATTAATAAACAGAATTTGGCAGTTATATGCAATGTAAACCAGGGTTTGTTTTGTTGATGTCAGTAGAATTAAACAAGTAGCAAATGAAAACTCTAGCCAAAAGAAGGGGCAATACCTTCCAAACAGTGACAACAAGTATCTAGATTTTTGTCTGAAAATTAAGAATAAGAACAAGATTCAAACTTAATAAAAAACATTAAAATACCAAAGACCACGAGTTCTTTTTTTCCATTGCAACAGATAACTGGTTCAAACTTGCTCTTCTTGAAATCAGGGGAAGCACACTCAACACTTGTCGCTTAGAAGATAGTTTGAGTTCCTGGTAATTTATATAGACTATATAAACTTTCTGACTGCATCTCAAAAGAGCACTAAATGGAATGACAAGGTTGAGATCTACTTATAAAACATGTATATGCATGTGTGGTGGGTTGACCCTGGCTGGATGCCAGGTGCCCACTAAGCCGCTCTATCACTCCCCCTCCTCTGCTGAACTGGGGGAGAAAATTACGATGAAAGGCTCATGGGTTGGGATAAGGACAGGGAGACCACTCACCAATTACCATCACAGGCAAAACAGGCACAACTTGGGGAAATTAATTTAATTTATCAATGAAATCAGAGTACTGTAATGAGAAATAAAACTAAATATTAAAACCACCTTCCCACCACCCCTCCCTTCTTCCTGGGCATTAGTCCTTCCTACGGGCTGTAGTTCTTCACAAACTGCTCCAGCATGGGTCCCTTCCACGGACTGCAGTCCTTCAGGAACAGACTGCTCCAGCGTGGGTCCCCTATGGGGTCACAAGTCCTGCCAGCAAACTTGCTCCAGCGTGGGCTCTTCTCTTCACAGGTCCACATGTCCTGCCACGAGCCGGCTCCAGCATGGGCTTCCCACAGGGTGACAGCCTCTTTTGGGCATCCACCTGCTCTGGTGTGGGGTCCTCCATGGGCTGCAGGTGGATATCTGCTGCACTGTTAACCTCCATGGGCTGCAGGGGGACAGCCTGCCTCACCATGGTCTTCATCACAGGCTGCAGGGGAATCTCTGCCCTGGCACATGGAGCACATTCTCCCCCTCCTTCTTCACTGACCTTGGTGTCTGCAGAATCGTTTCTCTCATATATTCTCTCTCCTTTCTCTGACTGCATTTTCTCTTGTGCAGGATTTTTTTCCCCCTTCTTAAACATGTTATTCCAGAGGTGCTCCCACTGTTGCTGATAGGCTTGACCTTGGCTAGCGGTGGGTCCATCTTGAAGCTGGCTGGCTTTGGCTCTATCAGACATGGGTGCAGCTTCTGGCTTCTTCTCAAAGAAGCCACTCCTGTAGCCCCCTGCTACCAAAACCTTGCACACAAACACAACAAGGCATGTTTCATTTGAAATGCTTGTTTGGGTGATCTGAATTATCTTCTTTAAAGAAATATATTCTTAAACACATTGCTGAATGAGGGTGATCTGCTAACTTTTAATCTAAGACTATGCTAGATCATGCAAGCCATACCTGAATGAGTAAATAATTGCATTTCATTGTTAATAACTTGTTTGAATACTCATAGGATATATAGTCATTTACACTTACTTTAGCTTTCATATTCAGATTCAGGAAGAATAAATAAACAATTTGCCCAGAGTGAGAGAAGACTTTTAGTGTCATGGTTATTTTTTTTTTATCCCTCTGACATTTATAGAAGAAAGAGTAAAAAAAGATTAATGCAGTTGCTGTTTTTTTCCAGGTGATAGGCCTTTTCTCAAAACAACTGACTGCTATGATCAACAGGTTTTGCTCAAAATATCTCTGACTTATTTGGTGAAATATCAGATAAAGCATTTGCCCTTGGAAAGCTGGCCTGAAATTATCAAAAATTACTGAAAACTCCAGGGTCTTCAGCTGTAGCCGAACTACCCCACCTTAAAGGTGTTATTTCAAGAATCTAATGCATACTGGGTTTTGGCTGGAAACCTGATATTTTCTAGAATTACTAATTTTAGTTGATGCTGTGAAAGCTACAAGGCTCCTTAACACAAAGCAAGACTGGATTACAGACAACACAAAACTGGGAGGAGTGGTTTGTTCACCATATGGTTGTGTTGCCGTTCAGAAGGACCTTGTCAGGCTGAAGAAATGGGCTGACAGAACCCTTGTGAAGTTCAACAAAGGGAAAAGCCAAGTCCTGCACCAAAGGAGGAATAACCCCATATACCAGTACAGGCTGGGGTCCAGCTCTGCAGAGAAGGAGCTGGTGGTCCTGGTGGATACCAAATTGCACATGAGCCAGCAATGTGCCCTTGCAGCAAAGAAGGTCATCAGCCTCTCTATGTGCATTAGGCAGAGCTTTGACAAAAGGTCAAACCACCTAAGTTTGTTCTGTAGCACCATGAATGGACTTCAACACATGCTTTTAAATATATACCATGCAGATATTTACCTCTGCACCCTAAAGTCAATAAAAAGCAACCATCAAGAGAAAGAAATAAGTGCTCTTAGTAAACAATTTACTAAGAAGTTTTAGATGCACATCTCAGAGTAATTTCACTGAGAAGTACTTATTTATCTCCATGACTATATCAGATGAAGGCACGTACATACTTGTTCAAATAAGTCCTATCTCTAGAGAATTTATTCAACAAGAAAGTGTGTTAGCTTGGATACATAACTGCATAACTGCAATTAATATGCTGCCACAAGATAAACTCCACATGGTGCTGCAATGATGGGCGTACTAGTTTGAGCTGCCCTAACTCATGGTCTTTGAAATCAATGCATCATTACACAATTATTTATCTTCCCAGTGATAAATCCCCAAATTAGTTGCAAATTGATATTTTGGGATTTCTTTATTTCCTGTGGATATTTCCATTTTAAATAAACACACCAGGATCCATTGAGAAGTCATTCTGAAGGAAAAAAGACAGAAGTCTAAAGGCACAGTTTTTTCTGGTTCACCTTATATCAGTGGCTGTGTTTGTACAAGATCCAAGTTCACAGGTCCTTGGCTTTCCTTTGTTGATGCCTTGGTTTCTGATGGACATAAACTCAGCACAAGCCAGGAGAGGGCCATTACTTTGTTTGGATAAGAAATCCACACATATATCAAAGGGATGACAAAAATTTAGCACCTCAGAACACCAGATCACTTTGCCAACTACCCTCTGTGAATTTGGGGATTTCACTGATTTTTGCAAATATCAATTTAAGTTTATCCAAGGTCACATGGATCTCAAGGACTGTGACTTCCAGATCCTCACTACATGTTCTTCATTTCAGTTACCGTAGTTTTCCTTTTAAAATGGCTGGCATTCTGCTTTTGCCATCTCTGTTCTCTCCTGTTTGTATCTCCCGAACTCTGTAAGGAAAGGGAAGTGAGATGAGTCCAGAATATTTAAAAGGTTAAAGTCTCTGTTTGTAAGTCCATTAAGAGTTTATAGTTTTTAAACAGACTTTACTGGCCATTAAAATTCTAATGCCTTTGCCTGACAAAGATTGTAATGAGAATAGAAAATGGCATTAAATGGAATCCATTCTGAAGATGATTGCAAAAGATACAAGCCTAACTCATTCTCATTATAGCTTTGTGTTGGTATAATTGTGAGTGTTACTTGGATACCTGAAATACTTGGAGAGAATATTATTAAGATTGTGAAAAGGAGCTACTTAATTTGATTTAAAGTTGAAACTGTAGTTGTCTACTTTTGCTGCACTGCAAATGGTATAGAAGCAGCTGCCACTGATTTTGTGCAGGCCTGCAGGAATATTTTCCTCTTGCTTAAGCCCAGCTACTGACATTCAAGACACCTATATATGGTTTTAAGACTCAATTTGCTGATCATCCACAAGGCTGACATGTCAGTTGCTCCTGTCTTGTAGTTTAGGGTGAAACCAGACTGGAGAAAATCCTGCAGTTTTAGATTGTATCAAAACAGATCCTTGTCTTCGTGCAGATGATCTTGAGGACACTGTCTTGGTATTTGCTTCCAGGTAGGGTTGTTTGGTTTGTTTTGTTTTTTTTTTTTTTTCTGGTGATGAGAAGTGATAAATATCAGCTTCAGAGTCATCCTAGAAAGATTTCAGTGTGGTCTGCCTAGGAATCTAGGAAGTCTCAGTTCAAGCTAGTGGATCAGGCTAATGTGAAAGCACAGAGCTATATTTCAGGAGTGCTCAGGCAGTTCCTGGAGCAAATGGGTTTAGCAAAACAGTAGAGATGGTCTGCTACTGTATGGAAGAGACAAGTCCATTCATTCCTGAAAAATTTGAAAGCAAGGAAGCCATGCAATACAGGGTACCATTTGTTAAAATACCAGTGGAAATTCATGGAAATTTGGTTTGCAACTGCTGAAGCATTTACATCTTTATTTACTGACTTTCATGGAGAAAAGTCCTCAGATACTCTACCTACAAAATTAATGTATATCTATCTTATGCAGTGAGACATAATCTTAGAGATTATCTGGTACCAAAAAACCTGACAAATTATTGAAGTGGACTGTTTAGAGTTCAGACTCTAAGTTAAGGAATAATCATTTGTTCTTTTGTCTGCTATTAGATAACACACAGGTAATATTTTCAAGAGTGCCTAAAAATTTTAGGAGCCTGGCTTCCTGAAGGCTGCTCTTGGAGCCCAGAAGGCCAGCCGTATTCTGGGCTGCCTCAAAAGAAGCATGGCCAGCAGATGAAGGGAGGTGATTCTGCCACTCTACTCCGCTCTGCTGAGTCCCCACCTGCAGTACTGCGTCCAGCTCTGGAGCCCTCAGCACAGGAAAGACATGGACCTGTTGGAGCAGGTCCAGAGGAGGGCCACAAAAATGATCCAAGGGCTGGAGCACCTCTCCTATGAGGACAGGCTGAGAGAGTTGGGATTATTCAGCCTGGAGAAGAGAAGGCTGCAGGGAGACCTTATTTGCAGCCTTTCAGTACTTAAAGGGGGACTATAGGAAGGATGGGCACAATCTTTTTAGCAAGGCCTGTTGTAACAGGACATGGGGTAATGGTTTTAAACTAAAGGAGGGTAGATTTAGACTGGATATAAGGAAGAAATTTTTTACAATGAGTGTGGTGAAGCACTGGCACAGGTTGCCCAGAAAGGTAGTGGAGGCCCCATCCCTAGAGACATTCAAGGTCAGGTTGGACGGGGCTCTGAGCAACCTGATCTACTTGAAGATGTCCCTGCTCACTGCAGGGGGGTTGGACTAGATGACCTCTAACAGTCCCTTCCAACCCAAACTATTCTATGATTCTATGATTCTAAGTAAAATATTAGCAAGTCTCATCATCACATTTCCCCAGGTTTCATGCACAGCTACTTACCTGAGGAATAATCCACAAAGAAAGAAAATTTGAACAGGAGTTAAATAACCTTAGACTTTTAATTTCATTTGAGGCACATCTCAGATCAACAGAAGGTCATAATCATGGAGAAATTTTAAATAATCTGTCCTGCAGAGTGAATCATTTGCTTAAATCATCCAGCTTCACACATTCCAAATGCTTTGTTTTGCTTTTTTTTTTTATCTCAAATTAGGTGTTGTGGGGTTTTTTCCAGAAAGGGAGGGAAGAAGAGAGAGAAAATACTTAAAAACTACTCAAATTCTCTAAAACAAGAAATTTGTGCACAATGCACTCCAAAATTGACCACAGTGGACAGTCTTTTCAAAACTAATACATTTCTTTTCTATTTGCAAAAATAAAATATGAGCTATCTTCCTCAAATCAACTGCTTCTTGGTATTGATATCACAGCTCAAGGCTGATGATGGACACTAAAGGTGCTAAGAAGACCTCTGTCTTAATACCAGTCCAAAATGTTGTTAATATTTCATAAGAATAAGAGGTAGTCCTTTCAAATCATCTGTCTTGATTCCTTTTACCCCAGTGTGTTATTGATGAATGCCAGTATTGGCTTTTTCTGAGTGACTATATACTAAACTTGCTGCAAGAACAAATGAATCCCATGAAAATTCTTGTAAGACAGTTAGAAAGACCAGTTAGCAACTGGCAATGTAGCATCCTTGGAAGGAAAGAAAATGTCATGAAAATATTACAAGCAGAAGGGAAATGTGGAAGAATCAAAGCTGACAACCAACTGAGGAGGAAAAAAAAGTTTTTGCTTACAGCATCACTTTTGTCACATGTCCTTATCAAAGTATAAAACTTAATCAACCAAAGTCATACAAGGTAGTATATTTACAGATTTCAATAGTGGTGCTTCCTTGTCACAGTCTTGATAATTTCTATAACACCGAACCAGATGGTTGGGTAAAAAAAGAAAAAAGTAAAAAGGAAGACATTGTCAAAGGCAGAATCTTTGATTCTGTAACAAAGAAAACCACTTCTCATGGAGAACAGAGACTAAGTCTAATAATAGACACAGAATCTTCCCACTGGGTCCCAGAAGCCAAAGAAGACATTGATGTTATTTATGTCACAGCACACATATGTTTAAGTGGATTCAACTGGTTAAAATTGATTAGGGAATCTTGTTTATCCCTTCTCAAGAAAATATTCTGCCCCTGTATAATCGTGTACATGTACGTACATATAATATATATACAATGGTGAATGTAGATAGAAAGCCTGCCTTATCATACATTCTGATAGTTGTGGACTGTAACTGTAATCAAAGGCCCATATTATCTTTTAATTGATTTAGTATCCATATTTCATAGAGATAGAATTGGTAACAAATCTAAGAGAAAGATAGCTCAGCGAAGAAACCATTGATCTGTTTTGTGCAATACATGCTGTTTATGGAATTCTGTGTATGCATTTGCATGTGCACATGTATCTTTGTGTGTAAACACACATTTGTGTATATTGCTTCCCAAGAAATCAATATATTGCCATGGTTTTGCTTAAACTTCTGTTTTGTAATATGGATTCTTAGAAAGGGAGATGCACGGCCTGCTAATGTAGTGCAAATTGTCTTACAAGATTCTTAGCAGTGGTCAATATGTTTACTGTTTTAGAGAATAAAACATTACCCTTGAGAGTTATGGCTCATATCCTAAAGAACAAAGAAATGTTTAGTGAACAAAAAGCAGGGAATACAAATAGAGCGTACACTAAAGATATTAATTTTAAATGATGCGGCCACATTCTTCAGCACTTGCTTACAGCAGTTGTTCCTTGACGTAGTAGAACAGCTTCTGATTTATATCTTGTAAATAACAGGAGAATCTATGCTGCCATTTAAATATGCTTCATTGGAAAACAATGAAAACAATTCTAAAGGCGTGCATTTTTGAACAGTATAAGCAGTTCAACTGCACAAGCAAGATACCTATACTGATCCAAACAAAGTCGCTTTAGACTTACTGGGGAGAAAATAGAAATAGAGAAAAACAACTTGTCCTTTTCTTGTCTAATTCCACTGAATTTTTAAGACTTCTGTCACCTTTTTATTCTCTTTAACATCTAGGCAAAGTGAGTGCAATTAGATGTAAGAAACCTTGCTTTTTTTTTTTTTTTTTTTTTTTTTTTTTTATTAAGACTACTATATATTGTTTTGTTATTACTTGCATAGGCTTTGTATTGACCTGACCTTGCAAGATTGCATGGTTTGTCTGGACTTCTCTTAGCCTATGCTGATTTTAGCTTCTTTCAGTTGTGACAATCATCTAGCCATCAAGTAAGTGTCATCTAAATTTGTTTAAGCTTTAGTTTAGCTTTGTGGAATTGTATGGTGTGCTGCCTATCATTCATGGATAAGTAGTAAAGCAAGTACTCTGCACAGGGTGAGCTACCTTATGACCCTAGAATAAAAATGTAGGGTTTAGGTGAGGGCAGGCACAAGATGATGCAAGAAGTACTAGGACTCTACACAAGAATCACAGTGGCCAGATACTGGTGACTAATGGTATAATCAAACAAATAAATAAACAAATGTTAGTCAGATGAAAGAGGTTTCAGGGACAGTAATAAAAAAACAAGTATACTGTGGCACTGGAAACCAATGAAGTACTGGGTGAGTCACTGCAAGAATGAAAGTGAATATCCTTCTAGAGGAGGACTGGAGCTGATGACCTTCAGAGACAAGTAAACATTGGACAGGTGAGTATAATACCACAGAAAATTGTATAGATCCTAGAAAGTTTTTGTTTATCAGTCTTAACTGTGTTATTAACTAAAAGTGTTATTATCATCATAACTGGACTATAATAACTGTTGTGCTTTGATTATATTGCCTCAATTTTAATTGCAGTAACTCTAAATTCTTGAATCTGTATGTAAAGTGTGTTTCCTTCAATCCAGAAGAAGAATTTAAGTGTAATATTTTATACATGTAAATTACTCAGACAGTTGTGACTGAAAACTAGTTATTCCAAACATATTTGGAATATGTTGGACCATGCCAGAAATGTGACGAAGGCACTCCCTCTTTAGAAGAGGCTGGTAGTGGCTGGTTAAAGAAAAAGTAGAGCACATGAGGAAACAGGGAACAGCTCCTGCCCCTGACTGACATTCCACTCATTACCAGCCTGAAATTTAGGAAATTCCTGCGCCAAATATGTTTAATAGCTTGTAATGAACTAGTCCTCCATGAATTTGTCTAAGCCTTTTCTGAAATAATATAGTGTCTTTTGGATATAGCTACTACAATTGAATTATGCATTTAATTAAAAAGATAAACAAAACAAAACAATCCACTATTTCCTTCTTTTGAATGCATAGAGTTCTTCCTTCTTTATGTCAGCATAACAGACAATGTATCTTATTCCGTATATTTTTAAATAGTCATCCTCTGAGCCATGCTTTATGGTTATAAACTTGATGTCAGTTATTATTTTGCAGTTCATTAAGAGTTAATGAATGATACAGGAGTGATAGTAATTCAGACTGCTTAGGAATAAATATAAAAAAAAAAAAAACAAAACAAAACAGGGAAATACTTACTTTGCAAAGCCATTGTTCTGTTTTGTTACTGCCAGCTGAACCCATCTGCTTCTTTCCTGGAACTTCAGGGAGTGTAAGCTGTACTCCAACTTAAATGCAAGAACAGGACAACATGGCTTATACATAACATGCTACTATTTTGTGACCTGTTAAACCTAATTAAATATGAGATAGTTTCTAGACTGAGACTTAATCTGCTTACACAGTTTGCACTCAAAATTCTATGGAAATTTATCTCTTTTCATTATTAAGACATAAAATGGAAACTACAAATTCATTCCTGAAATTCACTGTTAGAACAGTTTTCTGAACAGGTCCCTCTATCAAAACACTGAATATTAACAAAGAATTTTTTTTTTTATTATAAGCATGTTTTTGAGTCTAAACAACCTTACCTTGGCAGTATGACAAAGATGTCCCTAATAGCTTTGTTTTTATGACTGACATTCATCCTGGGTGAACTCAATTGATACTAAGGGATTTATAACAGGTATAATAAACAGGGCTTGGCATTTCCAAATTCATTTCCTCAACCTAATATAGAGACATAATCATAATCTTGGGTAGTCTTGCAAGAAAGTTTCCCCATTCCCATTAGTGCTGAAGCAAATATTAGCAAAGTTTAGGCTGTCATTCACGCTGGAGAAAATTTTGCATTAATTCATTTGGCAGCCAGTCTTTCTGTTCTCACTGAGGGCAGACTTCACCCCTGAGTACTTGCTTGTGTCTGTGACAAAGGGGTGTGACAAGTACAGCAGTGTCAGTACTTTTAAAATAGTTCAGGTTTCTTCCTTTCTGGGATATCTTCTCAAATCACTATGTGAGTGACTGCCTTCTACTTCAGTGGACCTGAGTTTATATAAAGGATTTTCCTGCTAGCAAAGCTTTGCTAGCTAGTTTGGCTCTGGCAAGCAGAAGCTTGTTGTTAAAGAGCATCAGATCCCACATTCAGAAATACTTTCAGCAGCTGTGTACAGCTGACTGGCATCCCCAGTACCTGTGAATACACGGCCACACATCATCATAATTGACTCTTTCTGCTCTATTGGTTTAATTACCGGGAAGAGTTTGCTTATAAAACGAGTAGTCAGGTTTTATACCCTATTAACTTTGTTACATTACAGTGCCAGTGTTGCGCAACTCCAGTTAATATGTTGTCTGTCTTTTGTGACCTCTCTGACTTTTTTCCACTCCTCCTTCCAGAATTTATTCATTTTATCAACAATGTGGACAGAGGATTGCATGGGATGTACCATGGTTGTCTAAAGATGACAGCAAAGAGCTCTGGACAGTCTAGAAATACAACACGAGAACTAGAAGGCCTGCTGAGGCAGCAGATCTTGCAAATTCAGAGCATTTCCTGAGGACTGGAGATGCACAGAGAGGACCTGAGTAATCTTAGTCAATCACTGAGCCACAGGATGATGCTACTAAAAATAATTTACTTCTGCATGTGAACACATTCATGTGGAGTAAAGGAGCATAATGCAGAGACCTTTGACTCAGTAGAAACCTGAGAAAGCCCAAATGATTCTGCACAGTGTTTATGATTTCATCTGGTTGGACTTAGAAGCAACCTAGCTATGTTTGTTGTGAATGGTGTCCTAGTTTATAAATCCTCTCTGTTGGCAGAGATGCAATACCACACAAATACAACAAAGAATATCTTTGTGCTTCTTTTAATTTCCCCACCTTTCTGGTTCAGATATGTATGCAGAATTATCTTCTCCTTGTATAAACCCAACAATACTTTACAAGGTAGAGCATCAGAAGGCTCCAATGCTTAGCACAGCACTTCTTCAAGAACATAATTCCCCTTTTCTGCCTGTCCCAATCTGTGGTCAAATGTTAATGATTTTAAAATTATTCCTGTCTCATTTGGTCTTACTAAGAGCTTATGAAAACAGTATTCTTGATGTGAAAATGAGCTGCATGTGTCCTATTCAGAGCCATGCAAAGTTTCATGCCTCCTCAGGCCCTCACGCTACTTTTGTCTATTAATGGTCATGTTCAGCTGCCCTGTTATGAACTGAAACCACAACTTCATGTTTTTTAAGATGTTAAAAACATGGATTTTAAGAGCAATTGTGTACCAAATCTTACATCACAAATTGTCATAGTTCCCCTGTGATAGACTGTGTTATCTATTACAGGTCCTTACTGGTCAGCAGCAATGTCTGGAATTCCTGAGGCAGTTCATGCCAGGAATGTACTACCACATGTAGTGTCCGACACTACTAATACAGGTTAGCATTATCTCTTGAAGTTGGCCCCGAAAACAAGGAAAAAAGCCCTGAATATTACATGATCAGAATGGATTGCTTGAATCATCCTATACAGCTGAGTTCAGTTACATAGAAAAAACAAGACTTCTCTGAGATTACAAATATAAGCAGTAAAAATATGATTTTATTCAGATAATACCCAAGATTTGGTGAAAGTATCCTGTGTTTGTCCCAGTGTTCCCTGTGTATAGATGTGCAACAACTTACTTGAATGTCTTGGACTTTCTTGCAAGATCTACTGACCTGAATCAATCAAAATAGAACTAAAATTAATCTTTACTGAGGAAGTGCTCCTGGCTCTGGTAACCAGTCTTCTTGCATCCTTGCCACTGTTTAACTACATATAATTACTTCTTTAGGTGTCAAAGGAAATAGTTACTCTAAGATAAAATGAGGCTGAATTCATGAAAATTTTCACCAAGGATGTCATCCTTAGATGACAACTGCCGTATTATGGGAAAGTGTATACCTGCGTATCTCATGATATATCGAGAAACAAATGCTTCAGTGAACTTGGCCATTTGGAAATATTCTAGTCAGTCTAGAAAAGTGCCAGTAAAAATCATTGTCATTCTTTAATTATTACACAAGAATGTAGGATAGGAATTTCACCTAACAGTTACCCTGATAATAAGATGGAAGGAAGACTGAGATACTTTATGGAACATCCTACTCATTAGCCACGAGTGTATATCCAGCGAGCAGAAGTATTGCAGTTCCTGATAACAAGGGATTAGATCATAAGTCTGTCAGTCTAGTGTCTTGCCTGAAGCACTGGACAATACCAGGTAGCCGATGACAGTTACAGCAACTCAGTATCACAGTTAAGTAGGTTCATTACATTACAGATCGCTTGCATTAAATCAGAAATAATGGACTGACCACTGCATCACACGGACACACTCCTTGTCAGCCCAAGATGTTCACTGCGAGAGTCAACATTTTCCCAGAGGTGTCACCTGATGACTAATGCAACAATTAAGGTTCTGTCACATCACATGCACTTGGCAGCAATTTCTTTTAGTGCTGTATTGCCAGGATTTCAGGCAATTTTTCATGAAGCTAACAATGGTTCAAAATATAACTACCATTCAGCAATGAGATACCATTTCAAGCTGGTATGTAAAAATGGGAATGCTGTATAGAAGACAAGGGAGATGGTCATTCAGCTGTATTTTGGTATTGGGGACTTACTCTGACAAAAGCAGAAATGGCTTAAGGTGGTAATTATTTTTTTAGCTTTGAAAAGGAGAAATGGAGAGGGACATGACCCTCCAGTATGAAAAGGATGAGTATAATACAAATGTTCAGTTGTCTCCACTGTGAAAAAACTTAAAAAGAAAACAGATAAATTTGAAGAAAGATATTTGGGGCTGCAGTTTAGAAATATTTCTTTGGTAGGAGAAGCTTCATCTTCATCAGTCTTTGAGAGCAGTTTAGATTAGTCAGTTAGAGTTGTTGTAAGTGTGGCCCAGGTGAGAGGAAAGGACTGTATCAAACAAGTTCTTGAAGCAACTTCCATCTCTTCAGTGACTGAGGACTTTTCCTAACTTTGCTATCCACATGCCTGTCTCCTAATTGCCGCTTTAATTTCCTAGGTTGTTCCAGACTGGTACCGAAATCAAATTCAAAACAAAATAAAGTGCAGATTTCCAAAGTTTGAGTTTCCTGCATTGTAACTCCAGGTAGATAATTTTTTTTTTTTTTTTTTAAATTTCCACGAAGAGTTCAGGTGCCTACCTTCAAAAATATTTACATATCACACTCTGATTAATTGTCATTGCCATCTGTGCTATGCTTCCCACAAATAATAATAGTGAATTAAGTGGCCTCCTGAGCCACAGATACTTCAAGAACATAAGCCTGAAGAAAGTTTGCCAACCTGAGCTCCAGAATCCTTTAAGATGTTCTTCATCGCAAAGCTGTTTGTAAGAAAAACTTACCTGAACAATGCAGGTTGCAAAAAAAAAAAAAAAAAAAAAAGTATGTTCTCTATGTCATCTGATAGTGCTTTCTCTTTTATTTGTCTACACCGATATATGCAAAATATTCCATTTAAAATATTCCATTTAGTACATGTGTTACAAAGTACAAGACAGAAGACGATTGAGACTTTTTGTCCTCTAATGGAGTATCTATATTGTTAATAAAAAAAAGTTTCTTAAAATAAAGTGGATTCTATGCCCCCCCCAGAAAAATACCTTTAAATTGTGTTACATGTTCTCTGTGTTATCAACACCACTAAGTAAAAATTTATTGATTTAATTCTTTGTCCTTCTTTGAGTGACTGCAGCCAGTGAGCTGGCTTTTGTGGTATGGAAACTTCATATCTGAATCAGGACTACTACATGATTTCACAGTGTGATTTCACAGTGTGAATGAAAAAGGCACCACATAGCAGGATTTTTGCTTCCAAACTGCACCAGGCTCAACACAGAATTTTAAGGTAACTTTGTCTAAAACCTTCCAGAATCAGACTTGGACCTCCTGAAGGTCCATTACCATTCCTTTTGGCAATCCCTCCAAGAGCTTCAGTTGTCATGCAAGCTCTGTCCTGCACTAAAGACAAAATGAGCACTAAATTTCTTGGTACGTCCATTTGGCACTTCCATGTTCCCTTCCTCCCCCTGCAAGAAAAGTCAGCAGGATTTTTAGCCTACGAGAGCCCTGTGCATAAACGTTTACTAAGAAAGGTTTTTCAGCAAATTGTTTTCTTGCTGCTGGTTTTTTTTTTTTTGTCTCACTCATCAGAAAAAGCTGATTCATCCCAAGTAAAACTTTACTGGGAATGTATTGTCTTGGTTGTAGTTGGGAATTTCCTGAGGCTGAAGGTAGAAATCCGGGTTTGAGGAATTCCCCTCCATTGCTTAATAGCCCAAATCACTATGGAATATACACAGCCCAAGTCCTTTGTTCCTCCTTTACCTCATTCAAGACCTGTTCAATGAAGGTGGAACATAAATTTCTCTGACAGAAGTTATTATATCAATACGTGGAAAATTATTCTGTTTTTTCTTATATTTTTTCCCTCTATAATGAATCTCACTGGCAGGTTTGTTTGTCTGTTTTATGTTTACAGTAAGGGACTAGGCTGCATTCTGAATTACATGAAAACAAGTGCTTAAACTTAAGTCAGTACATATACTGGATAAGAAAAGGGATGTGTTGTTACTTTTTCATACTAATTTGCAAGTTCATAAGTCTTACATTTTTTTCGTTGAATTGCTAACAGTTGTGGGGGGTGTGGGTGATATGTATATTTCAGATGCACCTGAAAGGAATTCATCTGATTGTGAGAAAATTAAGGAAACACTTTCATCTCTTTATGGTGTGGCTGGCAAGAATGAGTAGTGAAACCTCAAAAGGTTCAGTTGTTAAGCTGAGATAAATCTCCTAAGGGCTGTGGAAAATTCTGCCTTGAATTACACTCATGCAGTCTGACTGACCTCAGTGAGTGTGAATGAAGGTACTCTTAGACCTCTCAGAGTTACAGAATGCTCACATGGACTTTATTTCCCACAGATTGCACTCTATTCCTTCAGTCTTGCTGGGAACACTAAGACCATAATATAGAGAACTGAAATAGCAATACTTCAATGTTCTATCTTTTCCATCAATGCACAGAGAGAATTCTGGGCTAGTAGGAAAGGAACATCTGATCTATATACCTCATCTTTGAGATAGGTCAAATAATATACCTCCTGCTTCTCCCTCTTGTGTATGAGTAATTCAGGAGAAAGAGAAGAGTAGAGTGGGCCTAAAATCTATGGGAGTCTGAAAACAAAGGATATTAGAAGGAAAATAGTGAGCCTTTAGAACTTTAAAATCTTTCTATTTCAAATCTGGTACCAAAATGACATACACCTGTGTAAGAAGGGAGGAAATGCCTTTTTGTTTTAATCCACTTCATTCATACTATTCAAAATTCATCATTTTTCATCTTCATACTATACTGCCATCCAAACTGCCAGCTATTTGGGAAACTTTGGAATGTATGAGTAATTGCTACAGTATAGTTACAATTTAAACTAATCTTTAGTGATAATAGTGCTTATCAAGAACAATCTGATGGATTTGAAATATTTATCTACTCTTCACCCCTCTCTTCTTGGATTAGCATAATAATCTGCATTTTCAGTTCAAATGCAGCTTTTGTAGTACTACTTTGTGGTATGTTTCTGATGTCTTCTGCCCTTGTCTGCGTAATTCATGTCTGAAATCCAACAAAAGATTCTGAAGAACAAGTACATAAATCCTTCCTTAAATCCTTCAATCTTTAGTATAAATAAAATCCCCACATTAATGTTTGTAAACCCAGTAATGGGACCAGGTCCAATCATTTATGGCTACATTTTCAATTCAGTTCTCTGCTAACATGAAGATTAAAGAAAGGATTAATTTCCAGCCCAAAGAGCCACTGTTTAGCTACATGAGCTGTCAGTAGCCAAAGTATGCTTTGATCACCAGATGTGCCAAAATGTAAAAATACAGGAATGATCAAAATGATAATTTCTGATATCTCTTTGAAACAAAGATTAAAACCATTGTAAGTGGGTTTTTAACACGTGAGCTGCCTTGGCATTCTGTATGGCCCCACAGGACTTGCCAAACTACTCTTCCTAACCCTGTCTTGTTGAAGTTAAAAAATATGAAGGCACCAACTTTGGCATCTTTATGCTGAGGGTAATTTGACAGTGTTACTGGAGGTGAGCAGCTTCTCCTATGCGCTGACCCAGGGTAGCAAAATGGCAGATAAACAAGTCTGTGACAAATAGCACTGACATCCTTGTCAAAAGAAAAGACATGACTCAGATCCGATATCTATACGCAGACCAGTGCTAGCTTTCAGTGACAAATGGTTTTAGTCTGACAGCATGTTTCACTGCTTGAACTTTCATCTATCAAAACAAGACACAGAAGCATGGGGACACAGACAAGAAGAAGGGAGCATAAGAGAAAGCCACAAATACAGACAGGCAGCCTGGTCTGCCCTCTTATAACAGTACTTATACTTTTTCCAGTCTTGTAGTACCTTTATCAATCCTTGGTGAATATTTTACTTCTTCCTGTTTTTTTAAAGTTAAAAAAATTAACCAAAAGAGTTTTAATTTCATTACTTGTAGATTCAAACACTGGAAAACCAGAAAAAAACGTGATTTTTTAAATTTAATCTTTCTCCACACAGGACACTAAGTTTCACTCACCCATGGACGGAGTCTAACAGTTAGTATTAGCCTAATGGAAAATTTATGTGTGGCTAAAGTGTAACTTTCAACCAGTTATCCACTCTTGCTTTGAAGGCATCATCAGTTAAAGAATCTACGCCAGGCAGTTTGTTCTGGCAGTTAATCCCCTTTCTGTGTTAACAGTTTAGATCAGGATTTCTATTTTCAGTTTGTCTGCCTCCAACTTCCAGCCGTGAATTCATTTCAAGATTTTCCATGCTACATTAATTAAAAAAAAAAAAAAAAAAAAAAAAAAAAATCAGTGGACCATTGTACTGCATGTCCGTGCCCAGGCACTGGCAGGGGGCTGCAGGGGTGGGCTCTGCCGGGAGAGGCCGTGGCTGCCCCGTGCCGGACACAGCCGGTCCCAGCCGGTCCCAGCCGGCTCCAGCGGCCCCACGGCAGGACACGGCTGAGCCCCTCAGCCAAGCTGGGGGCGCCGGCGGGAAAACAGGTTTCAGAAAGGGCCAAAGGCGGCACAGGCAGAGGAGGAGGAAGCCAAGGAGGGAGCAGCAGCAGAGGGACCCCCAGGCCGCAGCAGCAGGAGGAGGAGGAGGAGGAGGAGGAGGAGGAGGAGGAGGAGGGGGGCAGGAGGTGCTGCAGGTGGGAGCAGGGATCCCCTGCAGCCCTGCAGAGACCCACTGGAGCAGAGCACCCATGGCATCATCTTGTTTTTCTTACTCTCTGACCAGGAGGAAGGTACGTTAGTAAGAGTGTACATATACTCACATACAATGTGGGTCCCTACAACCGCTGCTCTTGGATGCTCAGTCTGCCCAGGAGCTGCCCCTGGGTCCCAGTCTTCCCAGTTGCTGGCATCTGGCCATTTGAGCCCCAAAGCCTGCAGCCTCAGTCCAGTTGCATGCACACACATGAACACAGACACACACACACACAGTGGGTCTGCGCTGGTTTTGGCTGGGATAGAGTTAATTTTCTTCACAGTAACTAGTATGGGGCTATGTTTTGGATTTGTGCTGGAAACAGGTTTGATGATGCGGAAATGTTTTAGCTATTGCTGAGCAGTGCTCGCATAGAGTCAAGGCCTTTTCTGCCTCTCACCCCACCCCACCAGCGAGTGGGCTGGGGGTGCACAAGGAGTTGTGAGGGGACACAGCTGGGACAGCTGACCCCAACTGACCAAAGGGATATTCCATACCATATGACATCATGGTCAGCATATAAAGTTGGGGGAAGAACATGGGAATAAGGGGTCATTGGGAGTGATGGTGTTTGTCTTCCCAAGTAACCGTTACACATAATGGAGCCCTGCTTTCCTGGAAATGGCTGAACACCTGCCTGCCGAGGGGGAGTAGTTTGCTTTGCTTGCATATGTGGCTTTTGCTTTACCTATTAGACCACCTTTATGTCAACCCATGAGTTTTCTCACTTTTACTCTTCTGATTCACTCCCCCATCCCACCAGGGCAGGAAGTCAGCAAGCGGCTGCATGGTGCTTAGTTGCCAGCTGGGGTTAAACCATGACAGGGTCCTTCCAGTAACTGGGCTTACTCAAGCACTCTGTCCACAGACACACACACAAATGGGTCTCTCAGTTTACACCTCTAAAAGGAACAGTCTCTCCCACAGCTGTCCTGGACTGCTCACGCAGTCAGGTAGTCAGGTCCTCCAGGTGCCTCATCCTGAGACACAAACACACACCCCCCCGTGGCTTCCAGTCTACCTCGATACTCACCAGAGCTCACACACTCACCCACACACCCGCCCTCGCTCCATGGCACACAGGTGCCATGAGAGCAAAATGGGTGCAGATACTGAAAGACACCAGTGTATGGAGTGTCCGTGCCCAGGTGTTGCAGTGGGGGCTGCAGGGTGGGCTCTGTGGGGAGAGGCCGGGGCTGCCCCGTGCCGGACACAGCCGGTCCCAGCCAGCTCCAATGGCTGTGACCATTATCTGTATCAACCAGTGTCATGTCAGTAGTTTTTTCATAAAACCTATATTCTAGAAGGCTGTTTCTACTGACATTAATTTCATTCCTCTGTTTTAACTGTCCATAACATGAAACTTGAGTGATGGTTTTCCTTACTTTAACAGGCTTTCAGTCACCTAGTCAGCCCTCATACTTCTTTTTTTTTTTTTAATACTGGGCAAATGTTTGTGTTCTCCAAGGTTTTATAATGTTCTATTATTATATCCCTTAATAAATATCTAACTCTATCTCCAGAGATCTGCTCAACAAACTCCCTGAGTCACTTGGGCATGATTTTGAAGGCCTCCTGTTTTAATGAACACAGATAGTGGCTTCTAATTACCAGTAAGTCAAAACTACCTATGTGGTGCAATAGCAGGTTTTTTCTCCCAGACAAAGAAGAAAACTTCTGGGTTTTCTTAACAATTATTTATAATATTACCTGTAACTAGTAGACTTACCTTCAGAACTTGTTTCTCATATGCATAGAGTTCTTCATTGTTTATTTGAGCCATTAATTTTCCTTTATGTTTTGCTTTTATCATATTTTACTCTTAATAACTTCTAATTTATATTGATTATTATCTGTGTCCCTTTTCTTCCTTTTGATAAATATTGATTTTTATTTTCCAATTATTGCCTTCATTTTTCCACTAGGACAGGTTAAGTGCTAGACAAAAACTCTCTTGTTTACAAATATGGAATCATTATTTCTCAAGTAAATATCAAAATAATCTCATAAATTCTTTTCATAAGGCTCCATTTTTCACTGATACTGTTGCTTCCTTTTTTATTTTTCATCTTCCATTTCCCATTCAATTTTCCTTAGTTTGGAAACTGAGCTTGTCTGAAACACCATATATAATTCATACATAGAAGCTAATCACTAGCTTGGAAGTTGGTGGTTTCCTAGGAGGTGGTGGTTAGGACTATCACACAATCAATGAAATGAACTAAAAGTGGTGGGGACTATATTTTACCTGCTTATATTAAATATAAGCAGGTCATAATCACTGGTCTCTAAGCAACAGACAGATACTAATCCAGCAATTAATTCATCTATGTCCATATAATGAGATCCAAAATAGAGCTAGCTTGTGTTAAGCAAGACAATTCTAGTGTGAGGGAAAAAAAGAAAAAAAGAACCCACACATATATGCATGTATTCAAGTACGCTAATGACTAACTACTGCCTGTGTGAGAACTTTAATATGTCTCCAAAATTGAAATCTTCCTTAGTAACACAGTTTTGCTTTCTCTTACATACAGATATTAAAAAGTAAATCCTCTGTTCTCTGCTTTAATTTAAGAATCTCAAATAGAATCTGTTTCCATTCTTTGTTATTTATCCCTTTGGTCCCTTAACATTGAGGTCCCTGGACCTATCAACCCTAAAACCAGTGCTGACATTGCTACTGAGTGCCACTGTTTCTTCTCCTCTTCACCTTTACTTTTCACTTGTTCAACCCTCTCTGTCCTTGCTAAACACACTATAAGCAGAGCTGGCAATTCCAGTCATGTAAATTAGCCCAACATCAAGGTTACAGCGACTTCAGTTATACCTCTCCTTTCTCAGAAGTGAGATGGTCAAGTCTGGTCCCCAGGTTTGTACCACAGATATATAACCAACTAGGGGAAAGTGGGAAACTTTGTTCCACTGTGTTTGTTAGAGCTTTTTAGTCTGCATTGCATCATACAGGCTTTCATTTTTTATGCAATTTTAACCTAAATTCAATCTGTTCACTCTTGACTATTCTAGCTACACTCAAGTGAGAGTAAGGCTCCATATTTGCCTGGAAGATGTAGGCTATCCCATAAACATAATTCATTAGCTATGGTGCCAAAAGGCTCTTGCCATCATTCGTTCATTGGTCCTGTTGAACCACTAGCATAAGCTGGCAACCAGCAGCGCTTAAGAGACCCACCTTCAATGAAACTAGACTTCCACAATAATAGAAAAACAGAATTTTTAGTCTTAAGCACACATGGCTAGCTATCAGTTAGCTCCATGAGGAGGCTGTAAATGCCCTATGACATCTTAAATGGCAATAGACACCTATGGTGAGTCAAATACATTGCACCCCAAGGAAAGAGTCAGTACAAGACTCTTACATTCAGGTCACTGCTTACACCTTATTACATCTAATTACCAGTGGTTGTTTTTTCACTTTTTTTTTCTTCCTGTCCCCATCCCCAAGTGATTATAAAATTTCTTAATAGTATATAGCATAGTATATAGTGTATATATATGCTTTTTATTAGTAGTACATTATTTCTTAACAGTACAGCAGAAACTAAGATCAGAATATACTGAGAAGATATTCATATTGCCTGCAACTTTTACTTACTCTGTTAAGTTGTTGAAAGTATTCAGATGACAGCTGCCCTTTACTGGATATAGCTGTGACATAAGAAAAGGCTGTAATTCTTGACCACACATGACTGCTCATCTTGTAAAGACGACATCCTTCTGAAATCTACAGACTAGTCAATTTAAGTGCTCTCTAATTCATTGCTGGTAAAATTACTAGTTTTGTTGAGACTAACAAACAATTGCAGTTAACCTAGGTCATTTTGCTTGAATTCAATCAGGTACTGCTCATGAATATTTTGAATGATAAGTGAAGGGGTTCGTAATGACCAATCTGATAGACTTCTATGATAGCATGACTGGCTGGGCAGGTGCAGGGAGAGCAGTGGATGTTGTTTACCTCGACTTCAGCAAGGCTTTTGACACTGTCTCCCACAACATCCTCATAGGTAAGCTTAGGAAGTGTGGGTTAGGTGAGCGAACAGTGAAGTGGACTGAGAACTGGCTGAACGGCAGAGCTCAGAAGGTCGTGATCAATGGCACAGAGTCTGGTTGGAGGCCTGTAACTAACGGCGTTCCCCAGGGGTCTGTGCTGGGTCCAGTCCTGTTCAACATATTAATCAATGACCTGGATGAAGGGACAGCGTGTAACCTCAGCAAGTCTGCTGATGATACCAAGCTGGGAGGAATGGCTGATACACCAGAAGGCTGTGCTGCCATTCAGTGAGACCTGGACAGGCTGGAGAGCTGGTCTGAGGGGAACCTCATGAAATTCAACAAAAGCAAGTAAGGTCCTGCACCTGGGGAGGAACAACCCCATGCACCAGTACAGGTTGGGGTTCACCTGCTGGAAAGCAGCTCCGCTGAGAAGGACCTGCAAGTGCTGGTGGACAGCAGGGTGACCATGAGCCAGCACTGTGCCCTTGTGGCCAAGAAGGCCAACGATATCCTGGGGTACATTAAAAGGAGTGTGGCCAGCAGGTCGAGGGAGGTTATCCTCCCCCCCTACTCTGCTCTAGTAAGACCGCATCTGGAGTACTGTGTCCAGTTCTGGAAATCCCCAGTTCAAGAAAGACAGGGAACTACTGGAGAGAGTCCAGCAGAGAGCTACAAAGATGATCAGGGGACAGGAGCATCTCTCTTATGAGGAAAGTCTGAGAGACCTAGGTTTGTTTAGCCTGGAGAAGAGAAGACTGAGGGGGGATCTTATCAATACTTATAAATATCTGTAGGGTGGGTGTCAGGAGGATGGGGCCAGACTATTTTCAGTGGTGCCCAATAACAGGACAAGGGGCAAGGGACACAAATTGGAATGCAGGAAGTGCCACCTGAATATGAGGAAATTCTTCTTTCCTTTGAGGGTGACAGAGCAGTGGAACAGGCTGCCCAGAGAGGTTGTGGAGTCTCCTTCTCTGAAAATATTCAAAATCCACCTGGACGTGGTGCTGTGCACCCTGCTATAGGTGTCCCTGCTCAAGCAGGGGGGTTGGACGAGATGATCTCCAGAGGTCCCTTCCAAACCTTACTATTCTGTGATTCTGTGATTCTGTGATATGCAGGGGAAAAGTAGTGAAGAAGGGGCTAAAACTAATCATCTACTGCTTCAGAGTCTAAATATTTTTTTTTTTTTGCCTCTCAATATAATTCCCAAGCAATTTAGACAGTTAATTCTCATCGTCAAAGGTGGAATTTACTGGTTCTTAAATCCCCAAAGTAGGAATTATCTTAGGCAACTGAAAAATAATTGTCTAACTGAATCAACCATATTGGCTCCCTCTGCTGTCCATGTTAGATACATCACCTTTTAATAGATAAAATTAACCCAACCTTGTGTTGCCTTGCAAATCATCTGAGACAGTCCATATGGACAAAACTGGTGGCATGAAAACTGTTTAGGAGAGAATCTACTCTGGAAGATAAAACCACCTATCAGGTGAGTTTGACATTGACAGACACCTCTGGGCTCTCATCAGTCACAATAGGTATCTCCGAGAAAGATTAAAAACAAATAAATAAATTTTTGTATACTGTCTCACTCTTTGTTAGAGTGAACGCAGCTTTATTTAAACATTGATAGAAATGCACCTCAATGTCGCCACACCAATGGGATTTTGCTTCAATGATTTTTTTTTTTTCAGAGAAAGTAGCTAGAATATTAAACTACTTCTATTTTTTATGTGCTATTTAAACTGACATAGAGATTTGTGAATATTCAAAGCCCAAACACTATAAAAGGACATTCATATAGATGTAGGATAGGAAAGATTAGTTTGTTTGTTGTTTGTTTACTTTTTGAATTTAAAATATATTTTTGAGCTAACTTGACCTCCATCACTTATTAGGTGCATTAATTGCTTACCTATGTTTCAAAATAATTTAGTTCTATCTTAGCCACTTCATTTACATGCAGCAATTTAGCACTGCTCTCAGTAGTTCCTTCTTTTGCCAGGTTCTGATTTACAACATACAAAAGACTCTGGAAATTCCAGTTCCTCATGTGTAACTGAATGAACTCTAAGGTCTTTTAGAAATATGTCCTAAATTACTAGATTCTAAGCATTTTGGAAAATGAAAGATTATGTAAATGTTATACATTATGCTTTTGTTTAAATGTAAGCAAATTTTATAGTTTAGTGGTTTAGACCAAAATTCCAGACTCTTTGCAAACACTAAAAATTACTGAGTAGTTATTCAATACTAAGGATTAATCACTTTAACTTAGCGTGAACTAAAATCAGGTATCTTTTCCTGAAATAAAATATGTGCAACCTATTTTCTTCCCTGTAAATTCCAATTCCCAAAATGTCAGTTATTAACTAATGTTGCTTTTGTTCATTGAATATAAATAAACTGTTCAAACTGTTCCTGTACTTACAAGAGTTTTGAAACATAATGTGGTTCAGTTAGAGGGCAGATGTGTCATGGTTAAGATGTTCTAAACTGTATTTACAAAAGTCTCCGCTTTCTCTCCTTTTTGAAAAAGGTAGCAACACAGCCAGTGATCAGTTCAGACTCTTCTGAAAGTCAGGGAAATATGATTTCAATCTTCCATGTGAATCCACACTTTCACCAGTAGGAGCTTCTACACGTGGCTGTTAGAGAACTGTGAAATAGTGCTACAACAAAGGAATGACTAAAGTTTTGTGAAACTTCTGCAATATAGCTGGAAAACAGAAAATCCTCTGATTTAGTATTTGAATCAGATCTGAAAATCACAATCAGTTTATTAACATTTAATAGTTCCAGAACTACAAAGAGTTAAGGGTAGGACTCATCTGACCAATACAGACATCTGTAATGTAGACATCTAACTAGCTACCTGGCTAGCACATCTGAATCTAGCTCCACTAGACAGTGGAGAAATATGGGCATTTGCTCTCTCTGTTCTCAGCAGAGAGGATCACATGTTTGTCTTTTCCTGGGGTCTTAACTTTTTGCCTATTTAAATCTACAGAGAATGAATCCCACCCATGGTGTCAAATTGAAAGCTATCCAGGTTCAGCCAACTTTTGTATCTAAACTCTGAGTTTGAACCTGAAATGCAAAGAAAATTTTAAGGTGGTAGATCTAAGCAAAGAAAACATCATACTGAATTATATTGACCAAAATTATTTGAATACAGACATTTACTTTGGCCTTTATTAAAACAGTCACTCTATCAGTCAGCTGATATAAATTAAGATTAACAGAACTTTACAGAAATCAGCAAAGTTATGTTGGTTTACGTTGTCTGTATTATATCACAGAAAAGATCTAAAATAGACAAATAAATTACTGGGGATTAAAAATTGATTTTATGGCTGAATTTTTCCCTCTGTCACAAATCCTGTGAATATTTTTATTATGCTGATCAGTATCTGACAATTATCTCCTATTTATTGTATTTTACTGTCCCTTGAGTTGTACGTTTTGTGTCTTTCCCTAAATAGATCCTATTTAATTCAAGACATGTAAATGAGGTTTATAGACTTGGAGTTTCATTGCTCTCCTTTGAGAGATATACACCTCAGGAAGCAAATAAAATATAATTTGATTTTTGGAGGCTTCTTCCTCTACAATAACAGGAAAACAATGACACCAACTAAGATCTTACCTTTTGTTTTTCAGTCAACTGCCTCCAGTTCGGAGAGACTAAATTCAGCCTTTGTGCCTGCTGTAATAGTAGTTCCAGTTTGGAAGCTCATTATATCTCTGTAGTGGTATAACCATATTAACAGCACAGAACAGAACAAATTTGTTCTGTTCACAGACAGTTCACATGAACTATCACCTTTAAAAAGTATTCTTTCATCTGATGCTGCTCCATTTTAAGACTAAGATTGGTAGGCTTCTTTTTCTGTCATGCACAGCTCCATTTCCTGCTGACATCCTTTGGAGTCGAATGCACTCAGGTCATACTATTAGGGACTGTTATATGGCATCACTCAAGCCAAAAGGGAATGGCTGAGCTCAAAAATATGGAATTTTATTTTTCAATGACTCAGTTTACCCTTCTTATTAAAAAAATTGAGTAGTAACATATTTCTTTTGCACATCAATGATAAAATCTTGCATTCACTAATCCTTACAGTTGTGCTTAGAGGCCATCTGGTGGAAGATGTTTCTTATAGAAGAACAAAATATTTCATAGTTTGTAATTTTGTCTTCTGTGGTGTGAATAATAAATATATGTGTGTGTATATATATATATACATAATGCAGAGACTTAAGTTCCAGTCACTGAAATTCAAAGTATTCATTCATCTGATTTCCACAGAAGTGAGGTGAAGTCCCTTTAAGGGGGGAAAAGGGAGAAAATCACTCTGAAGTAGTCACCCATTATAACTTTTCTTTTGTAAATAAATGTAAAAAATAAATTATCATTAAAAAGCAAGCAGAAAGTAGTCAGGGAGTAATTAATTACCACTATGAATCTCAGACTTTTATTCAATTATGCAGAATTCATGATAATAAAATTATGGACTGTGCCACTGTTATAACACCTTAACCTGAACGTATTCAACAAAAATGGTAAGATCAGGAAAAGCAATGAAGATCAGAGCATTGCAATTAGTGAAATGGTATCTGAGCATCAGAGCAGTATCAGAAACAATAATATCAGTGGTCACTACATGACAGAAACACAGAAACAAAGGCTGTTGAATCTGAAGAGGTCATCTCATCAGTCTGGTGTGTTGAAGGAAGAGCCACACAACTTTTGTAGGCATCTTTGTCTGATTTATTCTTAGTAACTCTTGTCATGGAAATTTTGTTCCAGAGACTTTGCCTGTTCCTGATATTAGAAAATTTTGCTTTCTTGTTTGTTTAAGCAAGTATCCCTCATCTTAAAGTACACAACTGTTTTCACCTGGGTGGGTGTTTCTTTTTCTATTCCCACAGGATACAGACAAAAATTAATTGTGATCTTACCCATATAAAAACCCTTTTCATGTAGGAAAACGTTCACCTTATCTCTTATTCAGTTTTTTCTTCTGTAGATTTAGTAAACTCAGTCTTTTCAACATCTTTTTAATGGAGTGAATTTTTACACTGAAGGGAGAATTTAAGAAGCTGTCACCATATAATTATTTGTCCTTCTAAGGTTATTATCATGTGGACATGTGGACATCTGGAAGGACGAATTATTCTCAGCCTAATCCAGTTTCTTCTTAGCAAAGGAAGAGAAACGGAAGTGAGAAAAAGTATATTGGAGTACAAAATGGAGCAATGACTGTAAGAAAGAAACATTTTTTAGGAATATACAGGTGTTTACCCACTTCATAGGGAAATAAGCCTACAGGACTTCAATTAAGGAAAATAAATTGCACACTAGAAGAGGCTTTTCAGAAAAGAAATTATTCTTTCTGTTTTAATTTTTTTCCCCCAGATGCCTGGGATTCAGTGTAGCAACGTAACACGTCCTTCAAAATGTAACTGTCATCAGAATTAGACATTGCTGTGCCTAAATCCTATTGGTCATCTGTACCCAGGTACATTGACCTCACCATAGACAACGGCAATCTGAGGGGTTTGGACCTACCTCTGTGGGTGACTTTGTCTTCCTTAGAGCCTCTACCTAGTTCCCACCAATGACACCACAAACACTCTGGGTCTCTATCAGTCTAAGTTGTCTGCAGGAGACATTTGGCTTCTTGGTCAGAGTTTGTTTCTTGAGCAGGCAGCTCTTTTTCATCTGGGAAAAAGATGCTGAGCCACAGCTGGAACCTTATTTATTCTCACAGCACAATTACCCGATCATTGTGCATTTCTCTTTTCTTTCTTTTTTTTTTTCATGAATGAATAAATGAAGAGCAGCCTTAGACAATATTGAGGCTCCTCTTGTTTATTCACGTGCTTGTCTTTTTGGGTTTCTTTGATGCAGACTTATGCAGGGAGAAAGAGATCCAGGTTGAAATTCAGTGTAAGCAAATTACCCACAAGATCATACCTTAGCCCCCAGACTTTAAGATGACTTGAGGGTGAAAGAAAGGTCCTGACAAGTTGCTTACTGTTCAAAAAAAGAGGTACAGATTCTTTGGGAATTAAGGACGATATTATTGGGAACATCACCCCTCCACCTTCCAGGTGGACACTCATATTTCCCTGAAGTTTTTATATCTTTTGGCCAGTTACAGTTTAACAAAAATCTTGGTTCAATGACTTGGGTGAGTGCTCTAACCTGTGTGGTTTTATTTTCAGTTTGTCCCCCCCCCCCCAAAAAAAAAAAAAGGGGAGAATTTGCATTGACATTAGCATCTGCTCTATGTATGCATAAAAAGGGAAATCTGGCTGGAAAATCCTGAAATAAAATGCATACATACATACCTTTCAGATGTCATATGTTGCAAACAGATAGAATAACATTTTAAATCTCTTAATGACATGCCCAATATAGCATTGCAGTGTTTTAGACACTGTCAGGTAACATATCCTGCTGTTATATCAACCTCTGGGCATGTTGTGAGATTTCCCACTGCACATACTCTATTGCTTTCAACCTTGTTTGCCAGGACTTAATTTTCCTACACACTGCTAAAGTGACTGGGTTTGGAATCCTTCTGTAAGGAAAAAGCATTATGCAGTTTATCAATGTAAATTCTAAATTCTTGGTTCTTTACTTATGGTAATAACAAAGGTTTCACTAACTTCACTGGATATGAATTAAACCATCACTTCCCTAAAGTAATTAAATCAATGTTTTCTTCATCATGAACATGTCTGACTGAATTAATTAGAAATAGTTTGCTTTGGGATTTGATCTGGGTTCTCTTTCATGTTTTCAATTATTTGTGATCTGATCCTCTTTCAAGTTTTAGGTTTTTTTTTAGTTGATTTGTGTTCAACTAATGTCCATCAAAGTGTAAACCTCAGTTTGCTCATATTATATGTGTCTTTTCTATATGCTGTTTTAAACATTCTGTTTTATTTGAGAATTTACCTTGATTTTTTTTTCCTTGCATAGTTTTGTTTATACAGTTTATATTCTTTAAACTCCAGATTATTTTCACAGTTATTGCTATATCTGGCCATTTCACTAATTCAAGATACACTTTTTAGGAGAGAAGACTGATTCAGGAAATATGTTTGTTTTGCTAGGGTTTTTTCTGTCTGTTTTCTGGTGGGATGGATAAGAAAGTATTAGTGTACTGTTTTGGCTGGGATAGAGTTAATTTTCTTCGCTCTAGCTGGTATAGTGCTGATGGCACATTGACGTTTTAGTAGCCGTTAAGTAGCGGCTAAGTGTCGCTAAGTAGCGCCTACACTAGTTATGGACTTCTCCAGCTTCCCATGCTCTGCCAGGGCACAAGACGCCAGGAGGGGAGGGGCCACAGCCAAGTCAGCTGGCCCAAACTGGCCAATGGGCTATTCCATATCATATGACGTCATGCCCAGTATATTTACTGGAGGAGTTGGCGGCAGGGGGAGCGATCGTGGCTCGGGGACTGGCGGTGTAGGTCGGCGGGTGGTGAGCGGTTGCAGCACTTGTTTGTTTTGGTCCCTTCCCCCCCCCCCCCCCCCCCCCCGTTATTTTTCCTTTTCATTATATTGTTGTTGTTGTTGTTATTGTTTTATTTTCATTATTAAACTGTTCTTATCTCAACCCACGAGTTTTTACTCTTCTGATTCTCTCCCTCATCCCACTGGTGGGGGAATAAGCGAGCGGCTGTGTGGTGCTTAGTTACTGACTAGGGTTAAACCACAACAATTAGTGAGAAAATAAGTATCAAATTATGAATGTGTCACTTTCTGTTATGATATTTTTAGTTGAATAATCACTTTTTCTTTAGGCTATTTTCTTTTGCACTATTTCTGAGCTTCCTGAAACTTAACATGAGTACTCAGCAGGTGCTTGGGAAACAAGGTTTGTTTGTTGGTTTGGGACCTTTTGAAGCCAGTTCTATCATAAAACAGATATTCCATTTTTGTGCAAATCACCTCATAAACTCTTAATTGCATTAGTGAAGTTAACACAAAAAGTGATTTGTTTTCCATGACATGCTAGTAAATACATTAGCTGAAGTGAACTAGGAGGTTTTAATTTTGTTGTATTGCAAACACAAAGATTTTACCTCTGTGGTCATGAAGCTGCTAAGTACCATGGTGGGGGACAGTATGGAAAATGCAACATCAGACAGATTATGACAGATGCAATCATAATGAATGGGAGAAAGGACAGGACTGAGATAGAAATAGTATCCATTACCCCAGTAATATGTTCTAAAATTACTAAGTGCCAGACTGAGACTAATACGCTATGAAACATTCTAATGACCAATGAGTACATAAGCCTAAGTGAATTAGGAAGTCCACCTAAATCAAATAAATCTTATAACTTAGTATTCACAGATTATTTTTAAAACTTAATTTGGAGGATATTAAGGGCTGCTCAGGGAAGAGTTCATCACTGTGAATCCATGGCCATAGGTGAATTACAGTTCCCTGTAATAATCAAAGACAAATTTTCTTTGCATTTCTAATAACTGCTTGAAGTACTTCATAGTTTGTCTTCACTTATAATTTACATCATATGCAATGAGAATACAGTGTGGGACAGTTACAGCACACTGATGAACACAGGTTATAGATTTCAGTATTTCTTTAGAAATTATTTGCAGTTAATTAGTAGAATTATTTGCAAACATGCTTCAAAGAATAGAGAATTATTAAGAAAAAAAAAGCCCAATAAAGAAAATAACAGATTTTGATGTGTTTTTATATTTCAGTGGCCTTTGGTTCCAACCAGTATATCAAAAGGAAGTGTTGAAGATTCAAACTAACCTTAGAGCTGTGTGGTTCATCCCTTTTATGCACATACTTTAAAATGTTACCAGTCTGGAAAGTAACTGCCAATTCTAGAGATAGCATGTCATATCCTCAAGTGGTTTAAGTTAGACTGTTTACATTAGCTTGAAAACCTATGCTATTTAATATCAGTTGAGTGTTTTGTGGCAAGTTTCCATTCAGATTGAGTTCTCAGTTTGGCAAAGGCTATCCAAATCTCTGATGATGATCTCCAGTGAAGACTAGCTACAAAATTCTTCTTTCTCTATTAAGAAAGTGGTTAACAAAGTCTCTGCTATTAAACAGGAATAACACAAACATACATATACACACATCTGCACACATAGAGAAGTCCCTCACTGATACAATAACATATGGTCTTTGTTTCTGATTTGGGGTATGGGTGGTTTGCCATAAAAGATAGTTAGCATTGGATGTTCTGTTGCTGCTCACCACAGCACCTTAGCTGGACAACTGGCACCTTGAAACAGTATAAGAACCTCTTACCAACAGATGACACTGTCATCTGAATCAAGTTCCTAGACTCTGCCTTTCTTTTCTCTGATGTATTACATTCTGAAAATCGTCTTTCCTTCATTTCCCACATCTTGTTTCTCTTTCTTCTTTGCTTGAAAGACTGAAATTGCTCATTATCTGCTATAAATTGGCTTCAGAGGAGTTATCTCAATTTGTACCAGCTGGACCAAAACAGTGAATGGCTATAAAAAGCTGTTCTATTTTATGATAGAGTAGGCTTGGATTTAACCTACTATTTTTATTTCACTGGCAGGTTTTCTTTCTCACCATTATCTTGCAATAAAAGTATTTAGTAAATAAACATATTAAGCGATAATAATTTTCCTTAACTTAAAACCCCATATATTTATTGTACCATGTTCATATCAGCTAGACTGGGTAAAATATGTTTGAAAAGCTGTTGAAGCAAAGAATGTGCAATGTTAGGTTAGGTGACGAAAGCTCATATGCAAACCCACAAAGGAGCTCGGAGAGAGCAGGAGGGGTTGACCAAGTAATCCATGCCTGCAGCTATTCTCAGGTCCAGCCCAGGAGCCATGAGACCATCAAAGGCCCATCTGCAGAAGCCCAGAGGAGCACTGGAGCACAATCGCAGGGGAAAGCCCAAATTAAGGACTCAGAGGAAAGGACACCATCTGAGCCCTTTCCAGGGCTGTCCCAGGACAGCCTCAGACATGCTGTCCAGGTGTGAAACCCATCACGAAGAGGCAATGCTAGAGCACCCTTTAGACTGAGGGGATGGCTGCCTGGGGGTATGGGTCACATTATGGGATGCAGAGGAAGAGCATTTTGGGATTGTAGAGGACTTATGGGATATTTAGGGATCAAGGGCAGGGAAAGACTTAGGCAACTGCAAACTGTGGTGTGACATTACAGCGTGGTTCAGCTATGCACCCAGTGTGTGGTTAAATAATATGCATGTTAGTTCTAGAGCTCATTTGCTAGTGATGTAACTCTGTACTAAGGCATTTGGGCTATTAAGTCAGTCATAATCCTGAAAAGCTCATACAGTTTCTTGAAACTGTTTTCTCTGTATTCAAAACCATAAAATCCTCTTGGGACACTTTGAGATTTCTGGTAGGTTTGACTCAGATTGGTTTCTATTTCATCTAGAGGTGTTCACCTATTTCTACCTGTTTACTTTTATTTTAAAATCTTCAAACCTCCTTTGATGAAAGAAATGCCAGTCAGTTTGAATTAGGATCATAATGAATGTCCCTTAAAAAAAAGAGCAAGTCTGTCAATGAAGAATAGGTGGGAATAACATTTCCTAGCATTTCAGTTTAGATTTTCCCCACAGTGCTAAGCAAAGTCTCTCAATAATTTAGCTGGCATTTAACTATAATATCGTTAACTGATAGAAGTAATTATAGTGCTTTTTTAATATCACAAATCTCTAGCGCACAATATAGAAAGTCACTGAATAGTATAAAATGTGCAAAAGATTTTAACTAAAAGTTCTGAGTTCATTTAAATGCTGAAATGAAATAAAAATACATTTAAAAAATCATAACAGAATCTACTTTCTAAATACAATTAAGAAATGGGACTACAGGTTATTCAGATGAGTACAAGTATAGCAGGAGAGTACATGCAATGAATCAGAACTTTAGGTTATACACCACAGAACAGCATCAGTACATCATGCTGATTTAAACCCTCCAGATATATATATATATATATACACAAAAGACCAATGAAATAGCTATAGAACAAAGACCTATCCATTTGTTCCAGAAGTGTTCTCTATAACTGTACCAAGAAAGTCTGAACTCTAGCACTGCTCTAATTAAAATGTCTGCAGCGACGTCTAACTGAAGCTGGTCTTACGTGGAATCGGGTTCCCTCCTTCAATGCTATGGGCTTCAATGGCATTGGAAAAATCCAGGCTAAGCATTTAGAGGTTCTGTTGAAAAATATTTTGGATATTGATATTCTATTTTGGATATTTGGATATTCTGCTTATTGAGTATTCTCTTGCAATTTTCCTTTTTTGTCATGACATTCCAAAAGTAGTATTTTCCTAACTAGTCCTAACACTAAAATCTAAGGAAGATTTTTAATTATTAAATTATTGTATGGGTTGCTGTGCAAGCAGTGATCAGGTTTTATTATTCTGATCACTTTTTCATTAAAAAAATTTATTGAATATTTAACTAGCTGTCAGATTATAGAAATTATGTAAACTGACTTCCTACCTGTTATTGGCTAATTTAAAGAGCTTGCTTACGTTAAACTTTTGTATCATGTTCAGTTTAGCTTTAAAAGTATGGTGCACATAATAATACTAAAGAAAAAATATTTTTTCTGTCAGCATACTTCTCTCAACGAACTTAAGTGAACTGTTTGGTTTAAAAAATATTGCGTTTCCAACTACACTCACCAAAAATACATACAAATATAAATATATAGTATGTATCTATAAACAGAGAGGCATGCACATATATTCAAAATTAAAGTGCATTCATGAAAAAAGGTCGATGTATTTGATTAATATTTTATCCTGTCATGTTGTTTATTGAGAAATAATGGTAGAAAGTGAGTTCAATAGGGTTGCTGGTAAAAGGAAAGAACGAGCAAAATCTGTAGATGAGGAATCCTGCAACTAGCACTTCAAAGTGAAGAGAGCAATAATAAAGCTATTATCTGAAGCCTTGAACTCTAGGCTGTCATTAAGCTGTACAACAGTTTTGCCATGCAAATGAAACTTGAGCATATTCATACATAGATATGTGTCTGTGTGAGCTCCTTCATAATTCCTGTAGAAAAGGAGTCTAGGATTTCCTAATAAATAATTTTTACCCATCCTAATTACCTTTTTGCATTAGCATCCAGAATAGCTGGACATTTGTTTCTCATTAAATATTATCCTGATGCTTAATATGGATTTTAAGAAAAATGCTGGAAGTCAGAAGGTTTCGTGCAAATCTATTATGCATTAGTCCCAACTAATTTGTTTCTGTTTATAAATGCAAAATGCAGTGTGTATGTCAGCTAATAGGGCACATCAACTTTTTTACCATTTTTCATCTGAAGTAATTTATACTTTGAGAAGAAAAAGCAAAGATGATGGATGAAACTAATAACAATTACAATAATGATTTATCTTTCTCTCTCTTTTCTTTCTTCTTCATCTTTCTCATTCTCGTTCTTGTTCCCATTCTCTGTCTTTCCCTCCTTCTTCCCTCCCTTTCTCCCTTCTTCCCTTCCTCCATTCTTTCCTTTACTTCTTTCTTAAATGAAAAAAAAAAAAAAAGGGCGAAAAAGAGAAGGTGAGGGGCAGAACAGGAGAGAAAATTATTGTTACATAAATTTTATTTCCATAACAAATCAAAAGTTTCACTTCTTGCGTTGGTTCAGGATGAAAAATAAATCCCTCAAACACTAAAATACTAAAATTTAATGTGAAACTAAAATCTTATTTTCAGCCATCTTTATTTATTGATAAAACCAGTGTCATGATTGTAGTTATGTGATATTTGAGCTGGTGGTTTTATTACATCTAAATTCTACTCTTGAAGCTTCAGCTGTTGGATTTTTTTAACCATAATGTATCTGAATATTGAGATTTCATGAATCAGATTGTTCTAATAATTTATCTGTGTGGGAGGGTGTTTGGATAGATCCTACTGTGATTGAAGTGTTGGATTTCGGTTTAGGACAATGATTAGAAGTACAGACTCCAGCTTTGTTCTCTTGTCCCATCTTGTATAGATATAAATGAGAAATTAAAAAAAAAAAACAACAAAAAAAAACAACAGCAGCTAGCAGAAAGATTCACTTTTCCTGTATCTTCACAGGGAGTTCAATTTTTGATCCAACTTACCCAGGTTAACATAAAATCCAAACAATGGTTGTAGTTTTCATGTGAATTAGCTAACCATAAATTGTAGTTTTCCCTCCTGAGAGGTAGAACACTTAATGGAATATAACAATCATGTCAATTTTGACCATATTTCAGAGTGTGTTGTAGTTTTCTGTCATGATAGTGTTCTGTTTGTCCATATTCTGTATTTGTGTAACTGAGTCACCCCTTTTAAAGTAGAAACAGCTCAGAAGACCTTTGACTCATTTTTCCTCTGATTTGTTTTTCTCTCCATGTTTCTCTCTTCCTTAATCTCAGGAGAAGCGTCTACTCAAACTTTAAATCCCTGCTGCTCAGCACTGGTGAGGCCATACCTGGAATTCTGTATCTGTTTCTGGGCTCTCCAGCACAAGAGAGACATGGACATAGAGGAGAGAGTCCAGTGAAGGGCCACAAAGATGACAAAGGGACTGGAGCATCTCTCTGATGAGGAAAGGCTGAGAGAGCTGGTGGGACTGTTTAACCTGGAGAGAAGGCTTAGGGGGATCTTATTAATGCATATGAATACCTGAAAGAAGGGTGCAAAAAGGATGGAGCCAGGCTCTTTTCAGTGGTGCCCAGTGACAGGACCAGAGGCAATGGGCACAAACTGAAAAACAGGAGGTTCCCTCTGAACATCAGGAAACAATTTACTGTGAGGGTGACCGAGCACTGGCACAAATTTCTCAGAGAGGCTGTGGCATCTCCATCCTTGATGATATTAAAAAACTGTCTGGACATGGTCCTAGGCAACCAGATCTAGGTAGCCCTGCTTGAGCAGGGGGGGTTGGACCAGATGACCTACTGAGGTCCCTTCCAACCTCAACCATTCTATGCTTCTGTTCTTCTGTATGAACAGATATTCTCTTTTTTGCAGAACTGGATGGTTTTATTTCTATGTCTTCATGTATTGTCTTATTAAGGGAAATGTGATAAATTTGCTAGAATTGTAATTCTCAAGGTAGAGTAGTTTCACATAGAATAATTAAAACAAATAAATAAATAAAAATGGGGGAGAATGAATGGAAAAGTAAAATATATCAGCAAAACTAGTTTTTCAGCTTAGCAAAATTCAGTTTTTCAAAAAATATTATAGAGGATGACGAAATAATCCAAAAATGAACATTAACTTTTGGGTGGATCATAAAAAACCCCTGTCTACAGTGTGATTTAATTATGTTTTCTCCTGCTCACAAAAATGTCTTCTGAGGTTTATCGCAAATTTATTTTCTTCCCCTCTCATTTCCACATTTTTCTGAGTTATTTGCACAACATTCCTTTGCTCTCAAAGATCAGACTAGGCTGCTTAAAAAAATAAAACAAAACAAAACTTTTATTTGTTCCTTGTTTTTTGGTTTTTTTTTGGGGGGGGTTGGTTTCTTTGTTTGTTTGTTTTTATGATCTTGACTAGTTGAAGATGATCTCTAGAATCTAGGGAATTTTTAAATTCATTATTATTTTAATTAAAAAATGCAGCTGTGAGTCCACCATCTCTCTCAGTGACTTTGCATTTAATAAGCGTATCTCCTTCCTTTTCAAAAAATTTAATAATTAGTGGGAATCCACAAAGATATTGCAGTCAGTAGAAACAGTGATTGGTAAAATTTACCGTAAATTTTATATGACTAAGGAAGTTTTGTTGAAAGATCAGTTTTAAATTGGGTTTTCAAAATAAGCTTCCACCCATTGTAACACACTAATTTCAAAATGTTAGAATGGTGGCAAATGTTGCTGGATTTATATACTGCTGCCAGCAAGACTAAGGCTGGATTAATATTGATGTCTGAGCTATGCACTTAATGCTGGTCCATGAAGAAGAGGATTCAGACATTTCACAGAAGGGGTTAAACTGGCTGGAAGGAGGAACGCCAGAGACAGAAGGACTCCCTGTAAGGGAGTGCAGTTTCCCTTCATGATGAGATTAACAGCTGAAGCATTGCCTTGTAGCCATCCTGGACTTCGAGCACTCAGGGGCCACCATTGGGCAGCAGAGCTGGAATGGGGGATGGACCCAAGGCTGAGATGAAGCGCCCCATGCAACTGCTCATGGGATTGCTGCTGTTGCAAGGGTATATTAGGCCTTAGCTCATGACACGTCTTTGCAGACTCCTTGTAGGACCACTTACGGTGGTAGGACTCTGCCTAATGTTCATTAATTAATTTTTTTAATATTTAAGCACAAACTTGTGTTTAATTCACCTCAAGGGGTACCATAAAAATTTCCCAGCAACCCACAGGTAAATGTTTTAATAATAATTATTATTATTATTATTAATTATTAATAATAATTTAATATTCGTTTAGTCCATGACTTGTGGCTCCATCTGTTCTGGTGGTCACTCAGGACAGGAGAGGTGGTGTGTTGTGTGGAGTTACTGGGCACCAAAGCCAGCTCAGGTCGGGTCACTGCTGCACTTGCACTGCTTCTTGTAAGGCTTGTCCTCCATTGGTTCAGGTGGTTCCGGCTATAGTAGGTCTTATAACATGCAACTCAAATCACAGATTACAACAATTTAAAGGCAGAACCATTACAAAAATCACAGATTACAACAATTTAAAGGCAGAACCATTACAATATCTACCCCTGGACCCTTTGGGCCAGGATATATGTTTTAACTTTGCAATGAACTCCTCCCCTTGCTCCTAGCCTGGCTAGTAACAAGGGGTTTCTGCTATAGTAATTCCCATAACATGTAACCCTAATCCCAGGTTACAACAGTTTAAAAGTATTTCCATTACAATCTCCACCCCTGGTCCCTTTGGATCAGACCATTGGGTTTAATATCGTAATGAACTCCTCCCCTTGCCCCTGCTCCGGCTTGGACTTATCCACAGACTGCAGTCCCTTAGGGTTGTGCCTGCTCCAAGTGGAGCCTTACCTAGGAGCCACAGTCTCTCCAGGGGTACACCTGCTGCGGCATAGACTTTTCCACAGCCACAGTCGCTTTGAGGTGCGCCTGTACCAGCGTGGCCTTCCCCATGGGCCACAATGCTTTCAGAGATATACCTGCTCCAGCGTGGCCTTACCCACAGCCACAGTCCCTTCAGAAGCAAAACTGCTCCAACATGGCCTTGCCCATGGCTGCAGTCCCTCCAGAAGCGAACCTGCTCCAACATAGCCTTGCCCATGTCTGCAGTCCATCCAGAAGTGAACCTGCTCTGTTGTGGGCTTATCCACAGCCACACACTCTTGAGGTGCTCCAGCATGACCTCATGCACAGCCACTGATGCTTCAAGGTGTACCTGCTGCAGCATGGACTTATCCTTGGGCCACAATTCCCTCAGAGGTATACCTGCTGTGGCACAGACATAACCAAGGCCACAGATGCTTCAAGATATACCTGCTCTGGTGTGGCCTTAGCCGCGGCCACAAATGCTTTGGGGTGTCCTGCTCCCACATGGACTCATCCACAGGTCACAGTCCCTTTGACTCGAGTTCACACTAGCATTCCAGCCTGTCCAGCAGAGCAGCACAGAAACAGCAGCAATGCCCTGGCCATCTGCCAGCCCAGGCACTTGGCCATTGCTGTTATCAAAATGTTCCCAGGCACAGCAGAGTAAGATGGTAAGCAGTACAGTAGTACAGCGAGCAGCAAAAGCAAAAAGCAGCCACTAACGAGCACTAGACTTCAAGGCATACAGTATATGTATATACAGTAAGGCAGGCAAGCCCCATAGCAAGCACAGAAGCCTGCTGATTAATAAATTCAATCTAGTGCATTCCAATCAAATCTGTCGTTATCTCAAACCCGTCAAGCCCCACGTTGGGCACCAAAAAGGACTGTCGTTGTTTAACCTCAGTCAGCAACCAAGCACCACGCAGCCACTCGCTCACTCCCCCCTTGGTGGGATAGGGGAGAGAATCAGAAGAGTAAAAGTGAGAAAACTCCTGGGTTGAGATAAAGACAGTTTAATAGGCAAAGCAAAAGCCACGCGCACAAGCAAAGCAGAAGAAGGAATTCATTCACCACTTCCCATGGGCAGGCAGGTGTTCAGCCATCCCCAGGAAAGCAGGGCTCCATCACGCGTAACGGTTACTTGGGAAGACAAACGCCATCACTCCAAACGTTCCCCCCTTCCTTCTTCTTCCCCCAGCTTTATATACTGAGCGTGATGTCATATGGTGTGGAATATCCCTTTGGCCAGTTTGGGTCAGCTGTCCCAGCTGTGTCCCCTCCCAGCTTCTTGTGCACCCAGCAGAGCATGGGAAGCAGAAAAAGTCCTTGACTACTGTAAGCACTACTTAGCAACAACTAAAACATCTCCACATTATCAGCACTGTTTTCAGCATAAATCCAAAACATAGCCCCACACTAGCTACTATGAAAAAAAAAAAAAAAAAACAACTCTATCCCAGCTGAAACCAGGACAGTAGCAAAACAAGTTCTGCTGTTTTCCTTTTTTGCACATGCTACAATATAGAAATACAGAGCAGAATGAAATACAGTGATTTAGTACTCCTGTGGATCTTCTCATATGTTGTCGTGAAGACAGACTGCAGGGACATGATATGTGCCACCTCTGCTTGACACTTCCTGAGTTAATTGGACACACTCAGCATGAGTATGCATTTACCTTTTGGTATTTGTTCTTCATTAAAGGAAGTGGGCAACAATTTGAGGTGAAGAAACTTTACACTCATGTGCAGAGGTAGGTATCACATATGCAGTGCTCTGTGTAAAAACAGTCTTAGAAGCTCGTACATGAGTGGTTTTGCTCAAATTATATCTAGAGAGTTGGGTTTGACCCTGCTTCTATTATACAAAAGCAGGACTGGCCATTACAGAACAGTGTACTATGACATTGCTTACACTTCTGATTATACAAGTATCAGATATCAGTTACTGTCAAATGCAGCTAATATTCAGTTCACAAGAAAGTTAATGTGGCATTCTACAGATTCTGTTGATCTACACAATGATATTATGATGCTCTGGTGAGATTCGATTAGTGCAGGAAAGTGCAGAGGTAAGGGGATGGATACCAGAGCAGATTCAATTTCTCAGGGAATTTAAGGTGTGAGAGTAGCATATTTGAGATAATTTAAACAAATAACTATTTGTACTGACACAGTACAGACAAAGTAGTGTAAAACAACAGCTAGGAATTCAAGTTGCTATTAAACACATCCAGGAACCACAGTCTGAACTCGCTTTACAAAGTTTTCTACAGGATTGCAATGTTCTCACTGTTACTGTTATACACCCCAGTTAGCTAGGCACTGTTTTAGTCTATTACTTTTTAAGTCACTTTAGACAGACAGTTTGAGAAAGTTTTTTGGACTTTGCAAACAGCAAGTAAAACCTTAACTAGAAACTCTGATGGAGGTGTTTATTTCAGACTGAAAAATTCAATATTTTTGGCTCCCAGTCCTGTTCTCTACTTCCTAGAACTCTATCTTTCTTTCTCAGTTTACGAAGAAGTTTCATCTCTTACAAAACCACAATCATCCACTTTAAAAAATAAAAATAGAAAGAAAGAAAACCTGCTTAATGATTATAAATGCAAAATACACTGGATTGACAGATCAGTGAATTTGCTAAGTCAGTATGTACATCTCTCCAGGCACTCTCTCTTACAGAGAAATTAATTCACTCTTTGTTCACTCTTTGGATCACCTATTGGTCTATACAGCTGACTGCACTGCAAGTTAAAGATGGTTCATAACATCCTCCAAACACTGGAAGACATGGTCTTGCTTTCCTTTTCTGCATGAAGGATCAAGTTTTAAACACTTGACTTCTTTGGAGAACCTCCTCCTCATACAGCAATATGCCTCTAAAGCAGAAGCATGGCTTTTCTAAGTATATGATCACTCTACCTTGACAGGTATAATCTCTTAGACCTCAGAATAATCTTAGCCACAGCAACACTGAGTTTCTTGGCATCAGCAGGAACAAATACAGGTCAATGCTATGCATTTTTTAACAACAAACACCGCTGAGCATTTTTAGGAGTGTTTTTCAATTTTTATAGTATATGCAGATTCCCACCTCTTGCATACTTTTCTCTCTTAGACAGGTTTTCTGTAATACATTAATATCTGAGTTCAAAATAATAACAATAAAATATTTCAGAAAAATGTTACTCACATGGGTATATCAAAGCTAATTTCCCTTGTTCCCTCTTGCTTTACAATACATCTATTTGTTCATTCTCTTCCACATTCTCCTATACACTTGAGTGGAAATGATTATTTTCTAGATTTATTAGTGTTTTCCAAGTAATTTCCTTTTTCTTTTTGTAGCTGACATGCTGTCACAGGCACTTTTCATCTGGCACATCAGTCAGTTCCTGAGGTAATGAACATCCGCCAGGTTGCATTTGGCAAGTGGAAGTGGTGAGCTCACAGAACAGTGTGGAACCCAAGCAGGAACTTCCTCTCACTGAACTTCTTCAAAAGGGACAGATTTTCAAATGAGTCAGATCAATACACTTAAGGCTCTAGATCAGATCTTTAGCTGAAGGGTCCAAGCAATAAAGATGTCTAAATCACCATCACAGAGATTAATCCAAGACACAGACAAGATAAGATAGTTTCAGTGAACTCACTGGGAGGGATCATCAAGTTCCTCCTCCTGATTTAACTGTATTGACATAAATAAATTATATCTAGACTCCCTTGGACAAATCCATTTGTTGACAGGCATTTTCAAGATTAAATTATTCCAGGCACCGTTAATATGACTAAAACTGCAGATAGTACCACTTTAATTTATCTAATACCGATTATAGTGGGTTTGGGGATAGAAGACAAAGACAAAATGAGCAAACAAACAAAAACCAAAAGACAAGGGAAAAAGTATTTCGATTCTGCATTTTAGCTTCAAATTGAAATTCTATTATGATAGAACTTATAATTCACCTCCTCAAGATGAAAGTTTCCCAGATATTGAGTTACATTCATACAAGAGGCAAGGATCACTTCAATTTTGGCAGAGCTGTATGCCTCTAAACTGAAAAGGATCCAGAAACTAGGTTTTCCTTTCAAAATCCTTGAGGGATTCAGTAATTTAGAAATATTTTGATAATGTCTGAAACTGCCTCTGGAAGGACAGACTGCATAAAAAGAGTGTCATCTGCCCTCTTTTTCAATTTTTGCTATTTATGAAGGCAGCAAAACCACCCACATATTTTTCTAATCCCTGAGTGGTTATAGCACTCTGATTTAATTCCAGCCTCATCTCAAAGGGTTTCAGATTTAAAATTCTCTGATACCAGGAATGTATCCTAACCACTGGCTTATAATTTTTCCAAAGATAGAGCATACTTCAGCCCTTTAGTTACTGCTAGGTTATTCTGCAGAAAATATTTTGGACATGGTGGCAAGAAGACAGAAATAAAGAAAAGTTCTCTGTCTCTAAGTGATTAAAATAGGCACTTGAATATTAAAAGTCTGGGGTTTTAATCTGTACACCCAGAAGTCATTTTAGCCTGCTCTATTTTTACATTTATTTAAAGTCTTCATTCATTTCTAAAGTAACAAAGAACTATCTGTCATTTTGTTGAATTTTAAGCTCTGTTGCTAACATCAGTCAAATCATACTTTTAATGAAAAAATAACATCTGAATAAAGGGAAGAGACAAAAATTCATGTGCCGCCTTGAAAAAAAAAGATGGAATTATCTTACCTTTCTTTGTTTTGCCCTCTTTGTTAGACAGTAAGCACATATTGACTAAAGAACTAACAAACATACGTACAACTTTGAAACAGCTCTGCAAGGAGTGCTGCTTCTGGCCTTACAGGAGAAGAGAGGATGTGGGAGGGAAGCAAGAGTACTATGTCATTTAGAGAACATCCTGGGAAGAGCTGGTGTTAAAATACTAATCTAAAAATAGAGAGCAGAACCTGTTAGAAAAACAGACCTGATGTGTTTAGGTGATCTTTCAAATAATTATTTATATTCTCTCAAGTGGATGAGTAATATAAGCTAGAGAAGCTGTTGCAGGAGAGAATTCAGAGCAGTTCTTCCTCTACTTGAAAACTGAGACACTTGGATACAGTCAAGGCATATTCCTTTTCTCAATGTCTCATTCATTTTATTCTTTACTACAGCATAAATTAAACAGGAGGGTAATAAAACCCTGTTCTTCCTTCTTAGATCTCACAGCAGACTACTTTACAGACTGCTAGCAAGAACATGCTTCAGGAAGAAAGTGATACCATTTTGAGTATCTGAAGTGAAGGGAATAAAATGTTGATCTGCTTCGTCTGAAGAAGGTGTTCTAAGTACCTGTCTATTGCACAAAAAAGAAAGTTGCTTTTCTTAATATGGATTAAACTAAAGTGGAGGTCTTTGTTATATTTTGGATGAATTACAATCCACCAGTTTTGATGTGAAGGCTTTTTAGTAAGACACAAAAGGAGGGATTCAGTCTGAATCCCTAAATTTGGGTATCTGTAAAGGCACTATCTAAACTCCATTTCTGTCAGTAGATATCATGTCAGTACAGTACAGGTTGAAAATCCATTCAGATATTGAGCTAACATGGGCTCTATTCTGTTGTCTGAAGAAGCATCTGGTGGCATTTAACCTGCCCTCAGAAATCTGCAACATCTGCACAGGACTCACAGATCCGACACAGGAAGTTCAAGAGACCCACATCCTTCTGGATCAGACCTTGGGGAACAGACAAAATGCATAGAGCATCTCAAATGGCGTTAGGCACATGTTTAATATATGAATCATGTCCTGCACGTCTATCTTTGGGTGATCTGAATAGCTTACTAAGCTCTATTGATAGTTAGTAAGGAGTACAATAGTAGTCTGTGCAGACACAGACAGGTAGATCAGTCATTCAGCTGCTTCAAGATATGCATCCAGTACCTTATAAGATACTATATATCCTGGCTGGCCTCCAGCTGCTGTTGCAGAAGGACATAATTCTTCTGTAGGTATTGAACATTATCTTCCATCACAATGTAAATGTCTTAAGTACCCAAAGGTACCTTTAGCAACACATGAATCCTACATTTAGGCAATTGAACTGAGAATCTACACTGAAACTGAGTCACCTCTTGTTACAGTAGCTTGAGTGGGCTAAGAGCAAAAAATGCTAAATTTCTCTTAGAAACAGAATGTTCTGCAAGAACCTTGAAATGAAAGTACAAAGGAAGAAATAAACAAATGATGAAATAACTCCAGCATTAGGTGAGGATTATAACAATTTTAAGGGTTGTACAATTTTAAGAAAAGTACAGTTTTAAGGTTCATAATTTTGTACCTGACTATCTAATTCTTTAATTGCAAATTCTCTGAAGCAAGCTGTTATTATGCCTGAATATTACCTAGCATGGTGTTGCTCTCAGATGCAGGCTCTGTGTTTTGTCATAATAGAAACAGTGAATAACAATAACAAATGTACAAACTGCTAGAGAACATAGCCCAGTGCCTAGTAATTAACTTGTATATATATATATTATCCACATGGTTTCAGTGCCAAAAGCTCATATATTAGAGTTTAAAAAATATTGTCCCGATTGTGCCAACAAATTCCCAAACCTGAGGCCATTTTCTTTGAAGAGGTATCTTTCTGGCTCAGAACTCAAGACACGTGTCTGCACACATTCCAGTGTGCAGGTTTAGGTATAGTCTCTGTTGGGAAGACAGCCCCATCTCTTCAAAGTACACAACTCTATTGTTTTGGAGACGTACCTTGTCACAATGCTAGCCATAGACTGATCATAAATATTTATGCTTCCAGCAAATGGAACAGCCATGCCAATAAACACTGCTGTTTTGTCTTATTTTTCAATATTTCATGAGTACCATGCAAAAGCTGGACTGTGCTGTGACAGGTAACACAATCCTCTCCAGCAGCATTGACTTGGAATTCAGCACCATGGAAAGCTCAAAAAAAAATCACAATCTTACCGTTTTAATGTTTCCGTTTCATAATCATTCTCCTGTGTCATCAGGCTTGCAAAAGGAGATGCTCTAACTGGTTAGGACATACTCTGGCTTTTTCAAGGACTAACTATAGGCAATGAAGACAGGTCAATTTTCCACAAACAAGAAATGAAAAAGCATTTTAATGTTAAAGAGGCTTAGAATTTGGGTTTTGGTTTTGGGTTGGAGGTTTTTTTGTTGGGTTTTTTCCTTTCTTTTTTTTTTTTTTTTTTTTGATTGTTTCTATTAATTAGTTAGGACAGAATGGAAGTCTTTTCAGGCTACAGAACATGTATCTCTCAAATATATTCCTTTACATTTACACCTAACAAAGTCTGTGCTTCTTTTATTGTTCTACACTTTAGAATTAAAATTTTCAGGAAAATATTATGATAACACAGCTAAACATAGACCTCTGTGTTTATATATACAGGCATCTATGTCTAAAATCCTTCCCAGACTCTTTTATGTGTTCAAAGGCACAGTGCAATAATATGACATTTTCATAATATTATAAAGGATTCAGTAGCCTCCCTCTCCTAAGCTTTTCTTGATGTAGCAAGGAGATTTTCAGACTAATGGAGGTAGACAAGGATAGCACAGTAAGGCTTGGACAGCAAAACTCTGAAGTTTTTTTTATTGTAAACTGATCCTCGTATATTTGCCATAGGGTTCATTTTAAATACTACTGGGGTCAAGGTTGTGCTTCTTTCACCTTCTGTGAATCAAGGTTGAGAGGAAAGTTTGAGTATTGCTAAAATCACAATAGGAAAAGTACAAGACTTTAAAATTACTTGTATTCATAGTTATGTTGTTGGTAGGCCAGAAATCATGGACAGCACATGAGAGAGTTCATTAATGAAGGATGAGAGCTTTCTTTTGGTAAGGGGTGAAAGCTAGCTAGAACACAGATCTCTTGATACAACCTAGTCACTCAAAATGCTTCCAGTTTTATATTTCTTAGCATGCTGTAATTTATTTGGTCTTCTCTACAGTGAAGAAAAGCAGGAATATATTATTCCAAGACTAAACCGAGATCAGAAATGGTCTGATCTCTACTTCCTTTTCAATGCACTAAAATGAAAACTGATGTCTGCAATGATATTTAGAATCAGTCTGGAAGCTTGTTTCAACTACACTAAGATACCTGAGTTGCATGTCACCTGTATGCTATCTCTGAGCTGCAAATGATTCTTCATGGTGCTAATTTATTTATGTACAGAACACACAAGATTAGTCCAATGTTCTTATGCAGTAAGGAAGTGGAGCCACACTAATAATGGGTCTCTGGACTGTTTCTGTCTCTATGTAGTCCTCTATATGAGAGCAAATATAGGGCTGCAGAAAAGTTTCTGGTATTACTAGGCACGTCGCACAGTAGCTGGCAGAATTTCCAGTGTCAAGACAAGGAATGGGACAGTCATTTGCAAATACATTGCAGAAAGGCTTGTTGGGGGCAGTCAGAAGGGAATGTAATCCTATACCAATTTTCAGCAGAACTTCTTGGTTTTAAGCAGCTGCTGCAGGTTGAGCTTAATGCCTTGCAATATAGCTGGTCAATGGGTATGTCCTCAAATGTGCTGTAAAACTCAAGCCTGTAGTAGTATTATACAGTTGCATCTATTTTTACACAAAACCTGAGAGAAGAGAACTTTAAACTTGACTGTGATCTTCTATGAATAATGCCATTATATGCTTAATGAAAAGTGGGTTTTATACATTTTAAGTAATAACAAAGAATAAATGTTTATATTATGAATAGAGATAAGAGAGAAAATATTACTTGTATATATATTTATATACATACACACATATATGCATATATAAACAGCCTAGTTAAATCCTCTATCACATTTTATATCCTGTATCACAGGTGTGTACATTGAAACAAAAACTTTCAGCTGGTGATTTATCACCTCTATAATATACACTTATCTTGCATGAATTGCTCTTTGGTTCCTGTATTACTCCATTGCCTACAGAGCAAAGATGTAACTAGGTCAGCTTAGATGGTTAACTTTAATATGATTCATTGCTCAGAATTAATTAACCTAATTGGACTTACATCCTGAAGACAATAAGAACATTATGAAGGCATGGACAGTTGCAATGGGCTCTGCAGTGGACACCAGCACAGTGAAAGCATGCTGCTTGATCTGCCTGGCCAGCTGTTCTCTCATAGGCCAAGGAAAATTACCTTCTTCCTCAGTCCCTTGACCACAAAAATGTTTTTGACTCACGTGGTTTGGTTTAAAAAAAAAAGTTTGGCTTGACATTTCACATTAAAATACCCCTTAAACACCTGTGAAATTCATGACATTATATGTACCTTTTGTCATCTTCTTACACTGTTATTTTTCACATTCAGCAATTTCTCATGTCATGCCCAGCACTTTCCCACATCCTGTTTGTTTAGCTTAACCTCAGGTCAGGACCTAGTGTGCAGCCTAATCGTTTGCCTGCAGCCTTAACAAAGAAGTAATCAAATCTGAGGCTACAGGCACTGACCATCTCCAGAATGGATATTCTTTATTGCCTTCAAATTCTGGGTTGATTCATGAGAGACATAAATGAGGTAAAAGTGTTTAGCTTTTCCTAAAGAGGTAGATGAATGGAGCTCAGTAGCTCTCATATCTGTACTATGGTGTGTGTGAACATAAAACCCACTACAGAGCTTTAATGCATTTTGCCAACAGCAGCAGTTACTACAGGTGCCTTATAACTTGTAGATGAGTCACATTCTTGCAAATTGCTGGAATTGTAGGAATGTACTTAATTCCACACTCATCTCATACATTTTATATATTTGCTTGAGTTGGAACATTCTGTCTTCAATGATTATATCATGGGTTTTGCTTGCAGAATCTTAGGAAGAAATCTACAGTTTGTGCAGATATTAGAAAAAAAGAAAAAAATCCTCTAACAAATAGGATTATTCTACTGAAGTTTCTGTGTTTGGATCATACAGCTTGCAAACCATCAGTCTTTGGATAGTAAATTATATTGTTTGTTCCTAAAAAAATCCCAAGTTATTTTACTTGTTCTCAGAATCTAAAGCTCAGAAAGACAATTCACAGTTCACCTTTTTTTTATTACAAAGAATACAAAATAGATTTTTTTAATTAAACTTAAGATATTAAAGCATAATAGATCCTTCATTTAGAAATAAGAAGAATTTACATTTCTTTTTTCTTTTTTTTTTTTCTGTCTCAACTTTCTTGAAGGTCATATTTGCATAACAGTTCAGATTACCCATTCATCCAATAAAGATAGATTTCAGTCAGGTTGGAGATACACATACTGACACCAGAAATTTCTACACATCTTAGAGAAATATTAGTCAGATAGATTTATTTCTTCACTTTTAAAATTGCATTGATATTTATTATGGTGTGTAATGACTGAATTATATGGTTGATTGTTTCCAGATATTAGTGCAATATGAATATATTAGTAGTCACTTTCTTACTGCAATAAAGTACAAAAGCAAATGATATAAAACAGATTGAAATGGTGCAATATGTACTTACAACATCCTATAAATTAATGCCCAGCAAGTATGGAAAATATAGAGTAGTATGTAATGCTTCTTAACCTTGTTTCAACAATTGTGAAGGACAGTTCTGTCCTAGCTTTTCAGTGGCTGAGAAAACACGTGAGGAAAGCTAATAGGCACTTTTGTTTCTGTGCTCATGAAAAGCTTTGTATTGATAAATTAGGAACTTTATATTGTATCCTTGCTCCGATCGATAGCACTCATTTGGTCAATATATCACTGAAATTAAATGGTTCAGAGAGAAAAGAAAAGAGGAAGTGCAAAAAAATAAAAAGTATGTTACAGTGGAAATAAGATGCCTTACCAAGTCTCTGAAAGTGTGACTTCTTTTAAGAGGTTTGACATCACTTTTTATGCTTTAAAACAAGAAAGTTCAAAGAATTATTTTTCTGACAGCACAAAAGAAATCTGAGCTGTTAAATTCTGAATAGAGATGTGAAAACTAATAGCATTACTTGATTTCTAATTTGATATCTCTATCCAACAATGGGACCACCGCTGTAATGGATCAGAGTCATAAGAACCATCATGTTTCTATGATCTTGTCTTTAAGTATGATGAGTTCCACCTTTTTCAAGAGGAAATTTGTGATATTTTTCACAAGATGAATATAAATTAATCTGGCCCTGTAAAACTCATGTCAAAGTATTCTGCACTCTACTTCCTGTGAAAAGGTTGCTGTTGCTTTTTTTTTTGTTTTTAATTGCTTTGAAATTGCCATTTTGTAACACTGTTAAATATCCTCCTCATGCATTGGAAGACTTGTAGAACAGATCTTTACCTGTCTTTTCTGGATCATTCTTTATTTAAAATTTTTGATGTTGTTGTTATTATTATCTGCCTCATGGATCCTTTGTTTCATTTCGTAAGCAATTCCAGACTTTTCAGTCCCTTTTTTCTGAGAAACTTCTGGGTTAATTTTAGCTACTGTTATCTTCTGAGATCCCTCTAATTCTGGAATATAGCTTAAAGATTTGGTTCCTTCAGTCACCTGTATCAGAGCACTCTGAAAAAAGGGGGCTATTCAGCATCTGAACAATTCTTATAGCATCATGTTTGCTGGTGACATAAAATTCAACTAAGTGAAAAGTAAATAAATGCCAAATCTGCAAATGAAGTTGGGTGAACTGAACTGGATTGTCTAGTAAACTAGAAGCATTCGAAAAATGTTAATTTATCGTATATACTGTAAGATAACTACTGTATTATAAGACAACTTATGAATCAAGTAGAAAGCAGTACAAGCTTATTTACACCTGAGGAAGAGTTCAACACTGAAAGAAGTTGCTTGAAAAAGGATTCAGGTGTTATATTTAAGAAAAATATGTGTGGTGGGTTTGTCCTTAGCTGGATTCCTGGTGCCCACCAAAACCGCTCTATCACTCCCCTCCTCAGCCGGACAGGGAGAGAAAATATAAATAAAGGCTCATGGGTCAAGACAGGGACAGGGAGAGACCACTCACCAATTACCATCACAGGCAAAACAGACTCAACTTGGGGAAATTAATTTATTGCCATTCAAATAAGAGGTACTAATAAAAAATAAAACCAAATGTTAAAACACCTTTCCTCCACCTCTCACTTCTTCCCAGGCTCAACTTCACTCCTGAAATCTCTACCTTCTCCCCCACTGAGTGGTGCAGCGGCACAGGGAATGGGGATTGTGGTCATTTTGTCACATGTTGTCGCTGCTGCTCCTTCCTCCTCAGGGGAAGGACTCCTCACACTCTTCCCCTGCTCCAGCATGGGGTCCATCCCATAGGAGACAGTCCTCAGCAAACTTCTCCAATGTGAGTCCTTCCCACGGACTGCAGTTCTTCACGAACTGCACCAGCGTAGGTCCCTTCCACGGACTGCAGTCCTTCAGGAACAGACTGCTCCGGCATGGGTCCCCCACGGGATCACAGGTCCTGCCAGCAAACCTGCTCCAGTGTGGGCTCCCCTCTCCACAGGTCCACAGGTCCTGCCAGAAACTTGCTCCAGTGCAGGCTTTCCACAGGGTCACAGCCTCCTTCGGGACACATCCACCTGCTTTGGTGTGGGGTCCTCCATGGGCTGCAGGTGGATATCTGCTGCACTGTTAACCTCCATGGGCTGCAAGGGGACAGCCTGTCTCACCATGGTCTTCACCACGGGCTGCAGGGGAATCTCTGCTCCAGTGCCTGGAGTACCTCCTCGCCCTCCTTCTTCACTGACCTTGGTGTCTGCAGAGTTATTTCTCTCACATATTCTTCTCTCTCCACTACTGTTGTTCCACTATAGCATCTTTTCCCCCATCTTAAATATGTTATCCCAGAGGCGCTACCACCACTGAGCATGGGCTTGACCTTGGCCAGCAGTAGGTCCATCTTGGAGCCGACTGGCATTGGCTCTACTGAACAAAGGGGAAGCTTCTAGCAGCTTCTCACAGAAGCCACACCTGTAACCCCCATGCTACAAAACCTTTCCATGCAAACCCAATAAAAAGTGACATAATTTTTTTGAGTGCTGAGTATTCTAATGTATATATATTTCTGAGTTATTTCTTATTTATAATATTATATCTGAAAAGGGGTGTGTGATGGATTAACATTGACTAAGGGCCAAACTCCCACCCAGGTGCTCTCTCATTCACCTTCCTCAACAGGACATAGCAGAAAACAGGATGAAATAGCTTGTTGGTCAAGGTAAAGACAAGGACATCACTTGCTAGTTACTGTCACAGGCAAACCAGACTTGACATGGGGAAATTAATTTCATTTATTACCAATTAAAACAGATTTTGATAGAGAGAAACAAAGACAGAAAATTAAACTGACACTTTTCTACCTGCTCCTTTCCGAGGCCCACCTTCACCCCGTCACTGCCGACTCCTCTCCCGCCCCCGAGGGGCGCAGGGCTGGGGACGGGGGCTGCGGTCAGTCCCTCACAGCCCCTCTCGGCCGCTCCTCCCTCCCTCCTCACACGTCTCCCTGCTCCAGCGCGGGCCCTTCCCCGGGCTGCAGTCCTTCAGGGACACCCTGCTCCCGCCTGGGCTCTCCACGGCCGCAGCTCCTGCAGGGAATATCCCCCGGCTGCGGCGTGGGGCCCTCCCCGGGCTGCAGGCTGGGTCTCTGCTCCAGCGGGGTCTCTGCAGGGCTGCAGGGGATCCCTGCTCCCACCTGCAGCACCTCCTGCCCCCCTCCTCCTCCTCCTCCTCCTCCTCCTCCTCCTCCTCCTGCTGCTGCTGCTGCTGCGGCCTGGGGGTCCCTCTGCTGCTGCTCCCTCCTTGGCTTCCTCCTCCTCTGCCTGTGCCGCCTTTGGCCCTTTCTGAAACCTGTTTTCCCGCCGGCGCCCCCAGCTTGGCTGAGGGGCTCAGCCGTGTCCTGCCGTGGGGCCGTTGCAGCCGGCTGGGACCGGCTGGGACCGGCTGTGTCCGGCACGGGGCAGCCACGGCCTCTTCCCACAGAGCCCACCCCTGCAGCCCCCTGCCAGCGCCTGGGTATGGATAATTTGTACAGCAATTTAGGTCAAATATCACACAGACAAAAAAATTACACTCTTTTTTTATTTGGGTCTATTTAGTACTTTGAATTACACAGTCCAGCTTATGGTTTTTGAGGAAAAGAACCCAATTAGTTTCTTCAACTGAGTTTTCTTCTGGAAAAAGCAAGGGCAGAGGCCAGTCTCCATTGCCAAGGCAGACTTCAAAAAACAGGTACCACACAGATCTCCATAGTTAAGTAGACTTCCTTCTAGACTTGCTGTTAAGAAAATATATTTTTCTGCCAAATATAACACTACCGTACCACTAACATTCCTGACATGAAATGTCTGAACCAAAAATGAAGGCAAAACTGGCTGACCTGATACAACAGTCTGTAGTGATGAAATAGTTTGAAAGTGGTTAGTAAGCCCAACTTTAAAGTTTTTAGAGAGCACATACATATTTCATATTACATTATGTATCTCACTGGCATTCAGCAAGACCTGAACAGGCTGGAGAGCTGGGCCAAGGGGAACCCAATGAAATTCAACAAAAGTAAGTGTAAGGTCCTGCACCTGGGGAGGAACAACCCCATGCACCAGTACAGGTTGGGGTTCACCTGCTGGAAAGCAGCTCCGCTGAGAAGGACCTGCAAGTGCTGGTGGACAGCAGGGTGACCATGAGCCAGCACTGTGCCCTTGTGGCCAAGAAAGCCAACGATATCCTGGGGTACATTAAAAGGAGTGTGGCCAGCAGGTCGAGGGAGGTTATCCTCCCCCCCTACTCTGCTCTAGTAAGACCACATCTGGAGTACTGTGTCCAGTTCTGGAAATCCCCAGTTCAAGAAAGACAGGGAACTACTGGAGAGAGCCCAGCAGAGAGCTACAAAGGTGATCTGGGGACAGGAGCATCTCTCTTATGAGGAAAGTCTGAGAGACCTGGGTTTGTTTAGCCTGGAGAAGAGAAGACTGAGGGGGGATCTTATCAATACTTATAAATATCTGCAGGGTGAGTGTCAAGAGGATAGGGCCAGACTCTTTTCAGTGGTGCCCAATAACAGGACAAGGGGCAAGGGACACAAATTGGAATGCAGGAAGTGCCACCTGAATATGAGGAAATTCTTCTTTCCTTTGAGGGTGACAGAGCAGTGGAACAGGCTGCCCAGAGAGGTTGTAGAGTTTCCTTCTCTGGAAATATTCAAAATCCGCCTGGACGTGGTGCTGTGCACCCTGCTATAGGTGTACCTGCTCAAGCAGGTTGGATGAGATGATCTCCAGAGGTCCCTTCCAACCCCAATCTTTCTGTGATTCTGTGATTCTGTGAACGGAAAAAAGTAGGTGCGACATATTTGAATCAGCTCTCTAAGGAAGTCAGTATCTTTGTCATTCACCATAAATAGCCTCAGTTAATCTGATTTGTTCTTAGATTTCAAAAGGGGTTGACACTGTCTATTCTTTTCTGTTCTTTTTGAACTTCTCTACTGTTGATTGCTTCGAAGACCCACAGGCCTTGTCAGATCACCTTATATACTGAAGCTGGGTTGCTATTATGCTGTTTAAGGGAATTATTGACGTTTTTTAACAGTACCCTCAGGAATAAATATATCACCAACAGCTGTAAGAAAGCCCCTGTTCTGAGGCTGACTGGTGACATCAATCTGCCATACAGTCCTAGTCTGTGCATATATATATATAACACAGCTCTCTCAGGTTTTAGCATGAGTAGACTCTTCTGTCACTGGACTTATGAGTCTGTCTTCCCACAGCAGTTAATCATTTAATGTAGAAAAACATGGTAACAGCTATTGTCATAACACTGTTAAGTGATGTAAGAAATGCAATCACCTCCTCCAGTTGCTCCAGTCCAGGTTTCTGCTGCCCAGTTGTTGAAGCCCAGGCCAGTGGCCGGGACCCAGGGTCTCTGCCCAAGCTGAGTGTGTGGCTGCTGGTTTCCCAGTTGCAGCTTCAACCAGTAATAAAACAAAGCACATGTCCCAGAAACAAACACACAGACAGAGACACACATACACAGACACAGAGGACACTGACATGGCTGAACACACAGATTGCCACAGACAAGGCACTGCCTTCAACAGCAGCTACATACAGGACTCACATACAGCATAAACACAGGCAGCCAGGTCCCCTCTTACTCTTCGGCTGGTAGAGACAGAAGGTCACTAGTGGTGGCACACACACACACCCCACTGTCTAGGTTCACAAGCACACACATATTTGCAGATCCTTCAAGCATTGGCACAGTCTCCCTGTTTGCCTGGCACCCCTGCTTGGATCCCAGGCCACCTTAACTGCCCCATGTGTCCCCTGCTTGGCAGCTGGTCCGTCTTGATGACCACTGCAAACATACACACACAGAGTCATCCCTCATGCACTGCACACTTGCAAGTCTTCCTGTGCATACCGGCATAGACCCCCCCATCTGCCTGATACCCTGTCCCAGACCCAAGGTCCCCCTACTTGCCAGCTGACCCAGCTTGAAATTTGCTGGTGAATACACATGCATCACCCACGCACTCCAGGATTGGGGATGATACAGACACTTGCCCCACACCCAGCAGCTGATATCAGGCACATGGGTGCCTTCTCCAGACACTCTCCTTCCACATACTCTTAAAAATACCTTTAGTACTTTAATAGTGGTTTTGCACTTATGTCAAACTGCCAGATAGGGGATCCACAACCTGTTGTGCTAGGGATGTTTCACACCCATAATGAAATGACATTCCCAGCCTTCATGATTTTACAGTTTAGTATTGTAAGAAGAAGATAAAATAGAGAACTCCATGGAACAGATTAGAGTAATCCAAGGTAAAAATAAAATTATTAAATTTGCTACAATAAACAGTGATTGTAGTGCATCAGCTCTCTAAATGAAGCCAAGTGTATCGGTATCAGGGAACATTAAAGAATAATTTGTATCTCTGCTTTTCCTATGTAAGGCATATTTAAGAGTGGAACTAAAGCTTAAGAAAAAGGAGCATGCTTTTTGAAATAAAGGAATCAATCATAGATTGAACTCAATGGGTTTATATATTTCATAGAATCATAGAGTCATTGAATGGTTTGGGTTGGAAGGGACCATTAGAGGTCATCTAGTCCAACCCCCCTGCAGTACACAAGGACATCTTCAACTTGATCAGGTTGCTCAGAGCCCTGTCCAACCTGACCTTGAATGTTTCTAGGGATGGGGCCTCCACAACCTCTCTGGGCAACCTGTTTCAGCACTTCACCACCCTCATTGTAAAAAAACTTTTTCCTTATATCCTTATATTTGTAATTATTATGCTGGTAACATCTCATTTCAGTTTCCAATTTTATTGGAACCCAAAGAACATTGTGTTCCCTCAAAACCTGTGATAGACTATACTAAAGCCTTATGATAATTTAATTGCTTTATTATATTGCTATTTACATCAGCTATGAACCTTATATTTATACTTTGTATAATTAACAACTCCCTTGTAATAATCTGTTCTATGAGTTAGATGTCTGAGCTTCTTTGTAAATGCACATTACAAGATTTTCCTCATTCTCAGGAGCTGATAATACAAGCACACTTTGACCTGAAGTACAGAAATTCATTCTCATCTACTGCTCCCGTAAACACTGAAGAGAAATTTGAATGATCAGCTTCCCAAAAGAGAAATTAAAGGCAAGTCACTTAATTACCTCATAGTTTCATCCTGGATTATTTCAAGAAAACCCTTGTAAGATATTCCACTACCTTTCATGTAGGCCTAACTTAAATTGTATAATGCAAAAGAGGGCAACAGTCATAATATTCAATTTTCAGGAACATGTATAAGCTGTGACAGTGACAGACATTAAAGTCATTGCAGTAGAGAGCCATTGGCAGTGGTTGATTAACTCTTAAAAAAGCTGCTTGAATAATTAATTGGTTTCCGTTCTCTATATAATTAGTGGATATATTGTCAGTACCCAGATGCATATCAAATGATATACTCAACTCTCATTAAAAAGCTTTAATTTTTTTCATAGCCAAAGGGAAACTCCGTTAATTTAAATGAACAAACCTCTATCCCCAAACATCAACTGACAAACAAACCTAAACAAAACTGTGAAATTCAAAACACATCTGAATGTCTCACTCATTCACTCATATTTTGCCTTTTACTTATCTTTGCCTTTCATCTTTAATCCAGTCTTCCCTGAATTTAATGGCAGAGGTTTCATAGGTGTCAATAGTGTTGATGTCCTAAACTAAACATGCCTAGGCAACTTGCTATGCAAATATAGAAATTGATCCTACCTGTACTTCAGCTGTGTTTTGAAAATGCACAAAAGGACCATGAGGGAAGGAACTATTCATTCATCCTTTTCGTAATCTTCTCTTACACACTATTTCATAAAAGTCTCTGAATTATATAATTCATCTACACATCCAATTGGTGAACTCCCTATCAAGATGTTTATCAGAAATAATTGATTTATTTTGCCTAGCTTCAAACATCTGCAATCTAGGGATCTACATTTGAACTACCGAATATAGGTTACCTTTACAGTTAATAGGCATTATTAAAGTTATAGTCAACTTCTTAACTTAATCATCTACTTAAGAATAAGTAGACTTTTATTTCAGATTTCTATATCTTATTTTTTTTTCTGATAACAGTGTAAATTACTCATTTGAAAAAGTTTAAAAGAATTGTTTAAAAATATTCTTATATTTATGAATATTCTGATATCTTGGGTTCCATACTTATATACAAATCTATGTAAATAAAAGTGAAATTATATACAGTAATTTACAAATATATGCACAGGCATTTTTCATAAAGTGTTAAAAAAATCTACTACTGAAGAAAAAAAGAAGTTAGTATAGAAAATGGTATTTGAGGTTTGAGAAGTTATGGTATAATCGACTAGGATATATTGTCCAATATTTCGAATGCAGTATAGGTATTTATAAGGTGATATGACAGATCCAGTTCTGATCAGGGCTTCTTTAACTGTCACCACTTCTTGAACTACATTTCATTTTTTAGAAAAACAAAATATATTCTGTCGCTCTCTGTTCCATTCATAGCACATTTAAGCAAAATCAGAACTGACATTGCTAGATGAGTAATCAAACAGGTGGCATCCAAACTAGTTTTTGATGTGTGCCCAGAGAAGACATGATGCAGATGGCAGATTATTTTGGATGCCAAGTCCAATAAAGAAAAGCAATCCTTTCAAAACAAAAACAAAAAAAACCCAAACAGATGGGGAAAAAAAAAAAAAAAAAACAAAAAAAAAAAACACCAAAAAAAAAACAACCAAGGAGCAATTTTTGAAAACAGAGGAGGCTTTGTTGTTGGAGATTACAAGAAGCTTGGCCCTCTTGGCTAAGCTTTTCAAATATTGCTCATGAGAAAGAGCCTAGTTCCTCTCTTGGCAAGTCTACCTCTGTGAACTTTGAGGAACTGCATGATTTTATGGCTTAGAGCACTCTCTGCTGCCTTTTAGGCATCATTATGTCTATCTGAATTTCCAGAGTAATTCAGCCAACAGTAAAGAATAGAGAAATATTGGATATGGTCTTAATGGATACAAATACAGAGGATAGAACAATGCTTTACTTAAGTGGAAGATTTAGAGTCAAATGTGTTTGGAAGGAAAACAGCCCATGTCTGATTTATTTTCGGAATGACAATGCCAATCCCTAGGAGAACTATGATAATAACTTCTGTCTTTTTATAAATTTTCTGTATGCAGTGGAGATCAAAGTGACATCATAATAGGGAGGAAAATTCCTGTCCTGTACTTAATATTTCCTCTAGTGTTATCCATAAAAAAGAAGATATGTTATCATGAGATCAATCTTCCTCCACAATCTATTACTGTAAGAAAAGGCATCCCAGAAATGTCATGAAGAATGAAAAAATTTCATACCTTTGGTTTGAGATCTCTGAGGATTTGGTTAGAATTGAAATGCAAACACCTCCACAATGAACAAATTGAAAATAACATTAAAATGACAGCTCTTCTGAGGTCTATCTTGCATTCAAAATTTCTGAACAGCATGGCTAAAAAATACAAATAGCAAAAAAAAAAAATATTCCAAAAGCCTATTTACAAAACCAAACACACAAAAAATGAGTACTTCAAGCCTGTTTTCATCTCAAAGGACTCTAAGTATATAAATATATACACATGTACACATTTTTATTTATTTTATTTTTAAATTTTAAAAAAATTGTTTTACTTTTAAAAAATATGACTCTAAAAATAAAAATGCTACTTAAAACTTACTTCTTAGCTTTTAATTTACCTCAATCTGACTTTGAGCCACTTTATTTTTATGGTCACGAAGTGTTTTCCCTTAAAAGAAAGACCACCATATTAACAATTTATTTAACAATTAAATAATATCTTATTGAACAAAGAATTTTAGTTCCTAAGGAAAGGTGTTATTTTTCAGCTAGTACTTTTACTATCTTATATAGTAGACTTAGCTGTGTTTTTTGTCTTTTTTTAACTTATGAAGAAGAAAAGCACTGTCAGTAAGAAATTCTCTTATATTATATATAGTCCTCACACAATGACTGAAAAATTAAACTATTAAATGACCTGTTAAATATATAAAATGGAAATTAAAAAACCCCAGGGCTTCTGTGTCAAGTTCTGCTGTTATAAACTTATATTTTGTTAGATTCATAGACCATGGAAAGCAGATCTAAAAGTCCTGATTTAAAGATGACTAAAAATTCAAGAATATTCTATATCATGAATGGTGTTTCTAAGGTCAGTTTGGTAGAGGCTTTTATTTTCAATCATCAAGCCTCACCTTGTGTAGAGTTATCATACTCTTGGGTTACTTTTCCCAAAAGACTGTTAGTCAAATTCTGCTACCAAAAGCAAAGTTTTTCTTTCAGAGGATATGATGGCATCCCATGAGTGAAATGATAACAGGACCATTTAAGATCCCAGGGACTGCTACAGAAATAATTGTCCTTTGTAACACAGGAGAAAAGAGGTCTTCATATCTGGGTAGCGGTCCTTTGCATTTCCTTTGCACAATTATCAATAATCCAGTAACGTACAAAGCAATGGACAACCAGACTTGATTCATTCCTTTAAACCATATTTTCTAAATATAGACTGAACTTTTCACAGAACCTATAATTCAGTACTGAAATACAACTACTGGCATGAAATATTTATTATCAGCACATCAGCCATCTGTCTAAAAATAGTGTCATTAAAGCAAAGACTGTAGGTGATATTAGGAAAAACAAATGTTGTCAAAGACACGATTAAATTATACTTTTTGTTTGTTTTTTTCTGTAAAGAGCACTGCCAACTATTGAAATAACCAGGGGCAAGAAGAAGTTTGACACCTTGCATACTGACCAAGAACTCAAATACTGAACACTAATACAGAAACTGTTATCCACAACACATCTAACAACACATATTCTTTTATTTTGCTTTCTCTTTGTTCTTGCAAATTATTTTTGTGCAGAACTTCACTTTCCACATTGATATTTATTGTTCAATATAGTTAAACATCACACTGAGTGTCTTTAAATCTAAGGGTACATAAGCAACTTGCTTCTTCCTTTGTTGGTACTCTGGAGGTAAAAGATTTGAGGGGGTGGTTTTGGCTGCCACCTTATATCATTTGAAAATGTTCAGGGGTTTGTCTTCTTCACATTGCTTAGTGTGTGGTTCTTTAGCACAGTGAATTGGTGATGTTTCATCCTTGTTTGGGTAGTACCACAAAAACTTTCAGAAGCTTTTCATCATCTGAAAATAGTTTAGGTGCCTTTATATTGAATACTTGAATTAGTATTGATAATGCTAATTTATATGACCTAAAGATCTGCTTCATTTTTGGCCCATATTATATGCATTGCCTGGTTATATTATTACTGCATATTTAGGATTTGTATCCATGTGATATATCACTTTTCTGTGAGGATTCATGCCACTAAAGGCACAGGTGGAATTGTTTTAGTGGTTTGTAGAGCATCCAGTCATTAGTCACTATAAAAAAAGAGTAGGTTTTGCTCTCAAAGTCTGCATGTAAATTAGCAAGAGAATAAAAGAAGTGAAGGGTTATCACTTGGGGTTTTAGTTTGTTCTTTTTTTTTTCCCCCCAAACAAATTAAGAGACAGAGCAACAAAATGGTATTTCAAGGACCTATTAAAAGCATAGGGAAAAATGGAGTGCAAATCCCCCGCATCCTACATTTGCACAGATCCTATCTATCCTTAACCTTCATATACTTTTCAGCCACATGTAGATTCAGAACACCAGTATGGAATAAAATGGACGTTTAGTTTAAACATTAAAGCAAGACTAGGGATGGCAGCCACAAGGCCTAGCACACATGAACTGAGAATCTATTATGGCCTAGGGTTCACCTCTTGAAATTTCATGCTTACAAACAACACAACTAAGAACTGGTAACGGAGAGTAAAAACCCTTCCACCTAACTTCTGCCATCTGAAAATTAAATGCCTGGTTCAGACATAACATCTGGTCTTCCCCTACAGGCATGAAATCCAGCCCCATTAGAAGATAGTCCCCCTGAGCATGTGACAGCTTTCTCCAACATCAGTAGAGTTGAGTCTGGTAGCTTAGCTTAGGTATCTAAGTTGTAAATTATTACAGTGAGATGAAGTGAATCCCATGCCAAAAGTGGGAAGAGAGAAAGAGGCTTCTTAAACCAGACCTTACTTATAACTGACTGTATGCACTTTTCTAGTCTTTCAGAGAAAGTGAAAACAGATCTATATGTAAGCCACTTATTTTGCTTTGTCCTGTGGGGCATTGAGATGTTTAGACACAGCTTAGAGAAGTTTACTTAGAAAACTACCACCTTGATAATACACAGTACATGATTGCCCCAGAAAAACATGGCTAAGAAACCAACTGTGGACGAAGACTTTTTTAGTGGAAATTTTCACTAAGTGAAAAGTAAATGTCTCAGTATCAGGTTAAAATTTCTGGTATGACTATTTACCTCCAGTGTTCTGTACTGAACCGATGATCTTCCTTTCTTGTCTTTAAGCAAACACCATTTTCTGTTGTATCTTATTTCTACTTCAGTCTTTTCCAATATGTTCACATTTCTGTATCCTTTCTGATTTGAACAGTAGAGCTTTTCTTAAGAGCAGAAGAAGCTTAGTTATTTGATGCCACATTCAGAGCTCAGGTACACCTACATAAATTCAAACTAAACCACCAACATCAGCAGGGTTACTCTCAGAGTAACCTGATGTCACTGTGAGGTGTACTGGTGCTCTACATCTAATTACAACAACACACTTTGAATGGTTGGATACCAGTTGCTTTTATAGCAAACAAATACATCTTGTTCTTTCTACTTAAGCAGTGTAATAAAAATAGGATTATTAGAACTGTGTCGAGTTGTTATGGCAACCTGAATTTAGGCCTTGAAAAAGTTGTGTCTGGTTTCACTCAAGTATTAATAAAAGCTTTCCAGCTGAAGAATGCTGCTTAAATTCTAGGCAGGTGAAGCCTCTGGAGAGTAGCTGGTGTTGTCAAAACATGTAGCAGTCATGATGACTGTGAATAGTAGAGATCCATTGCTCTGATAAAAAATGGGCAACGCTCAAGTTCAGCTTCTGCACTGGCTGAGTGATATATTTGACTCCAGAGCTCTGCTGGAGGTGGACTGTTCAAACAAGCTATTAGGATGTTCTAGTCCTTCCTCCCTAAAATCCAGTCTTCCTCCCTCCTGACAAGTTTCAGGGAAAGTTACTGCCCTCCCTAAACTGCATACTTTGTAATCCATGCTCAACATTTTGTTGCTCAAGGCCAAATATCAGAAGATGGTATGGGGGGGGCCTAGATGTTCTAGTAACCCCACCAGATAGAAAGAAGAGGTGAAGAGATAATCGTTTCTATTTCTTCTCCTCGTCCATGCTCACACTTTCTACCATGTCTTCAAAACAATGAGCAAGAAGCCAACTTCTATATAATCCCGGTAGTTGTCATAGGAAGATTTCTTTTTTCCCTGCAGTGTAATATACTGAGACGAACAAGTAGTCAGAAAGCAGGAGGTCGCATATTTGTTTCCATCTTTCATTCAAAAAATGTATAACTAAGATCTGGCCCTTAAACTACTGAAAACTAGTATTAGATAGCGGGCAACTTCTTTTGCACAAAACCTTTTTCTTTGGCTTAAAAATCAGTATTTGGGCATCTAGTTATATTAAATGTTTTGAGATTTGCATCAGTTTTTCTGTATATTCTGAAGCAAAATAAAATAAACTTATATGGGAAATATTTAATTCCTGTTCTTTAACAAAATGTTTAGAATTTAACACTTTGAAACAATATGTTGCTTCAAAATTTCCTTTGTCTGGTATTGCAGACAAAACTGACAAAAAGATATTTTCTATATTATAGTATTTCATTTGATCAACAGTACTTCCCCCATCTTTTCATTTTTCTAAATAATATTATTTTTAGCTATAACACAGATTTTTATTTTTGAGTTGCTGGTGTATCAAACAATATTATTTCCCTACTTATATTCATGAGATTTAAACACTAGATTTTGCTACAATAATTCAAAATAAAACTATTCTTTCTGCCTTAAGTTATTTTAAAATTTTGGTGACTGAACTGATACTGAAAGTCTTATCTTTTTTAACATAATTTCTGTGATATCAGACTGAGGTAACTACAGGAATATAAAAACAAAAAGTCTGGGGTGAACAAAATGGTTTCCATACAAATGTATACAGAAAAGTCATTTTTTTTCACTGAATGGAAAATTGTCCTCTTTCTGGTTTGCATTTCTGAAATTTTATACAGAACACTAAAATTTCACATCTCTTTGGGATAACTACAGTGACACATTTTTAACAGGCCATCCTAATGCAAGAGCTGTCGTTGTACTTATAATTCATGCCTGATCAAGGTAGAACTCCAACAGCAAAACCAAGCATATATTCAAAATGACTACTTTCTATACTGACTGGGTTTTGAAGACGTGGCAGTGAACTACTGTATATTATAAGTAAAGATGATTGCATGGCAACATGTTCCTCCTCATTACTGTACCTGTGGGATCCATGGGAGACCACAGGCAACTTACTGTGCTTCCGCTTAGTGCGGCACAGTAAATTGTCTCCGCTGTACACTGAAGTTTTTCCCCATATTGTGGTGGTTTAACCCCGGTCAGCAACTAAGCACCACACAGCTGCTCGCTCACTCCCCCCAGTTAATATACTGGGCATGTCATCACATGATATGGAACACCCTTTGGCCAATTCGGATCAGCTCTTCTGGTTGTATCCCCTCCCCTCCCGGCTTCCTGTGCACCTCACAGAGCATGGGAAGCTGGAAAAGTCCTTGACTAGTGTAAGCACCACCTAGCAACAACTAAAACATTAGTGTGTTATCAACATTATTTTCATACTAAGTCTAAAATGCAGCACTATACCAGCTACAGTGAAGAAAATTAACTATCCCAGCTAAAACCATGACACATATGAATCATCAAAGGTCTTTGCTGATCCCCAGACTATGTTCTGATGGGGCTATTAGCAGCTCCTCATATTTACCAGAACAGAGGTGCTGTCAGCTATTGTTGCTGGTTTTTTTCTGTAACTTATAGAATGAATAATGTTTACATTGCCACATATAGATGCCTGTGTGATCATATATGCATATGTGTAAATATCTATATGCATATTAAATAGGTGCATATATGTGTATACATGTTTATTATATAAGGAAAAAAACAGCAGATTTTTATATGGGAGTATACAGAAGTATGTGTATGTATGCATATGACATGCATATTTTACGTACATGTATTTCTATACATAATATGTGTTAGTGGGCTTTCCTGTGTGTATGTCTGTGTATGCCTTTTGATATATTATTTTCTCTTTATGCAGATATAAATTCAATAATGAAGCAACACAGCAATAGAAACAGGGCTTCCTGTACATAGAACTTTCTTACTCCATCAGTAAAAAATGAGCACATAATTTTTCTCAATCTTCTTTTCTGCTCTGCTCTTCTATTCCACCCTCTGCCATATCTCTCTTCTGGCTAATTTTAACTCCTAACTTTTGTCCTTTGAATCACATTACATCAGATTGCTAAAACAGTCTAAACAATGCAAATACCTGTTTTTGGATCCTCTGCTGGTTCAGAGGTGCAGTTGTACCTCGGATCTATATCTCCTCACAAAGGGCTATGTCTACTAGAACTAGCAAAGCATGGGAAATTGAATATAGATTGCAAGGTAATTTTCATTCTCCTAGCAAGACTGTGATCCTAGGTTGGTACAACAATCTCAAAAGTTGACAATTACAGCTGTTCAATGTAAGATCCAAACCCAGCATAGTTAGGAAGTAAAATAGTATTTCTTTGAAGCTTTTCTGTTGGCAGCTTCTAATCCTTACATGAGCTGTTCACAAAGGCAGCTCAGCCATTGGAACAGTTGGCTTCCCAAGCTGCGTATGCATCTGTGTGATATATGTGGTCTGAAGCAGTCATCTGATGAGACATGCAGCAAGCTTCCCCAGCTGTGGGCTGCCAAAAAGTAACAGGCCCTGGAGTTGTCACCCAATAAGCATCATCCCTCGAGTAATTTGTCCAGAAACTGGGCAAGCCTCTCTTGAACCTCTTTGTTTTTTTTTTTTTTTGGTTTGTTTTTTTGTTTTTTTTAAGTTCACTAAAATTGTTCTGTTTGATGCGTTTTCACAAAACATTTTGATTTTAAGTAATTGCCCTTGTCACGTGCAAGTGCTATCTCTTTGAGATCTTCAAAGTAGTTCCAGCTATAAAACCATTTCATTTTTTTATTTGTACTTTTTTTTATTGGTGAACATTGGTAAGCAGGTTGTAATAGCCAAAACACAAGGATAATTCTACACAGTCACAATGTACATCTTTAACCTTGAGATGTTACAAGACTGAAAGAGTAGGAAATGAATAATTACATTTTCTTGGAAGTAATTTCTTCATTTATAGCTGGAGACTGAGATTTGCAAAGATGATGATTCAGCTGGCAGGGTAGAACATAATGAGAAATGATAATAAAATGACTTGTCATGGTTTAAATCCAGCCAGCAGCTAAGCACCACACAGCCACTTGATCACTCCCAGCCCTGGTGGGATGGGGGAGAAAATCAGAAGAGTAAAATTGAGAAAACTCATGGGTTGAGATAAAGACAGTTTAATAGGTAAAGCAAAAGCTGCACACGCAAGCTAAACAAGTTAAGGAATACATTCACTATGTTCCATCAGCAGGCAGGTGTTCAGCCATTTCCAGGAAAGCGGGGATCCATCAAGTGTAACGGTTACTTGGGAAGACAAATGCCATCACTCTGGACATCCCCCCACTTCCTCCTTCTTCCCCTGGCTTTATATGCTGAGCATGACATCAAATGGTATGGAACATCCCTTTGGTCAGTTGGGGTCAGCTGTCCCAGCTGTGTCCCCTCCCAACTTCTTGTTCACACCCAGCCCACTTGCTGGTGGGGTCGTGTGAGAAGCAGAAAAGGCTCTGACTCTCTGCGAGCACTGCTCAGCAGTAATGAAAACATCCCTGTATTATCAACACTGTTTTCAGTACAAAGCCAAAACATAGCCCCGTACTAGCTACTGTGAAGAAAATTAACTCTATCCCAGCCAAAATCAGCACATGGCTGTAGGCCAAACCCATAAAAACAATGTAGAAATTTTCCACAGATTCACATTTCCAAGACAGACATATGCATAATGCTTTAGACTACATGTAAGCATTTATTGATATTGGTATCCCGTAATTGATAATTTTCAGTCCTGGAAGCATTTTGGGCAGAGATATTCAAGCTAAAACCAAATTTTGTTTTCATTGCATAGTTAGAAAATAAAAATATTGCCTCAAGGATAAATTGCAAACTCTTACTTCAGGAACTATTCATAAATAGTAAAAAAAAAAAAAATTCTTCCAGTCACTCCTCTTAATTTTAGTGCATGTGGCATTAACAGAAGAGCTAATGAATATGGCAAAACTGTTGTTAAACTTCAAGTTTTCTCTTCTTCTTGCCCTGCTTTCCATCTGCTATCTTGGACTCATAACTTTTCTATTCTTGTAACACAGAACACATCTGTAGACCAGTGTCACAACTTACCCAAAAGACCTCTGTTGGGATATTTTATCTTTTAGTGGAAGAGCGTTGGGTGGTTTGCCAGGGTGTTACACTGTCAAATGGAAGATCTTGCAAGGGAGTGGAATGAATAATGGAAGTCACAGATCTTGTCTATTTTTATTGTCAGTATTGAGTGAAAAAGGACTAAAATCTATTTTTGCCTTTCATTATCACCTTATGGTTACTGCTGCCTAACACCTGTGGGAAGGGTATCTTGATGTTTTTACATAACAGGCAAAGTACCTCGGCATGGACTGCAGCTGCTTCAACTCTGGATATTTCACAGTATTCATCTGATCTCTAATCATTACTACAGATGTTGCTACTTATCCATCAGTGAGATGTATTCTATTTCAGTTGTTGAGGAATATGTTAGCACAGCTGTGATTTTCTTTAGTTTTCTCCAAATATTCCCCCAAACTAAACACACACAATCAGAAACACTCATATACATATAAATGCACATACATACATGCATAAATATACAAAAAGTCACAAACACATCAATGCTTCAGTTGCTTACTAGTCCCGCTTAGTCTATAGAGGTCTTATGAATCAGTAAAATTTGTTTGGTTTGCTGCTGATCAAATGGACAGAGTGGAGTGGAAGATTTTATAAGCATCTTAAGGAAATATAATTATATAAGGCTACTCTAAACCTTCCTTTATTGTATAGATAGAACTGTCAGGAAAAGTCTGTTACAAGTATCTCATAGGTCAAGAATGTGTGCTTACCTCAGCCAAAGCAAAAGAAGATACTGAAAAAAACCCAAACCAAATCAAAGAAAAACACCCAACCCCCCAATACTAGTGATGATAATAAACAAACCAAGGTAGCATAAACTTCTTGCATTTTTTACTTTGAACACGAAAGATATGGTTAGCAGGTCAGGGATGAAACAAGTGACCGGGAAGAAGATGACACTATTTTTCGCAGTAACTTAAAATTCTGCTGAGGGTTGAGGCACACTGCTCTGATTAAAGTTTGATCAGTTCTATACCTGAAGGAGGAAGACATGACAAAGACCAAAGGCTGGAACTGGAACTGAAACTGAAACACATTCAAATTATTAGTCTGAGATATATTTTCGGCACTGTAGGTTATTAATACTTTGATCAAATTACAAAAATCTGACACATTTTCTGAGTTTTGGTGTCCTCTCTAGCACCCTTTTGTTGTGAAAAAATCTGAATTAAGGGTAATAACTATGATTTATCTTTGATATGAAGAGATTTGTTATCATTTAAGTGAGTAAGCAAATTTCAAGACAGGAGATGTCTATATCACAGCTGACTTTAGTAACTGTAATTTTAAGCAAATAAGACATGATGAGAGATGATGAGGAGCAGGTTTCATCTCAGGTGACTTTGGTCATCTGAAACCTAAATTTCTAATTAAGCTCTTGTCATAGCAGACTGCAATGGGTAATTTATCCCATCCTAAAACAAGTGTCCACTATTGGTTAGCCTTCTGAAGCTGTACACCACTGCCTATGGACTCATGGGGAACATGTATACCCAAGTCTCATATGAATAAAATTTAGTGAGGTTTATCCCAGGCTAAAATACTTTTCTGAAAGCTGTCTTAAATGCCAGTTTCTTCCATTTCAAGTTTGTAGAGGCAGTACAGATTAGATGCCTTACCATTCTTCTATCTGCAAAATCTCTAAATCTCCAAAAAGTATAAAATCTTGCTTTTAAATGGCACATTTCCACAGCTTCCAGAAGACCTCCATGAAAATAGCATAGTTGTTTCCTAGGACTACATGCAGAAAAGGAGATGTAGTACTTTCCCTAAAAATCACTTTTCAGTATCACTAACTATTGGCAGGAAATTCAGCAGGCTGAAGATCATATGGACCTTTAGCTCAGAACATGGGTAGACTCAGATTGCATCTCCCCAGAAAATCAGTAACAGTTTGCAAAAAGCTACATAGAGGCATCCTTTGATGCGTGACATAATCACATTCCTATCCACTTATTATGGACCATGTTGATTTAGTATCATTCTAGTTTCCTAAAAAAATATATTATGCACTACAAAACCAAATGCCCCACAGAATTCTAAGAATACTTCAGCAATGCTATTACCTTTATCAGTGTAATCATCAAAAGGTTATTAGAGTCACCAAGAACATCCACAGAGAGTTTGCTTCTTCTAGTTCATTGACTCTTTTACATTCCAGACACTGAGCTGTGAATTATCATTAGTGTGTCAGGGGAAAACTGTATTTACACTTCTTTAAGCAGTCATACAGTCCTTTTTTGTCTTTCTCTTACTATGTCTTTCTCCTTTGTGTTTGGTTTTGGTTTTGTCTGTTCTTTTTCTGTGGCAAGTGAAGAATTCCCTGCTGCTTCCATTATTAATGCACACAAGGACCGTAAAACAGAGAAAGCCAGAAAGCAGAGCTGCTGAAAGATGTTTCTGAGCTTTGTTTTCTCTAATGATGTGGAGCAGCAATGAAAATAATGTCACCCTCTTCACACTCATTGGAATCTAACCTGCAATAGTGTGAATATTTAAAAGTCATAAAGGATGTTGTTTACTCTGATATAATAGTGTATGTATCCATAAATTAAAAGCACCAGCACTCTATACTTTTCAACACTCATTTCTCAACTTTCTTCTGTGCACATAGGCAGGTTATATTGTTTCACAGGAGTATAGCAGTATAATCTTTCTGTTAGGTTGGCAAAGGAATAGAAAAACACACTGCCCGTAATCAGCTTTATTTTAGATTTTCTTATATATAAAATATATATTAGTATGTTCTCCAACATTGAGTTCTAAGGCACTCTTGTCCAGGAAAAAAAAAAAAAAAAAAAGAGAGAGAAGAAAGGGTTTTCTGTTTGGTTTGGGGGGCTTTTTTTGTTGATTGATTAGTTGGGGTTTGGGTTTTTGGTTTTGGGTTTTTTTGGGGTTTTTTGATTTTTTTTTTTTTTTTAACATCACTGCAAGGACTGTTACGTCCTTCAGAATGGACATAGAGGAAGCAGTGAGTGAAGAAACGTTAGAGGTCATTGGAGAGGGATACTGCAGCAGCAAAAATGGGGAGAGATTTTACTCCATCCTCTCAGTGTGCCAGGAGCACTGCAGAGAATCAGCAGCTCAGATTATATGATAGATGATGGCATTTTAGCATGTTAGTGAGAACTGAAAAATGCTATAAATTTACAAAGACCTCAATAAAGTTTGCTGTTCATTTATTCATTCAGTTTCAAAAGGTAAGTTCTGGATTTCTGCTAGTTGATGAAAGTTCCCATTTCCCTTTCTAGTGGTTTCTTTGGGATGTGTTTTTAATCACGAAGTTTGGAAAACTAAATCACCCCATAGATATAGATACCCAAAAGCAAGGGCAATTTCACACTTATTTGTGTGTTTCTTTATCTGTTTTGTAGTCATGATGATTAAGCCAGTCCTGTGGATTTTGTAGTCCAATGCATCCTTTAGGCGTGTCTCTATGGTGGAAGAGAACATCAAGATGGGAATCCCCCAAACAGGCCTTAGCAGAACTGTTCCATCCCCAACACCCAACAAACCGACTGGCAGTGTAAGGGTCCCAGAAAAAAGGTTCATAAACCTCTTCAGAGGCAATTTATCTTCCTGGAAAAGACCTGTTAGTACATGCTCAGCACCACATTAGCACAACTATGCTGTTTTGACTCCTAGAATTTTTTGTTTAGCAGGAGTAGGGAGATCTCAAGCCATATTGGATGAAAGCCCTAGTATACTAGGCAAAGTACATAACAGACCTGCCCTCTGGCACTCAGTGACATGTCTTTTGAAGCCTTGTGAGGCAAATTGATTTCCTAAGGGTATGCCGTGGGTGACATGACCTGCTTTTTTCCCTCCACAGAAGGACATTTCCTTGCAGTGCTCTTTAGCCCAGTGGGACTGAATGCTGAATAAAACATTTCCCAATATACGAACAAGAGCAGAATTTAACCTTAAATTGTGAGCACATTGGTGCTACAGACAAGTGTCTACAGGAACAAAAGAAATTTCCTGTGAAAGTCAGGCTGCCTGCTCATTTGGCTGAGAATAAAGCGATGAAAACTTCCAGTTCTAGTTAAAATGCTGTGTACAAGGTTGGACTTTTTCCCCTCCCCCTCTGTCTCTTGAGATCTGTTGGCAGCTGGGAAGATAATGTGTGTCGCTGCAATATCTACAACGTTATCAGAGAGAACAAGGGAATGGTCACATCCCCATCATGGTAATAATCTGAATCTATTCCTAAGGCATCAGCAGCTTCACCCAGTCTCTGGCTGAATGACAGCTCAGAGTCTACAAAGGCATCACAAGCTATCCTGGTACACTGTGAGCAGTCAAGGAAGTTGACAGCTGTTTATAAAAATCAGCATAGCTAGCCACTTTTCCCAAACCAGTTTTCAATTTTTATATCTATGTATGTGCATGTACAATATCTATGTAGTAGCCTGATGCAGACTGTACGAATTAAGGAGGAGTACCATCTATGACTTTTTGTGATACCTTTTTTTGTTTTTTCTCTCTCGTTATTAATAGAAAATCTCTCTGTCAAGGATGGGGTCCCATTGTGCTAGCTACCATGTAATATTCACTAAGAAGGTAGTCACACTAAGGAGAGAAAATAAAAGGTAAACATTATTGTCCCTGAGGGGATGAAGTAGGGTATTATTAGATGAATATTGTAGGACTGAGGAGATCAAAGTAAAATTGGACAGGGCTTGGGAAAGTCTGACCTTCTTTTGTACTTGCTTTTCTTAGGCCAAGGTTTATAAGGCACATTTAAACATATGCTTTATTTAAGCATATGATAATTTTCTTTGAAACCCTTTACTGAAATTTTAGTGGGTCAGCCTTTTGTTGTTGCAGATTATGACTGCTTGCAAACATGCTCAGGGTCCTGATATTTTGCTCTCATTTTAAACATCGGTTGTTCATATCAGAAAGCAGTATCAGACCAGGCTCAGGACTGACTCCAAAGGCACAAACCAAGGAGTACTAAAGGTCAAAGCTGAAGCAAATTTCCAAAACTATTAAGGGAATCATCCTTTGCTTAGCTTCTAGAAGGCCACAGCAGCTATCTAAAAGTCTCTTATTTTACATCTTAGGAGTTATGTGAGCCAGTGTGAAAGAAGTGATCTGTAGTGAAGATTGGTTTAGACACCGCTCAGGTGTTTGGGTCCATATCCATGACTTAAACACATACATTCTTGGCACAGGATAAACTCTGTGCAATAGAATATACCTTTATTATGAAACAGAGGCTTGCCTCCAAGTTCCTTAACCCAAATCCTGAGTAATGTCCCAGGAAAAACTTGAGTCTGCATCAAGCACAGGTTTTAGGGCATACAAGACAGAAATTATGTACAGTGAATTCAAACAGCTGCTTCATTATTTCAGTGAAGGGAATAAGGCCCCAAAACACCTCTCAGAATGTGAGTATGGACAGTTAGAGAGAGTTAAACACTTTCAAATGGGGTCCACAAGGAACATTAAACTAAGCAAGAGCTGTCAGAGTAAGTGAAAAGAATAGCTGAACTTAAAGTCAAGAAAGTCCTTATTCTCTAAAGCTTAGACATTACAGTCCAAGCACTCAGTCAAACTCCTTGTATAGTCCCTTGAAGATTAGACTTCAGCTGTGGTTGACCTGGCTTCCCTTACCTCTGCTTAGGTACATGTCTCCACCAGCAGATTGTCTTCTCTTGTTGAAGCTGGTTTGCATTTCCTGGGCTATTTAAAAATTACTTGAGAAAAAAGACTAAGTAGAAAGAAAATCCTGGAGGAACAGAAATGGTAGAAAAATCACATGTAGCAGCTTCTAAAAAGAGGAGATGCCTAAGCAAGTATTTTAAGGTGGTCAAGTTCAATATCAAGATTAGTTAACTAAGTTAATTAATTTCTCAGAAGAATAGCTGCTATGTATTCAGGAATATTTATTTTCTCACCATAACCTAGAAAGAGATTTGTAGACAAGGAAACAAAGGCCATATCTCAAACTTTGTTGATGTTGGAGGAATATTCTTTCTTCTCTGACTGAATTTACTTACTTCAGTAAATGAATTTATGTTAGCACTACAAAATGAACTAAGATACTTAGCTGGTTTTATGAGAACCAAAATTGAAAAGGATCCAAAAAATTTTCCTCATTATCCTGAAGCTATTTATTCATTTCCATATGATCAGCTTTTGGCCAGTAAAAGACCGTTTGGTCTTAGGTAATCCTAGTTTTGTAACTTGAACATATGTGCAGATATACATTACCAGTACTGAGTTTCCTGCCCTGGGTTACTTAGTGTCGTCATAAATTCCATATGTAACTCATGCAGTATGTGGCAATGAACAAATAAATGCATTCCATTTATGGCTTTAGATCAGGATTGACTTGAGAAACACAAGTCACTTTCTTCTTTAAGGGAATATGAACCCACTGTTTTGACTTTCCTTAAAACTGGAGTCACCATCAAAATGTAAGGCATTATGAGCTCTTGTTTTTTCTTTGTCTCCTTGTTGAAACTGTTCTGTTTTGCCTGACATGCTCAACTGAGACAAGAACAGAGTTTCCACTTGAATACCACTATAAGCTCTAAAATAATTGAGTACACTTCTCTAAGAGTATTAAAGCAAAATACAGCAGTTCAGCTAAGAGGAAGAGGAAAATGATCATTCTCAAATACCCTGTACCTGCATAGGACGTTTTGCAAAAACTAACGTGCTGCAAATAATCAAAATAAGCATATAAAACTCTTCCCATACCTCAGCTGAATGTTTCAACCAATGGACTATTGAATACAGTAGGATATCCCCTATCTGCTGCTTCTTCCTGCCTTTTTCTTTTTTTTTCTTACAAGGAAGGAGACACTTGATTAGTTATTTAATTTTTTTTAAAGTGTCTTGGTTGTGAATCTAAAGTGGAAGAAATTGGTGTTTTCCTAAAGAGGCAAATATTCACCATGTGCATTTTTAAAAGAATATCCTCAAGACTGGGATATGTGGACTTTATTAAGTGGCTAGAAACCACAGATTTAGGCAAGAGGAAAGAGGCAGTGTGGCTTTTGTAAAGGGAAATTATGCCTCACTATCCTACTGGAGCTCTATGGCAGTGTCCATCAAGGGGACCCAATAGACTCTATATATTGAGATTTTCAGAAATCCTTTGAACAGTGAAATTGTGAAGTTGGACACGAGAACTTTCTGGTAGTCAAATCCTGTGTCCACAGACTTCATGCAACCAAGTAGGCAATACAGTGGCAGAGAAGCTTCAGAAAGTTAGAGGTTAGATAGTACATAGAGTGAAGATACTCCCATTACAGCTGTTCACATAAGTATGTGTTACAGGGTCAGACTCTTGCTTCCAGATCAACTCAAGTTAATCAAATAGTCTGTTCATTTCTGAAATGCAGGAAAGCATGAAATATGTGTCTTCTTTTGACATGCAGTCTAACAGTTCACTCTGGCGTGTTGCCATCAACAGTGTGGATACAGAGTTCAGCACAGTTTTAGTTGATTATTTTGTACATCTGTGTGATTTTCTACAGGTTTATTTTCTTAAGTACTGTATTGTGTGTCCGTGCCCAGGTGCTGGCAGTGGGGGCTGCAGGGGTGGGCTCTGCGGGGAGAGGCCGTGGCTGCCCCGTGCCGGACACAGCCGGTCCCAGCCGGTCCCAGCCGGCTGCAACGGCCCCACGGCAGGACACGGCTGAGCCCCTCAGCCAAGCTGGGGGCGCCGGCGGGAAAACAGGTTTCAGAAAGGGCCAAAGGCGGCACAGGCAGAGGAGGAGGAAGCCAAGGAGGGAGCAGCAGCAGAGGGACCCCCAGGCCGCAGCAGCAGCAGCAGCAGCAGCAGCAGGAGGAGGAGGAGGAGGAGGAGGAGGAGGGGGGCAGGAGGTGCTGCAGGTGGGAGCAGGGATCCCCTGCAGCCCTGCAGAGACCCCGCTGGAGCAGAGACCCAGCCTGCAGCCCAGGGAGGGCCCCACGCCGCAGCCGGGGGATATTCCCTGCAGGAGCTGCGGCCGTGGAGAGCCCAGGCAGGAGCAGAAGTGAAGGGATGAAGGTAGGACTGGGAAAGGGGACAAGAAAGGCATCAGTTTAATGTTTGTCTTTTTGTTTCCCCATACCCAAATAATTCATTTATTTATTTATTTATTTATTTATTTATTTATTTATTTATTTATTTATTGGCGTGAAGGAGTGAAGTTGAGCCTGTGAATAAAAAAGGTGTTTTGGCAAGGTATTGTTTTAATATTTTTTTATTTGTTTGTTTCTCATTACCAAAAATGTATTTTAATTGGCAGTAAATTAAATTACTTTCCTCCAAGTTGAGTCTGTTTTGCATATGACAGTAACTATTAAGCAAGCTACCTGTCTTATTCTCAGCCCATGGGCTTTTCTATCCTGTTTTCTTCCTCTGTCCTGTTGGGGGAGGAGTGAGCAGCTGGGCGGGCATTTGGCAGCTCGCCAAGACTAACCCGCCACTTTTACCTACTAGTATGGGCAAATGGGAAGTTTGGGAGCTCCTGGTGACAATGGGAGAAGATTCCATTCACTTTGATAAGTGGATGCTCCCTTCCCTTTTTTAAGATCATTATTACAGTAGTGGTATGACAGTTGTATGTTATCTAGTCACTGTGAATTCCTGCAGAGAAACGAATCAGATATTTCTTTCTCTTTCCCAAGTACATTAACTTTTCCCAGCTTACTTTGACATGGAAACACTCTCTAATAATTGGCTTCAGCAGAACTGTCTAGCCATGCTGAACACTAATGATAAAGTGTCTTAGTTTTCTCTCCCTAAGCATGAATTTAGAATCTCTGTTGCTATGGATGAAGTTTAACATTGAACAGAATATCACTGAAGAAAATTGATCCTATTAAATTTACCTGTTTCATGGGTGAACCGTTTTATAGCCAGGCAGTAATTCTTGAGAGATAGGCTGTTAATAACAGGTAGGATGAAGCTCTTGTTTGCTTTATTGTATATACAATCTTCTGTAATGGCAAAGTATCAGAAATATTTGCAAATGGTGTAGACTGGTGCAGATGAGACTGATGGCAAATAACTTGCTTTTGCAGGGTATTGCACACAAACAGACAGACAGACAGACAGACAGACAGACAGACACACACACATGATCTTATACATCCAGGAACACTGCAGCAAAAACCTGACTTTGTTGAGACATCAAGGTAAATAATTTTGTGATACTAATTATCATTATCAGAAATCAGAGCATCATGGAAGATAATAAGTACCATTTTTTATTCTGTTTCTTTTTTTTGCGGGGGAGGGGGCAGTGTTGTTGTTTGTTTTGTTTTAATGGCTATGCCAGGAGATAAAGAAATGTGTCATTGTGTGTTTTTGCATGGTAATGATTTTCCTGGTGATTTTTGTTTGGAAAAAAGGAGAAAAGTGAATGTAGTCCAATGTGTAAATCACAGGAATAGGGTTCAGAATATAATATGTTGTCTAACATAACACTGAGTTGCTTTGTGTGCTCAAGCAAACTGTGGTGCCTCTCAATCCTTGTCTGCTGATTCTGGAATTCTGCCTTGGGTTCATCCAATGTCGTGAGTATTAGAGCCTGGTGGCTAAATGCACTGCAATACAAATAATTAGTAATCAGAAAGTAAATACGTTTTCAGAATTAAAAAAAGAAAATAGTAAGAAATCACAAAACAATGGTTGTTTTTTTGCTCTCTGGTCAACTGAATATACACAGAAACAGGCAGCCTGAATAAAGGTCTTCTGTATTTTCGAAGTTTAACTGAACCATATGGTTTGTAATCCATACCTGTTTTCTCTCAGTGGTTGGTTCCCTGTGGTTATTACAGTATTTGAAAAGACAGTCTAAAACTATTTATGCCAGTAGAGGGAAATAAGCTCTCTCTGTCTTTATTCTTTCTTGGTTCTGCTACTGTCCTCAGTAGAAAGTGATGATTTGAATCAAGTTAAGACACAGGACATGAATCTGTCTCTTAGAATGGAAATCGTCTGTGCTGGTTTTGGCTGTGATAGAGTTAATTTTCTTCACAGTAACCTACGTTTTCAATTTGTACTGAAAACAGTGTTGACAATACAGGGATGTTTTCATTACTGCTGAGCAGTGCTTACACAGAGTCAAGGCCTTTTCTGTTTCTCCCACCACCCCACCAGCGAGTGGGCTGGGGTTGCGCAAGAAGTTGGGAGGGGACACAGCTGGGACAGCTGACCCCAACTGACCAAAGGGATATTCCCTACCATATGACGTCATTCTCGTCATATAAAACTGGGGGAAGAAGAAGGAAGGGGGGACATTTGGAGTGATGGCATTTGTCTTCCCAAGTCACCGTTACACGTGATGGAGCCCTGCTTTCCTGGGGATGGCTGAACACCTGCCTGCTGATGGGACGTAGTAAATGTATTCCTTAACTTGCTTAGCTTGCATGCACAGCTTTTGCTTTACCTATTAAACTGTCTTTATCTCAACCCACATATTTTCTCACTTTTACCCTCCAATTCTCTCCCCCATCCCACGGTGGGGAAGTGATTGAGTGGCAGTGTGGGACTGAACTGCCTACTGGGGTTAAACCACAGTGTCATCTCATCAGAGTTTGACAGCTCCACTGAGCTGATCACCCTAGGCTGTCCTTGTAGTAATCAGAGAAATATAGACATGAATTTTGGGAAAAATTGAACTGCACCTTAACAGGACCAATTTCTATCAAGTGGATATAAGGATATCTTAGGTAACTTATAGATATACAGACCTGTACTGGAGACAACTCATTTGATGAAATCCATCCCAGCCGTACAGGAGAGGTGCAGACTCCTTAACCACTAGGCTATAAAATTATCATCTTTAAGATCAATGCATACTTAATATCCTATTCCAAATTGAACAGCTTCAAAAGGTGAGACAGGGAGACGTATTCCAGACCACTCTATGGTGGTCAGGGCATTCACATAGCAGATAAGGTACCTGGGTTATAACGCAAATAATATCTGTTTGAATACATGAATTTAAAGTGAAGAAAACCCCTCTTCCTGAAAAATTATTATCTCACTGATAGTGACCTCCATAGTGGGTGAACACTATATAACAGACAAAGAGAGAATTCACAATCAGATCTTTTCCAGTTCATTCTGTGACAGTACAGGGCTGCATCTTAGGATGGTAGTTAACACCTCCTCAGTTGCTGTGTGAAATAAGGTGTGATCAGCTATAAGTCTTGTGTTTCCATTGCAGATATTCTGAACTGAACGGCTTCATGTATTACTTTGGAAGCAACACATTTTGTACAGTCTGATAATGAAATGAAAACAACATGAGAGAGAGAAACAGACTGGTAAAAGTTATGAAATGCCTCAGAAGTATAATTGAACAATTTTTAATTTTGGCCTAGTTGCTAAACCATTTTTTCAACTTGATACTCTACTTTCAGGGTCCTGAGCAGGCTCCAGCTTCCTGGGAGTTTAGGTGGTTGAGTTAAGAAGTTCAGCTAGCTGAGGCCAAGTATCTTGTCCTGAGAAGACCAGTTATGGGTTAAGCTGAAGTGAGGGCTGGTCAGAGCTGATTTTAAGCTGAGCCCTTATGACAGGCTCCTGCCTGTGCAGCATTTACATCTATGCCTGGCCTTCTGCCTCCCCAGTCCTGACCTTGACCTTCTGTCTGGGATTCCTGACTTGACCTGACCCACCTCGTGGCTACAGACTTGCTGGGTGATCCTTGGGCTGTGTCTGACCCTGACCACTGTCTCCACACTTGATCCTGACCTTGAGTTGCTGCCCCACACCCTGGCTCCATGTGAGTGCGGTCCATGATCCCACCTACTTTGCTACTGCGCTTGACTCCTGGCTCCCCATCCCTTGCAGAGTAGCCAGACTTTACGGCTCCCAGACATAAAGTACAAGCCATCTTGAGAAAATAAAGGGGCTGGTGGGTCACTGTGGCAGTTAGCATCCAGATGTCAACATTATATTACATATGATGTGCTCTAATGAGGGATGATCATCACAGTCTTGACTTAAACTCAAAACTTCACATTCACTTTGACTCATGAAACATGCTTTCTTGTAAACTTGGTTTTAATTTCTGTCATGTACGTTGGTTTTGGTGGATTTTTTTTTTCAGTTGAAGCACTGATGGTTGCCTTACATAAAGTTGTTACCAAGCCTCTTGTGATTCTTTTATGTACTTTCAATTCCATTAGAAGAAAATACCTCATTTCATAAATATTGGGGAGGCATAGCAGAATACTGTATTCATCTTGGCTGGAAAAGAGCTGGTTAAAGATCTGTCTGTCCCAAGATGGAGACAGCAGGTGCAAATGTTTGACATTTTTTGAAGAGATATATGTCAATTGACTGTATAAAATATCATTAGGACCAAATTCATTTAAAACACTCACTGCAAAACTTGTCTGTAAGATGAGTGCTGAGTCAAAGCGTATACTTCAACTTCACATCTTCTGACGTTTTTATGTGGGACCTGGTTTACCAGTACTTCAAAGCAAGCTCCCAATCACCAGATTGTTCTTCACAGTGAAAACATGTTGGATTGATCAAGTGAATGTTTAGGGACTTCCTCTATGAAACAATGCAAGACGTAAAAAAAGAGATTATGATGATGATAGGAAGGGAGGGTTGGCTTATGAATATCTCTGCAGCTCTCCAAGAGTTTGATAATGGCAAAGCTACAGAAGTTAATCTTAAGTGAAGATACTGCACATGGCAAAGACCAGTGTTAGAAAATATCCTCAAATACTTCTAAAAGCGCATTTGGAAATTCTTTCAAAATGTTCAGAGGTTCACAAACTTAAAAATATTGAAAACACTGTCCAAATGTAGAGGTGAAAATGGGGACTAGATTTCCACCTTTTCAGTTTAGTAAACCATGTTCTGTTCATTGATTTGCTCCTCAGTTCCTTACTTCCAGCTGGGAGGGTTTGCAAATCTGGAGATAAACTGCAGTACTACTTTAGAAAGACCTAAGTGTGTACATAGATTAAAGTCCTTTAGTAACTCTCTTCCCTCTCCTATAAATTTGTTCCTGGCTTGATGTAATATATAGCTGGCTTTCTAGTTTTGCTTCCAGTAGAAATGTAAATGTGACACAGAATTACCACTTTATAGGCCATTTATTTCCAGTTTCAGAGTACATAAAGTGAATGGACACCTTATCTCTAGAGATGGTCTCTCCCAGAAGAAAACAGGACACACCAGCAACACTATCAGGGTTCAAAAGTTTTTTTCATCTTTTTTTGACAGGAAAATTAAAATACTGGCAAACAATATTGAATAGCAAATTCAACTGTCATACATTTTTGCCCTCCTTAAAGGAAAATAGATGAGAATAACCTAAGATCTTTAGAAAATGGTCCTGAATTATTAGCTTAAGGAAAAAAATAAAATCCTCTCTGGCTGAAAGTTAAATTCTCATCTCAGTTTCATATGCTCAGTTTCCCTGGGTAGACTGAGAGCAAATTATGTAACTCCTCTAGTTTTCACTTCTTAATTTGGAAAGATGTGAGGTGTTTACATTTTCATAAGTGATTAATGATTTTAAGTAATCAGTCTGATGGACTGAGTTTTCCAAATGTGATAATAAGCTTTTCTTCGGAAAGCAAAAGCATGGCAGAAGTGATCATCCAAAAATGAAGGTACCTAGATGTGACTACTCTCATGTTAAAGTTTAGACCATTGGAATTATAAAATTATAAGGGTTTAGCAACAATTCTGCTTTGGTGATCATCTCTACAGTCTAGCTATTTACATTAGTGTCATGTAAATTAACAGCTAATGATGAAACAGCTTTATTTTGATTCAGCAGAATCAACAGTGGTTTTAAATGTCATAAAATCCTCTCATTGAGAGGGTGATGGAAATAGAGGAGGAAAAAATACAGCTCTGTCATAACTACATTTTTGCTCTCTCTTGTGCCTTGATTTTGCAGCAGATCTGATGGGAATATGTAAAGTGAGATGAGTGAAGTTGAGCAAAGGAGAAACCCTTTCACCGGCTCTTTTCAAGTCCCATTTTTGTTTTCACTTTGCATCTGAAAAAGAAGAAACTTTCTGAGCCAAACAGCATTTCATCAAAAACATGTGTTTGGGTTCTAGTTCATTGTACCTCAGCATGAATCACACAGGCAGCAGGTGCTGGTCTTGGAGCCAAAGCTTGCAGTCCCAGCTAGGCACCTGCTTCAGTTCTTACTTACCTGATACATCTTTCTCCTACACAGTGCATACAAAGAGGTATGCACATATCAGTGTATGAACATATATTATATATATATTTATACATACAAATAGGTATATTTTTCCCCTGAAAGCTTTGTGGAAACTATAGCAGTGAATGAGTAACAGAATTATTTCTGTTACTGTTAGTTACAAACAAACCCTAACAGCTTAAAAAGCAGAAGGAAAAAAAAAAAAGTACTTTTATTTTTAATATTTTCTTTATTTAAAATTATATTTTGCAATTTTGGAAGTTCACAATGCCAGCAAATTTTGTTCTCAGTGAACATGGATTCCTAACATCCACATCAACTCAAGTACAGATAATGTCAGCTCCAAGTAGAAGATTGTGTCACATACTAATAGATGATTGTGTTTTGTATTTTCCTCACCTTTCAGCTGTTCCATGGCACTTTGAGCTGCCAGGGCACAAGGATTACAATACTTTAAAAATTCTAAATGGGACATGTTGCCACAGTACATCTCCACAGCCACACATGCAACTCTGCTGTACGCTGTCTCTTGTTAGAAAATGAATTAAGTTCAAGGCCTTGAATGTCCTCTTCAAAGTATTCCAGGACTTGGCTTAGGATACTTAAGGAAAAAAACATCACCTAAATCTTTGAGATTAAGAATATGGTTGACAGTTTCAGTCCCTTGGCACAAGAGAGCTGTCTGCAGGTACAGAAGAGCAAACGAGAGAAAAATGGAATATTTTCAGGGGGCAGTCCAAGGCTGCGAAGTAATTCACTTCAGAAACTTGGAGCTGTCATAAGTGTCACCACTTCTCACTCTAAGTGCTTTCTCTAACAATACCTCGCAATGCACTTCTGAAAAAAAATGAAAACGCAAAATAAGTCACATCATTCCAGGTACTTCTCTCTCAGGGGGTTGAAATCAAAATCAACAGCTGAGAGTTGTTAGTCATATGATTTAAAACACTGTGGAAAACCTTCAGTTACTAGAAAGATGGTGAAATTAGAATAGAATAGAATTAGAATAGAATAGAATAGAATAGAATAGAATAGAATAGAATAGAGGACAAGAGTTGAAAAATTTAATTGACTATGTGCAAAGGGTACTATCTCATGTGCAGGAAGATAAACATTCTATTTGTTGTATATAACAACCTTATACCTGAAGGCGAAACATGCACTGGCAGCACTCTGTGATGGGTGATTTCATCAATACTATTCAGAATTTTTTTTTCTCCAGTCTGTCCATGTGCAGCCACCTGTAATCACATGCTTTATTCTCATGTTATAATTTCTTTAAGGTGAGATTGCATTTTTTGTAGTGCTTGTACAAAGGCCAGTTTAATAAGCTTTTGCTTCTGCAGTGGAATTACTCAGTCCTACCACAGTTCAAGAACTGTGGCTGCTAAAAGCTGTCAACCCCTATTTTGTGTTCTTTGAGTGTAATATATAGAAGGCACAGAGTTGAAGTAGGTCAGTATAGAGTTCAGTAGGACTTGCATGTGACCTGTTCAGATCTAAAATATTTATCTCCTCCTGTCTGAAATAAATGTGGATTGCCTCTTTATGTATCTCCAGTACTGTCTCTGTGTGTTAACAAGTATGAGAAGCATTGCCTTGTTTCCTGCATACTTCTTCAGTGTTTGTTTCAGAGCATTTTTCTCATGTTTTCTCTCTGACTAATGAGCCACCCTTCTCCTATTACTTTGCCAGAGTGCATTTCTAGCTTGTTTTCTTCACTTTAAACATAAAACTACTTACGGAAGAGAGATTTTTGTTTTTTAAATTCTATCACAATTTCATTGTACAGGAACACAGACATTTCAGCTTTCTGCTTTCACTGACAGCTCTGAAATGGCTAAAAATGCAAGTCTGCCTAAGAGGAAAAGCGGGGAGGGGGAAACTTTAGAGGCACTTAGCTTGCTGCTTGACTTTTGATTCAGTTTATTTGATGTTTATTGCTGTGCCAGATAGGTGTCAGATTCAAGAAAACCGAACATACCTAAGAGTGAAAAGCATTTTTATAAGCAATTTTTTGGTTTGTCCTCAATACGACAACACTAGTCTGTTCTCACTGTCTAAAAAAAAGAGGAAGAAAAAAAATTCCTTATCAAATCCCAAACATTGCACTCAATAAACTTAGTTCCTGGAGAAATGCTGAGGGAATAAATATAGTGTTTAGAATGGGCATGTTGCTTTCCATGCTCACAGTGCCCTTCTCCATCTGTAAGGTAAGCTGCATTGCTGAGGCACAACAGTAGCACAGGAAGGATGAAAGAGCCTTTGCCAGCTCCTATATCCCATCCTCAGTATGACCAGTGCAACGGTGAAACACAAAGAATTCATAACAGGCTGTACAGAAGCAAGCACGAAAAAGAGGAATACAGCTGTAATGGAAGACATGGACGTGCTAAGGCTAGTCATGTAGTAGTAGAGAGAAGACAATACAGGACAAGTTATAGAAGTACTTTGTGTAGGAGCAAAACAACATGATTGTCATGCCTTTAACTTTTGTTTTCCTGTGTTTGCATGAATAATGTTTTGCTTTCTGTACTTATTCAGAACAAATAATACCAAAAAAGAACACAGTAGTGTCCTAAGCAAGTTTACGAAGTATATGCAGTCATGGGAGGCCTAGCTGCATAACAGCTGCTGCAGTTGCTAGCTTTTTCCAATATTCTTAGTTCTCAAATAGTGGTATTTGGGTTTTGGCAAGATGAGGATTGGGTACAAATGTAGTTGGCAAAAGAAAACATGTTATAAATAATTTACCATTGTGCACAATCCCCTTTTTAGCTGAAGCTTCACATTAAGTATTCTCTGATATATAAAGATACTTGTCATAAGTTATCCTGCGTAGTACTTCGCTGTCCATAAATCACACATTACATACCTCCCACTCCAATCCATACTCTGAAGAAATGGAAAACTGGCCTGAAAATCTTATGCCCAGAGACTATCATGGAGCCCACCTCAAAGCTGCTGTGACACTGCTGTCTTGTAGAGAAGATACTAACTGGAGTGACCCAGGAACAGAGAGACTGCTCAGGAAGCATACATCCTTGTGTTTTCTCTCCAGGCCTCAAAACTTACTGGGCTGTTACTAATACTATTTCACACTGAAAGAAAAAAAAAAAAAAAAAAACCAAAACCAAACCAAACCAAACCAAATAACACATTCTTAAGCTATTTGTCATGGAAAGTAGTCTGCAGGGGAAAAAAAAAAAAAAAAAAAAAGAAAAAAGAAATTGTGAAGGCCTATGTAACAATCAGCTAACTCGTCATAAAGAAATCAGATTTGTTTACACATATTGCCATTATTCCTCCCAGCAAAAAAGGAATTTCTCCATCAAGGACACATCAGCAACTTTGAGCAAGTATTTTGTTCAGCTGATCCACACAACATTTCTGAAAAATTTTGAAGGCCACTTTAATGGCAACCATTAAGGCAACAGACACCCACTTAGAGGCTAATGAGCTGGGATGTGAGTTTTGTCCCATAAAGCTAAGTATGACAAATGTAGCTTCAGGAAATGAAGCAGGAAGTGTGAAAGACATGACAAATGTCAGTCTGGTATTTTTTTTTTACTCTCCAAGCAAATGAAAAGGATGTGGTTAGCATTTCTATGTTATATTTAACATGGGCAGTTTCAGCATTCTTTCTGCAAAGAAAGTGGCCTTAGCTCTGTGACTCTGCTTCTGGAAGGGGAATCCCCTGAAACAGTTTTATTATGAAATATTATGAGTGACACAAGAAAAGTAGGATTTTTGTCTGTTGTAAATTCACCTAGAAATTGTCTTTTTTTTAATTCTGCAATGGGTGGTTAAAGAAAAAAAAGATAATAAAAAAATCCTAAAATCATAATTTTATGATAATTTTATAAAACCTGATGTTCTCTAATGCAAGTGAGCTCATCAGTGATGTCAAGACTGTAGGCAGCCTGTGCTGCAGTGATCGTGCATTGGTGGAGTTCACACTCCTGAGGGATCATAGAATCATAGAATTATTAAGGTTGGAAAAGACCTCTAGGATCATCAAGTCCAACCGTCAACCCAACACCACCATGGCTCCTAAACCATGCCCTGAAGTGCCACATCTATACATTTTTTTAAAACCTCCAGGGATGGTGACTCCACCACCTCTCTGGGAAGCCTGTTCCAGTGACTCACCACTCTTTCAGTCAAGAAATTTTTCCTAATATCCAATCTAAACCTCCCCTGGTGCAGCTTTAAACCATTTTTTCCTGTCCTATCACTAGCAACTTGGGAGAAGAGACCAACACCCACCTCGCTACAACCTCTTTTCAGGCAGTTGTAGAGAGCAATAAGGTCTCCCTCAGCCTCCTCTTCTCCAGGTTAAACAACTCCAGTTCCCTCAACCACTCCTCATAAGACCTGCTCTCCAGATCCTTCACCAGCTTCGTTGTCCTTTTCTGGACATGCTCCAGCAACTCAATGTCCTTCTTGTCCTGAGGGGCCCAAAACTGAACACAGGATTCAAGGTGTGGCCTCACCAGTGCTGAGTACAGGGGCACGATCACTTCCTTGATCCTGCTGGCCCCACTATTCCTGATACAAGCCAGGATGCTGTTGGCCTTCTTGCCCACCTGGGCACACTGCTGGCTTATATTCAGCCAGCTGTCAACCAGCACCCCCAGGTCCTTCTCCTCTGGGCAGCTCTCCAGCCACTCTTCCCCAAACCTGTAACGTTGCATGGGGTTGTTGTGACCCAAGTGCAGGACCCGGCACTTGGCCTTGTTGAACCTCATACAGTTGGCCTTGGCCCATTGATCCAGCATGTCCAGATCCCTCTGTAGAGCCTTCCTACCCTCAAGCAGATTGACATTCCCACCCAATTTGGTGTCGTCTGCAAACTCACTGAGGGTGCACACAATCTCCTCATTCAGATCATTGATAAAGATATTAAACAAGACTGGCCCCAAACCTGAGCCCTGGGGAGCACTGCTCGTGACCGGCCGCCACCTGGATTTAGCTCCATTCACCACAACTCTCTGGACTTGTCTATCCAGCTAGGTTTTTACACAGCCAAGAGTACACCTATCTAAGCCATGAGCCGCCAGCTTCTCTAGGAGGATGCTGTGGGAGACAGTGTCAAAGGCCTTGCTAAAGTCCAGGTAGATAACATCCACAGCCTTTCCCTCATCCAGTAGGCTGGTCACCTGGTCATAGAAGCGAATGGGGATATGGGAAAAGCGAGTATAGTCAGGACCCTAAATTTTAGGGGAGCAAATTTCCAGCTCTTCAAAGAGTTAGTCAGAAGGAACCCCTGGGAAACAGTCCTCAGGGACAAGCAAACAGAACAGAGCTGGCAGATCTTTAAGGACATATTCCATAGAATGTAAGAGCTCTCAGTTCCCAGGTGTAAGAAATCAGACAAGGAAGGGAAGAGACCAGCATGGCTGAGTTGAGACATGCTGGTCAAACTAAAGAGCAAGAGGGAACTGCACAGGCAGTGGAAGCAGGGACAGGTATCCTGGGAATAGTATAGGGATGCTGCCCAGTTGTGCAAGGATTGGGTTAGGAGGGCCAAGGCATGGCTGAAGCTGAATTTGGAAAGGGATACAAAGAATGACAGGAAGGGCTTCTACAGGTATGTCTACTAGAAAAGGAAAGTCAAAGAAAGTGTACCCCCACTGATGAACAAGAATGGTGGCCTAGTATCAACAGACAAGGAGAAAGCTGAGGTACTCAATGACATTTTTGCCTCAGTCTTCATTGGTAACATGCCTCCTCACCCCTCACAAGTCAATGGACCACAAGATGGGGACCAGGGGGGTAAAGCCACTCCCACTGTAAGGGAAGATCAGGTCTGTGACAACCTGAGAAACCTGGATATACACAAGTCTATGGGACCTGCTGAGATGCATCCCAGACTCCTGAGGGAATTGGCTGATGTAGTTGACAAGACACTCTCCATAATAGTTGAAAAGTCATGGCAGTCAGGTGAAGTCCCCACTGACTTGAAGAAGGGAAACATTGTACCCATCTTTAAAAAGGGTAGAAAGGAGGACCTGGAGAAGTACTGACCTGTCAGCCTCACCTCTGTGCCTGGGAAGATCATGGAAGAGATCCTCCTAGAAGCTATGCTAAAACACATGGAGGACAGAAAGGTGATTCAAGGCAGCCAGCATGGCTTCACCAAGGGCAAGTCCTGCCTAACCAACCTAGTAGCTTTCTGTGATGGAGTGACTACATCAGTGGACAAGGGAAAAGCAACAGATGTCATCTCTCTGGACTTTTGTAAAGCCTTCGACATGGTCCTCACAGCATCCTTCTCTCTATATTGGGGAGATACAGATTTGATGGGTGGACTGTTTGGTGGATAAGGAATTGGTTGGATGGTCACATCCAGAGGGTAGTGGTCAATGGCTCGATGTCCAAATGGAGACCGGTGACAAGTGGTATCCCTCAGGTGTCCGTACTGGGACCAGTGGTCTTTAATATTTTCATCAATGACATAGGCCGCAAGATTGTGTGCACCCTTAGCAAGTTTGTAGATGACACCAAGCTGAGCAGTGCAGATGACATACCAGAAGGATGGGATGTCATCCAAAGAGACCTAGACAAGCTGGAGAGGTGGGCCTGTGAGAACCTCATGAGGTTCAACAAGGCCAAGTGCAAGGTCCTGCACCTGGCTCGGGGCAACCCCCGATATCAATACAGGCTGGGAGATTAAGAGATTGAGAGCAGCCCTGCAGAGAAGGACTTGGGGGTACTGATGGAAGAAAAGCTGGACATGAGCCAACAAGGTGCGCTCACAGCCCAGAAGGCCAACTGTATCCTGGGCTGCATCACAAGAAGCGTGGCCAGCAGATCAAGGGAGGTGATTCTGCCCCTCTACTCTGCTCTGGTGAGACCCCACCTGCAGTACTGCATCTAGCTCTGGAGCCCTGAACACAAGACGGACATGGAACTGTTAGAGCAGGTCTAGAGGAGGCCACAAAAATGATCCAAGGGCTGGAGTACCTCTCCTGTGAGGACAGACTGAGAGGCTTGGGGTTGTTCAGCCTGGAGAAGAGAAGGCTGCAGGGAGACCTTATTGCAGTCTTTCAGTACATAAAGGGGGACTATAGGAAGGATGGGGGCAATCTCTTTAGCAAGGCCTGTTGTGACAGGACAAGGGGTAATGGTTTTAAACTAAAGGAGGGTAGATTTAGACTGGATATAAGGAAGAAATTCTTTACAGTGAGGGTGATGAAGTGCTGGAACAGGTTGACAGGTAGTGGAAGCCCCATCTCTCAAAACATTCAAGGTCGGGTTGGACAGGGCTCTGAGCAACATGATCTGGTTAAAAATATCCCTGCTCACTGCAGGGGGCTTGGATTAGATGACTTCTAAAGGTACCTTCCAATCCAAAGCATTCTATAATTCTATGAACGTAAAATAGTTTGGGTTGGAACGGACCTTTAAGGATCATCAGGTCCAACTCCCCTGCCATGAACAGGGACATATTCCCCTAGATGGCATTTCTTAAAGCCCTGTCAAACCTGACCTTGAACACTTCCAATGATGGGGCATCCACAGCTTCTCTGGGCAACATCTTCCAGTGTCTCAGCACCCTTACCGTAATAAATTTCTTTCTTATGTCCAATCTAAATCTACCCTCTTTCAACTTAAAACCACTGCCCCTTGTCCTGTCACTACAGGCCCTGGTAAAATGTCTCTCTCCATCTTTCTTATAAGCCCCTTTTATATATTGAAAGGGCACAAGAAGGTCTTCCCGGACCCTTCTCTTATTCAGGCTGAACAACCTCATCTGTCTCAGCCACTCTTCACAGGGGAGGTGTTCCAGTCCTCTGACCATTTTCATGGTCCTTCTCTGGACCCACTCTAAGAGGTGCATGTCTTTCTTGTACTGGCAAACCCAGAACTGGAAAATTCATCAGTTATAAATTTTGTCTTTAAATTTCTGTGCTAGAGGAAATGATCAAGAATAACTCTGTAACCTATGGGTAAATGGTAACTTTTAAAAAGTTAATATTGTGTGCTAGAAACTTGTACACCAGACAATGTTTATCATCCTGTAGGGTAAAAGTTTGGTACATATCATTTATATATAGTAGACATGAACCTTGCTCACTAGAAGATCCCATCCTGAGACAGGAAAATTTTGCTTTTGTCATGTGGTTTGATCCTGAAAAGAGTAACTTGTATGCACAACTTCGTTTCCTCCAGAGCATTTCCCTAGAGGAATGGTGTAACTTGCGCTATTTTTGACAGCAGAGTTCGTTTAAGAGTATTCCCCTACACCCAGCTGTTAATTATCGTCTGGACCTGTAGTTTGCTTTCTTTCAATAGTGTTGCAACAAGTGTTGATTTTAAATTGAATAAATAAGTCTTTAGGGGAGAGGGCAGGAAGGATTATTTTTAATACAGAATGCTTTAAAAAAACATTTTGGAGAACATCCTCACTCACATTTGTATTGGCAGGGAGTGATAAACTCCTGCAAGCAGCTACAAAAAAGAGTGAAAATTTCAAACTCACCTTCAGTGCATAAGACCAGCATTTACAAAACTGTAGTCTTGACTAAAGGATGATTTTCTGTTGTAGGTTAATTTTCTGTTGCCTTTTGTGTTTCCAAAAAAGGAACAGATTAAGTATAGAGATCATGGTGGATTCAAGTTTGCTGCAAGGAGGAAAACCTGTCCTTTGAAGGCTTTCAAACAAAATGGTAAAATGCACCAGAAAATGAACACAATGGATGAGAATGTTTGTTCAAGAGAAAATGAAGAGAAGGCTGGAAACCTCTGCATAATCTTCAGGACTGGTTTCAATATGGAAAAATTGCACGTAAAAGATCAACAGCTATATAAAAGAACAGCACGGATAAAGAGGAAAGATGACAGAAAAGAATAAATAAATAATATATACAAGAACATCTGCAGAGCAAGCAGTACCTACAATGAAATTATTGTACTTAATCCACCTAGGAAAATGAATTAAATCAGTGAGATGCAAGTAAAATATTTGTTCACCAAAGCAAGAACCATAGTGTCACGTCCCACCAGAGAAGGAGGGAGAGGTGACTAAGATTCACTGATCCTCTCAGTGTGAATTAAGGTGAAACGACACTCAAGGTCCACACACAAACATTACTTTTATTGTGTATAATAGTAATTGTATCGACAGGAGCCCAACAACATTGTAAAAGTTACTTCTCAGCTTAAATCTTGCATTACCTAATTAGTTCAAGCCTTGTGTTACTTATTAAGAAAGGGTGAAAGAATGAAAGAATAAGGGAAGGGGAAGGGGGTGGGGTGGAGAAAGAGAGAGAGAGATATCACTGGTCCAGGTTCCAGCATTTGTCCGGCCAATGGAGGGGTGTCTGGTTGGTAGGAGCCCTCATCCAAAAAGTTTTCCAATGGCACTTGCCTCCCCCTTCTATGGGGGAAGTCAGCTGGTCCCTACAGACTTCCCCTCGGGGTTTTTGTGTCTTGCAAGTGTTTGAGACATTCCTCGGAATGAGTTTTGTCTCCTGGTGATTGGTTAGCTATCCTTGCTAGCTATGTAAATTAGCATGCATGCTCCTTACAGGAATGGGGTGGGGCAAGTCTTCTCAGTCCTGAATTGAGTTGGTGATCATGATCTCCCCCTGCCACCTTTACCTTTCCCCTAGTTACCGCAGTTTTTGACTGACTTCACACTTTATCACCCAGCTGAGGCGGGATGTTCCCTTTTATCAGTCTCTTTGTTCTTCTCCAAGGATGTAGTCATAAAACAAATGCCTCCTTATCTCTCAGCTCCCTCCTCTGACTGCCAGATCAAACAGTTTGGCCTTGGTATTAAATTGCTTGTTCTTCCAGTTGGTCTCCTACACGTGAGCCACACAGTGACAGAATATGAACTGCTGATACAGCATGTGAAAACTGCTATAATGAGACCACAGGAACATGGTACTAGGAGGTATGGCTGTAAAGCAAGTTGTGATGGGTTTGTTATGTTCCTTAAAATTATAAATCAAGGAGGCAGTCACAACACTGTAATATTTTCAGAAGCAAAAAAGGATTCTTTAAATTAAAGAGAATCTGGACAACATTTTTAAGGAGATTTGTATTGGGGTTTCTACTGGCAATAAATCCAATATTGGTACATGTCTGTAGTTGAACTCATTAGATTAGATTTTTGTATGGGCAGAGTTTTTGGGAATATCATAAAAATGTTTCCCTATCATTGATATGCATATCAGTATTGTTTAGCAATTTATGAGATGCTGATACAAACCTATGAGGAATTGTCAGCAAACAGAAGGGTTAGAATGTCTTACTGGCAAAATGGATTAATTTAGGAAGAGAAATAATAAATGCAAAATGAACTCAACATATAAACTGTAAAGTCAGGCAACTGAAGAATAACAAAAGTAATATCTACTACAAATCATTACAATTAAAGAGGACAAATAGTGAGAAAATTGGAGAAGCAGAATTTAATACATGCATAGAAGAGGACTGTGTCATCCGCTGAATTTTGTAGCACACTTCCTGTGCAATTGTGTTAGGCAAGGATGAAAACTCATTCAAACAGTGTGTGTCATCCTGATAATTCTTTATTCGCAAAAAATTCAGTCGAAAAAGGAACATGTGAAGATAAAGATTACTAAAGTACAATGATAGACTGTCATGGTTTAGCCCCAGCCAGCAACTAAGCACCACACAGCCTCTCGCTCACTCCCCCCACCCCTGTGGGATGGGAGAGAATCAGAAGAGCAAAAGCAAGAAAACTCATGGATTGGGATAAGAACAGTTTAATAATTAAAATAAAATAGTAAGTAGTAATGGTAATGATAACAATAGTGATTATGATAATAATAATAATTATAATGATAATATAATAACAAAAGAGAGAAATGAAACCTGTGGAAAAGAGGGAAAAGGAAAAGAAAACACAAGAGCTGCAACTGCTCACCACCCGCTGACCAACACCGCCAGTCCCCGAGCCGCAATTGCTGCCTCTCCCGGCCAACTCCCCCCAGTTAATATACTGGGCATGACGTCACATTATATGGAATACACTTTGGCCAATTCGGATCAGCTCTCCTGGTTGTATCCCCTCCCCTCCCAGCTTCCTGTGCACCTCACAGAGCATGGGAAGCTGGAAAAGTCCTTGACTAGCGTAAGCCCTACCTAGCAACAACTAAAACATTAGTGTGTTATCAACATTATTTTCATGCTAAGTCTAAAACGCAGCACTATACCAGCTACAGTGAAGAAAATTAACTCTATCCCAGCCAAAACCCTGACAGTACCCACCCCTTATTCCATACCATTTACGTCATGCTCAGGTCCCATACTAACCAATACAACAACAATTACCACCACCCGCCTTCCCATCCTTTGATAACATACACAGATATCATATATCATTCCCTTAGTCTATGGACCACCCCTGTAAAATGCCTGTAGAGGGTACACAAATGTCCATTGAGTTCCTTTAGTCCATAACTTTGGGCTTCATCTATTGTCAACAATCTTTCAGGGCAGGAGAGGTGGTCTGTGTGGTGTTGGATTGTTGCATGCTGAAGTCAGCCTTTGTTCCATCACTGTTGCAAATTGCTTGGTTCAATCAAAGTTCATTCTTCATTAATTTTGGAAATTCTTACTATGATACCATTGATGTGGCATATAGCAACCATAGGAGTGATGACATACAATATCATATAGCAATTAACAGCATACCGTTCACTTCATTGGCTGTTTTCACCCAAAATCAAATCCCCTTGAGGCACACAACGAACTCCTCCACCCTCCCTCATCACCCACCAAGTGCACCCAGGTCCTTGAGCAAAAGCAATCCTACGAATTGGTTTGCCTTTGCCCGAGACAGGAATAACCCAGACGGTTTTCCCCAGCATATTTTTTACATGCACTACAGGGACTTTACCCCCTTCCAAAGTACGTAAGAGTTCTGATTGGGCAGGGCCTGCTTGATTGGCAGAGCCCCTAGTATTGACTAACCAGGTGGCTTTTGCTAAATGTGTATCCCAGTGTTTGAATGTCCCACCCCCCATTGCTCTCAGTGTAGTCTTTAACAGTCCATTGTATCGTTCAATTTTCCCAGAGGCTGGTGCATGATAGGGGATGTGATACACCCACTCAATGCCATGCTCTTTGGCCCAGGTGTCTATGAGGTTGTTTCAGAAATGAGTCCCGTTGTCTGACTCAATTCTTTCTGGGGTGCCATGTTGCGATAAGACTTGTTTTTCAAGGCCCAGGATAGTGTTCCGGGTGGTGGCATGGGGCACGGTGTATGTTTCCAGCCCGCCGGTGGTTGCTTCCACCATTGTAAGCACATGGCATTTGCCTTGGCGGGTTTGTGGCAGTGTGATATAATCAATCTGCCAGGCCTCCCCATATTTATACTTCAGCCATCGTCCTCCATACCACAGAGGTTTTACCCGCTTGGCTTGCTTGATTGCAGTACATGTTTCACAATAATCTGTGCAATAGCGTCCATGGTCAAGTTCACCCCTCAGTCGCGAGCCCATCTGTATGTTGCATCTCTTCCTTGATGGCCTGAGGTGTCATGGGCCCACCGAGCTATAAATAGTTCACCTTTATGTTGCCAGTCTAGATCTACTTGAGCCACTTCAATCTTAGCAGCCTGATCCACCTGTTGGTTGTTCTGATGTTCTTCAGTGGCCTGACTCTTGGGAACATGAGCATCCATATGACGTACCTTCACAACCAGGTTCTCCACCCGGGCAGCAATATCTTGCCACAATGCAGCAGCCCAGATGGGTTTGCCTCTGCGCTGCCAGTTGTTCTGCTTCCACTGCTGTAACCACCCCCAAAGGGCATTTGCCACCATCCATGAGTCAGTATAAAGACAGAGCACTGGCCATTTTTCTCGTTCAGCAATGTCTAAAGCCAGCTGGATGGCCTTTACTTCTGCAAACTGACTTGATTCACCTTCTCCTTCAGCAGTTTCTGTGACTTGCCGTATAGGACTCCATACAGCAGCCTTCCATCTCTGATGCTTTCCCACCAGACAACAGGACCCATCAGTGAACAGGGCATATTGCTTCTCATTTTCTGGTAGTTTATTATACAGTGGGGCCTCTTCAGCACGTGTCACCTCCTCCTCTGGCGATATTCCAAAATCTTTGCCTTCTGGCCAGTCCATGATCACTTCCAAGATTCCTGGGCGTCTGGGGTTTCCTATTCGAGCCTGTTGGGTGATCAGTGCGACCTACTTACTCCATGTAGCATCAGTTGCATGATGTGTAGAGGGGACCCTCCCTTTGAACATCCAGCCCAGCACCGGCAGTCGAGGTGCCAGGAGGAGCTGTGCTTCAGTACCGATCACTTCTGAAGCAGATCGAACCCCTTCATATGCTGCCAATATCTCTTTTTCAGTTGGAGTATAGTGGATCTTGGACCCTCTGTATCCCCGACTCCAAAACCGTAGGGGTCGACCTTGGGTCTCCCCTGGTGCTTTCTGCCAGAGGCTCCAGGTAGGGCCATTCTCCCCGGCTGCAGTGTAGAGCACGTTTTTTACATCTTGCCCTGCTCGGACTGGCCCAAGGGCTACTGCATGAACTATCTCCTGCTTTATCTGTTCAAAGGTCTGTCATTGCTCAGGGTCCCACTTGAAATCATTCTTCTTCCGGGTCACTTGATAGAGAGGGCTTACAATCAGACTGTAATTTGGAATATGCATTCTCCAAAAACCCACAACGCCTAAAAAAGCTTGTGTTTCCTTTTTGCTAATTGGTGGAGACATGGCTGTTATTTTGTTGATCACATCCATTGGGATCTGCCGACGTCCATCTTGCCATTTTATTCCTAAAAACTGAATCTCATGCGTGGGGTTGTTTTATGGCAAAACCAGCCTTCAGAAGGATTTGGACTATTTTCTTCCCTTTCTCAAAAACATCTTCTGCTGTGTTGCCCCACACGATGATGTCATCAATGTACTGAAGGTGTTCCAGAGCTCCATCCTGTTCCAGTGCAGTCTGGACCAGTCCATGGCAAATGGTAGGGCTGTGTTTCCACCCCTGGGGCAGTCGATTCCAGGTGTACTGGACGCCCCTCCAAGTGAAAGCAAACTGTGGCCTGCACTCTGCTGCCAAAGGGATTGAGAAGAATGCATTAGCGATATCAGTTGTGGCATACCACTTGGCTGCCTTTGACTCCAGTTTGTATTGAAGTTCTAGCACGTCCGGCACAGCAGCACTCAGTGGCGGAGTGACTTCGTTCAGGCCACGATAGTCTGCTGTTAGTCTCCACTCTCCATTAGACTTCCGCACTGGCTATGTGGGACTGTTAAAGGGTGAGCGGGTCTTACTGATCACTCCTTGGCTCTCCAGTCGCCGAATGAGCTCACGGATGGGAATCAGGGAGCCTAGTTTGGTACAATGTTGTCACTGTGCACTGTTGTGGTGGCAATTGGTACCTGTTGTTCTTTGACCTTCAGCAACCCCACAACAGAAGGGTCCTTCGAGAGACCGGACAAGGTAGACAGCTGTTTAATTCCCTCTGTCTCCAAGGCAGCTATACCAAAAGCCCACCTGTACCCTTTTGGGTCCTTGAAATACCCTCTCCTGAGGTAGTCTATGCCAAGGATGCACGGAGCCTCTGGGCCAGTCACAATGGGGTGCTTTTGCCACTCATTCCCGGTTAGGCTCACTTTGGCCTCCTCACCTAACAGTGAGCTCTTGGGATCTCCCTGTCACTCCAGCAATACAGATGGGTTCTGCCCCTACCTAGTTTGATGGCATTAGGGTGCACTGTGCACCGGTGTCCACTAGAGCCTTATACTCCTGTGGGTCAGATGTGCCAGGCTATCGGATCCACACAGTCCAGTAAACCCGGTTGTCCCTTTTCTCCACCTGGCTGGAGGCAGGACCCCTCTAGTCCCAGTCGGTGTACTCACTACTCACTTCATGTAAATGCACATCAAAAGTGTCTCTATTAAGCTCAGAAATAGAATCAGTGCTTCTACTAGAAGGTGTACTACTTACTGGAAACTGGAGCAGCAACTTTCCTGGAGGTCCCCCCTTGAGTGATTGTTTTTCCTTGCAACTCACATACCCGTGCCTCTAAGGTCAAAGTAGATTTTCCATCCCACTTCTTCATGTCCTCTCCATGGTCATGCATGTAAAACTATAGGGTGGCCTTTGGTGTGTGTCCTCTCTCTTGAGCAGAGGGATGCTTACTCCTAATGGCTGAGATACTGGTCCGTACAGGTAGGGAGTAGGACATATCCTCCTCAAGTTGTTGGAATTCCCAGGACAGTTTCTCCACAGCCGAGATGAGGGAGGAAGAAATATTTGCTTCGTAATCCCAGAGTTTATCAATCGCGGCCCCCACTGTTGGTGCCTCTTCATCTTTCCAGGACATTTTTGCCAATGAGTTCACATGGGATGATGGTGTGCTGCATACAAACTTCCACTACATGTGTCATGTGCACTGGGCTTCATCTGGATCTTTGGATGACCATTCACTATCTGGGTCACCATAAATCACCTCAAGCATGGCTAATTCCCTCAGGTACTGAATGCCTTTGTGGTGGTCCATTTTGCTGGGCAATATAGAACATCATCCTTGAAGGGATAAATTTCTTTCACAGCAGACAGGAGTCGCCTCCAGAGGCTGAGGTCTTGTGTCCCTTTTCCAATTGCTTTGTCAATGCCCCCATCCATAGAAAAGGATCCCAGTAGTTTGGCTTCCTTACCCTCTAATTCCAGGTTAATGTCCCTGTTATCACAGCATCAGAGCAGCCAGATGACAATGTGCTCACCTAGATGACGGCCGAAATCTTTCTGCATACCTTGCAACTCACTCAAAGATAGGGATCGGGTAGTTTCCATTTCATTTATGAGTTCTTCCTCTTCCTCCTTCTCTCCTCATGATGGCCCTACTTTTCCATCAACTCCTTTTAAATGAGTTGATTTTGTCTTCCAAGATTTCTTCTTGTGTATAGGAGCTACTGATACTGGCACAGGTTGATTCTCCGGCTCAGCTGCAGTGCCTGTCGTGGGTGTTTGAGTGGTCACAGTGCTTGTCATTGGGCTTGGAGTAGCCGCAGCTCCTGTTGCAGAGGTGTAAGTGGCCACAGTGCTTGTCATTTTCCCTTTCTTTGTCTTTTTAGATCCAGAGACCTTCTCTTCCCCTGGGGGGTACTGAAGGGTGTTAAACAGGGCTCAGTAGGCATGGGCCAAGCCCCATTGCAGTGATTTGTATCTCTCTGGAATTGCTAGGGTGACAACATACTTCCTCCAAATATTCTACTAATTTTTCAGGATTCTGCACTTGTTCGGGGTGAAGTCCCAAAACACTGGAGGTGCCCACCATCTCAGGCATTTGCCCATACTCTCCCACATACCCTGCCACCCATAATTATCGAGCCTTGGGGCAGATCTCTGGATGATATTCTTGAATTGCTTATTAACCTTAGACAAAACCAAAACAATCTGCCATAGGAATATCAACAGTTGTATCTTAACTACCCAAGGATGTTCAAGAGACTGAAAAGTTGTTGTAATGAAGGAGGAGATATTACAGAAGACGGTAGCTAAGGTGCCATTCTGTATTTCCTCCATAAAGAACCTCTCAGAGGAGGAGGTATAATTGCTAATTGTCTCCATGAGGTGGTACCCAAAGTACAGTAACAGCTTCCCTGCAAGACCCTAATAACCGATAAAACTCAAGGCCAGTGTTTTAATAACAGATCTCCTAGGCAAAACATCTCTAAGCACTGCAGAGCACAGCAAACTACAAAACCCAACACCAGTTTTTAACATGTACTTCAAAACCAGCATGGTGTAGGTCTGACTAACTACTATTGAGAACAGATGAATCAATGCTGTGACCAGCAACTGTTATTATCTCAAACCCTTCGTGCCCCACGTTGGGCGCCAAAAAGGACTGTTGTTGTTTAGCCCCGGTCAGCAGCTAAGCACCACACAGCTGCTCACTCACTCCCCCACCCCTGCGGGATGGGGGAGAATAGGAAGGACCAAAGTAAGAAAACTCATGGGTTGAGATAAGAACAGTTTAATAATTAGAATAAAACAGTAGTAATAATAATAACAATAATTATGTAATTAAAAGGAACATAATAAGAGAGAGAGGTGAAACCTGGGGAGAAAGAAAAAAAAAAACCAAACAAGAAGTGCTGCAACCACCCGCCGACCAATACCGCCAGTCCCTGAGCTGCGATCTCTGCTTCCCCCGGCCAACTCCCCCCAGTTAATATACTGGGCATGACATCACATTATATGGAATATCCCTTTGGCCAATTCGGATCAGCTCTCCTGGTTGTATCCCCTCCCCTCCTGGCTTCTTGTGCACCTCACAGAGCATGGGAAGCTGGAAAAGTCCTTGACTAGTGTAAGCTCTACCTAGCAACAACTAAAACATTAGTGTGTTATCAACATTATTTTCATACTAAGTCCAAAATGCAGCACTATACTAGCTACAGTGAAGAAAATTAACTATCCCAGCTAAACCATGACACAGACAAGTACTTGCTTATCTGTATTGCATATAAAAATAATTGTTTGTTTCTGCCAAGAGAGGCTAACAACATTATCCATGAATATACTGGGAATGAAAGCATTGGAAGGAGGGAAAGAAGCCTTTATATTAGAAGGTACTGTTATCAAAGCAGGCAAATGATTAGAGCTTGGCTTTGAGCCCTACAATGGTGGTTATCCCCAGTCAAATTATAGCAATGAATTAATAAACCTTGGTGAATGTCAGAAGAAGATACATGCTGCTTTTCATGTTGAATTTTGAAAGCTAATGCTATTGGGATGTTTGAAGTGGAAAATCTATCTTGTTATTTTCTAGTGTGTGCTTGTTCTAGAGCCATTTCACTGAAGGAAATGTAGATGTGCAGAGTATGCACAAAAATATCCACAAAAATCCTCTCTGTACTCAGAGCATGACTGGGCTTTAGCTGTTTTAGACAAAATCTGTCAGTGTACCTTTATTTCTCAGTTGTGCTTGCCTGAGTGTGTTACCATGGTGATCAGGAGAGTCTGGGAATCAACTTTGTTTTATGGTTATTGTGGAACATTCATATGTGAACCGATGAGCTGTATTTCAGAACTAGACCTTGAAGAGACAATAAGTAATTGGGGATTAGCAGCTTTTCCACTGTAAAAAATAAAGTGGAACCTAGATTAAAGAAGGCCAGATCTGTAATTGATGGATTGAATCATTAATAATATCACTCAAGTCACACCTATTTAAATCAGTCAGAAATCGCACTCAGTATGCAGTTAATTTCCTGCCAAAAAACAATGGGATATGTAAACACTACAAAAATGAAACAGCAAAACCAGCTAAACAAACTAGCTGCCAAATTGTAGATGTTCTGCCAATGACCTCTATCCTGCAACACCCTGGGATGTTAATGAAAATATTCCCTTTGACATTTCACAGTTGCAATTGTTATTTCACTCTTTCAACTGTGGATAATAATAACAATAACAACAACAATAGCATTCTCTGATTATATCTATGGAAGAAAGATTCCTCCTTACTTGAAGTAATGGGGGCCACTTTTTTGGAAGTAAAATAGCAGAAGCTTAGTGTATGTTAGCCAGATGGATATACACTTCTTATTATAATCAGACATTTGTCTGTTCTTCATACATTTGTTACTCTGCTGACAGATGAAAGAAACTTTAAGAGTATCCTTGTAAATGGAGGAGACTATTGACATGAAGATGCCTAATCAGTGAAAAGGTAGAAAATTTGAAGTGGGAAATACCACACCATGACTGGTTTTTGACCTTGGCTGGCTGCCAGATGCCCACCCAGTTGCTCTCTCACTCCTCATACTCAACAGGACAGGGGGTGAAAAACTCATGGGTAAGATAAGGACAGGGAGATCACTCAACAATTACTGTCACAGGCAACATAGACTTCACTTGGGGAAGATTAATTTAATTTATTACCAATTAAAAATAGAGTAGGACGGAGAGAAAAAAAAAGCAAAAACAAAACCAAGACAACCTAAAAAAACTTTTTCCCACCCCTGCTTCTTCACAGATTCAACTTCACTCCTTCATTCTCAACTCTTCTACCTCCTTCCCTCTGAGTGGTACAGGGGTGATGGGGAATAGGGTTTGTGATCAGCTAATAACACTTCATCTCTACCACTCCTTCCTCCTCATGCTGTTCCCCTGCTCCAGCGTAGGCCCTCTCCATAGGGTGCAGTCCTTCGGGAACGGACGGCTCCAGCGTGGGTTCACCACAGACCACAGGTCCTGCCAGGAGCCTGCTTGTGCCTGGGATCCTCTCCACAGGCCACAGGTCCTGCCAGGAGCCTGCACCAGTGTGGGCTTTCCTCAGGCTGCACCTTGCCTCAAGGTACATCTGCCCGCTCCAGCATGGGGTCCTCCATGGGCTGCAGGTGGATATCTGCTCCACCGTTAACCTCCATGGGCTGCAGGGGGACAGCCTGCCTCACCATGGTCTTCTCCACAGGCTGCAGGGGAATCTCTGCTCTGGTGTCTGCAGCACCTCCTCCCACTCCTTCGCTGACCTTGATGTCTGCAGGGCTGTTACTCTCACATTTTCTCACTCCTATTTCACAGCTACTGCACAGTGTCTTGCACCCTTTCTTAAATATGTTACCACGGAAGTGTTACCAATGTTACTGATGGGCTCAGCTTTGGCCAGTGGTGGGTCCATTGGAGCTGTCTGGAGCTGGATATGTCTGACATGGTGGCTGCTGCTGATACCTTCTCACAGAAGCCACCTCTGCGATCCCCTGATACTAAAACCTTACACTGTAAACAAAATACAATGAGTTATTGTGTCAGAGAAGAACCTAAATTCTCTTAATATTCCTTTTCCTCACATATGAGATGCTCTAGACCCTTAATCCACTTAGTGGACCTTTGCTGGAGTCTTTCCAGTAGGTCCATATCTCTCTTGTATGGGGAGCCCAGAACTGGACACAGAACAGTGTGGCTTCACCAGTGCTGAGAAGAGGGGAAAGATCACCTCCCTTGACCTGCTGGCCACACTCCTCCTAGTGCAGCACAGGATACTGTTAGCATCACAGGGTAAGTTCTTCCTTCTCAGATCTAGGGCTTTACATTTGTCCTTGCTGAATTTCATTAGGTTCTTGTTGACCTGTTCCTCCAGCCTGCAAGACCTCACTGAGTGGCAGCCCCCTACTTTTGAGAGTATCAACTGGTTACCCCAGTTTTGTGTTTTCTTTTTTATGTGCCCAGAAATGTGTTTCAAAAGGATTCACTCCATGCTTTTCCCTGGGACTGAGGTGACTGGCCTTTAGTTTTCCGGACTGTCATATTTTGAAGATGGGTGTGACAGTTGTTTTTCTCCAGCCGTCGGGGAACTTCCCCAATCTCCACAGCCTGTTGAAGATGACAGAAAGTGGCTTTCAAGGACATTGGCTAGGTCTCCCAGCATCCTTGGATGCATCTTCGTGGGTCCCACAGCTTTACAGGGGTTGAGTTCTCTCTAGAAATCCCTGACTCTACTCTCACTCATTGCTAGTACTTCTCCTTGAATCCTGTCTTTAATCATGGATGTCTGAGCAAAGAGGGCACTGATTACCTCGCGTCTCTTAAATGTGTGTCTTAATGGTTTGGTTGGAAACTTACTCATTTAATTGCTTCATAGTCATTCACTCTACCAATAACCAATGCAAACACTAGAGGACAGGGAGATTTGAAAAAAAAATTAAAGTACAACATAGATATTGTTTTAAAATTTTATAGATTTTTATTTATATCCTGGGGTTTTTTTCCTTTATTTTTTCCTCCTTCTGCCCCATCTTTTCCCCGCTTTTTCTGTTTTGACATTAAAAGAAACACAGTGGGGCTTAAAAGCATGCTGAAAACAATAAAAAAAAAAAGTTTAATTCTTCCTTTCCCATACCACAGCCAGAAAAATTAGTTTAAATTAATTGTAATCTCATGCTTATTTAATTGTTCTTTTTCAGTAATCAGGGTACTTGAACTCTGATGCATATGCACTGCTCTGTTTTGAAGTATACTTGAGGAAGAAAAGAATTCAGACCTTGGTTTTTCAAGTCTGAACACATCTCACAAAAGCCAAAAGGTTCCACTTTCACAAATCTCAGCTATGACTGAGAATCTTACTAATTTTTCAAATAGAAGATGAAATTGGGGTTTTTTATGAGATGAGCAGTACCAAGATTTCACGCAATCTGTGCAGTTGCAGAGAGCAATTTATGTGTTATTAAGAATAAATTCCAATGATGAAGTTGGTGTTAGTTGTGCTTGACCACGAGCAGGGTTCAGAGGAGAGTACCAAGAATACTTCTTAATCTATAAAACACTCCTTTGAGTGATGGAATAAGGAAACACAAGCACAAGCTATTTTATTTATCAGAATGAAATGTAAGAAGCAAAGACTACCTTGGATGCTTAAGGTAGAAGGTAAGTTTCCACAGGGTGTATTATAGATGGTAGTCTTCATTACCACAATGCTGGGATCTGTGATTCACACCAGTGAAAATCATGTTTGCATACCAGGGAAAATCAAGCTTTTACTGTGGGATGAAGGAAGTAGTTCCCCAGACAAGGAAGCTTAGGAGCACAGTAGGAACTAGCACATTTCTCTATGTAGTAGTTTAACCCCAAGCCAGCTACCACACACAGCCGCCCGCTTGCTCTCCCCCCAGTGGGATGGAGGAGAGAATCAGAAGAGTAAAAGTGAGAAAACTCATGCATTGAGACAAAGACAGTTTAATAGGTAAAGCAAAAGCTGCGCACACAAAGCAAAACAAGGAATTCATTCACTACATCCCATGGGCAGGCAGGTGTTCAGCCATCTCCAGAAAAGCAGGGCTCCATCACATGTAACTGTTACTTGGGAAGACAAACGCCATCACTTCCAATGTCCCCCCTTCCTTCTTCTTCCCCCAGTTTTATATGACGAGAATGACGTCATATGGTAGGGAATATCCCTTTGGTCAGTTAGGGTCAGCTGTCCCAGCTGTGTCCCCTCCCAACTTCTTGCGCACCCCCAGCCCACTTGCTGGTGGGGTGGTGGGAGAAGCAGAAAAGGCCTTGACTCTGTGTAAGCACTGCTCAGCAGTAACGAAAACATCTGTATATTATCAACACTGTTTTCAGCACAAATCCAAAACTTAGCCCCGCACTAGCTACTATAAAGAAAATTAACTCCACCCCAGCCAAAAGCAGCACACTATATCAGGGACTAGTACATTTCTATATTTCATCCTTATGGTCTGTGTGTGATCTGGCCACCTTTGCTGACCCATCTTTCTGCTAAACTGAGCTGGCTGGCCCAGTGTGCTTGGCAAGCATAGCTTTCAGAGACAGTGCAGACAACTGTACAGTCAGTGGGAATGGAGATACTACACTAAAGAAGTGAAATTAAGCTGTTCTTTTGAACTTCCCATGGAGGACCTTCCCTCCCTCTTCAGTTTTTAATAACAGCCTAGATAGACGGGAAGGCATGTGAAGGTCTCATGTCATAGGGATGATGAAGACCCTGAAGGAATCTAGGAGGCAAAGGCAGAGTAAAAGACAGCAACTGGAAATTATTTTCAGCAAAAATGTAAATTTTTGAATTTTTAAGAATGTGCAGAGGGTAATGTTTGGGACAGAGACTGTGGGTGGAATTCCATGCTCTAATTCAAGACTAGTAAGTTTTGTATTTTGTCTTCTTCAGGCCTGTGGTATTTATCTAGAAACAAGAGCAGCAGTGGATAATCATAGCTCTATTGAATCAGATCAAAGATCTGTCTTGTCTGAAGTGTTGTTTATCAGTAGCAGATACCTACAGAAGTGTATAAGAAGAGAAGAAATGTATGTGGTATCTTCCCTTCTCACCCCCTCATTTTATATGCTTTCCCAGCCCCCAGCAATCTGTGGATGATGGATGAATGAGTATATATAGGAAGGGCTCTATTATATATGAATACACTCGAATGCTGGTAATCTTCACAACTTAGATTTCTGGAAATTTTGGAAGGAATTTCTGAACTAAGAAAAAAACCCCACAACTCATTACATTTCATGAATTAATATTTTGAAGAAAAGTTCACATATAAAACATGGTATTTTTTTGAGCATTTTAAAATGTTTTGCTTCAGTGATGGCTTTTTATATGTTTTAACTATCAAGAAACCTATAAAGCCAGTTGTTTTTCAGTATTATTAAGAACAAGAATGCTTTTGAAAAAATAATATGATTACTCTATGTTTTTCAAGCATTTACTTATCCAATTTAAAACCAGGAAACTTTATTGAAAGGACTTTTCCAGAGGAAGTTTTGGATAGAAAAAGTAGTGGGTTTTGAGGGAGGAGTGTTTTTTTGAAAAATTCTTGATAAGGACGTACTTCCTGCAGACTGTCACTACTTAATTATTCCAGGCTATTCTACAGTTCTATTCCAAAAAGAACTTCTGCTAGAGAAAAAGGAGAATTGGTAAGGATATAGATGAACATGGAAGAAGGACTGATAAGGAGAAGAGTGGAAAATGACTTTGAGGAGGAAAAACAGAAAAGATAAATTGCAGAGTAATGTAATACTCCCCATATAAAACTCACAATGCAATAAGATTGAATTATGAGGAAGGTAGGATTATGATGTTAAAGAATAAACACCATTAAGCAAACTACTTAGAAAGAGAAAATGATATGTGACTACTGAAATAGATTTTGTATACGATAAGTAGTGGTAATAAAAAAAAAATTAATTTAATATTCCTAGTCTAATACATTCCACATGATGTTTTTTATTACACCAAAATATGCATAGTCTTCTCTCTTTTTTTTTTTTTCAATCTGTAAGACATGAGACTATTATTATTGAAAAAGTAAGAGTTGTTTGGTTCTTGAAAACTACATTCTTTAATAATGAATTTAAAGGAATGGCATAGAAAAAGTCAATTATGATTTTTTAATACAGAAGTCAGTAAAATTTAGAGGAAGAGAAGATCAACAAAAGCAGTTATAAAAGGATGACATTCATGGAAAACATTGACATGCAAACTAACAGAAGGAGCCTGGCTTCCCTCACAGTCTGTCTCCCTTGTGTTTTCCAAAGGAAATTTTTCATCACTTCTGCAATTTGTAGTGTCAGAAAAGGAAAAGAAGTTGTCATATCAGTCAAATGTTTTGTGGTCCTTCATTCCAAGTCACCCTTCTGCCCTTTATCTACCTTTCTGGGGGATTTGTCAGGCACTTACTGAAAACTGTTATTTAGGTGCACAGTTAGTACAGCTCCTTTGCTTTTCTTTTTTAACTCCCTGTAGTTTCATGACCATATGTTCTTTGACATTCTTTTTAATTAGTGACAGATGGATGAAAGAATTTTAGATCCTAGACTGAATTTCTTGCTGTTGTGATTTTTTTTTTTTTAATGAGACTTTCCATACACTATTCATTTCTTAAAATACTTTGACTTCTTGTGGTGTTGGCTCCCCTCTCTAGTCTATCAGTCTTTCTGTGTTGTTTTCAGCAAGCAACAAAGAAAAAAAAAAGACCATTCCTCATTTGAACTGTGGGATTTTTATCCTATCTTCAGTGACAGCTGATGATCCTGTAGGACTGTCTGGTCTGCTTCTCATTCTGTTTAGTGTTGTCAGGATTTCTAAAAGAAAAGTCTTGCATTCAGCTAAGTGAATTACAAACAGTTATAGAGAGTTTGATACTCAATTTTAAAAGTATGTCCAGGAGACAAAACACAGCAAAACACCACCAACAAAAATGCAAAGCAAAGATGAAGGCAGTATTTCTGGTATAACAGGACAACCATCATTTAATATTTCCCTTTACTTTAGGCCTACACAAATGCTCTATTTATATCTGTCATTTATATACCTTGTATTTTCTTGGTTTGTGGTTGTTTTGGGGTTCCCCCCCTCCACTGCTACAAGCAATAGAGCTCTTTGAGCACTTAAGATCTTTATGAACTTCTTGCAATAGTCTCTCTTTCTTTTGCTTATTAAACAGTACCTTGCTTCCAGTGAATCTGGTACTGTGAGTGCTGTGATTTTACAGGCATTTTCAACACATCAGTTCTACCTTCTGCCACATAAAGAAAAAAAAAACGCAAATTAACACTTAGCCCTTCATTCGATCTACTAATCCTCTAAAATTTATTTCTTATGGGCAAAAAAACCCAACAAAGAAGACCCAGTTTTATACTTAATAATATGTTTAGTAATGACAAGCAAACAGGCTGAAAATTTTAATCTTTGGTAACAGAGTAAATACTAATTGTGAAAGGTTTTACTGTGTAGATATATATTTAAGTCATAACTTTGAGATATATCTACCCAATAATACCCTCCACAACTACCCAAACCTATGCAAACCTCCAAAATTAAGCTTTTCAGAAGCAGACAGTTTAGTATGACAGGATGGTGGCTAGTGTAAATCTTAACAAACACCTTCTCCTAGTCGTCAACTGGACTGGGATGTTACTGGCCAACAACACATCCAAAATTGGTAGATATTATAAAGTGGATACATTGTGTCATTTATTACTTAGGTAAAACTAGCTATTAACATCTCTTTGCCCTGCACAGGGAACAGATAATGTTTCCTTTCATTGGTTGACTAGAAGAAACAGTAATGGAAGATAATTTTACCATCATATTCCTTGGAGGACTAATCTATTAGTATATGAATCTATCTGCTTCTATCTTCTATTAATCTATCTACTGATTTATATACCTACTTTCTCTATTCATGTTTACCATTTTTCTGCATTGCTACAGTCCTTTGTAATGAGGAGGGGGATTGAATGTATTGCTTCAATTTCCCCTGTCAAAGCCCCTACAAGCAGGCAAGAAATAACATGTAAAGAGGACACACAGTGTTGGGCATTTCTTATCAAGTCACCATGATTACTTAACTTACTATACTTCTTCCCTGAGTAAAAAAACCCTGAGAGATTGAAGAGGATAATGTATTTTGCATAAAAAAACCTTTCAGGTGAGTATCATGAGTATTTACAAAGGAGAGAAAAAAGGTTTTGTTGCTGAGCTGTTTCAGAAGAGCAGATTGGAGGCCTACAGCACAGTAGCAAACTGTTGTACCTGTAACTGCTAGACAATTTTGAACAGCTGGTGGTGATTAGCACAGCAACAACCAATCTACCCAACATATTTCACTCTGATAAAGAAAAGAGCAAGATGCAAAAAAGTGTCACAGCGTACAGCTTTCACTTTTCATGGTGAACCTTAGGGGGCAACATTTTAACAAAGGGATCTCAAGAATAGAAATAGTGTGTTGTATATTTACGTTTGCTCTCCTCTTAATTAGGGCAAGCTAAGAGATAAGGTAAAAGGGGAGCTGACACCACTGTCAAACTGTGCAAATAAAGTGCAAAAATATCTTTTTGCTATGGAGATCAAAGATGGAAAATACCTTTCACATGGTATACTTTTACCACCCTAACAAAAATTGGGAACTGTACTGCGTATGTGGATTTTTCTGTCTGATTTCATATTAGTGTATGAAGCCACTTCTTTAAATAACCTATAAAGCAACACAAAGGATAACAACTGATGTCATGTAACTTTTGGATCAAGTATGATCCAATTTACTTAAGGAGATGGAAAGTTAAGTTTGAAGTCTAAGTTAAGCTTCAAGTCTCAATTTCAGGCTCATCCCCTGAAAGCTGTTCAGTGCAAGCCAAGATGGATACCACAGTTATATCAGATAAATAACTCTCAGGCAATGAACTGGTAATAAAGACTGACTACAGCAATCTCCCTGTCTTTATCACGACCTACAAGCTTAGGCTCTTTTTGTCTACCTGTCCTGTTGAAGAGGAGCGAGAAAGCAGCTGAGTGGGTCGCTGGCAGCCCACCAAGCTCAACGTATGGCAGGGGTAGCTACTGTTGTTTCTGTGGTTGCAACAAAGTCTCTCCATTTTTTTAGTTCAAATAATTATGTCCATTTAGGATAGAGTTAGGAAAAAAAAAAAATCGCAGTTCTTGTACAACTTAACCCATAGGTTCTGGAGTCCCTCTGAATTAAAACCTACAGTGCTTAGATTATTTCTGGTTCTCCAGCTAAGTGGTTTGGCGGCTCAGATCTTTGTACACTAACTTAAAGCCACAGTGTCTGCAGTAGAGACATGGTCTTTAGGGTGTCTGTAGAACTATTTCTCAGTCAAATCTATTATACTTGTAAACATAGGATGACAGCTTGCTTGAATAAAGGGTGTTTGCCACCATAAAGGTCACAAAAGTAAGATAATGCTATCTTGGGCAGGGGGCAGGGGGGAGAAGGGGAAGAAGATAAGCCAAGTTCACCAGAGAATCATAATTTATTAGAAGGTGACTTTGTGTAACACTTTCAGATCAAATGACAGAGCTGAGACTAAATGGACTCAGAAAAAATTTAACCACAGATATATACAATTTTACAAATTACACAACTTCCCTGTTCTGTGGTAGAGATGACACAGCCCAGGGGAGAATTCAGGTGAGTAAGCATAGTGTGGCCATGCTCTGTGTAGACCTAGCAGTAGTAGTGGTAAAAGCAGGATCATGGAGTCCCCTGAGATTCCTCCCAAAATGACTTTGGATGTAGTCAGTTATAGAACTGGATAGAAAATACCCAATTCTTATTCAGCTCATTCAAATTCACTTGGCATCTGAAATGGACTGTCACCATTGGTGGTACTCACAATTTGCTCCTGTCCTTTGCAACTTTCACAGTGATTGACAAGTTGTTTACATTCAAGGATCTCCCCTGTTCTTATTACAAACCTAATTCCCCTTCCTGCAGGGTTAGCTCAAGTTCACATGCTAACACTCCTGTCAAATGAGCCTAATTTATGCTAACTGCTGAAGTTTGTTAATTCCGAATTCCTAATACAACTAAAATTCATAGGTGATAGGCCCTGGGCCAGGCTTGAACTCATTTCTGAATAGAGTGGTGATTTGACCATTTTCTGAGTAATCTTCTTGGCCTTTCCCCCAGCAGAGATTGGATGGGTAGGTTTGACAAATTTTTGTATTAGTACGAAATAAATAACATGAAAGAATTTATGAAGTCTCCATTTTGCTGCATGAAAAAAGCTCTTGGTTAGAGTTATGTGAATAATTCATTCTTGAGTTCATGTGCAAACCGCAGTATTTTATTTCTAATGGATCAAAACCTCTGAATTTCCTACTTCTAAATTGTGAGTAAGGCTCAAATGATACATGAGGAAATCTGGGTAATTTTTCTCAACATACTGCCTTTGTCATTGGGAAGATTCTTGAATCACTTTGGTTTCCTGTTCTAGAAAACTAAACAAACAATAATGAAAGTGTTTGTGTTTAAAGAAAAATCACAAATGAGCTCATGCAAAGCGCAAAAAAGACAAACACAAAAATCATATACAGTCAGTTAAATGCTTTATAACACATGATAGTGTCTGAGTAGGTGTCTTAAGTTGGGAGAAGTTGGTAGAACAGTGGTTTTTAAAATGCAGCTTAATAGGTTTATGAAAATGCATTGATTTACTGACAGAATAATAGCATAATAGACAAAATGGTTACATACAAGACCTTGTAAAGAAATGTGTGAAGTGCTGCAGTCCTAGTGAAAGACCTTCAAGTGGAACTCAGATGAAGCTGTCAGATGCTGGAGGGCTTTGTATTCCTGAAGACAAAGGCATCACAAGTTCCTCTTGCCAGCAGCTGAATTCAGCTACATTCAGATAAGAAATTAGATGTGAGTAAGATCATACACTTATTGTAACCTGAATAGGATGTCAAGATAAACAACCATGGGAGAGATCAAACAAAGATATAATTCACCCTTTGTGTCTGAAATCCATAGACTTCAAGGGTGGTCTTTAGAAAGTTTTGATGTCCAGCTTAAAGTGTATTAAACTATAACTTAAAAGAAATCAAATAATCAAAACTTAGATGAAATTTTAAGATAATCAAACACAGAATCACACAAACACAGAATGGCTGAAGTGTGAAAGCACCTCTGGAAATCATCTAGTGCCATTCCCTGCTTAAGGCAGGGCTACCGAAAGCAGGTTACCCAGGTCTGTATCTAGTTGGAGATTGAATATCCCTAAGGTTGGAGACTCCACAGCTTCTCTGGATAGTCTGTTCCAGTGTCTTACACAAATCACAGTTTAAAATGCTTTTTTCTCCTGTTTAAATGGAATTTCCTCTATTTCAGTTTATGCCCATTGCCTCTTGTCCCTTCACTGAATGTCACTGAGAAGAGACCTTCCTTCTTCCTTTCAGAGTGCCAGTACTTTAAAGTAAAAGGAAATTGATTTATTTTTGTCTGAACAAATGCACAATGCATGGAGAAAAGAAGAGCTGTTTCTGTACAATTATTTTTTTAGCTGTATTTTAATTTTTGAAAAATATTGAAGTCATTAATATCATTTAGTATTACACTATCATCTAAAGGTGCCAGCTGAGAATAGTTCTGTAGATAATGTAAGAAAGAGATCCTGTAATTAAGATGTAACAATATATGTAGGCAAGGAGGAAAAAAAAAAAAAAAAAGAAACTGAAAAAAAGTCATTTCTTCATTTGCATGATAGTTGTCAGAACTAAAGACAGATCCTACTTCTTTTAATTCAAATAAGACTAATTTTTTGCTAAAAGCATCCACACCATTTAAATTTCACACTCTGTAATTCTGTGCTGTTCACTAATTTGTAAACTTTTTCTTGTGAGTGAATGTTTGCTTATTAGAAATGGGCACAAATTGGAACACAGGAAATTCCACCTGAATATGAGGGAAAACTTCTTTACTTTGAGAGTGACAGAGCACTGGAACTGGCTGCCCAGAGAGGTTGTGGAGTCTCCTTCTGCTCTAGGTGTACCTGCTCAAACAGGGGGGTTGGACAAGATGATGTCCAGAGGTCCCTTCCAACCCCTACCATTCTGTGATTTTGTGATTCTTTATTTAAAACATCTTGTTTATCTACAAGCTTTTATATGAAATAAGTTCAATATATGTTTTTATTTTAGAATGTATTTATTTAATTTTTAAGCAACATAATTAGTTTCCTTTCAGACTATAATCTTTCATATATGTGAGCAACTAATAAAGCCTCATGGAAGTGTGACTTTTATAATTATTTATGCTCATGAGACATATTGTTTATTTAAAATTAAAGAACAAACAGATTGCTACTTCAGTAATTTATGGGAAAGCAGATCTGCAGTTATTTTCTGTTATATTCTTACACATGCTTCTTCCTAAAATTAGATATTGAGCTTTTATTTCATGTACTTAGAGTTAACTTAGTGAAGAATTATGATATACTTCTTATAAAGACCTTTTAAATTACCCTAGCAGAAATGTATAGATTTCCTTTTAACCATACGACATTTTTACTCTCATCTTAAAGACGTTAAATGAAATCCTGGCTCCACCAATGTCAAGAGGCCTTTTGATTGACCCATTAGGATAAATGGCTGAACTCTGGTTGCTGGTTCACCCCACTACACAGTAACAGTGAAATCAAAACAGTTTTTGCAAGCTCTTGACCATAAAATTACATCATATTAGCTACAAATGCCATGAGAACCATAATTCATTGAAATTTCTGCTAATACTAACAAAAACTCAGGGAAATTCAGTCTGTATTTTGAGTTCATAATGAAATTCAAACATGGAAGCTTTGATGATCATCTCCTGAAGACAATATCTATGTGCTATGAAAAACTGCTAAGTATTTTAGGAGAACATTAGCACATCTTTTAACATTATGCAAATGAGAGGAAAGGCAACTTCATGTTTAAAACTTGTGTGTTCAAATCCCTGTAACACTGGAGTTGTCTTGAATCCCATCAGAAAAATCAGAGGAAAAATATTAAAACAATTTGAGTTATTTATTGATATTTTCATTTATGTTTAGGCAAGCTTCTGATGCATAAACAGACTTTCCATCTCCCCTACTGATATTCTGCTTTACTCCTCAGTTTTCATGATGCAGGTAATGCATGACATTTATTACCTCGTTGAAAGATTTTGGGAACAAGTTCACATTTAATGCATTTAGCTTTGATGACTATTACAGGCCCACTGGTGTACAGGACAGAAATACAAACTACATCTGCCCCAGGAACTTCGACCAGGAACCTTCGGCATTGGTAATACTCTGCAACTGATAGGTCACAGAGCACTTACTATAGCTAAGGAAATGTGAAACACTTTCTTGTCTTATTCTGTGGTGTTTTGATACATTTATCCTTTGTTCTTTACAGAGATAATTTAAATAGTTTTGAGCTCTCTATGACCCATAGCTGAGCTTCTTCTTATTGAAAAACATCAGGGGCAGAAGAAATGAAATGCAAAAATGTGGAGGGACCTAGAAAATACTCTTATCTCTTTGTCTTGTAGCTTTCACCCTGAACTCATTCCTTTGTACAAATTTGTGTTCTCAATATGCAAAATGCAGGAAAAAGGGAAGGGAAGGGAAGGGAAGGGAAGGGAAGGGAAGGGAAGGGAAGGGAAGGGAAGGGAAGGGAAGGGAAGGGAAGGGAAGGGAAGGGAAGGGAAGGGAAGGGAAGGGAAGAAAAAGATTCCCTTTTTGCATTCTGGAAAGAGTTTGATCAATATTCCTTATATGCTGATACACTTACTAAAGGCAATAACCCACTTCAGTTTCATTTAGTAATTTCTTTTCAACTCCACAGAATTGTTTTAATTGAAGTTATCCTCTTCTACCCATAAAACAAGTCAAGATGTTGACTACAACAACCTCTTACCGGATTTTTTTACACAAGGGTCACACGTACCAGCCTGATTTCCATGGTAGCCTATTTCATTGCAATCACTTTAAACTGGCTATTCTCACAGTGTGTCACCTTGTTTCCAGTGTTTACACAAAGCATGTCTTTTTCTTCAAGGTCAGAACGTGACTTAAGACTATTTTTTATCTCCTTTGACCTTCCCATCCCTTTCCTTTTGTCTTGTAATGCATGAAGCTTCAAAATTTTTCAAACTGCAAATTAAGTAAAATCCTTGCAAGATTTCATAGCACATCTCAGTTTCTTTAGGAGAGATAGCAGGTTTGTGCAGATGAAGCAAATGTATAATTTCCTCACCTGTTGCTTGCACTTCTAAGCCTCTCCATTTGTTTTTTTTGACAGAAACAATACCTCTGAAAAACTGTGCCTTCATGGCCTAATCCTGCTACCCCTTTTTATGTGTAATTCTTCTGGAAGTCAATGAAGGCTCCATTGGCATAGAACCAGCCATCTCTGTCAAAGAAGGTAAAACCCCCCATAATTCAGCTCTGTGTCATGCAGAATAATATGCATCTTGGCTCAGCTGACTTTGCTTGATTCATCTGAATCTTAAAGGTTTCAAGAAGTAACTGCCACATTGGAGCTCTTTCTTAAGTGTACATAAGTCCTAAGCGGATCCTAGTAGCAATATATTCTCCTGTTCTATCCTTCTGAAAGCCCAGTTTTTCAAAGGGTATTTTAGATGTGGTGAGGAGTATATCCTCTACTTGAGTTCAGAATGTGCTAGAATCAGAAATTTGTAGGTTAGCAATCTCTAGATGATTCATGTGTATCACTCTTCATTCAAATATGTAGTCCAGCCTGAAGAGAGAAATTCCTAGTCTGGCACAACACAAATTGCAAAGTGTATTACATAGCCAATGGGATTCAGATAGTGCTGTCAGCCCCCAAAAAAACCTGGGCAAAGAGTTGCCAGGAAAGGAAGTGAGAAAACACTGACCTCATAACAGAATGTGTTATTTATGTTTAACCTAACTCAGTGATAACATAAATTAGATTGACACAGTTTGGAAATCCCAAGTGAAAGGAAATTTGAAGTGAGAGTCAACCATCCATGACACATGCAATAAAGAATCTTAACAGAAAAAATCAGCTCTGCATAGCACCTATATGACTGTAAAAAGTGCCTTATGGGTGTAGAAGGCAAAAAAAGAAAACAAAAGAAAGAAAATTCTGAACCAAAGGCATCAGGAATCAACATAGGACCTAAGCAGCTCAGGGACATGAAAAATCACACAAGGATCCAAACTCCCCTAAGGTGACAATTAAGATCTCATTAATCTTGTTTAAATGAAACTTTGCTTTTTTGTGATAGACATTCAGTACATTATCTATAGTTTTCAATAATGAAATCATGTACTGGATCTAAATACACTTGTGCTTTGAAGCCTCATGGTAAGACTAAATACTTAGGTGTCCTCCCTGTGGACATTCCCCTGTCTAACCTCTTTAAGAGCCAGCTGCTGAGCAAACTAATGTATTCTTTCAATCAGCTGGTTTGGTTTGTATGTGGTAGCAGCCTTTGGGGCATAACAAACCCAGAAACACTGTGTGGAAAAGTAATCATTTTCTATTTAGTCTAATAAGCCCTTTTTCCTTGTGAGTTTTCTTGCAGTGTAAAATCTTTCTGGGAAGATGGTGGTTGCCATGCACATCAGCACTACTGTGTGCAGTCAGGAGAGTGTTTCGCTTGTAAATGGGCTATGCTGTAGTAGGCAGTGGATTAGGAGTAGCAGGCTTTGCACAGCTACTCCCATGTCGCTCCTGGGTGAGCATAACTTTGCCTTTGAGATGTCCATAGTATAATAGCAACATTAGTAAACTCAGGATGTGCAAAACAGTAGCGATGTGTAACTGTTTATTCTCTCCCAAAGCAAGAAATAAATGGTGAGCAGATAATATTTTTTTCTGCCACAATCACTGTTTAGATTTGACCTATGAACAGCATAACAATGACTCTAGGCTGCATCATTCAGGATGTGTGGACACAAAGATCCTCCAAGGTGAGCTTAGTTAACACAATTATACTAGAAATAAAGGGAGAGATTTTGAATGCCATATTCATTTGTTAAACTAAATGAAATACTAGAAATTGGGGTGAGACACTTCATATACATAATAGATGAATCATGAGGGCCACAACAGGGCTTCCTGCATTTTTCTCTAGCACTTGGTACTGTACAGAGTTAGGGTTCTGGAGGAATTAAACTTTCTGTCCAATCTAGCGTGATCTTATAACCATAAAAAAATGTAGGTTTGAGGGGACCTCTGGACATTTTAATTCAGTCCTTGCTCAAACTAAGATCAGCTCTGAGGTGAGATCAAGTTGCTGTAGGACCTTAACAAATTGAGTGCTGAGGATCACAAAGTATATTCAAAATATTTTCCACAGCCTCTGGGAAACCTGTTTAATGCTTAAACACCCTTATTTCAGCATAGTCTGTCTTCAGCTCTACGACATCTCATTAGCTAGTAGAAAACAACCATTATATGCCCCCTGAACCTTCTCTTCTCTAGCCTAAACATGCCGAAACATGTCATTTTTGCTAAATCCACTCTGGCAATTCCCAGGTACCTTGTTCTTCACGTCCCTGTACATGATTTCTAGGAGGATTTGCTCCATATTCTTTCCAGGGACTGAGACTGAGCTGACCAGACTTTAGTCCACCAGTCTCCTCGCTGCCCTTCTTGAAGACAACTGTGACATTTTTTCCAGTCAAGAGGAAACTCCTTTGATTACCACAACTTTTAAAGATAACATGGAGCAGTCTTGCAGGGACAGTATCTAGGTCCCTTAGCACACTTGACTGTACCTCTGTGTCACCTATTCCTATAGGTCTCTGCAAGTCCAGTTTATTTGAATCATCTGTTGCTAGGTTTTCTCCTTCCATGGAGTTCCTCACTCCATTTGGTTTCCCCAGAAGGCTCAGGGATCCTGGAGGTCATCAGAAAAACTGAGGCAAAGAAGATGTAAGAGGTAGTTTACTAGATGTGCTTCAGAACTCAGCATCAGAGGGAGGGAGGGAAGAGTTGTCCTGCTCTGACTCAATATACATGAAGATGCTGTGGTTCCAGATGCAGACAGTATCGAGACTGAGCACATATTGCCAATGAGCACATGTGCACTCATAGATGAATGTAGACAGAGGAATAGTGCCATTATTGACACCCATCTAACCACAACCAGTGCTTGCAGAAACATCAGCAGGGATGGTTCAGTCCTACTCCTCCCCTCCGTCCGATCAGGATTGAAGCTTGTTATTGGAATATGCATACATTGAGAAGGTCTCTCCAGCAGCTGATCTTGGATACCCACTTTGCCCAGTAGTCAGCTCAGAACCTGGTCTCCTCTAGATGCTGGCCTCCAGACATCTCTTGCTGCTTGTTGGCTAGTCCTATTTGAAGTTTGCATAGATTTCACACAAACACACTCGAAGTAGAAAATTCGCGCACACAGAAGATAGTTACAATTAAAATTTAATGAGAATACAGGCTAGACTGACATAAGGCACAAGGTTCAGCCAGACAAGAGTACTGACCAGCAACCTGCTCACACATAACCACCTTTGCCTTTTTGCCTTCTGTTTTCACATGCTTGTTTCTCCCTGATCCACCTTAAAGCCTCCTTTTTCCCATCTTTGGTCCTTTTCCTAAACTTTCTGCAGTAGGCTTCACATCTTCCCACAATTCATTAAAACTTACAATCATGAGTTTTGCACAGTCCCAAAATTGCCCCTATATTCCATAGAAAGTCCTATAAAATTCTAGGCAATAACCACTTTAGTTTGCATAGTTTTTCTGGGAAAGAGTTTCCTTTGCTGATTGATCCTGATGGGTTTCATACTATGGACAATGATGTAATCTTTGTTCCCTGATAGTCTTACAAATAGCCCGTTCAGCTCACCCTAATTTCTATTGATTAGGTTTTCAATGATTAAGTAATAGGGTTTTTTCTGCTTCCTATTGCTCTCCCCCATCCTTTCCAGGTCTATGTTGAATTGGCTTAGCCTGTGCCCAGACAACTAAACAGGAAGTATTTATTATGTCAGGTATCCATTACCATTAGGTCCCCACCTCCATTCTTTTGCTGCCAATATTCCTGTAGCGGCTGTTCTTGTCCTTCACATCTGTCACTATTTCAACTGTACCTGAGCTGGGTTTGCTAACGTTAACCCTGGATGTTTGGGCAATGTCTCTGTGCCCCTCCTGGGTAGGTTTTGCATTTGCAGTAACTCAGGAGCTCCCTTCTCAGCCAGTCTGGCTTTTGACCATGCCATTTCAACTTAACTGCACATTGGAAAGGACAGACTTTATGTTTTGAGGAAGCTGTCCTTAAAGATCAATGAGCTCAACTGAGCATATTTTCCTTCGGAACAGTCTCCCAATGCACATGGACTACCAGTTTCCTGAACAAGCCTGCTTTATGGAAGTCCTGGATCATTTTTCTGCTACCATGAGTTCCACCAATTCATGGTCATTGTAGACAAGTCTGCTATTGATCATTGACCACGTCTTTCTCATTCATAAGTGGCAGATCCAGAAGGGTGCGATCCCTGGGCTGTGTCTCCAGCACCTGCAGCTAAAAATTCTCTGTGGTCTCCAGAAGTCTCCTGGATTATTTATGTCCTGACATGATGCTATTTTAGCAGATCCTAATTTAACCATTTAGCACTCTTAATGAATTAGTGCCATTATTGAAAGTGAAGGAAAAATGGTGGTTTACTTTTAAATGTAACTGTAGTCTAGTGTTCCTAAAGAAAATAAGCATGACTTTCTTTATGTTCCACTTTAATGTAAAGAAAATATTGTCAATAAACTTACATTATACATTATTTTGGTTATAGACCTAGCAAGTCCCCTCTTTATCAGCTGTTACATAAGCTTCTGTCTCAGCAGTCTACTTTTAAAATGCAGATGGTTCCTTTTTTATTTTGTTTTGGTTTCAAAAGCAACCTAGCTAAAGAGTAACATTTAAAAAAGAAGGAAAAGCAGTCCCAAAGGGCTAACGTGAGTAATGTACCGATTATTTTCTGTGCTACAATTATATTTTCTGCCCTGAGAGAACGCAACAAAATATTGCTGCATTAAAAAAAAGGTAAAAAATAGAAAGAAAAAAAAGGAAAGAAGTGTTTTTTTACAAGAGAATTATCACTGCAAATATTAACCATTCCATTCCACTAGGAAGTGAATTACAGAACACTCACATTTCTAATTAGCATTCTGTAGTTTCAAGACAAGCTCATCCAAATAATTATATTTACAAACATAAACATGGCCAAAAAACTTCACCCACAAATTTTCACAAGTCTGTAGAAACTCCTGCATCTAGAGGGCCAATATTCTATTACTACAAACAGTTGCATCTTGAAATTATTTTCTAAAGCTTATCAAATGATACATTAAATAAAAATTTTATCTTTCTTTCTGCTACATCTTTTGGAAAACTCCAGAGTCAAGATGTTCTGGAATTTAGAAAATATTCCTCTCAGTTTCAATTTAAGCATATTTAGAAATTTTATTCTGGTGTAGCAGTCATTCTTTTTATATTTTTCTCTGTCATATTACCTTCCTTTTTATATTTGCAGAGAACAACGTTTTGTCTCTACTAGTAATATTAGAGGACTTTGTATTCAATAATGTTTCTTTCAGCACAACTCACGCTGAGCTCTACTACTTATTTCTGTATCAGTTATTGTCTGTACTCCACCTTTCATCACTTGATTAATATTAATATAATAATTAAATATAAAAAATACTTTTCATTCTTTGTCCAGAAAATCATGAGCTTTCTAAGCACAAGAGGTGTTCATCTGATATGATCTGCCTTTATTGAAAGAATCTTCCATTTTACTCCCTGATGTGGTCAAAACAATTGCCTTACAGTGACTTGGTAACAGGTTATTTTCTTTTATATATATATATATATATATATATATATATATATATAAACAGACAGAAACAGTCTCCTTGGATAAGGAATTGAAATTACTACCACTGTGTTATAGAAATTATAAATACTCATATATGTGCCTCTGAGAGATGTATTGAGGTGAGTTGTTAACTGTATCCCAAGGATGCCACATCAGAGTGTTCCAGGATCTTACACTGAAGGTGTTTCTAAAAATGAATGGAGTCCTTCCGGATGGCTGGAAACATACACCGTGCCCCATGCCACCACCCGGAACACTATCCTGGGCCTTGAAAAACAAGTCTTATGGCAACATGACACCCCAGAAAGAATTGAGTCAGACAACGGGACTCATTTCTGAAACAACCTCATAGACACCTGGGCCAAAGAGCATGGCATTGAGTGGGTGTATCACATCCCCTATCATGCACCAGCCTCTGGGAAAATCAAGCGATACAATGGACTGTTAAAGACTACACTGAGAGCAATGGGGGGTGGGACATTCAAACACTGGGATACACATTTAGCAAAAGCCACCTGGTTAGTCAATACTAGGGGCTCTGCCAATCAAGCAGGCCCTGCCCAGTCAGAACTCTTACGTACTGTGGAAGGGGGTAAAGTCCCTGTAATGCACGTTAAAAATATGCTGGGGAAAACCGTCTGGGTTATTCCTGTCTCGGGCAAAGGCAAACCAATTCGTAGGATTGCTTTTGCTCAAGGACCTGGGTGCACTTGGTGGGTGATGAGGGAGGGTGGAGGAGTTCGTTGTGTGCCTCAAGGGGATTTGATTTTGGGTGAAAACAGCCAATGAAGTGAACGGTATGCTGTTAATTGCTATATGATATTGTATGTCATCACTCCTATGGTTGCTATATGCCACATCAATGGTATCATAGTAAGAATTTCCAAAATTAATGAAGAATGAACTTTGATTGAACCAAGCAATGTGCAACAGTGATGGAACAAAGGCTGACTTCAGCATGCAACAATCCAACACCACACAGACCACCTCTCCTGCCCTGAAAGATTGTTAACAATAGATGAAGCCCAAAGTTATGGACTAAAGGAACTCAATGGACATTTGTGTACCCTCTACAGGCATTTTACAGGGGTGGTCCATAGACTAAGGGAATGATATATGATATCTGTGTATGTTATCAAAGGATGGGAAGGCGGGTGGTGGTAAATGATGTTGTATTGGTTAGTATGGGACCTAAGCATGACGTAAATGGTATGGAATAAGGGGTGGGTACTGTCAGGGTTTTGGCTGGGATAGAGTTAATTTTCTTCACTGTAGCTGGTATAGTGCTGCGTTTTAGACTTAGCATGAGAATACTGTTGATAACACACTAATGTTTTAGTTGTTGCTAGGTAGGGCTTACATTAGTCAAGGACTTTTCCAGCTTCCCATGCTCTGTGAGGTGCACAGGAAGCCGGGAGGGGAGGGGATACAACCAGGAGAGCTGATCCGAATTGGCCAAAGGGTATTCCATATAATGTGATGTCATGCCCAGTATATTAACTGGGGGGGAGTTGGCCAGGGGAAGCAGCGATCGCGGCTCAGGGACCGGCAGCATCAGTCAGCGGGTGGTGAGCGGTTGCAGCACTTGTTTTTTGGTTTTGGTTTTTTTTTTTTTTTCTCTTTCCCTTCTTCCAAGGTTTCATCTCTCTCTCTCTCATTATTTTCCTTTTCAATATGTTATTAATTATTATTATTATTATTAGTATTGCTGTTTTATTTTAATTATTAAACTGTTCTTATCTCAACCCACGAGTTTTCTTACTTTGGCCCTTCCGATTCTCTCCCCCATCCCACAGGGGTGGGGGGAGTGAGCGAGCAGCTGTGTGGTGTTTAGTTGCTGACTGGGGCTAAACCACAACAATTGGTTAGTTTTATTTTTCCACTCTCTTTAGATAATTACTGTAATTCTGATGGAGAAACAGAGAGAAAAGTGATTAGAAGTTCTTTATGCTAGCAGTGGGATGACAGAATATATGTTACAGCAGTCATTCAAAATATTATTACACCTGTTTGTTTTGACTAATATGATTATGCAGTTAAAATGGCTTGAGTTAATTGATATGAATGAAAACACTGAAAATTTCATATAGGTTTCACCGAATTTTCCATATTAAGCACAAATCAAGACACTGTAAATATATCCACCCCCAGAAAAAATGAACTTACAACTGAAAGTGGTGTGAAAACTCATGCTGGTTTTTACAGAGCAGTAACATCTACCTTTGGGGACCATGGTAGGAAAAGAACTAGGAAGAGAACTACCCCAGGCTAAACAGCATAAACTAGTTCACTTCAATGCTGTTCAGAGTTAGTCCTCTCTGGGGCCTACTTGTGAGCCTACACCACTTACCATTTAGTCTTAGTGTCCTCTGGGAACCCTGTAGTGTTCCTGGGGCATAATCTGTGTGTGTATGTGTGTGTGCATACATTTATTTTTCCAAATAAGGAGATGGCTATGCTGTAGCTTAAGAAAGTGTTTCTTTTAAAGCATGTTGTTAAGGTTGCATATTGCTTACCCTTGGAAGTCACACTGGTAGTTCAGTGATGGCATTGCCCTTTATGTAAGGGCACAAAGCCTTAGTGTTGTAGGATACATAATGCAGAAGGAGTCAGCCTGCATTTGTCTGAAGTGCAGCCTGTAGTGAAGTATCCTATGATCAGTGAATACAGCTTTTTCTTTGAGACAACCACTTTGTCCAACCAGGCAGAGAACTAGTGTGCGTGAAGTTCAAATAATGAGGGAGAGTTGATCACACAGTGAAATGCAGAGCAAGCCAAGTTGATAGTGTGTACATGTCTCTTTTGAAACCTAGTAAGGTCTTGTGCAGGTTTATGAAGTGATTAAGGAGTCAAGATAGGATTAAGCTAAAGCACAGTGCCATTGAACAATACCATGTGGGAATAGGACACCCTTCAGACTGGCAGAAACAGTTCCACCAGAAGCTACTTCAGTCCCTGGTACAAGGGACCAGGGATGAGATATTATAATGTTCTGCCCTTATTTTAAAGGACTAGTTTTAGTGGAATAAGGTGTGGTGTTGTCACATACCATAGAAATACTGATATAGTTCCAACAGCGTAACCTGGAGGAATTTGAGAAGGAAAAAGGCATGCCTAACAAAAGGAGTCCAGGATACAATGAATTTACACCCGATTGACTGGAACAATGCCTTTGAACACAGCCAGAAAGAGGCAGCAATGATGCACCAAGGTAAGAGAAGGCTGTTCTTGAAAAAGTGCAGAATTCTCTTGGGCAGGAGAGGCAAGTAAGATGAAGCAGCAGCTGCAGACTTGCTCAAGGACCGAGTGGCACAGTGAACTGTGAACTAAATAATGGTTATCAAGAACAAGGGCCTGCAGAATCATCTAACTGCAAACTAGACAACTTAATTCAGTTTGCTATCACATTGATACATAATCATGAAGGACTGATAACGATGACACCTATACAAGCATTTTGGCCATGGCTATCTGTGGTTATGTTAATTTAAAAAAAAAAAAAAAAAAAGAAAAAAAGAAAAAAATGAACTGTGGCTTTTTTTAACACTAATGTTAGTAAAGACTGTATTTGTAAAATTTATTTTTAAATCTAAGGAAAAAGGAAAGTGCTAATCCAGGGAGAAAGGAAAGATAGTTCACAGGCTTTGCCATGAAAGATCATTTGCCCTGCCATTTGAGACTGGATCAATAAACCATAAGATGGGTTCCCTTTTCTCATCTACGCAAAAAGTACAGTGATGATTTGAAAGACCAGTTTGCATGCAAATAGGAATACAGATCTACTCCTTGTACAGAATTAGGGCAACAACAGCCCTAGGCATCTCAGGTTGACCAAAGCTGATTAGGAAGCAGATGATTAATTGTGGCAAGTTTTGTGTACTTGTCTCTTCACATAAGGATGAGTGTGTAGGTCAACTTTCTGCCACTTTCTGATATTTATGCTACATTCCAAAAGGGATTCACATCATTCCAAAACTCCCTTCCTTACCAATGAGACAAGAAAAATGACCCCAACCTCCGCTAACCCATTTCAAATGTCAGGAGAGACAGATCAGTAACTGTGGTTACAATGGTGTCAGAGTTTGAACCAGCTCAGCTATGCCTGTCTCCAGTCCTGTGGTTTGAGCAAGAGGCTACTACAGAAGAAAAGTATTACAATTTTGGCAGTGTTCAGAAAAGCTGGAACAAGGCTTTTTTTTGGCTAGAAGATGGAGGTGGGCTTCAATTAACTTCATTTTAAATTAGAATCTACAGCTAAGCTAATCACCTTAGTTTCTCATTCTAACCAGTAGAGATGAAGTTTTTCAGAGAGTGATTTTTCTGCCCTACTTTTACCATCTACTTTAGTCTAGGCTGTATTGCACCAAGAAGGAACTGTTTCTCTCCACTGACTATAAAAGAAGCTGAGATATTTAGTTTGGCTATGCACATTGTGCAGGATGAACCAAACTCTAATTCATTTTTCCACAGTAATAGCTAAAAATAAGAAGTTAACTTCCAGCCACAAACACACCCTAATCCAGTCTGCAGAATTCCACTTAGAGAGCTCTGGAAATGACGATGATGAAGTTGGCTTGAGAAAGACAGCAGATTTGTCACAGTTGGCAATGGAAATGGATATCTGAAAGAGGCAGCCTGCATCCTAAGTTATATCCTAGTGGGCAGGTCAATGCAAAGGAAAGGGTGTCAGATTGGATGCTTACGCAAGTATACTTAGTAGTTGGAGTCATTAGTTAATGAAAAGCCTATACAAATTATTGTTCACAATGTAGTAGTGTTCCTTGTAATATCCCCCCCATAACAGGGTTGGTACAAGGCATTAAAAGTTGTTGCATTCAGGACTCATAAGGAAATCATCCAGCAACATTTTGGTCTCTGGTCTTATTTCGAAGATATCAGCCTTCCGCTGGGTCTCGGCGTCACATAAATCTCCTACTTCGATGCCAGTCTGTGACACACTGACTAGTTGGTTTTGACTGCTTTTAAAAGCCTGTCACATCATTACTCTTGGAAATGTACATAGCTCGTGTTTTTGCCTTTATAACAACTGTATACTCCAAACCTGAAATCATTAGGACTCACTTGCTTTAGTGGAGCCATTTTTGTTCACCCCCTCACAGCCAAGTGTGATTGTTATTGTTTCAGTCTTGCTGGGATGTACAGACTGGTCAGGCAAAGCTAGCACCTTGACCACGTCACTATTAAAAAGGATCCAGTTACAAAAGATATGAGGGATTCAAATACAGGCGTTGAATCTTGCTGAGTTATGGGGAACATTTAAATATTTGTTACTTCTTCCATTCAAATTACAAGAAAGAGAAAGAAGAATGTGTATGTCAGAAGGGAGAAAGGGGGAGAAAAAACCATTAAAACTTTGAAACATGTAGAGTATTGAATAAGGATTTCATTTTAACAATGTCCTTCAATTGATTTTTGTTTAGCTGGAAAGTGATTTTGTAAGGAAAAATAATAAAGGGAGATGAACTATTTAACAGTCTTTAAAAATTATTCCACATAGTAATATTTACCCTTTTTGGGAAGAAGTTAACTTCTCAATAACCCATTCCTTTTATTTATAGGAACTACTGTGGGGTCTTTTTTCCTTTTTTTCCCCTCAGTGTATTTGATAGTAGTACAGAGCACATAAAGTGTCTTATTTATTAATTATAAATTAGCTGATATTATCTGAAGGTTTTGATACTGTTGTTATTAAAGTCTAATGCTATTTTCTTGAAAACAAAACAGGAATAACACATGAAAGTGAGGAACGAGAGGAACAGGAAAGTAGCAATAGTTCTTTCTGTTGATGATGCTTACTTTTAAATCTCACTGATAAGGGTAAATAGGTGTACATACAGTTTTATTATGCACTAAAAAAACTAATAAAATTCTGCTACCATGAAGATGTTTAAAAAGCTTTTATCTGGGTTGATGTTTTTTTGTTTTGCAGGGTTTTTTTCTTCATTCTTTTTTTTCAATTTTTCTCTGATCATGGATTCACAGTAGAACTGTAAATGAAACAGTCATGGTGGTCTACCTCTTTTTAAAAAGAAATGTAAAAAAAGAACTAGAACAAGGAGGGAAAAGATCATTAAAGGAGAGGTTCCAGGCAGAGTCAGGTTTCCCTATCTCTGACAGTGTTCAGGATTTACCGAGAAGTAACACAGAGATCAGTTATAAAGATCAGTGACAGATTATGTGATTAAAGACTCATCTCTGCAGACACAGAGGAGCCCAGAGACACAAAGGCAGGCTGGGAAGCCCCAGTCTTAGACATGAGTCCCTGCCCCAGTTTCTTCCAGGACTGTCCCAAGAAACCCTGAGCCCCATGGGCTGGGGGAGTCACCCACCCAGTGGGGCAATGAAGCAGCTCTCTGCATTACCTCACAGACCAAGGGACATCACTGCCTGGGATACGAGATTGATCATGGGATGCAAGGGAAGAACACTGAAATGGCAATGGACTGGGCAGCATACAAAGAGATCTCTGTCTTTGAGCTGGCTACTAGAGGGGCCAGGAAGTCCAAGCCAGCTACTGAAGAGTCTGTGAGGTCTAGGGATCAGCTGAGGGACCCATCTGCATGTGTGCGTCTCTCTGTGTGAGAGGTATCTGGAGGCCCACGAGGGTCCAAGGGTGAGCCTCTGAGTAGACTGGGTATCTAAGAACTATTACTGCAGGGATCCACAGTGTGTATGTGTTGGTGTGTGCAAGTGGGTCTGTGTACCATTGAATGGAGCGGGGATCTTATGTCCCAGTGTTGGCAGCTTTGAGGACTTGAGATGCTGTTGCGTTAAGAGTGTGAGTCTAGTCGCGTTCCATGAGCTATCACAGCCAAAATACTGGTCGCGCTCAATAAGAACTATCACAACTGGACCAATGCACACCACAATTTATTTGAGCAACAGATACACAGGTTCTTTGGATTGCCGGTGTTAGTGATTGTCTGCAAAAGTATATACAAATACATCAAATATTAATAGCAGCACTGATTATAAACATGTAAAGAATCTAAAGGGACTCTATAGAGATTTCTAAACGTTTCCTGGGGAGACACTTGGTATAACCAAGCGTTTGAATCTTACCCAAAGACATCCCAATGGTGGGGAAAGAGAGGCTCAGCCCTTTGACTGATCCCAGAAGTCAGAGTGGTACGCAATGATGGTATCTTCCCTAACATCCTTTCTTTCTTAAGTTATATTTATATTATTTTTTACCTTTCAGGTGGAGTTTGAGTGGCTCTAGTCATACGTACCTTTGTTATGTTTGGTATAAAACTTTCTCGCTTTGCTTTTAAAGGTATATAGTAGAAAAATTCAATGTGCAAGCTCAGTGAGGGGTGGTCGCACCTTGGAGGGGGCTAACTTTTGGGATGGAGGTGTGTTTTGGTATTATAATTAGGTTATAATGAGCAAAGTTCATCCACAGAGCATGATTTTGCAATTGTACGGTGCTGGCCAGGGCATGGTTCCATGGTTCCATCTAGTTCCCGGACCTGCAGTGATTTATGGAGGAGTTGGGCCGTGGAGCCTTCGCTCCACTCCCTCCTCCAATTACCTCTCTTAGAACTAGTACACCGAGCTCCCCCAGTGTTACCAACATCTAAGATTGCAGGTGGTGTTGCTTAGGGAACAATCACTGAACCGATATTCAGCATGTCAACCATATTCCACCCTGGAAGTTAACTTTTATGAAATGTGGATATAACTTTAGCTTTGATAATTTCAACCTCAATAATCTTACCCCCAGTAATCATTCCACAGATGCAGGGCTATCTACTGGGCAGACTGAACATCTGAGGTCAATTACTGCAGGGATCCACATTGCAGATATGTACATATATATTCCATTAAAGAACTTTTATCCTGATCAGTCAGAGAGGAGAACAAGACGAGGCTTTTGGTGCTGTTTAGGCTTATGTGTTTGCTTAGCGTTTTTTGTCTGCGTTGATCTGTATGGCTACTTGTTTGCATGTGCATATGTGTATGGTATATGTCTTTTTGTGCATGTGCCTACTGGTAACACACAGCCTCACTGCTAGCTGGACTTGGGGCATGGAGCTGTGACATTACCTCTGTTAGTCTAACAGATTTGACAACTCCCTAGCAATCAGGACAACTGGAATCAGTTTGGAGATGCTTGGTCTACAACTGAAGGGGTCTGGTGGGAAGTGGCAAGATAGCAATTTTGTCTATTGCAATAGTTCATACAGTTTCAGGACCGTAGGATTCTCAGCTGCACCAAAAGGCAAGATACCACCCTAAGCAGCAACAACTCTTCTGCTTTGCAACTGTTTTCTGGCTCCAGGGAAATTCTTGCCCAAGCTGTGGAGTAAAGCTGGGAACCACTGCCTGATGGGAAGGTGAGTTGCCACTAAATTGCCATTCTGTGCATGAGCTGACAGTTTTTCCTAAGGTCAGATTTCTACAAAACAAGACTATTAATAATTAAGGAGTGAGTAAAATCCTGTGTCATTCCTCAGCTATTTGGTATTGGCATTTGATGACAGCCACATTTTTAAATGTGACTTAGATGCTGGGCTTTCCATAAAGCAGAATAAAATATGTCTGTCTAACTGAATTTAAACAGTCATCTACTTTCCAGTGTTCCTGATCATTCCCTGTGAAATATTTACTCCCAAGAGAGCCTTCCTATCTATTCCCACATTTTTAATCTCATATGGGTGACGTGTTGAATCTGATGCCTTGCGATGCCTTTCACTTTCATTTTCTGTTAATTTCTATTCTATTAATCTATAACTAATTGTTTTGTTACCTGGTTGCTCCTAGGTTTTGGCATGCAAAATCTGGCCCACTGCAGCCACTCCAGATTCTTGGAGTTTCCCCAATATGATCTATAAAGATGTTCAGGGTATATCAGCAGGAGACTAATTAGACTGTTTATCTGCCAGAGTTTGCTTTATGAACAGTTCACTTAGGCTTCTGCTTTCCAAAGTAAGACACTGTGTGGGTCCCTGTTGCTTGAAAAACCTGGGCAAACAGTAAGAAAGAGCCCAACAGGTGACATCTGTGATTTACTTCTCACTGAGTCTGAGACCTGAAAGAATAACTGGAAACATAGGGAGTGAGGAATGCAATTCCTCCTTTATGGAATCAAGGACAAGACATGAAGCTTCATTTCTAATGCAAAATATGACATCAGCCCTAGGAACCCACACTGCTTTTCTCCCAGAAGACTACCCGAGCAGAAATTCTTTCTCACTTTTTCTCCCCATTCTCTGACCTGATCAATCCTGAGTTCTTTTCTATAAAGTGAAGCAAATTCAACAGGAACATAACCTCCCCCTTGATTTTAATAGGATCCTTGTTAGGGAATATGTTGCAATGAGGAAAAGGTGAGTGTTTGAAGTTATTCAGGAATAGGGATTTGTTCTAGGTGCATCCTCTAAAAAGAAATTGATCTGTTTGCACTTTAAAATAGACAGTTAAAGTTCCTGTATTTTCTCAGCAGCTGAACAAGACTTTCTTCACACTTCACACACAAGCTATAGACTCTTATAACTAATACTCTTACCACCTAAAGATGAGGCAAGTCGTAACAAGGTAAGTGTACTGGAAGGTGCACTTAGCACATCAAGACATAGCTATAACAAAAGCATTCAGCTTACACCTGAAAGATATCTGCCACCCACCAGATTGTCTTGAAGCCTACTCTAGCCCAACCTCACCAAAATTAAATAAGCCAAAATTCACTTCACCACTAAACTAAAGCATGTTTACAACTTAGTATGGGCAATAGAAAAGACTTATTTGGCATGATAGAGACCATGTACCGCAAGGGAAAGATGAAATAATAATGAAAAACAAAGCAATAAATAGCAAAGATAAACACTTGTACCTCTTGCATCATGATTTAGCAACAACAACCAAGCAAAGCAAACTTAAGCTTGCCATCCTGAAACCCAAGCAAGCTACTTCCAAGCAGCTATCTGAGCGTACCCATCTCTGTTGCAAAAGAGTGGGATGACTTGCTAGTAGGGGTGAAAAGCCAACCGAGATGGGTGATAGCTGGTTGCCTGTGAAAAAAATCTAAGTTCTCTCTTAATTATCCTCAATGGACGATTCAATCTAACCACTATGTAATGAATCAAGAGCAATTTAAAGGGAGTACAGCTCCTTTAAAAAAGAACACAATCTCCTCTAGTGGATAACTATCTACCCATGAAATCCCCAAACTGTAGGCCCTAAAGCAGCCACCAATAGAGAGTGTATCAAAACTCTGCACATAAGAAAATCCAAAACCAACACGATCCCCTTACCTCCAACAGGCTAGCTTATAGCAATAGGACAACTAATGCTAAAATGAGTAACTAGGGCCCCTCCCACTCTTAAGCGCAAGCATACATCTCTACATTATTAACAGACCGTAACTAATATCACTGAGATATTAGAAATTAGAAATTTCTCTGAGAGACACCAGATCAAACTGCTTAGAGGTGATGCATCCTGCTTCCAGATCCTGTTTTAGTTTAGGTGGTAGAATCTGAAATGTTTCTGGGCTGGTAGATTTTGACCTCTCCATTAACAAGCTGTACAGCCAGAGGGAACATACCCACAGCAAGTCTGGGGTTGACACCAAGCTGGGGGAAGCCAACATTACCTTGGAGGGTAGTGCCATTGTTCAGAGGGCTCTTGACAAGCTAGAGAAGTGGGCTGACAGAAGAAACATGGAGTTCAACAAGACTAAATACAGGACCTTGCCCCTAGGAGATGTAAGGCACAGTGTCTGATTCAACAGTTCCCAGCAGAAGGGACATGTTAACAAACTGGAGCAAGTGCAGCAAGGAGCTCTTAATATAGTTAGGGTTTGGAGCGAAAAGGTACCAGGAGAGGTTGAGTTGGTTTAGGCTGGAGAAACAAAGGCTCTGAAGGCATCTAACAGCTGTCTTCAACAACCTAATGGAGCCAGACTCTGCTCAAAACTATACAATGAAAGGGCGAGAGGCAAGTGTCAAAGATGTAAAAGGGAAATTTCTGAGAGACATAAGGAAAAAACCCTTTTTAATGGAAGTGGTTATCCACAGAACAGGCTGTCCAGAGAGGCTTTGGAGGCTCTGTTCTTGGAGACATTCAAAACTCAGCTGTTCACAGACCTGAACAACCTGACCTTACTTCAAATTTGTACATGCACAGAGCAGGTGGAAACTCCAGAGGGTCTTTCTAACTTAAGTTTTTTCATATTTCTGTACATATATACAAAACTTACGTCACTGGAAACCTGAACTTCCTTGAAGTCCAGATAAGAATTAAGTAGGAGCTTTGTGGATCATACTGTTGTTATTTTACTACTGCAGACCTACCTTAAGTCCTGATCCCATGACTGTCAGATCACTTATCCACCTACCCTGGTTCTAAGAACTACATGTCACGTCAGCAAATGCACTGAGGAACAATCTAAAAGAAATGGATACGCTGATGTTTCTACATGTTGTGCTCTGTGGGCTTCCCTTCTGGTAAAACAGATTGGGCTGTCAGCTTCTTTGTATCAGAAGACCAATAATCTGTTTAGACTCTCGGACTTTTGCCATTTTCCTTTCTCCCTCAAAAATAACTTGGCCTGATAAAAATTCAGTCTGTTTTTAACAGCAAGGAAAAATTTAGCAGCAATGAAAACTGAGGGTTTATACTGGTTCTTGACAGGTAAGTGAAGGAAGAAGAAAGATTTGAAATAATTTTCAAGGGTAATTCTGTTCCAGAATTTGATTGGGGATCACAGTCTATTGTCTGAGGTTAGTATTTATTCCTTAAGGTATTTCAATTCACTGCTGAAGTAATGCTAGGAAATGGAACAACTGTCAAAGTACCTCAGCTTTAAGGCCAACATTGCTAATCATGACACCCATGCCCCGAGGCCTTGAACTTGTAAGTTCCTGTTCAACAAGGACAGCAGGTGGGAGGGGAAGCTGTACATGAACAGAAGTAAGATTAAGCGCTAGATTTATTTGTCTGCACAGAGTGGAAGTAAAATGTCAGTTTTCCACAAAACTGCTTTCTTATTTGCAAGAATGGGAGGGAAGAAAGGGCTATTGTTCACCAAAGAATATTGGATCTGACAAACTAGTGTGCCACATCCACAGCCAGTTTATGCTGACTTACACCCACTAAGGGTCTGGCCTGCGTCCTGAAGTACAAAACTCAGCTCGGTAATGAGACATTTACTCATGTGGTCCTGTTATCCCCATTACAGCTATCCAGGAATCGGTGGCTGCACAGCTCAGGTTGCTTTCCACTCTCTGTCCTGCTTTTTTACCTCATGCTTTCAAATGAAACAGCTGACATCTGCCCAGAATGAAGGATCTGCTTGCAAAATCCATTGTGGATGCTTTTGTTCACCTTCTAAAAGAAGCTTCCTGGTCTTCAGGGTGTTCAGAACTTCATTTGCTAAACAAAGCAAAGCAAAAAATACAAGTGTTATGTGACTACTGTCTCAAGGAACACTCTTACTGATTTGGAAAATTTGGCTCTGGCCTTTTATGCAATTTTTCATTTTGTTCATAGCACTGGGAATTTTACAGAGGTATATGCATTGTTCCCTTTGTGGCTTCAGTGAATATTATGGGCAATTCTACTGGTCTGTGGGTGATTTTGGCACCTGTTGTTTAGGTTTATTTGGGTTCTTCCCCATCAATCAAATTTAGAGCTGGTACAACTAGATCTAACTTCAATGAAGCCCTTAACTTTAAATGATTTAGTGATATGCAACAAAGAACACTTACAATGTTTCCTGGTAGGGGTAGATTTTGAGAGAGATTAATATACTTTATGTTGTTGCTCAAAGGAACACTGTATATCAATGATATCCTGAGAAAGATGTTTTCAGGGACCTCCCAGGGGACTCTACTATTTTCCTTGGGGAAGCCTGGGCTCCTCACTTGAGCACTCAATCTGCTCTATGTACCTAATTATATATATCCCAGAGTATCTATACCTCACAAATTCTGCTTCAAGTAAAGAAACCATTCATAGCATCAGTACCAGGAAGTACATTGGCTGAATATTCATGAAGATTCATACTAATCACTGGTACCTAAGATATGCAGGTATTAAAATGCCCACCAAAGCTAGGCTGCACAAGAAATAAATCAGAAAAGAAACCTTGGAATAATTTTATAAATCTTTTATGTCAAGAAAAGATGAATCTTGAGATTTGATATGGAGACAATTGTTCAGTTAATTAGCCATGGAAAACATATCATTTAATTATAATGCAACTGTTTTATGGGATTTGCTGGTTTGCATCAGAACCTATTGAAACAAAAGTCTAGGAAAATGAAATGTGCTAAGATTATAAAGTTACCTGAGGCCCTTCCAGATCAAACTCCCTGAAGTGAATTAACATCAACATTGTGCCTTTTAAGATAATTTGTCATGCAGCAAGACGTGTTCCTTCATGATGATGCTTCAGTGTGGTGGAGGAAATAGCTAAATGCTCTCATTTGATTGTGGTTTATCAATAGAAACTCCATCTTTTAACCTATCTGTTGAAGAAGTTTCCTCAGTGGTGATGGAAAGTCAGTGCACTTCCTGGAAGGCAGGATTTGATTTCACAGCTTTGAAAACAAAACAAAACAAAAAGAATATTTATAAGGGAACAAGATGTTGCAGCCAAACACATTGAGTGATTTCCCATAGTTGGACTTTCTCTCTACAATTTAATGTTATGACACATCTTAAGCTAGAGGTGTATCTTTGTCTCTTCCCAGACCTGGAGTGTTCTCTGGTGCTACTCTGCCCTTTCCTCCCATGCAGGAAATACCAATGGCTTAAGAAGGCATGGAATAATGTGTGGAGGGAAGGAGAAAGTGCAAGGAAGGGAGGAAGGGATTATGAGAAGAAGGGAGGATGGGAAAGACAGAAGGAAGGAAGCAAGAAGGAAGGAAGGAAGGAAGTGAGTCTTGGCTGTTTCTCAGTTCGGTTGCTTCCCTTCTTTCTCCAACATGTGGAAGAAGGCTGTGCAAGTGGACCTCAGTTTAGTTCATGGGTGCTGCAGTCCATCCCCGTCACCCAGTGTTTTACTATGGCTTGGGGCAGGCCTACTAGCACAAAAGGTCCAAAGAGGTGAAGCAGTTCTGGGAAGTTTGGGACATTTTTCACTTTTTGGCAGTACCACAGAGAAATGACAAAGCCTGTATGCTCCTCCAGTGCCTTTGCAGGAGAGTGGCTGGAATGACTCCCCAGGGGCAAGTACAGAGTTTATTTTAAAAGAAGTAACATTCTTTCTGTTCTCACTCTCACACATCACTTAAAAAAAGCAATACTGAGACTAGAAAGAGACTTGTCTTTTCACACAATGCATCAATTTTGATTTCTTGATTTTTTAATTTTATAGTTTGTGGCCTTGCATGCTTTTAAAGAGACTTTTCTTTAGTGATTCAAGGACAAATCCTTCACCTTTGGGTCTGACTGAAGTTTGGGCTTCTCATTTCTCTCAGAGGAATTGTATAAGTTCTTCAAGAAGATGTAGCAGGTATTTTTCTGTCTTTGGGATGTGGGGGTGATATCTTTAGCAACTGTTCTCTAATTTGGGGAACACTATCATCTTATATCCTCTACCTCCTGAGGCAGAGAGGAATAGTGAATTGAGGAATGTGACTTTTTTTTCTATGTGAACTTCAGTGTCTTCTGTGTAGAAATATCTAGAAAAATTATATTACCAGTTCACCACCAGCAAAAAAGCACAGTGTATGTGGGCTTGGTGATGTGCTCCAGTGCAGTGGGAAATGAAAATGAGACCATTTTCTATATAACTTTTCTTTCAGGACAATGAGAAAAAGACACAATGATTGGCCATAGTCAGTAAGGATGCTTGCAGAAAAGCAAGACAAGTAGGTGCAGCACTAAGAGTCTTCCATTTGTCAAATGAGAGTCCTGAAAATTGGATATTCAGCACTTTGGGACTGCTTTCTCTCTTTCTTTTTGTCTATTCCTTTTCAAAAATTAGCCCTTGGGCTTAAGAAGATTTCATTGGGAGTATTGTATACACAAATAAAGTTTTAGTTTGGCCAAAAAAAGAGAAGGGGTGGGGGGGGGATTTCAGCAAAACATATGCAATAAGTTCTACTCCTGAGGGTGCATCCATTTGGAATCACTGCTCAGTAGTAATTAATTTCCACTTGATACTTCCACAAAGCCATAATACCACATATTTTCTTACTGCCACTGCTAATCTTGCAACTAAACCCTGTATCTCAGAATGCTGACCTCAGTAATAAAATATTGTTATCACCATTCTTGTGGTGGGATTTACATTGTGAGTATTTGGCGTGACAGCAAATTAGGGTCTAACAGATATGTTGCAAAATTTTGGATTTTATCCTCTGTTTATAGAGGACTATGGTCAATTCTTCTTGGTGACTGTCAATTAGTCTCTTTCACTGCTGTTGTTTATGAATGATAAGTTTAGGTGTCTTGGCTCCATTTCTAAATTTAAAAACAAAGAACAAAGACTCTAGACCTTATAACATTGTGTCTGAGCTCCAGTAAGTCACCTGGCATGTTATTTCAAGCTGTTGCTGTTATCACTGTGCTCAGAAATGATTTTGTGTTTGGCTAAAACACAATACTCAGAATGGCATCCAGACTCATTTAGAAAACCCAACAGATGGGTGATGTTAGTAACCTTAATTTAAGGACCTAGTTATTGCTTAAGCTTAAAACAACTATTTAACCATTCCTCCTAAACAAAGGATGGAATTCAGTTTCAGAAATACGTGTCCCTAGCACCATTTAATATGCCTCAGGTCATCCAAGGTGACTGCATGTTAATGATGGGAAAGAAAAAGGACTCATGGAGTGACAGCAGAATGCCAGGCAGGATATTACCTCCTACCTACCTGGACATTAAACATCTGCATGTTGGTTGCTCAATTCTGACTTCAGTGTCTCTCAGGAGGGAAAGATGACATGATGCCTTTGGACAACAGGAGAAGATCCTGACCACCAAACTTAGGAAGTCACAATTTCCCTCCAGAGGTCTTCACTCTGTTGTCCTTCACTGTGTCTATCAGAAATGCAAACACATACTTTAGGATGCCAGGGTCACCAGGAACTTAAAATTTGGGTATAAATGAAAAGGCTAAATGAACTGTTTTGGATCGTTCTCACAAATAAATAACTACCTTAGTAGTGTGTTCCAAATATGTTTCACCTCTACTACTTAAAAAAAAAAAAAAAAAAAAAAAAAGTGTGTTTTATTTATCATTTGAATTTGCCTTTAGTCACTATCTAGCAGTTTGTTCTCATTATGGTCTTAACACCAAGACTGAAGAGCCCTTTGTTTCCCAGTATTTTTTTGGTGACACACATTAATCAAGTTCTCAAACATCATTTAGATAAACTAAGCAGGCTGTGGTTTTAAGTTGTCCTTTTTCCTAAGGCATTTTCTCTAACCCTTTAATACTTTGAGCATTTTTTGGTTTTGTTTTTGGTTTTGTTTTTTTTGTGTTCTTTCAAACTGTTCAAAATCCTTTACAAATTGCAGAACTGGACGTACTATTAGGCTAACTTCTTAGGCAGCAGAGGGGGAGGTGCTGATCTCCTGTCTCTGGTGACCAGAGTTAGGACACGTGGAAATGGAATGAAGCTGCATCAAGGGAAGTTCAGATTGGATATTAGGAAAAGGTTCTTCACTGAGAGGGTGGTCAGCCACTGGAACAGGCTCCCCAGGGAAGTGGTCATGGCACCAAGCATGTCAGAGTTCAAGGAGCATCTGGACAACGCTCTTAGTCATATGGTTTAGTTTAAGGTAGTCCTGCAGGGAGTAGGGAGTTGGACTCAATGATCCTTATGGGTCCCTTCCAACTCGAGATATTCTAAAATTCTATGAATCTATATATAAAAATCACTGTTTGGCTCATTTGCCTATCTATTCTTACGTTCAGCGTTTTTTTCTACCTCTTCTTCCTATATCATTGCAAGAAAGGTTGATGTTGAACTTTTGATGTTGAATAAGCCTTTTAAGAGCCTAAGGGGGGGAAACCCTTATTCCTCATTCTTTAAGGCTGCATGGCCCTCACAGCTTTTTTCCCCAAATGTCTGATTTGTCATTAAGCTCTATAAAATGAATTACACTAGCCTTGTACCTTAATATTGCTGTTTGTTCCTATCATTATTATGTCTTTTTTGAGTTATCTAATAATTTTACATTTACTTCAGATTTTTAATTCTAATGTTGAATAACTTATTATCCAAGTTTTGATCTTTACACAGTCCTGCTAACATGAAACTCAGCATGACTTGGATGTTAACTTATTAAAATGTTGGATGGATATTCTTAATCTTTTTAATACACACATTATGATTTGTATGCTGATATTTTCAGCTGAAATATCATGTTGGGTTAAGTGAAATGTCTATACGTATTAGATCAAAGCAGATACCTTTACCAGTAAGGCTTGCTATCAGAGTGAGACGTGGGGGGAGGAAGGATAAAGAATTTGTTTACTTGCATTTGTGGCTTATGGTGAGGCTAAAATAGCTGAGAATTCAGAAAACTAGCATGTACTGTTTCTTGACTGCAAACTTGAAGTTTCATCAGCATCTCTGATAAATTTTGCTACAGAACTCCCAATTATCCTTGATGTTCTTCATTATAAATTTATCTTTCTTCTTAGTTTTACTCCCAAGTTTACTTCCTTGGGGTAAACTATGTCTTTTGTAATTTTGGATCATCTTTTGTTCAGAACACATTCTAAATATGAGATCTTGACCACTGATTCCTAGTTAGCTATCAGCTTCTAGTCTAGTAGATTCATCTTTATCAATGATGGTGATAAAAAAAGATAAAAAATATTCATTAAGATTATTTTAGATACACAGAGGAGGAAGAATGAGATTAAATGACTCACTTAAGACTATTCAGAAACTCTTTGTCCGACAAAGTATAGCACAGATCTTCTCAATCCTAAATTAGTGCCTTCAACAAAAGACCATCCTGTCAAACACATAATGTTGGCCCCACATCTATCTCATCCCCCTCCTCTGTTTTCACACATGAACAGTTGGCAAATACAACTTTTTCATGTGAAATCTTATTCCCCAAGTGTTATAGCTTCAAAAAATTTTATTAAAAAAAAATCATAATAATTGGAAGTTGATGTTAGAGCACACCAAACACTCACAATGTAAATCCTACTACAAGATGCACTTTTTTTACTAGTCACTGGGTATATTATCACAGAATATTATGGTAAATTTTAATTACTGATTGGAATGACAGAGCAAACATTTAGTAACTCATTAATATTTTATTTAATACAAATTCATGAAAGGTCTAACTGCAATTAAATGAGGTGTACATGATAACATGCACAGTGATCTAGTTTGTGACAACATATTAGTAAACAGATATTTCTGTAAATGTCATTAATACTTGCAGTGTTGCATGGGGAGCACAGAGTCCAAACCTACCATGACCTCTTCTTTTTGCAGATCAAAATATCCAGTATATTTCAGTACTTTGGTTAGTATGCAAGAAGGATGAGGAATGACTGGGAGTTTTGCAGAAAACATTGCATTCAAGGAGTTAGTTGCCTTGAGCAAACTCTGACAGCCATGGTGGGCCTTGTGCTAAGGCTTGAGTTACCCATAGATTAGCTTGAGTGACCATAGTGTAACACTACACATAAAATTAAAGGGGAACATGCTGTAAGGCTCTAGGTATGAACTGTTCCTGGATACAGTTCATAGACACATGTAGCTAGGTATGTTCTGGTGGGCATAAAAAAATACCTGTCACAATAAATATATAGTTTTGTTTGTTGTACTAGATATAAGGAACCATGGTAGTGAGGGGTGGTGAACCTTTCCTTGGATGGGATCTGCACTAGCATGCTATGGCTGTCTGATGTTGCATGAGAGTGGGGTTTCCAACATCTGAAGGAACATAAGATTTATTCACTATCTATATTTCTTTTCCTAATTGTTATCATGTTGTTATTACTATTGTTATCACAGCAGTTTTGTTACACCACTTGCTGCTGTGCCTTTCTTATTGACATCTGGAAAGAACCCTGCACCCCTCCTAGTGCAGAACAGAGGGCTAAGGAGGAACAGTAAGACTTGCACAATCTCCATAAATTGAAATTCGCAATTCTCCTGCTTTAGCTTTTGTAAGAAAAATGTAAGTGTATTGCAAAAATAGACCATCTTAAGATGTGTCTCTGAATTCTTGCCCATTGGTAACATCTTGGTTCACCAGGAATAGGTCAGTGTTGCAGGCTCATTGTGTCTCAGTTCTTTAGCTCTGCAATACTATGTACACATAAGTGCATTATTTCAGTTATGAACCATGTTTCCTAGCATAACAGAAGCAGACTACAGTGCAGGCAACAGCTGTAGTGTAAGTGTTCCAGCTATCATGTTGGCCATCAAACAAGAGTTTTGAAACACCAGACAAGGCAGTATAGTCTCTTGCAAAGTGGTGAGAAATTGGTTTAGCTGGGACAGGTGTATTTTATGTGGTCACTAAATAAGTCAGTTTTAGAACAGTTTTAGCTTGTTGTATGCTACAAGTAGTAGTAAGAGAGTTGCTAGTCTAGAAAACATCTATTTTTTTGCTTTTATGAAACAGAAAATGATGCTGTTGCTTACAAAGTTTCAAGTCTAGTGTGACTAATTCAGCATCTAAGTAAAGCATGGGTAAGCCTCATACCAAGTGTTCTAAATACGTGCAATAGAGAGAGAAAGGAGGGTGTTGTTAAGAATAGAAGAAATTGGTAGGAAATGAACCAGTCCCCCTAAATGAAATATTTTAATGCCATAACTAGTCAGCGGAGAGCAATAAAGAGTCTCTGACAGCCTGTTTAGCATCTTCTAGTTTGACTAAATTAGGTCCCTGGACTAAAAAGTCTTTTGAATACAGTTGGAGGTTTACCTGTCCGCCGAGAATTTGAGCAAACTGTTGTGAACTCAAGCCAATGTCACAGTGAGAACAAACTACACTGTCAGCAGGTCAAGATGTAGAAATGTCTGTAAAATAATAGAGGAAGTAAAAAGTAGTACTTCACAAAAATATACACATCAATCAACAAAAAGTCTCTTTTGAACCCCTAAGCATATAGAGAACTGTTGTCTGTGACATTTTCTCTATAGACACTGCAGAAATTTACAGTGATTTTTAAAAAATATATACTATGCAGACATCTGTTCTATTCTGTTATTTATTATAATTTATTTGTATTTTGACAACATTAATAATATAGATATAAAATATTTGTCTATAAGTTTCTATGTAGGGAACTCACCTGAGTTCCAGTTAATGGACTACTTTGCACTGAAAAATCATTACATAAAATCCTGTTAGGGACTACCTTAACCACTAGGCTAGATACTCATATGCACACTTGTTTTCACCTCCTGACAGAATACAGAAATATCTGTAAACCAAAATTAAAGAAGTAATAGAATAAAATGAAATGCATTAAAAAAGAAAATATGTACTTCTGCTTCAGAAAACAGTTTCCATGATGAGATGTCCTGCCCTGGATCTGAGCATAATATTAAGGATCTCTTTTTTTCCATTTTCTTTAGAAAGTGCTCTAAATTCTATGTTCTGTTGAGAGATAAGGGGGACTTCCCTCCCTTCTCTTTATATTTCATTGTTTATCTTTCATAGAAAACCTTCTGTCTAGTGCTTAGTGTGTTATATAAGTCTCGTGGAGTGCTTAAAGATGACCTACTGGTTAAAGTGCCTCTGCAAGCACAAACAAATATTTAGTTTGTGGCTCCATATCTTGGCATTAAGATCCTCTGACCTGTCAAGACGAGGCCACATGCCACAGCTTAGAGCGAGACACAGGCCAGGGATGGACCCACCTATGTGATGACAACAGCATTATGTGATACACTAGAGCACATCAATCCAGCTAGCTCCAGTGGAGGCTAAAGAAAGATAGTGGGTTGTTTGTTTTTTTTTTTTCCCCTCCACCCTAATTATTTAATTTCCACAAGATGGGATTTAATGTCATCTATTTTAGGAGTCACGTGGGAGGTCTGGATTAGGTCTGGAGGGTCATTTCAAGTGACAGTTTGGGACGATGGGATCATAGGATAATTCAAGCTGGAAGGGACCTCAGGAAGTCTCTAGTCAAAAATCTTGCTCAAAGCAGGGGCAGCTATGGGGTGAGACCAAGTTGCTTACATCTTTATCAGGTTGTCTTGAAACTATTACAGTATATAAATACCAGCTGACTTTTTTCTCTTCCTTTCCTTTTACTTTTTTTTTTTTTTTTTTTTTTTTTTAATTTCAAATTCCTTTCTTTGATTCAGCAACCATAATATGCAAGGTTGCCTACACAAAGCTCCGGCTGAGTCTCACTAAATACTTTTAACTTCTCTACAACCTCTTTTCTGCCCACAACATCCAGTGGTGCTGTTCCCTAAACAATGTTGAGTAAGATCGAGTGAACTGTTGCATACAAGCTCCTTGCATACAGACTGCTTTCATGCAGAAAATAACTAGGAAAGCACACGGGGCCAATACAGAGCAGAGCATCAGTGAGTTTATGCCTCTCCTGAGCCTTCTAGAAATTCTTCAAGCTGCTTGGAGTTTGCCCTGTCCTATGCCGTTGTACACCTCCTGCTTGGAGAAACTTCATTCAAATCCTGGACATCCCCACCACATCGGGCAATATCTACAATTTCTAGTGTTATTTCAAAATTAATCCAAAAAACTGAGATCATGCTGATTGGTTTCTCAGATTCAGAAGTGACCTGCACTGTGTAGATAACCAACCTTGTTGATTCAAAGACTGAGTATACAGTCCAATTTCAAGAAGCAGGATATCTCTTGTGTTTGCCTTATTCCAGATCATGTACAGCCAAGCCTCCTGTTTACCACTGATAGGATTTTACCCTCCTCTGTCCCCTATGGCTGGTCAAAGATGAGATCAGCCACTCCAGCTCATCTTTTAGGTTTAGAAAAGGCAAACAAGACAAAGAGGAAAGGAAAACTATAAACGTAATATATCTTGGATAAGATGGTGCATGCTAGCTGAGCAGCCATGACAAGAAAATAGATTTGAGGCATTTAACGATGCAACACATAGTTAAAAAAAACACTGTAAATACACAGTTATGCATCTTAATTGATTTAAGCAATTAATTTGAGCTATTTGGCATAGTTTCCCTGATGTAATCAAGTATATTAAATAAACAAAATGTCTGTAAGTAATTCCTTTCTTTTTTTCACTGGGTTTGTGTTTATACTTTTTTTCCCACTGGATTGAATTTATCTAAGACAGCTGTACCTTTAAATATGTAATTACTTTCCTTTGCCTACTGCTACAGAGCTTTCCTTGGGGTAAAGATATCAGAACAGTTATCCACCTCGGATGAAGTGGAAAATTTAGTTGTAAGTGGCATTTACTGCGCTCTTCAGTAGCAATAATCCAACCATTGAAATGTTACTAAGATTGTTTCTTTTGATCCTTTTTAACAAGATCACAGCTTTCAGCATTTCAAGTACCCTTATCAACTAGACCCAGCAGTGGCTTCAGGAAAGGCATTACCTGATGCAGGAAGTTTTAAGGCATCAGAAAGAGTCAATCAGGCCCAGTATTAAGCAATTCTTATCAGGAATCCTTTGCTCTTTACTTTGTAGGATTGTTCCCTTCCTTATTGACATGGGGGCTGTAAGGTTGGTTGAAGAAAGAGCTTTGTGAGTAACGTACAGGCTTTTTCTCTACGTAAGTGTCTTTTATGAAATATCAACTTATTAAGGCAGTTACTACAGTGTGTATGCTGGGAGGTGATGTGAGTGAAAACCCTTCAGAGATGAGGTCTACAAAACACTGGGCAACCTTTAAGGCGGTTAGAGTAGAAATCAGCAGGTCCCATAAGCGTGGTCTGTACAAGATTTCTACTGTGTCACCAAAGTCATAGAAGATTTCCTCTCTCTTCTCATCTTCTCAATTGCAGTACATCTCTATGTTCGGTGGAAAGATAAGTTGATATTATGATCTACAGCAGCAGGTGATGGATGATAACCTTTGTCAACATCAAAAATTAGGGTTTGGAGAAGAAGCAGGTGTTGAGCACAATTAGCTCTTTGTGATAACTGGGCAACACTTTCGAAGTTCAGAATCACAGGGTTTTTTTGGACTTCCAAAGCTAGTAAGAAATAGCAAGAGGACTTCGGGAAATTTAACTTGAATTTTCTATTCTGTGAAGGTATCAAAGGAACTGCTCATTCTTTTTTGGTATGTTGGGGAAAAGAAGGAAGCAGAAGTGGTTGGGTGTATCTGTCTTCATCTTTTTCTAAGTGTCACCACTGTATTTGCTTTCTGTGCTGTGTATCTTTCAACTTTTATGCGGATTAAATAATTCTAAGCTCCATTGTAAAATATTTCAAGAGCCATTGCCAAAAAAATGTTGGAGAAAAACTAAATATCTTTATCATACTAATGTGATAATTATTGATCATTGAATTGTTATTAACTTAGAAATGCACATTCATCTATTATTATTATTCAAGGGTTTTTAAAAAATTAAACAATAATAAGCAAATTCATGTCTAACTGAAGTATTCTTGCATCATGTGCCTAATCCACTTTTATGTTTCTTATGAGTAATGGAAACTCCTATGAGTAAGTTTTGTAGCATGAAAAAGTATTATTATTGAAGTCTATTAATAAACGCAACAATTTTATGAGGTATATTTTTTTTGGTATATTCTCCATCCTTTGAAGATTCTTGATGCCCTGGGAATGTCATTCTACATAAATTGCAAGCAGTAATCAATGGAATTGATGCAGAAATCATGGAGTAAAGTTGAAAAGGCTGGGGACGTCAAACTTAAGGCCTGTCTAAGACTACAAGAATCACTGTTGTGAAGATCCACTAGAAAGCAATCTTGCAAATGTCATATTCAATTACCTTTGATTCCTGGGACTGAGTGACTATATGTTTGAGCTTTGCAGAAAAGGATCTGGGGGTCCTGGTTGACTCCAAGTAAAACATGAGCCAACAATGTGCTATTGTGACAAAGAACTGTGTGCTGTAAGGTGAACCTGGTATTGCAAACCTGCATGCTAGAATTGTATATTACTTTCTCTTTTCCTGAATCTATAGAGTTTGTGAGTGCTCAATACAGCAACATTCAAAGGATTTGTTTACACATTCAGTATAGATCAATATCTTTTCAATATGCCTAGAATACCTTAATTAGTGTCCTGAAAACCTTATGCAAGATGAAAAATTGATTGGATGTGATTCTTGTTTGAGACCACCTATGAACTCATTGATTTTTGCTGGATGTCAACTTTGCAAAATGTTTCTTAGAAGTTTTCAACTCTGAAACAACTGCAGTGAAATTAAAAGCCCCCCTGAGTCAATAAAAATCTTTGATATCCTTCTGATGTTGAAAAATTTCAGCAAATGTACGCATTTTGTAAAAGGTGAAATACATTAGTGTCCATTGCTACCCTTCTTCAAAGCATGCATTTCCTATTGAATGTTAGATGAGTTTATGGCACCATTCAAAGAAAAAAAGAAAGGAAGGGGGACACTTCAGGTTTTACTTGCAGTAGGGATTAAATAATTTTCTTGGGAGGGGGAATTAGTGATGCCTACCCAGTTTCTCCTGTACAGTGCCACAGGAAAGGTATGATTCCCACTCATGCTTTTCAGAAGACAGACATTTTAGTAATACTCTCTGAGGGAAGCAGGTTTTTAACTTCCAAATAACTTAGTCCTCTCAATATTCATAAAATGGTCCTTCTGAAATTAACTAGCTAAACCCTTTTCTAAAACAGGAGAGAAAGGAGAAAGATAGTAAGTAGTTAAAATAGTCTTCTAGAAAATGGAAAAGCTTAAGTTTTGTCTGTCTTTCTGTCTAAGTTATGACTTTTCTTAGACTATTTGAGTGCAAATACTTTCAGGCAAAGCTCAGGATTGTATTTGTTTTTCCTTTATGAGTTTCACTGCCATTAAATTAGAGACTCAGTCTCCTTTTGTTTTGCTTGTAGCCCAATTTATGTTTGACTCTTTAAACATGGCTAGATAATATGAAAGTAATACCTGAGCATATTCTCTGATCAAATGATCTATGTGTTCAGCTGGGATGCTGGAGATTTGGATGCAAAATCCCTGCTTTAAATCAGAGGACAAAGTTGATTCAGGGTTTTATATATTCCAGACAAGTATTTTAATTATTGGCTACTAGGTGAAAGAGAAGGATCCACACTGCTGTCTTCATCAAGAAGTGGCCTGGTTAAATATTCTCTTTCACTAGGATGGTAAATTGTAAGGGGAAAGATGCACCAAAATTCCTGAGAAGCTTCATCCTGCTGATAGAATCTGCAGTTAACCATCTTAGATGGTTTCCAGGGTCAGTATTATGGCTTTTATAGATTATACTCTTAAAAGCCCAGATAGGTGATAACACCAGGCTGTAGATCTGTCCTCCAACAAACCACTAAAATTAAACACTGCAGTACTGACCTTAAGTCCCCTTTGAAGTTAGCTCAGAGGTCCCACCACAGGTATAGAATCTCTCTCTTCCATAATCAAATATCCATTTTGGGTCTAGCACAATTGTACAAGACAAGTCAAGGTCAGGATGAAGATCAATTGGGAAAAGAAGACAAAAAGAATGACTATGAGAATAGTCATAAGGCTATGAGAATAACTAGATTAAAGCACATTTAAGTATGCCTACTAAACTGCCCAAATGTTTTTTCTTCCAGGCAACAGAAACAGGCCTGACACCAAAAACTCATTTGAATGTGTTGAAAGGTTTCTGCACATACATGTGATGGTGGTTACTGCACATACATGTGATGGCTCTAAAGTCAGCTATTCAGATTTATATATATAGTAAAGCCACTAGTTTGTAATCAGCTGCCATGAGAATGGTCTGAAGAGATGTGACCAACAGCTGCCTTTGTACCTCTGGGCTATATGTAGGGATATTATATTACTATTTCTGCCACTGTCCTTATACCTTACTCACTGCCTTAAACCTTTTGAGTATTACATCTTAGATTCAGTTTGTTGTGAAAGGTTCTTCCTTCCCATCACCACTGTGAATAAGAATGGTTAGAAATACCTTTAGATGAACAAGATTTTAGAAAAAGCACAAAGACTAAGTATATATGGCTTTTTGTGTGAAATATAAGATATTCCAGAAGACATAATTAAAACAAAACAAAAGAAATAAAACAAAAAAAACCCAAACAAAACAAAAAAAAACCCAAACTAATAAACCAAAAACCTTCCTGAAAATCAGAAAACTTTCATTATCTCAAATCTGAGATCCTAGATCCATTGTCACTTGTAAAGGTTACAATCGATCATTTTTAGATGAAGGTCCAATAAAAAGAATATAGAAATAATTGTGTTTTTATCTTTATTTGTGTCTGCAAAATGGGGAAGAAACTGGAGGGAACTTTAAAAAAATAAATACATTCTGTGAATTGATCAAAACATATTCGCTCCAGGTCTTCAGCTGGAGTCAATTAACTCCGAGTGTTTATTCTCCTTCACTGGTACACATTTAAAAGCTATCTTCATTTTCCCACTACTAATAGAATTCTTCCAATTTCATGTATGTTTCTCACAACCTGTTGCAGTATTTTCTTGAAATGCATAAAGCATGAGGTCATATTCCCCACACTCTGCTTCCCAACAGGATGTCCTCTGAGCACATCAACTCTGTAAATATGATTAGCAATGCATGGTTAGTTTGTGCTGCAGCACTTACTCAGAGAAAAAAGAAAAATGTAGTCTTCCTCATTGTTGTCTGTGAGTATTCAAGCCCAGTGGATTTGTTTCCATCTGCATCACTAGTTTCATTTTCGAGTAAAGGAAACATTTCAAAGCAGGTACAAGATACGCAGGTTCAGTTGTGGATGTGTTCATCTTTGATTTAGCATTTTTTATTTTTTTTTCTTTTTCTTCCCCCTAGTCTGTTTTGAAAGAAATAGCTGTTGTGTGATTGCCGGCGCGGAAGAAGCAGCACACTCAATATGAGTGATAAAGCGACTTCATTTATTATCCTTCGGTTACACAATTTATAGCATTCTTAATTAGCTCATACATATTGCAAAAGCTAAGCTCCTCATTGGTTAACAGCCTAAAGGTCATGTTCCGTTAGTCTAACCAGGGGGACCAGGGGAGCCTGGAGGACCAGCAGGGCCTTGGCTCCCGTGAGAACTATGCACACCAGCAGGGCCAATAGGTCCAGGGAGACCACTGCTTTAGTGACTCCCCTGCATACCTTCTTATCGCGAGTCCCTGCTTTCACATTCTTTCTCACAAGCAATGGTAACTTATCCTTGTCTCTAATTAGCTCCTAGACTAGCTGTTTTCGGTATTTCTTAAGATCCTGATAAGTAATCATTTCTATGTTGGTATGCCTTTGTTCAGCTAGCCATTCTCCCACAATTCCCCCGTTTTTATTTTGTGCTACCCAAATATTGTGCGTAGCTTGTAAAATGAGGCACTTAATACAAGACATAAGCAGACTAAGCAAAACAAGCCCTATTATGACAATGATTAATACCATTAATAAGCTTTGCACTATCCCCTTAAGCCATCCCCCCAAACCTAGCCAGTTGGTTAGGCCTTCCTCATGCAGTGCTATGGTAAAGAAACAGTCTTTCAAGTCTACGATGAGCAGATGCCAGCCTTCAGGTATCATAGCGGGATTAGGCAAGCCTGGCTGTAGTGCCCCCATATCATGCATTTGCTTTCACAACCGGCAACAAGTATTCCTTCACTTAACCTTATTCACATAAGACAGTCTATCACTGGCCTATTTATTACATGCAGCAGCTCCATCCTTTGGTCAGGCTTTTTTTTTTTTTTTTTTTTTTTTTTTTGAGATAAAGACAGTTTAATAGGCAAAGCAAAAGCCGCGTGCACAAGCAAAGCAAAAGAAGGAATTAATTCACTGCTTCCCGTGGGCAGGCAGGTGTTCAGCCATCCCCAGGAAAGCAGGGCTCCATCACACGTAACGGTTACTTGGGAAGACAAATGCCATCACTCCAAATGTCCCCCCCCACTTCTTCTTCTTGTGCACCCAGCAGAGCATGGGAAGCTGAAAAAGTCCTTGACTACTGTAAGCACTACTTAGCAACAATGAAAACATCTCCACGTTATCAGCACTGTTTTCAGCGTAAATCCAAAACATAGCCCCACACTAGCTACTATGAAAAAAAATTAACTCTATCCCAGCTGAAACCAGGACAGTATCCACCCCTTATTCCATACCATTTACATCATGATCAGGTCCCACACTGTCCAATACAAACTCATTAACCACTACCCCCCTTCCCGTCCTTTGATATAATACACAGATATCATTTATCATTCCCTTAGTCTACGGACCACCCCTGTAAAATATCTTTAAAATGTACACAAATGTCCACAAAATGTCCACTGAGTTCATTTAGGCCATGACTTGCGGCTCCATCTGTTGTGGGGGTCACTCAGGACAGGAGAGGTGGTGTGTTTATGGCTCGACTAAGCGTTACCCACACATTTTCCCTAAGATCAAAAGACAGTGAGGGTACCGCTGGGGCATCAATTCCAATGGTGCCAAGTACAACAAGGGCTATCGGCCACATCTTTTAAATCACTGGTTGCTAGGACCGCGTTTTCACACAACTATTGCTAATCACAAACAATTACTTGCTCAATGCATTTGACTATAAGCTAACAGTCCTTATGGCACACTAGGAGTGCCTACGGTTAAGACTTCTGTTCGCAGCTTTTTCACTGCGGCCAAAGAGAGGCTCTCAGCTAGTGGCTGCCGATGGTCGTCTGTTGCTATCGCTGGTGCTTCCCTCCACGGCAGGCTTGAAAACACTTCTTGCCGAAAGCCGGGATCGAACCAGGGACCTTTAGATCTTCAGTCTAACGCTCTCCCAACTGAGCTATTTCGGCCGCCCAAGAAGCCGGCGGCGGCTCAGGGCGTGCGGGAGCCCGGGGACGGCGACGAGGAAGGAGGGGAGGAGGAGGAGGAGGAGGAGGAGGAGAGCGAGCAGCAGCGGTGGAAGAACCGGACCGTGAACGGTAACCGGCTCCTCTCCTACGGCAGCGGCAGGGACAAGTACTCTGACGCGGAGGAGGAGGAAGAAGAGGCGGCGGGGGCGAGGGCCAAGCAGCAGGCACCGAAGGAGGAGCCTGCAGTCCACCGGCCCAGACGGAGCCTCAGCAAGTCTCCTGCTCCATTCATAACAAGCAAATGCGCTGCAGCCGGCGCTGGCGTGATGGAGACGGGCCAAGAAGGGGCTGGCGGAGGCCGCGGTGCTGGTGTAGTCGTAACGAATGACAGGACGGCGGCGGCGGCAACTCGCTGTTCCGCTTTATGCATGGTCAAAAAGGAATTATTTCTATGGCTGTGCAGTGGAGCAGCAGTAGCGCCCGGCCCCGGGCCTGTATCTGCGATCGGGTCAATACTCATCGCCTCAGGTGCTGCCTGCTCCGCCAGCGGAGACTCCTGTCTCTCGCTCTCCAATGTGGAGTTTAAATGAGACAGGTCCCAAGCCTCCCTAGAACTTTGCGGGATAACAATACTCCGCACAGAAGGGAGCAGGGGGCAGTCTGGAGCCGTTGGGGCCGTTGGTTGCACAGAGGTACCCCCGGTGGGGGCTGTGCTGCTCAACCTTTCAGCGGCGGCGGCGGCAACGCGCTGCTCTGCCTTATGCATGGCCAGAGTATTTGTTACCGCTCGCCACGGCTTCATTAATTTCTTTGCTGCTTTTTCCTCATTAATAACAGCATCAAACAATTTATCTCCTAGCTTTCTCCATTCCTCTTCTTCAAACACCGTGTTGGGGTCGGTAAAAACCCCCTTAAGTTCTCCATAGGCTAAGAGATCATTTAGTTCCTTCTTTAAGTCTATATCTTTAATGCCCCGCTTTTCTAAAAAGCATCTGAGCAAATTATACGCCGCTTGTTTGTTCATACCTCATTTAAGAGCTGTATTGCAGCCTTTACAAACTTCGGCGGCGCGTAGCAGGCGGGACAGCCTCTACAGGTGCTCCCGGGCGCGGGGAAAAACTCCCTTCCGCCTCCTGCGCTGCTTACAGGACCGCTCCAAATCTCCGTCGACCGTGGCTCTCGGACTCCGCTATCGGGTCGCCGAGGTCTATTCCCGGACTCTGCTATCAGGTCGCCGGGGCGCCAGGGTCTGCCTCCGGACTCTGCTATCAGGTCGCCGGGGTCCCTGTTCCCGGGCGCGAATTTGTCGTGCCATTTCGTCAAGACGGAGGGAAGAAGCAGTCGCTCAATATGAGTGATCAGCAAGCTTCGTTTACTGTCCTTCAAATCATCCAGGTCCTTTAACGGACCTACCCCTCGCTTTTCTAAAAAGCGGCATAATAATTTTTGAGCTACCTCCAATTCCATGACGTCTTCTTCTTGTGGCAGTCTTTCCTGGGTAGTCTCGTCTGCTGTGGGCGAGAGTCGTGTCCCCGAGTAGATCTGCGTTTGCCGGATCCTTCCCCGTCGTACACTGCCGATACGAGCCCCCCTGTGCAGGCGCCGGTATTATGCTCCTGGACTCCGTCTCAGGTCCCTGTTCGCGAACTCTGATCCTCCGGACTCTGCTATCAGGTCGCCGGAGTCCCTGTTCGCGAACTCTGGTCCTCCGGACTCTGCTATCAGGTCGCCGGAGTCCCTGTTCGGGCGCCAAATGCCGGCGCGGAAGAAGCAGCACACTCAATATGAGTGATAAAGCGACTTCATTTATTATCCTTCGGTTACACAATTTATAGCATTCTTAATTAGCTCATACATATTGCAAAAGCTAAGCTCCTCATTGGTTAACAGCCTAAAGGTCATGTTCCGTTAGTCTAACCAGGGGGACCAGGGGAGCCTGGAGGACCAGCAGGGCCTTGGCTCCCGTGAGAACTATGCACACCAGCAGGGCCAATAGGTCCAGGGAGACCACTGCTTTAGTGACTCCCCTGCATACCTTCTTATCGCGAGTCCCTGCTTTCACATTCTTTCTCACAAGCAATGGTAACTTATCCTTGTCTCTAATTAGCTCCTAGACTAGCTGTTTTCGGTATTTCTTAAGATCCTGATAAGTAATCATTTCTATGTTGGTATGCCTTTGTTCAGCTAGCCATTCTCCCACATGTGATTCTCTCACTGTTAAGGAGAAAAGGTAGTAAGAGAAAGGTAAATCATATAGTCCCACTTAAGCTGAAAGTGAGCTATGATTGCTGGTCAATGAGAAAAAAAGAGGAGTGCTTTTCCGAGGGACAGTCTTCCTCCCTTTCTCATGCTATATAGTAAGTCCAAATCCATTTACTGCACTATAAAAGATAGCAGGATTGTATTTAACTGAGGCAAGAGATAAGGGTACTTTTGTCTCCACCTTTTACTGACAGCACTGATCGAGTACATTATTTAAACTCCAGGTCAGACAGTGTGCATTTGACTGTAGGCAAAGACATCTACCCATGCATCTCCCCATCCACAGTGTAATGAGTTAAGCCTCAGATGGGTTAAAAGAAAAAAAAAAACACAACAACCTAAATTCAATCTTTATCTGTTATCAGACAGTATCCCTTCAGCTAAGGTAATATGCCAGTTCTAATAGGTGAGTGCCTTGTTTAATGAAAGTAAAGTGTCATCATCTGAACACTTACCTGGTTTCAGGCTTTCTGCATTAGTATTTATCTTTCTTTTCGTGTGTCTTTGTTTCTTCTGACAGCATTCTACCTTCATTCCCTAATATGTCTGGTCTTCTTTAAAAATGACTAACTTTATGTTTGCATGTTAATTCTTAGTTTCGCTATCCAGGGTGTCCGTGCCCAGGTGTTGCAGTGGGGTTCTTCAGGGGTGGGCTCTGCGAGGAGAGGCCGTGGCTGCCCCGTGCCGGACACAGCCAGTCCCAGCCGGTCCCAGCCGGCTGCAACGGCCCCACGGCAGGACACGGCTGAGCCCCTCAGCCAAGCTGGGGGCGCCGGCGGGAAAACAGGTTTCAGAAAGGGCCAAAGGCGGCACAGGCAGAGGAGGAGGAAGCCAAGGAGGGAGCAGCAGCAGAGGGACCCCCAGGCCGCAGCAGCAGCAGCAGCAGCAGCAGGAGGAGGAGGAGGAGGAAGAGGAGGAGGGGGGCAGGAGGTGCTGCAGGTGGGAGCAGGGATCCCCTGCAGCCCTGCAGAGACCCCGCTGGAGCAGAGACCCAGCCTGCAGCCCGGGGAGGGCCCCACGCCGCAGCCGGGGGATATTCCCTGCAGGAGCTGCGGCCGTGGAGAGCCCAGGCGGGAGCAGGGTGTCCCTGAAGGACTGCAGCCCGGGGAAGGGCCCGCGCTGGAGCAGGGAGACGTGTGAGGAGGGAGGGAGGAGCGGCCGAGAGGGGCTGTGAGGGACTGACCGCAGCCCCCATCCCCAGCCCTGCGCCCCTCGGGGGCGGGAGAGGAGTCGGCAGTGACGGGGCGAGGGTGGGAATGGGGAAAGGTGAGGGTGGAAAAGTGTCAGTTTAATTTTTTGTCTTTGTTTCACACTACCTGAATCTATTTTAATTGGCAACAAATTAAATTACTTTTCCCCACGTCGAGTTTGTTTTTCCTGTGACAGTGTTGTGCTTTAACTCCAGTTGGCAACTAAGCACCACACAGCCACTTGCTCACCCTCTCCTTGCAGTGGGATGGGGGAGAGAATTGGAGGGGCAAAAGTAAGAAAACTTGGGGGTAGAGATAAGAACAGTTTAATGATTGAAATATAAAAAAAAAAAATAATGAAAAGGAAAAAAACAAAAAGAGAGAGAGAAACAAAACCTAGGAAAAATAAGTTATGTAATCGCTCACTATCTGCTGAGCAACACCCAGCCAGTCCCAATTGCTGCCCCCGACCAATTCCCCTCAGTTTATATACTGAGCATGGCATCATGTGGTATGGAATATTCCTTTGGACAGTTTGGGTCAGCTCTCCTGGTTATGCTCCCTTCCAGCTTCTTGTGCACCCAGCAGAGCATGGGAAGCTGAAAAGGCTTTAATTTTGTATAAGCACTGCTTCGCAACAACTAAAACATCAGTGTGCTATCAACATTATTCTCCTGCTAAATCTAAACCACAGCACTATACCAGCTATTAGGAGGAAAATTAACTCTATCCCAGCTGAAACCAGGACAGACAGTAATTGGTGAGTGATTTCCTTGGCCTTATCTTCATCCACATGCTTTTCCATCCTGTTTTCTCCCCATCCTGTTGAAGAAGATGAGGGAGAGAGCGGCTGGGTGGGCATCTGGCAGCCAGCCAAGGTCAAACCACCACAACTGTTTTAGAGAGAGGAGCTCACTGAAAGTAGTAAGAACAAAGATGTAGATATAATTTCTAGCATAGAAAATCCCAAAGCTGTAGATGGCTGGATGATGAGAAAGCATTCAAGTGTGGATGGATGCTGCTCTTTCACAGTTTTTCCCAAAATATTTCATAATGTCAGAGATCATTACCAATGAAGTCTAATCCAGTATTGCTGCTCTTACAGTCTGATGTTACTTTGGAATATAGCAATAGCATTGGTGTCAAAATCACCTTTAGCACAAAGTCAAAGATCTAAAAGTATACCATCTCCTCAGAGCAGTAAATGTCAATCTAACATCTTTCTGGACCCAAAACTTCTCTTAATATGTCACCATCATGCATAAAGTTGTCCTCACAGTAAAGCTGTGGAGCATTTAAGATGCCCCCTGTTCTGCTGAGTAGGGGGAATGAATGAGTGTCTGGGTTGGAGTTTGGCCCTTAGTGAAGGCTAACCCATCAGAGCAGGGATGATCTTATACCTGCTTTGGAGCTCCACACTAAGATCCTAAATTTGATCAACGTTTCTGGCTGTAACTTTACTGGACATAATAAATAGTAATGATGACTACTGTGTTTGTCTAGAAGAGTGACAAAGGGATTTGTGAATGTCTTGGATTGTAGGGCCTGCAGAGCTTTAGTAAATGTTCCACTAAATTAAATGGCCAGTGAAGTGTTTATCTTTCACCTGAATTATAAAACCCAGGGCACCTGGAGGGTGCTGATCTCCAGTAGCCTAGAGAAGCATCAATTCTGAACTAGCATTGATAGACACAGGCCATGACACATGGTCCAGTCTTTACAGTATACACAGACTGCCCAAATGCTGCCTTGGACTCACTTTTGTTAGAATTTGATGTGAGTTCATGGCCAGTTCTGGTTAGAAAGAACAGAATCCATATACATGATCAACTAATTTGCACAAGGTCATTTGAAATAAGGCTCAGTGAGTTTCACCGCTCACAGAATGACTTTTCAGGTTCTTGTTGGATTTTAATGTGTGTATAGTCTCTGTTTGTTTGCTTCTAGTGTAATCACAGGTTGCTTCCATGGTATTTTGTTCTTTTTCCACTTTTGCACTTTCTTGACTTCCATTCACTTTTTTAGAGTCAGTGGAAAAGAACACCTGATAGTTGGTCCAGGTCCAGGTCTAACCAATGATGTTCTCTGAAAAGGAAAGAAATTGTTATCATGTAGCAACTTTTGCAAATTATACATTATGGAGAAGTTTCCCATCAAGTTTAACCACTAGCAGACACAGTATTATGAAACCATAAGCCTTATTTTGTTACTAAGCGTATGTCAGCTTAGATTAACCTTAAGTTTTGAAAACATGCCAAGTAAACATGCAGTTTAATATGTGATCTAAGGGCAGCATCTTTCCAAAGTAAGTATTTTCCCCCAGGCAAGTACTTCACTATAATAAAGAAATAAATTAAATTAAACTTGACATTGAAAAGATCCCAAAACTCTTGAACGGTGTCATAGAGAGGAAAAAAAGTCTTCCCACAACTTCTGTCTAAAATCTGATTGATCAAAGAACCTTACTCTGATCTGTCTAGATTGTACTGCTTAGCGGACTTCAAATGAAAGCAGTAGAAAAGGAAACATGGCACCAAGGGAGAAATAAAACAAAACAAAAGAAAAACTCTCTTGATATTCACTCTGTGTGTCACTTTGAAGAAATTATTTATCCATTTTAGTAAGTTATTCTACTTACTAAAATGAAAAGGTTTAATATGAACGAGAATGTTCTGAGCACAAATTAATTCCAAGGTAGATCCACAGCAGGTGTAAATTAGTGTAATTTGATGGAATTTATAGCTTGACCTCAAGCTTCCCCAGATGAACATCTGGTCTATTGTATATTGTGTGTTTTAGCAGGCTAAGTATTAAAATTAAGTCATTCCAATAAGCTTTATTTTTCTGTGATTTTGTGTTCCCAAATCATGTCAATAGCTTGTCAATAGCCCCAACAACTTCAATTAATTTGTTACAAAGTCTCTTCTTATATTGCACTAGACCAAACTCCTTTAACCTTTCTCTATGACACATCTCAAAGGATATTATTCTTGCTGCTCTGCTTCTTACTAGTTCAAGGGCAATTATGTTCTTGCTGAGGTATTGTAACAAAAGCTACAGAAAGTGCTCTGGGTGAGGTATAACAAGTGCCTTTCACAGTAATACCACCTCCTAAGAATTATACTACCCTTCCATAGCACACTAAGATGGCATTCTCTTCATTTTCTCTTTGGGAACCATATATTTCATGGCACATTTAAAGGACATTTTCAACATTCCAACCCCCCCCCCCCCCCTTTTTTTTTTTGTTTTTTTGTGTGTTTGGCCTCTTTTAAGCAATTTTAATTCAGAAGACTGTTTCTTATCTACTTGCATGATTCAGCCTTTTCCTCATTAACTTTTAAAATATATTTTACTATGATTAATTATTTGAATTCAGTAGCATTCAGAAGACTAGAAGCTAAATGCTATTATGTTTTGCATGTCAACAGGCAGTCCATGTTCCAAAAAGCTTACTGCAAGAGGAGCAAAGAGCATTAAGGAAGAAATTCAAACCTCTCTGAACTTACTATCAAGACCTGACTGAACACCTGTCAAGTCAAAGTCTCACACAGACACATCAAATCACAGATTTCATATCCTGCAGCAAGTCTTTGTCTTAGCTGGTAGCTGCTCAGTATACAAACCAGTACACTTTTCTCATCATAAAAAGAAAATAAATAAAAAAATAAAAATTTGTCAGATATATTATGACAAAAATAAAAAATGTCAGATAAACCCCTAAAGTAACATATTGTTAATCACAAATATTACATTTGTCAAGTCAATCCATAATACTTTTTAAAATATTCTTTTACATAATTTCTGAAATGGTGTCCATCAGAAAAAAGAAGTGGTCTCTCATTTTGCATTCCCACCTCTCCATTTTGAACAGTTTAATTAGCTGACTCATTCTACAGGTTTTTTACATGAATGGATAGAACATGTGATTCTCCTTTTAATCCAGTAATCCATATTTTATTTTTTTTTTAAACTGCATTTCCCTTAAAGGCTTTCAGTCATTCCATGACTTGTCATTTTAACATTCTTAAAGGAACTCACCTTTCTGACAACTGTAAAAGTGACTAACCATAATTTCTTTTATGTATGCATTTTGAAGTTCCTAAGGGGATCTTCTCTGGAAACCATTTCTTTATTTCATCAAAGTTCTGTTCTTCACCCCTCTCCCCATTTATGTTGGCTGATGGTAATTATTTAATATATTTGCTTTTTCTTTTGTCCTCCACCTCTAATTCCCTATAATCATTCTTAAGAGAATTCATCTTTCATTTCACTATTGTTTGCTTTTCCTAACACAAAATCACATTATTTGTTCAGCATCCTGTTATTCAAAGATCATTATATTTTCCCTCTCTGAATCATTTCACTGTTATTTTCACTTTCTCCCAGAGTAAGCCCCATCCACAAATTATTAGATTATGAGTAACTGTTAAATGTTGTTGATCAATCTTTTACATTTTTGTTTACATCCTGGTCTAATCACATTGGTTTGTGCCTCATGCTGCCTTTTTGACAATTAGGACAATATTTATGTAACAAATGGATTATTTACATGACAATAACTTGTAACTAATGTGTATTTTCTTTGTAATTTGTTAAGTTTCATAATTTATAAAAATCTTTCCTTGACAGCTGTCTCCTCTACAGAACAGAGAAAATGAGTGTTTAATATACACTGTGATTATTTCTTTTTAGCATATATTACAGACTATCAAAGCCACAATGAAATGACTATTCCTGAAATTATATGAAATAGGGATAGGTCAGGCATAAAAGATTTTGAAAAGGGCTGAGGTGCTTGGTCACAAGAATGATGCCTTAACTGCTAATGCAGTGAATCTAACCAACTCATCCCTCTTTCTGCATTAGTACAATGAAGACAAACCTTCAAGGAGCTTTCAGATCCAAGGATCAAAAATATGATGCAAGAATTTAAGCAAGATCACTGGAGAAAAAGTATTATGGGATTGTTTTCAGCTTAGGTAAATTAACTCGAGGTTATTTGAACATGTACTTGTGATAAGAACAATATATATATATGTGGGTTCAAATAAACTTTGCCTGAAGCATCCTGCAAAGATACCACTGTTACTGTCATGGGATTATTCTGACCATCAGCTGCTGCTGACAGGCACAAATAGGTACAAGCCTGTTCTATTCTTTTTGGTGTAACACCCTGGAAGACTGCAATGACAGGGGCTCTCAGTCCTTCCGTACTGCTGTGCCTCCTTACTACACAGAATGGTTGAGACTGTAATCATTTAGAGATCTAACCATAGCAGGAGTTTTCCTGACTGTCCTTCATAATCACAACTACTTCCAGGAAAGCAATCTCACCCTTATCACCGTGGACTTTATTGATGGTTCACTGGAAGCTGAGGGACCTCATGGGGATGCAGGTAATCAAAATGCTACCAGTGTACCATTGCCAGTTTTTATTACTATTACTGGCATAAAAGTAACTGAAAAGTTTTTCTAATTGATCCCTTATTATCTCTCACTACCATCAAAATTGGTAGGTGTCGGCTTCCAATTATTCTCCTTCATTTTATTTCCTGTTCATCTGTCATACATTTTGTCAAAGTCTAACACGAAGTGTCTTGCTCTCCAATGAGCTTTTCAAAACTCATTGTATTGTCCCAATGCACTGTCAGCATGTGGCAGACAGATAGCTTGGTGCTCCTGGCTGCTTTCTTATGCTAATACACCTTTTAGTCTCTCCATCTCAGTAACAGTAATTATTCATGGAAACCCTTAATCTCACCTAGTCTAAACCAGCATTTACTAGCTTCCTCAGCCTCAAAAGTGCAACCATGACTGAGTACCTGTCCCTCTAGGTAATGATATTGTTATTCACATCTGCATTTCAAAGTACATTAACTCTTGACCTTGTTATATATAATAGATATATGGATGGCACCTGTAAGATTTGTTTATAATGTTGGTCTCTGTACTGGCTTTGGCTGGGATGGAGTTAACTTTCTTTATAACATCCCATATGGTGCTATGTTTTGGATTTATGACCAAAACAGTGTTGATAACAGCAATGCTTTAGTTACTGCTGAGCAGTGTTTACAAAGAGTCAAAGTGTTTTCTGCTTCTCACTGTCCTGCCAGTGAGTAGGTTGGGGGTGCACAAGAAGTTGGGAGGGGACAGAGCAAAAAGTTGGGAGGGGATACAGCTGGGACAGCTGACCCCAATTGACCAATGGGATATTCCATACCATATGATGATATACTCAGCATATAAAGCTGGGGGAAGAAGAAGGAAGGGGGGACATTCAGGGTTACGATGTCTGTCTCTCTAAGTAACCATTACGCATGATGAAACCTTGCTTTCCTGGAGATGGGAAGTAGTAAACTAATTCCTTATTTTGCTTTGGTTGCACACACAGCTTTTGCTTTACCTATTAAAGCATCTTTATCTCAAGCCACGAGTTTTCTCACTTTTACCCTTCTGATTCTCTCCCCTATTCCACTGGGTGGGAGTGAGCAAGCAGCTATGTGGAGCTAAGCTGCTTCCTGGGCTTAACCCACAGCAATCTCCCCCACCACACCACTGGCACAGCTCCATTTATTTTGCAGTACAATGCAAAACAGGGAGGGATGTGTCCTTTGAACATGGTACATCGGTGTTGTGACAGCCCAGGAGTCCACAGAGCATGACAGGATATCTTTAGAGTGCTGGGCAAGTAAGGTGAATCCAGAGGAGGGGTAAGAGAAGTCCTTACTGCATATAGGGATTTAACATCAGCATGTTCTGTCCAGATACAAATTTGTTAGGTGTGAACCTTTTGGGTTCCATGTTGAAAAAGCAACAAAACTTTAACCTTTTCATAATAAGGCTGCCAGCTAGGTTGGAATATCTGACTCTGCATCAACAAATGCAAGACTGATGCAGTAATATGTGGACATATTCCTCAGCTAACCATTGTAGTAGTGGTAAGGCTAAAGGTAGTCAAGGTCAAATAGATTCTTTCACCTCCTGTCCCAAAAGGCCTGAGAAGACCAAGGCAAAGGCACTTTATGGCATTTCTGCAGAACATACTTATACCAATAAGCTCCTGTGCATGTGCATACATGTATATTTAGGGGTGAATATGATGATCATGTATATATCAGCTTACTGAAGTAAGTCCAGAGAAGGACTACGAAGATGATGACGGTATTGGAACATCTTTCATCTGAGGAGAGAGACTGAAAGAACTGGGACTGTTCAGCCTGGAGAAGAGATGGCTCAGGGGAATCTTACCAATGTGGATAAATATCTCACAGGAGGGAATGAAGCAGCGAGAGATGGACTCTTCTCAGTGGCATGCAGTGACAGGTCAATAATCAATGGGCACAAGTTGAAATACAAGAGATCTGAACATAAGAAAAAACTTTTTTTACTGTGAGGGTGCTCAAACACTGGAACAGGTTGCCTGAAGAGCTTGTAATGTCTCCATCCTTAGACATATTCAAAACCTGACTGGACACAGTCCTGGGCAACCTGTGGTAGGTGACCCTGCTTGAGCAGGGGGTTGGACCAGATTGATCTCTAGAAGGTCTCTTCCAACTTCAAAGACTCTGTGATTCTGTAATTTTGTGATTCTGTAATATTGCTTTTTTTTTTCCCCACAGCAATATCAATTTGATAATTTAACTGTTATCACTTGGTGATACACTTTCATTAGTGTTCTGCAGTTTATTTACATAAGCTATCCCATGTGTCTTCTCTTCTCAGTAAGGACAGGAAACTCTTTGGGTCCCCTTCACCTTTGTTTTACTGCAATTTATTTCTAGCATGGAGAGGTTCTATCTCAGAGATATTCTTGGCCTTTTCAGATCAGCTGGAACTCAAGACAGTTCAACTTCCAGGTATTTTTTTAGGGAAAAAGAAAATAGTTTCTGCAAGCCAAATTAAATATGTCAAAAAGCCTATTATTTAATTTAAAAAGCTGTTTTCCTGGAAAACGTTCAGCCTGTTCTATTTATCAACACATTAAATGAAATGTCCATTAGCAAGGGACATACTGTGAACACCTTGCAGTAAATATTTCTGTATGGAGTTGATAAATGTGATATAAATATACAGCTAGCTAATAATTTAAAACATGAAGTGTCTGATGTCATTGTTGTTTGTTTTTCTTCTTTTCCTTTGGAGCTTTTAAAAATGCACCCAAACTGCTGGCACTTTATAGAATTGAATAACCACCCTTAGAACAAGGTCATCATTGTTCCAAAGTGTTCTGAGAAGAATGTTTAATGTTTTATTATTATCATGGTTGAAACTTTTTACTCTTTTCTTCCTTTCCCATTCACATTAGTCTTATACATCTGACACTGAAATGTCTTGAGCTCTTAGCTGACAAAAATTTGAACAGAATGAACATGAGTTTTGTCATTGCATCAAAAGCAGAGATTTCACAGAAAAAGAGATGAGGATAAAGTGAAAATAACAGAATTGAGAAAAAATAATTTTACATTTTTTTAATTAGGAAGTTTATTAATAAAATAGTAATTCAAATAGATAAAAAAAAATCAAGAAAAAAACCAGAAAGGTGGTGGTTAAAATTCACCTGATAGGCAATTTAGCCTTCTTTGATGCAAAGATATGTAGGTAAAACTGCAAGAAAACTAAAAATAAAGTGGAAAGGTCCCCTGCCAAATGATTTTTATGCACACACAAGTATACACATATATACATATACTATAAACAGAAAGTTAAAAATAGCATTCCAGAAATCAGCAAAAATTTCAATGGAGAATTTATTCACTGACTTTAATGATGCTGATTAAGCGTTCTTCTGTGACCAAAGAACAATAAAGGTATGGATCACGTAACAGAGCTCCTAACATCAGTGGTGCCCTCTAACGACAACACATGCCTGTAGAAGCCTGCTTTTTGAATATGGGGAAAAAAAACAGGGTAGCATGGACTATGAGATTAATTTATCTCTGTAGCAGTGCTTATTCCAGAATGAGCTATTCCAGCACTACATGATAGAAATAAATAAATAAACAGCCTCAAATTCCATTGGAACAAAATCTATATGTAATACAAACTTAGTTCTTCATGGTCATGAGCATTAACAGCTCTGTGGGTTTGGACAGGGTTTTAAATGCAACCACAGGACTAATGCTAACCACATACTCTGGTTTGTTGCTATGTTTGAGCCTCAGCTCTAATTGGTCTGCTACATTTTGAAGGCAGGCAGCTTAAAACAAAGCATACTGATCCTTTTCCCTTTCCACCTGCCCTTACCTACCCTACCTATTATGGGCAGGAGATTCTACAGTCATGCAGTAAAGTACCTTTGACAGTATCACTAAGATGTGTTACTACATCATGTCTTGCAATGTATTTTTATTCGCACCTTAAGGGGAGTAATTTTCCAAACCACTGTTCAAAAACATGATGGAGTTAAATGTTCTTTCTTATGGTCTGATGATATTCCCTGTGCCATCATTGTATCAAAGAGACGTTTTGTTACCCGGGGAAGAAAGCAGCAGCTGAGCACGAATGAGCTGTTTTTGTGTGAATCCAAATGGCTGATTATCGTATGGCTGCAATCAGCTCACGGCTGGCAGCTGCAGTGTGACGTCACATGTAGCCTTGGTCGACATCATGCAGCCAGCTAGGAGCAATCATGTTGCCAGGCAGCCCGTTGCTACTCAAAGTCTTGTTCAGTCAAGAGAATCGCAGCTGCTCATTGCCCTCCAGAAAGGCTACACTTAAGAAATACTGGCTATACTGACTGAGCAATGGGTCTGACTCAAGGCTGAAGATGAAAAATAACCTCCCACCTGGATTCCCTGTTCACTAAATTTGCCAAATAACAGAGGCAGATTGTTTCGACTACCTGCAAAGCTTCTTTACTAAATTCCTCCTCCAGTTCTCTTAGGTCACCGAAATCCCATAAGGCCAAATCCCTGACCCAGTTCATGTGTACAGAGCCTGTTTAATTTGCTAGTCAGATCCCAGACTCAGTTGTTTACTCTTGCTTTGCTGCTCAAAATTTGAAAACATGTGAGCCAACTGAGACTGACCTGCTCTGGACCACCTCCATTCTTTCCCTGCTATGAAAGTTGTGATCTGCAGGTATGCTTTGGTGGCTACTGTTCCCATTCAGCTTGCAATGGTTAAGACTCAGGCTTAGGTAACAAAAAGCTTTAATTTATGGAACACGCTTCTGCAGGAGTTCAGGGCAGCATGTACAGCTGTGTCTTCACTGCCGAGTACAAGAGCAGTCTAACCTTCCCAGGGTTTTCACTGACCCCTTAGAACTGCTCACAGCAGTGAAAAGCAGCAATCCAGCTGCAGTCAGTCAAAGGCTTCTTGAAAGGAGAAAATATTTATTCAACAGTATGAGATACATGCATGGGACAGAAGAATCTCTTTTGAAGGATCAGTGTAATGTCTCATCCTATCCAATACTTAGTCATCTGAAGTGTGGTGAAACAGGTTAATTGTCTGAATGGGGTGCTAGCCCTACACTGGGTTAGAAAAGCCACAAAAACTGTGTTAGAAAAAAGCCTTTCCATAGCAAGTGTAGCAAAAAATAACTTTGGGCTGTGTCATTCAAGCAGATTCTCTCTGCTGTTAGGATAAAAAGTAACAGTCTTTTTTTCTCCAGAAAAATGTAAAAAAAAGATTCCCATTTTCTGCTCTGAGAAAATTCAATAGAGATCTTTCTGAAGGTCTCTGTGAAGGAAAAACTTTACTTACCCTTACTGTTTGAGGTTAGGATTGGCACACAACAAGAATTTAGGAATCTCTATGGGGTTCACATATGCTAAAAATAGGCAGGATTCAGCTCCAGATTAAGACTTTAAATTCTGGTGTGAATATCACAGAATCATAGAATCATTAAGGTTGGAAAAGACCTCTAGGGTCATCAAGTCCAACCGTCAACCCAACACCACCAGGCCTCCTAAACCATGTCCAGAAGTGCCATGTCTACACATTTTTTGAACACCTCCAGGGATGGTGACTCCACCACCTCTCTGGGAAGCCTGTTCCAGTGACTCACCACTCTTTCAGTCAAGAAATTTTTCCTAATATCCAATCTAAACCTCCTCTGGTGCAGCTTTAAGCCATTTCTTCCCGTCCTATCACTAGCAACTTGGGAGAAGAGACCAACACCCACGTCCCTACAACCTCTTTTCAGGTAGTTGTAGAAAGAGATAAGGTCTCCCCTCAGCCTCCTCTTCTCCAGGTTAAACAACTCCAGTTCCCTCAACCACTCCTCGTAAGACCTGCTCTCCAGATCCTTCACCAGCTTCGTTGCCTTTTTCTGGACATGCTCCAGCAACTCAATGTCCTTCTTGTCCTGAGGGGCCCAAAACTGAACACAGGATTCAAGGTGTGGCCTCACCAGTGCTGAGTACGGGGGCACGATCACTTCCTTGATCCTGCTGGCCCCACTATTCCTCCTGATACAAGCCAGGATGTCGTTGGCCTTCTTGCCCACCTGGGCACACTGCTGGCTCTTGTTCAGCCAGCTGCCAACCAACACCTCTAGGTCCTTCTCTGCCAGGCAGCTTTCCAGCCACTCTTCCCCAAATCTGTAGCATTGCATGGGGTTGTTGTGACCCAAGTGCAAGACCCGGCACTTGGCCTTGTTGAACCTCATACAGTTGGCCTTGGCCCATTGATCCAGCCTGTCCGGAACCCTCTGTAGAGCCTTCCTACCCTCAAGCAGATCGACACTCCCACCCAACCTGGTGTCATCTGCAAACTTACTGAGGGTGCACTCGATTCCCTCACCCAGATCATTGATAAAGATATTAAACAGAACTGGCCCCAAACCTGAGCCCTGGGAACACCACTTGCGACCAGTTGACAACTGGATTTAGCTCCATTCACCACAACTCTCTGGGCTCGGCCATCCAGCCAGTTTTCTACCCAGCCAAGAGTACACCTATCTAAGCCATGAGCCACCAGCTTCTCTAGGAGGATGCTGTGGGAGACAGTGTCAAAGGCCTTGCTAAAGTCCAGGTAGACAACATCCACAGCCTTTCCCTCATCCACTAGGCAGGTCACCTGGTCAGAGAAGGAGATCAGGTTGGTCAGGCAGGACCTGCTTTTCATGAAGCCATGCTGACTGGGCCTGATCCCCTGGTTGTGCTGCACTTGCCCAGTGAGTTCACTCAAGATGTATCACTCCATAATCTTCTCCGGTACCGAGGTCAGGCTGACAGGCCTGTAGTTCCCCAGATCCTCCTTCCGGCCCTTCTTCTAGATGGGCGTCACACTGGCAAACCTCCATTCATCTGGGACCTCCCCTGTTAACCATGACTGCTGATAAATGATGGAGAGTGGCTTGGCAAGCTCCTCCGCCAGCTCCCTCATTACTCTCAGCTGGATCCCATCCAGCCCCATAGACTTGTGAGTGTCCAGGCAGCTCAGGAGGTTGTAAACTGCTTCCTCCTGGATTAGTGGGGGTTTGTTCCACTCCCCATCCTTGCCTTCCAGCTCAGGGGGCTGAATACCCCAGGGATAACTTGTCTGATCGTTAAAGACTGAGGCAAAGAAGGCATTAAGAATCTCAGCCTTCTCCTCATCCTCGGTGGCAGTGTTCCCCTCTGCATCCAACAGAGGATGGAGATTCTCTTTGGCTCTCTTTTTGTTTTTAATGTGTTTGTAAAAACATTTTTTGTTATTCCTTATAACAGTGGCCAGGCTGAGTTCTAGCTGGGCTTTTGTTTGTCTAATTTTCTCTCTGCAAGACCTAACGAGGTCTTTGTATTCTTCTTGAGATGCCTGCCTCTTCTTCCAAAAGTGGTAAACTCTCCTTTTTTTTCTGAGTCCCAGCAAAAGCTCCCTGTTCAGCCAGGCCGGTTGTCTTCTCCGCCAGCTCAACTTGTGGCACATGGGGACAGCCTGCTCCTCCATCTTTAAGACTTTCCTCTTGAAGAAACCCCAGCCTTCCTGGACTCCTTTGCCTTTCAGGACTTCCTCCCAAAGGACTCTCTCAACCAATGTCCTGAACAGGTCAAAGTCTGCCTTCCGGAAGTCCATGGTAGTGATTCTGCTGACCTCCCTTCTTACTTCACCATGAATTGAGAACTCAATCATATCGTGGTCGCAAAGCCCAAGATGGCCTCCGACCACCACGTCTTCCACCAGACCTTATCTGTTTGTGAACAGCAGGTCAAACAAGGCACCTCCCCTGGTAGGCTCACTTACCAGCTGCGTCAGGAAGTTATCTTACACACACTCCAGGAACCTCCTAGACTGTTTCTTCTCTGCTGTGTTGTATTTCCAGGAGACATTTGGTAGATTGAAGTCCCCCACCAGAACAAGGGCAACCGATTGTGATACTTCCAGCAGCTGCTTGTAAAACGTTTCGTTGACCTCTTCATCCTGGTTGGGTGGTCTATAACAGACCCCCACAGGATATCTGCCTTGTTGGCCTTCCCCCTCATCCTTACCCATAAGCATTCAACCTTGTCATCACAATCACTAAAATCTATACACTCGAAACACTCCCTGACACACATAGCCAGCCCACTGCCTCTCCTTCCTTGCCTATCCCTTTTGAAGAGCTTATAGCAATCCATTGCAGCACTCCAGTCATAAGAGTCATCCCACCATGTCTCTGTGATGACAACTAAGTCATAGCTATCTCACCGAGCAATGGCTTCCAGCTCCTCCTGTTTGTTGCCCATGCTGCATGCATTGGTGTAAATGTACTTGAGCTGGGCTATCGATTTCACCCCCAGCACTGGCACACCATCCCTAGGCTCCTCTCTTGTGGACTTGGCTATATCCCCTTTCCTCTTTGAACCTAGTTTAAAGCCCTCTCGATGAGCCCTGTGAACTCATGAGTGAGAATCCTTTTCCCCCTTTGAGACAGCTGAACTCCATCTGACACCAGCAGGCCCGGTGCCATGTAAACCTCCCCATGACCAAAAAATCCAAAATTCCTCTGATGACACCAGCCTCTGAGCCACGTGTTAATCAGAGGAGTTTTCCTGTTCCTTTTGGTATTCTTCTTCCCTGCCACTGACAGGACTGAGGAAAACACTACCTGTGCTCCTGATCCTTCAACCAATCGCCCCAGTGCCCTGAAGACGCTTTTGATCGCTTTTAGACTTCTCTCTGTAACCTCATCACTGTCCACCTGCATAACCAAGAGCAGGTAATAACCAGAGGGCTGTACCAGACCAGGGAGTTTCCTAGTACCATCTCTGACCCGGGCCCCAGGGAAGCAGCAGACTTCCCTGTGGGATGGGTCTGATTGGCATATTGGACCCTCTGTTCTCCTCAGAAGGGAATCGCCTACAACAATTGCCCTCCTTTTCTTCTTAACAGAGGCAGTCATAATGCGTTGGGCTGACCAACTCTCCCTAGGCAACCCCCGGATGGACCTTCACCTACATCCTCATTTGCCTGGCCCTCAAGTTCCAGAGCCCCATATCTGTTGTGTCAGGGCAACTGGGAAGGTGAGGGAGGCTGGGAGGGGATTCGCCTGCCGCCCCGAGCAGGGACCTCTTTCCATTCCCCCCCATCTCTTAGGTTCCCTCCTTCTGCTAGGTGGCAAGGGTGTAGGGAATCCTTTGCTTCTTGCGGAGCCTCCATCCGCTGCCCTGGCCCCCAGGATGGCAGGGTGCTGCTCCACCAATCTATGTCCCTCTCACACTCCCTGATAGTCCTTAACCTTTCCACTTCCTCCCTCAGCTCTGTCACCAGGCTGAGCAGATCATCCACCTGGTCACACCGACAGCAGCTGCTGTCTCTGCTGCCCTCCGGTACGAGTGCCAGGCTCAGGCGCTCCCTGCAGCCGGAGACCTGGGCAGCTGCGTGGTTGTGTGGGGGCTCCGCCTGGGTCGCCACAGTCCTTCTGGAGGTGGCTTTTGGGCGAGTGGAAACCATAGCTAGGTCCTCTCCTGGGGGGCAATGACCACTAACTGAGTTACCCTTTAGAGCCTTTAAAGCCAGGAAGCGGACTGCACCTTGCCCAAACACCCTGCCCATGTGAACTGCTATGCAAACTGCCGCGCCACACCCTTCTGACGCGCCATGCCCTGTTTGCCCGCCCTGTTGGCCGCTCTGCCAGCCGCTCGTGCTCCCTGGGGGCTGCTTTTGTACGCGAGGGGGTTTGGCCGCCTTTGCTCTTGTCCTCACCCACGCTGCATCAGAGCTTTCTCCTCACGTCAGGAGCTCACTCCTTCCCGCTCTGGGGGGCTCTGGGCTACCCTCTTGCTCCCTGTGCTTTTGCCTTCACACTTTTTTCTGCTGTTTTGCTGCAGTTTTGCTGCTTTGGGAAGGATCTTCTGGCACAATCCTCTGCTCTGGAACCCTTCTCCTCAGTGACTTCTCCAAAATAGTGGGTACACTGGATTTTAAACTGCCACCTTCAATCTTGTCCTGCCCACACTGAGTCAGAGCTGCCTCCTCACATCATATATTGCTATCTACATATGAGCAAGGTGCTTATACTTCCGTTAAACACAGGGAAGACCCAGGACTCTTCTCTGTTGTCAATCACAGGCAGTGATGTTTCTTTGATGTCCTTTCTAGTATCCAATCTTTTTTTGTTGGGTTATTAGATACACACATTCTCTTCTCAAATGAGAGCTGGAGGCCAGGCAGGATGCAGTGAAGCTAAAATGATACTAGACACCTGTGTTTGGACAGCTGAATCCAGTCCAATGTGTCCAGCAAAACTCATAACTATCAATCACCAGTAAGAATAGATGATCCTACAGGAAAAAAAATATCTTAAAGCATTGTGATCTCCAGTTTTCACTGCAGCAGGAAGTGTCAAGTTCCTTCATATAGGGTAATCCAGGGGTGCCTAAAAAACCCCACAACACAGAAAAGCTGTGATCTTTCCACTGCCCACAGTTCCAGTCAAGAACATCCCAGTCACAGTTAAATATGCTCTGAACATCATATTATGTTAATGTATTAATGACATGTAAATGTTTTCAGAATAAACTACACTCATGTAAATTTGTTGGCTCTGAACTTATTTTATTTTGACAGAGCAGCGTATTTGATCTGGGCACAAAGCAAATTAACATTTTCAGAACTCATTAGTATGTGTGAACATCATGCAAACGTGACAAATCAGTTTGGTAGACTTTCATTTTTTTAGGCCGAAAAGCCAGTCATTTGGGATGCCTGATCCAAAGCACACTGCAGTCTGTGAGAGTTCTGCCAGTAGCTAAGAAGGAATTTAGGTCAGATCCTTGGACACGGTGGCTAATGCAGTGAAAAAACACAGAATGAAGTTTAGACTTGAACTCTGGTAATAGATATGTGGAATTATCAGCTGGAACAGGCTCAGTGGTATTAGGTCATTTAATTGTCCCTTCATGTAACACTCACTGTAGTATTGTTCCCTTTGGTATAACAAGTCTCTGGTGCTTTATTTTAATTGTTCAATAAATTTCAGAGATGCAGTAATTAACATGGTCTATTAAATATAATCAACTACTTCTAACCAATTGGAAAAAAAAAACCCAAACCTTTAGTCAAGTGCATCATTAGCAGTACTTACTACTAATCCACTATCTGCTAAATTTTATGGACTCTATTCACAAATATTTGGTCTATGCAGATAAATCTTGATTTCTTCATGATTCTATGAGAATATATTGATTCATATACAATGAAAAAATGTATCACAATATTTGGTAGCAAATGTGTGCCTTCAAAGGATTTTGGGAATGAAATCATACAACACAATTTATACTGGCAAGAAAAAGTATTTTATTTATTTTTGTTGTTGATGCACAGGCACTGATGCTTATTTGAGGTCCCTTATGTCTGTGAAAGAATAGATAAGACTAGGGTTTGAGGGAATAGTACATAAATTGTCATAAATTTCTATCACCCAATTACAACTATCTGAGATTTGGAGAAGTGAGATGGTTGGTCTTATGTATTTAAAGTGAATAAAAATACTCAAAAACTTTCAGAAAGGTTGGGAAAAAAAATAAACAAACCAAAACCAGAGAACAGAATACCTTTGAATTAATTTGGGCCAGCTCATGTATGATGCTCAGCAGGGCATAGTGAAGCAGTCGGTGAGCTACCAATGACCTTAAATAGCCCATCCAAAAGAAGCAATGCAATATATCTTGTGGAAATACACAGTTCTTCCTGAAATCAGTTAAGCTATGCTGAGACATCGCCCAGTTTGAGTACTCCTGGACTCTATGAGAGATGGTTTCTATGGGCTGTGTTGTTCTGAGCCCAACCTGCCTTCAGAGTCAAAGTCAAGCCAGATGTCCCCATATCAACCTCCACCACAACAAACCAATGTGTCTAGAGTCACTGTACCTTACTGTGTTGCTTCTCTTATCTGTTTTATTTCCGTTGTCTTCCCTGTGTGGTTGCTTTCACAAGAAGATATGTAATCCATACTTTATTCCAAGTGAATGAGTAATGCTATTAATTGTGGTAGGACTTCAGGCATATTTTTAAGATTCAGGACCAAAACTTATTATCTCTTTTTTCTTGCATCCTCTTTTCAGATAAATTACAAGCTCTTCTGGGCATATGCCTTCTTTCGTCAAGATAGCATGTCCCACAAGGTAACATGCTTGTGTAAGCATGTCTTCCAACAATTATGTGACTAATAAAAATAAGAGAGGAATAATGACAGGAATGATATCTCTATCCCCGCTCCCCCCACCTTCAGATCTTCCATCTCTTTAAAATTTCTAAGTTATATTTTTAAAAGAAAGAATTTTTGACAAAGAAGATGAGGCTAATGAAACCTTACTTCAGCTGCTCAAGGAATTCTTGGGCCAACAGAACCTGATCCTCATGGGTGACTTCAATTACCCAGACATTTGTTGGGAAAACAACACAGCAAGTCATCCATCAGGTTCCTGGAATGTGTTGAGGACTGCTTTATGCTACACACACTGAATGTGCCAACTCAGTACAGTACATTGCTGGATTTACTGCTCACAATCTCAGAAGACTTACTTGACAACATCACTACCAATAGTAGCCTTGGATACAGTGACAAAAGAAGGACAGGGGACTGCTTGAGCAAGTCCAGCAGACAGCTACAAAGATGATCAGGATACAAGAGCACCTCTCTTCTGAGGAAAGGCTGAGACACCTGGGTCTGTTCACCTGGAGAAGAGAAGACTGAGGGGGGATCTTGTCAATACTTATAAATATCTGAAGGGTGGGTATCAAGAGGATGGGGCCAGACTCTTTTCAGTGGTGCCCACTGACAGGACAAGGAGCAATGGGCACAAGTTGGAACACAGGAAGTTCCAGCTAAACATGAGAAAAAACTTCTTTACTGTGAGGGTGACAGAGCAGTGGAACAGGCTGCCCAGAGAGATTGTGGAGTCTCCTTCCCTGGAAATATTCAAAACCCACCTGGATTCAGTCCTGTTCCCCCTGCTGTAGGTGTACCTGCTCAAGCAGGGTGGTTGGGTGACATGATCTCCAGAGGTCCCTTCCAATCCCTACCATTCTGTGATTCTGTGATTCTGTGACAGCAACATTGTGGAGTATAAGATCCTGCTGAGCACACTGAAGATTGGTAGCAGGACAAAGACCGTGGATTTTAGAAGAGCCAACTTCAATACACAGAGGCCAGCTGCAAGGGATTCCATGGGAAGCATCCATGGAGGGCAAAGGAGCTTGTGAGTCCTGGGAGTTATTCAAGAACAGCCTCTTGGAAGCACACGAACAGTCCATTCCCTATCAAGGGAAAGGAATAAGGCAGAACAAGAGACCACCCTGGCCTAACAAAGAGATTTTGGGTGTGCTTAAAAGCAAAAAAGAAGCATACCAGCTAAGGAAAGGCAACCAAATAGTCATTAAAGACTATAAGAACCTTGCTAGGGCAGGCAGAGATGAAGTCAGGAAAGCTAAGGCTCATCTAGAACTGAAATTGGACAAAGATGTCAAGAACAACAACAATGGGTTTTTCAGATATGTCAACAGTAAGAAGAAGCACTGGGAAGACATAGGTCCATTGCTAAACAGGGCAGGAAAACTGGTTGCTAATCATGCTGACAAGACAGATGTTCTCAATACCTTCTTTGCCTCTGTCTTTACCACCATAGCTGGACCCCAGACCACAGGATCAAGTAGCTACAACAAAATACAAGTCGACCCACCAGTAGAGGAAGAAAGGTTGGTCTGCAGCCTCTTTCAAGGGCTCAACCCACATAAATCTATGATCCTGGACAGAATCCACCCCAGGGTATCAAGAGAAGCAGCTGGCATTGTTGCAAGGCCACTGTCTTATAGTCTTTGAATAGTCATGGTGATTAGAGGATAATCCTGATGACTTGAAGAGGGCAAATGTCATATCCATCTACAAGAAGAGCCAAAAGAGGATCCAGAAAACTCCAGGCCCATTAGTCTAACTTCAACTCATGCAAAAGTAATGTAACGAGTAGTTCTAGAAATTATCACAACCTAAATGAAGCAGGTGCTTGGGAAAAGACAACAGGGATTTAACAAAAGCAAATCATGCCAGACTGACCTGATCACCTTCTGAAATAAAATAACATTCTCTGTCAACACTGGGAGAGCAATGGGTAATGTTTATCTGGACTTCAGCAAAGCGTTCAACACTGTTTCCCACAGCCTTTTCCTGAACAAACTGACAAGATACAGATTGGATGGGTGGTCTACGAGATGGGTAAGAAATTGGTCGTATGCAGAGGGTGGTGATTAATGGTTTTTACTGGCAGCCTGTCACAAGTGGGGTCTCCCAAGGATTGGTACTGGGCCCCACACTGTTCAACATCTTCATACATTATCTGGATGACGGGATTAAAAGCACCCTTTCCAAGCTTGCTGATGACGCTCAACTGAGTAGTGAGGAGGACACATCAGAAGGAAGAGCCATCTTAGAAAGGGACCTGAACAGGCTGGAAGAGTGGGTAGGCAACAACTGTATGAAGTTGTTGTGGTTTAGCCCCGGTCAGCAACTAAGCACCACACAGCCGCTCGCTCACTCCCCCACCCTTGTGGGATGGGGGAGAGAATCGGAAGGGCCAAAGTAAGAAAACTCGTGGGTTGAGATAAGAACAGTTTAATAATTAGAATAAAACAGCAATAATACTAATATAATGAAAAGGAAAATAATGAGCGAGAGAGAGATGAAACACTAGGAGAGGGAAAGAAAAAAAAAAACAAAACCAAAACTGAACAACAAGTGCTGCAACCGCTCACCACCCGCCGACCGACGCTGCCGGTCCCCGAGCCGCGATCGCTGCCTCCCCCAGCCAATTCCCCCCAGTTAATATACTGGGCATGACGTCACATGATATGGAATACCCTCTGGCCAATTCGGATCAGCTCTCCTGGTTGTATCCCCTCCCCTCCCGGCTTCTTGTGCACCTGGCAGAGCATGGGAAGCTAGAAAGTCCTTGACTAGTGTAAACACTACCCAGCAACAACTAAAACACCATTGTGTTATCAACATTATTTACATACCAAGTCTAAAACACAGCACTATGCTAGCTACAGTGAAGAAAAATCAACTATCCCAGCTAAAACCATGACAGAAGTTTAACAAAGTCAAGTGCAAAGTCCTGTAAGTGGGATGACATAACCTAAGATCTCAGTGCAGGCTAGGATCTGTGTGGCTGGGGAGCAGCCTTGCCGAAAAGTATCTGGAGGTCCTGGTGGACAACCACCTGGATATGAGTCAGCAGTGAGCCTCTGCAGAACAACGGCAAATCAGATCCCCAGTTGTTTCCACAAGGGCAGAGACAGAGACCTGATCATCCCACTCTACTTGGTGTTTGTCAGTACTGTGTCCAGTTCTGTTCCCCACAATTCAAGAAAAGCATGGACAGACTGGAGAGGGTCCAAAGGAGGGCCACAGAGATGATCAAATGGCTGGAGAATCTGCCTTATAAGGAAAGGCTAAAGGAGTTAGGTCTTTTCTCCATGGAGAAGAGAAGGTTCAGGGAGGACCTCATCACAGTATTCCAGTACTTAAAGGGTGACTACAAAGAGGACAGAGGCTCTCTCTTCACAGGGAGATGCATGGCAAGACAAGGGGCAATAGGCAAAATTTGTACCAGGAGAGGTTTCATACTGATATAAGAAAGAAATTTTTTACAGTGAGAACAATCACTGGAACAACCTCCACAGGAATGTGGTAGAGTTCACATCACTGGAGGTTTTTAAGATGCAATTGGACAGGGTGATTAGATAATCTCATCTGTGCTCCCTTTCCCACAAAATGTTGGAACAAATGATCTTTCAAGGTCTCTTCCAATCTGGGTGGTTATTTGATTCTCTGTCAAAATAGTCTCATGCCTCCCCTAACCAATGTCATTTTAGTACATCTCTTTAAAAGAAGGGAAGGGATAGAAGAAGTCAAAAGCATATATCTGAAATTTTTCTGATTCTATGAATTTCAGTCTTTGAAAGAAAATCCACAGCATGATTTGAAAGCCTGTCCTTTCTTATAAAGAGGAAGAACACTGTGGGAAATGGCTGGTTCTTTACGATGTTATGATTTTATCTCAAATAAAGGAAGATAAAATAATAGCAATAATTATAACAATTTAGGTCCCAAATTCATCATTTCTAGATAACATTCCTTTGCCTGTAATTCTAGCAGATTCTCCTTCAGTAAGTTATATATATTTGTTCCAACGCTGTTGAGAAATCCAGCCAAGTTCAGTGATTAAAGTCAAGTAATAGAGGTATGGCATTCATACATTTATATCTGAGGTTACATCAGTGTTTCCACTAAAACCTCCTTAAGAAATTGCTGCAGAACTGTCTTTAGCTTGTCTTAAACATAAACAAGTTTTAAATGTTTGAAATGTTTTTAATCATATTACTTTATGAAATGAATATGGTCTTTCACACCCATACAATGTAAAAGCACATTTCCATCTTCTGTGTTCCTAACATGTTGCTTTTCTGCCTCAGGTTATGATGTCATCAGCTCTAACAACTCAAGAGAACATCCTTCTTCCTCAGTCACTGACATTCCCATCTCATTAGCATTTGATTTCAGATCAAGAATGCTGTTTTGAAGAGAACCTCTCAAGGTACCCCTCAGTATGCTTTGGTTCATAACAATGATATGTTTTAGTTCTTAACAGAGGGTGCTCTTTGTGCATGCACACTACATTCCTTTTCGGTGAAACTAAACTGGAAGATCTGCTTCAGGAAAATTCTTAAGTCACACACGTATTCAGTCTGTGAATTAATATCAAAATAGATTTAAATAAAAACCTTGAAAAACAGGTTGTGTGGACCTCAAGTTATCTTCACAAACTGTTTCACTTTCCAGATCTCCCTCTGCTGTACCACACTACTTGTTAACATGGAATCAGCCCTTGGACAAAAGCACACAATATGCAAAAGGTTTTTATCTCACATTCTTTTCTTCTGAGAGTCAATGGGCACCTTGCCATTTCATATCATGCTGTCTGATTTTATCAGTTATAGGGATACTGTAAGAATATGCTGAAGTCTCTAAATAGCAAACAGTTAAGACCTTATCTTATTGGATCGATACATATAAAGGACCAGATACCATACCATTTAATTCAATAAACAATTTACCATTGAATTTCATGCATACAAAGTAGGGCTTCAACATGAGAATATTGTTGATTTCTCATTTAAATTTTAATGAATCATTAAAAATAGAGAAACTGAACTGAAGGAAAGGCAACTGAAAGTATAGTGTCCTGTTTCATGTAAAGAATCAATTGAACTGGGTCAAAGAGAATCCAGATAATCTGAATATTAAAAATGTATTAGTATTAATCTTTGTAAGAAAGTGACCATGAAATAAAATTGTTTGTTGAAAGAATAAAAGCAGAACAGCAGAGGTTTGCATAAAGGCTTCCTTTAGGAAAGTACTTAGCCAACAGCCCTATTCTCAGCACACACTTAATCCTTTTGAGTTCAGTGGCTTAAATCTTTCCCTCAGTAAGGACCAAACCTGAATTAGGGCCTAACTGTCTTATTTCTGTGAATAGTTCCGGCTTAGGCCAAAGCCCATGACAGACAATACAACAGTTTTCCAGCAGAATCAGCACATTTTGGACAACAAAGATAAAGCTAATCTGCATATTTATTATTCAGGGGTGTTTCACTCCTCTAAACACAGAAGCATAGGATGGAGGAAGATATATTATAAACTAGAATATCTAAAGTACACAATCTATTGAAACACATAATGCTAGTGGAATGCATATGTAACACATCAGAATAAAAATACTGTGTCTGTAATATGTTGTAATGTTTAATAAAATAGACCATTTGTTGAGAGAAAAAGGATGATGAAGGGAAAATTAATAACCTAATGAATCTCTTATATTGCCTGTTGGACTAAACCCAGTACCCGTTTTGTTAGCTGTAAACCACAGTACTTTTCAATGGCCTAGCACACTGGTTGGTATTTAAAACATTTGAAGAACTATAGCCATTAAGAGACATATGTGAAGATCAGGAGATTGCAATATAGTTGCTGTCATTTATTTATTCTTCTCAAGCTTGGCCTATGTCATGGTTTAGCCCCAGTTGGCAACCAAGCACCACGCAGCCTCTCACTTGCTCCACCCCCGGTGGGATGGGGGAGAGAATCAGAAGAGTAAAAGTGAGAAAACTCATGGGTTAAGATAAAGACAGTTCAATAGGTAAAGCAAAAGCCACGCGCGCAAGCAAAGCAAAACAAGGAATTCATTCACTACTTCCCATTGGCAGGCAGGTGTTCAGCCATCTCCAGGAAAGCAGGGCTCCATCACGCATAACGATTACTTGGGAAGACAAACGCCATCACTCCAAATGTCCCCCCTTCCTTCTTCTTCCCCCAGCTTTATATACTGAGCATGATGTCATATAGTCAGGGATATCCCTTTGGTCAGTTGGTGTCAGCTGTCCCAACTGTGTCCCCTCCCAGCTTCTTGTGCACCCAGCAGAGCATGGGAAGATGAAAAAGTCCTTGACTAGTGTAAGAACTGCTTAGCAACAACTAAAACATCCCTGTATTATCAACACTCTTTTTAGCACAAATCCAAACATAGCCCCATACTAGCTATCAGGAGAAAAATTAACTCTATCCCAGCCAAAACCAGGACAGCCTACCACTGGAATTGCTTGCTGTTGCTTGGTTTGTGTTTTGGGAAAGCTTCAGATACTTAATTTTAAAAGAATAAAACCAAGAGTTTTGAAGGAACAGTTACATATTTCAGCACATAAGAGAGGATTTCTGGAGGATGCTGTATTTGAAAGCATCAAATTAGAAGGTCAGGTGACCTTCATGAGTGAGCATTGCTTATAACCAGGCCTGAAGCAGTCCAATTAGTTATAAATATTATCCTGCAGAATTCCAGAGAAGTAACTGAACCCACCTTTTATATAGCAAGCAGGGAGGAAAATTATCTGCTCATGCTGGTCCATGGTTCCAATGTTCATGAGCTGTTAAGGATACTCATGCAGGTACTGCACAGTTTGCAAGTGACAGGTCTAATGTGGTATTGAAGACATATCCCTGGCCCTCTAGCTGTACACATGGAAGTAATAATTTATAAAGGTTTCTTTTTAAACTACCTGTCTGGCAACATTTAGTGTGATGCTGAAGGAGAATCCATGTACATCTATCCAAAAAATATTCTACATATTGCTTCGGGGCAGATACCTCAACTCTTGACTTACACCTTTATTTGGCTAAGTACTTTATAAAACTTTTGTGTTTTGTTGAGTTATGGTATGTGCTGTTAGGACTGTGCTAACAAAATATATTATTTTCTCATAGGAGAACCTGACTGTTACTAATGAAGACTATTTTTTTATAAAATGAGAATTAATCAGATACTCTTCTATATGGCACAGATTTCTACTAGACCATTCAAAAAAAACATTTAGACATTAGGCAATTTTCTATTATTCTATAGAGATTTGAAGGGTGTTTTTCTTTCATACACATTTGTAAAACTCTATCAAAATAATCTCTGCATATTTCTGCAATACATTCATTTGGGGACCAGTTTTCTCCTATTCCAAAAGAACCAAAGGTAGATTGCTTGCCCTTCGAATTATGGAAGAATAAAGGGAGGGGAAGTGTTGTTATAAACAGAAAATTCACATGAATATGTTGGAAATCCAGTCTGTTTTCTGCTGAAATTTGTGTTAAACACAGGAAACCTCCAATAGCAAACCAATGTATGAAGAAGAATCTTTAGTACAAAACATCAGCTGAAAGAGCTGTCAGGACATTTTAGCTGCTCCAAAGTGACAGATGAAAAAAAAAAAAAAAAAAAAAACCAAAGAAAAAAACCCAAAAAAACCCCAACAACAAAACAAAAAACAAATCCCCAAACTTCTTGTAATTAGAAAAAAAATGTTGGGGAAAAGAAGAAAAAAAAAGAAGACAAAACAAACATAAATCAATCTAATGTGAGCAGGAGAGGAGGTGGTAGTAGCTGAATTAATACCTCAGTGACAGACAGGTATGTGGTAGAGCTGCTTTATGCCTCTGAGGCCACCTTGCAAGGGTAAAAAATGTTCCCACACTAAACATTTCATCAAGAGGAATAACAGACAGCCTCTTTCTTACCCTGTCCAGAATACTGTAATTTGGTTGGTGAAAGGATGACTGAAGCCATATTACTACCTGGTTCCTGTAGGTTGCTTCAGAGACAGCTGTTGCTTTTCTTCCTAAGAGAAGAAAATGGGCTTGCTGGTGGATTGTCAATCATCTTGTGTTACAAGGTCACAAAGACAGACAATCAGGATCATATATTTTGAACCTCAGTTGCAGCATGAGTAACCACTGCTCTGTTGCTGTTTGGATGCACTGATGTTCCTCAGGGCAGATTTATCAGCTTGCCAGATCGTCTTCATCCATATATAACTCCTAGTGTCTCACACATGCATTGATATATGATGTGCTACTCCCAGATGATGATAGATTCAAACAGAAGTGCCAAAATAGTTTTTCTTCCTTATTCTGAGGATGGGGACCTACCTCTGTATTTAGTATTAATCAGAGGGAGCATCACTGAGGCAGTGGCTACAGAAACTACCTTGCATTCTTAAACACAATATATTGTGTAACAGTCAGATGGGGAGGAGAAATAAAATATTGAACAGATAACTTTATCTGGTCTGTCATGTACACACTAGCATCTAGCATCATTCTCCTTGGTTTTTTCTGTTTCAATTGTGTATTCAGGGGTGGACACACCAGCAAAGCCCAGCATGGAATTAGAGCCCCATCTCCCACCATTCTCTTAAAATTTAATCTAGTAATGCTTACATACAGCCAGGATGTTGTCTTACAGGCAAAAAAAGGGTATGCTTTGGGAGACTACAGTATAAGAGAGTTATTCATAAACAGGTAGAGCTGGTGAGGAATGCTGTTTACTGTGGAGGGTTTAGGTGGGTTTTGGCTTAGATTTTTTTTATTTTTAAAAATATTTCTTTTAGTTAATACCTTTGATCCCATTTTCTCTCCTGTAAACATTTTTTTTGAGATCCAAACTCCAAAAAATTAACTGAAAAAAAATGAAGATTTCCTTTTTCCTCTTCCCTTACCTTACTTAAAATTAAAAGAAAAACAAATACAAAGAAACCTGTCATGGTTTTAGCTGGGATAGTTGATTTTCTTCACTGTAGCTAGCATAGTGCTGTGTTTTAGACTTGGTATGTAAATAATGTTGATAACACCCTGGTGTTTTAGTTGTTGCTGGGTAGTGTTTACACTAGTCAAGGACTTTCCAGCTTCCCATGCTCTGCCAGATGCACAAGAAGCCGGGAGGGGAGGGGATACAACCAGGAGAGCTGATCCGAATTGGCCAGAGGGTATTCCATATCATGTGACGTCATGCCCAGTATATTAACTGGGGGGAATTGGCTGGGGGAGGCAGCGATCGCGGCTCGGGGACCGGCAGCGTCGGTCGGCGGGTGGTGAGCGGTTGCAGCACTTGTTGTTCAGTTTTGGTTTTGTTTTTTTTTTTTTCTTTCCCTCTCCTTCTAGTGTTTCATCTCTCTCTCGCTCATTATTTTCCTTTTCATTATATTAGTATTATTGCTGTTTTATTCTAATTATTAAACTGTTCTTATCTCAACCCACGAGTTTTCTTACTTTGGCCCTTCCGATTCTCTCCCCCATCCCACAAGGGTGGGGGAGTGAGCGAGCGGCTGTGTGGTGCTTAGTTGCTGACCGGGACTAAACCACAAGAGTCCATTTTGGCGCCCAACGTGGGGCACGAAGGGTTTGAGATAATAACAGTTGCTGGTCACAGCATTGATTCATCTGTTCTCGATATTAGTTAGTCAGACCTACACTATGCTGATTTTGAAGTACATGTTAAAGATTGGCGTTGGGTTTTGTAGTTTGCTGTGCTCTGCAGTGCTTAGAGATGTTTTGCCTAGGAGATCTGTTATTAAAACACTGGCCTTGAGTTTTATCGGTTATTAGGGTCTTGCAGGGAAGCCGTTACTGTACTTCGGGTACCACCTCATGGAGACAATTAGCAATTATACCTCCTCTTCTGAGAGGTTCTTTATGGAGGAAATACAGAATGGCACCTTAGCTGCCATCTTCTGTAATGTCTCCTCCTTCATTACAACAACTTTTCAGTATCTTGAACATCCTTGGGTAGTTAAGATACATCTGTTGATATTCCTATGGCAGATTGTTTCGGTTTTGTCTAAGGTTAATAAGCAATTCAAGAATATCATCCAGAGATCTGCCCCAAGGCTCGATAATTATGGGTGGCAGGGTATGAGGGAGAGTATGGGCAAATGCCTGAGACAGTGGGCACCCCCAGTGTTTTGGGACTTTATCCCTGAACAAGTGCAGAATCCTGAAAAATTAGTAGAATATTTGGAGGAAGTATGCTGTCACCCTAGCAATTCCAGAGAGATACAAATCACTGCAATGTGTTGGGGCCTGGCCCATGCCTACCGAGCCCTATTCAACAGTATTCAGTACCACCAAGGGAAAATGACAGGCCCTGCGGCTACTCCAAGCCCAGCGACAAGCACTGTGGCCCCTCAAACCCCCACAACAGGCGCTGCAGCAGCTCCAAGCCCAACGACAAGCACTGTGGCCCCTCAAACCCCCACAACAGGCGCTGCAGCAGCTCCAAGCCCAACGACAAGCACTGTGGCCCCTCAAACCCCCACAACAGGCGCTGCAGCAGCTCCAAGCCCAGCGACAAGCACTGTGGCCCCTCAAACCCCCACAACAGGCACTGCAGCAGCTCCAAGCCCGACGACAGGCACTGTGACCACTCAAATACCCATGACAGACACTGAAGCTGAATCAGAGAATCAACCCATGCCAGTATCAGTTGCCCCTATACAAAAGAAGAAATCTTCAAAGAGAAAGTCAACTCGTATAGAAAAGGATGATGGAGAAGCAGTGCCGTTACTAAGAGAGGAGAAGGAAGAGGAAGAACTCATACAAGAGACGGAAACTACCCGATCCCTATCCTTAAGTGAGCTGCGAGATATACGAAAAGATTTCGGCCGTCGTGTAGGTGAGCATGTTGTCACCTGGCTGCTCCGATGCTGGGATAACGGGGCCAGTAGCCTGGAATTAGAGGGTAAGGAAGCCAAACAACTGGGATCCCTTTCTAGGGACGGGGGCATTGACAAAGCAATTGGAAAAGGGACACAAGGCCTCAGCCTCTGGAGGCGACTCCTGTCTGCTGTGAAAGAAAGGTACCCCTTCAAGGAAGATGTTATATATCGCCCTGGAAAATGGACCACCATGGAGAAAGGTATCCAGTACCTGAGAGAATTAGCTGTGCTTGAGGTGATTTATGGTGACCTGGGTAGTGAACAGTCATCCAAAGATCCAGATGAAGCCCAGTGCACACGACCCATGTGGCGGAAGTTTGTACGGAGCGCACCATCATCCCATGTAAACTCCCTGGCAGTAATGTCCTGGAAAGATGAAGAGGCACCAACGGTAGAGGATGTGATTGATAAACTCCGGGATTATGAAGCACATGTCTCTTCCTCCCTCGTCTCAGCTGTGGAGAAATTGTCCCGGGAGGTCCAGCAATTCAAAGAAGATATGTCCTACTCCCTACCTGTACGGACCAATATCTCGGCCATTAGGAGTAAGCGTCCTTCTGCTCAAGAGAGAAGATACACACCACGGGGCACCCTATGGTTTTACCTGCGTGACCACAGAGAGGACATGAAGAAGTGGGATGGAAAACCTACCTCGACCCTGGAGGCACGGGTACGTGAGTTGCAAGGAAAAACAACCACTCAAGGGGGGACCTCCAGGAGAGTTGCTGCTCCAGTTTCCAGTAGGCAGTTCCCCAGACAGAGGAGTAGAAGCGCTGATTCTATCCGTGATCTTAATAGAGAGACTTCTGATTCCCATTCACAAGAAGTGGGTTGCGAATTCTGCAATTGGAATTAGAGGGGCCCTGCCTCCAGCCAGGTGGAGGAAAGGGACAACCGGGTTTACTGGACTGTGTGGATTCGATGGCCTGGCACATCTGATCCACAGGAGTATAAGGCTCTAGTGGACACCGGTGCACAGTGCACCCTAATGCCATCAAACTAGGTAGGGGCAGAACCCATCTGTATTGCTGGAGTGACAGGGGGATCCCAAGAGCTAACTGTATTGGAGGCTGAAGTGAGCCTAACCGGGAATGAGTGGCAAAAGCACCCCATTGTGACTGGCCCAGAGGCTCCGTGCATCCTTGGCATAGACTATCTCAGGAGAGGGTATTTCAAGGACCCAAAAGGGTACAGGTGGGCTTTTGGTATAGCTGCCTTGGAGACGGAGGAAATTAAACAGCTGTCTACTTTGCCCGGTCTTTCGAAGGACCCTTCTGTTGTGGGGTTGCTGAAGGTCAAAGAACAACAGGTGCCAATTGCCACCACAACAGTGCACCGGCGGCAATACCGCACCAACCGAGACTCCCTGATTCCCATCCATGAGCTCATTCGGCGACTGGAGAGTCAAGGAGTGATCAGTAAGACCCGTTCACCCTTTAACAGTCCCATATGGCCAGTGCGGAAGTCTAATGGAGAGTGGAGACTAACAGTAGACTATCGTGGCCTGAACGAAGTCACTCCGCCACTGAGTGCTGCCATGCCGGACATGCTAGAACTTCAATACGAACTGGAGTCAAAGGTAGCCAAGTGGTATGCCACAACTGATATCGCTAATGCATTCTTCTCAATCCCTTTGGCAGCAGAGTGCAGGCCACAGTTTGCTTTCACTTGGAGGTGTGTCCAGTACACCTGGAATCGACTGCCCCAGGGGTGGAAACACAGCCGTACCATTTGCCATGGACTGATCCATACTGCACTGGAACAGGGTGGAGCTCCGGAACACCTTCAGTACATTGATGACATCATCGTGTGTGGCAACACAGCAGAAGATGTTTTTGAGAAAGGGAAGAGAATAGTCCAAATCCTTCTGAAGGCTGGTTTTGCCATAAAACAAAGTAAAGTGAAGGGACCTGCACAGGAGATTCAGTTTTTGGGAATAAAATGGCAAGATGGACGTCGGCACATCCCAATGGATGTGATCAACAAAATAACCGCCATGTCTCCACCAACTAGCAAAAAGGAAACACAAGCTTTTTTAGGCGTTGTGGGTTTTTGGAGAATGCATATTCCAAATTACAGTCTGATTGTAAGCCCTCTCTATCAAGTGACCCGGAAGAAGAATGATTTCAAATGGGGCCCTGAGCAACGACAGGCCTTTGAACAGATAAAGCAGGAGATAGTTCATGCAGTAGCCCTTGGGCCAGTCCGAGCAGCACAAGATGTAAAAAACGTGCTCTACACTGCAGCCGGGGAGAATGGCCCTACCTGGAGCCTCTGGCAGAAAGCACCAGGGGAGACCTGAGGTCGGCCCCTAGGGTTCTGGAGTCGGGGATACAGAGGGTCCGAAGCACGCTACACTCCAACTGAAGAAGAGATATTGGCAGCATATGAAGGGGTTCGAGCTGCTTCACAAGTGATTGGTACTGAGGCACAGCTCCTCCTGGCACCTCGACTGCCGGTGCTGGGCTGGATGTTCAAAGGGAGGGTCCCCTCTACACATCACGCAACTGATGCTACATGGAGTAAGTGGGTCACACTGATCACCCAACGGGCTCCAATAGGAAACCCCAGTCGCCCAGGAATCTTGGAAGTGATCATGGACTGGCCAGAAGGCAAAGATTTTGGAATGTCACCAGAGAAGGAGGTGACACGTGCTGAAGAGGCCCCACTGTATAACAAACTGCCAGAAAATGAGAAGCAATATGCCCTGTTCACTGATGGGTCCTGTCGTCTGGTGGGGAAGCATCGGAGATGGAAGGCTGCTGTATGGAGTCCTATACGGCAAGTCGCGGAAACTGCTGAAGGAGAAGGTGAATCAAGTCAGTTTGCAGAAGTAAAGGCCATCCAGCTGGCTTTAGACATTGCTGAACGAGAAAAATGGCCAGTGCTCTATCTTTATACTGATTCATGGATGGTGGCAAATGCCCTGTGGGGGTGGTTACAGCAGTGGAAGCAGAACAACTGGCAGCGCAGAGGCAAACCCATCTGGGCTGCTGCATTGTGGCAAGATATTGCTGCCCGGGTGGAGAACCTGGTTGTGAAGGTACGTCATGTGGATGCTCATGTTCCCAAGAGTCGGGCCACTGAAGAACATCAGAACAACCAACAGGTGGATCAGGCTGCTAAGATTGAAGTGGCTCAAGTAGATCTAGACTGGCAACATAAAGGTGAACTATTTATAGCTCGGTGGGCCCATGACACCTCAGGCCATCAAGGAAGAGATGCAACATATAGATGGGCTCGTGACCGAGGGGTGGACTTGACCATGGACACTATTGCACAGGTCATCCATGAATGTGAAACATGCGCTGCAATCAAGGAAGCCAAGCGGGTAAAACCTCTGTGGTATGGAGGACGATGGCTGAAGTATAAATATGGGGAGGCCTGGCAGATTGATTATATCACACTGCCACAAACCCGCCAAGGCAAACGCCATGTGCTCACAATGGTGGAAGCAACCACCGGATGGCTGGAAACATATCCCGTGCCCCATGCCACTGCCCGGAACACTATCCTGGGCCTTGAAAAACAAGTTTTATGGCGACATGGCACCCCAGAAAGAATTGAGTCAGAGAACGGGACTCATTTCCGAAATAACCTCATAGACACCTGGGCCAAAGAGCATGGCATTGAGTGGGTGTATCACATCGCCTATCATGCACCAGCCTCTGGGAAAATTGAACGATACAATGGACTGTTAAAGACTACACTGAGAGCAATGGGGGGTGGGACATTCAAACACTGGGATACATATTTAGCAAAAGCCACCTGGTTAGTCAATACTAGGGGCTCTGCCAATCAAGCTGGGCCTGCCCAGTCAGAACTCTTACGTACTGTGGAAGGGGGTAAAGTCCCTGTAGTGCATGTAAAAAATATGCTGGGGAAAACCGTCTGGGTTATTCCTGTCTCAGGCAAAGGCAAACCCATTCGTGGGATTGCTTTTGCTCGAGGACCTGGGTGCACTTGGTGGGTAATGCGGGAGGATGGAGGAGTTCGATGTGTGCCTCAAGGGGATTTGATTTTGGGTGAAAATAGCCAATGAACTGAACGGTATGCTGTTAATTGCTATATGATATTGTATGTCATCACTCCTATGGTTGCTATATGCCACATCAATGGTATCATAGTAAGAATTTCCAAAACTAATGAAGAATGAACTTTGATTGAACCAAACAACGTGTAGCGGTGGTGGAACAAAGACTGGCTTCAGCATGCAACAATCCAACACCACGCAGACCATCTCTCCGGCCTTGAAAGACTGTTACGATAGATGGAGCCCAAAGTTCTGGACTGAATGAACTCAATGGACATGTGTGGACCCTCTACAGATGTTCTACAGGGATGGTCCATAGACTATGGGAATGATAAATGATATCTACGTATGTCATCAAAGGATGGGGAGGCGGGTGGTGGTTATTGAGGTCATATTGGATAGTATGAGACCTGAGCATGACGTAAATGGTATGGAATAAGGGGTGGATACTGTCATGGTTTTAGCTGGGATAGTTGATTTTCTTCACTGTAGCTAGCATAGTGCTGTGTTTTAGACTTGGTATGTAAATAATGTTGATAACACCCTGGTGTTTTAGTTGTTGCTGGGTAGTGTTTACACTAGTCAAGGACTTTCCAGCTTCCCATGCTCTGCCAGATGCACAAGAAGCCGGGAGGGGAGGGGATACAACCAGGAGAGCTGATCCGAATTGGCCAGAGGGTATTCCATATCATGTGACGTCATGCCCAGTATATTAACTGGGGGGAATTGGCTGGGGGAGGCAGCGATCGCGGCTCGGGGACCGGCAGCGTCGGTCGGCGGGTGGTGAGCGGTTGCAGCACTTGTTGTTCAGTTTTGGTTTTGTTTTTTTTTTTTCTTTCCCTCTCCTTCTAGTGTTTCATCTCTCTCTCGCTCATTATTTTCCTTTTCATTATATTAGTATTATTGCTGTTTTATTCTAATTATTAAACTGTTCTTATCTCAACCCACGAGTTTTCTTACTTTGGCCCTTCCGATTCTCTCCCCCATCCCACAAGGGTGGGGGAGTGAGCGAGCGGCTGTGTGGTGCTTAGTTGCTGACCGGGGCTAAACCACAACAAAACCAAACACTACACCCTTGACTAAATAAGGCATATTCAGGAAAACAAACAAACAATAATGAAATTGCTTAGAAAAAATGAAGTTTCAAGTAGCTTACAGTGGTAGCTGGTCTCCTGACCATGCTGAGATGCCTAGCTCAAATGCTGATGTTTATATACTACAGATCTAAAGTTAATTGTGATGAATCCCATTGTGGGTACTTGGTAATATAAGATCTTTTAATGAGGGCCCAGATTACAGAGAATTATCTGCTTGATTTCCTAAGTAGAAAGAGTATGAAGCATATTTGGATGAATAGGGAGAAAGAAAACTAAGGAGTACTTTTTCTGGTATGTTTCTAGAAATACACAGAGGAATGGAGCTCATTGCAACAACTTTCTGAAGACATTTTTCCCATATTATTTTTCATTTACCAAGTACTGTGGATTGCAGGATGCCATCATGTAACACCACTGGCATATACAAACAAGATTAATCCTATGTATCAGGCATTTTTGTTGAGGCACAGTCATCTTAACTTTAAGTCAGCAATAGAGGAAGGTGGATTAAATTCCCTGTCTGAAAGGGACTGTGATCTCAGCCATCTTCTGGGTGATTATCTCTGTAATTTACTGGAAAGGCAAGTTGGAGTGACTGACCTTCTAAGTCAGTGGAGTGACTGTGTCTAAATTATAGAGATTATAGAGGGCCAACTGAGTCCTGGGGTGCATCAAGCACTGCATTGCAGCTGGTCGAGGGAGATGATTGTCCCACTCTACTCTACAATGGTGCGGCCTCACTTTGAGTACTGTGTGCAGTTTTGGACACCACAGCACATCAAGGATATAAAGCTACTAGAGAGTGTCCACAGGAGGGCCACAAAGCTGGTGAAGGGTTTAGAGGGGAAGCCATATGAGGAGCGGCTAAAGTCACTTGGTTTATTCAGCCTGGAGAAGAGGAGACTGAGGGGACACCTTGTCATGGTCTACAGCTTCCTCACAAGGGGAGGAGGAGGGGCAGGTGCTGATCTCTTCTCTTTGGTGACCAATGATAGGACCCAAGGGATTGGCAGGAAGATGTGCCAGGGGAAGTTTAGGCTGGGTATTAGGAGAAGGTTCTTCACCCAGAGGGTGGTGGAGCACTGGAACAGGCTCCCCAGGGAGGTAGTCATGGCACCAAGACAGATGGTATTCAAGAAGCACTTGGACAACACCCTCAGACATATGGTGTGAATTTTGGGATTGTCCTGTGCAGGGACAGGAGTTGGACTTGATGATCCTTGTGGGTCCCTTCCAACTCAGGACATTCTATAATTCTACGATTCTATGATTAATCTTGGCAACAGAGATGAAGACATTGTGAGAATCTTGCTTGTCTGTATCTGCATTTAAACGCAAGGAGAAAGGTTTCATAATATTGCCTTCTTGACCTTATTCCTCCATAAAGGAGGAGCTGGAATACAGTCCCCAGAGACTGTAGCCGCTTGAGATGTCCCCTTTGTTCAACCTTCAGGTTTTCCAGGACAGCAACCCCTTGACATGATATTTTGAGGAATGCTAATGAAAGACCATCCATATAACTCTACTGTCTTTTCTGAGTTAGTATCAGGAAGACAAAACAAAGATGTTTCATGAAAAATATTTCTGTGGAATCACCTGAAATGTTTAAAACTTTGAAGTTACACAAAACCCATTATAAGTTACAGCTAATTCACAGAATTACAGAACCAAAGAAACACTGAGGTTGGAAGGGACCTCTTGAGATCATAGAATCATAAAGTAGTTTGGGTTGGAAGGGACCTTTAAAGGTCATCTAGTCCAACCCCCTGCAATGAGCAGGGACATGTTCAACTTGATCAGGTTGCTCAGAGCCCTATCCAACCTGACCTGGAATGTTTCCATGGATGAGACAACATGTTCCACTGTTTCACCACCCTCATTGTAAAAAAAAAGTCTTCCTTGTATCTAGTCTAAATCTACCATATTCTAGATTAAAATCATTATCTCTTGTCCTATTGCAACACGACTTGCTAAAAAATTTGTCCCCATCTTTCTTATAAGCCTCCTTTAAGTACTGAAATACTGCAATAAGGTCTCCCTGGAGCGTTCTCTTCTCCAGGCTGAATAATCCCAACTCTCAGCCTGTCCTCATAGGAGAGGTACTCTAGCCTTCAGATCATTTTTGTGGCAACCCTCTGGACCCACTCTAACAGGTCCATGTCTTTTGTGTGCTGAAGACTCCAGAGCTGAACGCAGTACTCCAGGTGGGGTCTCACCAGAGCAGAGGGGCAGAGTCACCTCCCTCAACCTGCTGGCCACACTTCTTTGATGCAGCCCAGGATACGGTTGGCCTTCCGGGCTGTGAGCACACATTGTTGGCTTGTGTTCAGCTTTTCATCCACTGGTACCCCCAAGTCCTTCTCTGCAGGACTGCTCTCAATCCCTTCATCCCCCAGCCTGTATTGATACTGGGAGTTGCTTCTACCCAGTGCAGAACCCTGCACTTGGCCTTGTTGAACCTCATGATGTTCACATAGGCCCAGTTCTCTAGCTTGTTCAGGTCTCTGGATGACATTCCATCCCTCAGTCATGTCAGCTGTACCACTCAGCTTGGTGTCATCTGAAAACTTGCTGAGGTTGCACTTGGTCCCACTGTCTCTGTCATTGATGAAAATATTAAACAACACTGGTCCCAGTACAGACCCCTGAGGGACACCACTTGTCACTGATCTCCACCTGAACATTGTGCCTGTTGTAGTTTAACCCCAACTGGCAACTAAGCACCACAAGGCTGCTCACTCACTCTCCCACTGGTGGGATGGGGAAGAGAATCAGAAGGGTAAAAACTCATGGGTTGAGATAAGAACAGTTTAATAATTGAAATAAAACAATAACAACAACAATAATAATAATAATATAATTAAAAGGAAAATAAAGGTGTGGGGGGCAAAACCTGGGGGGTGACAGGGAATAAACAACCAAAATAAACAACAAGTGCTGCAACTGCTCACCACCTGCCAACCGACGCCACCAGTCCCTGAGCCGTGATCGTTCCCCCCTGGCTCCCCCACTGACCCCGGCCAAGTCCCCAGTTAATATACTGGTCATAACATCGAATGATATGGAATAGTCCATTGGCCAGTTTGGGTCAGCTGACTTGGCTGTGGGCCCTCCCCTGCCAGCTTCTTGCACTGGCAGAGCATGGGAAGTTGGAGAAGTCCCTAACTAGTGTAGGCACTACTTAGCGACACTTAGCCGCTACTTAACAACTAAAACATCAATGTGCCATCAGCACTATACCAGCTACCTGAAGAAAATTAACTCTATCCCAGCCAAAACCAGTACAGTGCCATTGACCACTACCCTCTGGAGATCAACAGTCCCAACTCCCTGCCAAGCAGGGTCAACTAAAGCAGATTGTCCAGGATGGTATCCACCTGGGTTTTAAACATCTCCAAGGATAGAGACTCTGCAGTGTCTCTGGGAAACTTGTGACTGTGCTGTGTCCTGGTTTCAGCTGGGATAGAGTTAATTTTTTTTTTTCATAGTAGCTAGTGTGGGGCTATGTTTTGGATTTATGCTGAAAACAGTGCTGATAATGTGGAGATGTTTTAGTTGTTGCTAAGTAGTGCTTACAGTAGTCAAGGACTTTTTCAGCTTCCCATGCTCTGCTGGGTGCACAAGAAGCTGGGAGGGGACACAGCTGGGACAGCTGACCCAAACTGGCCAAAGGGATATTCCGTACCATATGACATCATGCTCAGTATATAAAGCTGGGGGAAGAAGAAGGAAGGGGGGACATTTGGAGTGATGGTGTTTGTCTTCCCAAGTAACCGTTACGCGTGATGGAGCCCTGCTTTCCTGGGGATGGCTGAACACCTGCCTGCCAATGGGAAGTAGTGAATGAATGCCTTCTTTTGCTTTGCTTGCGTGCGTGGCTTTTGCTTTGCCTATTAAACTGTCTTTATCTCAACCCAGGAGTTTCCTCGCTTTTACTCTTCTGATTCTCCCCCTTTCCACTGGGCTGGGGGGAGTGAGCGAGCAGCTGTGTGGTGCTTGGTTGCTGACCGGGGCTAAACCACAACAGCTGTCACCCTCACAGTAAAAGAAAAGTAGTTTCTTTTGTTCAGATGGACGTTTATGTGGGTTTTATTTCATTTTTTCTAATTAATTCCTTCTTCTAGTATTACTTGGTCCCTCCAGGAAAAGTCTGTCTCCCTCATCTTCATTTCTTCCAATCAGGTATTTTTACAGAGGGATAAAACTCTCCCGAGCTTTCTCTTCTCCAGGCTGAACAGTCCCAGCTTGCTCAGCCTTTCCTCATATGAAAGACGTTCCAAGCCCTTAGTGGTCTAAACTGTTTTATTGGGTTTGGGTTTTGTTTGTTTGTTTGTTTCATTTTCTAAGACACACAAGTAATCATGAGACAACATCAGTGGGAAATGATGGTTCCCTCTGGTTCTAGGTAAGGCATGCAACATGTATGTCTGTTGTTGGTTTCTTTGTTTTATGGTACCACTAAGAATTTAGACTTAGCACCTAGGTGGGAATAGTCCATATACATTGTTTTCCCATTTGAAACCAAAGGGCCAGCTTATTTCATTGCATTTGGTTTGTTTTTTTTCTCTTCTGTGGAATTTTGGCTGGTACAGTTTAGCCATGTCTCTGCTCACATATTTTCTGATCTTCTCACTCTTCTGGCAGTTTGCCTAGACAAAAGGTGTAGTGTCATGTTTTTAGCTGGGATAGTTAATTTTCTTCACTGTAGCTAGTATAGTGCTGTGTTTTAGACTTGGTATGAAAATAATGTTGATAACACACTAATGTTTTAGTTGTTGCTAGGTAGTGTTTACACTAGTCAAGGACTTTCTAGCTTCCCATGCTCTGCCAGGTGCACAAGAAGCCGGGAGGGGAGGGGATACAACCAGGAGAGCTGATCCCAATTGGCCAAAGGGTATTCCATATCATGTGACGTCATGCCCAGTATATTAACTGGGGGGAGTTGGCCAGGGGGGGCAGCGATCGTGGCTCGGGGACCGGCATTGTCCGTCAGCGGGTGGTGAGCGGTTGCAGCACTTGTTGTTTAGTTTGTTTTTTTTCTTTTTTTCCTCTTCTTCCAGTGTTTCATCTCTCTCTCGCTCATTATTTTCCTTTTCATTATATTAGTATTATTGCTGTTTTATTCTAATTATTAAACTGTTCTTATCTCAACCCACGAGTTTTCTTACTTTGGCCCTTCCGATTCTCTCCCCCATCCCACAGGGGTGGGTGGAATGAGCGAGCGGCTGTGTGGTGCTTAGTTGCTGTCCGGGGTTAAACCACAACATGTAGTTAGATGTACTCAAAGAAACTTACTTTTCAAGAGAATGCTAATTTTCTTTCCAGTAAGACTTGGTAACTGACTGACTGTAGACATCGCCATGAAAAGGGTCAGCTGGCACAACTTATCAGCTGAGGATTGGGAATCTCCATCTGAGAGAACCTTCAAATATGTCTTCAGTTGCTTGTGATCATGTAAACATATGCACAGTTCTTCATAGTGAGGGGTTTTTTTCAGCTGATTTGCTGGATGACCTTTACCTACCGATTCACTGAGAAAATAAAGTTCTTCTGTAGAATGAAATTTCCATTTCTTATCCGCCTTATAACATTCATACTAAGTGCTCTATGAATAGATTTTGAGTCAAAATGAAATATATTTAGGATGGCATCTCCATCTGTGAAGTACATTGCACTACTTGTGATTACTCTGGACAAGAATCTTAATTCAGGAAATCATCTTGGCTTTGAACTACCATGTACATATAATCCTCATAGTTCTAATCATGTGCAGACTTGGTAATATACCTGTGCACTTTTATGAATAAGTGTCTTCTTGTTAGATACAAAGAACTGTTGTAATCTTTAATGCATGAATGCTCATAGTACTGGATGCGTATGTTATGGAAAACTCAGATGAAGTAAATATTTAATTAAATTAATTAATTTAATGAGTAAATATTAATTATCATTAATTCATCTACTCTGAGAGTAACTGTATCTATTTAAAAGCACCTTAAAAGAAAATTAATTCTTTGGAGAAAAGAAGTAAATTATGCTTTTGCTAATAGAGTTTGCCATATTGTCTCAAGCTAGGCTAAATTGCAGCAAGAGAGTAATCCCAAGAGTAAATATGATTTGTGGTTTATTTTATTAGTGTTCAAAGATTATCCTGTTAGGTGGAGAATATTTGCTAGGCAAAATTGATCCTGTTAATTTATCTTTGTTTATAAAACATTAGAGAATATGTTTAGATCATATATTAACATATCATCCATAATGTGGAAGAAACAGATGCTCATGTTATGCTTTTAACTGTGATTGCTTGCTCTTAAAGCTTCTTCTTATGCATTCTTACTTTTATGGAAGGTGACAATTAAATTTCAATTATAAGTTCATTCTGGATCTTCTTTATTTTCTTTGTTTTAAATTAAAGGGGTTTTTTCCCCCTGTAAAAGATGTATATTGCTCTTTTAATTTGCTGTGCTGTCTGCATTACTGTACATTGCTCTCCTAATTTGCATTCTTCAGGATGGAATCTGAGTCCTGCTGAAGCTAGTGGTCATTTGGTAAATCCCGTAGCATGTGTCACTTAGCATAGGCGTACAAGGGACATCTCCTGCAGAAATGGTCATAAATACACTTATAAGGCAAGGTCAGTCAGTTGCATCAGCATACCTACTCCAAAACTGTAATAGCATGGCTGTGGGAAACTGAGGAAAAGCAGTCTAAATTTTCTAGTCCAGCAAAACACACCATGCAGTTTCATTTCTCTTTTCACTAGCACTGCAATCCAATGCAAAACCCAGTGAACCACATACTCATACTGACAGACCAAGCACCTCTGACTGCCACACATTACAGCTATTTGGGAAATGAATGTGCTTGAACATTGTCAAGTTTAGTCCTCCAGGTTTTATTCTAGGAGTAGCACTGTTACTCTTGACAGATAAGCACAGCTGGGGATCGGTTGGAAAAAACAAAAAAAAAACAAAGCAAAAAAAGGTTAAATGAGTGATAATGAATACCTTTCACTGGACAACTCCAAACTCTTTAGCTTGAACTCAGCTAAACAAATGAGTGATTCAGCTGAGGCCAGACGAGCCTGTGGCAGACAGCAAGGCTGGGATACTGAAGCAGGAACAGACGCAGAAGGTGTCTGTTCTGTCAAACACTGATGCAGCTCAAGAGGTTCCTTATTCCCCAGGCTGTGCAAGTGCTGTATCATCTGGTTTGTGTGGCAAATGTCAACACAGGGTTCAAAACCTCTAATGAGACTGAAAGAAGGAGCATCTGGGAAGAAGAGGATGGGAACATCTTCAACATATCAGAAAGAGGTAATCTGACTTTTTTTTTTAATTAAAATAACCCTAGTTAAGAATAGAAGTACATTGAAGATTAGACAACTCTGCAAGTGAATGGGAGGTAGTTTTTCAGCCATACTGACAGTAAAGGGGCAGATTATCTCATACGGTAAATCCTACTTGTTAAAACTAATAGCAAAAATTATCCAATCTGCCATCTGCAAATAGCTGTATCAAATCGACAAAACACTGCTTTGATTTCCTGCCATTAGCTCAATGCCTTTAGATCATACTGCAATTGAAAGTGGATGTGAAAGTCCACCCCAGTCCTGAAACTCCTCTTGACATACTGCAGAGCCAGGGCAATTGTCCTTGGACACGTTACACCCTGACTTTCAGTGCTTGCAGCACTGCAGTCACACTGATGAGGCTAGGAAAAGAGGAAGAAAATTAGAGCTCATATAGACATGGGTATAAAATTAAAAAAACTAACTTTTTTATGTATTTTTTCTGCCTATAAGCACAATGTTTATCTCAAGAGAAAAAATAAATTCAATTTACCTTAGATAAACTCTTAGCTGTTCTGAGTGATTATTTAATCACACAGCCTTGTGTTGTACATTTTTGCACAAATGCACTTGAGTTAATTTTAATTAAAAACCAGCTTTAATAACTGGTTTATGCTGTTGAAAAAATAATTGTTTTTTTCAGTAGGATATTAATGTATTAAACTTACTGTTTTATTAAAATGAATATATCAACCCTGGAACTACTTTTTCCCAATTCTCCAAGATATTTTAGGGCCAGATCTTCTGAATATTCAGGTTTCTAAACCCATTCAATTTTAAGGAAATATTTGTGAGACGCTCACAGAATGGAGAGATCAGCCAGTTTCTCATCTATTTAACATACAGCAATTTTCTTAGACATGAAATTGTTATTCACATTGCTACAATAACCAATGTCATAGTATTTGAGCACTAAGACTCTCAGGACTGAATATGAGCACTTCTCCAAAGTCTCTACTTTTATTTGTTTCATGCAGAATAAAAATTAGTGGGATGATGGTTTTATTCAGAGAAAGATCAGCCCAGAAACTGAAGCCAGTGATCCAGAGAAACAAGAGGGCTGACAGGGTGAAAGGAGGGAGGAGCAGTCCTATAAGAAAGACTGAACTCCTGCTCTTCATGTTTCATCCCTCAGGATCTCATTACTTCCCACTTTTACCACCTTCACACCAGCATGCTGCTCTGAGCCCAGCTCATACCACAGCACTGCTCCCCTCCACAAGACAGACATGTTCCCCTCAGCAGAGCTGCGGGTTTGCAGGCTTCAGAGCAGAAAAGAGATGAAGTATCAGCCCTTCCATGTGGTTGAAAGAAGCAGGATGACTAAACTCGGTGGTCTTGGTACAGAGTAGAGTGGCAAAGGCGGGGGGGATGTGGAGGATAGAAACATGAGACCCCTTTATTGTGAGATAAATTACACCTGTCAACTTAACATGCAGAAGACCATATTATTTCCTACAGACCTCAGAGCAAGTAGAAATCTGGGAAATCTTATAGTACATTTTATTGTGTAGAAGTTTATTTGACACCAGCTGATATTTCTGAAGCATGAACTCATGCCAAACCCTAAAACTATTCCTCCTTTCCCTAATGAGTGAAGAGGAAGACATGCATTTTGGGGCTTCACATCTAATCAGGCTGAAAATTTATCCCACCTTGCCTAAGAGAATGTAAGATTGCTCTAAGGCCTTGAAACTTGAGATTCTGCAGCTATAATAGAATATATGAAATCATCATGAAGGTAAGTTGATGCACAAACCTGGTAAGGCAAGCCTTTTGGTCACTAAACATTTGCCAAGCCCAAAATAAAATATCTAAAGTAATAAAGTGTATAAAACATGATAGCAATCTCCTTGGCTCCTGAGACCAGCAAAACTAGTTGCTATTGCTAGGTGATTTTCAGAATTGCTGTATAGTTTCCACTCTCATTAGCCAGAAGTAGAGGAGAAAGTGTAAAACCATAAAGGAGCAAGCCTTTTCATTTACTTCAGTTGGTGACATTTTCTTCAGGGCTTTTATTTAAAATCTCACATATGAAATTATTTTCCTTTGATTTAACAGCAAATTTCTCTCATGCTCTTTTTTGGTGAATGAATCTTTTGGGTAGGAAAGGTCTTTGCTCCCTTCATAATCAGTGCAGCACTGATTATGTGTGTTGATGACATACTTAATCCAACTCTGATTTTCTGGATAATTTTATAAAGCTAAAATAATTCTTGTGATGTCAAAATGATGATTCCAGATTCTCAACTGATTAAGTTAAGGTTGTGTGTTTGTGATGTCAAAGGGATAGGGACGATTCTCTTGAAATAAACCAGATGAGCTTTCAATATGCTAAGCCTTAATCAAAGTTAATAAATATCAAGGCTTTTATTATCCTAAAAATCTTAATCATTGAGATTTTTTCATGCTGTCTTTCTCAAAGGTTTGTTGTGGGTTTTTTTTTCCTACTATACTATATTATCACACAGTATTTCCAAAACAGGAATTCTCTTGTGCTCCTTTGTCCTTCTTTAGTTCTGTATCACAGCAGAGAGTGGTTGTTTTTCTTCTGTTCTCCAAAAAAAATTGCAGCTCTTCATGGCGTATCTGAGTTAAGTGTTGATTTCTGAAGCTTCTGCCAGAAGAAGTTTAATAATACTGTCACTCCCAGAGAATCCATGCCATGGCAGGTTCTGAAAAGGTGCAAAATATGGGACAGGTGTGAATTTGCCATCTGCACTGCCCCTGCAACACTGAGCCAGTGTCACTAGGAATTAAACTAAAGGAAAAACCTTGGGAGGGAAAGTCACAGCATACCTTGTTCTTGAAGCTATTTCCATACTGGGAAGCAAAGCAGTCATACAGCATTTGCAGAAGACTGTATAACTTTGTTTCCCAATCTTTATAAACCCGATGTACCCAGATCAGGAATAAAAACTTGAGGTGTGTTTGTAGACATACAGGTAGACATTTGATAATACATACCTACATAACTGTGTGTTACCCTAGAAGACAGTAGATGAGCTTTCTCATTTTAGCATTGCCAACTTCCAGCATACTGTCAGTTAAACCTGAGCCAACTCTGTTATGGTGGAAAGGAACATTTAAAAATTAATCTGTTCTTGCCTGAGGGGATTTGTGGCTAGAAAAAATGGTCTAAGTCTAGATATTTGTGTTTCCTTCTGGCTCTGCTAATAACTCACCTTAGTAGATATTGGCGAGCTAGAGTCAAATTCCTTGAGCTGCTTTATTTTAGGGGTTGCTAGTCTTAAAAAGAAAAAAAATTGTATGGTCTCAGGAATATAATACAGAGCACCTAAGCTAGGCACATACAGTCAAGAACTATATACTCAATAATGCCAAATCACTGGCATTTTTATCACTGTAACCTAAAATAGCTAATTTTGAACAGTGCATCTAGGGAAGTGAAAAATTTCATATCATTGAGAGTGTTACTTTGTGACAGGGAACAGGAAAGATTTGGCAGACACGAAATCATCTGACCAAATAGTTAATTCAGGAGGGCTACAAGTCTATTCCCCGGGAACTGAGAGCTCCATGTCTTCCCTTGACAGGTGTACTACTCTTTTACATTAGAGTAATAAATCAGTGGCCCAGCAAAAAGGAAGCAAATCCTGAACATCAGTGAATCCTGAAAAGTGAAGCACTCCTGAACATCAGGAGACTTGCAATATAGAGCTCTTCAAAGTTTCTGTGTACTTTTCTAGCCACACAATAGTTTAATATTGGAGAAGGTAGGAAAGGGAAAGTCCTTTCCCTTATTAATGCTGAAGCTAAATTATTACATAAGCACCTATTTAGAGCCTAACACCTAATGTTTGGAAAGGTTTCATCCCATCGTCTTCCTTGGATACTGGCCCTGATGAATTGAATGTTCCCAGCCTCATCTTAACTTTCATGGGTAGTTCACTGTCCCAGAAATATAATACAATCACAAAATAATTTAGGTTGGAAGGGGCCCTCAGTATGTCATCTGGTTCAACCCTCCACTCAGAATGGATAAATTCCACAGTAGATCTAGCTGCTCAGATCCTTGTCCAATAGTGTTTTAAACATGTCCAAGGACAGGTATTCTAGAGCCTTTCTGAGCAACCTGTTCCCATGTTTGACCCATGGCAGTAGTAACATGGACTAGTACATGGACTAATCATGTTCTGAAGTCTCCTACGGATTTTTCTATGGGAAGGTGCCACCTTGAAAAATTAATGATCACCATACTTTCCAAAGTGATCAGATCATACCAAGAGAAAATAAAACCAGCCAGATTTAGGAAAAACAACAACCACGAAACCAACATTAAAAAAAAAAAAAAAAAGGGTGAGATGATAGTGAATTTTTCATGATGGTCCTCAGCAGTAATTTTTCCAGTGGCTGGCCAGCTGTCCACTCATTTTCTGTTGGGGGAGAGGCAGTGACTCTTTCCAGATGTTTTAACTCTCCAAAATATATCAGACTTCTGTAAGACCTCAGCTTCAAGATACTTTCTCCTGTTGCATTTACTCATAAGGTTAGTAATATAAAAAGGGAAATACCAAACCACTTGCAGGCAAATAAACAACTGGTAAGAGAGGGTTGAAATTTGTGATGCATCTGTGATAGAGGAACACCTGACCTCAGCTTTGCAACTGCACACTGACTATTCTCCAAGCTTTTGCCCTCTTTGTGGTTCACACAGGAAGTTTTCCATGTCAAGGAGTCACAGCACCACACATCAATACCTGAATGAAAATAAGTTGGGTGTTAGAAACAGGAGTCTAGCATAACAGTGCAGAACTTCATGACTTTCAAAAGAAACCCTCATAAAGAAAATAATATGTTCCCCAGCAGTTCCTTGATGCCAGCTGTGACATAAAAAAGAACTGTTAACTGTCATGTGCAAACTGAACTTTTCCATAGTTTCCATTTCTACAAAAACAATGTGATCCTCTCTAAAGCTCATCTGTATTCCATCTTATGGTACAGCTTTTGTCATTTTACATCACAGAATAATTCCACTATACCAAATCCTAGAAGGAATCCAGCAGCTCCATATCAAGGTTACAGAAAAATTTGGAATAATATGTGAACCAATAATTTTCTGTTTCTCTTTGTAATAATTGAACTGATGTTCAGTTTTAACAGCCCAGCTCTGCCCAGGCCAGTTTGGCATCAGCTTAGTCCTCAGACTGGAAAAATAAAGAAATACAAACACATTGTGATTTGCTGATTTATTTTAAGAAAATACTGAGTAAATCTCCTTTTTTCAGTGGAATGATTGATAAAATATTACCAAGAGAATATCAAGTTAAATCTCTTTGACCTATATCTGAAGGATAAAATGTAAGCTTTAGTGCCTTCTTCAGGACATATGAAACTGTTTCTTATTTTCATAAAGCATAAATATACTCTACAGTATTTTCTTCTGTGATGGCTTCACAGAGAAAGAAGGCTTTAATTTTAAATGTGACATGGAAAGTGACAGATCATCCATTAGCTGGAGAGAGAAACTGAGCCGTTGTTTGAACGTGTTTGATCTTTTTAAGGTGCTGCACGTGTCCCCATATATTTCTGGTCAGAAATTAAGGCATAGATGGGGAATTTGCTTATCTGGTTATTGTCCAAGAACTGCTCTTCCAGCTGAACTCTTTTGGTGATTAGTTAAGTAAAGTCATCCTGGTGAATCTCACCATTAATTCCTATTGCCTTGTAGCTGTGAAAAAAAATGAATTCTTATCTCTAGTATCACACTGAAGCTGCACATAAATGTCATTCCAGGGTGTTCTGTCTGCATTTTTCTTCCGTTTATATTCAATACAGACAGAACAAAACAAAACAAAACAAAATAAAAAAAAAATCTGATATTCGGGTGTGCTTGTTGTTTAACTCCTTAAGCAGGTATTGTGGCAGATTTTTCTTTGACACCAGCTACAAATAGTCCTCATTTGTGGGTTTCTATAATAAGTCATGCAGGAAATTAGTGTAGAGCTGGACTTATGTACAGTATGGTGATATCTTTGAAGCTTATGAAATTACCAGGCTGATCAGTAGCATGAAGGACACTGGGGAGAGGCCTCTGGAGAGGCTCTACATGGTTTATGTGTCTCAGATATTGAAAAATCTGGTACAGTACTGGACTGAAAGAGAATCTGTATCTCACAACCCATGGGGTGGAGTCTGCCTCACCTAGCTTTAACCATCAAAATGTTAAGCATCAAATTTAAGATACTCCTGCAGGCTCCTTTGATCAAAACCAGTTATTACCAGAAGCCACTCATCGAAACCTATAATATCCAAGATAATTAGGACAAATTGCCCTCTAGAGGAGCCTATTTCTCTGCATGAGCATTAGAGGGAGTCTAAAGACTAGCTTAGACTAGATGTTTAAGTTTTAGAAACGTTACCTTACATCTGATGAATCCCAACCTAAATCTAAAATGAACAAAGAAAACAGAGTTTGAACATATTGAACACATCACTATTCCTGAAACAATTTCTTTGATTTTAGACTAGATCAGTAAAAACGGTGCTCTTTCAGAAAGAATAGAATATATGGTCAATTTAGCTTTAGTGCAATGAAAAGCATATCAAACTAACTTCAGTCATACATCACCAGGAAAACCTGGCTGGTTTTAAAGGGGAACAGTGTGCATTGATTTAGAAAAGCCAATGAATATAAGACCACATATACAGCTAGTGTAAGTAAAGATTATTAACAGTTGATGAAGATGTATTCCTTTATACTTCCTAAAGATAAAGAAGCATTCTGGACTTTTAAACTGAATGTTGATTCAAGTAGTTATTATTTCTAGATATTTTTATTATTAAGTTGTGGGCAGGGGAGGGAGAAATGTAAACACTTCCCCCAAAAAAAAACCACCCAAACCAAACCATAAACAAAAAACCCAAAGAGCTTTAGAAAGCCTCTGTTTGACCTCTCAGGATCATTTTTAGAGCATGTAATGAGTTAAGTAATCAGGCATTCTTTCCTATTCTACAGCAAAATGCCTCTCGATGCAATTAAATGGCTCAAGATTCAGAAACCCAGACCTACCGGTCTCTTCAGCTTGTGACAGCCAGTCATGTGTGAGAAAGGTCAGTCATGTAAAAGAAATTAAATGAGTTCTGCAAGGACTTAACTGGAATTGATGCAAAGCTCTCCAAACAGCAAAGGTGATGAAAAGTTCAATCAAAGTCAGATGCAAGGAAAGATGCTCATTAATATCCACATCACTGGGTCACAAACACCATGCTCATCTGTATGGCAGAATTGTGTACTTAATGATGTGATCAAAAGTTATATTCATGAGAGAACAATGTACTCCATCCCACCTCAGCACTATATGTTACATATCCTGCTGGTACTCTTAAAAAGAATATAAAAATCTTCATATCTGCATGAGGATTTTATAAAAGAAAGAAACACATTTATACAAAGCCAAATATGTAGTTTGTTACAGACTGAACTAAGTGCATCTATTATTATTTCAGCGGTCAAAATAAAACAAAACATACTCAAGGACCTTTATGAATCTTTGTTAAAAAATCAAAGAAAACTTCTAGCATTAGAAAGGCATTTTAATACTAAGGATATTAATGATCATTCACTGATCTGAAAATGTATTTCAATAACATTATATTCTTGCATGATAAAGATACACACTGAGTACAACAAAGGCTCACACTTTAAGTGTTTATAACCCCAGATAGCCAAGCTTGTTCAACTAATTATATAATAGATCTCCTAGCAATTTTTAATAAGCTTACTAGTAAAAAACAAAGGGTTCTTCCCATACTGCTTTAATAATTTTGACAAAGACCTATTTCTGTTTTAATGACTTATTAAACAAATAAGCTTATTTATGTTTATTATTCTCTGCTCTGAATATTTTCACTTTGTAGCCATACCTAGCTGAATCAGAACACACGGAGGTGCAACTTTTCAGAGCCAAAGGTGGCAGGTAATACTGACCAGTTCATATCTTGATAGTATTAAGTATTTAATTTGAATATCACTAGTTGATACCTGAAGGACTCTGGTAGCTGAAGGATTGGCACATCTAGGAACACCTCAGATTACACTGCTTAGAGCACTAAGGGTATGAGTAGTTAAGTCCTCACTTTGCAGCACAGCTAAAAAGTTGTACAGAGCTCCCCCAGAGCTGCAAGAGAGGCACACTTTCCAGTGAGCCATGCAGTACCTCAGACTGCCAAACTGTGATGCAGGTGCCACATTGCTAGAGACACACATTCCTACTGATCCAGATCCTTGGCAATAAATGTTGGTTTAGCCAGTGAAGGACTGACTTATTATTATGGAATGCACAAAAAACCCCAAAAACCAAAACCATACAAAACTCTTATCTTACTTTTCAGATTTTATTAAATTCAATGTAGTTTTACTCCATGGGGAGTAAGATGAAAATGACTTTCCAGGATCCAAAATGGCTGAAGAAGTCTAGAACTGATACTGTTTTTTCATGAAAAATAATGACTTTCAAAGACTGAGGGAACAGAAGGTATAAACATTCCTTGTGTGTGATGCTTCATTCAACATGTTGCAAGGGGTTTTTTTACCCCTTTTTCCACATGTGCAGAGAAAGCTTCATGAAATATTTCCCCCGCTGTGAGAAATAATGACACAAAGCAAGCAGCCTGTGAAGAATCATATGCAGAATCATTCCTAAATGATGGGTCCTTTTCACTCAGGTATGAACACAGAGGTCAGGAATAACTTCTCATGTCCTAGTGACACTGACATGAAGCTGAGAACAGAATGCATCTCAGGAGGGCTTCACTTGTTTATATGATGCTGAAGTAAGTGAAACAATAATATAATTATTAATTTCAAGAGATTTATTTCTTATTTTGCATTTGCTTCATTATTATTGTTACTTTCTTTAAAGTTCTGCTTGATTTCCTCTCAACATCTTTTCTCTACCCACAACTTGATTAGAAGATAAGAACTTGTAATTATTTGATCACTTTTCATTTCAGCTGATTAAAAGAAAAAAGAAGCATTTCCTTGGGTCAAAGGTTATTACAATGCATAATTTATTGTCCAATCTCATCTTAATCAACAGCTTTCCAGTTTCAGCTTCTTTGCATTTATCAAGGGAAAGGCAGGGTTAAATAGAATTATTCAATCAACTATGCATGAATTGTCAGAAATAGATTTCTGTAAGGGAGCCTTCAACCCATTATTAGGAAAGGTGCTGAAGTGAAACAACCCTCCTCTAAGAGAGGTGGATTACACTGGTTTGCAGGGAATGAACTTAAGTATTATTGAACAAAATATTTCAGTCACATGTTCCATCTCCATCTGCTTAATGAATTGAAGTGTCAAGAAAATTTGAAGAGGCAGCCCAGGAAAACAGAAATGTAATTTAATGTAACATGAATCATTTGCTGGCCAAATGTGCAGTGTTGATGGGATTCCAGACAAAGCATTTAGGTTATGGCTATTGTTACAAGAAAAGGCATTTACTTTATCCAGTGATTCATATGTTTAAAGGCAAATTACTTAAAAAAATCAGAGGAAACTAAAATTGTCACAGTCTTCTAGAAGGGTTAATTGGCAAAGTAGTAAATCTAATTACTTTCAGAAATATAACTTTAAGGCATCTCTGCGTCTTTAATGTAGTAAGGAAAACATACCCTGCATAACTTTCTCAAAAATCGCTTAAAATCTGAGTTTATCTGCTAAAGATGTACAAGCTGGTTAAGCTCTGCTATCAGTTCCTGTTATTTGTCTCATTGCTTTGACTGTCTCTGTAGTTCTGGATGGAATAACTCAATTTACTGAATCTGGAGTATCCCCAGCCACCACTGAGTGGATACCCACTCTGTTTTCCTCTTCTCAGTTTCCCTGATGCTGATAATATGTTATATGCAACATATACTAGCTAGCTAGTTATGTAGCTTCTCTCTTTTTTTTCTCTTTTCCCCCTCTCAATAAGCACAACTTCATATCTAAGTGTGAATTGATTATCTTTTACCTGTAAATTAAATACATTTTGCCCCACTCCTGGTACAGTGTTCAACTACTGGAAAGCACAAGATGTAACTTTACATCCTGGTTTCAGCTTGGATAGAGTTCATTTTCTTCCTAGTAGCTGGTATAGTGCTGTGTTTTAGACTTAGTATGAAAATAATGTTGATAACACACTAATGTCTTAGTTGTTGCTAGGTAGTGCTTACACTAGTCAAGGAGTTTTCCAGCTTCCCATGCTCTGATAGATGCACAAGAAGCTGGGAGGGGAGGGGGCACAGCTAAGACAGCTGATCCAAACTGGCAAAAGGGATATTCCATATCATATGACATCATGCTCAGTATATTAACTGTGGGGAGTTGGCTGGGGTGGGGGCAGCAATTGCAGCTTGAGGACTGGCAATGTCAGTTGGCAGGTGGTGAGCGGTTGCATCACTTGTTTTATTTCCCTGGGTTTAGCTTCTCTCTCTCTCCCATTGTTTTTCTTTTCATTACATCATCATAATAATAATAACTATTATTATTATTGTATTTTCATTATTAAACCTTATTCTTACCTCAAACCATGAGCTTTCTCACTTTTGCCCTTCCGATTCTCTCCCCCATCCCACTGGAGTGGGGAGAGTGAACAAGCGGCTGGGTGGTGCTTGGTTGCTGGCTAGGGTTAAACAACCACACTTTAAAAGAAAATCTGACCAAGGTGGGTTACATATATGATCATCCACCATGTCCCCTGGCACAGCTTTGGCCTGTGACAATGAGCCTTCTCCCACAATACACAGACCTGCTTCCTAGGGCAGCACAAGCCAACACAACACAAAACTGCACAGACTGCATGTGTGCTACCAAGGTGCATGGACAAGACCACATGCTTTAGTGAGAAAGAATTCCTCTGTAGGAATAAGAACTATGCCACATCATTTGCCAAAGAACCTTTTTATTTGCTAACATAGGTGTAAAGAAATAGCAATTTGTTTGGGCCTCTGAATATAAGCATAAGTAACACTATTTTGTGTGTCTGTATAGATGACATTTTGATTAATTATCACATGCTGCAGTCACTCCCTTTCTTCCTGTACCTCCCTTATCAATACAAAGATAAGTAAATTTAATCGGATCTTTCACTGCCAGGGATGGGATACTGTAAGTGAATGGACACCAAACAGTGTACAATGTAGGCATGTGTGATACTTTGCCACAAAAGGCTAAGCATCTGAGTTGCAGAATTTGTGGAGAGAAAAAAAAAAGGAGATTAAAAAGATGACACACTCAATATCACTCTGGTTCTTTCATGATAAGGTAATTTAAATATGCAGTTGCAGTTGGACTAGATGATTGTTGTAGGTCCCTTCCAACTGCAATATTCTATTCTAGTCTAGTCTAGTCTAGTCTATAATAAAGTCAATTGGATGTTAATAATAGTGTAATTTGGAAACTAAAGCACAAGAAGAGGCTAAGTACAAACAAGATGGGAGCTAAAGACTGAAGAACCACTGAACAAGCTACAGAAGTTACGGGAGTTAACTGTCTGGGGCGACAGAAGAAATTATTTGCTCTTTGGAGAGGATTGTTTTCCCCAATGATTATTGAGATGGGTCTCAACATTTGAGATGACACATACATTTTGACAGCTAAATAGGTCAGATTAATCAATCACATTTCCAATACTTGCAATAGTGGGTGTACACACAAATCTGGATTTTCATCTTTATCAAGCTAGGTTCAAGTCCCAGTAAGATAAGCAATAGCAGCACATCTTCCTGAAGAGAAATATTAGTTCCCACCCCTGTAATTTCTAGTAAACTTCATGGAGACTACCCATGCTACCTATGGTGGTGAAAAGAACAAGAAAGATTGCAGTTATTTGAGTCAAAGGTCCAAGTTCAGGAAAAAATCCATAAGTTTTAGAGAGGTCAAGAGGGCTTAGAGGTCAGAAAGCAGGGCAAATCAAATAGCAGATGAAAATTGAAAGATCGAGTTATATATATGGACCCTTAGGATAAAGATGTCAGTTCCCTCTGTACAGATTGTGAAAGTTTGAAGGTTTTCTACATTGCTTCTAGACTATTGACAAACTTCTGGATGATCCTCAAATCACTTAAGTCATTTTTTGTTGACATTCTTGGCTATACTTTTGGAGAAGTAGTGACGTTGAAATCTCTTGGCTACTGCAGTGTACAGCGTGCCACGTTAGATGAGGTCCGAATCTACCACATTCTTCCTTAATTTCTTAGTTCTAATTGGGGCAGCAATTAAGTACCTTTTGCATTAATTTTTAGTGCAGTCAGAACATAAGGAAGTGAATTAACAGTAATAACATTTAATTACCTGCTTAAAATTATCAACATGCTTCAATGCTGCTCTAACTCAAGACAGTCTAGAGCTAGGACCTTGGCTTCTGTCTCTGCCATTCAGTCTGTCTATATCAGTTTATTCATTTATAAGATGGAACCTTTGCCTATATACCAGACAGGCTCATTCAATTAATATTTTAAGCTGCTAGGGTTTTCTTGGTTGAAAATCATTATAATGCAAAAATATAAAAATCCTTATTATGTAATATGTTGGTTTTCAAATGAACTCTGAAAGACCATTCCGTGTTCAGGTAAAAGTTGAATGAGTATAATTGTAGAGGGCCACAAAAATCAGTATTGCAGAACAATTTCATTAGCATGATAATACCTAACAAGGCTTCTGAAATCTTTCAGTTACCTCTTTCCCACAGAGAATATGTGAAGCTCTATACAATGAGTAATATTATGATTCTGCGATTAATAGAACTTAAATCTCAGTAGTTCAGTTTCTTTCCAGATATCTGGAGCAAGATTCAGAGGAGGTTGGTTTGTTTCATTGGTTTATTTATTTATGGTAAAATCCATTAGAATTGTCAAGATTTAAAAATTCCCTCCCAGAAATGTAAATCATATTTTTATTTAAAAGGTTTTTTGCTTTTTAGGACTGAATATGAAACCAAAAATATGTACATAAAAAGAATACTGGTGGATTTACACAATAAGAATCACAAATCTTTTATAGATTTTATTAAAGCTATTATCTTATTGGACTGGCAGTTACAACACCAGGATCTCTGTTTGAAGGTAAAAGATGCTTCAGATATGGTGATTTACTAGTGTAGTCAAAGGGTGAAATCTTGCATTTAATCCTAGTTTATCTTAGAATATGACTCTGAGAGGGTCATCTTTCCTTACCTTTCTGGAGAAAGCAATTCATATCTCAGTGCTAAATATCATATTCTTTGTTATATACCTTTTATCATTTAGAGAAATGAAGGACTCTTAACAACTGTTCATTCTTATCTATGAAATCAATACAATTTCCCAGTGGTGTACAATAACTGACCAGGAGCTTATGGATGTTGTTGTGGTTTAGCCCCTGTCAGCTACTAAGCACCACACAGCCGCTCGCTCACTCCCCCACCCCTGTGGGATGGGGGAGAGAATCGGAAGGGCCAAAGTAAGAAAACTCGTGGGTTGAGATAAGAACAGTTTAATAATTAGAATAAAACAGCAATAATACTAATATAATGAAAAGGAAAATAATGAGCGAGAGAGAGATGAAACACTGGAAGAAGAGGGAAAAAAGAAAAAAAAAACAAACTAAACAACCAGTGCTGCAACCCGCTGACTGACGCTGCCAGTCCCCGAGCCACGATTGCTGCCACCCCTGGCCAATTTCCCCCAGTTAATATACTGGACATGACGTCACATGATATGGAATACCCTTTGGCCAATCTGAATCAGCTCTCCTGGTTGTATCCCCTCCCCTCCCGGCTTCTTGTGCACCTGGCAGAGCATGGGAAGCTGGAAAGTCCTTGACTAGTGTAAACACTACCCAGCAACAACTAAAACACCAGTGTGTTATCAACATTATTTTCATACCAAGTCTAAAACACAGCACTATACTAGCTACAGTGAAGAAAATCAACTATCCCAGCTAAAACCGTGACAGATGTTTACATAAACTTCTGCGGGGGTGGATTTTTTTCTGTAGTGCCATTTCATTTATTCCTTTAACATTCAGTGTTTCTGTAAAATTTCCACCTTAAAGCAGCAGTTTTTTGCACATGTCCATTTTTTATGCCAAGAGTGTCAGATGAAAAATGGAAAACAAAACAAACCTTTCTTTTCACTGGAAATGATGCAGTGTCACTAGGCACACTGCATGGAAAAAAGTTTCAGCAGAGAATCTACATTGGCAGCTGTAAGTGTTCATGTCTCAAGCTTTTACAGTTTCGTTTTCAATATGTCACACCTCTAATCAAGACAATTTAAACCTATAAACTTAGCACAGGATAATTTTTAATTGAACTAAATACACATAATAGTATTAGCAATGGTTGTATAAACTGGCTTTTCTGCCCTGCCCCTGGTGAGGGTTTCTTGCTCATTTTAAGAAATAAAGTAGGAATATGACTCATCTTTTCCTTATTTTGTTTTCTTACCTGTTTGTCTTCTGGCAAGCAACTTTATGTAAGCTAAATCTGGCAAATAGCTAAGGCAGTGATTAAGGCAGGAATCATAACTAATACCAGCATCTTAAAGCCTAAGTGGAATTCCCAGTCACATATACTTTATGCTATCTTTAAGGGCTTAGCCAAAATAATCACTACATACACAAGGTCCCAAATAAGAAAGTTTGGAAAACACTGTGACATTTATTAATTTTCTCCTCCTTTTTTGATAAATTAATGGGAAAGCTTTCTGTCTTGTTTCTCTCTTATGATTTTTTGTTTGTTCTGAGGCAAAAAGAAGCTGCTTAAAAATTGAAAGATATCACTGCTATGGGATGTCATCTTCCAGAACATGCAGGGTAGAAGAAATGGGCTTTGCTTCATTCTATTACAGAAACATGTAGCACTTCCACATGCCTGTCAGTTGCTACTTAAGAGGAATGATGGCACAAAGCTAGTGCTTCTTACTCCACATGATAGATCTCTAAAATACTTTAGATGACTCAACCCTTTAAAGTGACTCTTTAACCACATGAAGGTAATCCAGCACAATTAGCAGTAGTGTACAACTACTTAGTGCAGCTGTAAATACTAAACTAGATTGTAAACACTTGAAAGTTTGTTGTGATGACTGCCATTCCTTGCAACAGGCCATGTTCTTCCTCCATAGGCCATTTTATAACTATTGGTACAATTCCACAACAGCAGTGTTTAATATGCCAGTTGAATATTTGTTCTGTGTGCATGAAAATCTACTCTTAATGCTATGGTGTCATAGAGAAATATAAATTTAGTCTGGGTGAAGTCTGATCATATGATGACATTTTTCAAATTAGTCAATGTATATGAATGATATTTATGCTAAGATTAACCAGTTTGCTGACTCCCTGTATTTATAAATAGATTTTAATAATTGATCAAAATCCTCTTCTATGATATCATAGCTAGATCACTGGAGTGGGTTTATCTCACTTGTCTTCAGCTGTCTATATGGTAATGCAGAGACAAGAGCTAGGTAATTCAGGCTTCCTTTAAAGTCAAAGAAGAGAAAGAAACATCTCAAGGCCACAATTCATTTGATTTATTATGGATGTCTACTTTAGCATGAGACTGACTGCACTAATTGTGCCTGCTTCTCTTAATTGATTATAAAGGAGAGCACAAAGACTCAGTTAGGTCTAGTTACCTATAAAGTTTGTACCTATCTTTGATCAGTTGGATCCCAAATCAAACTTCTATGAGAAATACAGCAGGATTTTTTTTTCTTCTTCCCCACCACCAGAGGTAAATCATTCCAAAGTGATATAAGTGTAGCTCATTCATCTGTATCTGCGTTGTCAGTCAAATAGGAAAACTTCAACGTAATGTAAACCACTGAAAACGTATCTGTAGTCATCAGTTAATCAATGAATGGCATAAATGGTTTGTGATTTTTCTTTTTTCTCTGACTTCTGTCAGAAGTCAGAGAAAACATTTTTTTTTTTTTTTATCAGGAATAGAGAAAATAGCAAAACATTATATTAAACACATAATATTTCTCAGTCACAAGAGAAGACAGAGGTTATGTTTTTTACCTGTCTATTTACTCTACTTTTTGCTATGTATCTACTAGAATCTTGGTATCTTACTGAATATCTTCAGTCACACTTACAGAGTTATTGACATAAACAGAGATTAAAACAAATGTTTAGTAGGACTAGCAGTCAAACTTCTGTGACTTGCCTGCCTTCTCTCTTTTGCAAGAACATATTGGACCACACCCTCAAAACCAGCATCCAGTTTTGAGCAAGAGGGTATCTGCTAAAAACTGCATCAAAAAAATGTGACCAAAGAGATAAGCTTGAGTTTTACAGATACTGTGGGTACTTACAAAGCATTGAAAATGTTGACTCCTCCACCAGAGAAGAGGACCAAGAACTGGTTCTGCTGGCATCCCAAACCCTAAGTGCCTGCTAGCTCACATCATGGATGATGTGGTAGGATGAGCAGCTGCTGGCACACCAGGAATGTAGCAGCCCAGGTTTCACAGCCCACACCTGGTCCCAGAGTAGTTGCAGTCTGATATGCCCTACATCTGAAGTGTTGCCAAATACGTCAAGAATTAGCTGAAAGAAGTGTTGCCTCTGATACCTACTATCAGAGGTATATATACAAGTAGTCAAGTACTTCTTCTTCTTGAAAGAGAACACGTCTAACTGTCCTGCCTTTTTCCACAAGGTCTTATGAAGAGGATACTGAAAGGGTGTTGAACATAGCAGCACTCTGCCAGCCTGAACCACAACCTTGATCAATACTGTAATAACCCCTGACCATTTGGATGGCCTTGTGGAGGTCTGTAATGGTTTACACTCTAAGTCACTTACAGGTAGGCATATATAGAGTTGTTCAGGGGAGAAATCTTTCTAACCCAAATACATTGCTGAGATTTTGGATATGACCTTTACCTACACTAGGATAAACCCAGAATCTCATTAAAAAAAAAAAAAAAAAAAAAAAGTAACAAATAACTCCAAAACAGGCTAATATTCAATACACTTAGAGATCTGCATAAAACACAGTTTGTTCCACTGTGGGTTTTCTGTTGGTGCTTAAATGGGCTGCTGAAATTAAGGAATTACCAGGTAGTGTCTTAATTCATTATAGACTGTAAGACAAAAACCTGATTTGATGGATAAATGAGAGCAGCCTCTTAATTAAAGGGATATAAAAAAGGAAGAGTTGGACTGGAAAAGGTTTAACCTTCATGAAATTGGGCTTTTGTTACTTTTTCTATGTTCATGACTATTAAGCTCTTGAAAAGATATTTTTAGAGATCAAAAACTGTATTTATTAAGAGCTTTTCATAGAAAAGGGAGACTAGGAAGACAAACTGTGTAAATGAATTATGTCTATGCATAATACTCACAGGATGGGAATTGTTATGTAAGTACAGGAGTGATTGCTTAACTAGCTATGGTTTTAGAGATATTTAATTAATCAGTTGTTATAAATACACAGAAGAAATGGGAATTGCCTCAGACCAAGCAGAAGTGTAATATGAGGGTAGAAATGCTGATTTAATCTGATTAAACATCGGCACTGATTTTGGAATTCCACAGTGATTTTTCCATCATGTCCAATGCTTAGAAAATTACCCTGCCTTTGAAAAAGCACTTTACCTTGAAAGAAGTAGAGGTGAGGGGAGAATTTAAACAGTCCCTGGCTAAATTAATGTAGTCATTTACTTGTCCTAGCAACCAAAATGTGAATGCTTATTTCCATTTTGAACTTTATTGATTTTAACTGTCAGTGGCTTGATTTTCCTGTTATCTGCTTAATTCTGTGGAGTTATAGGACACTGGAAGAGATAGAGATGCCTAAACATAGGTGTCTAGCATTTATGGTATTTAGTGTGACTTTCTACCTGCTACTCCAGACTGGCTCATTTCTCCTAGAGGCCCTGTCTCATATCTCCACATGGATAGCTCACTTATTATAAAGCATCCCAAATCGTATAAGCCTAGTCAACTGAAACAAAACATTTATTAGGCAGCTGAAAACCATCCTGTTCCTAAAGAACCTCTCTGTACCTTCATCTAGCTATAACCTCAATGTTTATAATTAAAGCTTGTTTTTCACCAAGCCTGGCCATAAGCTGCTGTTCAGCAGTAGATGAGTTCATACCTCTCAAAGTCCTTGTGCATTTCCTACAAGGAAAATTCTGCTCTGCACTGTAATGACAAGCTTATTACAAATAGAGTAGAAGAAATCTCTTTTCCATTCCAGCAAAGGGAGGAACTAAACCAGTCCTTGTTTCATGTAGAGGTTATGAAAAGTGGATATTCAAGTGACTCCAGATCAAAAAGATTAATTTTATCTTTGTGGAAGTGATGATACGAGGAGGTGGCATATGGTATGGGCTAAATACATAGCAATAGATTAAACAGTGCCAAGAAATGGTCTTGGACGTTGGTGCTTGGTTGTTCATACCACTACATTGTTTACACTGTCTGTGGCATGACTATAGTGTCTGCAAGCTGTAACTGTCTCAGACAGCTCACAGACATGGTTTAGGAGGTAGGAAGGGTGAATGACTACTCCCAACAGGCTGCCTAATTTTAGAGATTAAGAGAGTCTAGTAGTAAAGAAATTGTCCTCCTTTCCCATGGGCTTCAATGTCTGAGACTGTTTCTAGGCATGTTGAATTTACTATCATAATCTTTGAGGCGCAGATTTCTCTCTAATTGATATGGGTTTCTGAAGCAAAGAAATTGCTGGGGGATCCTTCCAGAGCAGAGACTGACCCTGAAATATGCTGTGTCCTTCACTGTTTCAGTACCCAATTGGTGTCACTGAGATGGTGAATTCAAACTAGAGCAGATGCAGAGCATGCCTGTGATGAGACCATACCCGATAGATGGGGACCAAACCAGCTCTGATCCTAAGTGTTATGAAACCAAGGCTGCTGAATGGCAATAATCGTTAGGGAAGGAACAGTGCTATCTAAGCTGAAAGATAATGTGCACAAAGTCAAATGGCCAAATGACTTTTGCTAATATGAAGATGAAAAGTAGAAGGTGCTTTTTTGTTTGTTTATTTGTTTTTTTAATATTTGTGTAGTGACATTTTGGAACAGCCTTTAAGACTGCCTAAGGTGCTGCTACACTGAGGGAACTGAAAGTCAAAACATGGGAAAGTCCTTCTTGTCATCAGTCCTTATGAAACCACCTTTTGGCCATCGTTTGATAGTGAGTTAGGGAGGGTTGTGAGTGCTTTTTTCATCAAAGCTACTGCAGAGCAAGGCTCCTTCCATGAGCATAACACCTGTTAGCAGCCAAAATTTGTTCCCATGTAAAAACAAACTGAGACTTTCTGTAAGCAAGGAATCAGCATGTAGCAATTTACATTTTCATCAACAAGGAGGTGTTTCATTCTTTAACTTATGCCACATTGCTGTATTAAAAATAAAGGGGCTTGTTGTGTATAGTTAGCATTAGGCTGCAATATTGCTTAAAGAAGAAATGTTATCCTGTTTTTGAATTAGAAATCCATTCAGATTCCTTTTCAACTGATAAACCCAATGTCATTTAATTTAGCAGTTGCTCACATTAGAAGAATAAAGAGATGGTGAATAGCCATAAGTTGAATATCCTTCAATTATTTTTTATTGTTTCTGAGAAAGTTTTATTTTGCTTTTTACATATGGAACACGATTGAAAGAATTAACCAGGTGAAACGAAGTATTATTATTGGTTAATATTGTTGTTATTTGTATTACAACAGAACATAAAGGAACAAAATGATCAGGGCTTCATTTTGCTAAGATCACTGTAAAGGACTTGGAGTCTAAGTAAGCAAAATGCACTCATGGTGGTAGAATTCAGATAGAGGACAGGTTACTGAGGCACAGAACTGAACTCCTGCATGGGAATTGGGGTATAAAGTTTCCTGCTTCAAGAGAGATTTAATCACCTTCCCACTGTCAAAACAAAGGAAACGTTATAAATTTTATTTAACAAAAAATATGTGACCTCTCAGCACTGAATAATGTTCTTAGCTAAATGATTACTTTATCACCAAGCAATTTCTTAGATCTTCATTTGTGTTTCTTCACTGATAACTGTTTTTTTATAATGTATTAATGGACTGATCTGTCTGTTTTTGTTTTTTTAATATTTCTTAAGTATATGGCCAGACCTAAGCTATAGTGACTCTAAACACATGATGCAAACAGCACCAAAACCCATGCTGTATTTAACTTCTTATTTTACATTAAATACACAAAAGCAAGAACCCTACCATGGCCCCATTGTACATACAAGATTTTTCTATATGCTTTGGCACTTTCAGATTTAAGGGCAGAGACTGATCTTGCAGAGATGGGAAATGACACAGGGCACACAGGGAATCAATGTCAAAGCTAATGGTGTCAAAGCTCAGATCTGTTAGCCACTAGTCAACTGCTTTAATCTTATGTCCTACTTACATAGCTGATCTTCTATATTTTTCAAAAGATACAGTGTGTCAGCTCTAATAATAATCCTAAATACTCACTTCAGTGATGCTAAACACTGCCAAAATGCTTCATAGCCTTTGGGCTATGATGTGATTTGGCCTGGGATTTGTCCACTTTTTTCAGCCAGGTAGACTATGACCAAAGCATAAATATTCTTGCACTCATGCTTATTTCTCCTGGATTTGGGAGTGGCCTTGACTTCAGACCACCCTGCTTTGGACTTGCCTTGCACCTTCAATCTACTTGTGCTAAAGGGTCTTACCATCCTTAATGGCTTTGTGCTCACTACTCCAGGGAGGACAGGAATCTGTTATTTTTGTCTCAGATATGGGAAACAAGTATAGAAAAAGACAGAGGCAGATATCTAAAATTATTTGTGTTCTTCAGTTCCCACTGATTTCAGTGGGTGTCCATGTAAGTGTTATTTTACACGTACAATGGTCTTTTGGCAGCTGGCAGGGAATATGTTTTTACTAACTTTATCCTTCAAGAATGAAGGGTAACTTCACTGTACAACCAGTACAGAGAAAAAGTACTCTTAAGACCATGTTTTTTCCCATGCTAAGACTCCTATGATGAGTTATCCAGAACAGGTTTCTAGACATGTTTCTGTCTTTCCATTGACTATAGAGATATTTTGCATGGGCAGTATATTAAATTAGATAGTCAATTTTAAATGGTCAAAAGTGGTTCAAATGAATCCTACCCTTAGCTATCATCTACAGTCTGTCTCTCAAAAAATTGCCAAAGGCTGTAGGAGAGAACTGAACACAGATGTCTCAGATCCTGACCACTTGCTCAAAACACTAGACCATTCTTATTTTGGAGGAAAGGCTGGATGAGACTATTTGTTATACCTAAGGTCAATATGCTTATATACCTCACTAGAAGAGTGCTGTTATGAATCATTAAGACATAGTGCAACTTTGTCTTGGAAGGAAAAAAATTATTAATGTAGTCATGAACCATTAGTGTTTTAAGGACGAAACTACAGCTGTAAATAAGTAAATAATCCACTCTCTCCTACTACTACATGACAGTTGATATTTCATTCCTAAAGTTGAGCTGCTACAGACGAGGGCTTAGTGGTTGAAATTTTGTGATTTTTTTTTTTTTTTTTAAACCTTCACTCAGAAGAAAGGGCAAGGGCAAGGGCAAGGGCAAGGGGAGAAGAGAGAAGAGAAGAGAAGAGAAGAGAAGAGAAGAGAAGAGAAGAGAAGAGAAGAGAAGAGAAGAGAAGAGAAGAGAAGAGAAGAGAAGAGAAGAGAAGAGAAGAGAAGAGAAGAGAAGAGAAGAGAAGAGAAGAGAAGAGAATTTGCCTGCCCCAACTTTAGCTATCTAGAAGTAGATGTTTAATCTAGGCTAATCATTCATTTATAGTCAAAGGACAGAAATACTTACTTCTGAGGGATGAATCATATTGTCCTAGGACAGATAGATCATTTTACAGTTGTGCTGCTTTTTCCCCATCATAGATTATAATGATATTCTAGAAATATATAGTTGATTATATATTTAATTTACATGTAATAAAAATTAAGGGAAATTAATCCTGTATGAGATCAGACAGGGCTAAAAGATCCTAAACTATTTGTAGTTCCACAGTTGGGGTAGAAAAATCCCCCAGTCTTTCACTACATTGAAAATGTAAGAATTTAATCTCCAGATACCAACTTATTTACAGCTGAACTGTGAGGAACTTGAGAGCCACTGCAGGTTTGAGAGCTGGGCAGCTTCTTGGGTACCTTTTCTATTCAGATAACCTTCTAGATTCTCCAGTCCTTTCTGATGAGAGATGTACTTTTCACCTGCAGCAACAACAACAAGAAGAGGTCGTGGTGAAATGATTTTTAGAGAATTACTTGATCTTCATGGAGCTGGACCATTTGTGAACCAGTATGAAAATTTTCTTCTTAGGGTAATAGCTTTAAAGTGTACACATTTTAAATTCTTCCAAACTGATAGGCAATTGGATGAGTAATAGCCTGTTTTTTTCACTACACTTCATGCTAAATTTCCTGAAATTAATACAGTCGTGATTAAACCTAAACACAGAAAGGAGGCCAAGTTTACATGGAGAAAAAAAGACTTGTTATTTCCTTATTTTTCAGTTGTGTAATATGGTCTAGTAAAAGATGTTATCACTATTCATGGGCCTCACATCATTCGTAGAATTCAAACTCACTAATAATATTTTCTATTGAGAGTAGCATTTAAAACCCACTGGAGCCAACAGAAGGACTTTTAGAAGTTACAAGAGTAAACTTTGCATTTATCTGTGCTGCAGGAGATTTTCACTTAACATGACTTGTCAGAAAACCCTGAAACTTTTCACATGTCTGAATGCTGAACTCCTAATGCAATGAAATCCTCAGTCAGGTTATATATCCAGGCAGGACACAAGGGAGTAATGTATCAAAAGAGGTGATTCTTTTGATCTGGAAGCTGGAAGCCAAGCTAAAGCAAGATGCAGAAGACATTGCTGGGGTAAAATATTTAACATTATGTAGTAGAAGATATGCTTCATCTTCTGATACAAGTTGTCCGCTCTAAAAAAAAAAAAAAAAAAAAAAAAAAAGAAAAGATTAAGAACTGCAGTGAAAGGGCTCAAATGTATATGGATGCTGAAACTTTGTGAGCTTTCCCATGAGCTGGACCTCACCTTCTCCTTGTGTTCCTAAAGAATTTTTCTCTGTGTTTAGACATGAAGGTGCCTCCAGAGTGCCTAATACTAGTTTAGTAGTTGCTATCCCTCCACTTGGAGCTACAAAAGGATTGAATCTATATCCTGAACTCTGGCTTGTGCAGTGCTTTCTCAGTGTGCTCACAGTCCAAGTATGCATGTGGACCTTATCTTGCTTGGTAGGGTGGAGAGGCCATTTGATGTCTGAATCCAGGAAGACCTGGGCTCAGAACAGGTCCTTCCCTTAAGTGTCTAGCTTTGTGCCAAAGAACTTCGTGCAAGATCAATGAGTTGGCCCTGTTGTTTTCACTGGGAGATGAAGTATGTGAGAAGGAGTCGTTCTGAGGGCACATAGCTGAGTAGTTGGTTTAGGCACATAAACAGTCATATGAGATGATTTGAGTATCCATATGGGTTTTTTTATTTTTTATTTTCCTATTATTTATTAGATAATCCAGTCAGCAAGTATTTCATCTGAGGTAATCATAACACCTAACATCCATTCCTTGCTATGCTTCTGTTAATAGGGATTAGTAGTCATTAGGCAAGGATGACTACTATTCTCTGCGTATAGAAGGAGAAAAAGAGATCTTCCTGACTGCTCAGGGATCCCCAGATACTGAAACAGGCATATATTTCCCATTACTTATGACTTCTGAGCCCTTGTTCTTGACATAGACAGCATGGCATGCTGTGAAGAGATAACCTGATTCAATGATTTATTAGAAATGACTAATGTGAGAGCCTTACTGTGAAGACAGAGAGGTGCTCTAAAAATCATATGTTTTCGGTAATACTTTGCCTAGTTTAAACTTTGAGATTTGCATTTTTAAGGCTTTTAAGTGCAACCCTAATTCACTTTCATGGTGTTTCAGGCTCCTGGAAGCCCCTGATGAACTCTGAGATTTTATTTTTTATATTTCTGCTTGTAGCTGCATTTTACCTTATTTGAGAAATTTCTTTTAGCTCCCAGCTTGTTTGACTAAAACTCCAGAGATGCTCTTCCCTCTGGGTAGGTTGAGGGAAGGTTGGACTGAAGCTTTTTCAGGACAGAGGGTGCATAAATCTGAACAGAATGACTTGGAACTGCCTGAGGTACCTGTCAGTGTGTTCTTGCGAGGGAGGGTCTAATTACTGATGTCAGTTGGTCTCCAAAATGGTTTGTGTGTGGCCCGTGAAGCAAGGAGGAGGGAGCTGAATCTAGACCAAACACAGCAGATGATCACTTTTATGCTTTCATGTGGCAGGGCTTGGCAGCACTGTTAAAATGGAGGGACTGTCGGTGGTTCCATTATAAAAGCCCATTTGCTCAGGGATTTATCACATTAAGCCATTTAATTTGTATCATACTAGAATCTGGCACTTGGTAGTCCCCCTCCTCTTTTCCCTTCCCCTCCTGAGGTGATTTTTCTAATTTAATTTAAATCTGCTTGACTGCTTTTTAGAGGGAGGCTATTGTATTATCATGCTAGCATTTGACACAGTGAGGTTGTGTTGCAATACATCTCCACTCTCAGGTGCCTGTACCTTCTTAAATTTACAGCTCCATGACATGAAAGACTTGCTTTTGCACCAAAGTGATGCTCGGTGAGTTTCTGAGGACGAGTTTTGGCTCCTCCACAATGCAGCTCCTTTCTTCTCCCCTTGTGCTGAAGCAACTGCTGCATGAGAACACCATACACTGCATCATCAAAATAACCTCCATTATGGAAAAAGAGAAACTGTTGGGGAAGTATTTGAGTTCAATAAAGTGCTATAGCTCACCAGGTAAGGTAAACAGTTGTGTCATACCACTAAAGTGAAGTGTTAGACAAATCAGAAAGAAGAGGCTGGGAATAGGAGCTGTCTTAAACCAGCTCCACTGCTGAAGAAAATATATGTTGATCTGCCCCCTAAGCATTCTACGTATTGGGGATTTTTAAGGACAATCTCGTGTCTGTTGTTAATGTCTGCTTGAGGACATTTATTCATGTTCTCCAGATCAAATAGTGAAATGGGAAGACAGTTATTGAAAGACAAATGTTCAAATGCTTAACTGAGCAATTAAAAATAGCACCTCAACCTTAGAAATCAATTTTCTGGAGGAAAGAGGAAGAGAAGAATACTGTTTCCAATTAAAGATAGGAGCTGAAAACTTGAAAATGCCCAAACCTGGAAAACTGAATGAAAAACTAAAAGGTAGGTGATTATAATTAAAAACAAAACAAAACAAACAAACAAAAAAAAAAAAAAAAAAAAAAAAAAAAAAACCAAAAACCAAAAAAACAAGCAGTCTTATGCAGCATTTATTTTTAATTGCTTGGACTGACCTTTAAGAAAATACTTTAAACTTCGTAATATAACATTTAAAGGTCTGAGTTAAATCTATGGGAAGCAGAGCAATCCTCCACATGACTAAAAGAACAGCCAAAAGACACTGTTCTCTGCTAATACACTGATGGGCATCCTAAACACTCATGCCACTTTACATCAATTCCGACACCACTGGTGGACACCCCAAAATGAATTATGGACAAGGTAGCAAGTTGAACTTGAAATTCATTTGCTTTTGTCAGTTCATATCAGATCCTTAATGTCATCTTCGCAGAGATTTCATGTTTAATATTAATAATCTCTGGACTCTCATGTTAATATATTCAGTGAGTTTCTTTGATAATTTAAGACCATTTCAGATACCAAAAATACAAAGGCATATTTATCAATGTAAGTATAAGGTTTATTGAAGGTATCATTAGAACTTTATGTGGGCTCATCATCCCTGAATTATTGACATTAACATTTCATTAGGGAAAGGAGCTGCAATTAGAGTTGGAACTGCATTTGTTAAAAAATGAGATTACTTCTGATTTCCTGATGCTCAGGATGATCAGTTAGAAAAACGCAACAATGGATTCCTCTTTCCATTGGTTATAGTTCTACCACGGACAGTCTCACTTTTGCATGGAGTTTATAGCTCCTATTGTGTATGCTTTTTGTGGGTTTTTTTGCTTATATTAGGAAAGACAGAGACCTCTTTAACATATATGAACTGATTAGCTTACTCTAGCATTATTCTCACAGTTATTGTCTGTCAGCCATGGCTCAGAGCCCACATATTTATTTCGTGTTATTAAATCTTTATGGCAAAGGAACTGGTACTGTTTTAAAATATTTTCATGTTTTTGACCGTAGTCTGCCCAAAGAAGGAGTATTTGGATGGGGTCTTTATATATTTATAACCTCTAGGAAACCAACCAAGGATATACACATGCATATATGTATATATGCATGTGCAGTAGATGTTCATACTCTATGTGTGTGTGCGAGCAAATATTCATATATAGCTTTAACCATGAAGACTACATTCCTTTAAAAAGAATTTAAAGGGAAACCCATACATGGAAAATTATACTATTAACACCCATTAATAGTAATTTTTAATAAATTGTCCAGTCTCAGATTAAATTAATAGCTCCTTATTTCTAAAGATTGAATTAAAATTCATTTTAATACCTCAAGAGAAATTGGTGTTCTTGATGATCACATTGTAGAGCATTTATTGTGAAGTGATATTATGTTGGGGATTTTTTTAATATCTTGTTCTTTTTATCTCCCAACTTACAAAAATTTCCTCATATGCGGCTTTTTGTTATTCTGAGTTTTAGCCAGTCCCAGAGAGAGCAAACTGAGTTGGAAAAGTGGTTGATACAAGAGAAACATAGGTTATAAGGGAGACAGGGAAATAAAGGAATGACATGAACATAATTTGTCTCAACTGGGTGTTTCACACCTATCGTAAGTTACTCTGCCTTCCTGCACACCAGAGAAATAAAAAAGCACAACCCAATGCACTTGCTTATCTCACACCTGTCCAGTTTCCCAGTAGGATGGGCTTCAACTACTTTTGCAGCTGATTTCTGTTGCTGCAATGAAGAATCTTGTCCTTGTTATGTTTCTTCCAATAGGGACTGCACCTCAGGGACTCCAACATTTTCCTGTATAACAAAATGACTTAATCTGATGTGTTTTTAATTAAATATGTCCAGTGATATATTTGGAGCAGGCAAGGTTAGAGAAGCTCCCATCTGTTTTGCAGCTCTGTCCACAGTATGCTCTCCCAGTCAGGCAAACGCATTTTTCCTTTTACTGTCAGTTCCTTTTTGTGTTACTTTCTTGATCATGTTGCAAATCTGAGGGAGCTGCTGATCTCTGCTTTCCTGTGTCTGGGAAAAGGATTTTGACTAGTCATGGCTATTCTGCTATTGCTCATGGATTGACCGATCAGGTGTACCTACAAGGTATGACAACAACATAAAAGAACATGCCTGGCCCTGTCTCCCAGGCATCTACTTAGATACTGATAAACATGAGGAGATGGCAGCCTGGATTTCAACACTGGTTAGCTGCTCAAGTACATACTTAATCTGTGCTCAATAACCTGTTGTTATGATGCCATATTAAAATGACATCCAAATGACCATGGCTAAAGGCAGAAATGGGTATATATGCTCCAATTACTTTCTTAATTTGCATTGTGACCATTATTTAATGGGAGTCTGGGTCATAGAATCATAGAATCATCTAGGTTGGAAAAGACCCTTAAGATCATCAAGTCCAACTGTTAACCCAACTCTGCCAAATCCACCACTAAACCATGTCCCTAAGTGCCACATCTACACATCTTTTAAATACCTCCAGGGATGATGACTCAATTACTTCCCTGGGTTCTAGTAGGAGTTTCAATGACAATTAGGTGTCAAAGTCCATATCTGACAATAAGGTGAGTTTGTAAATCACTTTGTTTTATTAGGTGACTGTTAGGGGTGTTTTTTTAATTATCCAGAGTTACCACATCCTATAGTTTCAACACTGCATAAACTCTGATGTGAATATAACAAGAGTGAATCAGAGGTTATCTGGAGTATGGCCACAGCAATTTCCACAACAGGGGAATGGGCATCGGTATCAGTATCAGTACGTTGCAGTAGTGTGCAGTTCCTGAGACTGTGGGGTGTTTTGTTATAATCACTCCTTTGTCAGAGTGGTACAACATAGAAGAAACAAATCCATCAATCTCAAATAAAGCTTTGGAAAATGGAGTGAAAAATATAGCCTAATAGTTGGGGTGGATTTTTATGGAGATCCTCTAAGGAACATCACTGTGATGAGAAGCAGTTAAACTTAATAGTATTGTTGATTTCAGTTACGCCCTTTCAGATAAGTCTGTGAGTACAGTGGAGGAATCTACGTGAAGTGGAAGAGAGGACAAAAAGGCTATATAAAAAGGACTAAGTCTGTGTCATCCATACTTAAAGTAGTTAACAGTTGAGAGAAATTAATTAAGCATGAGTATATGAAGCTTTGAGAGTGGGATAATGAAAAATAAAATTGTATGAATTGGTATAATGCTTCCTTTGAAGTAATAGATATAGGCAAATAGTAGAGGATGCTTATACCTGCCTAGTGTCCAAAGCTTAACCTCTTTACATCTCTTTGTCTCTTTTGTTTCTGAAATTTAAACCTATAACAAACAATTGTAAAGTGATATGTGTAAAACCACTATCTCCTTTAAAGTAAAAGATTGGTGATGATACTCATGAATATGGGAACAACAGAAGACTGGGAAGGATGATTTCCTTCCATATTATGATTTTTAACATTTTCACCCCCAAGAATGATACTTGCTGCTTGATCAAAAGCATGTGCAGGACCAAAGGGAATGCCTGGCTGCAATACTGCCTTACTTCGTCAAACTTTTAGAGAATTCCACAACGTAAAGACTTCCTTAGACCACATTTGGTTTGCAGCACCTCTATTATCAGCTATATGCTCAATACGTTTGGCACGCCTTAACTGGAAAACCTGCTCCCCCAGTTCATCCTGCCCTTCATGCATGAACTCGGGCATCACTGACAAGAAGATAAGAAACCATGCACAAAACAACAGACTGACAGAAGAATCAGATTTCTTTTTTTAGTGGTCCTGAACCACCTTCTCTACAGGGACATCATTCCTACTCTATTTCAAGAAACAAGCACAACTGAATCTGAACCAGTCCATTTAACGATCCTTTATTTTATTTTGTAACAGCCGAAGGCTGCTTATATTAAGACAGTGCTAGCAAAAAACATTTACGTCAAATTCAAAGCTTGTTCTCTAACTTGAAGAAGTCATAACTAACCAAAAATACAAGTAGTTATTATGAGGGTTGGGAGAACATATTTTACTTCATTTCAAATGTATAAACAGAGCTTGACTTTAAGTCAAACACAAATGTGCTCAGGTTACACTCAAAAGAGAGGCTGTTAAAAGGAGCAGGCAGTAAATAGCCAGAGGGAAAGAAAAGATAGAGAGATCAACCAGAGTGTCAAACACCTATAGAGCAAGATCATGAGAGGTGTATAGAAAAATAAAGAATAAGAGAATTCAGACAGAAGAAAAAATATGTAAGCATGTGTGGAGATTCAGCCTGGAAATGGTTTAAGGTCAGAGGTGACAGAAGAACCTTTTGTGGGTAGATAATTTTAAAAATCTGCTGTATATGTCTATCTATTTGTACATGTACATTTAGAACATTTATATATGTATGCATGCAGAACTGTAGTATCAATCCTATTGTGGATTAATGAGGGCATCCAGAGTCAACAGGATGCCTTCTCATTCCAGTATGTAACATGTACAGTGGACTGACAGATTTTGGCAGGGGAATTAAAGGTGCTGATCACCTCAAAATATCTTGGAGACAAAATAAAAATAGAAGGCAACAAAATACAGCATCAGCTTTATTGCCTTCCACCTGCCTTGGATATTCCCAAGTACCCAACAGATCAGAATCTGAGAATTACTGTTGCAAATAGCAGCACTACATATTCTGAAAGTCAAACTAAACAGAATGTACCATAGGAACTCACAGATATGTGTAATTGGGACAGTGATTCTCCCTGCTGAAGTCATAATTTACTATCTTCAGGAGGAGAATTGGCTTAAGAGAAGAAAAATGAAAACTGTACTGCAGAATGCTTGGGGGATATCATATCAGCAAGACATGCATCCCTAGTGTTCTCCTATCCATTAGTTTAGATTTTGGGCGGATGAATATTAAGACTATCCCCCCTCCCCACAACTGAAGATTTAGCCACAGGTAGAAAAAACTGAGTGAAAAAGCAGGTTGATTTGATCTAGTTGTAGAGGAGTTATAATGGTTTAAAAGCTTGGTTCTATCCCACATTTATTTGTACAGACTGCATAGAAGAGTTTCAGTAGGACTTACCATGGGTTTTGGTACATCAGTATAGGAAAGTTATACTGAAGGTGGCTAAAAAAGAAGAATATTTAAGCAGCCTCTGTCACTTTTTTTTTTTTTTTTTAAAAGGTCTCTGTGTTGGTTAAACACACTCTTTTCTCAGCCTTCATACCCTGCTGCTGTGCTCATACTGCAATCATAAAAAACTCAGGATTAATCAGTTTTCATGAAAACTGAGAAGTGGTTTTATACCCCAATTAGCTCTCCCTAGTACTAGGATAGTAGCCCTCAACAGAGGATAATACAAATAGTGGGATTAAGATCAGTTGTTGCAGCTAAACCTACCATTACTGTGATTTACAGTTCAGGATACTGTGATGAAATCCAGTTGTCTTTAGACAGGAATTGAAGTCTTAAAAAGTTTTTATCTGATACAGATTGTGAAATATAGACTGATCAGCTAGAAGGAATGTTTTTATGGAAAAAAGATTGGGAGACAGAAAACCTAATTCATCTTTATATCATGTTTCTCTCCTTCATTTAAAGGAAAAGCATCATGAGCATTTGACTCACTGCCTAGCATCTATTAAGTATGAACATGAAAGAACAAATGTAGACACATAGAAAATAAATCACTTGGAAAAAATCATTATGAGCAGCATCAACTGTAAATATACTATGTAGCCTCTTCTCTAAGGACCATCTAAGTCATGCATTTTTGTTGCAATTACTTTTTGAAGTCTGTCTTCTTTCAGAGTGATTTATGACTGTCAGGATAGGTAGATTACTTGGTATCACAGGGCAGCCTTCTGCTAAAACAGATCTCTCTGTCTTTCTCTCTCTCATTCCAGAGAAGGATGATACATTTTATTTGAGGTTCATTTGTTCACCCTTACAGGTTAAATACTTTTTTCCCTAAGTTGTCAGCCCCAAGTAGCGCAGACATGAGAATCAAAAAATGTGGTGTTCTGAAGGCAAGGCACACAGGAAGTGCCTTAGTTAAATTATGGTTCCTCTCACCTTCTGGTTTAATTCACTTGAAACTCCTCAGTACTAAGCATCTCATACAGTAACAACCTTGTAAAACAAAGGCATCAAGAGCTAAGTGTCAGACTGCTAGAGCTCAATCCACTGCAACTTGCTGACGTATTCTGTGAGTTATCACCTAAACACTCAGGGATTTAGTCATAACTAAGAAATGAAACTATGAAGTTGAGAAGGAAGGTGCTGTTTAATTGATACATTTACTATCTTCTTGCTGTATTACATGACTGGTATTCTTTAGGCCAATGTTTAAATTCTGCACAAATAGGTCACCAAAAATTGCTGTCTGAGATAGTGTTTTGGTATGCAATGGTTTCACAGAATGCTGCTAATAAAATAATAATAATGCAGAGTAATTATTGAAAGTCATGTATTTATACTTCGTTTGCAACATACACACACAAAGCCTACCACATCGATGACAAATTAAAAGTACAATCACAAGAAATGTTGATCCAGATTAATTCTTCATCCCAATGCTAACAAATCCTTAACCAAAGATGAAATCAAAACCCAGCGAATATAGATGATTCAGCTCTTATCAGAGAAGCCTGCATCAAGGATTTATTTAATGGGTTGTTGAATAGACTCCCTGCCAACTCAACTCCCTACCACATCACCTATTCATACTCATAGATTCTTCAAGCTCCACATAAAGATAATTAGGCCTCCCCCCATTCCCATAATTCCCACAGAAATTCTATTCCAAATCTCCTCTTTTCAGATTTTTTTGAATCTACATCTAGTTTCCAACCTAAAATATTTTACGGCCAACTTACGATAACCAACACCACAATTCATCTGGTACTATTTGCACTAATGCAGTTCTCTGCCAATCAGTTAAAAAACAGGTCAACCTTATTTAGCGTTTAATTACAAAAAATGCACTCTTCCACTTCAAGTACTGTGTTATGTCAAGCTGGTATTATGCCATCTTGTCTTAATCATCAGGTGTCTTTTTGATCTCCAGATGGCATTTTTAACAGTGATATTCACAACCATCAGATGGAGATTTAAAACAGGAGCTTAACTTTAGTTCTTGGATTTGTCCTTTGTTTGATTCTAACTCTCCTTTGATGAAAGACAGCACCCAGGGAATGTAAGTGAAAGGTCTGTATTTGGGAAGGACAAATGTTTGTCATGTATTTTTTTTACCTGTCAATGGAGGAAGGTACATGGTCTTTTGGTCTTTGGCTTTTATAGATTTGGGTTTAGATTCTCCTACCAGCTTGAAACATGCTACCCAATTTTAAGAGAAGCAACCTGTCCTCTAATATGGGCAGACCAGACAGAAGATACTGTGAACAGGACTCACATATAGTAAAGATATATTCAGAAAAAAAGGGTATATCATTCCCATACTAATGCGTGAACCTTTGGACTCGATTAATTATTTGTGATTACTGAAATAAAACTGTAAAATATATGGCATTCTCTGTGCTTATGCTGGAACATAGGAGGCATGTAAGATTTTTCCCCATCTTGGATTTTACTTGATGGAGAATGGCTTAACCATCTTGATTACAATGTGATTTCTGCATTTGCAGAGGGAAAAGTGGAAAACAGTAAGCATGCACTCAGCCTTCCAGCTGGTCGTCATGCTGCCAGCAATGCAAAGGTAGCAGTAAGGGTGAGTGAGCCTAAGGGGAAAAAAGACAGACAGATAGTCAGGGTATATTTAGTATCTGTTGTATATTAACTATTCTTTTGGAACCCCTCCTAGAAGACTAGCAGAAGTGAGAGATAAAATATTGTTGTTTAATTTAGTCTCTTTTCAGTGACAAAATCTAAATAAGTTTTTATATTGAAAAGTGATTAAATTCAGCAAGGATATTTTTAGTGGTCTTTTTGTGTTTATCTGGAAAAGCAAGATCTTAAAAACCTGGACTGAATTTTAACCCTTGATAGGGGTTCTGGAAGTTTCTTTATCATCTGAAGAGTTGTAATTTCAAACTAAGTCTCCAGTCTGACATGTGAAATGAACTGTCCCTCTAGTTTTGCACGTGCCATTCATTCATCACTTCCATCACAGATTCTCTGTCTATGGAGAAGTATGAGCAAAACTGATCCCAGAGATAAAGATTCAGCTTGAAAATCAAGGCCAAGTTCGGTTTTTAAAGTAAAAAAAAAAAAAAAAATCTTCTAAAGGGCATGATTTAGCGATATTACCACATGTCTAAATCCCAGTGACTTCAAATTAAGCACATGGTTAAATTCCTTGCCTATTTGGTGAAAATTGAAATATGTCCACTGCAACTGTCCACAGTTACCCATAGTCAACTTTTTCATATCCACAAAAAAAAAAAAAAAAAGAGCCAAATAATTTTTTTCCATTTACACTTTGTGAGTTTCTCATTGGAATTGCTGAAACTGGTCACAACAAAAACCCCCAAACCAAACCAAACAAACAAAAAAACAACCCATATATTTTCTCTGCAGACTATATTACAATACATAGAGAAAGTGAACTCAAACAAACCAATCTTTCAGTTTTACAATTGTTTTATCTGTTGTCCGTGTTTTTGTTGAAGTAAATTGAACAACCATCATAAATATTGAGCAAAGGTCATTTTATACCAGGGATTTTTTTATTAAACAAAAAGGCTACTTCAAATTTCAGTTCATTCATTCGATTCAAATCAAGATTCAATTTTCTCTTATGTATTGTGTAGCACTTATAGACTTAAACAATTGTTTGCTCATGTAGATTCCCTGTCCCCCACCATGAATCAAGCACTAAACTCACTCTGTCTTTTATATCCAGGATGTGCAGGTCTGTGAGCAGTAACACTAGTCTCAGGATTTTTCCCATTTTCATGCATCATGCTCCAATCTCATGAAGTTTTCAGGTCCAACAACAATAGCATATTCCAGTTGATTGGCTCTTCTCAGCAGAAGGTAGGTACCATTGCTGCCAAGAGCCAGTGAAAGCTATTGTAGATGATTTCATGGGACTTGGGGATAATTCACTCTGCCTAAAAAGACACAAGCTAATTTTGAAAGAAATCCTCTTGCTGTCATCTGCTATAACACATTGAATTTAGATAAATCCTTGAACTGGGATTCCTTATGCATAATATATGCTGTTAAACAAATAGAAGCACAACCACGACACTAAGAGTGTCCAAATGATTGCTTAGTTTTAGGACCCTGGCTGTCCAATTTCTTATCTAAACTATTACAAACAAAGGCAGAATCAGAAGATTAAAAATTTCCAAGTGACTGCTGAAGTTTAAAGAGTACTTGTTTTTTAATAAGAAGTACTGTACATATTTCATGGAAGTGTTAGCCAGCTGATCTATATGTTAATTAGACTGCCATTTGAAAAGGAAAGTGATTCAAGTGCTTTCATCTCATTTCCAACACAAGCAGCCATGCTGAGTACATTAGGAAGCATCATTCCTGCATATTCTGGAGTCATCTAAGCCCCTTTTTAGGCATTAGAGGAGGATGAAAAAAACAGAGCTGATAGTCAATTTTATGGCAGAATGATTTTCAAACAGAGAGCAATCCATTCAGAAAAAATATATAATCTAAATTCTCCATAGGAAGGGGAAAAAAAAAAAAAAAAAAAAAAGAAAAAATCCTTAGGATTTTCTGTTGAAAATTTGTAATTATGGTTTCCAATTCCATTTTCCATTCCATATCTACCTTAAAAAAAAAAAAAAAGGAAAAAGAAGATTGTCAAAGACCCTTCATGTCAGGAATTAGGGAACTGGAAGTAGGCTGGGCACAGGTGGGGATGCTGAGAACTGGAGAGGCAGAGAAAGCAGGTGACCAGTGTCTGGCTCTGTCTCCCTGCCTGGAAGATTGTCATCAGAGTCACTTTCTGCCAGAAGGCAGAAAATGAAATTGACAAGATGTCAGGTTGTGGAATTGACAGTTTTCAGTTGGCAGGAAGTTGACAAGCTACGAAAACCTCCATTTTCCTTCTCCAAAAAGAATTTCTTGAAGTCTTTTAGTTCTGGGGAAAAAACAAAACAAAACAAAAACAAAACAAAGCAGAAAAAAAACCCACTGAAATTGTTTTAATATCTTGTTCCAAATACTGATATTTTCTGAGGACAGAAATTCATTTTCCTGGTCAGATTTGGAACGAAGTCCTCAGGCTTCAGCACTGTTGCAGCATCAGCCTGGAAAACAGTTATCAGAAATGGAGGGGAGAGCAGGAACTCAAAAAGGGATAGAGATACAGCTGAGTATTGCCTCATCTCCCTCCTTCTTTGTCTGTGTATCCAAATATAGAAACACGCATTGGTGGAATCCTGTTCAAAAATTGTCTTTAGCTAAATGTGTCCCACAAAGATCTTGGCAACAGCATGTTACATTTCAAAGGTACTGTTATGGCTCCTTGTGAATTCTGTTTAAGCTGGAGTCATGCACCATACAGCTGGGATTTGAAATCTTGAACTCCGTATTTGAGACACTTTGTATCAAGGGTTCTGTGTTATAATCCAAGATGAAGTGCACTTAATTTTGTCCTATACCATGAGTCTGTTTTTTTTTTTTTAATTTTATTTTACTTTTTCCAGCAAAAGGAGTTAATAAAGGTTCTGTCTTTTCTTGATTGGTCACATACAAGAACACCTTGGATAATAAACACGGCAGCCTATGCGCTTACCGTTCAAACAGAAATACTTTGAAATATTACTTAAAAAAGAGGAGCTGATATTGCTATGAAGCAGCAATAAAATAAGAATATTAACAGCACTCTGTATGGAAGTCATAAAACATATTCACTTCTTTCTGCACTGGATAGTTCAGAACAAAGTTGGAAATGAATTGTGTGCAATTGAATATTTCAAAATATTAGATACACATTGTCATTTTCCTTTCTATGTAAAGTTCTGGTTGGCAAAATGTTTTACATTATTTCTCACATTCAGTTCTACTTTTTTGTTAGGTGCTGACTGAACTTTTCAAAATATTTCTCTACTGATATCTTGAAGTGTGTATTACCCAGCAATTTAGTTCAGAAGAGCTACTGTAGGAGTCTATGATGGACTGGTGACAGACTTTCTATGAAAATAAACCACCAGCTAATGTCCCCCTTTATAATACACATAGGTAGTCTTACAGAAATCAGTGAAGCTGACATAATTTACATCAGGCAATGTTGTAGCACCCTGAGATTACATTTACTCACATTGCTTTACATATATGCATATAGAGAGAAAAGAAAAGATAGAGAGAAATTTTAACTTGCACCTTCTCTGTGACTTATTTGGATGTATTCCCCTAATCTGTTTGTTTCCCTGGTGGACAATTTCATCTCTTTAATCTCTTTCTCCTCCTTGAAGTCATTGCCATTGAGTTTAACCATTGTCTCCAAAAGATCAGTTACATCATCATATTAATTTATCCTTATGTATCTATGACCTCCCAAAAATGGAGATGGCCTTCTTCACAGTCTAGTTAGGAATGCAAATGAGGATGAGAACATTACAAGATCTATCAGCTTATGTCTATAATTACACATTGTTCTGGTCTGCTTTCTGTACAAATGAAGTATCTGACCTTCCTTAGCTTTCAGATTGTTTTGTCACAGAAACAACTGCAGACCCACACTGAGGAATGCTGCAGTAAATGTTCAAAGCCATCCTTCCCCTTTCCCTGAAGGTGCAAAGTAATTTCCTACTGTATCAGTCAGGACCTAACTTTTCTGGGGGCTGAATTTCAAACTGTTCTCACAGAGTTGTACCCATATTCCCTTTTTATGTCGTTACATTCAATGAACAGCGGGAAAAGGACAATTCCCTGAAACTTACAGAAAGGGGAATCACAAATATGTGGCTGAGATTATGAGTAGATGTATATGAGACACCAGAGGGGTAGAGAGGGGTTGGCCCCATAAACAGCAATCAGGTGACAGTAAAAGTACTCTCTTTCCTGGACAGATCAAAACTATGATCTGTTTATGGTACAAGGCTCTGATATGGAAAAGAGAAGGCGGCTATCTTTTCATTTATTTGGGGCTTGTACTACATGACCTTTAAAGGACCCTTCCAACACAAATGGTTCTATGATTCTATGATTTATCTTTTGATTCTGTATCTGGCCTTCTTTCCTACTTTAGAAACTGTCTTAAAAATGTGAAGATATTAACCCTGGGTATCAGAATGCATTATCTACCATTTGATGCCAAACTGTGAAGACAAGATCTAGTACCACATTTACACTTGCAAGAGCAGCTTTTTATAGCACTCATCTGCACAACAGGACTGCCTCATTGGTTTCCCTTGTGAAACCATTCCAGACATAAAATCTGTCACCATTGTGTGCTCCAGTGTAGCCAATATGACAAAAATTTAATTTAAACTAACTGTTAGATTATCCCTGATCTTAAACAAACAAAGTGTGAGAAAGTACATTTACATTTGGAGTCATCCCAATGCCACTGGGCAGTCGTTCAACTAAATTTTTGATGAATGTTAACTCATTTTGAATTTCTTTTGCATTTGTCCCTTATACCACTTTAAAACCAATGATATAAAGCCAGTGGTTGCTTATGTTAGACACTGCAAGAGGAAATAAATTAAAAAGGGTTGCTTCACATGTATGGCTTATGTTATTTCTTAGGAAGATCCTATGCTTGATTCTTGAAAAATTTTAAAAAATGCCTAGAAAAATCTTTGTACATTTGGATTTTGTCATTTACATTTTTGTCTCCTGGTGTTAAGTTTTAGTCTTTGATCCAAGTTCCAAAATTTCTTACTTTCTGGATTTAGTGACATGCTGAAGACTCCTGGGTAACCTGTTAAGGTCTCCTTAAGTTCAGCAATAATCAGGCAGATAAGCAATAGCTGCAGAATCCCCAAAAGGTCTGCCAGCCGATTTTAGCCCTCCACTGGGAGGCAATTATTCTGTCATCATTGAAGAGAGTGACCTATCTGCTTCTGGCAGGCATTTCATTTCCAGGCATGAAGTCTGTTTCTGAACTTGCTGCACATCCCTTGTGTGACGGATGCCCTGGTAACAAGTGCTGTTAGTGCACTGAGCTATCACATGCCTGCCAAGAGTCAACCTTTAAACAAGGGATCCAGGATGAAAAAATGCCTTTGTCTGTTCTAATTAGGTTCAACACTTTTGCTTTCTTCATCAGAATTTGCTTGTTTCATTGTCTGGGGCTGACACCAGCACATATGCTGAAAAGGAATGCAATTTGTTCAAGTTTCTTCATTACCTGATGCTTTCCACTTCACATGTATCACCTGAAAAAGAAAACAACAAATAAACTCTCCCAGTGTCATCTTGACCAAGTGAGCTAATGCCTTTCATTTGGAAGTAATGCTTTCCATGCCTTGCAAGCAGGTTGAATAGCCTGTTTTATCCTTTTTACTACCTGGACACTCTTCTCTAAACTCTGCTTCCTGATCAAGGGGGACATCAACAGGTTGTTAATAAAATTCTATATGCTGTTTTCAGGTATTTTCCAGCAGTGACTAGCCATCCATTTGACTTATTAGGAGAAACTGCTATTAATCTGCAAGATGTTATCAGTTCTAAAATGAGACACAGTTACAACCTATGCAAATATGCCTAATTCACTGCAATAGAAAGCAAGCTGTTTTGCTCTCTTACCTGTGCCTTGATGATTGATATTTTCTCAATATGTGTTCCAAATTCTTGTGACAGTATGCAGATCTGCATTAGACGGGATGAGGTGAGGATTACAGCAGAGAAGATAAATAAGCTTAAACTTTTGGAATGGAGCTATTAATCCAATATGATTCATCATGAACAAGAGAACTATACTTTGGGTAGTGTCAACGCGGTTCATGTGGATTGGGAGACCGATGTAAATCCAACACAGGCAGTCTATTCAGGACCACTTCCCTGGTCTCTAGGAATGGCTCCAGGAGTTACGGGTTCCTCAGTCCTGTCTTCAGAGCATAGGGGACCTATTTGAAAACAGCTGACTTTGCCCTTGACAACAGCCTGGATCTCACTCAGCTCTAATAAGCATGTCAGTGGAAAGGCAGAGGTGACTGCAGCTGGAGGGGGAATCCAGCAAGGAGGAATTAATTCTTCTGTGTTCTCTGTGCCCAGTGCACATGAGTCATCTCACTCAGACATTCAGTACTATCTAAGTTTTAACCTTTCTTGCTTGTTAATAACTGACAAACAACATATGTCTTTTGAGCAATTCCTCTGTCCTTAGTTTGTTGTTCACAACCGAAAGCAAGAGTGAGGAAACATATTCTCTGAAAAGCAGAAGGAAAGAGCAATGAGGGGGCATAAAGCACTGATGATTCTCAGAGTGCAAGTGTTTTTTGTTAATTTTTTAAAAGGTATTTTTCAATTCCTTGTTGGTTCCAAGAAGTTCTAGTAAGGAGAAATAGATGTGATGATTCTGCCTGCCTGGATTCAAGTACTAATGACTCTCTCATGATCAGGAACAATGACGGATAAAGGGAGGCATTTGTTTCACAAACACAGACAATTCCTTTCTTAACAAGGTAGTTGACAGAAAGGGTATAACCTGCTCCTCCATTACAGAAGGATGCTGAAGCATGGAGAGCAATTTACTTCTGTGCAATGACATTCATTCTTTTCTTAATGTTCACCTTGGTGTTTCTGATTTCAAAAGGGAGTTTCCACAGCAGTGGAAAAGCTATTTTCCTGGGTTTATGACTCAGATCAAATTCTGTGCTTTATTACTTCAGTATACCTAAGATGAAAATATTCATAAAATTTTAATTGTATTTTTATTGCAGAGTCTATATGGGCACACAGTCTTTTTGCATGTGCAGACTCCTCTAGACAAAACTTCTCGATGCTAAACTCCAAGATATATTTGATATATGTATACTTATGTGTGTCTATACATACATATTTATATTTATACTCATAGACATTTGCACAGTGTTTGTGGCATTAAGTCTCTGTATGCATGCAAATATACAAAAAGGTAGACTTGACTCTGCTTAAATGAGCTATGCATCATTGTAACCAAGGAGCATTCAGGGAACTTCTTCCTAATTATTTTAGAATAAATGAGAGAAAAATAAAGGAACTCTTGAGCCATTAGAAGGTTGAAATGGATCCCAAAGACATGTCCCTTGTTACCTGTTCACTCAGCTGTCTTCAGTTCAGCACTACTACAGTTCTGTGCCTGTAGGATAACTATACACCATCAGTGCTACACTCTTTGATGAACATTTGAAATAACGTCACTCTGGTGGTTTAGCTGACAGCACTGGGAACAGCACGGTGCTTAGAGCGGAACTGTGCATCACATTAATGATGACATAATTCAGTATAAAATTTGATCTGAAAAATTTATTTGGAGTTTGAAAAAAACACCTCAAAACCCACAGCAAAACACTTTCCCCTTTATAAAAATCTGAGTACCACAAGCTTATTTGCCCTACAGAATTCCACTTCAAGATTCAGTAACACCATCATGGCTATGAAACACTCAGCAATGGATAGCAGGGTAGCAGCCTTTTCCCTTCAATCTCCTTTTCTTGCCTTTCTGTAGTGGTTGCTTGCACCAACAACATCTGCGCTCCTTTCTTGTGCTTCATGAGATTTATTCAACGCATCTTGAGGACAATTGATCAAGAGGAATGTTTTAATATAACTGATTATGCAAAGTGATGGTTCTGCCTGGCCTTTTCAAAACATGGTAGATACTAATTGACTGTATAATTGGTAATTGCTCTGTTTATAGTGATTGTATATAAGAACACATTTAGACTGGCAATTAGAAGAAGGAAACATGAAGAAGAAAAATGGAAGCAATTTGTTGAATAGGCCATGGGTGTCTGGCAGAGCTTGAAGGTATGTCTACCCATGTTTAAATAAAGGGTTGCCCAGCTTCTGTCATTCAATCTAACATATTCACACTAAATCACACTGAAGGAAAATAAAAAGGTTATTTTATTTCCCTAATTCCAGCTAATGTAGTACCTTGCACTTTTAAAGCCTTATTTGAATCAGGACCTAATTCATTAAACTGTAAAGTCCTGGAATACCTGTACAATAGGATCAACAGAGGCAAGAGAACAAACCAATTTTCAGCTGGAAATTAATGAGTTTCAGAGACTCTGTGATATAACTTCCTAGACTAATTGATCTGAGAGATAAGTGATTAGGGTTAGATGTTTTCAGTAAAAGCTTGAGAATTTCTTCCTACCCTTTAACTTGAGATTTTGTGTTCCCCCACCCCATGCTGTCTATGGTCTTTGCACTTAAACACTATATATTTTGGAGTAGTTTTTTTGGGTTTTTTTTCCACCTATCTGCTCATCTGATAAGTATTACTTATATAAAATTTGCAACAATCATCTCCTTCTATGAACATAACCAAATAATTGCATGGAATCAGATCGGCTGTTTTAAGAGTTAATGGGAAAGTTGTAGTATATTTCATCTGACCCAAGATCATACACTAGCATAACATACATTTTATATTTTGAACTTGCATCTTGGACTGGGTATTTGAATAAAAATACTAATAGAAAAGCTCACATATGCAAGCAGAATGTTTATTATAATGAAGATAACATTCACATTTGTAATACTCATATTCATCAGGCTATACTGAATATAAAGCAGTGTCACAAAATTGATGGAGTAAGCATGTCAACCGGACTAGCCCAGGTGCATCAGTTAGAATTATAACATGTGATTGTTAATTATCCATCTTGCCTACTGCATCAATGATGTTTCTAGTACTGACAATGCTTCATCTCTCAGCTGTGTTCCTTCTACTGTCACTAACAGACCCCCCTCCTTGTGTCAGTAGTTGGACCTGATGTTAAAGTCAGACTTGAGCTAGTCATTGCCTTCTCAATCAGATCCAGCTGCCAGAGTAGACTCATGAAGATCCTGGGGTAATTTGTCAAAAATTTACATGGTGACAGTAATTCCAGACAGCTTTTCCTAGATGCTATTAACAAAGATAGTGTCATATTCTGAAAACAACTTCTGCTGGGGTGATTAATTAATGCTGGCAAGCCTTCTTCTCTTCTGGTTAGGCTGAAGTACTGCTCAGTAACTCCAGAAGGACCATAAAAAATGGTTTACACTTAAAAAGCAAAATGATATTTCAAGACATGACAGAGTTTCAGAAAATACCCACTAGGTATGGGATAAGTAGGAATATGCTTCCTGGGCAGGTATGCAGCTAGTAGTTATCACTGCTGTACTGACATAAATATGTGGTGCTTCTTGGGATTTACTTTATTTGAAATTAATTTTGTAGAATGTTTCCTCTCCATACCCTGGCTTTTTATCCTTATTTCCTGCCCCCATATTGACTCGCATCTCAAAATAAAGGAGAACGAAGAGGAAGAAAATTCCAAATAATTTGTTCAGAACAAAGAGTAGGAAATATTGTAGTAGGAAATATGGCTGGAAGATATGGCCAAGTATGCAGGTGTAGTATCAGCAATGCTTTATCAGATTCAAACCCAATTTCACTAGCAAACAGGGCAATGAGAAAAGCGGTAGCTGTTCCCCTCTCCCGCCCTGCTAATTGCAGCAGAGAGTGATGCTGGCTTTGAGTCACACAACTAGAAGTGGGAGTACGGCTCTCCTTGTCCACACTGCCTAGGACTGGACTCATACACTAGATCTGCCAGGGCTGTTCTCTGGTTCTGAGGCCAGTTGGCATGCAATGTCTTCCACTAATGCTTTAAATTATCCCAGTCTCCAAAACCACATGGCCACATGCAAATTGTATTTAGGGAATGATTCCTGGCCTGTCTTGACTCCCAAACCATGCTCCACAGTTCTGGGGACACTGTTAGCTGGCACAGTTCAACACCAACACAGGAAGCATTTTAATAGTATGAACAATTTTATTTCCTTGTCTAGAAACACTCCTTGGCACTGTCTAATGCATTAATATTAGTGTGTATACTGCACACTAGTATTAGTGTGCAGAGCCAGTGTATATAAAACACTATTTTCACAGTGAATTAATTGGATTAAAGTGCTACCAGAAGTGTACCCATCAAACTTGTTTTTTTTATTGAGATAAATTTATTTCTTTCTGGTTTTCTTGAGAGCTCAGACCTCTTTTGATGTAAATAAAGTGGACCATGAATTTACTTGCCTTTACAAGGGAAAAATACGCAGGCAGCTTGAGAGAGAGCTGCAGAATCTGCAAATCCCATTGTCAGTGAGAAATGGGCAATGACTTTCTTGTAGTTCCTTTTAAAATCTTAGGATTAGTGAAATGTTTGGAATAGGAAGTGCATTTGTCTCTGCACTATACAGAATGAAAAAACATTGTCATAATACAGTAAGGCACATCACCTCAAACAACATGACGAGTAAAAACATACCATTGCTATTAATAACACATGTACTACAGTGAATGTGACAATTCTTGTTTAAGTAAATCCTCTCTTCTAATGGCTTTACATAGCTGGCTTTCACTGAGATTTCTTTAATTTTGACATAGTGAAGTTAGTGTTTGTCAAGAAGTTATACCTGTCTGTTTTACAAACTTTAAAATACAGCAAGAAATCTACTGCCTAGAGTTGATAACTGTGCTCTCACATACAAATTCCTCCTATATCTATACCAGTACGGCTACCCAGCGAAAGAGTATCAAGGTACCTTCCTTTATGTGGCAGTTGCAATGCCTGGTGCCATTTGACCCAGGCCAAATTGAATTATCAGGATACAGTTCTGGGAGGTAGTACAGGCCAGGTACTATTTCCAGCAGGCAGCTTGTGTGTGGGCATTGTGTTTTGAAGTCTAAAAGTTTAACAACATGAAAATAGGATGTTCTGTACTGACAGATTTCAGTGCCAGTGTATGGTTTGAATCAATTTAATTTATTTATGTAAATATAACCTGTGCATTCATATAACAAAAGTGTAGGTAATATTTCATAGATATATTATTTAGAAAGAGCAATTCATCTTAGACAAGGAACATTTATTCTTAATTTACTGGAAATAAATATTTTTGCAGTGCTGTGATGATCTAATGTTTATCCTGAGTGTAGGCACCTTATCAGGCGGCTGTAATTAAGATTGGCATCATTAACTAATAGCACACTAGGAGATAATATGGCTAGCACAACATAATGCTTCTAGTTCCACCAGACCATGAGTTAACTAAGCAGAACAGGGGCATTTTTAGCATGACATTAGAATTAAAGCTGAACCCATGTGTGGCATACAACATTTTATCGATTCTGCCACTGACATGGACATAGGGGACATATTCTTCAGACCATGAAAAAAGGAGGTAATTTCTTCTTCAAAATATTTACAAACTAAAAGGAAGGAAAAATAATAACAATAAAATAATCTATTGGGCTAGATATAACCACAAGCCCAGGAGGCAGAATTTGTTGCAGTACTAATGGACATTCAGCACATAATAAATGGACAACTGTTTAAGGTGGTGTTATAACCATGTACAACGGCAGATGCAAAGCCAGTGACTGAAGGACTCGGATGGGACACAAGGAGTTTCAGCTAGCCAGCTGGGAAATAAGGGAGATGTACAATTGTTGACACAATTTTTCATTCTGTTGACCCTGAGCTGTCCAGAAAAACAAGAGATATGGGAAATAAAAGCACTTCAATTCCCCAAGAGCTCTGCTGGACTCTCCTCTATAGTTGACTATGCAAACTCATGCACATCACGGGAAATCAGCTTACACCTCTCAAAAGCATGACTTACACTTCCTTAATAATACCCTTGGAGCTGCATAGATCAAACAAAGTTCCCTAAAACAATGGAATGAAGTAGCATTTCGTAAGCAAGGTGTCCACAGAGCTTTGCTGGAACAATTTAGAAAATGGTCCTGAAAGGGGTATTTAGGGAGATGTGACAGATCTAAGCACATTGCAATTGTTTATATTTATATTGTCTTTGGATGCAGCAACTACTTATCTGTGAGAGGAGGATGATGGAGAGATTTGCATGGATAAAGCACTGCACAATACAATGAAGACAGGAGATTTACACACTGGAGCACTAGATAAGCTTAAACCATAGAGATTGAATCACTAGTGGCATTTTTCCACAGACTTAGAGGCTTTGAGCATGGATATTTTTTCCCCACTTAAATATTACAAAAATAGGCATATAAAATAACTAGGACAGACTGAAAACATACAGAAGATCATGGTTTCCAGGTTTGCAGTAATTGAAACACACCTGCCCATACTGAGGTATTTGTAGGTCTCAATTAAGAAAACAGATATAGGTCCATGCACATATATATGTGGGACTAACTCTAAGCAAAATCAGAATCTGGCTGCAAATTGTCTGAGAACTTGTCTTTGAAGATATTTGGGCATTGATTATGCATTTTATATTATTCTTAGCTCTTCAATATAATAAGCTATTCCTGCTAATCCGTAGAAAGATGTTACGTGGAGTGTGAAAGATACCGACCTTTCCTTTTGTTACAAACTTGAAGTTTATCCAATATTCAAAATCCCTGTGGTAAACTTGGACCAAGTTCTAAATAAACACAGCCTTTGTTTGCTCAGGAGCTGTGTGGATCTCAGATGATTCATAGGATTCACCTCTGAAAACAAGAAAAATTTATCTTCTGTTCAGAGTTTGGTTCTATCTTATTTTTAGCAGTATGGCTGTCTTTCAGCCATGCAACACTGAAACAGAGAACAAACTGACACAGAAGACTTTGATGTTCTATATCTACTGGTGATGAGGTTTTTAATGAACCTCAAGTAATATAGGGTTACACAAACCATTGGATGTCTGGGAACAGTCATCCATATTTTGCATAATAGAAATTTTAGGCAAAGAGCAATTTAAATGGCTCACATAGGGTGCTGTTGAACTGAGAATGGAAGACAGTTTTCTTGAACCAGTGTCATGATCAGATAGTTCTTCTTTCTTTCTGTAAAGGACAAAGTGGATAGTTTCTTTTCATCATCAACAACAACAAAGTCAGTGAGAAGGAGCCAACTAAAAGCTTGTTAATAGTTATCCATGTATATGGTTCTCTATTTAAATGACTAAACATAAAACAAACTCCATGTAGCTCATCTTTCATCACAGAATTTCAGTAAAAATGCCATTTTAAATCATGATGATAAAACATTTCCACATGTTGTTTGGTCATTAAATAATGATAATAGAGTAGAAGCAAGGTAGGCAATTACACTAAGATAGGATATTGTGATTGGAGCAGTAATGGTTTCCTTAGCAGATGTGATTATCTTGTAGCTTGCAAATTTCCCTTTGGAAATTTGACTATGACCTGGAGATTTTGGACTGTAAATAAGATTTTGCACCAAATTCAGAGAATGGTTATTTGTTTCATCTTTCTTATCAGCCAATATTCTAAAACATGGTTCCAGAATGTTAAATTCATACACATACACACACACTATCATGATATTTGGCACTCATTATCCAGTGTCACCAAATACTCTGGGCTATTCCATTCCCTCTTTTTCAGAAGGCAGATACAAGCCAGGAAAATACTGTTTAAGTTTGTCAGAGAACTAGAAGTCTCATCAACCAGCTGTCATTATGGAGAATTTAGCACATGATTCAGCTGAGTAATTTCATCTTCACTAATAAGTAATAACTACCTGCTTGTTTTCTCTTCTTGCTACAGAACGAAATAAATTATGCATGTAAGATCTTTAAAGACATCTATTGTGATTTTTTGATCAGATTTCCCCTTCATTTTAACAGTATGGACTATCTTCTTCATAGTGCTTTTAATAAATATATCTCAAAGTAGTCACCATCAATTTTCCCATTTCATAAATTGGGATGTTGAGGCACAGAATGATTAAAGGATTTGTCCAGGAAGCCAGGGACAGAGTCAAGAAGAGAATCCAGATCCTATTTTATCCAAAGACAACTAGTCAGTAATAATTCCATGTAAAAAAACCATAGGCCATACCGATGATCACTGAAAGCATTTACCTTCAGTAACATTACAATGAAACTATTCCTTATGATTAGCCAGGAGATGTCAAAACAATTTTCAAACATTAACACATCATCTTTCTTTGTTTCTAGGAACCTGATCAAAGGCTGGCTGAGCTTACCACAAAACTCTGCTGATTTCAAAGTGATTTTGATTCACCACCAGTTCTTATTGATAGCTTTTAAGTTTTACTTTGTATGCTCCTTACTTGAAAATGTCTTAGGTGCCATGATATACATGAGGGTGATCTGCAGCTTTGGAAAAACTGCTGCTTGTCATCACACATCAGGGAAATTCTCTGGGGCGTTCTTAGGTGGTGATCAAGGAGAACTTTGATTTAAAGCTGAGAACCACAAGGAGTCTTTAATATAACAAGCAGGTTAATAAACATCAAAAGAAAGAGTCCATGAGGGAGAATGGTGTCTGGGCATATCTCACATGCTGCCTTCTCATCAACTGGTTTCAACACGCAGATTTCAGTGCAAGTTCCTTAAAGAGAAAGACATCTTCACATCATAACTCCCCTCTCCTTGCAAAACACCTTCTGTTATCTATACTGTAAAAAGAGAGTGATAAACTCACCTGAAAAATTATTTCCTCATCCATCTTAATCATTGAGCAATGCCACTTTTGGGAAAATGCAGAATTTCTGCTTCAGAATACAACAAATATAACTATGCACAAAGTGCTGAGTTAACTCAGCTAACTAAGTTAAACTAGCTAATGAAGACTGGGTGTGAACATTGTAATCTGCTTCTGAGTCTCTGGTTAGGCAAGTGACTGTGGTTGCATGTGGAAAAAACAGGAGGATATTCACGTTGACAACAAAAGAGAAGGTGGAGGTTCTGACTTTGCCTTTTGCTTTCTCAAACTTGGATGGAATATGCCGCTAAGTGAGCCAACTGGGCCATGATTTTTATCTACTAATACAAAGACACTGGGTACAGACCCTTGCAGAATCACTAAGCAAGGCCTTTGACACTGTCTCCCACAGCATCCTCCTAGAGAAGCTGGTGGCTCATGGCTTAGACAGGTGTACTCTTGGCTGGGTAGAAAACTGGCTGGATGGCCGAGCCCAGAGAGTTGTGGTGAACAGAGCTAAATCCAGTTAGTGGCTGGACATGAGTGGTGTTCCCCAGGGCTCAGTGTTGAGGTGAGTCTTGTTTAACAACTTTATCAATGATCTGGGTGAGGGAATCGAGTGTACCCTCAGTAAGTTTGTATATGACACCAAATTAGGTGGGAGTGTCGATCTGCTTGAGGATAGGAAGGCTCTACAGAGGGTTCCGGACAGGCTGGATCGATAGGCCGAGGTTAATTGTATGAGGTCTAACAAGGCCAAGTGCTGGGTCTTGCACTTCGGTCACAACAACCCCAGGCAACGCTACAGGCTTGGGGAAGAATGGCTGGAAAGCTGCCCAGTGGAGAAGGACCTGGTGGTGTTGGTTGACAGCCAGCTGAACATGAGCCAGCAGTGTGCCCAGGTAGCCAAGAAGGCCAACAGCATCCTGGTTTGTATCAGGAATAGTGTGGCCAGCAGGACTAGGGAAGTGATCGTGCCCCTGTACTCGGCACTGGTGAGGCCGCATCTTCAATCCTGTGTTCAGTTTTGGGCCCCTCAGTAGAAGAATGACACTGAGGTGCTGGAGCATGTCCAGAGAAGGACAATGAAGCTGGTGAAGGGTCTGGAGAACAAGTCTTCTGAGGAGAGGTTGAGGGAACTGGGATTGTTTAACCTGGAGAAGAGGAGGCTGAGGGGAGACCTTCTTGCTTTCTACAACTACCTGAAAGGAGGTTGTAGTGAGGTGTGTTTTAGTCTCTTCTCCCAAGTTACTAGCGATAGAACACGAGGAAATGGCCTCAGGTTGCACCAGGGGAGGTTTAGATTCGATATTAAGAAAAACGTCTTCACTGAAAGAGTGGTGAGGGACTGGAACAGGCCTCTTGATGATCCTAGAGGTCTTTTCCAACCTTAATGATTCTATGATTCTATAATGTCTCAATTGCAATAAAGGCTAGATGTCAGGATGCCAGGTGAAGGATGTGGATGAGCTTAAAGCCATTTTTATGAAGGGATTCAGGATGAAAATCTGGGAACATCTTGATTATCAGGGGTGTTAATAAATATTTTTTTAAAAACTGGAAGTAAAAATAAATAACAACCAAAAAACAGGCTACAATGTGTAAGAAGGATTTCAACCCATCTAAGAAATGAACTTCTGAATGAGCTTTCTATTAATAGTTTGGATAAAAAAAGGTCTGACAATATTTGCATGACCAGTAAGTTTGACCATCTAAAAATTAGGTAATTAGTCCGTGCTAGTCTTCTAGGTACCTCTAGTAACTTCAAGCTCTATTTAAATTATCCAGTCAAAGAGGAAAACAAGAGTGTTTAGAGGGTATTTCCGCCTGTTCTGGCTTAGGCTATACTTTTGGAAACTTATAGTTAGATAGCAGGATTTTTTTAAGTTTAAATAAGAATGTAGCTTATACTGTTAGGGGGTTGCATGATTTGGATGCATATGCCTCTGATAGCAGGGGAATAATCTCGTTGACCTAAGAGGTCCTTTCCTGGCCTATAATCCATTCTTCCTTTGAAGGTGAAGTGTAAGCAAAGTCTTCTGCTTTACTCATGAGAACCAGAAACACCCAATGATATACAGCATGCCCTACTGAAGAAAGATGAATGGAGATAAAATATATTTAAGAGGAGTTGACATTTGCACAGAGGTAACCCAGGGTGTCTTGGGGATTTTTATTGTCTGATTTCCTTTGTTAATATTAATTCCTTGGCTAGCCTTGAAAATCTTAACCTTATTTTGTTTCTAATAAATCTTCAGGATCACTGATCTCCAGAAATAGCTTTGATTATCCTGTAGACCAATCTAGTGATGGGATCAATAGCCACCCATAGAGTCTCCACTCCTGCTTTCTTCCAGTCTTTCTGAAAAATCATAATTTTAACACTTTGACAAGGAATGAAAACATTCAACAGGAAATTTCTGCCAAGGCGCAGACCATTCTCTGGCAGTTAATCATCATAAACATTAAATTCCAAAATCTTTTGGATGATAGAAACTGTCATAACAGAAGGAATAGTTCCAACTTTCCAGTAAGTCTAAGTCTCCTCATCCCTTGATTGAGAAGCACAAGTGTAGTAGTCACTGAAATGTCTTCCCTTGTGCATCCCACTTGTTGAAGTAAAGTTAAAGTCAGAGCTGCCAATATATAATGCAGAAAGAGTAAAGGATAATGACAAGTCTACAGATGTTTCACATGTTGTTAAATCATGTCTTACATGAGAGAAAGACATCAAAATGTGGTAAACAGCTTGCCTTTCTGTCTAAGATATAACAGGCCAGGTTATCAGATGGTGCCAATTAGTTTAGTTTCGTTGATATTACCGGAGTTAAGCTGGCTGAAGGTCTGGCCATTAATACTAAGTTTAGCTGTGCCACTTAATTTTACCACACTCCATATGAAGAAAAGAAAAAGGAACTGGATTCAGCCAAATGAAACTCTATGAGCTTGTGTCAAAATAGGACTCTTTAAGAATGGATGAATTGCATTTTTACTCTGTAGCATCAGAATAATGAAGAGTGTAAGCCAATTGGCACTCAGGAGAGTGTATGTCTGGAAAGCACTTCATAAAGGAACTGTGATAAAGCTAAAGGTTATTGCTCTGAAACAACAAAACCCTGCAGAACTGGTGCAAAGCTTGTTGAGCTTTGGGATTCTTGCTGTCCTACAGAGATCTGGCTCTGGCAAGAATGCGGTCCGTATTTTTCAAAGGAGATTTCAGTGTTACTGAAAGCAACTATTTCCTGTGAAGTCAATGGGCGTTGCATACTCAAAGAAATTTGGGTATCTGGGCTGTAGTCCAATACAATAAATAAAAACTGCTGATAACAAAAACAGATTTAAAAACACCAATACTGTGTTAATGGAGGTTTTTCAATTCTGTTTCCTAATTATATGCAACCCAATAGCTCACAGAGGAGACACAAGGTGAGAGATTTGGAACCTGATGTTTTATGCTACATAGGTTTTGTTACCTTTAAAACAAAATTCTGAAATGAAAAGAATGTGCTTGGAAAATAAATGAATGAGTTAAACTCAAGTGAGGATTAAAAAAAAAAAAAAAAAAAGAAAGCCAAAACAACTTGATTTCTGAATTGTATCCTAGGATAAACTACAGTATTAGGATAACCAAGGATTTTCCCAAACTTTTCTATATATAGATGGGCTGGAAATGTGTGTCCTCCTTCTTCTTGCACATAGAATGGAGGCAACCTTTGTCTCTCCTCTGACCTGTTAAACAAGTGGAGGCACCTTTCCAGGTATTCAGGCTATACTTTCATATACTACAGTCATTCTTTTGTCTCCTTTAGGAGAATGATCATCGTAATTGGATCATGATGCCTTATATAAACTTTGTTCCCTTTTTCAACTTGGATAACATAGGAGGAGAAAGATCTTAAAAGTATCTCTCAAGTGAAGAAATGAACTTAGTCAAATAAATTTGAGACTAGAACTGTGCAGAAACTTCACAATAAAATGAGAAACCTGTGATTCTCTGAAAGTAAACCTTTTTGGCAAAGCTCACTTAGAAAGAAAAAAAAGTGAAGAGTTTTATCAGTTGTTTGAGAATATGAAATACATAATTTTCCTAATTTTTAACTTTTTTTTGTTTTATTAGAAATTCCCAGATCAGAATAATGAAATTATTATTACTAAGATGTTCTATGGGGAAAAAAAACGTAATGGCTACAATTTATTTTTTTCCAATCCTTTATTTTAATGGGCATTTCTTGATTTTATATTCCAGTAAAAGAAAAAAAAAAAAAATCACAAAATTCTTTGGTAAATTAAAAACACTTTTGCTGTTCATCTTCATTTATAATTCTGTCAAATTTGCTTTGTGACAATACCCACATCTAACTGTACAGAAAAAATGGCAATAATAACCAAAAAGAATATTTCATAAAATATTGGCTATTTTCTACAAAATATGGGGAAGATTAGATGTTCATAATGGTTATCTTCAGTATTTAAATCCACAAAATATATCACTCTGAATCAATGAAGAACATAAAACTGCCCAATAAATTTCATCAGATTCAGTCTTTGTTCTGCTCTTCATTTTTCCCTGAAATCCAGTAAGAATAGACAGATATTAAAAGCAAGAGAAGAATCACAAAAAGGTTAAGGAGTCTTTATTTCCACTTCTCCGCACTATTTCTGCCCACTGATTGCATTTGATGTCCTGCTGTTGTCCTTACCTTTTTCTTCCTCTGTCTACATCTAGTTCTATAGCTGTCAGCTTTGCACCTCACCAGCTAAAAACAAATTACAGTGTGTGAATATTCACACCACACAGTTCATCAGTTTTTTAAATAAGTGAAATGTTTCTTGATTTTTTTTAATTTTATTTGACACCAAATATATCAGATGATTTTAGGGTCTTCTCATAAACAGCTCATTAACAAGCAAAATTATATAAATAAGTGTTTTGTTGAGAATTATTCACTTAGATCCACCCTCACTTCATTCTCTTAATTCCTTTGAATTTCTGTGTGTTTGTGTGCACCATTTCTGGGACTTTCTTTCTGCCAAACCAGATTTACAGGATATTGTCGTGGTTTAGCCCCAAACAGAAACTAAGCACCACACAGCCACTCGCTCATTCCCCCCACCCCAGTGGGGTGGGGGAGAGAATCAGAAGAGCAAAAGCAAGAAAGCTTGTGGGTTGAGATAAGAACAGTTTAATAATTAAAATAAAATAGTAAGTAGTAATGGTAATGATAACAATAATGATAATGATGATCATAATAATAATAATAATGATAATGATAATATAATAAAAAAGAAAATAATGAGAGAGCAGAATGAAACCTGGGGAAAAGAGGGAAAAGGAAAAAAAACAACCTACAAGTGCTGCCATAGCTCACCACCTGCTGACCGACACTGCCAGTCCCCGAGCTGTGATCGCTGCTTCCCCTGGCCAACTCCCCCCAGTTAATATACTGGGCATGACGTCACATGATATGGAATATCCCTTTGGCCAATTCAGATCAACTCTCCTGGTTGTATCCCCTCCCCTCCCGGCTTCTTGTGCACCTGGCAGAGCATGGGAAGCTGGAAATTCCTTGACTAGTGTAAACACTACCCAGCAACAACTAAAACATTAGTGTGTTATCAACATTATTTTCATACTAAGTCCAAAACGCAGCACTATACCAGCTACAGTGAAGAAAATTAACTATACCAGCTAAAACCATGACAGATATTTATGAGGTATGTATTGAGTTTACTTATCACCATATGAAGTTTTGTATTTTGTTTTATAAAGTATGATGTTTTATTTTTTGTCCATATCAGCTAGCATTCAGCTCTGTTTATACTGGTCAAAAGTAGGTCAATGGATTTGGTCTAGTTTTATGTCCAATTGAGGTCAGAATTTGGCCCAACTCATAAATATTTCCCTTATTCCAGGAACTTGAAAAAACAGAGGTAAAGTTGACGTCATTGCTCATTTAATTCAAAAGACTGGCTGAAATTTCACAAAAATATCATCTGTATGACCTGCAACTAATATGGAGATAAAGAGGACAAAGAGCTATGAGAGTTTAGATTACATAGCTCTGCAAACAGCTAAGCTGAGGCACATGCACAGCGAGATCAGAAACTGAGCCAGAGTTAAGGGCTTGAGATCCCTAAATTGAGAGTGCCAATTCAGAAGGGATACCTGGGGATTGTCTATTGCAGTCCAGCAACATTTGTTCCATTAAATGTCCATCAAAATGAAGAGATGCTGCTGTTGGCACTGTTTGTGTCATTTTGCCCCTCTGTAACTTAGGGATGGTTCATCAAACCCAAAATATGAGAGCTTATATTCAGTGCCTTCTTTTAATTAAAGAGAATCAGACCTGTAATTCTTGTTCCTCTAACGAATGCTCTAATCAGAAAGCAAGTTGCAGAATTCATTATATGTAAAGTGGGAAACCACATTGTCTCCAAGTGAAACTAGGTGACAGCAAATCCAAAAAAGGAGGAATCATGGTGTAAAATGTTTGGAGCCTCTTTATATGGATCCACCAAGGTTTTACAAAGATGAAGCTGTATAATAACCTTGACTAAGACAAACAAGCCTAGATAGTTGAGAACAGTCAGCTCACAGCTTTGAATAGAGCCAGGTGTTTTCCTGTTCAGAGTGAAGTGTTCTAGGTCAGTCTTCAGAGACTATGAGCCCCTTTTGTCAAATATTTAGGTGGACTCTGACATTGCCACCCTACACAGGGCATTCTGTATGTCTGGCCACAAGGACAGAGCCCATAGGCATAGATGGACATGTGATAAGCACGTCACATATAAGGGAGAAGCCCTTTGATGACATTCTGCTACTAGAAAGTCACCTTTCAATAAGCCTAGCGTGCATCGCTCATTGTTGAGTCATGCTACTGTTTCTCACAACTTTGGAAATATCTGAAGCATCTTGTCAGCAGATTATAACTGAGGTCCATGCCTGTCGTCTGGCCATGAGGGTCTGGAGAAGAAAGGAACATATTGAATTGCACAGGAAAATTGAGTTACAAGGCTGCTTGTAAGATGCCTGATGCTTAATATAGAATCTGCATTCTAGTGTAATTATATTGAATGCTAACTCCTTCTATCAACAAGAACTTAATTTTTAAGGCAGGGAACATCTACGATGAAGACATCTAAGCCGCTGATCAGTATCTTGTCTCAAACTGTAGAAAGGAGAGACCTGGACCTTGTGCAGCTGCTGCCTACAGTTTGTGCATCAAAACGTTACAGACTGTGAATATATGGATGACATTGAGTTTAATTCTGAGCTGCAAAGATAAAAGGTGAAATTTAAAATGTTCTTTATTCAAATGAAAATAATATTAAATTTCTACTTTCTAGTGTGTCTGGGGAAAAGTTTCCTTTTTTTAGTTTTTATTTATTTATTTATTATATTGTACTGGACATGTGTGCATAGATTCTTCAACATAGTTACTCTAAACTGTAAAATAACATTTAAAAATAAAAATGGATGGGAGAAAAAAATAAAAGGAGAACTCCCCCTTTTTACTGAAATATTTTGAGTAAAGATTTTTTCTCTCAACTCCATTTTTGTATGAAATTCATTATAAAATATTGACCTGTGGTATTCATCAAGCTCTTTACCATAGCACTTGCAAGTACTGTTTCTGAAAAATAACATCCTTCTGTTGATACCACATGTCAATCACAGTTATCCTTTAAATATATTTTCCAAGGGGAATATTTTGAGGAAATATGTTTGTCAATGACTAATTGACTTTTACACAACAGATAGGTATTAGGAGAGTTTAAATTGAAAGTATTATCTGGGTTTACTGCCCTTGTCATTTTTATCCCCCTTTAAGACTAAATTTTATTTATGAAGTAAAATTAATTCAATGAGGGATCAATTTGATGCACACTAGCTCCCCACAGTCATTTTATTCAATTAATACTTTGGTTTAAAGGTTATACATATGCATGTGTGAATTAGTGGCTTTTCCTCTGCACTGTGCAATGTACCGCAAAGTGGTGGCTTGAGAGATTAAGGCCAAAACTGCTGAGTACTTTTGACTAAACAGCATGAAAACTCAACTTGCAGCATATTTAGGATCTTTGTAGGACTGAGTTAGTCAAAATGGATAGCATGAAGTCTACATATGGAGGTTTTCTATAGGGAAAACATAGTCTGGGCTAACAAACATAAAAATTAATTTGATTTGATTGTTAATTAATGAATTAAATATTACAATGCAAACACATTAATAGAAAAGCCTTTTAATACCTGTTGTCTCACATACCCTTCCTACTCCACCCAAAATATCATGGACATCTGCTTGCCAACCCATTGTTTTAGCTACTGATTCTTTGACAGAACCACTTTGTAGCTCATGCTAACTCCCTGTAACTGCTTCCCTCGCATATTTGGGACTGCCCAGATTTAGTCTTACTGTTTAAAGATATGATACTTCCGACAAAGGAAGTATCAGTCTTCACAAGAATATCCCTCATCTCAGGGTTTTAAAGTCTCTGAGATGGTTATTTAAATAAACACAAGCATAACAGCTCATCCTCTAGAAAAGGGATAATAAAGAAAGAAAGCTTACTCATCTGGGATTAATAAAAACTCTTCATCTTTTCTATGTCATACATTATTTTAGGGACAGCTCTAGATATTTCTAGGTTACAGATGGGCAGGAAATGCCTTCAAAATATATAGTGTCTGAAAGATTTTTCTTCCAAATCAGGTGAAAAGTCACATCTCTCAAAGTCTGCCATAGAAAAAAGTTGTGAAGACAGGTGTGAAGTCCATATCAAAAAACCCCAAAGAAACCATTACATTCAAATGCAAAGGGTAAGGAATTAAATTTGTAGTCTCCCTCTTGCTTAGCACAAGGCCAGAGAAAACAGAGATCTGACAGACTTGGTCAATGAAGTTATTAATTTTAGATGAAAGATTACTTTGGAAAATGTTCAGGTGGCAGAACTAACATTTAAATCACTGCTCAGTAATAGGCAGACTGAGGAAATGAATTTGAGTCTCTCACATCCTAATGAAGTAGCCCCACTACTCTACTATATGCATGCCTTCTTGCTCAATTTTATGTACAGATAAGTAACTTTAGTTCCTAATCAAGTGTCCTGTTCAATTTTTAAAATGTTAAATAAGAAGCTATTTGCAAATGAAAACACACCACAAGAGCCCCCCAAAACCATTCTTGGCCTTAACTAAGAACCGTTACAACGTACACAGGACATTCCATTAAGATGTTCAAGACTCTGTTTCTTGGCATGATTGATTCAGATGCTGAATAACTCAATTGCAAAAATATTGAAGCATTTTTTTTTTAACTGCAATCTTCATTTTGTCAGCATGTTTCCTGATCAAGTAAAAGCATTCTAATTATTCCTGATGCTTTGGTTTTTTGCACTGGTTTTAAATAAAGACAATTCCGGTATGTTCTGCTGTGATCTATTGTTGCATCACATCAGGGTAAAGAGTAGCTCTGTTTATATATGAATATGTACATATGCAATTTTCTTCTTGTCTTCTATTTTACTGTGATGAAATGGACTTCAAAGATGTAATTTTGCCTGTGAGTCTATTATTCCAGATTTGCTTAATTTTCTTAATAGTAGTTACTGAAGTGAGTTTTTAAGCTTGCCTACAAAGAGACTTTCAATAAAATTAGTCTGAATTAAAGGTGTTATTTGAAAATGGATTTCTTAAGCATATAAAATTACTATGTGGTTACTATGAATGGAACGAAATCAAACTTAGCTGAATTTCTCTCCTTCACTTCGAAAGCAAATAAAAACCAAAACCAATGTGTCAAATTAGGGTGTAGTTTCACAAGGGTTTTAAACCAGGATAACTTCTTAGAAGACAGATGTGTGCCATGACGTTTCCAGGCCTGCAGGATTCAGAGAAAAGAGAACAGGCATAGAAGGGACAGCAGCATTTGAGGAAAGAAGAAAAAAGGCTGGAGAAGTTTGACCTGCTACCAGCACCTCTCATACACATTTAATACCATTTCTCCATATGTGAGTTAAATCGATTGTCCTGAATTTCATTTCTTATGTGTGTTTAGTAGCAATACATCAATAGACATGGCTACACCATCTCTTTTGTTAAAAGACACCTACTACACTCCTGTGGAAGTGGGAAGCTTTAGAGGGGTTAAATCTCCTTTCTGAAGCTGCTAAAAGGTGATTTGCCAATCTGAAGAGAAGCCAAATGGCAAACTGGCTTGCCAACCAGCCCTGATGTTAAGTACATCTTAATTTTCACAGACATGCTACCTAAGAATGCCTTGCCATTGGTCTAAAAGTCGAAACAGACTTTGAAATAGCCAGGGTTTTAAAAAAAATTTCTAGCAGCAGACACACACCTAAGACATTGCAGACTAGACCAGGAAAGAATTTTTAAACCATTTAAGCAAACCCTTAAAGGAGTATAATGTTCACCATTTTGTTGCTAATAATGATGATTGTTAAGATTAATTCTCATGAATTCTCATTCTCTCATTCCTATGAGCTCCTCTGTGACCTTTCCAGTGCCTACAAGGTCCATAACCCTAGTACAATGTACAAAACATCTCACAAATCTGTCTTAACTATGACCAATTCTGCATCTGCAGGCAGAGTTTATACTGGCTGTTTGCAGGTGTCTTAGTTATGTACAGTTTTGTCAATTTTGTAGCTGGAACCACCTGAAGGAGTTTCTGGGATGGCCAGGTTCTCCACCCAGGATGTCAATCAGCACACTGAAGTATACAGATTGTGTCCTTGGATTGATCTAGGCCAATCAGGAGACGCCAAGGAGAATCTTCAGGACTATTTGAAATTGCTACCCAGAGAGGTCTGGTGCACAAATATGCAGGGGTATATGAACTATTTAAATAGTTACACTTCATACATAAATACACATTTATGAAGATGTATAAAAGATACATGTTATATATATAGGTATACAGATTGTAAAATATTAAGAGCTAATGAAATAAATAATTGAAGCTTAACAGCGAACAGAAAGTTATTAAACAAAAGTATAAGGCAGGTTCAGGGCCCCTTGACTTTACGCGGCTGCTAGACAAGCCCTACCATGTTTGAGGTGGGGAGAGGTTTACATGTCCTTACCAGAAGGACAGAGGGCCATGAACATGGTTGAACATGCCTGAGGGCTTCAGGAGGCCACCAAGGTGCCCTTGTGCACCCCCTACTATGTGCAAAGGAGAAATCCATCCTGTGAGTCACATCAAGAGGCCTCACATCTGGCCCCAGGCTGCCTCAATAACTGTGCAGTGTTACCAGGAGGAACAAAGAGCTGTACATGGTGCTGCAAGACAAACACAACACTGTCTGTGAGAACAAAAAAACAAGCATAAATGCTAACTTCGGAAGAATATGTGCATAGGGATAATAAGGAAAAGCCCCAAAAGTTTTCCCAGAACAGACCTTGTTAACTGGAAGAACTGGTCAATGGGCCTGTGAATTGCAAACTATATTTTGAGATAAATTTTACATAGGTGGGTGGGGGAGGAGGCTTGGGCTAAATGTTTTTCCTTATCCTCAGGTCAATTACCTTGTGGAAATCTTCAAAAAGCTCTGGCTGTCTGACAAAGGAGGTAGAAGACAGACATGTGCCATGATCTGTTCACATACCTGAAGCAGTCAAAGGAAGGAGAAGGAACATAGGAAGGACAGCAGCATTCCAGGAAAGAAAGAAACAGGCTGTTAAAGCCCGGCCAGTAACTGCTGCCCTTTAAAATCTGTTAATAAATTTTCTCTACACATGAGATAATTTTATCACTCAGTGTTTCATTTCCTACGTGTGTGTTTAGCAGCATGTCAGTAGACCCATCTATACCATCACATCTGTTAAAACACATTGGCTATGCTCCTGGGGAGGTGGGAAGATTTTTGGGCACAAATCCCCTCTTTGAAGCAACTCAAAAACAAATTTCTGGTCTGAGTAGAAGCTAGATGGAAACTTGGCTCAGAAGATGAGACACTTAGAGTATACAAAAGGATTATAGAATCATAGAATCTGATCTATGATTATAATTTATAAGCGTCTGAAGAGCTTATAGCCATCAGTTGCAGCACTCCAGTCATGAGAGTCATCCCACTATGTTTCTGTGATGGCAACTAAGTCATAGTTATCTCACTGCACAATGGCTTCCAGCTTCTCCTGTTTGTTGCCCATGTTGCGTGCATTGGTGTAGGTACACTTGAGCTGGGCTATCTATTTCACCCCTAACCCCCTAGATCCTCTCTGGTGAGCCTGGCTATATCCCTTTCCCCTTCAAACCTGGTTTAAAGCCCTCTCGATAAGCCCTGCGAACTCATGAGTGAGAATCCTTTTCCCCCTTTGAGACAGCTGAACTCCATCTGACACCAGCAGGCCCGGTGCCATGTAAACCTCCCCATGACCAAAAAATCCAAAATTCCACCGATGGCACCAGCCTCTGAGCCACGTGTTAATCAGGTGAATTTTCCTGTTCCTTTCAGTATTCTTCCCTGCCACTGACAGGACTGAGAAAAACACTACCTGTGCTCCTGATCCTTCAACCAATCGCCCCAGTGCCCTGAAGTCCCTTTTAATCGCTTTTAGACTTCTCTCTGTAACCTCATCACTGCCCACCTGCATAACCAAGAGCAGGTAATAACCAGAGGGCTGTACCAGACCAGGGAGTTTCCTAGTACCATCTCTGACCCGGGCCCCAGGGAAGCAGCAGACTTCCCTGTGCGATGGGTCTGGTCGGCATATTGGGCCCTCTGTTCTCCTCAGAAGGGAATCACCCACGACAATTATCCTCCTTTTCTTCTTAACAGAGGCAGTCATAATGCGTTGGGCTGACCAACTCTCCCTAGGCAACCCCCGGATGGACCTTCACCTACATCCTCATTTGCCTGGCCCTCAAGTTCCAGAGCCCCATATCTGTTGTTTCAGGGCAGCTGGGAAGGTGAGGGAGGCTGGGAGGGGAAAAGGTGGCAAGAAAGTACTTTAAAAGACATGAGGATTAGCATAAAAGATTGAATTCTTCACCTTGGTAAATACTGATGCTTTTCATGTATTTATGACTATTAAATATTTTCTTTAAATAAGATGACTTTTTTTGATTTCCTTTTTTCACAATCTGATGGTTACATTAAAAAGTCAGCATTTACATGGCTAGAAATTCTCAGCATGTATTTTTATCTTGTCATAAGATAGGAAAGTAAGGTTTATTTTAAATGATTTTGATGATGAACCCAGTGTCTCAAGTTTTTTGTGTTTTGCTCAAACCAGTATAAATTATTCTTTACTGTCATACTGTTGACTTCAGGTGATGTATACCATGTATGAATAAAGTTAGACTGTTCAGCAGTTTGAACTGCCTACATGATATTCCAATTGATGTATTATTTTTCATTAAGTGGTTTTTTTCCATTGTTAGAATTTTGTGTCCTTCAATAAGCAATCAAGTACTAATTCCTTCCTCAGTGAACAAGGTATTTTTGTTTGACAGAAGACAGGTCCAGGACTAAATATGTGATGGAAATAAGAAGGTTTACATCATTTTGTCACATTTGTGTGTCTGCTTTGGGACAATATTTCCCTTTACACGTTTAACTGATTTATAAGGTTCTACTAAGATGCAACAATTTTGCAAAATGGAATTTTCTTATTGGTCTAGCAGATATGTCTCTTCTGGAGGTTCCTAATAGGCTGTGAGGATACGAAAGATGTCCTAGGGAAATGCAGAATCATACGGAACATAATTTAATTATTTACTTATTTTACTTATTTTACTTTCATGTGAACCACGGTATGTGAAACTGGATATCATGCAAGGGCTGCTGTGGAAGACAGCAGTCCTAACCATTAAAAAAGCCTGAAAAGGTTGCTGTTTAGTGACTCAGTCTGCTTTTGAGGGCTTACATTTCTACACTTTTATCAGCAGATTTTCATTATTATTCTAATGGTTCTGAAACAATTTTCCAAACTATCTTAATTGTCTGATAACAAAACTGTTGAACAGTTTCTTTTCTTCCAGTTACAATTTTTTTTCCTCCAGCTGCTCCTAACAGAATATAAAACTGAAGTTACAAACACCATGTGTTTTTTGAAGTTCTGTTTCAATGTCTGACATTGTATGAAACATGGGCTGTGATGTTGTTGTGGTTTAGCCCCGGTCAGCAACTAAGCACCACACAGCTGCTCGCTCACTCCCCCCACCCTTGTGGGATGGGGGAGAGAATCGGAAGGGCCAAAGTAAGAAAACTCGTGGGTTGAGATAAGAACAGTTTAATAATTAGAATAAAACAGCAATAATACTAATATAATGAAAAGGAAAATAATGAGCGAGAGAGAGATGAAACACTGGAAGAAGAGGAAAAAAAGAAAAAAAAACAAACTAAACAACAAGTGCCGCAACCGCTCACCACCCGCCGACCGACGCTGCCAGTCCCCGAGCCGCAATCACTGCTTCCCCTGGCCAACTCCCCCCAGTTAATATACTGGGCATGACGTCACATGATATGGAATACCCTTTGACCAATTCGGATCAGCTCTCCTGGTTGTATCCCCTCCCCTCCCGGCTTCTTGTGCACCTCACAGAGCATGGGAAGCTAGAAAGTCCTTGACTAGTGTAAGCACTACCTAGCGACAACTAAAACATTAGTGTGTTATCAACATTATTTTCATACTAAGTCTAAAACACAGCACTATACTAACTACAGTGAAGAAAATCAACTATCCCAGCTAAAACCATGACAGATGTAATCATGTGCAAAAAGCAAGGTTCTTGTTAGTATGAGTTCATTAAAAATGTATGTCTGATTCTTGCACAGCTCTGTTTTCTTTTGAACATTGTGATTTTCTCATAAGAGAAATTATGTATCATAAAAGGTAGCTGTCATTTTTTCCCCAGCAAATACTAAAGTGCCTACAGTATATGAGAAAACAGAAACACAATCCCAATATCTCTCAGAGATGCAAAAGTATAGAGAGATTAATCACTGTCACCTCCTGAAAGGTATGATGAGATACATCCAAAACAACACACCCTAAAAAAGAACCCAGAAAGTGTGGGGAGGGGCTCAAAAGCTGATGTTCCTTGTCCTCTGTGTCATTGCAAGCAATCCTGGATGGATTCCCCGGATACAGGTGTCTTAGTGCCTGAACAATTGGCAGACTACTATGTGCATCTTGATGCTGTAGGTATGACTGCGAGATTAAAATCTGTCATGTTTTAAAATAAATTATTTTTTCCTTACTATGACCTAGTGCCTTGAGCTACATTCTTGATACAGAGTTGCCGAATTATTTCCTGCAGGGTAATTGGGCAGGCATTATGTTTGCAGGAGTTCTTAACAAGTATGCATACTGCAATAAGCAGTTCAACATTCAGTCATATAATTATACCGTGTGAGATGAAATTCCCTGTTTGTCAAAATAAAGTGTCATCTGTAGTGCTAAAGTAAAAAAAAAACCCAAAGCCAGCATTTGTAGAACTGGGTTCATCATATCCTGGCACAGAGCTCTAAAACAGATCAGGTGAACTGTAACCGCTGGAGCACAAACTGTATCCCTCATGATATCTTTTAGTACCGGATTGTATACCACTGAATTTAAATGTGTCAATGTAGGAAAATAATTAAAAATCCTAAAACTTTATATGTAGAGCCATTTTAGATGCCCTGGAATGCCTGAGATATCCAACTAGAGCTGTTATTTATGACACAGCATCTACAGGAGAGCTGTGAAATGACATGCTGGGATCAGGCAGAATACTCTGTGATATCTAAAATAATACTAGACACCTAACTTTAAGCACTTGAATTTTCTGTACAGAGACCATTCAGTTACCTACAGATAAATATTCAGTGTCATTTGAGAGTCTGTGGAGTATTTGAGACACCTAGACTGAGCAGACAGATAAAGCACAATGTTCATGTCCAGCCTGCACCCTTCTGGAGTAGTAGCTACAGGTCAGGGAAACTCTTTGCAACACCTGAAGTGACATTGCAGAACAGAGCTGGCCTTTGGGGAAAATACCCTCAAGGACACTTTGCAACGCCCCAGAGAGGTGTTCACTGGTTGTGGCATCTGTTTTCCCTCTCCAGCATGCATACTATGTCACTGGATAGATGCTGACCCAGATATTTGTGGGCAGAAAATCCATAACACTGTCCGTTAAGGGTGCCCTCATAAAGGGCGCCCCCAGGCTAGAGTCAGGGACCAGGCAAGGCCTGGCAATGGGTGAGCAGGGTGGGAGTGGCATATTTCCCCTGCCCCTGGGAGGGCTGGGGCACTGCTTGGTGGTGCAGGCCTCCTGCCTTCCCTTATAGCCTCCAGCATGCAGTCAGAGCTGGCCAACCCCAGCACCACCAACCAGGTATCACTGTTCCTTGTCTCTCCAGCTCCAGTTAGCAGCAGCTGGTCAGGCAAGATGGGGCCAGATGAAAGGCAAAGCGGCTCATGGATACATCACCGGTCACATAATCCTCACAGCTGGCCCCAAAGAGCCAGAGTTACTGCAACCCATCAGATTCCTCCTTGGCAGCTCTGCAGGCAGCCCCAGTGATCACACTGGTACCTGGCCTCTGCAGAGGAATGCCCCGGGACCTAATGTATGTGTCTGGTCTATGATCACAGTCCTGCGGCATGGCCTCATCTGAGAGAGATGCCATCTCCCAGAGACAGGAACTCATGCTGAGTCTTACTGTCAGCAAAGAGAGTTGTACTCTAGTACTCTGTCAAGAGCTATAGAATTTAAGTTAAAAGTGAGATATAAGGGTGAAATTCAAATTTGTCCTATAGGTATAATTTCAATGTGGCTGGATATACTGGGTACCCAGTGCACTGAAGTCCTTAATTCTTAGGGTGGCCCAGAAACACCCCAGCTGGTCTCTGCACTGATGAAACAGTGGGATGACTCCAGACAACGAGTCTTTTTATATTTATATATAAAAAGAGAATTACAGCTATTGTATATGCATACATATACATATATAATTCTTCTTTTATTCCATATATGTGAGCACTTCCCAGTTCAAAGGAAATAGGCAGCAAATCAAAGGGTGTTCTGAGATCATGTGGGTATAAGTGTTCCAAAAAATGGTAACCAGCTAATCACATAGCAGTATAAAAACATGTAGGTGTATGGTGTTGTCAAAGATGAAGGCTTTTGTGTATATAGTGGGCATGGCCTTCCAGTTATGTCATACTTCCAGGAAAACCAGAATGGGCATCAGGTCCTGCCAGCCCATCAGAGGGCAGTATGAAAACACATAGTATATGACATTTCATAAAATGGTGACTCCCTGTCATAAAATAGAAGCTGAAACAAAATGGCAGCAGCAAGTATTCAATGGGAAAGGACTTCCTGTTGTGACGTCCAGCTGAATTAACCAGCAGTGGTGGCAGGGGGGCCATTGCTCCTGCCAGTCAGTCCCAGGGTAGTCTGTGACCATGTGGGGTAAGATGTTTTACAAAATGGCAGACCCCGAAAAAGCTGTTTGGGCCTTCTTTCTTCCAGGGTGTACGGGGTGCCTGTGCTCAGGTACTAGCAGTGGGGACTGCAGTGCAACCACTGTGAGGAGAGGCCGTGGCTGCCCCGTGCCGGACACAGCCGGTCCCAGCCGGTCCCAGCCGGCTCCAACGGCCCCACGGCAGGACACGGCTGAGCCCCTCAGCCAAGCTGGGGGCGCCGGCGGGAAAACAGGTTTCAGAAAGGGCCAAAGGCAGCACAGGCAGAGGAGGAGGAAGCCAAGGAGGGAGCAGCAGCAGAGGGACCCCCAGGCCGCAGCAGCAGCAGCAGCAGCAGCAGCAGCAGCAGCAGCAGGAGGAGGAGGAGGAGGAGGAGGAGGAGGAGGGGGAGGAGGAGGAGGGGGAGGGGGGCAGGAGGTGCTGCAGGTGGGAGCAGGGATCCCCTGCAGCCCTGCAGAGACCCCGCTGGAGCAGAGACCCAGCCTGCAGCCCGGGGAGGGCCCCACGCCGCAGCCGGGGGATATTCCCTGCAGGAGCTGCGGCCGTGGAGAGCCCAGGCGGGAGCAGGGTGTCCCTGAAGGACTGCAGCCCGGGGAAGGGCCCGCGCTGGAGCAGGGAGACGTGTGAGGAGGGAGGGAGGAGCGGCCGAGAGGGGCTGTGAGGGACTGACCGCAGCCCCCGTCCCCAGCCCTGCTGGGGGGTGGGGAGGATTCAGGATTGAAGGAGTGAATTTGGGCCTAGGGAAAAGGGTGTGTGTGTGTGAAGGCATTTTAGTTCTTGTCTTTGTTTCTCACCATCTAAATCTCTTTTTTAATGGAAAAATAAATTAAAATACTTTTCCTCAAGTCAAGTTTGTTTTACATACGATGGGAATTGGTGAGTGATCTCCCTGTCTTTATCTCAACCCATGAGCTTTTCTATCCCCTCCCCCTCCATCTCCTGTTGAGAAGGGGGATGGAGAGAATTGCTGGGGAAGGGGGTCAAGGCTCACCTACCAGACTTAGTTACCAGCAGACACTTGATCTGGCTCACTGTATAGCGAGGCTAAAACACACCACTGAAAGCTCCCACGACTGAGGCAGAAGGAGGAGACACCACTTCAGCCACCTCATCACTGCACCACCATTTTTAAATTAGCACAATCTTCTAGGGTATCTGCACCCTCAGGCTTCACTGTGACAGTACGGATAAAGGAAATTGTGATTTAGTGTCTCCTAGACATGCTGTTTTCCCCTTCCCTTTCTGTGGCCCAAACCACCCATGGGTTTTTTCCTTTGTGAAAGCACTTGCATAAGGGTGATCCCTGTAGGCATGAAACCCTCAGGTGAACCATAAAATAAATACATTAGAAAAATGTACAGCTTTCTCTGAACTGCTTCTCTGAGAGATCAAACAAGCCCAAGTATCGGTGTGAAGGAGGAGTTGAAAATGAAAGTTACTCAGGGGCCTGAAGAAAAAGGCAATGAGACCATCCTGCGGCAGAAAGAGACCAAACTGTGAGATCACTTTCACTGTGATACAAAACTGCAACTTAACTGTTCACATAGAAAACACCTAAACTGGTAAATAAAGCAGAATAAAGTACGTTCTCTGGCTCTGAGATCATTTAGAACAGCAGCTTTCATGTCCACACTATAAAACAGTCCTTTTACTCAAAATAATGAGTCTCTGTCCTAAGTGCCTAGTTGCAGTAGTCCATGATCTTAACTAACTCCTGACTGTCCTCAGGCATTACTTGATAAAGTGCTACTTGACCAAAGTCATTGACCCAGCAATTTTTATTTTATTGGTATGGACACAGTCATATCTGTTCACTGCAATGATTTTTTAGTGTCTCTTTCAGGACAGACTCTCTGATTAACAGTCACTGAGGGTAGAATTCAGCTTCAGATCAAAATACCTATTGCACAAGCACATAAACATAAGCAGTTGCCTAAACTGGTATATAAAGCAATGTGAAATATCATATGTATTTGAGATTTAAGGAGCTAGAGAAATACGTCATAGGACCTGTACTGTTCTGCAGTGGCATCTGTGTTGAGGGAAAATAAACCAGAGCAAATCAGATCATAATAGCTTCATATTGTCACTCCAGTCTTCAAAAAGGGCAAGAAGGAGGACCCAGGAAACTATAGGCCAGTCAGCCTCACCTCCATCCCTGGAAAGGTGATGGAACAATTCATGCTGGAGGTCATCTCCAGGCACGTAGAGGAAAAGAAGGTTATCAGAAGTAGTCAGCATGGATTCACCAAGGGGAGATCAAGCTTGACCAACCTGATAGCTTTCTATGATGGCATGACTGGCTGGGGAGATGAAGGGAGAGCAGTGCATGTTGTTTACCTTGATTTCAGCAAGGCTTTTGACACTGTCTCCAACAACATCCTCATAGGTAAGCTTAGGAAGTGTGGGTTAGATGAGAGGACAGTGAGGTGGATTGAGAACTGGCTGAACAGCAGAGCTCAGAGAGTCATGATCAATGGTGCAGAGTCTGGTTGGAGGCCTGTAACTAGCGGTGTTCCCCAGGGGTCTGTGCTGACACATGTATACTCTCTCTCTCCCCACCCTCCCACCACCTCTCTCCACACATATATACATATATATACATGTGTATATGGATATGTATATATAGGAATAGAGTGTACCCTCAGCAAGTTCACTGATGATACAAAACTGGGAGGAGTGACTGATACACCAGGAGGCTGTGCTGCCGTTCAGCGAGACCTGGACAGGCTGGAGAGCTGGGCTGAGGGGAACCTCATGAAATTCAACAAAACCAAGTGTAAGGTCCTGCCCCTGGGGACTAACAACCCCATGCACCAGTACAGGTTGGGCACTGACCTGCTGGAAAGCAGCTCTGCTGAGAAGAACCTGGGACTGCTGGTGGACAGCAAGTTGACCATGAGACAGCACTGTGCCCTTGTGGCCAAGGTGGCCAATGGTATCCTGGGGTGCATTAAAAGGAGTGTGGCCAGCAGGTCGAGGGAGGTTATCCTCCCCATCTACTCCACCCTAGTGAGGCCACATCTGGCATACTGCATCCAGTTCTGGGCCCTCCAGTTCAAGAAGGACAGGGAACTACTGGAGAGAGTCCAACAGAGAGCTACAATGATCAGGGGACTGGAGCACCTCTCTTATGAGGAAAGGCTGAGACACCTGGGTTTGTTCAGCCTGGAGAAGAGAAGACTGAGGGGGGATCTTATCAATACTTATAAATATCTAAAGGGTGGGTGTCAAGAGGATGGGGCCAGTCTCTTTTCAGTGGTACCCAAAAACAGGACAAGGGGCAATAGACACAAATTGGAACACAGGAAGTTCCACCTAAACATGAGAAAAAACTTCTTTACTGTGAGGGTGGCAGAGCAGTGGAACAGGCTGCCCAGAGAGATTGTGGAGTCTCCTTCCCTGGAAATATTCAAAACCTGCCTGGACACAGTCCTGTTCCCCCTGCTGTAGGTGTACCTGCTCAAGCAGGGTGGTTGGGTGACATGATCTCCAGAGGTCCCTTCCAACCCCTACCATTCTGTGATTCTGTGATATTTTTAAGGTGTAAGTCAAACTGTACATTTCCATTAAAATTAGTTAAGTTAATGAATATTCACCAGAGTTGAAATTCAGTTTTCTATACAAAGGGGTCTAGCACCATCTGAGATGTCTAAAGCTGTCAGAATCCAATAGTTTCTTAAGGTACGGTAAAAAGTGCCAGTGTTAAGATTTTATGTAGTAAACTGGGGCAGCAAGCCATCAGACAATGATTTAAAATAAATTTTATCAGAATTTTCCTCTGGCACTATGTTTGAGTGAAACAAAATCGTCTCTGTTTGTCGTATTAAACTCTCTTAGCCTCCAAATCAGAGCAGCCACATCCAAACTGCATATTGGGGATGAGCTCAAGCTTGTACCAAGGCCTAAAATGTACAGGATAGCCCAGATTAAAATCATGCCAACGTTAACCATAATTTCACTGTAGGTGGAAAAAAGCTTCAGAACCTTTGAATGTTCCTTCAAGCTATTTAATTAACTAGAATAGACATTGTAAAAGGGTTTATAATAAAGACAAGTAAATGGCTTGCTGTACCTGAAAGAGATGGTTTTGCTCACCCCATCTCAATGAGTGCCATTGGTGGCACAATTGGCTTAAGACTGGAATTTCTTTGACTGCTAAGAAGGTGGAAAAGGTGGGATTTCAGAAAATTCTCCTAGGCACCCACCAGCAACTTTAAGAATGCTAATAAAGTTGGAAGTTGAGCCTAAGTGCATACGTTTGGGAGTTAGGCTTCCATGCTCTTGAAACATTTCTCTGAACCCCTTTCTTCTTTTTGACAGCAGCACGGATTATTTCCCACTTCAGCCATCACCCTAACAAAAGTGTTGTAGTAAAAATGTGCTGCTTTTTCTTGCTACAAAAAGCTCCTGCTCAGACATAAGCTCTATTTAATCTCAGGCCAGAGCAGTAACACAAAGGTTTTTCTCCCCTCAAGCAGAGGTTGCATACCATATTTTTTAATAGATGCCTATCAGGAAAGCCTGCAATTCCTCATGTATGAATGAAACTATTAAACCCCAAACCTCATTACACAAATAATGTCCATTTTGATATTTCAAAGTACTTTTAGCAAGGTGCTCACAAGAGTGTTGTAAATGATCCGTAAACAGTGGAACACTATAGGGACAAATTGTAGATTGGACAATTTATTTTCACAAAAGTTTACTGCCAAAGGAGAAAGCAATCACCAGGGTCACTTGAGGGCCCAATCCTACAAAAGCTCCTCACCTGTGTCTTCCTTGCTCATGCTGTGACACTGTATAAATCAGGAAGATTAGTCCTGAGAGTAAGGTATTAGGTGAGTAAGGGGTTTAATGTATTGTAATTTTACTATATAATCACACAAAACAGGTACCTCCTTTATATGTTTGTAGGTAATTCCCTCACTTTTCTAAATAATTTCTTTTTATTCTTTCTGGCAGATATGCCATCACCATAAGCAAGAGGAACTAAGACTAAATAGAGCAACTAAGACTAAGAAAAGGAACTAAGCAAAAATTCACATATACTTGAATAGGACTTGTCTTTGTAAATGAAAAAAAAAAAAAAAGAAAAAAAAGTCACTTCTTGAAAGAGTAGATTTCTTCAGTACCCAGGAAAGTGGAACGGCAAAGGGAAAAAGCCTGTTTTCACTCAAGTGTACCATGTGCAATGCTTTCAAATTATCCCAAACAAACAAACAAAAAGAAAAAGCCTGTATTTCAGTAGTGCTTTTTTATAGGAACTTCTTTTAATATATATCAAAATGAGTTTAAATCCTGCATGTTGCCATTTCCTATATCTAAACTATGGAGCTAGTATCCAACAGCTAGGGATGATAGCCTTTAAAATCACACTACCAGACACCAGCTGAGGTGACAGGACTGGTGATGGAGACTTCAAAAGGGCTGTGGTTTCATGACATTTTTGTCATATTATTTTTGAGGTCAGTAAGGGACTGATTCTGAAAAGTGTCAGCAAGAACGGCTTTGCGTTTATCTATGCCAATGGTCTGCTATCTGGTCTTAAAGTTTATTTCAGAGTCTCTGTGGTGGGTTTGACCTAGGCTGTCTGCCAGATGCCCACCTAGCCATTCTCCCACTACTTCTCCTCAACAGGACAGCAGGAGAAAATAAGATGAAAAAGCAGGGTTTTCTCTTACATTTTTTCTCATTCCTCTGTCTCACAGCTGCTACACAGTGTTTCTTACTCTTTTTAAAATATGTTATCACAGAGGCACCACCAGCTTTGCTGATGAAGTAGGCTTTGGCCAGTGGTGGGTCCATTTTGGAGCTAGCTGGAACCAGCTGTGTCCAACATGGGGGCAGCCCCAGATCTCTTCTCACAGAAGCCCCCCCCACTACCAAAACCTTGTCATATAAGTCCAAAACACCCTCAGATCCCATTACTCTGTTAGCTTGTATCACAACCTAACCTGCATTTTGGGAACAACTCGTCTGCATCAGGGCCTACAAAAGGAGAGGTGACATTCTGCTCTTGTATTAGCTCAAAACACTCACAGTGTGCCTTCATACTAGGTTTTTTGCCAAGTGCATCTGTGGCACAGTTGGAAACTGGGTATAAGGATAATTAAAGCAGCTGAAGTCATGTAGTTGGTCTGCAATGATTCTCAGGCTGCCTAGATGTGCATTTCTCATTAGACATGTGAATAACATAAACTGTTTTTGTTTAGAAGCACCTTAGGCATCATTATCTTATCCTTAAGCTTTGTATGCTAAGAATGATATCAAACCCAAATTCAATACAGAAAGATTCCCTCAGGACTCCAACTGATATCCACTCTAGATTCCATGCTCTTACTCGCAGGCTGTTGTTTAGGACTGGTGATACAAGACTTTCCTTTTGCTAAGTACAAATCAGAAACACATTCCAGAAACAGATCTGAAAACTCAAAATCATTGGGAGGCTAAGCCAGAGGTACAAGTTGTTTGAGACCTTGTAGTAGCAGTGCCCCCCCACAGTCAGTTCTCCACATCTTTTAGTGAAGGTTGATTGGATACTAAACCAAAAAGAATTTTTTACAAATGAGTCTTAAAACTGGAATTTGACATGATGACAGTTACAGGTCTTTGACAGATGCTCAGAACCCCTGAAGCTCTGATATTTGGATGTCTGTGGATCTAACTTTGAAACTAGATGGGCTTTGAGATGTAAGTTGAACCACATGACATCCAGAGATCCCTTACAGCCAAAGTTATTCTGTGTCTCTATGACACTGTGTTCATCTAATCCCTGATAAACTGTTAAAAATTACTTTTTAACTAAAACAATAGCTATGGAAACACAAATGGAGTTATCTGCCAGCAAAGGGGACAGCTAATTCATCTGTTGCTGAACACTATTTTCAGATGTAATCACAATGTTTCCTGCCTAGAATTATTGGCATTGAGCTTGTAAATGTATCCCCTAAGGGAGGAGAAACACTGTAAACAACTTGCCTTTAAAGAGGGAGGTTTATTGGATTTTTACACCAGACAATGTGAGCTCTGGTTAAATACTGAATGATATTTATCTCCCTGTATATCCAGCCATAGCTCAGCTTCTTTTTTTTTTTTTTTTTTTTTTTTTTCCAGCATTAATGAATATAACAATCATTGGCATACACTCACTGAGTCTTTCTAGTTTTCAAAATATAGGCACATTAAAGGAGGGTGAACATGGCAGCTGAAAAAATAGTGTCTTCCCATTTCTTTTAGTACCTCGTGAATTAAGGAGAAAATGAGTTGGGGGGGGAAGAAAGGAGAGATGAAAACAGAGATGAAATTATTTTTCTGGTATACATATACAGTAAGACCGTATGGCCTAAAGGGAATGTGACCATGGTTTTTCAATATGCCCAGCTGAACTCTGAGTTGTTACCAGGTTATCAGGCAGTGCTATTTACACAAGCCGCAATATATTGGGTATATACCTATATTGGGTATAGGTCAGTACAAGTGTCATGGGAGCACAAATGTAGCTTAAATCTGCCACACTGTGTGGCACAAGGTGCTGAGCTAAGGGCTTGAGCTTCTGCTTGCCAGACGTGATGTGTTACTTCAGACCTTTGGATCAGTCTGTCTCAGAGCTCCCTACATTATATAGTTACTTAGGAATATTTTCAGCCTGTTTATGCTACAGGCATAGGCACTATAATGAAAGTTAGCCTGTAGAAGGTGATGTTGGCTTGATTTTCTAAAGGCAGCTCCATATGTGCGGTAAAACCCTTGAAAATAATTTAGCCCTATTCCAAGGGTGGAAAATTCCCCCTGGAGAAGTCAGAACAAAACATGTTGTTTCTCTGAGAGTGGCCTGACCTCAGATTTTCATATGGCCATTCTGTTTGTTTGTAGATAGCTACATAGTGTAATTTCTCCCAATTAATATCTCAAGTGTCATCTCTTCTTCCACTACACTGCACAGAAAGTAAATTAGAGGAAAGTCCTCTTTCTTTGTCTTTATGAGATGAAAAGAGGGCAGCTATTTGGTGATCTGCTCACTCTTATCAGTCTGGGTTAGGCACATTTTGGGAACATTTATAATTCCAAATTCTTCAGGAGGCATCCCTTATGACAGGATTCATCTGACTAAATGTGGGTGCATTTCAGCAAGTCACTTTTGGTTCTTTTTACTATCAGGGAAGATCTAGTAATATAGACAATGGAAATTAGGGTGTGATTCATCTCATCTTAAACAGATGCCTACATTTGTTCAGAGGAATTACATCCTAAACTCCATTAACTGAATTGATCAGATTTCTACTGATGATAATGGGATCACAGATAACCAGTTCAAACGTAGGTGCCTGTGCTGGAAGTCAGGTGGGATTGATGAGTCCTACCCCTCATTTCTGCAACCTACTCAGACTGAGGTGTATGCCACAAACCCAACTGCTCCATCGTATTAAAACTGAGGTCCTTCTGTGGAGGATCTCTATCTTATGGGTCATGCAAATCCCAGCAGCCTGGTGCAGCAATGAACTTCGTATACCTTCAGGTTTTAGCAGGAGATAAATGCAGAGCTGCTAGTAGCAGAAGCTTACAGATTAACCACCTAAGTTTCACCACTACCCTTTGGAAGTTTGAGGTTTGTTTTTTTGGTTTTGGTTTGGTTTTTTTTTTTTGAGTTGATCCAAAATGTCCTGCTTATAAAGCAAATAGAAGGATGCCAGCTCCTACACCAATGATGTGGTCTTCCTAACACAAGAATGACCAGTACTTGAGTCAGAACAAAGGTTCATTTAGTCCAGTGTCCAGTCTCCTGCAAAAATTGTAGTATGTGACTAGTTAGTTAAGTGTAATAACTGGGCAGACATATATGATACTTCCATAAGTTCTCTCCTAAACCCCAGAAGAAAGTTTGGTAGATTACAAAACTTTTAGTGTTTATTTTTTTATGCTTGTTGTTTAATTGTCTTTCCCCACTTTGTCCAGTTTTAAACCATTTTAATTAATACAACTTGTGAGTAGAATTGTAATGACCTATTGTTGTTATTATTAATATTGTTAACATGCTTAAAGATTATTTTACTGGTGTACATTTCATCTCATCCGATGATGAAAGAGAGACAGTCTTATTCAGGATAAATTACTTTACATATTCATATGATGAACCTGCGAATCTACTTTATTTCCAAAATTTTACAGTTCTATCCATAGTTGGTAGTGAAATGCAATGCTTGGACAATATATATTAAGGACCCAGCTAAACTCTTCAACATTTTTTTTAACTTAATTTTAAGATGGGATAAGCAGGCCCTTTTTGGTGTTTGTTTGTTTTCTCTGTAGCAGCACTAGGATATGTGTGTGTTCTACAATTTTGATGTTTCCGTTTTTAAGAATGACATACGGATGCCAGTAAAAATGGTTTGCATGTCTGGTACTCTGCTATTTCTGTTCTTCTGTTTCTGAGATAAGCAGATGGAGATTAGGTAATTCTGTAGCGCTGTAAGTTGTAAACAAGTTGGTATAAATATCATTGCCTCAAATATGCTGAGCTTGCTCCATTTGAACTTCTGCCTCACTATAGCTTTTCTTAGGGTTGGTAGCATATGCCATGTATATTTGGTTGATTATTGTTTCCATCCTAATCAATATAAAAATTCACATCTGTTGAATTGGTCTTCTAAATTTTACTCATCTTTAGACGAGAACTGACTTCCATCTTGGGAAGTGCACACCATGATTCACAGTAAAGCCTACCTTTTTCCTTCCTTCTTTACTTTGATGAGCAAGCTAATGGGAAATATCATTATCCCTAACACCTGGTTATTGCCTGTGAAAACTACTAGGATAATTCACACTTCCAAATTATGGTTTCTGACTCTTTGCAGCATTAGGAAAACAGTTTACATCACTGGCATGGAGGACACATTCTGCTTTCAGCTACAAGAGGTGTACATATAAACCCAGATTTTTAGAGATATTCAGATAAACTATAACAACAGCAAAAAGGAAAAAGAAAACATAGGCAAATACTTTGAGGGACTTTTCAAAGCTTCTAAAGAAATATCAGTCAGGACCTATCCTGGTGTGTCAATTAGAAACATTAACAACCTGCTGCTCAGTCTTTAACAGAAATGACAGCTAAGATGACCCTGAAGAACTCATCCTCTCTCATTGTTCATTAAAAATAGGAAAAATTTGGAAAATCTGCAATAATATCTAGCAACTTCTTGTCAAGACCAAAGCCCACTGTAGCCTGGAGAGCACAGTCTCTCAGTGTACCAGTTTTCAATAGCTTTTAGGAGGTCCTTCTCCTCTGTCCACCAAATATTCCAGGCTTACTATTCATTCCCCCTAGATCCTCTCATTCCCTCCCTCCCCACTGCTGTCACTGGGCTTGATTGTGATCTATGTTGCTAACATCCTTTCCACCCCACAACACTCATGTTCAACCCAGGTTATTACTCAGATACACTTCACATGGCAGCCCAGCAAGTGCTTGTGGTAGTAGCAGAACCTAGGGACATGTCAGGCAAACAGAAAGTGGGAAAGGCAACAAGAAGAAATTCATAGTCCATTTTTGTTACTGGAATCACTTTATGAAAAAAATTCATTTTAGTTATAATCAATTCCTTCAATTCTAATAAAATCATAGCACACTCCAAAAGGACCACCTCATATCCAAACTTCAGACAGAATTTAGACAAAAGCAAGATGTCAATATAGCCTGTAAAGAGAGTTACTATCTATCTGATCATTTCCATATAGTTTAGCATGTTTAATGTTAATGGATTTTACTTTTGTTCAAGCAAGGTAGAACTGAGAACAGAATCTGTCCACTTTAAAACACTGGAAAATAACAAATTGTATTTGAAATAATCACAACTGGCAGACTCAGAGTGTGAAGGGAGCAGGCTGGGAATATGGATCATTTGGATTGGAAAGGTAATTGACTGTAAGAAGATGCCAACAGGAAAAAAAAAAAAAAAAAAACAAAAAAAAAAAAAAAAAAAAAAAACCAAAAAAACCAAAACCAACAAAAAATGTTACTCTTACCTGATTCAAGGAATGGAGAAAAACAACAATCCACAATACCAGAAATAAAACCTACTGGTCACAGATGGAGATAAGACAGTGATATGTTTGTATAGACCTGACTGCAATAATATAAGCTGTTAAGTTAAAAATTTCAACATGAGAAAACTGTTATGACAATAAATCTTTGATTACTCAATTAACAGAAAAACTTACAGCATAATTATTTTTTCTTTAAGAAAACATTGGAAAAATTAAAAGAAAGTACTAAACCTTGATAAAGGAAAAAAAAATAATTGCATTTCAGTGTAGATAACAATGTCTTCTTCTAAAGCAAAAGGATATTTAGATAATTGTTTTTTTTTTATTTTATGCTTAATGTAATTCACCATTTATAATACATGAAGTAAGAAATAAATAACTGTACCAAAATAAAGCGAAAAACAGACATCAATTTTCATGCAAAAAAGATTCTGTTAGAAAAGAAGCTCTTTTTCAAAAATCAATATTTTTTATGGATAATAGTGACAGTGATTTTCCCTTTTTCACCAGGTTTTCTGCTGCAGTTTTAATGATGTTTTAACAATTACATAATTAGATGAAAGCTGCAACAAGTGTTTTGTGTTTTCCAAAAATATTGTTAGATTTCTTTGAAGAACATGGTATTCGAAAAGGTCTATGTCGACCAAAAACAAACAAAAAAAAACCCACACAAAAAATCAAACCCCTATAAAATTGTCAGCTTGGATACAGGAGGAAAGGTGACGAACTATGGAAAACAAGCCCATTTAAAAGTAGGTGAAGCAGAAAGGTTTTCAGAATCTTCCCATTACTGATGAAATTTGTTTCTCATGGCTCAGTCAACTGCAGTGATTTTTCTTGTGCTATGAGTCTTCATTTGTACTGAATTGCATTAGGGAGGAAGCAATAAGAAAGTGCATGCAGAATTCCTGAGTTGTGTGTCACTAACACTGTGAATGAGAAGATAGCTGGGTGGAAAGAGCTCTCCCTTAGCCTGTACACTTGCATAATGCAAAGACACTATTCAGCCTTCATATATGAAGAAAAATGGAGGATTTCTTTAACCTCCAAGCAACCTTTCCTGATCTGTGTCGACTCTACTGGCATTCTACATGAGGAATTATACTCAGCTTTCAGCTGAGCTGAGTTGTGCTAAGACACTCTTGCCTGAGGGATGTCAGTGTTTCCTCACTACTTACTCAGGTTTTCACCCCACTCCTCATTCCCCCAAATATATATAAAAGAATAAAGAGATCAGTTTGGTGAAGTTAAGGTTCCTACTGGAAATTCTGACACATTTATGTGAAAACCATGATTATGAGGAAATTCCTTTTCTAACTTTTAACTCTGTTTCTGTCTATAGTCTATTCTGCATTAGTGTAAGGTAGGGGACTAAGTGTGTTTATCAGCCAAATGATTACTGTAACATACAGTTACCAAAAAAATGTTGTCATAAAATTATTTCAAAAGCATGATCTTGCTATAGTAGGTGACATAAAATTAAATAGAAGGATGCAACTAAATTTTGTGTCTCTTCTTTCTTTTGCAAAATGAATTAATAATCACAATTTACCACTACAAAGAAATGGATCCAGTCTGATCAGAGCCAGAAAAGGCTGCTGAAATCTGGAATTGCTCCAAGTCATACATAGATTCAAAGTTAATACTTATCCCTGTATATTTCTTCCTAAGGTTTTATACTAAAATAGCTGTGTCTTAGTGCTAGTGAAAAAATAAGGGGAATTCAAACTTTTTTTAAATCTATTCTGCAAATTTCCAAAACCAGAATTTCCTACTTAAGCAGACATTTTCATGTGTTTTTATTAATATTTTTATGATATCTCTTTATAAGGATTAAATAGCCTTTCAGCTACATTTAACTGTACTACAATATTCTGAGTAACACTTTGTGACCTTGAATGAGATCTAGATTAACAGAAGACTTTTGTAGTGCTTTTAATTTCTCACAGTTAAAAAATCAATGATTCTCAAACTCATGCATTACTTTTTTGTTCTATGTGCCTTAATCCTCTGTGTGAAATGAGGTAAAATGTTATTTCATTCTTTCCTTTCTTGTATAGTAAACTGCATGCTCTGTAAGCTGTTCCTCTAGTATAAGACAATGACACTCAGGAAATATTCACTGGCTTTTGGGGGGACTTTTCAATAGCTGCAGGGTACTTTTTATATTCTAATTATCCTTGTTCCATCAATGTGATAGAAGACAACAGAATAAGCATGCTACAGATCAGAGCTCTTGGACTTTTCACTGGTGGAGCACTGAAGTCTGAGAGCACAAGAAAATGATTCAGGAGTGTGAAAAGGGAAGATAAGAAGAAAACCTAAGAATAATAGAAAAAAACCTGCAATGTTAAATGCAGAAGTTTGATTAAGAAATGAATAATTGACATTCCAAAAAATATTTATCACTAGGAGGGGACTTTTACAGGGATCAATACTAGGACTGATGCTGTTAAACATTTTGATCAGAAATCAAGAAGAAAATGTAAAATTGCTATTGATTTTACATGTTTAGACATGTTTGTAAGCTAATATTAAAGATCTCCTCCAGAGATCAGGGGGAAGGGTTGGAGCGAGAAAGATGTACCATTGGTGGAAGAGGATCAAGTCAGGGAATACTTAAGCAAGCTGGACAATACTTAAATGATATGTCCATGGTCCCTGAGGGGATGCACACATGAGTGCTGAGGAAGCTGGCAGATGACATTGCAAGGCCACTCATGGTAGTCTTTGATCAATCATGCTAACTGGGAGAAATGCCTGAACTGGAAGAAAGCAAATGTCACCCCCATCTTTAAGAAGGGCCAGGGAACTATAGGCCAGTCAGCTTCACCTTGATCCCTGGGAAGGTGATGGAGCAGCAACTCCTGGAAACCATTTCCAGGCACATCTAGGACAAAAAAATAATGAGGAGTCATCAGCATAGCTTCACCAAGGGGAAGTCACGCTTGACCAACTGATAAACTTCTACAATGAAGCGGCTGCCCTGGTAGATAAGGGGAGAGTGGTGGATATTGTTTACTTGGACTTCAGAAATGCCTTTGACACTTCCTCCCATAAGATTGTCACAGAGAAGCTATTATTGTATGGGCTGGATAAGCAGACAGGGAGCTGATTGAAGACTGGCTGAATAGCTGTGCCCAGAGGGTGGTAAACAGGGCACAAAGTCTAGTTAGAGGCCAGTGACTAGCAGAATACACCAGCAATCAATACTGGGTCCAGTCCTGCTCAACGTCTTCATTACTGATCTGGATTATGGGTCAGAGTGTACCCTCAGCAAGTTTTCAGATGACACCAAGCTGGGAGGACTGACTGATACACCAGATGGGCATGTTGCCACCCAGAGGGACCTCAACAGGCTGGAGAAATGGGCCAACAGAAACCTTATAAGTTTCCTTTGTACGTCAGGAAGTGCAAAATCTTGCACCCGGGGAGGAACAACTCCATGCACCACTATATGCTGGGGGCTACCCAACTGGAAAGCACCTTGGCAGGAAAGGACCTGGGGGTCCTGGTGGACACCAGGTTGAACACAAGCCAGCAACGTGCCTTTGCTGCAAAGAATGTAAATGGAATCCTTGGCTGCATTAGATATAGTATTGCCAACAGATCTAGGGAGGTTATCCTTCCCCTTTATTCAGCACTGGTGAGGCCGGTCCTAGAGTAGTGTCCAGTTCTGGACTCCCTGATACAAGAGGAGACATGGACATACTGGGGAGAGTCCAGTGAAGGGCCACAAAGATGGTGAAGGGTCTGGAGCATCTCTCCTGTGAGGCAAGGCTGAGAGAGCTGGGACTGTTCAGGCAGGAGAAGAGTAGTCCCAGGTCTGATCTTATAAATGCATAAAGGTATGTGAAGGGAGGGTGAAATAAAATAGAGCCAGGCTCCAAATTTTCAGTGGTGTTCAGTGACAGGACCAGAAACAATGGGCACAAACTGAAACAGTGGAGGCTCCCTTGAACATCAGGAAACATCTTTTTACTCTGATGGTGACAAGCACTGGCACAGGTTGTTCAGAGAGGCTGCTTGAGCAGGGGGTTGGACCAAGTGACCTCCAGAGGTCCCTTCTAACCTCAACCATTCCATAGTTCTCTGGTTCTGTGATTCTGTGAAGATCCCAGGATAAGTTTACAGTGAATATATTCAAAGTAGAAGCTAGGCACAACTTTCCGAAAGCATAGGCAACTCAAACACAGACAAGTTGCAGAATTCCCATACCTTGATTTCTCCAAAACAAGGGTATCCAGCTTTTGTGAATCATCAGGTTTTTATTACCATGGTCTAAGAGATGGATCATGGCATCAAACATACATTAATCCAGATGACCAAATGTCTTTCTGACTGTAAAACTCCAATAATAATTGGGAACCAGGCTAAGTAATAACTGCTTTCCAGAGTACATCATCATTTTAGGTGGGATTTTGGATGTGGATGCTGTCCATACTACAAATTCCTCCTAGCAGGGCAGGTCAGATCAAGTAGCCCCAAGATGCAGGTATCATGTTTATGATTCAGTGATTTTAAGGATGTAGAGTTCAGGGGTAGAGGAGTATAATTTTTAAATATAAACTTAACACCTTGCTTTGACAACAGAAAAGTCATAAACCTTCCAAACTAGAAACACAGTCAGCTTCTTATGACAGAGTCTGGTCAATGTTCTGCATCCAGGGGAAAACCTCAGTTTCTGAGATTTGCCCTTTCCTCAGACAGAACTACTCTGAATTTGAGGAGAAAAAGTTCATGTCTTGGCTTCTGGAGGAAGAGCTGCACCTGGATGAGAGAATGTATGGGAGATTAATGGGTTTAAGCGCAAGACAGGAAGCTAAGTAAAGAGGAGGCTGACACAGGAACAAAAAAACAAAAAGCCTGTTGAGCGACACAACAAATAAGATTGTAAATATGCATCCATGATCTCAGCACTGGAGGTGTAATACATTAATTCAAACAGGATGTTTGTTAGGTACGAAAAAGGGGAAGGGAACCTGGGTATTTAGCCATGCGATTTCACTGGAATTACAGAGCTTCTGAAAGTGATAGGACAAGGGGTAATGGTTTTAAACTAAAAAAGGGTAGATTCAAACTAGATATAAGGAAGAAATTTTTTACAATGAAGTTGGTGAAACACTGGCATAGGTTGCCCAGAGAGGTGGTAGCTGCTCCACGCCTGGCAACAATCAAGGTCAGGTTGGACAGGGCTCTGAGCAACCTGACTGAATTGAAGATGTCCCTGCTAATTGCAGGGGTGTTGAACTAGATGACCTTTAAAGGTCCCTTCCAACCAAAACTATTCTAGTTTTCAGTGGGGTCTCTTTAGCACGTGTCACCTCCTCCTCTGGCGATATTCCAAAATCTTTGCTTTCTGGCCAGTCTGTGATCACTTCCAAGATTCTTGGGTGACTAGGGTTTCCTATTTGAGCCCGTTGGGTGATCAGTGCGACCCACTTACTCCATGTAGCATCAGTTGCATGATGTGTAGAGGGGACCCTCCCTTTGAACATCCAGCCCAGCACCAGCAATCAGGGTGCCAGGAGAAGCTGTGCTTCAGTACCAACCACTTCTGAAGCAGCTCAAACTCCTTCATATGTTGCCAATATCTCTTTTTCAGTTGGAGTGTAGCGTGCTTCGGACCCTCTATATCCCCGACTCCAAAACCCTAGGGGCCGACCTCGGGTCTCCCCTGGTGCTTTCTGCCAGAGGCTCCAGGTAGGGCCATTCTCCCCGGCTGCAGTGTAGAGCACATTTTTTACATCTTGTTCTGCCTGGACTGGCCCAAGGGCTACTGCATGAACTATCTCCTCTTTAATTTGTTCAAAGGCTTGTCATTGCTCAGTGTCCCATTTAAAATCATTCTTCTTCTGGGTCACTTGATAGAGAGGACTTACAATCAGACTATAATTTGGAATATACATTCTCCAAAAACCCACAACACCTAAAAAAACTTGTGTTTCCTTTTTGCTAGTTGGTGGAGACAGGGCTGTTATTTTGTTGGTCACATCCATTGGAATCTGCTGACGTCCATCTTGCCATTTTATTCCTCAAAACTGAATCTCCTGTGCAGGTCCCTTCACCTTACTTTGTTTTATGGCAAAACCAGCCTTCAGAAGGATTTGGACTATTCTCTTCTGTCATGGTGTTAGCTGGGATAGTTGATTTTCTTCACTGTAGCTAGCATAGTGCTGTGTTTTAGACTTGGTATGTAAATAATGTTGATAACACCCTGGTGTTTTAGTTGTTGCTGGGTAGTGTTTACACTGGTCAAGGACTTTCTAGCTTCCCATGCTCTGCCAGATGCACAAGAAGCCGGGAGGGGAGGGGATGCAACCAGGAGAGCTGATTCGAATTGGCCAAAGGGTATTCCATATCATGTGACGTCATGCCCAGTATATTAACTGGGGGAATTGGCTGGGGGAGGCAGCGATCGCGGCTCGGGGACCGGCAGCGTCGGTCGGCGGGTGGTGAGCGGTTGCAGCACTTGTTGTTCAGTTTTGGTTTTGTTTTTTTTTTTCCTTTCCCTCTCCTTCTACTGTTTCATCTCTCTCTCGCTCATTATTTTCCTTTTCATTATATTAGTATTATTGCTGTTTTATTCTAATTATTAAACTGTTCTTATCTCAACCCACGAGTTTTCTTACTTTGGCCCTTCCGATTCTCTCCCCCATCCCACAAGGGTGGGGGAGTGAGCGAGCGGCTGTGTGGTGCTTAGTTGCTGACCGGGGCTAAACCACAACATCTTCCCTTTCTCAAAAACATCTTCTGCTGTGTTGCCACACACGATGATGTCATCAATGTACTGAAGGTGTTCTAGAGCTCCACCCTGTTCCAGTGCAGTATGGATCAGTCCATGGTAAATGGTAGGGCTGTGTTTCCACCCCTGGGGCAGTCGATTCCAGGTGTACCGGACGCCCCTCCAAGTGAAAGCAAAATGTGGCCTGCACTCTGCTGCCAGAGGGATAGAAGAATGCATTAGCGATATTAATGGTGGCATACCACTTGGCTGCCTTTGACTCCAGTTCGTATTGAAGTTCTAGCATGTCCGGCACAGCAGCACTCAGTGGCGGAGTGACTTCGTTCAGGCCACGACAGTCTGCTCTTAGTCTCCACTCTCCATTAGACTTCTGTACTGGCTATGTGGGACTGTTAAAGGGTGAGCGGGTCTTACTGATCACTCCTTGGCTCTCCAGTCAACAAATGAGCTCATGGATGGGAATCAGGGAGCCTAGTTTGGTGCAATATTGCTGCCAGTGCACTGTTGTGGTGGCAATTGGCACCTGTTGTTCTTTGGCCTTCAGCAACCCCACAACAGAAGGGTCCTTCGAAAGACCGGGCAAAGTAAACAGCTGTTTAATTCCCTCTGTCTCCAAGGCAGCTATACCGAAAGCCCACCTGTACCCTTTTGGGTCCTTGAAATACCCTCTCCTGAGGTAGTCTATGCCAAGGATGCACGGAGCCTCTGGGCCAGTCACAATGGGGTGCTTTTGCCACTCATTCCCAGTTAGGCTCACTTTGGCCTCCAATACAGTTAGCTCTTGGGATCCCCCTGTCACTCCAGCAATACAAATGGGTTCTGCCCCTACATAGTTTGATGGCATTAGGGTGCACTGTGCACCAGTGTCCACTAGAGCCTTATACTCCTGTGGGTCAGATGTGCCAGGCCATCGGATCCACACAGTCCAGTAAACCAGGTTGTCCCTTTTCTCCACCTGGCAGGGCCCCTCTAGTCCCTGTCACAGAATTTGCAACTCACTTCTTGTGAATGGGAGTCAGAAGTCTCTCTATTAAGATCAGAAGTAAAATCAGTGCTTCTACTCCTCTGTCTGGGGAACTGCTTACTGGAAACTGGAGCAGCAACTTTCCTGGAGGTCCCCCCTTGAGTGATTGTTTTTCCTTGCAACTCACGTACCCGTGCCTCTAGGGTCAAGGTAGGTTTTCCATCCCACTTCTTCATGTCCTCTCCATGGTCACACAGGTAAAACGATAGGGTGGCCTGTGGTGTGTATCCTCTCTCTTGAGCAGAGGGATGCTTACTCCTAATGGCTGAGATACTGGTTCGTACAGGTAGGGAGTAGGACATATCTTCTTTGAGTTGCTGAACCTTCCTGGACAGTTTTTCCACAGCTGAGACAAGGGAGGAAGAGATGTGCTTCGTAATCCCGGAGTTTATCAATCATGTCCCACACCGTTGGTGCCTATTCATCTTTCCCGGACATTACTGCCAATGAGTTTACATGGGATGATGTTGCACTCTGTACAAACTTCCGCTACATGGATCATGTGCACTGGGCTTCATCTGGATTTTTGGATGACTGTTCATCATCCAGGTCACCATAAATCACCTCAAGCATGGCTAATTCCCTCAGTTACTGGATACCTTTCTCTATGGTGGTCCATTTTCCTGGGTGATATAGAACATTTTCCTTGAAGGGATACCTTTCTTTCACAGCAGACAGGAGTTGCCTCCAGAGGCTGAGGCCTTGTGTCCATTTTACAATTGCTTTGTCAATGCCCCCATCCCTAGAAAGGGATCTGAGTTGTTTGGCTTCCTTACCCTCTAATTCCAGGCTACTGGCCCCATTATCCCAGCATTGGAGCAGCCAGGTGACAACATGCTCACCTACACGATAGCTGAAATATTTCCGCATATCTCGCAGCTCACTCAAGGATATGGATGGGGTAATTTCCATCTTTGTATGAGTTTTTCCTCTTCCTCCTCCTCTCTTCGTGATGGCCCTGCTTTTCCATCATCTCTTTCTAAATGAGTTGACTTCCTCTTTCAAGATTTCTTCTTGTGTATAGGGATGATTGATACTAGGACAGGTTGATTCTCTGATTCAGCTGCAGTGCCTGTCATGGGGGTTTGAGTGGCCACAGTACCTGTTGATGGGGTTGGAGTGGCTGCAGCACCTGTCACTGCAGTTGGAGTGGTCACAGTGCCTGTCATGGGGAATTGAGTGGCCGTGATGCCTGCTGCCAGAGTTCAAGTGGCTGCGGTGCCTCTCGCTGGAGTTGGAGTGGCCACAGTACTTATCGCCGGGGTTGAAATGGCCGTGGTGCCTGTCACCAGAACTGGAGTGTCTGCAATGCCTGTCGCTGGAGTTGGAGTGGCCACGGTGCGTGTTGCCTTCTTTTTCTTTGCCTTCTTACATCCAGAGGCTTTCTCTTCCCCTGGTGGGTACTGAATAGTGTTGAACAGGGCTAGATAGGCATGGGCCAGGCCCCAGCATGTTGCAGTGATCTGTGTCTCTCTGGAGTTGCCGGGGTGACAACATACTTTCGCCAAATACTCTACTAGTTTTTCAGGGTTATGCACTTGTTCAGGGGTGAAATTCCAAAACACTGGAGGTGCCCACCATCCTAGGTATTTACCCATATTATCCCTCATGCCCTGCCACTCATAACTATCAAGCCTTGGGGCAGACCTTTCAATGATATTCTTAAATAGCTCATTAACCTTAGACAAAACCGAAACAATCTACCAAAGAAGTACCAACAGATGTATCTTAACTACCCAAGGATGTTCAAGATGCTCAAAAGTTGTTGTAATGAAGGAGGAGACACTATAGAAGAAGGTAACTATGGTACTATTCTGTATTTCCTCCATAAAACAACTCTCAGAGGAGGAGGTATAATTGCTAATTGCCTCCACGAGGTGATACCCGAAGTACAGTAACGGCTTCAATATAATCTTCAGATACCGAATAAAACTCAAGGCCAGTGTTTTAATAACAACTGTCCCAGGCAAAACATCACTAATCACTGCATAGCACAACAAACTACAAAAACCAACACCAATCCTTGACATGTACAGCAAAAAAAAAGACCATGGTGCAGATTGGATAAACTAATATTGAGAACAGAGTCGATGCTGTGGCTAGCAACTGTTATTATCTCAAACCCTTCGTGCCCCATGTTGGGCACCAAAAAGGACTGTCGTGGTTTAGCCCCAGTCAGCAGCTGAGCACCACACAGCCGCTCGCTCATTCCCCCCACCCCCGTGGGATGGGGGAGAGAATTGGAAGGGTCAAAGTAAGAAAACTTGTGGGTTGAGATAAGAACAGTTTAATAATTAGAATAAAACAGCAATACTACTAATAATAATAATAATATAATGAAAAGGAAAATAATGAGAGAGAGAGGTGATACCTCAGGAGAAAGAAAAAAACCCAAACTACAAGTGCTGCAACCGCTCACCACCTGCCGACCGACACCGCCAGTCCCCGAGCCGCAATCACTGCTTCCCCTGGCCAACTCCCCCCAGTTAATATACTGGGCATGACCTCACATGATATGGAATACCCTTTGGCCAATTCGGATCAGCTCTCCTGGTTGTATCCCCTCCCCTCCCAGCTTCTTGTGCACCTGGCAGAGCATGGGAAGCTGGAAAACTCCTTGACTAGTGTAAGCGCTACCTAGCAACAACTAAAACATTAGTGTGTTATCAACATTATTTTCATACTAAGTCCAAAATGCAGCATTATACTAGCTACAGTGAAGAAAATTAACTCTATCACAGCTAAAACCATGACATGATTCTATGATTCTATGAAAGTGGAAAGGTTCTTGTGTTAATGAAGAGCAGTACTGAAGTTCAAATGAATACTGAAAGTCAAAGAACTTGTATCTCCAAGAGTCACTCTGGACAAGTTCCTTCATCTCGCAGCCTCTAAAACCCTTTACTGATGATATTCCTTAGAGCATGACAGAGCAGACAAAAGGATGAGCACAGCAGTGAGACACCTTCAGGAAACATGAGTACTGCCACTGTTGGCAGGCTCAAGAGAGTGAGTGGTGGAAGTAGATATAAGATCATGCATCTACTGTGTCTTGGAGAAACATTTCTGAAAATCTATTAAAAAGGCAGGACTGAGTTATGAGTTTTGTCTGCAGTGGAGACAGAATTCAGACAACTCAAATGTCTGATATTTGTATTCATTCAGGTCCAAATATTAATTCTCAGAATTGATGAGCATTTCAACATAACATTTGAATTTTGTTCATGATTGATGGTTGTTGGCTTGAGCTAACATTTCAATAGACTCTTTTATTTTGGAGTCCTAAACCAATCTGTTCCTATTGTTTTAACTACACCAAAACGCTATTAAAATAAATGGTAATTAATTGCAGCTAGCAACTCTCTTCAGTGCTATCACGCCAAGTGTTGTTATGATTGTACATTTACAACATTACTCTGAACTTCAGAATACAGTGCTCATGCCATCGTAGAGGATGTACAATGGACAGCTTGAACCCAACATTAATCATTGGTCTAGGAAATCTCAGCTGCACTACAGAACACATCCATAGATTATTGTTCACATATCCAGAGCCCTTGTAAGGCTGTCCGGGGTAAGGTCATGAAAAAATCAGATTTTGTGTTTCAAGTTACAATAAATCTCTTTCTCAATGCATATATGACATCTTTTAAAAACAGAGGGAAATTATTAATGAAAGTTTTTCAGACAAATGGGAGTATCATTCCTATGTTCTTATTTAATGTTTTTTCTTCTATTGGTTTAGTTCCTCAGTGGGGTGAAAATGAACTAAATATTAATACATTTCACAAAATATGATGATTGCAACTAGTAAACGGAGGGTGTTAGAGACAAAAACAAAAGACTTTGATGTACTTTAACAAGCGTTAAAAATTATTTTCCAGCATTCCTAAGATACTTAGAAATTTAAGTCTCCTACTGGGTCATCTGCAAGATTTATTTGTGCTCTAAACAGGTAGGACGTGAACCAGCACAGATCACAACAAAATTCAGCCTCAGGATACAGAATGAACAGAGCCTATTAGGTAGGTTAATACTGCACTGAGATAGGCACATTCTTTTCAAATTGAAGACAACTTCATTGTATCATCCTGTAATACAAATGGGGTTCAATCATATTAATAGTTATGCCCTAGAAAGTCACACTTTCATTTATCATGAACATGATGCTAAAGCTTCAAGCTATATAATGACTTTATCACATAATCCACCTTACTGAACGCTGCTGATATCCTCATAGCCTTAATTTACCAGAGCTTAACTTGATAGCCAACCTTACACCTGGATTAATTTCATCCAACATTTGCATTTTAAGGAGCTGTCTTTGTTGGTTATCATAGACCTTGCTTAGAGTAAATGCAAAGAGAAGTATGCTTTGAAAATAATTTAGAACTTAGATCTCTCTGGAGGCAGATCTCTCTCTGATGACACATGAGATGATTTGAAACAACCAGACTCAAAATTGTAACACTTCAGTTAATGTATAAATGTAGAGTGTATTGGACTCTTAATTTTCACTTACTCATATGTGCAAGGCTGCCAAGGCCTTCACACTATCCCATGGCTAATTAAATGCTCAAAATCCTCTTAAGGTAAATCCCTCAAAGTTCTTTAACTCCTTTCTCAAGCTAGGCAAAGAACACCTTTCATGCTGGTGCAATTTTAGCCCTCTATCTGCTAACCATTCCTTGGTACTTGCATAGGGCTCAACAGGAAAAGTAAATGAAATGTCAATGAAAAAAGAAAAAAAGTCTGAAATGTTCTATTCAGTTCCTGATGGGTGATGAAAAGATATTATCGAGCTAAAGTCCCTCTAAAATACTTGCAATTTGAACTCTGTTAGAGACAGTTCCTGTGGGCAACAGACCTGTCTCTATGTGCATCCAACTCTTTGTCTTGTTTCTAAGGCTTCTATCAAACATATTGTAGATGACATCAGCAAAGGCTACAGGTCAGTGAATCACTGGAATGAACAGTAATAAATATTTTGTGATTTGTCTTCACTAAACATAGTTGAGGACTACAACAGAACTTTCCTGATTTCAAACATGGAATCTGTGATCAAAACAAAACAATGAAAGATACAGAAATGCACCCCATGAATTAACAGCACAATGAAATGTAAGAATCAGACAGAACATGAGGTTTTTCCCAGATCTGAAGAAGGTTTGAGCACATGATGCGGTTTAACCTGGCAGGCAGCTAAACACCACACAGCCGTTCGCTCACTCCCCCGCAGTGGGATGGGGGAGACAATCGGAAAAAAAAGGCAAAACTCATGGGTTGAGATACGGACAATTTAATAGAACAGAAAAGGAAGGGAAAATAATAATAATGATAAAAGAATATACAAAACAAGTGATGCATAATGCAATTGCTCACTACCCACTGACTGATGCCCAACCTGTCCCTAAGCAGCGCCTGTGCCTCCCTTGGCCAACCTCCCTATTTTTTTGTTCAGCATGGCATCATATGGTATAGAATGGGGTCAGCTCTCCTGGCTGTGTGCCCTCCCAGCTTCTTGTGCACCTCCCACCTCCTCGCTGGCAGGGCAGTATGAGAACCTGAAAAGTCCTTGACTTAGTGTAAACACTGCTCAGCAACAACTAAAACATCAGTGTGTTATCAACTTTATTCTTATCCTAAATCCAAACCACAGCATTATACCAGCTACTATGAAGAAAAATATTTCTAACTCCGATGAAAACAGGACCCCACAATACAATGGTTTTTTTCAAGAATTTTTTTGTATCTTTTTTCTTAAGAACTTGATTTCATTTCATTATGAAACAGAAAACAAATTTTAAACCTTCAATATTTCACACAAAAAAGAAATCTTGTTATTCATCTGACACTGAACACCATACATATCCAATCAAAAATATGGACTTTTCAACCCCCAGACAGTTTTGATATTATCATAATGAAGGTATGACATTTACATTAAGTTTGGATATTTCCTCTATCAGGCCTGCACACTGTTGTGTTAAAAATCTTCTTTATAGGCAAAGAAGAAACACATCTTAGACATATATAAAGCCAAGGAATTAGTGTCAATGTGACTGAAATCTTAAGAGTCCAGATTAGTCCAGATCTAATTTACAGAAAAAGAAAGAAGAATGATGCAGTTAAAATTGTTATACACACACTATTCAGTTTCTACCATTATTCCTGGGGTTACAATCACCCTCCCACTGCTCCTCTGGATCCTAGGGTCAGTGTTTTTATTCTGGCGATGTTGATGGGGGTGCTATGGCTAGTCATCAGCACCCAGAGTCTTTCACTGGGAGTAATACAATAGTGATGGTTTCTTTTCACTCCAGGATCTACCCTGGGGTAATTTTGACGTTTTGTAGCACATATTTATACCTTTGCTCTCTCCATTGATCTACAGCTCTGTGTTACACCTGGATTTACTATATATGGTGCCTTTTATGTGTGTTAGACACTACTTCTATATTCTCTTTGTTACCCCTAAACCCAGTTTTGTCCAGCTTCATGTCTGCATTTCTTTAACTGACCACCAGTGATTTGTTTATATCTGTGAGGTCTCCAGTGCCAAGTCTTTGCCCCATCCCTTAACACCCCATGCCTGCCCTCCTCTCTGCTGCATCCTGTGTCTCCACTTCTCAAAGCCTCTGCTATTTTACAAGGCCTGCATTTCTCTACACAACATCATTGTGTTAGTCATAGCTAATACATTCTGCATAGAATAACTGCTTGTAATTTTTGCCTATATAAAACTCTGGTTTGACTCATGATAAACAAAAGTAAATCAAATTAATTATAGACAGCTGGTTAATTAGAGAAATTGTTGTCACAGATAAACCAAGTAAAACAAAGCTGGACAAGAAAGGTTCAGACAGACCAGCGCTGACAAGCCTCGGTCCTGAGGCCTTGAAAACTCAGTACAAAGCTTATGACCTGTTACTGCCAATTGGAATACCCCATTACAGGACTACACAGTTAAAATGTAGTTAATAGAGACCCTTCTGGGAACATTTCTTAAGAGGACATAACTTGGGCATTGTGTATTGCCCTCCAGAGAAGCCTGTTATTTCTATAGAGCAATATAATTGTTTAACATTTAGCCCAAGAAGTTTAGCCACTTAAACTAGACAATCTTCCCTGAAGATTTAAATAAAGCTCAAAATAAAGTTTAGCTAGTAGCTTGTCTCCAAGCCCTCTGCTATTATTTTAGCTTTCTGTGGTGTCTTTTGTCTTGCATGTGATTGTTGTGTTGCCACTTTACCTATAACGTGGCAGGACTGTTAGTGTTTTGACAATGCCTGTAACACTCTTTTAGTAGAATTTCCCAGTTTTGTCTGCTTTTAAACAGTACCAAATGCTACATTACTCCTGGTTACAGTTGCCTTTTTGCCAGCAGTTTTCAGAATTACAACAACTCGTCTCTTGCAACCCTCTAGCATCCCTCTACATCAATGATTATCATTAGATCATCCATATGGGTTTTGAGTGGAGCTGCTTTATAGCTGTGGCCACCAGTCAAGGTACTGTGGTCCATACACTGGATCCATTCCAGATTTCCACCTATTAAAATTCACTTCCTGAGCAAAAATAATTTTTTTTACAAGTTCTTTGTCTTAGTGGTGGTACACTCTTGAAGCTGAGAGTGTCAACATCACATGTTGCAGCAGAGGTACATAAAATTTGCATATTTCTCTTCTGAAAAAAAAATCTCAAGTGTGAACATTCTGCATTAATCTGTACATTATTTTCACTTTTTTTTAAGTTCACTGTAGACTTAGACATGTAACAATTTATTATTCTGTAAAAATGTACTTAAATGGCAGCTGAGCCATGGTAACTACCTAAGTGAAAATTCTTCGCCTTAGAGAAAGACTGAGTTTAGCAATGGAAGATCATTTTGCTATGCTATATTGCATTCCTTCCCTTGTCCTGTTTTGCTGCCTAATGGCCAGCAAATGGGGAGTTTTCAAAACTCAACTATTGTGAGATAACTGTGATTAATGAGGTAACTTGTTCCTTTGATATGAATTCCAGGACCTTTTGGTTCAGATGGCCTCATCGTCTCCCAGATCTGGAAGCCAAGTAGAATATTGATGTTTAGCAAAATGATGTTAGACACCTAGGCATCGGCAACAGAAATGGAGTACTCAGTGTAAACCCCAGTCTCTGTAATCTGTGGAGTGTAGATAGATATTTAGCTGATCAAACTTAGGTGTCTACCTTAAGATAAACTGACTAGTTGTCTAAGATACACTGACCAAATTGTCTAGAGCTCTGTTGACTACAATACAAGCTTAAACACTCATCAGACTCTCTCAGAAAATAACCATAATACCTGAAGAGACTAACATGTAGATACCTAAATTTATCTGATATCATCTCAAACTATAATCCATTCTTATTTCCTTAAGTCACAGAAACTTGAAGAGTATTTTGCATTTTTGTATATTTATATTGAAAGTTAAAACTCTCCCCCCCATATTCCATACTGTCAATCATTGTCATCAGAATACTAATTTATTCAAGAAATTGGATAGTTGTTAGAAAATTAGCTGGTGCTTTTTACTTCCTCTTCTGTTACTGAGGATGTAACCACAGGAAAAGAAGGAGTGACCAAACTATCATTATAATTTCGTTATTTCCATTGGCTGAAGCAGACTCAGAGAGTGCAGGGTACTCAAACCAAATTTAGAGCCAAATGTAATATTAAAGTTTCATGAGAAAAATGTTCAGCTTTGCTGCTTTGTTTCTTTAAGCCTTACACACCTAGAAAGAGGGATGTAAGTGTTGTTCTTAACTGACAATTCAAACTTCTTCAAATATGATTGCAGCTTCCAAATACTAGTTTTGCACAAAGCCAGCATTGGCAGTACTCAGTTTCCATCTCAATACTAACCAACTCACAGCATACCCACGCCATCTACATTAAGAATGGAAAAAGAAAACCAGTTCATATCCATGCTCAGTTTAGTAAAGGACTCAAAGGAATCACATCAGAAGGCAGGAGAAAAATTGCTTTGTGTTTTTGTCCTGAAGTTGTTAGAAAAAACACATAATTCAGCTACATATGAAAAAAAAAAAAAAGAAAAAAAATATCTAACACACTGTTATAGCCTTACTTTATAGCTGACATTTCAAAAACCTTAAGCTTAGTGATAATGGCACAGAGAATTTTCTGACTGGTATACTGCAGCCATCAGACAAAGAGAGATTTCTACAGAAATCACAAAAGAAAAGGACAATTACCTAGCTGGTTTTCAAGTGGGAAACATTATACATCTATTTACTTTAACACTTGAGACATTTCAAGCCATCTTCATAAATCTTTTTCCAGTATCACAGTGGTCAATAAAACTAAATGTGACCTTGTGCAAAGTGTGCTAGATTTTAATTACAATGGGGTTATGTGTTAGATTAGGGCTAAATGTATTATGCTGTCACCCAATATGTCAAAGCTGGCAAACACAGCAATGTTTGGCCTGCAGCTCTTTTTCTTTTTCTGTAATCTGTATCATTGGCCTCGAGCCTGGTACCTGAGGCTTTAAAGCTTTAACTTTTTTTTTTTTTTTTAATACACTTTTTTGGCTTCTTAGATGTGAATGAGGCAAGCACCACAATATTACGGTATTTGTCAGAAAGTGTTTGTGTGCATGCGTGTGCACACACTAACTCTAATACCTAACATATAACCTATGTTGATTTTTTTTGTTGTTCAAGACTAAAAAAATCACAGATGAATCTGTATTTTTAAGTCTTATATCTCTATATATACATAAGCATGTCATATGCATTTCTAGATATAAATGCACATGTTCTTACATTGGTAAAGCCAGGATATATGTGTATGGCATGCTACACAACACTGAAGCTAATTGTTACTTTCTACTAGATGAAATGCTACTGTTGGATTTTGCTTCATGAAAGCTAAAATATTTTGTAGATGTGACAGTTTTAGAGCTTGTTTTATGAAGGTCTGGAGGATTTTTTTGCTGGGGCACTTTGGAGAATAAAGAGTACAGAAGGAGGATAGATCAGGAGGAATTTTCTGATGAAAAATTAAGCAAACTGACATGGAAGTCTTGGGAGTACCTAGTGTGAATCAGAATAACCTGGAATGAAGATCCTTGCTCTGAAATAAACTGGGTGTTGATTCCCTAGGAAATGTCAAACATCATTAGATGCTTGAGGTTAGACAACTCAGTCCCTTTTTTTTTTTTTTTTTTTTTTTTTTTTTGTTGTTGTGGGGGATGGGGGGAGCAGTGGGGAGGGAAGCCTGTAATGAGAAACCTGCCAAAACCAGGGTTTGGAAAAGAGCTGGAAATTAGGAGTATTGTACTTCTGCTGATGGCTGCTAACTTTTGATGTTGCAGTGGAGAGATTCCTAAATCTGTTTGTTGTTCATGTTACTCATGATTGAAATATGTTCAACAGCAACACAGGGCCCATTATTTATAAGAAAATAAAAGTACAGAGAGAATGAGTCTGTTGGGGGTTGGTAGGGTGGTCTGGAATATTATTTCTGAAAGGGACTTACTTTTTGACAGACACTAAATTGATCCATCTTTAGTCACCTTTTCAGTCCAAGCAGGGCTAATAATAATACAGTTCTCCCCCCTCCCTTGTCTGTTTGGATTATCACTCTCCATGTAATGTCAAGCAAAAGAAGATTTTGATTTTGGAATAAAACTGTAACTTTACTAGATTAAAAATAATATATAACAACTCATAATTCTGCCTTCACCTGGCTTCCTCACACAGCCAAAAATAATTAGAAAGTAATTAAGCCATCAAAAGCAATGCAGAACTAAATTACAGTAAATCAAGCTACTAGTTATCTGGGAAGAGAGTCTCAATCACTGTAGGAGTTATGGACAGTCAAGATGGGAGCAAAAATTATTATTTTGGTAAAAGATCCCCAATGCATTTCTTGTAAAGCAATGGTATGTCTTCTGTGAGCTGTCTATAAGAAGAATTTTAAAATATGCCTAGAATAAACAAACTAAATTCCACCCAACTTATCACCAGGCATTAAGAGAGAAAGGTTCCCTGAGAGGCTCATTTGCCCTGTCAACTGTCCCCTCACCATTTTTCATCTACTTTAACCTTCTTTTTTAATTTTTTTTTCTTCTAGCTCTGATAAGATCCCTGTTCCTGATCTCTCCAAAACTATGCTTTCTGAGAGAGGGAGGGAAGAAGGGAGAGAAGCAGGAAAGGAGGGAAGGACTTAGAGGGGGAGGTATGGAGTGAAGGTGAAAGGATAAAAACAACTCAGCAGGTTGGAAACAGGGCAGTAAACAGCTGCTCAGATCAGGATGGAGAAAGTCACATCAAAACTGCAGAATATTTTTATCAGAATCCCAAAGTCTTTTCTTTAACTACTTCTCTTTCTACCGATGAGAGTCTCTGCCTGGCTCTTCTCCAGTGTTTTGTCCCATGCTTATACAACCATATGATCCCTAACATCCCAGAGAGGTTGTCCTGCTTAGTCTTGGGTTCAGCGGCTGTTCCAGCTCAAGCTTTTCAACATGAAGGCAGTGCGTGCAGCCGTATGCCAGAATCCCTCTTTCTCTTCCTGTCACTTCACACTGCTCAGAGACCCTAATGAAAGGTCTATAATTCTGCATGGCATAAGGGAGCTCTCAGCTGGTGTCAAGCAGCATAACCAAATCTCCCAGCAGCTGCTTTTCTGCACATTGCTGAGGAAGAAAAGAAGGAAATGAGATGAAGTGGAACCTGTGCTCTGCCAATGCACAGAGACTTGATGGTGCCATGGGGTCTGGAGGACATGTGAATGCAGCCCACAAAGGTGCAACAGCAGAGCAGAAGGACATTCCCAGCCTGGCTTTAAGCTCATTAATGTTGACAGTGTTGGTCTGACAATATGGTGCAGGCTAGCTGCTCAGATGCTTCCCCGAGGTCCCAGCAAGGCTGTGCAGCATGTGTAAATTCTGAGCTCTCTGCACATCACTGCTATTAGTACCTGAACTGGCTAATTTCTAGATAGTTCAGGTATGACTTCCTGGTGAGACCTGCTGGTTTCTAAGATGTATACAGCTATATCCACCCATCACTGATGGATTTCCTGACCTCCTGCCAGACACTGTGACTACTATTGTCCTGTACCTTCCTTCCCAGGCAGTGTGTAGCAGTACCATAAACTGGGGGTACCCTCTTGCCTCACCCTTGCTTTGGCTCTGAAGCTCTGTCCAAGATTTTAAATGTAGCAAACATCACTTCAAGAGCCATCCTTAAGCTACCATGCTTATGTTGCTGGTCCTTCTGCTGCATTAGTATTACAGAGCTGAAATCTGTGCAAGGCTTTCTGCACCCCTACTGAATCCACCTCAGCATTGAACCACTAAAGCATTAAGGGGTCTTTCATAATGCTGACATGCAAAATATACAAACTGCTGCACGTAACAATGACTCTGTACTTGCCCTCCAGTAAGGAATAAATGTTTTAAACCCCTGAAATACAGAGAAAACAGTGAATTCTGCAGCAATAATGGAAGAAGGAAAGTCTGTCTACCTGCATATTTTTGGATTATGGTAAAAATTGCATATCTACCAATCTAAAACATATCTACAGGATATGGTCCATCTCTGTATTTTGAAGTAGTATCTTTGTAATACAAGCATAAATGTACGGAAGACTACAAGATTACTTGGTCACTTCCCTCCACCCCCAAACACCCAGCCTTTATCAATGACATGGCCACCTTCAAAAAAATCCAAAACCAAAACCACTGTAGACTGGAAGTGTCATAGCCTTCCAGCATTAAAACAAAACAGGGAGCTGAAAATATCTCTCTGAGAAACAAAAAAGCCAAGGTAAATTATGGTATCCAAGAAATTTATGGAAATACTATCTTCTGGAAAGTCTTATCCATACAGTTGCCAACAAGAAAAAAATATTCTATGCCAACATAGGAAACAGTCTGGATGGCTACAGTGAAATGTTTAGTTCACACCAACATCAAGAACCACAAATCAGACTATTTTATCAAAGACTAATGTAATGGGCATAATACTCTAAACATACCAAATCAATGTCAGGTGTAGGTAGAGATTTTTCTTCCTTCACTGTAAAGACCCAAAAATAAGGGTTTTAGGCTATGCCACTTGCTTAAAAACCTTCTATCAGTTTTACAGAGAAACAGAGAGTTCTTGAAAGCAATTTATTTGGTCTAAAAATAGGTGTGTGATACAGGTATTGACCACAGACAGAACCTTGTCAGCTAATTCATATTATAAAACAACCTGTTAGAGCAATATAGCTGGGTGGTTATTATCATACCCGTGGACTTAAACTGGAGGTTATTTACATACCAAATACATCTATTTGTGTTATCAGTATAAACATACATAGAATTTATATATACACAACAGTGCCTAGAAGCCTGAAACCTGATGTGGAACTGGAATTCTAAATGCTATACAAGCACAGTGCAAGAAATTATCCCCACCCTCAAAATCTTACAATATAAATAAAAAGTGACAACCAAGGGTGGAAATTAAGAGGAATAGACAGAAGGCCTGATTTGATGAAAACCATATGGTAGCAGATCCATGCACAAACTGACGTCCCCTGAATCTCATCACAGGCCTCTAGCTTTTCATCATATTGCTCTTTTAACACAGAGATTAACTACAAACCTCTAGCATTTTCCTCCAGCACAGGCTTTCCACATTTTCCTCTGCCTGTTCTTCCTTGGAGAGATCTAGTTGAGAGAATCCAAAACAAAGCATAGGAATAAGTTTGCTTTTGAATTTAAGTTAGCAGTCTTTTATTTATACAAACCCAACTGGTGTCTTCTGTTGGAATTCTTAATATTTTAATAAAGAATCTTCATTATATTCTGACATAGGTGTATGCATTGTTGCAGCTGTTAAAAGCTTTAAATGGTCACAATTTTATCCTAATGTGCAAGATTATTTAAAAATTAAATTCTGAGTGTCTTTTTAATGATCAAAGTACCAAATGGGAATATGATTCTTTATAGAAAACAGGAAGAGTTTATTATTTTTCCAGTCACTGGTGGTAGATGTCTTGATTGTGTGCCATGGCTTCCTTGTGCTTAGTGCACTCTGTCCAGTAGAGGTCAAAGGTTACATTTGCATAATCACTTTGGAAACAGAAAATCCATTCTTGTTCCCAGTTCAGGAGAATTCCAAACTCCTTGGCAGTCATGGCTGGCAAAACCCTGTGAAATTCTGGATAGGGATGTCAGAACTCCAGACGTACATCCATGGAGACCACTTTCTTAATCACATTATCTCCATTAAGCATGAGTTTAAGCACAACTGAAGTAATGCAGCCACATCTCCTAGGGTTAGTCAGAAACATGAGGGGAAAGGCTGAGGAAAGGAAATTTTCTGAGGGTTGATATTCTCCATGATGCTCAAGAAAAGCCGTGAGCAGAAAATAGACAAAAGCTAAGAGAATACTCAGGCAAGTATGCCTGCCCTGCTCTTCCTCTTCTTCGGGTCTGCTTATGCCCAGTTAGAAACAGGAGCTTGGTCTAGAAGGACTTTTGGTCTGAAACAGCACTTTTACATTTTTATGTATTTAAGGGATAGCTTATGACAAGAAATTCAGTAAGCTGTTCTTAAGCTGTTGACCAGAAAGTCTTGGAGCTGTTATGGAAAAGTGGTAAAGCAACTCAAAGCAAAAAATAATGACACAAAAATGCAGCATTAGTGTTACTGATTTCTTAAAAATCAATCTCTTGGGATGTGTAGGGGTTATATTTCCCCCCACCTCTTCAAGTCAACAATGACAGTCTATACAGAAATGTATGTACTAGCAACACATCCTTTATTTGAAAATGTTTCTGTTAAGAGACAAAGCTTCTGAAGGAAGACCAAAAGCTTTATTTGTCTTGGGCATTGGAAAGCCAACACAGCTTTCTCATAGTCAGAGATTTACTATGAGAGAAATGGGAACTATTATCTGCAAAGTCCTCATAAGATTATAATTAAAGGCGACAGGCTTGAAAGAGGATTTCACATTTCTTTCTATAGCTAGTGCTGGCAGTTGAAGAGGCTACAGCACTTTCATATAGAACCAAAGGTGCTCCCAGACACACTCAGACATAATAGTCAGTGAATTAAAAGCCCACACCCACACCTTTCCCTCTTGCATCATAAATTGACTGATGATGACAAGTGAATAAGATTAGCACCTCATGGGGAAAATCTCCAGATTAAATAAATGATAAAACTATTTATCCTCCTCTAGTTCTTTCACCTTTTCCCAGGAGACTATATGAAGTGCCCTGAAATACAGCTAGCTGAAATAAAAATCCAAGCTTCAAGACCTTTCTTTTTGCATTTTGAATCCACCATATCTATTCCCAAGGCCAAAGAGATATTTTGCACTACATTTGCTCAAATATTGCAAAATCTTTCTCACTCATTCAATTCTGGATAAGCAAATTTTTTATGTTTTTTCAGGGAAGGATTTTTTTTTTCTTTCTCCGCACAGCCATCATAAAAAAGTGGATAATTTCTGAACAAGTTTGTGGTGGCTTTTTTCAAGATTTATCTGCCTTAATGGTAAAAGCACTAGTTGTTCCTGGATCTGAGATTCAAGCTATGACCAAAAGATTTCTCAGTAATAAGGCTTAATTATCTTTCATATTCCAAGGCTGAGCCCCTCATAGTAAAAACATGATCTTTGATGTAAGCTTTGTTTAGACTTTCCTTCAGTAAGTGATAGACACTAAGCCCAAAGACTGGAGAAGTGAATGATTCTCTTTGATGCACTCTAAAGCATGTATACATCTGATGTTATATCTCCAATGAATAAAAAAATAAATAGAAAACCAAAACAAAACAGATTATATTTCTAATGTTTAAAGGAATGGCAGGCTAGGTCCCAGCCCTGGAACCAACCAGTCTTAGAAAGCTAACATCCACACAGATGAATGTCACCAAGCAGTCCTAGCAAACAAGTGGATGGGATTGCGACTGGGATATTGGGTGGGGTTTAGGCACTGAAGTCTCAAATCAGGTAGCCACATGCGCTCACAAAAGTTTCAGTCTTCATCAGTGATAAACACATGCTATACAATGGCAAATGGGGAATACTTTTTTTTTTGAATTACAAGTTTAGTAGTGTTCAATCTTGTCATCAAAGGCTGTCTAGTCATAAATATAGGCAGAAGCAGAGAAAAGAACTGTGGATATGTTATGGTAACAAAACAGTTTTATCAGAAAACAAGTGGAAGAGATTGAGAAAAAAGAGGTACTTAAGAAATTACATGAGGTCACCAAATTCTAGAAGATAGGGAACTTCAACACCATTGAGAACAAAAAGCGTCAATGGCTTCATCTTTATGAGACCAGTGAGGACATGAAGTTGCTGCAGAACACTACAAAGAAAGTAGTCAGAGCTTAGGGAATTAAGATAGTTCAGTGCCAAGTTTTGAATCATATTTTTGCCAGACTTTAAAAAGTCTTTCTTATGTCTATCATTGAATTTTGCAAGTAATAGAATAGTTAAAGTTTTTAACAATATAAAAAACAGAAAGAGAACAGGTTTAATAAAACTACTTTGTCCTACACGTGTTAATGCATTCTTACCTTTGATTGCAACCTCTATATTTTGGTATTGAACAGGACTGAGATGAGGTAAATGGGTAGATGAGATAAAAAAGTGAAAAGAAGGGTAGAATAAAATACAGGAACCATGACTTTAAGGAACAGAGGGGCAAAGTCTGAAAAGCATGGGAAGGGCAGAAGAAGAAATAGGTGCTACAGAGGAGGAAGCCAATATAACTGTTAAAGAACAGTTAACAGTTGTGTGGAAACTCTCAATACCTGTGATATTATGAGCCTTGAACCTCCATGTTTCTTCGTTGTCTGGAAAAGATCTGTTATCCCTGTCAAAAACTGTATAGCTCCATCTTCTCTCTGTAGCAAAATATATCGACTTTGAATTACAGTTCTGATAATAAAGAGGAAATTCAAATTACAACTCTGGTGCTGGGTCTGTATCTGGGTGTCAAGGCTGAACCTGTGCAAGTACCCAGGGCACAGTGGTCCATGAACTCCTGAGTCATCTGCATAGAATTATAGATTCATAGAATCATTAAGGTTAGAAAAGACCTCTAAGATCATCAAGTCCAACCATCAACCCAACACCACCAGGCCTCCTAAACCATGCCCTGAAGTGCCATGTCTACACATTTTTTTAACTCCTCCAGGGATGGTGACTCCACCACCTCTCTGGGCAGCCTGTTCCAATGCCTCACCACTCTTTCAGTGAAGAAATTTTTCCCAATATCCAATCTAAACCTCCCCTGGTGCACCCTGAGGCCATTTCCTCTCATCCTATCACTTGTTACTTGAGAGAAGAGACCAACACCCACCTCACTACAACCTCCTTTCAGGTAGTCGTAGAAAGCAAGAAGGTCTCCCCTCAGCCTCCTCTTCCCCAGGCTAAACAATCCCAGCTCCCTCAGCCACTCCTCAGAAGATTTGTGCTCTAGAACTTTCACCAGCTTCGTTGCCCTTCTCTGGACACACTCCAGAACCTCAATGTCCTTCTTGTAGTGAGGGGCCCAAAACTGAACACAGTATTCAAGGTGTGGCCTCACCAGTGCCAAGTACAGGGGCACGATCACTTCCCTAGTCCTGCTGGCCACACTATTCCTGATACAAACCAGGATGCCATTGGCCTTCTTGGCCACCTGGGCACACTGCTAGCTTATATTCAGCGGGCTGTTGACCAACACCACCAGGTCCTTCTCCACTGGGCAGCTTTCCGGCCACTCTTCCCCAAGCCTTTAGCATTGCATGGGGTTGTTGTGACCCAAGTGCAAGACCCAGCACTTGGCCTTGTTAGACCTCATACAATTGGCCTTGGCCCATCAATCCAGCCTGTCCAGATCCCTCTGCAGAGCCTTCCTACCCTCAAGCAGATCGACACTCCCACTCAATTTGGTGTCATCCGCAAATTTACTGAGGGTGCACTCAATCCCCTCATTTAGATCATTGATAAAGATATTAAACAAGACTGGCCTCAACACTGAGCCCTGGGGAACACCACTTATGATTGGCTGTGAACTGGATTTAGCTCCATTCACCACAACTCTTTGGGCTTGGGACATCCAGCCAGTTTTCTACCCAGCCAAGAGTACACCTGTCTAAGCCATGAGCCGCCAGCTTCTCTAGGACGATGCTGTGGGAGACAGTGTCAAAGGCTTTACAAAAGTCCAGGTAGATAACATCCACAGCCTTTCCCTCATCCACTAGGCGGGTCACCTGGTCAGAGAAGGAGATCAGGTTGGACAGGCAATGTACTGATTTGAGACAATAGGCCCACTTGAAACAAGATAATGGAATTAACTTTTAGATGACTTCACAGCAAGGCATGTGACTCATTGTTACAGGAGCAATCATGCATGCTGGTCCTAGACCTTCTAATTGGCACTACTTATGTGCTTTGCTGTGCTCATTAACATCCTGGGTGGGCCATCCAACTGTCCAGAGATTCTTCAAAGAGATTCCTGCTGCAGAATTGATCAAAGTGTACACAGATAAGATGCTTGTAAGTAGTCAGTAGGACCTGTTCCTACAGAATCAGGGATGATCACATAGAACAGTCTTTTGTAAAAATGTATACTGTTTTTGGTTGTGGTAAAGTTAATTTTCATTACAGCAGCATGTATGGTGATGTGTTTTGGATTTGTGGCCAAAACAGTGTTGAAAACAGAGAGATGTTTTAGTTATTGCTGAGCAGTGCTTGCACAGTGTCAAGCTGCCCCACCAGCAAGTAGGCTGGGTTTGCACAAGGAGCTGAGAGTGGACACAGCTGGGACAGGTGACCCCAACTGACCAAAGGGATACCCCACACTATATGATGTCACACTCAGCAAAAATTCTTCAGGGAAGAAGGAGGAAGGGGGGAACATTTGGAGTTACAGCATTTGTCTTCCCAAGAAATCATTATGCATGAAGGAGCCCTGCTTTCCTTGAAATGGCTAAACATCTGCCTGCTGATGGGAAGCAGTGAATTAATTCCTTATTTTGCCTTGGTTGCATGCACAGCTTTTGCTTTACTTATTAAACTGTCTTTTCCTCAATCCACTAGTTTTCTTACTTTTACCTTCCTGATTCTCTCTCCTTTCCTACTGCAGGGGAGTGAGTGAGCAACTGTGAGGGACAGTTGCTGACCAGAGTTTAACTACAAAAATAAAGTAGTTTTGCTATGTTTTTCAAAATGTTCAAGATATTCAATAACATGGGATCATGCATATGCTGCAGTGGTCACATAGGACCACAGGCCTTCAAGATATAGGAGTTCAGCAGAACAGTGGTTTGGGGAATACAGACAGATGTAGATGAAGTTGAATCCACTCTTCTTGTGGATTACTTCCTGATACTTATCTCCTCATGGTCTCAATCTCAGCTTGAGGCATTAAAGGTCTGATCTGTTGAGATGCTGAATGTGCTCTGTTGTATGAAATTTAAGTAAGAGTTTTGATACTGACACGTACAGTAGCAGATATTCTGAAAACTCAAGTCATAGTTTTTAGGGTTTTCTAAGACACAGAAGACTGACATATTTGATAGCTTTGAGGTATGTAATAGTGTATACAATATAATTAGTAAACAGTCATAACAATTATGCAGTTCTGAAAGGAAGACATGTTTCTGCTGAGTAGTCCCTGAGGATTAGATTCTGTGTTTGACACTGAAAAAGAAAACATTTTGTGATTCTGAAATGGAAAATTGCCTCATTTTCACATGAGGTTAAATGGGATTACACAAAAAACATTAAAAGATCCATTTCTTACCTTTTTTGGTCTTCAGTGTGTCCCCTTGACATTCTTTTACAGAAAAGCTTTTTGTTTTGGTTTCGGACAAATTTTTGGTATCTCAGAAAATATTTATGCATACATTTTTTGCCTCAGACTTATCCACTGCCTCCTTAGGCATCCCAAAATTTTTGCTGGCACACACATGCTTAAAGGGTCTGGATTTATTCAAGAACCTGCCCTGATCTATGGATCATTTCCTACTCAGTTTCCTTTGTACATACTCAAGTCTTAATCAGCGACAGAGCTCCTAGAAGCAAACTGGTATCCAAAACAGTGACTTTATTTTACAAGACTTCCTATTTTTTAAAACTATGAGGCTGGGGCTTTTTGTTTTTCCTACTTTTTCTTTTTCAGAGTCTGGATTCACTTTTATCCCCTGGGAATAATATGGAGACTTGCAAATTCTTTTTTTTTTTTTTAAAAAAGATTCAAACAACCATAATGATATCATAATATCATAATTACAGTTGATCATTAAAGTATCATTATTTCCATCTTGGGTTTAATTTGTGTTGGTGACTGAGAGAAGTGTCCTTTCTTCATTTTCCTCCTTGTCCTTGAAATGTGATACCCATGATAGACAGCATTGGAGAAACATTGGCATGCAGTAGCTGATAGTCCTGTCCTCCTTTTACATATGCACCTTGTGTATGACTCTATTCCCATCTTTTGAAAGGACTTGTTCTTCTGCAATTTAAGCAAAGGCACTGTCATTTCTTAAAATATATTTGCTGCTCTTTTCCAAGAACTGACAATGGCATATAATCCTGTGCTGATTTATGTTAGATTTATGCAGAAAAATACTTTTGTATACTTCTTGAATAATTGTGTATACAATTATTAAGCTTCTGGCTTTTTCAACCTTTACAAAAGATTGATTTTTGGACATTCTCACTTCAACTGGCTTTAGACTCAGCCATGACGTAAACAGCCTGTGACCTTACAGAATATTAATCCATTCACCAGACTACTCCCTTGGGCTGAATATTTCTTTCAGTCTTAAGAACAAAACAAGTCTCCAATGTTTTGTTTAATAAATCACTTAACAGGAGGTCACAATGAATGCATGTCCAAGTTAAATGGTATTTATTATTAAGTAAGTATAGACAAGCCCTCCTGTACACATTCCTAATTTGGGTGAGGAACCCTTGCTATCAGGAGTCATTGCATGCATAATGGGAATCTTCCACATGAAGCAATTTCCCTTCTTTAAATGCAGGGGTTTGTAAAGACTGGTAGAATTTTAGGGCATGATACTCTTAGACATATTTGCATAGCTTTGTGTAGGCTGAGGTCAGAGAAAGAATTAATTCTCAGCTAATTTCACAAAGTAAAGAGTATAATTTTTCTTTATAGAGGGTGCAGCTCTGAATGCTTATATATTTATAAAAAATTATATTTTAAAATAAGATAATTTTGCCTGATGTAATCCATCTTGATATCAGAGCACTAGACACAGAGGTCTAATTAACAAGTGGCAGTGTCTTGTTTTCAGCCATCAGACTCCCTTAACAGTGGGTTCTTAAATATTCACCAATCTATCCTGACAGAAAGGGAAATATTGTCTCCCTTTTAAAGCTGGAGATGCAGACACAGGACAAAGGCATGAATCATGATGTAAAGGGTCTGTAGAGCTGCAAGCATATGAAAACAAGTCTTCCTACTCCTGATCTAGCACCTTAAATACGGTATCATGAATTAACCTCAAAAACCCTCAAAAAAATCTGCTTTCCATGACAGCTGTTTGGATTTCCTTCTACATCCAGGATTATCCTTTCTTCATCTATTTCTAGCCTTTTTCTTTCCTTTCTTTTTTTTTTTTCCTTGCATGTTCTGTTTTTATTATCTGTCAAAATCTGAATGAGAAAGGGAATTCAGATGTGTGTGCATCTTCCCATGAACAGGATAATAATAGTCTCATCTGTCAAGATTTGGAGTGAAGAGCGATTTATATAGCAGCATAACTCAGCATTAACAGAGGTGTTAATTAGATTAGTTTGGTAGTAAAATATCTGTAAAAATCTTTGTCAATATTTCTTGAACCAATTATGTAATTCCAAACCCATGAGTTAACAGTTAGCTCAAGAAGAGACCTCTCCTTTTTATTCTCCCACACCTGGGCTTGGTTAAGGTACAGCAAAACAGTTTGTCACAAAGTAAGCCATTTTGCCCCCAGATATGATGGATTTTGTTCCAATTTTTGTCAGAAAATGATAAAACTTGGAAAAACATGACCAAGTGTGTCAGCTGCCCTGCTCAGCTGCTTCCTCAGTGCATTGTAATAACAGCACAACCACTGCCTGCACGTTGTTTCTCCCTTATATCTCCACTGACACCTTCAGGGCTTCACCTCCGCAGCTGTTAACACAAAGTAGTGCAGAATGACCTCAGAAAGCAATGAAAAGAGGCAGCAGAAGCAAACCTGTGCAGTCCTCAGGGTGCTCGGTAGCTAGGCAGCTGGTGTGAGCCCACGTTTTTCCTGTCTTTTCCTTTCCGCAGAGATCCCTTATCTTTTGTTGATTTTTTTCTTCATTTTTTTCCATCAAGCTCTCTCTTTCTCTTTGCTAAGACCTTGGTCCACCACATAACCATTTGCTTAATTTTCAAGCACTCCTAGTTCCCGATAACTTACACCAGGAACACGTTCTCATGTTCATCTTTGAAATGAGGCACCTTTCTCTCAATTTGCCCTTATTTTGTCTATCCATCTTCCTTGTATTTACTCTTTATTATTACTTTTCTGATTTTTGTTTTTAATTCTTCATTTTTCTCACATACACAAATACTGGACATGCTTCTTTTTCCTCCTGATCTGCTTCTCTGACATACTGTAGAGTACTGATATTTGTTCTGATATCTCTATTCCTTTGTTATTATTTTCTTGTACAACCTCTCCCTGTGACAGTAGTTTATATGACCACACTACATAACCATATCTTTTAACCCAGCTTCCCTGATCAGATTGCAGTTTGTGTGGAGTGCAGAAAAGAAGGGGACTTCATGGTATGATTTACAGGTTAGTCCTGAGTCTTCATGAAGAAGTACATTTATCACTCATATTTTCCTGACTTCCACACAAGATTTAGTCTGCTGTAAACCAATCTCTATAGCTCAGGACTGAAGCATTAGTATTCAGAATAAAGTGCACACTCACACACAGAGTTTTACCAAAATTTCCTTTCAAAACATGTTTTTAATTTCTAATTTCATTTTTGCATTTTCCATTAAAATATGCATAAGTGTCATAACTATAGCAGAAATAAATAAACCAAAGATAAGAAATTGTATTTAGTTGTGTATTCAGCTTGGGTTTTAACCATCTTTCTATTTGAAATTGAAAAGACTCAGTGTTTTTTGCTGGTGATTTTTGATCCTTGGAGAGCGTGTCTGTGAGCTGGAGTGCAGGAAGCATGCCTCAGTTTGGGGTTTTTTTGGGGAAAAAACCCCGAATATGTATTGGCTTTGAACCTACACCTCCCATTCCATACTGTAACACTGACTGTCTGCATGAATGTCAATTGCTGAAAAGTCTTTTCATGGTACTCCTTAATTCTAATAAATTTAAATACAGAAACAGGGTGGAAGTGGCAGAGCTTATCAAAAGAAATATTTTAGTTCTAGCAGAATGCCTCAGAGGAGCAGAGGCATTACCATCTTTGCTTCTGTGAAATTCCTTATCCCAAGCACTTTAAAGAGTTGATAGCATCCCAGAATAGCCTCTCTTATGGAACAGTAATTTGGTTCCTGTGTTTCAACCCTCCTTGTTCAAACAACTCATCACTTTAACTTCTGCCAAGCTATTTTTTTTTCAGCTGCGAATATGTTTCAAGTTGAAATTCGGAGTTATACGTGGAGCATGTTGAGGTGGGTCAATGGGCTGTGCAGGAAGATTGGTGTAAGCTCATAGGATGGTATTTAGACAGACTAATTTCTGCTTGTGACTTCTGCTTCCTTTTGGCTGGATATCAGCCTTCAGTGAGCTTGACAACACAAAATATCAAATGCATATGTAATATTAGGCAATGGAAATTTTGGGACTCATCCCTTAAAGTATGTCCTGGGATTAGGGATCCTTAAAAAATACAGAGCTCCTTTTCAGATGTAAATATTTTAAGAATTTCACACTAAGTACTCATAATATTTTCAAAAGAAATCCACTATATATTACGTGCCTTCAGCAGCATCAGTCAATATCAAACGCACGAGATATTCATAAAGGAACAGACCTCACCTGAAGGATTATAAAATAGTCTATTTTATCTAGGCAATACCAATCACAGTACTTGCCAATCATACAGAATTGTTCATAATGTTTGCCTTCTAAAACACCATTGCTAAGATAAGAAAAGGTAAATATTTTCATAAATTATATAGCTTGCTTTTATCAGCTACTTGAAGGCAACCCTGAAAGGCTTCAGGCATGTAGAAAACCTTCTAGACTGTCAAAATACATTTCCTCTCCTAAAAAAAATAAATACTGATTTACAGAAGCTGAAAAGAAACTTGGTGGTAAACACTACGTTAAGCAATAATCCCCTTGTCCTGAAGTACCAGCTGAACATTTCGCAACAGCAACTTGAAGAGCAAAGAGATAATATTTTTCATATTTTCTTATGTTTTTCAATCAAAGTAGTGATTAATCTATCCCTTCTCTTTATAATAATAATTACTGTCTTATCATTGTCCCCCATGGCTGGTCTCATAGAACAACTTCTACTTAGCCACTACATGTGGAAAAATAGATTAATTTGTAACTGAATATGCAGGTATTTGGTACCACAAAATTTTTAGATCCTTGTGAAAACATAACTGTGTTTTCCTCTGAGTAATGTCTGTGTTTCATTTACGCTGTTGCTCAAATGTTTTAAGCAAGGCTTCTGTCAACAGAAGTTTCATAAAACTGGTATAGAAACCTTTTTTAACCTCAGGTTAGTGAGTTTGTCAGATGAACTTTCTTCTGCATCTTTCAGACTCTTGATAACAACGGGAGATTCAGGGGAAAAGCAAAAAAAAAAAAGATGTGGACCCTTGTCAGAAAGTCATGACTTGTGTATTGCTCTAGAAATAAGCCAAGTCTTTGTGTTATGGCTAGGGATCAAATAAGATGAACTGAAAAGGCTTCTCAAACCAGCATTTCCATGCCATGAAAGATGTTTGAATCACCATACTGGGTACCTAGAACTGCTTCCCATCAAATTGTTAGAAACTGTTTAAATTAACTGAACATTTTGTGCAGCCAGCCTTTTTAGTTGCTAGCTAACCAGCCAAACCAGGGCTAGTGTAATACCAGTTAATTAATAAGCACACCTATGAACTGCAGCAAAAATACATATTTGTCCCTAATTCTAAGCTGTAGGCACGAGGAGGTTTAAGTTGTTTTTCAGAACTTCATAAGAAGAATCATGGTCATTGTTCTTATTTTATTTTTTATATATTTTTCAACTCTCCCCTGTGTTCTCTGACAGATTCTTCTGTCATCATGGGTTCAACACTAGACAAACACACCATTCACCTTAACCTGTGTAATCTCAACCTGATGGCTTCATATCCTTTAAAAAAAACCCACAGAAACCCACCACCCCACCCCCAAAAACCCACCCCAAACCCAAAGCAAAGCAAAATTAAATATAATCAGAACAGGTAGTGTAGAATAAACACACTGATTTTTCTCTATTCCTCTGTCCCTGAATATCTTGCCAACTATCTCATGAGGCTTTGTGTATATCAAGGGGAATGCAATGGAATATTACAGGCTGGTTTTCCAGACGCTACCGACTAGTAAAGTGTCATGGGTTGAACTACACTTATCCTAAGTGCTGTAAAGAAGACTTCATGCCCTCTAATTAGAATGATAACCTGTTTAACAATACAGTATTATTAAATTTTACAAAATTGTCTTATTGGTTAGCCTAAAATGTAGAAAGGTATCTGCCTAGAAACAAAGCCTGCACATAAATCACATTAATCCCAATTAGATAGAGCAGTCAAGATATATCCAGGGAAAGCTTAAATGTAAGGGGCAGAGATGCCTCCAGTGATGGAGACCAGACACAGCACAAAAACCATCAAGGCTGCATTGTAACTTCAAGACAGGAGCCCCTGAGACTATTGGAACAGCATGGAGATGCTCGTGCCAGACACCCAACCTCCACAAGGCCCAGTGGAGACCCCTCGTCAGATCCACCAGTAAATTGCTGAACCTAACAGTGGACAGTAGTACAGCAGAGAAATAGGGAATTACACCCCTCAGAGAGGGGTCATGTTTATATGCACATGTGCACGTATGCTTACGTGTAAAACTGTATACTGTGTCTCAATAAGACAGTTTTACTTAGAGTATGTGCAAATCCTTGAGTTATTTTCCAATTATGCAATGACTCCACTGCCCTTACCCACTTTTGTCAGAGGGAATTAAAAGTTGTGTTACTGAAATTTTGAAGGTGCATTCAGAGCTTGTATTCTCCACCCTGCAACAAGTGCCATCTGTTGATAATCTGCCCTGCTAATTTGCCTGTAATTTAAATTGTACCAAAATATCAGTTTTCCTAAAGCCTGTAATTTTTATCTCTGAGAAAAGGGAAAATCCTTATTGGATTCTAAGGCCTTATGTTGTTATCCATGCCTTTTAAAACAAGGAAAAAAAAGGACAAGTCCCATCTCCAAGGAACAGCACAGAGGATGCTTCTTCTGAGGCAGGTGGCATCTCAGTACAAAATCAGATTTTATATATCACCTTTGCCTATTGAAGAAGATAATTACTTTGCTCTTTTAATAGAACAGCAGATGAAGGTCATCCAATACATATGCTATACACAACATGTGAAGTTTAACTGTCAATCATCAAGTGTCTTTCCTGGAGACCTTTTATTATGCCCAAGTTGAAAGACAAGAAAAAATGCCACTGAATTTCAGTAGCTGGCATGATTTTGAACACACTGCCCGCTCCTTGATCTCTGGTATACTTTATGCGGCAATCTATTATCTTAAAACTCTAGGAGGTCTCGTGTGTCATTGACTGTGGATGGTGATTTCTCTAGTATGTGAATACTTAACGTTGAGCTCCTGAAGCTACAATAATTTTAACGATTGTAGTGGATAACAGAAAAAAACAAATCCAACCAAAATCAACCAACAAGAAACCCACAAGTTTGCTTTTTTTTTTTTTTTTAGTTCAGTTGAGTGTAACACAGAAGCTGCACATCCTTAGATGATGCAAATCAATGCAGTCCCACTGAAACCAGTGAAAATCTGCTTATTCACACCAACTAGTTATAGCAAATAGGTTTTATAAGAGGTAAGCAGCCTTGAATGACTTAGAATTTTCTTCCACTGTTCAACCTGACCATCCTACTGCTGTCAATGGATGTTTCAGAGCTGTCAAGGCCAGCAAGCAGTATGACACCTAATAGAAATTTTTCTACCATATTTCCTAATATTAATACAAACACTATCTTGATACTGGGACAAAGGTATGCTGTAATCATGCTGCTCATGGCAAAACAATCAGTCCAAGTTAAAGGGAAGAGCAGACAATGCTGGCTTATCAGATATTAATAAAAACTGGCCAAGCAGGGAAATTTTGTAAAGTCCCCAACTGATTTTGGATGCTTCCTTACGCACTCAGAATTACTAGACTCATAAGAAATTATGTCCACATGATCTATTGAATGGTGCTAGCTGCCTTAGGAAAATTAAGCTAAGGCCAGTAAAATATGCATGCACATAAACAGGGAGACTATCAGAGAAAAAGATAATGATTTGGTACACAAGTCTGTAGCAAGCCACGAAGGTATTAGATAAAAATAATGGAAAGGAAAGAGAAAACATGAAAATATTACCTTTTTCCTTGATTTTATGATGTCTGATTCAGTAGCTATGCATTTGAATGATGGGTTCTTTAGGCAGTGTTAGCCCATCAATACTTAGTTTTGTGTAGAAAAGTGTTGAAAGCATGCCCAGTGTGAAAGCACTGGCAAAAATAGATGTCTGAAGGTGGGGCTGAAGGTGCCGCTGAATGACATGGCTGGTTAAGTGGGTTTTAGTAATACAGATCCTTTTGTGGATCAGACCTTTTGTTTCCTCTCTGTCCATGCAATATGTTATTATCTCTTCAAGCCTGATTTCTGCTATTAGCACATTATTTATGCAGATCATTTTAAAATACATTTAAAGTACTTTTTTTATCCAAGGTTTATCATCCATGGATAATTGATTACAGATGACTAGAAAGACTATTACTGATTTAGCTGAAGAAGAGTAAATGAGCAGTTATGATTTCTGAAACTTCAAACTCAAGGACACAATGTCACACAGTGTCTCAATTGTTGTATGAGGACAGGCACCTGAAACACAACTTACTTCACATAAACTACAAGTCCACCAGATCCTGATCTTCAAAGATTATTTGTTGCAATGGCCACAATTCACCCAAAGATAATATAGGGAGCTCATGATTTTGGATTTGGAGTTGAAAAACTCCTGTCAGGCAAGAAAGTTGCGTACAGTACATGGTTCAGTCAGATATGTGCATCTTTTTACGTACTGGCTGTTAAGTGCTGGAAGGCTAGGGGCCTCAGACTGGCAGTGTGATAGAGAAATGAGAACTACTTTAATCATAGCATTTGAACAATAACAAACTAGAGTGGGTAGCAAAGTTCTGTGAGTACCATATAGTCGCAAATTAGAAGCATAAGCTCTGAGCCCACATCTGTATTGGTGCCTGAGGCATTTTTCTAAACTAAATGCTCTGCAGAAGTGGTCCTGTCTGGAAATAAGATCTTTTGAAACAATATTTTTTCACAATAAATAAAAATGTATCTTTATCTCCATATGCCCTCTCCAGAGCACCATGTGGATTTGTTGTCTCAGAGGTCTCTGTGTCTAATAATTATTTGTTCCATTTATGGCAGGGTACCTATACAGGAAACCCTTATCACTTCCCAACCAGAATCTGAATTTGCTAAGCCATTATAGAAGAAAATCAAAGCTCTCACCATTTTTCTTTTCTGTATCTGATTTGGTTTATATAATTAAAAACAAAAACAAAAACAAAACCAAAACCAAAAAAACCTGCATGAGTGAGTAGAATTGAGAATGTGATTACTTCTATTTTCTGTGTTTCATTCTTATGCAAATGAGGAGGCTTAAGTTTCAGCAGTTGCTAGAGTATTGCTGTTTAATCACCAGTTTTATTTACTGAGAATGACAACAGTTTGTGAAAATGATGCAGAGGCAGGAAGGATAGAGAGGAAATGGGACAACTGGGTTTTCTAACTCACAAGCACACATTCTGAATATTAGCAAGTTAAGGCTGAAATAAGACTTTTCCTAAATATCCTCTTCTCTCCCTTTCTTTTCTCCACACTGTGATGATTCTCTTAGGTGATCAGGACAAATAAGTTGTGTTCAAATAAGAAACCACAGACGTACATTCAAAAGCACATATTTTCTGGCCATCTTGACATTTGTCCATTTCATAAACCAGTCATTAAAGGGAGATAATTTTCATTAAATAAGGCACAGTTCTGTCTAACTATGGTACATGGGACAAATGCATTAGTCAATACCTTACAATACATATTTATACATCTTTTCTCTCAATAATTAATACACTCTGACTCCTTTTGAAACAGAGGAAAATGAAGACTTACTTGAATGTTAAACTTTAGGTATTTGTGCTTTGTTTTCCTTTAGCAATTGGCTCAGAGATTGTGGCAAAATTATATATGACCTTTAATACTGATATACTGTCAGCTCTAGTTTAATTTATATAATATGCAATAATACTGGAAAAATCAAAATGTGATTTGGTTCATTTCTTAGCTCCAGAAAAGTTCATATTCCATGATGCACAGTAGTTTGAATGACATTTTATTAAAACAGTTGTTGAGCCCTGAGGAGCTTGACAGTAGCAAAGAAGTGTATAAAGAGGTCCTGAATTTTTTGTAGAGATTAAATCAACCTGTAGTGTTCATGAATAATTCACTGAATTTTGAAAGGCAAACCTTGGGAAACATCTCATCACAGCACCCTTAAGATGAATTGTCATGAACACTTACCTACTGGCCTTGAAAAACTAGCATGATCTTGTTTCAAACATATGTATGGGATCTTTCTTACAATAGTGCCTGAGTCTTAGGTTGTTAGATACCTCTTGCCTTCAAGTTTCACCTGAAGATTCACTTCTGCTATGAATCCTACCAAATACTTGATAGTGGCAAGACAGATAAAATGTTGTGGGATTTTTGTGATGTTTGCATTTAATTCAGTTCTGTTTTGGACAGCTTCAGTTTTCTAAGATATCCACATTCACAAACAGCTAAAACATAAGATCTGTGGATGACCTGCACCCCAGAGAAACTGATGGGGTCACACAGAATATTCTAGGTCATCTGAAATACAATAAAAAGTGTGTTTAGGCAAATAGTGAGGTCTAATCTGTATAGTCAATGATACCTAGAAACCATTCCAGAGTAGAAGCCTGTATCTGGTCAGTTGTGTAGCTCTCCAGATAGGAGCTTAACTGTTTATTACACTGATAAATGTTGCTAGACTATCTTCTTCAGATATATCCAACTGTTTATATATCTTACATTGAAATTTTTCATGAATACACATAAGCAGCCTGCATCCAGACCTCTAATCTTTGGTGCAAGTTCTTTCCTTTATTTTACATATAGAAATGTTTTCACATAGTGGGGCTTTGATTCATGATTGAGCTGTTCTGGTCGTGGGTCATTAACAGAAGCAACAACCATTCTGATCTTAATCATATAAGTTGGGGTGGTTCTTGGTGACAGTGAAGTCTATCCCTGTCAGAGTCTTGCTGAAATGTTTGTTTGGCACTTTGTCTTAGTAATCTTGTGCAACAAGTTTCCAAAGCTGTGTTAATTTTTTTTTTTTTTCCACCAAAGATTTTATGTGCTGCAGAGTTCTCAAGTACATGGTGGTGCCACATCTGTGCCCAGATGGTACCCAGGTTAGTCTGTGGAGGAGATGACTGAAACCCATCCCAAAGAACTGGTTTCTTAGTTGTTTTTTGCAGCAATTTGGGCACCACAATACACATGTAGTATTTGAAAATGAACAAAATCTATCAGTGGTGATTTTCCTGGTTATTCCTAAATCTGCCTGTATCAAACAGGCTTCTGTCAACTTGGGCTAAATGTGAAAAGGGACGCATAGGAGAAAATTAAAAGGTCCTGACACCTTGGCAGCCCTGTGAATTTTTTCAGGAGGCAGGTGATAAGTATTTGCCATATGAATGTGTGCTTCAGTGGTAGTTCTTTTTTGGTACAATATCTTTTGCATGATGTTGCTTTCTCAAACCTCTGTTGCATTTTACAGGCGTGTGCATACAAAATTTTCTTTAGAGATCCCTAAGAGCAAACAAGTATTAGAGTTGTTTCTGGTCTAAGCCACTGCACATGAATCATATTTGAATGTATTTAGACATACCATATCCTGTATTATCACCCCTTCAGTGCTCTGGGTATGTATCATATATATAGAAATACAATAAAAGATCAAAATATCAGCCAAGAATTCACAGTAATCTCAGTCTGGGGGTTCAATTTAGGGGGAAAAAAAAGTGAGATGAAAGGGGAAGGGGAAAGGGAAGAGGAAGGGGAAGGAGAAGGAGAAGGGGAAGAAAGGGGAGGGGAGTGCTATGCTCTCCCCTACTGAGCTGTTCTACAGACCTTAAAATAAGTGGGACCAAGGAAAGCTCCCTCTTTCTTCAGCTACCACCAAACTCTTCATTCCCTGACATATTTTTGACTGCACCATCAGGTGCAGAATTACAACAGTTCCTCATCTGCCTTGTTAATCCACAAGGCAGGAGGGTTTCATGCCCTTTTGAAGGAAAAATAGTTGTCATTCCAAGGTGGAAGATAGCTTGGAGGCAACCAGGCCACCTGAATAACACATTCTGTGGGAAGGAGGAGCACAATGGGATACCTGTTGTTAACAGAGTGCCAACATCATAATGGCACACCTGCCCTACCCCACTGTAAAATGGAGGTGCAGTTGGGAAAGATGCTGTGAAGTATCATTGCCTTTCCCTCATGTCAGCTCTCTGACGTTTGTGTGTTGCAGCTTACAGTGATGTGACAATTCTGAAATACGACTGGAGTTTAATCCCAACTCATTAGGTGTTTTTATTATGCTGTGCAGGTTCTATGGTGCTCAAGACTTCTTTAATAATCTTTAAATGAAAACAAAAGAAAACAAAACTAAAAAGCAAATCCTGACATTTACCTCAGTGAAAAATGACTTCTAAATGTTGCATATTTTGCAGCGATGCTGAACCATGAAGAAAAATATGTTCAGGTTGCAGCTTAAAGTTTAGTACCTACATCCATAGAAGTAAACAAGATTGCTTTTGAGCCTTCAAAGTTCCTTGCTGCAGCTGCCCATTAAAAATAAAATAAAGTTAGAAACCCACCTTTTATTTAGACACATATATGACCTGGATTTCATGGCAATTGCAACAGCAGCAGTCAGACAGTTCAGAAATAAGGCTAAAAATAAAATTATGCACTAAATCTATTTCCACTGTCAAAGACTAAAGAGCAGTATGTTTCCTGTTTAGCTGCAGCATGTCAAAAAAAGACTGCATTAAAATAAATATGTTTTTTACTAGGTTCTACAAGTATGCAACTCACCAGACAGCTGGAAAGGGTGGCCAAATAAAAGAAAGGAGAATATAAGCAAGAGATTTGGTTCCCATTGAAACAGCAATGCAGATATTTTCATTTTTCCCATAAATCTGTACTTTATCTATGAAGACCTGACCAAGTTCAAGAGTACACTGCTACATAGCTGACCAAAACACAAAATTAGGTTTAGGCTTAGGTTTTGGTTATAGCCAGAATGTCTTAACGTCCCTTTCTTTTTGCTTCTTTTCGCCAGCAAAGAGTGATTCACTGTCCTGTACTATTTTTTAGTTTTCCCATCATTCATTTGTTTGTCCCAGGAGCTTCATGAGCTCGCCGAGCCACTTGTTCTCCTGGTCTTGCAACACGATGTACTGTCCTAATAAAACTTGTTTTATTTTTCTTACATTCACTTCTAATAAACTCTTAAATGCTTAAGCCACGCAAAGGGACACCATCAAGGCATGCAAGCCAGTAAGTGTTCAAAAGCAACTTTACAGTGAAAGAAGAGGATGGTAGCACCCACTCCCAGGCACCAGGCCTGAGATAAAAACTGAAGCCATGTACTCTAGTGATGTGCTACCTGCACGTGCTCAACAAGGGATAAATTTAACGTACCCAAATCCTCTCCATATCACTGAAATATTTAACAAATCCTGTCCTGCTCCAGCAAGCACCTCTGAGAAAAGAAGCATCATAGTCAATGTGCTTCTATTTTAAGTGGTTTAACCCTTGGGACACTAGACAATCTGCTGGTGAGTTGCTGTCCTGGTTTCAGCTGGAATAGAGTTAATTTTCTTTCTAGTAGCTGGTATAGTGCTGTGTTTTGGATTTAGTATGAGAATAATGTTGATAATATACTGATGTTTTAGTTGTTGCTAAGCAGTCAAGGACTTCTGAACTTCTCATACAGGCCTGCCAATGAGAAAACCAGAAGTGCACAAGAAGCTGGGAGGGGGCACAGCCAGGACAGCTGACCCAAACTGGCCAAAGGGATATTCCATATCATATGATGTCATGCTCAAAATATAAAGCAGGGGGAGTTGCCTGGGGGTAGCTGCTGCTTGAGGACAGGTTGGGTATCGGTCAGTTGGTGGGAGCAATTGTTTTTCATTTGCATCACTTGTCTTTCTTGGGTTTTATTTCTCTCTCCTTTTTGTTATTTTCCTTTTCATCATCAATCATCATCATCATCATCATCATCATTTCAATTACTAAACTGTTCTTTTTTCAAGCCACAAGTGTTCTCACTTTTACTCTTCTGATTCTCTCCCCATCCCACCAGGGGCAGGGGATGAGTAAGCGGCTGTGTGGTGTTTAGTTGCCAGCTGGGGCTAAACCACAACACTTGCCTGGAGGAATATTCATTTCTCCAGTATTTTGTCCAAGTCTCTAGAGGGTGAGCTGTTGCAGGGAACAGCTAGTATACAACAGGAAAAGCAGTACTCTCTGACAAGGGGAGTTCTTCCTTCCCGTTCATAACTCCTTATCTCACCTGTGCCTGCAGTTTGATATCCTGCTTCTATTTTGCATCAAATTACTTCGCTCCCTCCAGAGACCTGTTGATCACAAATGGCCTTCTCCCTGGATAAAGTGTGTTTCCACAGGAATGACAGTATGAAAAAATTTCTGTTGCTTGCTCATTGCTGGCTAGATGCTAATTTTATCCATTTGGGCCAGGAAGCAATATGGCAAAGTAGGAGCAATTAGAGAAGAATCAAAGCTACTAGTAATGGAAGGTGGTTAGGAGAGTTCAACAAGGAGAAGTACAAAGTTCTTCATCTGGGGAAGAACAACCCCATGCACCAATATATGTTGCTGGCCACCCAGCTGGAAAACAGCTTGGCAGAAAAGGACCTGGGGGTCCTGGAGGATACCAAGTTGAACATGAGCCAGCAATGTGCCCTTGCTGCAAAGGCTAATGATATCCTGGGATGCATTAGGAGGAGTGTTGCTTGCAGTTTGAGGCAGGTGATCCTTCCCCTTCAGTCAGCACTGGTGGGGCCACACCTGGAGTGCTGTGTTGAGTTCTGGTCTCCCCAGCAAAAGAGAGACATGGACATACTGGGGACAGGCCAGCAAAGGACCTCAACAATGGTAAAGGGTCTGGGTCATCTGTCCTATAAGGCAAGGCTGATGGAGCTGGAACTGACTTCCCAATCAGCCATCCTTCTTTGGTTTAGATAGCAGCAGAGGATATGACCAGCTTCCTTGGCTCCTCCATCTGACTGTTTTTCATATAACCTAAAAGCCATGGCCAGCCAGTACCAGATTGATTGCATATTGTCTTTTTTTCTTGGTTTTGAGACACAAAGTCTTTGAAGCTGCTTAGTAATAAAGAACAATATAACAAGAATGACATAGTTGGTTCTTTTCTTTAAAAAAAAATCTAAAAGTTCAGAACTAGATTAAAAATAAAAAATACAGTTGACAAGATTTTGTAGAATTGACTCAGCTGAAAACAAACAAATGCACAAAATATCAACATAAAAAAAACAACAAAACTGGGGAAACTTTTCCAAAATGTTCAAAGGGTTCCCTTCAGTAAACTAAAGCTTTGGAACTGTTTTCTTCAAAACAGCATTTTAGAAATTAACTAATTTAGAAGAAACAAGTTTAAACAAAAAGGTTAAATAACCTCAAAATGACAGGAGATCCTTTTGCTTCTGGTAACGTTGATGTCAAACAAGATAACAATTTTACTTCTATTTTGCCCACAAAACAGTAGCTATTTCACTTTGGGTTTGATACAAATCTTTTTCCATTGATATTTCCATTTCTCCCCAAACTAAAAACAAACCACCACACAGGTTGCCAAACTGTAAAGTCAACCTAAGTTGGTCACCAGGAAATCAGATTTACATTTTTGCATCTGCAGCCTGATTCTGATTCATGTTACAGTTTTGCTAAAAAAAAACCCCAAAAACCCAAAAAAAAACAACAAAAAAACCCAACAAACTTTTAAAACATATTTTTTCCTTTCCCTTTATTTTATTCTTTCTCCTTATCCTCTTCAGTTACTGTCTTCTGAAGGCTGCACATATATATATTTCTACGTAAATTGAATATTTGACTCCCATTTAGGAAAAAAAGTTCAAGTTTTCTGAAACAGGGAGGGGAAGGGAAGGGAAGGGAAGGGAAGGGAAGGGAAGGGAAGGGAAGGGAAGGGAAGGGAAGGGAAGGGAAGGGAAGGGAAGGGAAGGGAAGGGAAGGGAAGGGAAGGGAAGGGAAGGGAAGGGAAGGAGAAATTAAATTATAAATCCACATCTTAATCTGATGAAAAGAATTTTAGAATCATAGAATTTCCTGAGTTGGAAGGGACCCACAAGGATCATCAAGTCCAACTCCTGTCCCTGCACAGGACAATCCCAAAATTCACACCATATGTCTGAGGGTGTTGTCCAAGTGCTTCTTGAATATTGTCAGGCTTGGTGCCATGACTACCCCCCTGGGGAGCCTGTTCCAGTGCTCCACCACCCTCTGGGTGAAGAATCTTCTCCTAATACCCAGCCCAAACTTCCCTTGGCACATCTTCCTGCCATTCCCTCGGGTCTTGTCACTGCTCACCAGAGAGAAGAGATCAGCACCTGCCCCTCCTCCTCCCCTTGTGAGGAAGCTGCAGACCTCGATGAGGTGTCCCCTCAGTCTCCTCTTCTCCAGGCTGAATAAACCAAGTGACTTCAGCCACTCCTCATACAGTTTCTCTTCTAAATCCTTCACCAACTTCATGGCCCTCCTGTGGACACTCTCTAGTAGCTTAATGTATCCTTAATGTACTGTGGTGCCCAAAACTGCACTCAGTACTCAAGGTGAGGCCGCACCAGTGCAGAGCAGAGCAGGACAATCATCTCCCTCGACCAGCTGCAATGCAGTGCTTGATGCACCCCAGGACTCAGTTGGCCCTCTTGGCTGCCAGGGCACACTGTTGGCTGATTTCAACTTGCTGTCAACCAAAAGCCCCAGGTCCCTCTCTGCAGAGTTGCTCTCCAGCCTCTCGTTCCCCAGTCTGTATGTGCATCCACGGTTGCTGTGCCCCAGGTGCAAAATCCGGCACTTGCTGTTGTTAAACTTCATACGGTTGGTGATTGCCAAGCTCTCCAGTCTGTCCAGATCTCTCCGCAGGGCCTGTCTGCCCTCAAGAGTGTCAACAGCTCCTCGCAATTTTGTGTCATCAGCAAACTTAATTAGGATTCCTTCCAGTCCTGCATCCAAGTCATTTATGAAGACATTAAAGGGTACTGGCCCTAAGATGGTTAAGGTCATACCTTCTTCTTCCAAAATGTTCCACCTTGTACAGTTTTCACCACTAAAAAATTACTATGCCATAAAAAATTTTAAGCACTTATATGACCTTTGCAAGTGCCCTCCATTTTATGCAGAAGTGACCATAGATGCAATGATAAATAATATTCTAGACTATGTAAAGATTAATATAGTGTTATAGCTGTAAAAATAATAAGAAATGGGGCTTAATTTATAAAGTTCTGTAATCGTTGTACAGAATGTTTTTCTAAAGTGAACTACTACTCCCATATTTTTTCTACAAAAGATGTATGATTTAGAAGCTGCAGATTTTGCTGGAAGCTGTCCAGTTGTTTATCACACAGTCCATGTCTTTTTCTCTGGTATCAGTAAACTATGGTTCCAATTCATTACTAAGGTAATTCCTGTAAGGGAATTTAAAGTAAAAAAAAAAAAAAAAAAAAAAAAAAAAAAAAAAAACCCAAATAAACAACCCAAAACCAAGGAAAAAAGCTTAATTTCATAGATATTTATGTTTCAGTGGGGTAAAAGAGTTATATTGCTCTTGAATCTGACTGGGTAGTAACAAGGATTGAACAAAACTTGACTTCATCTTTCAAATGCACAGAGCAGTTCAACCCCTCCAGAAATAACATATGCATGTACAGGGATACAATATAGCCCTGATTCATCTCATATCATTTCTAGGCCAAAAGGAACAGCAAGGCTCCCACTCTCATCCCTGGTTTTGGAGCAGAACATGCACTCATCATCATTTGTACAGGGCTGGTGGTAATAACATAAAAGAGCCAACAGCATGTTTGATATTTTTTATCCAATCTGTAAATTTACATAATAAGGCTTTAATTTGTAAGCCAGTTTCTAAGGCTGTCTGAAATATTGCTTTTATCCTTCATTATGTATTCCATTAATGACAGCATTCTTGTTAGAGTGGGCCAGGGTCAGGTATGCCAGTCCTCCATTACAAATGAGACTCAGCGGTGATTTTGGTGCTGTTATTGATTTAACTTGTTGAGGTATGACCTGTCCCACTACAATATTGTTAATAATTCCATACATCTCAAAGTACTGACAGCAGCAGCAGTTCATCTAGTATTTGTCTGCACAATAGGTGTTTATTTTGTTTGCCCATTCTCAGTTCACTTCATCAGATTACTCAAGTAATGATTGAAACTCACAGCTGCCATAATAGAAAATATCCTTTTTTTATTGTTGTTGCTGCTCCAAATTAAATGCTGATAAATGTTTTAAGGCCCTAGAGGAATAGTGTTTGAGGCTGGCATTAAATTGTCTCTTGTTTTTTTTAAGGCTTATTTGTAAAGGACTTAAAGTCAGCAATCACCGTCATCTGAGCATGTTAAGGGGGAAACACAGAATTATTCTTCATCCACAGCAGGTGATGAATTTGCATAAGGAAATAGCTGGGCTGGGACAGTTGATTGTTAGCAAAACACAAAACAATTGGTGAAGTCTCCAACTGGCACATGTAGGTAGGCAAAAGAATAGAGTCACAAAATAGCTGAGCTTAGAAACTACCTCTGGAGATCATGTAGTCCTATCTCCCTTCCCAAAGCAGGGTCAACTACAGCAGGTTGCCGAGGCCAATGTCCAGTCATGTTTTGAACATTTCCAATATTCATATATTTCCAATGTCCAATCATTTTTTAATATTTCCAATGATAGAGTCTTCACAACTTCTCTACTCAGTCTGTTCCAGTGCTTGTACACCCTCACAGTAAAAAAAAAAAAAAAAGGTTTAAATTTTGTCTCTGGGAACATGGGGCCATACAAACACATTAACAATATCTAAATCACATTTGGATTTCCAGAGAACACTCATTAGGGCAAGTGTCGCCATGGGATGCCGCCAAGCTTAAAACCGTACACATGTAGCTTTTTCTCTTTCTTCAAAAACAGTCAAATTCCTGCCCTGGCCCTGGAACAGTTTAATTACTTAAATATATATGTCTAGAATAGAATCAACAGGAGAAACTGAACAAGCCAGCAGCATGTAATCCATTGCTTAGTGAAGGCAAAATGAAGTGGGTGAAATTTTCTCAGGCATTGCTCCCACTTGCAGTGTGAGTGCTGTGCCTAAGGCAGAAGATAGAAATGTGAGATTTCTTCCCTCACATTAGTGAATCAAACCATAGATACTATTTTCCCTCTCCATAATCCCTAACAGAGCCCCATAAGACCAAAATTATACTTTCTGATGAATATACTATTTATATAAGGACTTTTTTTAGTTCTATCACTGAACCAGAACTTGTTTACCGCCTTTTCTCTTCACTTTCTTTTTTAGCACTGCATTTGGTATTGTTTAGACACATGACACAACTCTTCCTATCAGGTATTAACTTTAAGCATTTGCTTTTGTGCCATTCTTTTCTGGGTTTGGGACTGAAACATTTCAGCCCCCTTTTGACCTCCACTTATTTGGGTTTGGTCAGCTTTTACAAATCCACATGACTTTTGACCTTTGTAAACACAGAGTGAAGTGACTAAGATGTTTTACCCTTCTCTTGCCTTTCTTCTTTTCTTTAGGGTGAACATTTCAAACATTCATGCCTACTCTAGTTTAGTTGTATCATTCAATTAATGCCTGTAATGAGCTGATTAGCAGAGAAAAAATATTTCAGAATGCAGTATCAACATTTTCATTGTGCTTTCTTCTTTTTTCTTTTCCTTATTTCTCAATTCCGTCAGTAAAAGGTCTCAGATCCTTCTCTCATTGAAAAGAAATTGAACTATTTCTTGATTCTAGCGTGAGTTTGCTATAGGTGTGATCCAACAGCTTAAGTGGTAACAAAGAATAATTCTTGACTGGTATGTGCAAACTTTTCATATCAGAATGGCTTTGATGACACACTTCAGTTCTGGTTTATAATATTTCATCATCAAACCCTTGAGAAGTTAGGAAACATACATGGGATTAGGTGCATAAGGAAGAAACTGAAGGCATATTAAAATGCAATGGTTTTCTGACAAGTTCCTGTATTAATGCTATTCTTTAAAGTAATTCTTTAATAGCCAAAGGCAGTTCTTTTTCTGAACATACAACACAACAATGAAGAGGCATTGACACTTCAAACAAATATAAATCAATCACCCAGTGATATTTAGGGTTATGTTTTTTCAAGACATGACTAAGTAGCAGGTTGGTATTTAGGCTCTTCAACGGAAGAAACTTTTCAAAGACGTTCAGAGAACAGCCTGTCTCCTCTTCTGCTTTTCTTCATTCACCCCCATTCAGTTTCAGAAAATGTTTTTTGTCTAAAACTTATGCCTTTGATAAGATGTGTATAACTCTTTTGGAAACAATGAGACTCCAGCTGGTCTAATCCTGGTAGATGACTAGTAGAACAACTCACTAAAGGTTTCTCCTCTATGTCAGTGGTGTTCATGCCTTGTTGCCAAAGCCTACCCCAGAATACCTTCAATTCAATCATTATTCCAAAAAAGTCTTATTTTCCTGCTTGGCCAGATACTGTTAACTCAGAGGGTTCCCACAACTGGTCTTTATAACATCAGGAAGTGACTTTATGTGGCTTCCTCATCATATCAATGTGATTTTGTGACTCCCTGTCATGATTTTGTCTGGGATAAATTTAATTTTCTTTACTGTAGCTGGTATAGTGCTGTGTTTTGGATTTAGGATGAGAATAATGCTGATAACACATTGATGTTTTAGTTGTTGCTAAGCAGTGCTCACACTAGCCAAGGACTTTTCCAGCTTCCCATGCTCTACCAGGTACAGAAGAAGCCAGGAAGGGAGGGTGCATGGCCAAGACAGCTGATCCAAACTGGCCAAAGGGATATTCTGTATCATCTGATCTCACGCCCAGTATATTAACTGAGGGAACTTGGCCGGGGTGCAGCAATCGCGGCTCAGGGACTGGCGGTGTCAGTCCGCAGTTGGTGAGTGGTTGCAGCACTTGTTTGGTTTTTTTCCCCTGGGTTTCACCTCTGTCTGTCTCTTTCTTGTTTTTTTTTTCCTTTTCATTATATTGTTATTACTATTGCTATTACTATTACTATTACTATTTTATTTTAATTATTAAACTGTTCTTATCTCAATCGATAAGTTTTCTTACTTTGGCCCTTCCGATTCTCTCCCCCAACCCACAAGGGTGGGGGCAGTGAGCGAGCAGCTGTGTGGGGCTTAGTTGCTGACCGGGGCTAAACCGCAACACTCCCTCATCACACAAGCTTGGCAAATCAATGAAGTCTGTAAATATATCTCTAGGTCAGCTGCCTAAGAGCATGCCAGTGATGCAAGTTTAAGCTGACTTCTGATTTTTCAATATTTATCTCTCACTAAATTGTCTTACATCTTCCTGTCTTAATGCTTTTTTAGAATGTTTTTTCACTTGTTCAATAGGTTCTTTTTTGTTTATACAGTCACCCAATAATGTAAAGAATAAATGTTATTTAGGATGAGATTTGAGAACGTAAATCGCTTTTTCTGTCATAGGTTCTAACTAGAGCTATCACTTGTTTTAGCTCAAAAGTTTTCTTAAAAAGTGAGCATTTGGCTTTAGTGGAACATCTTGTAAATGTGCATGAATCACAGTAAATTAAAATGTTTACCCAAGTCTGAGGAAATCAGAACATGCTCTTTTCTATATTTTGTAAAAATAAGGCTTGATTTTTGTGTTTTAAATAATGCTTTTTTTTTCATTTTTAACAGAAAAGATATATCTATGCAAAACTCCTGTAGCTGTAACTGAGCAAGGCGTTTATGAGCTGAGGTGGACACATGGTGCTGACTGTACTCCACGTTATTTGGTGTAAAGGAATATGATTCTTGTTAGCTGTACTCAAACACAGGATTTTAGCAAGAAATCTGGGCAAGGGAATATATACTTTTTGTTGTTTTGATTCCAGCAAATAGTAATTAAAAACCAGAATCATTCTTCTAATCACATCTAAAATGGCTCATAAATGGTCTGGTTTAAAGTAAATGTTTAAAAAGAACTGCATTTAATGTAAAAGAGGACAGAAATATTGTGAGTAGTTAACAAACATAAAGGTATTTCATTTTCATCTCCTGAAACTGCTTTGAAATATTTAAAGAATATAAGCTGATCTCTAATTTCTGGATTAAGTAGCTTAATAATTGCCATGGTGTAGTTACTTTAAGCAGCTTGTTAATGAACATGTTTATTATAAGTCTTGTGAAATTGTAATAAAATCTGAGCCCAGTTGAACTTGGTGAAGTGGTTTACATTTTAACATTACAGATTCAGTTTGGAGCATTTTTATCACATGGAACTGACAAGGATTTCAAGCCTGAGCCAAGTCTCCAATAAGACAAGGCAGCTATGAAATCTTGTAGGGCTCTTACTGTGATTTTAGGCTCAGCAACCTTAAGATGGGTTTTTTTCATATTATGAGTAACTTATGTGGGTCTCTGCCAATAGAATTTGAGCTTTCTGACTCTGAATGGTGCAACTGGTACTGTCTAAATCAGAACCAATGGCCTTGCTACTATGAGCTCTGTCTTGATCTCTCAACACTTCAGTCTGTGCTGTGACACTGAGAGGCCACTATGCTGACCACTTTCTTCTGATGAGCTTAGATATCTTATGTGGCTCTAGGACACTTCTCTGAGGGATCCTCAGCTCCCAGACCTTCAAAAGAATTTGATACAGCTTTGTGTGATGCAACCTGTTCTCACATTTTCCTATATAATGAAAAGGGGCAAGGATCCATATCAGTGGATCCATAATGCAACCTAAATCTCAGTGAGGGAAAAGGAAAGGATATACAGCTGCAACAGCTTGACATGGCACAAGGAAATGTGAATTAGATGTACCAAGGACTGTATCACCTCCTGCAGTTTTGTTCCTCTGGGAAATACACAATCATCCCCAATAACTGTGATGCAGTTCCATGTTTCATTGGCACTTGGTCTTTAGGCAGGTGACAGAAATAAGAACTGTTCCTTTCATATTCCTTCAGTACCGGATAGGTCCATTATTTGAACACATACTGTGACATAAGTCTGCACCACTGATTATGACATATTCCTAAAATGAAATCCCACCCATTTTCTACCATCAGTATGAAGTAGGCATGCTCAATGTAAGACTGGTCTTTTGCACTGCCATGTCCAGAAAGATAGATGTTTTCAGGAAAACAAGAATGAAAATTAAGTAGTAATTCAAATATTACTGATTTTCCTTTAAAATTATTAACTTATCTGGGCAATATTAAGGTTTTTTTAAGGTTTACATTGACTATATTTAGGCCAGAGGTATGAAATCATTACGTTCTCTTCTCTGTCACTATAAGTGCATAATTTTCCTCTCTTTTAATTTCACATTCTAAGTTAATTTAGTGTTAAGAATATTAGATTAAACTCTAGGGTACTGAGGAGTAGATCATGTGCTAAGCTAGATAGATGGGCAGTTTACCACAGTTAAGGATCTGTCATCAATTGGTTTGTAGGAGGCAGAAAAAAGGCTAGCCCTTCCCTATCTTTTCCCTGTTGTTTTCATTTCACATAAGTGAAATAAAAATAAGCTAACCTTTATATAAGCCCAACTCCAAGGATGACTGTATTCCTGATATGAAAGATATGTTTACCCTGCCAGACAGCTTAGCTAGCAGTTGTCATCCTCCAATTGCATAAATGCTAGTATATTCTCAGGCCATATTTTGGAGTGAATCATTCAATTCAATCTAAAACAAAATCTGGTTCCTGCAAATAGTTTGCTTCTGGGGTCTGTCCCAATGAACAATAGATGAAAGGTAGTTTTGGCTCCCTTTGTCCTCAGCAGTCCTCCATGTCATTGCAGCAGCTTTTATATCTGCAAACATGTTCCCACAATTTCTTCCTATACCAACAACATGTAATTCACATCTTCAGGTTTGTGGTATAAAAAACCCAACACTTTACAAAGCTGCAACACAGCCCTCCCATTATTGCTGCAGTTTGAACCAAAACAATACAAAATTGCATACATACACACACACCCCACTAAAGCACACATAAGCATGTGTTAGGACTTTTGGGACACTGCATGCAGTACAGACGAAACTCAAGGCCAAGTGTGACCAGTCACCTTCAGAGAGGTCTAGCACTGAGAAATGTGACACAAATACTCCATGCTTCTTGATTTTGAAGCCCAGGATTAGTGACTGCCGGCGATGCAATTAGCAACACAGAGTAAATTACATAAACCCTTTTAAAAAGACTTCACTTCCAGTGAGCAAGAACGACCATCCCCTAATGCAAGCATGATGGCAAATTGTCACCCTGCAGCACCACTCCAAAGCTGTTTCAGATCAGTGAACTCTCCTCTGAAGCCAAAAACTGTAGTGAGAAATGTCAGTGATAACAAAATCAAGCCAATTCAGTGTTTTAGTGTGCATGAGACTTGAAGGTTTGACAGAAGATACTTATCCCGGGAGCAGCAGAGTGCTGGAGGAGGGCTGGGAGGAGAAATATGAAGTACCTGCTCAGGCAGGTTCTACTGGCTTTGAGCTGCTGCAGGTCTTATGGAGATGTTAGCTGTGTAAGAACATTAGTAACTATCTGCCCATTCCATTATGTGAATTTTGTTGCTTTCTTTAATTTTCTTCTAGGTCCTAGCTACTCGTGTATTATAAACTTTACTAGTCCTTGAGATCAATAGGAAGTGAAAATGAGAAGTCAGCTCAATCCCAGGACTGAGAAGACAATAAGAAGAGTATTGCTGGAAAAACAACAAATGGCTCCTGGCATTTAGGCTGGTCCCGGTGTTCAGCTCCGGCTCCTGATTTTTGAAAATATTACCAATATGACATAAGGTTGGAGCTTTTCAAACTCCTGAATGACCTTGTGTAAGTTAAGATGCTGCTTGTGTGCTTCAAGTTATTTCCTTTCAGATGAAGCTCTGCAGGTTGTGTATTATGAAGAATGGATCTATTGTACTTTCCAGTTGGTATTAAAGATGCATCTCTATTTAAGATAAGGTTTTCTTTCATTATCGTCATTGTGCTACTGAAAGCTGAAGGCAGAATCCAAGCCACTTCCTTTCTCTCCTGGTCCTGCTTTGCTGTCCTTTATTCTGGCCCAATTTTCTCTTCTGGAGACATCCAGCTCATTAGAAATCCAACACGCTAAATCTGATGCTGATAATGCAATACTGTTAACTTTTTCCAGTTCACTGAAGGGCCGGAAGAAAATAAAAAGATAATCATCAGGGGAAATTTGGTCACCAGACGCTCATTCCTATCTTCTCTACTGACATAGGGAATACATAATTTATACCAGCAAGTCTTCTTCACCCAGCTTTTTCAGTTGCTAGGAAATTAGGTCAATATATTTTCATTTGCTCTGAACCCGCTGCATTTATTTATTTATTTGCTTCTAGTGTGGCACAAACATTTTTCTTTTAACAATTCCTGGCTGTTATATTAATATTCTGCTATAGTTAATGGCTGAACAATTATTTTTCCTGGAATCCAAATTGAAAGGTTAATCTGAGTGTTTCTTTTTAAACATTTTAAATTGTTTTCAATTGCAAGAGTATTTATGATACAGCAGCAGTTTAGAATAGAAAATAAATTAATAAATGAATTACAATTTCATCAGCTCTATGGGCAAAGTGAAAATTAAACTGCAACAAGAAAATTAATGTAGTCACACAGTATTATTGCTCTTTGGTTTGTGACTCGGAAAACCTCAGACTCTTTCACAGTGTATATGTTGTGGTTTAGCCCCAGTTATCAAATAAGCACCACACAGCCCCTCACTCACTTCCCCCACCCCAGTGGGATGGCAGAGACAATTGGAAGGGCAAAAGTAAGAAAACTTATCGATTGAGATAAGAACAGTTTAATAATTAAAATAAAATAGTAGTAGTAATAATAATTAATAGTAACAGTAACAGTAACAGTAATAATATGATGAAAAGGAAAACAACAAGAGAAAGACAGAGAAGCAAAACCCAGGGAAAAAAACCAAAAAGCCACCCACCGACCGACACCACCAGTCCTTGAGCTGTGATCACTGCCCCCTGACCAACTCCCCCCAGTTAATATACTGAGCATGGCACATATGGTATGGAATATCCCTTTGGTCAATTTGGGTCAGCTCTCTTGGCTGTGCCCCCTCCAAGCTACTTGTGCACCTGGCAGAGCATGGGAAGCTGGAAAAATCCTTGGCTCGTGTAAGCATTACTTAACAACAACTAAAATATCAGTGTGCTATCAACATTATTCTCATCCTAAATCCAAAACATAGCACTATACTAGCTACTAGAAAGAAAATTAACTATATCCAAGCTGAACCAGGACAGTATGTTTTTGTTTAGACTACATAGAAGTGTTGATTTTTAAATAATATGAACAAATATGTCCTGTCAACTAGTGTGGATTGATTTTCTTTAAGTTCATTTTAATATGTTTACACCAACGAAAGAATTTGAATCTGTGGTCAAGTCCCTTTTAACTTAGGACTTTCATTATCAAAAGAATTAATAATTTTGTCAATCCTGTTCACTAGGAAAAGTCCCAAAAGAGTCAAGAACATGTACAAATCTCAATAAGATTGTAAATACAGGATTACATAAGAGATATATACAACAAAGAAGCAAGGAGATTATCTGCCTGATCTCCTAATTCCTGTGAAAATTGCTTTTGTTCATTAGAAGTAGTTCCTGAATCCTTCTGCTACTGAAGGATGGCATTATTTTAGGAGAAAAAGTACATTGAAAAATTTTAATTTCAAAAGAGAATTGGCAAATTAAACATCCTGGAATTTTTTTTTATAGTCTTGTGGTTTAAAATCCGTGTATTGCTTGAGAGCAAATTGAATTGTCTTAAACCAGCAACAAGTATGTGCTAATGACACAGCCATGTAGACTTTTATTCTTTCTCAGTAGCTATTCACAGGCCAATATTGGCATTTATTTGTGTAGTTGCCAAATAGTGTATATGAAGAATATCAGCCTAGGGAATGTTCAAAAAGTGTTTATCTTCGGTGATGTGTTTAACTATTTACAATTTATTATGTTTTCTTTTCTGTTATATGGTTGTTTGCCTAGATCTTTTTAGCATTTCAATGAGTAAGGCTAAATAATGAATAAATAATGCATAAAGAAAAATCTCATTTTACCAGATGATAATTCATTAAAATATGATTTTCTTTCAGAAATCAAATACTTAAATTTAATTAGATTTTTTATTTGTGAAAAGAAATTGTAAGATTTCACTAATAAACTTTAAAGAAAGATGCTATAGTTAAGTCAATGATCCTGCTCCTATATTACAGACATCATATATTCCAGTTGATAAACTAATCATAAAATTATGATGTATAATGTGTTATATATTATATATTATATATTATATATTATATATTATATATTATATATTATATATTATATATTATATATTATATATTATATGCTACACACTAAAATATATGTTTATATTTTATTAAATGTATTTATATTATATATTATAATACATAATGTATATTAAAATTTATATAAAATATAATATGCTTTATACTGTATTATATATATTATGTATATTAGATAATGTATAATATGTAATTAATAATGATGATGATGCTGTTGATGATGATGATGGTGATGATGATGTTGATGATGTGGGAATCCAACTCATATGTAAGAACTGAACCGAGCTAAATGCTCCTAAAAACATAAGAGGTGGGGCAAGCCAGTCTATAAAAAAAAAAAAAAAAAAATATAGAGACAGATAAAGGACCAATAAATGACCATAAAGTGAAGCAGTATCTATGTACGTTTGGGTGAGTCATGCACCTCTAAATTGTTAAGAGGCTGAGTTTATTACTAATTTTATACTGACTTTTTTCATACACAGCTGATTTTCAAATATATCATATTTAAGGGTTTAACATTATTAGCCAATTTTTCATACTTTTGAAATAAGAACTGGATGAACAGAAGAATATCATTATAATTTCTATTCATTGGCTTTAAACAAAAGTGTGAATTTAAATATTTATTACATTCCAACTGGAAACTGATAAAACCAGATGTCCAAAAGATTAAAACCTTATTAGAAAACAGTATGAAGAATAAAATACCAATGTAGTAAATGTAAAGTTATTTAATTGTTTTAATTATTCAAAATTGCCTCTGAATTATCAGACACTTGCTTTGAACAAACTTTGGACTAGCCTGCGGTTCTGTAATGAACTTTTTGTCACCTTGGAAAAAGCATAACTTAATTATGAAAACACTTAGAAGGTTCAGTTCTATAAAAATTCTGTGGAAACTGGGCTTGTTCATTAGCAGAGTGCAAGGGTACTCTGCATTATGGCTCATCTACTCTAATGGCTCACTCCCACCTACAGGAGAATTATCCCTCTGTCCTGTGATTATCCACTCCTCTTCTGTGCTCCTGACACCACACTTCTACCCCCTCCTTCATACCAGCTTTGACCACTGACTGACTGACCATGCAGTAAAGCAAAACATTGTTCTAATTGTGCAGAAATCTCACTAAGGGAGTGAGAGGTGAACTATTCCAATGTTAGAGAGCAGAATCTGTCTAATTTGAGAAATCAGGTGAAATCACAGGGTTAGGAGCTAGGGCAGAGAGAGAGAAAAAAGATCAGCAAGATGGGAAGGAGTGGGACTGTGTTTTGGGGCAACAGCGGTTTCTTTAGATGGGCTCTGATACATCATTTATGTCTACAGTGTGCAACAGAATCCTTTGCTGAGACCTTGATTTTGGTATGTTAACAAAGAAGTCCAGAAAGACATGAAATTGCATGACTTAACAATATAAACACAGAATCCTTTACTTCCATCAGCCTTGCTAAGAACTTCTCCTAATTTGAATTTTCCCAGCTTCAGTGTCCAGAAGTTAGTTTTCATTGTGGTTTACTGGTTCTTTAAAATAAAAAAGCTAATCAGGCATTAATTGAAATTACTGTAAAAGCGTCCAAGTCACCTTTCACTATTTGATGAACTAAACAGCTTGAACTCTTAATTTTCTTACCATTAAAAGTTTTCTCCCATCCTCAGATCCTTTGTCTTTTTTAACCTCCAGATTTAGAAGATTCCTTTTTTGTTAATGTGAACAAAAGGACACACTTTCTCTATTCTCAACCACATTCTATTGAGGAATTTGATTATGTGTTTTCTTCTGTTTTATAGTTCCTTATTTAAACACCCAGGACTGCATTAGCAGTTTATAATTGCACTGGGAAGGGAGAGTTCATGTCCACTGTGACCCTTAGCCCTTTTTCAGAGCCACTATCTTCCATTTGGTGTTCATGACCTGCTTTCCCTCTTTCAAATGTAACTTCACATTATGTTATAGTCAAAGTTTTGTCTCCACATGCCCAGATAACAAGGTAATACAAACCTTTATGCGACAGTCTTGTTCTTCTCATCTCTTTAACTCCTTATACTTCAACTGTAAAAACCCACTTAGTCAGGAACATGTACCTCATTATGTATCAGGCTATTAGTTGGTCTAGTGTAGCTTTAATCTAATTTGAGGTTCTAGGCATTACTGATTTGTTAATTAGGTAATATTGTTTAATGTTATCATGGGGTAGTTGAGTTATAATGTAATAAAATAAAAAAGCATCTGTTCTTTCACACAACACAAAATGTAATTATGGAGTAAAGCCTACCTAGAAAGGTAGAATTACATGAAATTCACTTATAATAGTGGTGCTGAAAGCTATTGGAGCCATGGGACTCTGGATTAATCAGCAAAACTGGTTTTTCCCATGTTTGTGTTTTACTATACAACAAAGTATATACCCTAAGCCTATGAAAAGCATCCATAAACTCCCATAAAAGTAATGAATGATTCTCATCTTAGTTATTCCAAAAAGCAACAAAGATCTTTTGTTTAGAAATAAAATAACCCTGGGCAAATCACTGAGAGAATAAGGTCCCAATTCAACAAAGTATTTTACCATTTTTTTTCCTCAGCCCTCTTCAGTAAAGTGCTTAACTTTAAATGGATAGCTGAGTTACGCTGTACACAACAAGACTTAAACATTATACTTGACTGCTCTCTCAATGGTTTGATGAGTTAAGGTCTTAAAGGACTAGGGATTGTGGAAGAGATTTGTGTCACATAGATTTAGACATTTGACCAATGCACCTTTAAAGTTTTTGGGCTCCTTATATGCACTGGAAAGGAATAAGCAAATGACACAGTCTGCTGCAGATTACAGACAGGCTGAAATACCTGTGCTCAGAATTGATTATAGAAGGAGTGATAGAGAAATGATATCCTAAAGTAGGTACCTTAATGAAGGACTTACTTAAAGTTGGGTGGAATAAGCTGATCACTTATAAAGAACGCAGAGCACCTTCTGGTTTCCCATAGAATACAGACAGCTTGTTTCTTTGCACATGTAAAGCCATGGAAACTAGTCCTGAGAAGTGCTGAGTATCTGCAGGTTGTCTTAACATGTATTTTGAAGTTACTCACAGTTTCTCAGTGTCAGGCATCTCTTCTGTTAACATCTGTTTTCTTCAACTGCCTAGTGAATAAACTTGTGGATAAGAATTCTAGTTATGAGTAATTATGAAAATCAGGAATATTTGTTTTGATAAGATTCTACTTACAGCACCCAGAAAGGTGCAGATGACAATGTGCAAAAGGTTTTCTATTGGAATTATTCTCAAAATTCTGCAATTCTGCAACTCCAGAGTCTATTGCAGGGCAGAAGCAACTCAGGAAGACAGGAATTAGTAAGAGGGAGGAATTATAAAATGAGGAGAAATAGTAAGAGTGAGCAATGGTTCACACATAACATAGTTGGAGGTCATCATGGTCACAGAGCTTGGCAGAACAAGAACACTTCCTAAGTGGAGCCTCCAAGCCCAGATCTGTGTGAATTGTCCATGCTGTGGAGTTAAGCAACGGGATTTACTTTACCTAGAAAATCCATTAAAAATTATAGTTTTATATAGGACACTGAAGCCATTTTCAAAACTTAATGAATTGGATTGCCCCAGAAAAAAAATATATACTTTAATGAGTCAGATCTGAATCAGTGGATCTGACTTCAAAATTCCCCAGAGGTCTTTGAGCATTCAGTGGCTTTCTGTGGATGCTGGCAGACAAAAGAGTCTAAGTATAGAGCCACAACTCTACTAACTCAGACAGTTACTTGTTAAAAAGATAACAAAAAAATGTGGAACATTAAATCTATTTTACAGTTAAACCATCCAGCCCAAGTTTTAGCTTCCAGCCAGCATGGAAGGTATTTCTTTTAAATATACACTTCTGTGCATGAAAGATGGCTGATACAGAATCACAGAATCACAGAATGGTAGGGGTTGGAAGGGACCTCTGGAGATCATGTCACCCAACCACCCTGCTTGAGCAGGTACACCTACAGCAGGAGGCACAGGACTGTGTCCAGGCAGGTTTTGAATGTCTCCAGGGAAGGAGACTCCACAATCTCTCTGGGCAGCCTGTTCCAGTGCTCTGTCACCCACACAGTAAAGAAGTTTTTCCTCATATTCAGGTGGAACATCCTGTGTTTCTATTTGTGTCCATTGCCCCTTGTCCTGTCAGTGGGCACCACTGAAAAGAGTCCGGTCCTGGTCCCATCCTCTTAACACTCGCCCTTCAGATAAATTATAAGTATTGATAAGATCCCCCCTCAGTTTTCTATTCTCCAGGCTGAACAAACCCAGGTGTCTCAGCCTTTCCTCAGAAGAGAGGTGCTCTTGTATCCTGATCATCTTTGTAGCTGTCTGCTGGACTTGCTCAAGCAGTTCCCTGTCCTTCTTGAACTGGAGGGCCCAAAACTGGACACAGTACTCCAGATGTGGCCTCACTAGAGCAGTGTAGGGTGGGGAGGATAACCTCCCTCAACCTGCTGGCCACAATCCTTTTTATGTACCCCAGGATACCGTTGGCCTTCTTGGCCACAAGGGCACAGTGCTGGCTCATGGTCACCTTGCTGTCCACCAGCAATCCCAGGTTCTTCTCAGCAGAGCTGCTTTCCAGCAGGTCAACCCCCAACCTGTACTGGTGCATGGGGTTGTTCCTCCCCAGGGGCAGGACCTTACACTTGCTCTTGTTGAATTTCATGAGGTTCCCCTCATCCCAGCCAGTCATGCTGTCATAGAAGGCTATCAGGTTGGTCAAACATGATCTCCCTTTAGTGAATCCATGCTGACTACTTCTGATAACCTTCTTTTCCTCTACATGCCTGGAGATGACCTCCAGCATGAATTGTTCCATCACCTTTCCAGGGATGGAGGTGAGGCTGTCTAGCCTATAGTTTCCTGGGTCCTCCTTCTTGCCCTTTTTGAAGACTGGAGTGACATTGGCTACCCTCCAGTCCTTGGGCACCTCTCCTGTCCTCCGTGACCTTCCAAAGATGATGGAGGGTGGCTTGGCAAGAACATCTGCCAGCTCCTTCAACACTCGTGGGTGCATCCCATCGGGGCCCATGGATTTGCAAGGATCCAGTTTGCCTAGGCAATCTCTAATAATAGATATCTGACTCAAAGGTTTAGGAAAGTTTGTGTTTGTCAACCAAGCTTTGAAATGTAAACTTTTATATTCAGGGCCATGATATCTTGAATCTAATTTATATATCAGTTATGCTAGCAAAATTCCAAAGGAATCATGGTAAATAGCAACCCTATTCTACTATGATATTTAACCGAGCTACTGTAATATTACTAAGAGTGAGTTTCAAACATGCAGAGTAAGTAGTGGAAGACTAGACTGAGATTAGGCTCAGAAATTTGCTAAATATTCTCAACATTCAACTTTTTAATTCCATATGAACTGTGTGAAATAGTGTGATGAAATTCATTGGGAAATTGTACATATTTAATTCTCCTAAGGCCTTCTTTCATTTGAAAGCACTCTTAGTTAGAGCTTAAGAAAAATTGTTGACAGCTCATTTCTTCAGGAACTTAAGCAGGTGGTAAATTAATAGCTTAGGTGGGGACTGCCATGAAGCATGAAAAGTTATGACTGGTGTCGGTCCAAATTACTGTCTTTAACTGCACATAAGGCAGTGAAAAAAACATTAGCTATGCAGTAAACATGGGTTTAGCCAACAAAAAGAGATTTTACAAGTTTCCTCAAGCAACCTCCAAAAGGTCATTCCATGCATCTGCTGAAGCCTTTGGTAGTATTTTATAGCCATTTGTTGTTCTAAATCTGTGGCTGTAACAATGATCTCATTAGCTAAATCAATGGATGAGGGACGTGTTGCAATATTTTTTTCAGTGGAACTCAGAGCAAAAAATGCAGAAATTGCAAATGCAAGCTAATATATGAATGTAAATAATGCATATAGTAATGCTAACATTTTGCACTTATGAGAAGATTTCTGGTATAGGCTGGCTTTCAAGAAAGGAAATATATTCAATTTGTAGACTCACTGAAGTTTACTCTGTTTGCAGAAGCTCTAGGAACTAGAAAGAGAAAAAACTATAGCTCGTGAACTACACATGCTTAAGATCATCTTCTAGAGCTGGCATGGAGGTGCCCACGCACATACTAACGATTTCACATAGCTTCTGGAACAGGGTGGTATGCAAGGTGTCCCTTACAATTTATTTTGGGCCTGAGCTAGCTCCTGAACTGTGCACAACAATTGTTTGTGAGTGCTAACTGTTGCACTATCGCAGTTAAACAGTGCAGACAATGGAGGTCCACTGCTTGGGGGCAGTCACTGACACTAATAGTATAGATATAGCCATGGAGCACAGACATATAGCTATCTAAGAAGCTTCCAACTGGTGAGGGACTTCTTCAAGCTACCCTGTTGCTAGCATTGCAGCCGTTGCATCTTCCTCCTAACACATTGCTTTTACCCACTGCTCCATTCCTCTATAATTATGTTAATTATGCCCTCCTTGTCCATTCCAGCTAGCATCCTAGCATGAGCATTTAGCATGCTCGTGATTCTTGAGCAATCATTTTGTGGACAGTCTCACTCAACTGAATCAGCATGAAGCAAGCCTGCTTGTTTCCAGACCATTCCCTGTGTTTTCCATAGGGTGATTGTTGCTACCTACTAGGGGTTAACAGCAAGGTAGATGTACTGGATAGAAAATCATTGTCCAGCTACATGATAGATTTCTGTCTGCAGAAGCGGCCCATTCTGAAGATGTCACTTTTACACATGCTATCCCTTTATGTCTAGGCAGCTTCAGAGGAACTCCATCTGTATACACTTTTCAGTATTCAAAGATCAAATTCTCTCAATAGGTGGCTGTGAGGAAGGCAGCACAGCTTCGCAAAGATGCCTGAATGTGATTAGCTGATTTTAACACCACAAAGGAAATAAAAGAGCACATCTGTGTGTGATTTTTGTGGAACTGGAGCAAACGCCAGACTCGTTCATATGTGTTTGCTTCCTGGGAGTTCTTGAAACTTACAGAATGCAACTTAAAAGATCAACAAGCTTTTAAAGGAAAGGAACAAAGGCTGAAAGGCTTTTATATAGACTGAAGGTGTAAAATCAGAAAGGTTTAAAGTGAACACATGAATCTGGCCTGACCTCCTTCTAACACCTATTGCATTTTACAAACTTGTGATGTCTGTCTTAACGTAGAATGGAAGAAGTGTAGTATAATGTTAGTATGTTAGTGATGTTGAAGATAGTCTTTGATAAAAATATGCAGGCTGGCGTCTTGGATAATGTACTGAAAAAGTTTTTGTACTCTAAGTTCAGATAATGGTTGCTTAGCACTAAACCTAGTAACCTACTAAGCTTATAAACACTGCTCCTCTATATGTGTGCAGAATAGAGAAAACCTGGACACTGACAGGAATCTATTAAAGCAAAAGCCAGGATGGATGAGATGAGGATCAGGGTACGGTGGTCAGAAAACCTGGGTTCTACTCCCAAGTGCTGTATTAACTTTCATTTGGATTTTGTGGAGTCTTATCTCTTTTCTTTCTTTATATTCTCTTTTTTCAATTTTTTTGTTTGTTTTGCTTATGCTGAGAAACTATCATGAGATAAACACTTCCATTTACAAGATGGGGTAAAAAGGGGTAGTAATTGATTATTTTCTGTGGCCAATAAACAAGGGCTAGAAGAATAAGATTTATTCACAAAAAAAAAAAAAAAAAAAAAAAAAAAAAGCCAAGAGGAAAACTTTCTAACTATCTGGGTGGTTAAACACTTGCAGAAATTTACCTAAGAACTTACAAACCTTGGTGGGTTAAGATTCATAAGACAGATTTATTGGGAAAAAAAAATCTCAGGCCAGTAACTAATCACTTACTATTATGGACATGTAGCAAATTAAGTAAGCAATCTCACCATTACAGGCAGGGTCCAGCAAGATAATATACATGTCAAGAGTTTGGTGTCCCTCTTGTCCCTTGGAATACAATACATTACCCAGAGTATATGGGTCATAAATAATATGATCCTCATCCTACATAATCTTACATCTTTGAACATTCACAAGTGGCAAATACCACAAAAAAAATCAAGCTCTTTAATGGGTTATTTGTTTCTCAAATACATACCAGATAGGAGTGTGGCTATTCTTGCCATTGTTCCCAGTCATGGCACAACTGATTCCTTGCATGTCTATCTCTGTTGTGTTTCAGCTACTCAAAATGGTAAATCAATCATATTTCTTCTAAGTTAACAATTTTCTTACTTCTTAAAGTTCTTCGTTTTTTACAACATTATTCTCACCCTGTTTTAGCTCTTGGGTATGTAGCATGTAGTCCATCACCTATGCTAATTTCACTTCAGTCTTCCATTTGTGCGTTAAAAGGTGAAAGAACTGTTTTACAGGACAGTTCTTTCTCACTCTTCAAAGGTGCTACCATCTGGGGTCTCAGGAGATATTGCTGGGTGTGAACAGCCCACATGGAGATACTGTGAAATCTTTATCTTTGGTCTTTTTCTTAGGAAGTGGGAGGAGGAAATGTTTGTCAGAATTGTAGACATACTTGTGAATTAATGAATTTGAAGGAAAGAAATGATTGCTTAATGTTGCCTCCAGCTCTACATGCCCTGATGTATGAACTTGAGTTAGTAAAGCAACTACTAAGTAGCATCTAAATCATACTTGTGTAACCATATCCATACTGACATTCCAGGCACAAGTACAGGATTTCTAAAGACCAACTTTATTTTTTGCAGGAAAAGCAGAGGGAGAGGACAATGAATTTAGGTGTAACTCAAAGGGGAAGAGCTGTCACATCAAATTAATACAGAGAGCTTGCAGACATCTAAGCAGTGCTACTGATGAATTCTTCACTGGATTCAGCCTCCTGTGGGATGGAGTCCGTCTCACTAAATGTGCTTATCTACAAATGTAAGTGCTTATGCCAGCAAGTGACCCTAGGCTCACCTTGTGGTCAGTGGGGAGATAATCAAGGCACTTAATGTAGATTAGGACACAATTCATTTCATCCTAAGGCAGATATTTACATTTGGTGAAATCATAATAAATTCTATTAACTATTTTGGTTGATTCTCCACTGCATATAGTGAGCACTCTAATAACTATCTGAAATATAAATACTTATATAACAGATGTCACGGGTTGAATGAAATATTCTACCCTGGAAAATTAAGGAAGGGGGGATTCTGAATGGTTCATGAACACTTCTTTCCTCATTTCCTTCCCCCATCGCTCCCCCTAAAACCCACATGTATTCAGAGGATGTGAGATAGGGAGAAATGCTAAACTGCCTGCTCTCGCAGGCAGCTTGCTGCCTTACATGATTGTAGTGCTACACAAAACTGTTCTGTAGTACAAAACACTGCATGCAAAAAAGGGGGAAGCCCTGCTTTGTTTTTAAAGCTCTGAGAAGAAGAGATTTAATCCAATAAAAATATTTTCACACTGGCACTCACTTCAACTAAAAATACATGAGCCTGAAAGTACATCATAGATTCAGTGAAGGACCATGACTCCAGGACCCTAGGGTTTTTTTACACCCAATGTAGTCCTAATTGTCATGTATAAAGGCAGAGTAGTACAAGCAATGAAAAAAACTACCCCATGAACTGATAGTAGTAACACTTGGTGAGGAGAAATTCAAGAAATATTTTGATGCTTCTTAATTATCCATATTACCTATGTCAAGTTACCTACTATTAAGAGAAGACTTCATTCAACAATTCAGGGCAAACTTTGTCTCTTTCTTATTACTTTGAGAATCTTGGAATTTCCCTAAAACTAAACACAGGCAGCTCTGTAAATGATCTGCTCTTGCATGAGAAAATAGAAGAGTACAAACAAATCCATCTATAAAGCCAAACAGGGCAAAGTCCTGGCAATGCTGTGACATGTTATCCCTTCACCTGTTTTTGGTGCCCTGTAGGTGTCTGAGGGTAGACTTTATACGGTATAGATGGACATGCAAACTCACATGTTATGGTGAATTGTGGAATGGGGATGAAGGATCTAGTAGACATTACTGAAAGAAGGTGGTTCTTGCTTTGTCACATGCAGTGGGTCTTCTTCTCACCAAAAAATCTTTCTTTTAATGTCATTGGCTTAGTCTGGTTCCCACTTACTCTGTCATACATGAGTTATTCCCTCCTTTTTATCTTATCTAATATTTTCCATTGTTCATCTCATACACTGTTAAAATATTGCACCAAATCAGCCCTGACTCTCTTCTTGTTCAAACCTACGTTCAGGCATTTGCCTCAAGAGCTCACAGCTGTGATTGATGTTCTAGGTCTTGTAAAACCAACAAAAAACTCTATTTTGCTGAAGAGAAAAAAGAAAATTGTGTACTAGAGCATGGGCAGCATGGCCCCTTTTATCTCCTTGCTTCACCTTTAATCTAAATTTTTTGATCAAAAGCAACTGCTTCTGAAGTTACTGTCAACCAAAATTTCATATTACCTTTTATAAAGATACTTACTGAATGGCCTTCAGCCTAAGTGACCTGTTAGGAGTGTTGAAGGGCAGAGAGTTGATTTTTTGGTTATATTTCAAATAGTGTCCTGAAATCAATTACACCAGCCAGAAGACTCAATGTGAGCCACTGGGTCCACACTATAAACAATGGGATAAAACAGGACAGCTTCTCTCATCTGCAGCATGGGATGACAGCAGGGCAGAAATAGAGCAGGTTTCAACACAGAACAGTGACTTGCTCAGGCAATCCTTACAAGTTTAGGTTTTGATTTGGCCTCATGCTGGCTGGAGATATGTTAAAGCCAGATTTTCCTTGAAACCACATATCATTCAGGCTTCATAGTAAAAAAAAAAAAAAAGAAAAAGCAAGCTATGCATTACTGCATTTCTTTCTACTCCTACTCATAGTCCAATGATTACTGGAAGTTCAGCATTTCTGAAAATGCTGTCTGGCATAATTACAGAAGGCAGAGCCTATGGGGGCTGAACTTCTGCTGACATTACCAGGTCCATTGCAGAAGTTAAACATGAAATACTGTGGAACATGAAATGCTTCTGTTAACAATAATAGAAAAGTATATATTTACATTTTACAATGGAAAAAACAAGCAAACAAACCAACCCCAGCACACTACCAACTTAAGCATAAGAAATAAAAATGGCTGTATTATATAAATACAGTTCAATATCTTATTCCTGATAGTGGTCAGCAGTGGGTACTTAGAACAACAAAAAAGGAAAATATAAATAAATAATTGATGATACTTCCCTAAATACTCTCCCAGTTTCTGATTTTAAGATAGGTATATGATTTATATGGGATTGAAGGGTTTCCTCAGTCCCTCTGATCTCTTTAAAAAGTATAACCTCAGACTCTCTCAGGCTGCAGGTGATCTTCTTAACCAAAACATTGTTACTGAAGAGTACCACAACATCTGTGTTTGTTTTATGTATACCAATTACAAAAGGAAAAATATTCATGTTCCCAAATATGTGATCTTGTTAACATAGAATGTAAATTATGTCATAGAAGAGAAGAAGCTTTATAAAGCATTCACTTTTGACATAAATCTGAGGTCCAAGTGATATGTCAGTTCAATAAACTTTAAGTTTTACTCTAAATTAAAAAGTGCCTGTCATTTGTGACCAAAATGATGATTATTTCACCTCTGGCTGGAGAAAAGGGTTAATGTTATATAACATGTAAGGCAGATCCAGGAATGACCATAGTTGTATTTGAAGACTCTGAAAATACAGCAGTTTATAATCACAGTTGCTCCAAGTTAGGCATTCAGTCTAAGCTACTCATCTAGACTCTATATAAAGAATCAGAAGACATAGACTGGGATCTCGAGACAGATGTCTTAAAATGGGATGAATGACCTTCTAGAAGTGCTCATTTATCTCTTTGTTAATAGTAGTATGACCCTAAATGATAGTCCAGACAGCTAACTTTCAGACAGTTAAGGTTAGGTAAGATTAATCTCTCACCTTGTGCCTAAGGAAAATAATGTTATATACTCTAAATTTTATCTCTACTCTCATCAAATCTAATTTAATGTTATCTAATTTAATCTTTCTGTGTCCACATTTTTTCAGATCTATCTACCATTTAATAGCTAATTTCTTATTTATTTAGAAAGATACTGGTGTCAAACACATACACAAAAACACACTCACAAAACTAACACTATTTATCCTTACATGCAAAGTGCCCAGAACTTAATTTATGAACAAAAAGAAAATAGTTATATAAGTATACTCACACTATAATAAACATAAACATCACTAAGCAAAGTGGTTTTAAAGCTCCTGGCTCTCCTTTCTCTAGTAATTCTCCATGTTTCTACTTTCCCATTTCCCAGTGCCTAAAGGTAAGAGGATGAGTTTTGTCATAAGAATATAAAATAAAATGTAAATTGTTCTTTGTCACTAATCAGAATTTCCTAGAGTATTAGATCTGCCCTTTTGACCCGGCTGAGCAGAAACTCACCCAAGTATAAGCCTTGCTATAGACAGTTTGTCCACTCTGATCATCGCTATAGTACCTGAATGCTACTACAAATCTTTCTAGCATTAGGTGCAGAAAGATTATGACTTTGATGTCATCTAGACAGTTGCATAATAATAATGTGCCAGAAACAGACCAAGAGGATAAAGAACTATCCATTCAGAACTAAGAGTTTTTTATTCAGGAAGCCAATCTTTGTTAACACATGTATCCTGACACAACAGAGGTTAAAGAAGGTCTGATCTAATGACCAGTAATATCAAAGAGGGGTTAGGCTGGACCTTCTAGACCTCAAGCAAGAACTGCTCTCTGTTATCTTTTCCTTCTTGTCCTTCTAGAGAACCTCTAGGAAAGATTTTTATTTTTTTAATGGAAATAAGACATTTTGTTAATTTAACAATGAGCTTGGATTTCTGAATTATACCCATTTAAATGCAAATGTAGAACAAATTCTTACTATCTCATCTAAATTGGCAACATGTCTTGGGAGAATCAATTTTAATGTAACACAAGCCATTATCTCTCTGACTTTGCCTGGGAGTTTTTCACCCCCACGGGAGCAATAAGGAAGGATTTGCTTGTAAGGTATTTCCCCTTCTTAAATTTGCATTTATACTCTAGAATCATTGACTTCTGTCATTAGCAGGAATACAGTAGAACACACATTCTGCATTACAGAAATATATATGTATATGAGAGGATAACCTACAGTACACTTCAGTTCCCTGACCTGTGCTCAGAACACATCATGACTTCTGCCAAAGTCAGGTGCAGCTGTTATTTTCGCTTCAAATCCAGTGAGTCTGGTAGGGCTGGTACCTGCCATCAGCAGGTAGGACTGGAATCAGTACATGAACATGTCACACCTCATCTTGGGGATACCTGGTGTTTCGTAGCATGGGTGTAACAAGAAGTCTGCATCAGGAACCTAAGTTTCAGCCTACTTCAGCCTGCCTGAGCTGAGGGCAATTATTGCAGTTCAGTTGCTTTACAGACAGTTCACCATGGGAAATGTAACTGTGACTCACCCACTCCTGGTAAAGCAGCAAAAAGTGTGTGTATGTGAGCTCACACTCTCCTTCACTTCTGCCTGTCAGAAAGGCGGTGGTGGCAGATCATAGCTCCATCTCCCATCTCTTACTTTCCCCCATTTCCTCACCTACACAGAGATGCACTGAACATGAAAACCTTCTTCTCCTTCAAACATGGAATCAAGATCTGGGTAAATTCTCCTCTTGCCCAAATGGGAATGAATACAGTGCTTACTTCTCTTTGATGCCACAAAGTTACAGGTACAACCAAGCCAAAACCTTGTTTAAAAAATGACAGTAATAGTAAAGAACAGTTAAAATAGTCAGAAAAATATTTACATTTGTCCACAGTATTAAAATCAGTGCAAGACTGTCACCTTGAAGCAAATCATTCAAGAAATTTTTCCCATGATGGAATATCATTCTTCATACTGCTCACAGCTGAGAGATCTGTGTCAGAAGTAAAGTGTATTTTCTAATGGAGGATAATGCCGTATTCCTAGTAAGTGCAAAGCTGGCAGTGCTTACAGCAGCATGTAACCAAGGAGCTGCTCATTTGTTTGAGTGTCCTAGACTATACGTTAAGAGTCTTGGAATCGTTCCAAACTACCTAACAATAATTGTAGCAGTCATCTGTGAATAGTGATATCCGGCAGCATATGAGCAATTCATTTAATTTATTGTCTTCCAACCTTATTAGCAGTACACCACAAGGCTGGAAAACTTTCTAAGCTCATATTTTGAAAGCAGAGCCCTTAAAGCTGCACCTTAACACTAGAAATGTGGCTTATGTAATTTTCTTCAGCCATGTCAATATAAACTCCAGACATTATTGTGTTGCAGAGCTCTAATTCATGAAATGACAGCTCTGTCACCTCAGTGGCTAAGCTGGCTGTTTAAGTGATTCACTGCAGTCAGCCTCAAAGGTTTCCACAGCAGACCCCAAGGTAACTTAGAAAGTTGTAGGGAAGTTTGACAGGCTGCTTTATCTTGTTTTGTTTGGAAATAATGCTCAGAAATCACAGCAAGCAGTGATGGCAAAGAAGGAACTTCAGCCTTTGTTTCAAACAGGTTGTTTTGTTTGCTTGTGTACACAACCACAAAGCAACAAATACCAGGCACATCAGGCACACACAAAAGCTCACCTGGGCTTATATACACACAGCAGGTAGGATAAAATTTGCTGTATACAATACCACATATTGTGTTCTTTCCACTACTTTTCAAGTATTTGAAGTATTAAAACTGGAGAGTTAGTGCCCTCAGCCCTGTTCTTTGACTGTTCTGTCTATAACTCGTGTATTTATATATGTATCTTTGAGAAGGTAAAAGTAAGATTCCTGTAGTCCTGAGACATTTGCCTCCTAAGCTCTGTGTTCAGAGATTTAGCTCAATTACAGATAGATTCATCTTGCAAATTGCATTATAAATATTGAGTCAGCCCATTGATTATCTTTTATATGTAGTATGGCTCACTGCCAAGACAAAAGTTGGAGGTACTTTAGGGAAGAGCACACATTGTTGTCTACTAGGCATAAATGTCACCAGCTGCTGTTCTTTAAATGATACAGTCTCCCATCCTGAGTTCAAACTGCAAACATTTCACTACATCTTGCAAAATGGATAATAAAGAGAATAACTTATATTCTTTCATGTTGACTTATTGTAAGAATAGTAGATCTGTTGTGCCAACATTTTCAAAGCAACAGGTCACATTATTTCCAACCAAAGACATGAGAGGAATAGATGATTTTGAATATATCATATTTCTTAAGTCAGAAAAGGATGCATATTCTCAAATTGGAAAGTGTTTTCAGGATGTTTTATTGACCGTGATATTTATTGGTCTAAGCCTTAAAAGACAGAGATAGATAAGCACTAAAGCTGGCTGCGTACCTTTCACTGTGGGTAAGAATTTAATGCTTAGCTAGGGTTTGCTGAATAAATTATTTAGTGGCATGTTTTTTTCATGATATGAAAGCAGACTTTCATTGCATTTGTGGGGTTTATTTTCATCTTCAGAAGTTTTCATGAATTTATGCTGAAGTTCCCAATCTTAAAAGTATATAGACCTGCTTCTTGAAGAATCAGTCAGGTGAATAAAAGAAGCAGAATAAAGGAAGTCAGAGGGCTGTCCATGATCCCATGAAATTCTCCCCCCACCCCGCCAAAACCCAGCAAACCACCCAAAGCCAGCAAAAAAACCATTATAAATCAAGTATAATGAGGTAGCCACAACAGTCAACATTTTCAGGACTTATGATAGATGTAAAATAGTTTGAGTTCTCTGAGTCACCTGCTAGTGTAAAAATTCAACTAACAGCCTGCTCCCAAAAGATACAAATTCAGTGGCTGATCTTTGACATAGAGCAGATAATTCCTGATTAAATGAATGGAAGGAGCAGAGGTTGCTTCATCCTTTGTAAGATTGAATCAAAAGGTACTGCTGAAAAAGTCTGCTAAGGCATGAGTTAACATCAGGACTCATAGTATCATTCAGGTTGAGGTAAGGACTCTAGAATTTAAGCTATAAAATTGAAATAAGGATCAAATTCAAGTTACTATTGTAATTGTGATATAGCTGTGCATCCAGGCCTTGTCTGTGTAAACATAAGTCACAAGATCCCATGAGACTGGTCCAGAAACTCCCCATCTAGTTGGCTGCACAAATGATACAACAGACCCACCTGAAACAAGGTCATGGACTGAACTCTTAGATGGCTTCACAGCAACTCATTCGACTCATTGATACAGGAGCTCTCCAGTGTGGGAAATTTGGACAGTCCCACAGATTTTTCCCCCAACCAGCTACTTGTGTGCTTCAGTGTGATGATTAACATCCTCAGTGAGCAATCTGGTCATCCCAGGCACTCTGCTGGGAGGTTCCTGCTGCAGAATCCACCAAACTGAGGACAGATAAGATGTTTGTGAATGGTCAACAGGAGTTGCTCCTGCAGAGGCAGAGACAGACTAGTAGACAGTCTTCTGTAAATAGTTCAAGTTTTTAAACAACATTTTGTACAAAGTTTAAGATATTTAATAATGATGGATCATGTGTGTGCTCGATTGGTCACATCAGATCACATGTCAGCTGAATAGAGGAATTCAGCAGAAATTTTGCCTCAGAACATCACACAATCTCTTATTCACCCACTGCTGCTCATTTATAGACACTTATCTTCCCTCTTGCTCCCCATCATGGTTTGAGGGACAATGTTTGAACACACAAATGTTTTCCACATACAAAACCTTTGGTGGTGCAGACAAACATAAGGTCTGCAAAAGACTACTTTCTGAATGACAGCCAAGGATTTTCATTTGGCCAGTCAAAACTTTGCTTCAAATCAGTTAAAAAAACTATCTGAGATGCCACTCACACATTCTGTCAAAAAGTCTTCTTTCCTGTTTAAGGTACTGGGGAATGTATGTCCAGCCGCTTAGCCAATTTGTACAGCTAATGGCAGTGTGTATCTTCCCCTGTCAGCCTTCCAGTACAGCAAAGGCAGTCATGGACATGAATGACACACAAGTGACACAGATGGGACAGGATCTGTAATGGTTATTTTTTCTGAAAATGCTAGTATTTATGCTCACAAAGAAAACAATTTGTACTTGGAGGTGCAGGTACTTTGAAATAATAGCTATTGTACTTTTTTCCTGTAGAGATTTCTCTGCAGCTTTTTAAGCAGTGAAACAAGGGGAAAAAAATTAAGAAAACATGCTGTAAATTGTTCATACAAAATAATGTAACACTTATCCATGTTAATGATTACTATGAATATCTAAACCATAAACAAGTCACATGAGTGAGAGAGCAGATAAATTGCCTGCATGCTACTAATTGTATCCAGTATAAGCCTTCTAGCCTTCATCTAGTCCCATCTAATTAAACTATGTACGTATTAAACTATCTACTCATGTAGATTTATTTACATGTTGCTATCTCCCTTTGTTAATTCAGGAAAGAATAAAAGATATAGCTGCTCTTAATACTTATGTTTGGAAGGAAAACTGCTCCTGAAGAAATAAAGATGGATGCTTTTACAAGCAAGCATCTCCTGTTCGCATTTGAGGTTTATGCTTAAATCTGAGGTTCAGCAGATATCAGACCAGTTCTTGGTCCAATAAGCTAAATAAGAAAAAGCTCAGTTTCTGGCCCTGAGGTTGAATGATACAGCACAACTGGCAACCTTAAGGGTCTAGGCTCTGTTTCTCCCCAAACAGGGTGACAGTGCTCATACCATGAAGGTTCATGCTCTCCTATAAACTCTACCCAGCAGAGCACTGTGTCTTGGCACAGGCCATAACCATGCTAGAGACCATGCTACCAAATAGTATGGATGATCTGGACAATATTTAAGCCCATGCTCTAGTGCTACTAGCTGGCTCACAGAAATAAATGTAAGCTCCATGTGATCCACAGAACATAATTTAATCTCTCACTCTCACATAATTATAACATAAATAGTACTTCTCTTCCAGTCCTTTCCCGTCTTCTTTGCCTGTGACAATAACCAACTCCTATTCCAAGAAATTAATGAAACTTTTCTTTGGCTAGAATTCTTAGGCATTAGGAGTAAAAAAAATAACACATCTTTCTTAAGACCATCACTTGGGAAAAATATCATCATATACCATGAGGTTTCCTATGGAAAGTTCAACACTGTCTTAATGCTTAATGTTGTCACATCTATTATCTGTTTGTAAACATTTCCAGTTCCTGAAGCTTATTTCTGCTTGTTAAGAGTGGAAGAGCTGAATGAATTGAGAGTTAGATAAAGTACCTAGTATATTTAATTTTATACACACAGATCATTTCTCAGAGAGAGTCAAAAGAGGCATCTTCCTTCTGACAAGAATGTTACATGCCCTTTGTGTTGTTTATTTTTGTGTGTTTGGGGTTTTTTTAAAGATTACCATAATGACAACAAAGCAACAATGTGAAAGTCCACCTGTATCCTCTGATTTCCCAGTGGAATCTGTGCATGGCAATCAGAAAACAAACAAAACTCTTGACAGAGAAATGACACAACGCCTCTGAGCTAATGAGCAGCACAGAGATGGGCCAGGCATGCAGATGTGTGCTGCAGCCTGAAAACACATATAGGAAAATGGGAGGGTAGGACAGGGAGGAACCTGCCCCCTGTTATATCATGCTATTGTGCCCCAGAGCCACTTTCAAAAACGGATGCTATAACCTTCCAGGAGCATGTACTTGTGCTTAAGGGAGAGCTGTGAGGCAGCAGGAGTCCTGGATTTCTGTTCACACCTTTTCACACCTTTCTTTTTTTTGCCAAAACCTAGGCCATCAAAGCCTGAGGTCTGCCCTACAGGCATATCTAGTTTACGAACAGCTGCACTTTGAATGGTCATGCAGTCGCCCTGGCATGCAAATATCTGATATCTCTTCCTGTCAATCAAGGAATGGTTTTACTTCCAAAAAGGCATCTTCATATTGACTTCTGTTGGCACAACTTCAGTAATAAGAGTGGCAACACGGTTGACACCTGACTGGCAAATGTGAGCTGGCAGAAGTTCCTTAGGTAAAGACAGGCCAAATCCTTCTGTGACTGGCACAGGTTTCTTCAGTCAGTGCTGTTTACCTACATCCGTATCAGGAATACTTTGCCATTTCAATGCATAAATATTCTGGTCTCAGGAAAGTAATAATATAGACAAACCCTACACAATAATCTACACAAGGGAGATTGTTTATGTTTAGGTTAAAGAAGTGCCATTTTCTAGTACAAGGAGGGAAGAAAAAAAAAAAAGTCTTGCTTGGCACTGCTCACTACAGCACTGGTGGAAGTGAAGACTACATAAAAAACTATTTCTCCTCTGAGCAAAGAAGGCAAAACCTGAGAAGACTGGGGAAGGAGCACTGATGTTATTGCCCTAGTATGAGTCTGAGTAGCTGCCAAAACTTTTTATGCTGATGTGCATGCAAGGGAGTAGCTGAGTTTTGAACCCATAACAGCCAAGGGATTCAGCCCTCAGGGATGGTGTAAATTTAGTGGGCCAATTAGCACCCATGCAACCTCTGTTTCAAAGTGCAAAGTCAATTATCTATATTTTACAGCAAGTAGTTTAAGCTTGCAATTAATCTTATGCTTTGTGGGTTTCTTTTTTTTTTTTTTTTTTTTGTTTTGTTTTGTTTTGTTTTGTTTTAATTTAGTTTCCACTTCTCTTTATAGAGAAAAAAATAATCTGGACACCCACTAAACCACCACTATAAAGCTTGGACACCACAGTGAACCTGTGGCCATCCCTTATTTCTGTAGGAAAGCCACATGTTCACAATCTGCTTATTTTAATTGTGCCATGGGTGTCACATTTGTCTCTAAGAGGCTACTGGGTCTTGCTGTGTGCCTTGCTGTCTCTGGCACACAGGAAGCAAAGATGAGAAGCCGGTGGACATTGCCAGCCAGTGTTCAGCTGCGGCTGCATGACAAGGGGAGCTCGGAGGGATAGGATTGTCTGCAGCTGCCTGCAGACACCCACGCTCTGAATGTAGGACCAGGTTTCAGTGAGGCATAGAGACAGACACAGAAGAGAATTAAAAGAGGCAGAGAAGGTCAGTTAGATAACTCTATACAATTTCTTGCTAACAGAGATGAAAACTGGGAAATAATGAAAACTGCTTCTTTAGTCTACATATACAACAAAAAAAGAGAAAAAAACAGTTTTTTGTGTGGGGACAGTGGAGTTACTGTCCAGTTATCTATACCTGAGTGCAGGCCTGTGGCAAAGAGTAAGACTAAATTTTCCCTTCAGATCTTAAGAACCTATGAGTTTTGGAAGATAATGTTTCCTCATGCCCTTTGATAGACCAAACAGAGAATGGAGGTGTCTGCCTTCCTGCTGATAGCTCCCTGTGACAAGTCTCCTGGGATTTCAACTCATGAAGGCAGGGAGTTGGCTGGTGATCCTTAACTCAACAGTATCATGCAGATGAGAAAACAGAGGAAGAATGTCTCAGTTTTCAGAGCAGAAGCACTTTGAACAGAAGGGTCTGTCTGTGTGAACCTGCAATTCTTATAGAGGTAGATTTTGCAGATAATAACAGATGACTGTAATAAAAACTGGCAGTTTCTTTAATGCTATATTTATATGCATCTTTATGTAGGACTATAACTGACACATGGAGAAAGATTTCTTCACAGTCTTATTTCCTTATGGGAGAAACATCATCGTAATGATAATGCATTACTGATCTGGGGTTCTCGCTAGTACAGAAGAGCTGTTTTAAAAGAAAGCTTACGTGTTTGCCCCTTCATGTGTGTATACGCACGTGTGTATATTCATGTGTATGATAGTACCAATATTAGGTGATACAGTCAAAGGCTAGGACCTTCATCTTACAAGACACTGTACTGAAACTGAGTGAAACAGAGGTTTTTTGAAGAATATGCTTGGTACAGAAACCCTGAGTGCCTCAGTTGTGAGGTAGAGTATAGAAGCTGTTTTCAAACAAAATAAACTTCGTAAAATAATCCAGGCTAGAAAAACAGACAAATTTTTAAACTCCACAGAAAAAGAAAGTTATTCTAAAAGTTATGATGGATTTCTAGGGACAAACAATCAGATTTTTAATAATTGAAAGAGATAAAACCAACCCTTCTTCTTTCTTCCCTAGAATTCCAGCCTTAGGATAACTTGGATCTGTGGGAAAAAGTCTGTCTTCAGGATCCCCGAAACTGCTCTTACTTTTTGAAGATTTCAAGCTAGACTGGCTTCTAGAATATTTGATGCCTGTAGGTAACAACTGACCCAGAAAACCACCACATTTTTTCCAAGTTGTCTTCCTCAGCTGAGACACAGAGGCCATGTCTAAGACTAGTTAACACCTTTGGAAACTTTTCCAGGCACTGAGAACAAGAGGCATGGAAAAGCCCACATCTGTGCTGTTGGACTCTCTCAGCTTCCAAAACCAAGCCACCACTTTCAAACTGTTTATTGGGAATTGTTCCTGACCAGGCTAACATCAGAGCTGTAACAAGGACTTGTGTGGTAGAACGCTGCTTTTCCAAGCAAGATACCATTCTAACTGCTTAGCAGTACATTAAAAAAATATATTTAACAATCATATTATGGTGTCAGGGCATAATCTCAGATGCTATTTAATTTATTAGTACAGCCATAATCAGAGAGGATACATACAGTTCCTAATACACATACTGTGTACCAAGCAGTTGTTGGTAGAGAAAGCCACTTTCCAATACCTGAAAACAACATTAATATTCTCTGTCTATCCTCACAGATATTCTCGGGAGAAGCCATACATGGCAGCAGCTTGTCAGGTTGGTGAGAAACTATCTTCATAACCGTAGAGACATAAGTATAATCTCTACAGAGAATTTCCCGACCAGAAGAGAGAGCAAGTGTAGTCATCTTCTAATTTATATTCTTTATCCATGCATTTATTTTTATTTGGCTAACAATGAATACATAATATATATATTTTGTTGTATCAAATATCAGGGGTCTCTGGTGAGTAAGATAATATCTCTAATTTCCCATGGTTACCTGTGTTACTGAGCCAATAAAGTACTGTGCATTGCTGTTATTGGATTTCAAACCTGACCTGAGTTTTACTTTTATTAACATTTGTATTAATTTGATTGCACTGATAAAATTATAGATGAATGTGCCATCTCCAAAATAGAAAAAGGTATATGCTGGTCAAAAGGGGTTGAATATGAAATTCCCAATAGTTTGATATTTCCAGGGAGAGGGAAAAAACAAAACCAAAGGGAAGAATCAGTTTAAAAAAAAAACACAAAGCATAAAGCTGCTGAGCAGGATATCCATTAGAAAATTATGAAAGTCCAGATGTCCTAGGCAGGAATGCAGAGAAGGCTTGAGCAGTCATGGTGTATGTTATTGCTCCAATAAGCCTGCACATTACATGTACCTCACTGAATCATGGAGGGCATAACAAACAAAACAACACTGAAAAAAAAAAAAAAGTAGCTAAACACTTTATTTGCTTATCAACAGTTCTGCATAACCAGTCTTCTCTGAACATGGTCTTCTCTCTGGAGCCATGAGAAGGTAAATGCTGCCATCTGGTTCTGCTCAAGCAGGAGGTTTGATCTAAGGCCTAACACTGACTGTCGCTGAAGTCTGCAGGAGCTTTTCCTTTTATTTCAGTGGAGGCTATTCCCACATGCTTCTCATTGGACTTGGAGCACCTCACTGAAATGTGTAAGATAGGAATATAGTCAGGTTAAGCTCCTTCTATATAGAAAAAGAGATTGATGCTACCCATCTGAAATCTAAATGACCTTTGGAATGTCCTGTATTTCTCCATTGATTTCCTATCTCTCTCCATTCTTTTTAATGAGTGTAGGGCAGTTATACCCCTAAATTAGCTAGTTCAGTTATACACCAAAAGTTATACAGCCCTTGTGCTTAACCTTGCTTGAATCAACATGCTTTATCTGATTTTTTTTTTTCCCCGAGAAACCGGATCTTGTCCCTTTTTGAGCAAACATCTGTAGTTTCAAACACACTGTTTTTGAAGACGCAAAATTTAACAATCCCAAATAATTTTGGTAAAAAAATGTTTCACATTTGCACCTAAAAACACCCTGAAAATTGTATTGTTTTTGTTTCCCTAATGACAGTATTAAAATGGTAAAAACAAAGACAGCTTTTATTTTAACACGGAAAGTGTACTGAAATTCATTGGAAAAAAATTACTGTGTATGTGGAGTAATTAGCAAATTGTTATGCTGAGACAACTAGTATAATGAAGAAATGCTAACCAGTTTATGGTAAAACTGGTTTTCCTTCTCTTTCACAATTACTGCATGTTCTTACACTGCCTGTTCCAGCCAGACTAAAATTAATTTAATGACTTGGATGAATAGCATCAAGAGTTAGCAGAGTTCACAAAGTCTCCAGTTAGATTCTTGCTCTTCATATTACTTCTGTTAACAAAATTAGGTATGAGTTGCCTGTGTGTCCTCAAAAGGGTTGTTTCTTCTATACAGGGCTTCCTCCAGAACATAAAAGCAAGGTAATGCTTTTCAAGAATTGTTTCATAAGTGATAAATTACACAAATTTCTTTAGACTGAATCACTGAATAGCTTACCCAGAGGATAATGATGTATGCCTCCACAAAAAATGTTTGTTATAATTACAATTTTATTTCCAAGCCACTTAGCTCATGCTCACTGAAGGTATTTTGGTGGGGTTTTTTCCCAGTTACTTTGATCTTCCCTACTACATCAGTTCTGATCTTTGTTGTCTACCATTATCACTGCAAAGTTCATGTGAAAGCTCCAGTTCTGGTTTGCTGGTTTTCTGTAGCATAATAATGATTGAGGGTAAAATGCTTTTCTCAGATCTTGATTTTGTTCTTTTCTTAGACAAGGAGAGCTCTTAAGGTCCTCACTGAGAGAAGTTTAAGGTTGCCAGCTTGGATACCATTTTCAGTGAAGCTGTAAGAAAAGTGCAGCTAAGTATTTACTTTTGCGATAGAAACCATGCTTCTGTGATGGTGTTGAAATTCATGTTGGAGCTAGATGCAATTGGACAAGAACATTGTTCTGTGTAGTTCTTAGTCAACAGAGTGCATCCTACTTCCTACAATGCAGTTGGTTACTACGTAAAGGTGTTGGTGTGGCACCTAGAAGTCCTACACAGGGACTATCTGTGCTAGGCCCTCATAAAGATGGTCCTTGCTCTGAGCCTGTCATAAACCAGAATGCTAAGCAAGAGGTTGTTCACAGAACACCAGTAAATAACAAGACAGGACCACTGGCAGCTAAGTACAGCAGGAGCCTGTTTGATGCAATTGCCTGCAAGAAAATAAGGCAGCTTTGGAAAATAGTAGCAGTGGTAGTGAGAAGTGCCTGAGTTACCTTGGCTAGGGCTAACAGCTTGAAACAGTGGGGTAGTTTTAGTGACCGATTTGTGCTGGTTTTTTCCACAAACAAAAAATGCCCATGAGAAATATCCATGGTGCCTTTGTTCTACTTAGACTGTGGGTACAGTGGAGTGTGAGCACGAAGTCCCACAGGGTGATCTTATTCTTCAGCACTGAGCAGATGTCTAAAACTCAATGGCTATGTTTATATTAATAAAACATATGGTGCCAGAGGACAGACTTGGCATGATTACGGACGCTATTAAATTGTTAGGCTGTTTTCTGGCATGGTATTAGTGTGGTATGGTCCTATTGGACTCATCTGGAAGTTAGCACAGATGAGAGGTCATTTTCAAAAAGCTGGTCAGAGGCTGACTCCCTGTTTTGCAGGCTAAGAGGTTTTAGCTGGACTGACACAAGACTCGGAATTAGAAAACAGACCATTATCTCATCTTACTGCTATAGCTATGGCTATTAGGTCCCTGCCTGCTCCACCTGGAAGTTCTTCCACAATTAAGGAAATCCTAGGTCTTCAGAAGAGACCCTAGTTTGAAAAAGAAGAGTTATGATTACCAGATTAAAAGTAGAAGTAGTTAATCTGCTCTTGCATCTCCAGAGACATGCAATCTGTATTCTAAGTGTATTAACAAATGTATGACCTTACAAAAGAGATTTTATACAAGCTGAGCATGTTGAGCTGAAGAATTTGTGAATAAATGCCTTCACAATAGCCCAATGGTTAGGGCATAGGTGCCCAGAAAGGAAACGTTGGTTTTCACTTATCTTGAATATGGGGGAGTTTGAACTCAAGGTGTTTATGCTGTTTATACAATTTTTATTAGAAACAAAAACAAAAACAAAAAAAACCCACCATTATTAGGTTAGCCTGCAAGTATCAGTGAGCTGTAGGCTCCTGAACTAAGCTTACTTTTGCTTGGAAACTTTGTTCACATTATTTCATATTCTTGACTGAATGGGGAATCCATCTGTCAAGATAAATTAAATCTTGTATCTCTTACTTTCCCCTGTTCCACTATATGACCTTCACATTTATGATCAGAGCACTCTCTGGAGATGTGGGTGAAGTCCCTAAGCAGAGCAAGGTGCATGTGCTCTAGCCAGAAGACTATTCTGCAAAGTACTGCCACTTCCTCTGCCCATTTTTTTTAGTTAGCTCATTTCTATCAATATCTAATCAGAGCTGACATCCTGGTGTGGGTTCTACTGGTTGCATCTGAATTGCAACAGAGCATTAGTCCCAAAGCTGAGTGTTTCTGAATGTATGCACATGTGAGTGAAGACATACAAGGAATATTCAGACCCACCAGAGAGGTACTAGAGAGTTTTATGTGCACCAAAGATGAGACTATGTCAGGGATTAGGCCATCTGGAAGACAAATGTGTGCAACAATTCTTAAATCTGAAATTAAACGCCTGGATTTCTCAAACTTTAGCCACAGGCTATATCTAAAGCTGGCTGGTGTCAATGGAGACACTGATGTTGGGTGGCACTAAGTTTTATATGAGTAACAGCAAGCATCTCTTGAAAACCTGTATCTGAATAAATTCAATACATTGAACATCATCTATTCAATGAATAGTGTCCTGCTGTGTGTAAATGATTTTAATTTCCTGTTTGAGGGCAGCTATTTAGTTTAGTGAGGAAGCTGCAAAATTATTTCCTTTGGCTGGTTTCTAAGCCCAGATCTGACACTGGATTTGAATGTAACTGAACCAGTGATGACACGTTTTTGTCACTTTGCTGCTTTGCTTTTTATATCCATTTATACTTTCAAAATTTTGTGATACTTACAGACATAGACCTACACTAGAACAAATAAATGCTAGTATAATACAGATAAAAGCCAGTAAAAAAAACATATTTTATTCCACGTTGTTTGTTTTTTTAGAGATCATTGCAGTGACTGCAACACAGGTAGTCACTGCAACACACGCATAGTCAATCTACATCTTTTATGGTTTCAGATGTCTGTGCAGTATCTCAGGACATGAGTAATATGTTTGTGTCAATTCCGTCTGAAAGCATCTTGTACTGTTGTGTTTTATTTCAGTTATTCTCAATAATGTCTTGCAAAAAATCCTCTTGCGAAAGAAAGATGGAGGGCAATAAATGTTTCCAAACATGATCAACGCGGGGGGGGGGGGGACACGACAGGACACAGGGAAGAGAGAGCACACTATAGGGAGAAATAAAGAGGGATTGAGAGAGAGAAGAGGGTAAAGAAATCTGATCTGTTTTCAACAGGCATACGCAACTTGCATGAGAAGACCCTCACGTACAACATTTAGCACACTGTGAAATAACATTATTTATATAAACTTTATCAGACATTTCATCTTTCAAATTTTATTTCAGGATTAGTCTTGAAATATCCCTAAGGTATTGTCTTACTTGCAAAATGTTATTTCAATTAGTTGAATATCATTCTTTACAGGATTCAGGTCAAACGAGGGGCAAAACTAAATCCAAACCAAACAATATGTGTCTGCAATAAATTTCTGTTCCTGAATTATTCATACATAATGGCATAGGTGACTCTTCAAGCATTTTGAATTAACTAGAATTGATTTCTCACTTTTTTATGCCTAGTTGTACAAGCTTTTTTGTACTTTTACTTCTCCTTAACAAATAAAGTATTGATTCAACTCCACTGAACATGTTTTATTTAAACTTTGCCCTTTGTCAGCAACTTAGTCCTCTACCCAGAATTCTCCTCTTTGACTTTCCATTGTCTCTTGAACTGGAAGGTGAAATATTCTGGATAGGCTTCTTGGTATGACATAACGTATAAAATACCTTTCAAATTTCCTGGGAATAGTTACAACACAAAGCACACACTAGGCGCTTTAAAGCAGTTAGTGTTCCTTTTCTTGACTAGTCTCTCAGATTGCTCCCTGGGAAACTCAGTGGTTTCAAAGTCAAATGAACAGACATAAAATTTGCAGTCATTTTTCTTCCAAATATTTTTTTCCTTTGGTTAGTTTATTCTTATTTCAATCTAAAACTAACATTACATGCTGAACTCAGATGCTTGCTCCCTCTCACAACATGACAGAGGGAGAAAATAGGATGGGAAAGTTCATTGGTTGAGAAAAAGGCAGGGAGATCACTTACCAGTTACCATCACAAGAAAAGAGACTGTAGTTGGGGAAAATTAATGTAACAATTGGATGATAGAGTTGGATGATGAGAAACAAAGACAACCATTAAAACAACACCTTCCCCTCACTTCCTTTTCCCCATGCCCACCCTCACCCCGTCACTGCCGACTCCTCTCCCGCCCCCGAGGGGCGCAGGGCTGGGGATGGGGGCTGCGGTCAGTCCCTCACAGCCCCTCTCGGCCGCTCCTCCCTCCCTCCTCACACGTCTCCCTGCTCCAGCGCGGGCCCTTCCCCGGGCTGCAGTCCTTCAGGGACACCCTGCTCCCGCCTGGGCTCTCCACGGCCGCAGCTCCTGCAGGGAATATCCCCCGGCTGCGGCGTGGGGCCCTCCCCGGGCTGCAGGCTGGGTCTCTGCTCCAGCGGGGTCTCTGCAGGGCTGCAGGGGATCCCTGCTCCCACCTGCAGCGCCTCCTGCCCCCCTCCTCCTCCTCCTCCTCCTCCTCCTCCTCCTCCTCCTGCTGCTGCTGCTGCGGCCTGGGGGTCCCTCTGCTGCTGCTCCCTCCTTGGCTTCCTCCTCCTCTGCCTGTGCCGCCTTTGGCCCTTTCTGAAACCTGTTTTCCCGCCGGCGCCCCCAGCTTGGCTGAGGGGCTCAGCCGTGTCCTGCCGTGGGGCCGTTGGAGCCGGCTGGGACCGGCTGGGACCGGCTGTGTCCGGCACGGGGCAGCCACGGCCTCTCCCCGCAGAGCCCACCCCTGCAGCCCCCTGCCAGTGCCTGGGCACAGACACCCCAAAGGAATAAGTGATGGATATGGAGGAAGTTAGTTATAAAATCTATTTTAACTCCACTGCAGGGCTTTCTTTATAGATACTCTGTGATTCCATGCTTCAATGTTTATGTTTTCTGTTTATCAGTGTAGTGCATTGCTCTGTACAAAGTCTGGGGCACAACATTCTCCTGTCTCTCTTTTCCAGGAGTAGGGGAAGAAAAAGATTTCTCTCTCTGTAATACTGCATAAAATGAGGCATTTTTTAAGGTGTTTCACTTTATTTCAGTAAGGGTTTTACAGAGTTACAGTTTACAGAGGAGAGCACTGGCCATGATGTCTATGATTTAGTAGTATGTAGAATCCCAGCCTAACTTCTATCAAAGTTAATGGAAAGTCAAGGTAGTTGGCTTTTGATCTAAAATTTTTTGGTTCATTTTCCATATGAATTTTCATTCTGCATGTACCGTGCTATGGTCTTACTTCTTTTTCTTAGCCCAAGCCTATGCCTATGCACCAGTAAGAAATTCTAGTGAATAAATTCTGATTATTCTGTCAGATATGAGAAAGGTACATGACTGATTATGAAAAAGAAATTGGTATTTTGGTAAAATTAGAAATTACTATCTTCCAGGTAGCAAAACTTAATCACACTGGTTACTATTTCACTATGATGTTAGAATCAATTAGAACAGTCTAATTTACAATGCAGTGTAATTCTTTCAATTTATTAAGGTGTTCTTATATTTATGGTACAAGTAGAATCAGCTTCTTTCCCAACTGTATTCTTTGCAAATGCTATAGGGCACAGCATTTCATAAATTCTAGGTGCAAATTACAATACCAATTTGAACATGAGGGACAATATTATTATGATGGTAGCTACCAGTGCAGCATCATATAAAATAAAGATTATTATCATTACCAAGCCATAGGAAAAAAAATGTGGATTCCATTTGCTCAGATAAAGATATTTTTTATATAATGTATCCAAAACATCAACTTAATTTCATACATAATCTTTTAACTCTTCACCAAATGAGACATGGGCATAAATACATTTTGTCTGCAAAAATTACCTGATTGTAGACCTAAAGACAAGTGAAAAAATAAGAAAATACCATATAGACAGTAACACAAGGTACCTGTTCTTCACATGCAAGCTATTTTCCTTATAGCAAACACAGCTGTAGAGCATTACCTCTAAACAACCCTCAGTTATAACTGACATTATACTGTATTTGTACACCCCTTAGCGACAGTTAAACAAGAGTCAGTCTTTACCGAGTGATGACAGATACCTATTTCCTGGTTATCTGCAACAGAATCAGTTTGAAAGAGCTAGTCTTTTCTGATTCACAAGACTATCATCATAGTCAATAAAGTCATATAAAAGGATATGACAATTATGAAGTGGAAGTTTATTCTAATTAGTAGAATACAATATAGATGTATATCTAAAACTTCAGTGTATATACATAGAAATGTAATAAAATCATAGAGATAGCCATTATTCAGTATGAAGGAAAAATGGGACCTTTATTTTATCATTTATTTTAGAAAGGCAGAGAAGACGTGATAGCAGAATTCATTAGATCTCATGTTGGCCTCAGTGGCTTATGAGTCAGGCTCCAAACTATGATTCAAAGTGATTGTTTTTTATGTTCTCAGTTCCAGACTTGTGAATTGTCTGAAAATGCAAATAAAGCAAGCAAGGAATTGAGAAATTCTTTCTTCCGAAATAAATGTATAGCATATATGACCTTTAACTAGTTTAACCATAGTGAATGCCACAAATCGGCATGAGCATTTCCACTATAGTTGTTTTAATGAAGCTCTGAGAACTCTTGAAACTCTCCAAACTGGCCTCTTTACGCAAGAGTCTCTTCAGTAAAACCTGGTGCAGTCTTACTAAAGTTCTGCTGGAATATAGCACTTTCTGAATTTTCAGTACAGAGGATCTTTGTTCAACTGTTTAAAAGTGAAATGGTAATCATGACATATATGGGTGTAGTACCTGACACAATAATTGGTAGAAGATTGGTTAGACACTCTTAAAAAAGGAAAGAGCTGCTTTGATGGAGCAGCTAATCCTGGAAATCCTTTCCAGGCACATTAAGGACAAGAAAATCATGAGGAGTTGTCAGCAAGGGGAAGTCATGCTTGACCAACTGATAAACTTCTGCGATGAAGTGACTGGCCTGGTAGATGAAGGGACAACAGTGGATATTGTCTACTGGACTTCAGGAAGGCATTTCATACTGTCTCCCATAAGAACCCCATAGAGAAGCTGTTGATGTATGGGCTAGATGAGCAGACAGGGAGGTGTATTTAAAACTAGCTGAATGGCCGGGCCCAGAGGGTGGTCATCAGTGGTGCAAAACTTAGTTGGAGGCTAGTGACTAGTGGTGTACTCCAGGGATCAATACTGGGTCCAGTCCTGCTCAACATTTTCATTACTGATCTGGATTATGGGTCAGAGTGTACCCTCAGCAAGTCTTCATGACACCAAACTGGGAGGAGTGGCTGATAGGGCAGAGGGATGTGCTGCCATCAGAGGGACCTCTATATGCCAGAGAAATGATCTGACAGGAATATCTCATGAGGTTCAACAAGAAGTGTAAAGTTCTGCACCTAGGCAGGAACAACCTTATGCACCACTATATGCTGGGAGCGACCCAACTGGAAAGCACCTTGTCAGCAAAGGACTTGGGGGTCCTGGTGGATACCAAGTTGAACATGAGCCAGCAATATGACCTTGCTGCAAAGAAGGTGAATGGTACCAAGGCTGCATTAGGAGGATTGTGGCCAGCAGGTCGAGAGAGGTTGATCCTTCCCCTTTATTCAGCACTGGTGAGGCCACACCTGCTGTGCTTAGTCTGGTGCTGAGCTCCCCAGTACAAGAGACACATGGACATACAGGAGGGAGTCCAGCAAAGGACCATGAAGATGATGAAGGTTCTGGAGCACCTCACATATGAGGAGAGGCTGAGAGAGCTGGGACTGTTCAGCCTGGAGAAGAGAAGGCTCAGGGGGATCTTATTAGTGTGGATAAATACCTGAAGAGAGGGTGCAAAGAGGGCAGAGCCAGGCTCTTTTCAGTGGTACCCACTGACAGGGCCAGAGGCAATGGGCACAAAGTGAAACACAGAAGATTCCTTTGAATCCACCCGCTAATTAGGTGCCTTGGAGTGCTGTCTGATCTTCCACCATCTTTTACTAACATGCTGTTATTGCCTTGGTGCATGGAAGTGCTATTATGCATGCTTTAGAGGCGAGAAACTAATATATCACATATAAAAGTAATCTGAACTAACTTTAATGGATACAATTTTTTCCCATCAAAAGTTTGCAATATCTGAAATTAGGGGACTTAATTGTCTTACAGAGGGGTTTGTCAGCTGGCTGCAGAAGGAACTTGGATGGCTGATTTAGTGTAGATGACTACACTGGGCTGTACTAGACAATGCTGTGATGAACAACTGGCTGCATTCATATGGCCTTTGGCATCTACACGTTATGTGCAACCTCCAAGACACTACACGATGATTCAGTCAGATCTTGCACCTCAGTACTATCATTAGAAAAACATAATCACAACACCTAATTTTGGCAGCCATGAAAGGGATCCCAGATATGTTGTCTTGTTTGTACCAGTACTGCACAGAGCCAGGCCCTGCTAGGTGAGCCTGCCTAATCACTACCTGATGCAGAAAATGTGCAGTTCCCCCATGTCTCCTGCCTCCCAGTCCGACTCCTGCTTCCAGGTGCACATTCATACCTCCCTGTTAACACCAGCTGTTACTTGTTTGGCCCTTCTGCAATTTGTTTTAGATCATTAAACAATCAGGAAAATAACCCACCAAAACTAGAATAATGTTCTGTTGGTTTTTTGTCAGAAGCTGAAAAGCCAGGTGGATGTTCGACTCACCTCAAAGTGGAAGTGGAGTACACAGCAAGGAAGGGAAGAGGACAAAGGGGTATGGGACTTCTCCTTTGAGCATCAGCAACCACTTGTACCATCTCATGTCTTTCCTAACCACATCACCTAGCCTTGACTATCTGATAATCAAAGCTGTTAGCACAATCACTTTAACTGGTTACTGCAGACATTCAAGAATTCTCTTTGCCTCTTTTTGTAGTTATAAACCTTTATCAAACAAACTAATCACTTCAAGCACCTTACGATTGCTTTTCTAGAAAAGTAATTTTTCTAGTCACTTAGCTCCCCCTTTTTAGGGCTCTGTACATGGTTAGATGGGAGCTGTTGGGAGAAGAACTTCATCTGGCTTCCTTATTATGTGTGTTCAGCTGCTATCTTGACATTACCTCCCTGCCAGCATTTCTCACCTGCCTCACAGAGGTGTTATGTGATGTAATTAGTTTTATTATTACTGTAATTACCATGAAACCAAGCTGACAAATGAGACTACTTGCCTGGGGCTTTTCCCACCATTTTTGCTGATCTTTCAGATTATTTTAGCAGTTAGAACTTTCTCCTGTGCTAGTTACCCATTCTCACTACTTCTTTCTTTTTCATTTTGTGTCATTTGGTTATGGTGGTGATAAAGCATGCTGACATATTCCACTGTATCATTTTCTGCAGCTGGCTTGAAAACAAAAGTCACTAATGAAGCGCTGTTACTAGTGGGGCCCTTCTCCCATTTTAGGTAAAGAGGGAACAAATAAACATTTTCTATTTCTTTTTTTTCCCCAAGGAAATTGAACACAATGTACATACGTATTTCGCACACTCACAGAACCTGGAGAATGCAAATGAATCATTTAGGTAATGCTTTGATTCAAGTTCCCTGGTTTTGTCCCAGACTCACAGAGAATTTAGATGTTGCCACATTCAGCATTTCAACGCTTAACATCACATGTTTTCCTCCGGGAGACAAATTTACAGTCCCCAGTTGCACAGGTTCACTGTGCTGGAAATGAACATGAGTAGGTGTTTCACACAGGAGTGGCAAAAGGCAGCATGCTGCGCCAGTCCGTGCCCGTCAGAAGGGGTATGTTTGAACTGACTCTCACAAACACACTCAGGAAACAAACTGAAGTTCACGGGTATGTGCTTCTGCAAAATTTCCTTTGCACCTCTGAGTGTGAATGTGTAGTAGTGTAGAGATTGCTGTATTCACCAAGAAAACAGTGTTGTTGCCTAATTCCATCCTCAAGGATAGCAAGGGCTCAAACCTTTCCCACATTCCAAAAGAATGCTGCAGACTGCCACCTCTAACTCAGGCTTTCTAAATCAATCTGTCTATTTATTGGGAGCTAACCCTCTGTTTATTTAATTTATCAAAGGGAAAGAGGAGGAAAAAGGGGATTTTGGAGGGATACTGTTTACAACTGCAGTCAGGTAGGTGCTAGCAATATCCTGGTAGAAAAGGCAAAGCAAAATCAAATGCTTCAAAGAGGATGCTGGAAATAAACAGTTTGAAAATGCCAATACTTTTAAAAATTTACATATCTGTAGAAAAATCTCACTTGAGCCTGGAGTACATTTTCTATTAGTTTAAATCTTTCAAGTAATTTTGTATGCATTCCTAATAAATAAGCCTTCATTAAAAACAAGCCTTTATTAAAAATTTGAAATATTATTAAATGTCATTTAAACATTATTTATTTAGTTATTTTTGGTTTTAAAAGATATTTTGAATACATTATTTCCATTCATCATAAATTAAATGGTACTATAAAATAAACCCTTTTTTACCGTTACAGATGATCTTGAAATTTTATGTACAGCAAATTACTGATCTATCATCTAAATGGTTCTGTCTTTTTTAATAATCTGCACTCTGTTCTGATACATTATTTTTGAGGCCAGAATTTAGCGATCTTGCGGTTTTTTTGTTTGGGTGTAGGTTTTTTTGTTTTGTTTTCTTGAGTTTTTTTTTAGTTATTCCAAAATCCAACTTTCTTTAATATATGTTTTATTTCTTTATATCCATGCTAGTGCCTTCAGGGTATCTAGGAGATAAATGCATATCTCTGCTTTCTTGTTTGGAACAAGAGCAACCTTACCTTAATTTGTTTTGAAGCAGCCAAATAGCTTTGTGATTTCCCTAATACAATATTTCATATTCCTTGTAATACAATATTTTATTTTCCAGTGAATTTATTCATAGTTAATTAAATTATATTCAGTCTGAGTATGTAACACTGTGAAGCAATTCTAGAAAATTCTAGTCTGTTTCTTCAAGATCTGAAACCCAAAACAAAAGGAAAAACCCCACATAGTTAGCAGAAAACGTTATTTAGTGTCTGAGCCTGAACTGGAGTAATCAGGAGACCCTGATTCTAAAGCAACTCCTCTGAAAAGGAGGATCTGCAATCCTTAGAAAGCTACTATTATCATTATAACTGAAAGCCTGTCTTATCAGAAAATTGAGTGCAATGGTTTTTTGTTGTTGTTTTTTTTTTTTTTTTTTTTTTTTTTTGTTTTTTTTTTTTTTTGTTTTGTTTTTTTTTTTTAACCAGATCTTTGGGAAGTGTAAGGGAGCATCTTTCAGGATTTTTTTTTTAATATTTCCTCTTTTATATGGAAGTCTTGGTTAATGTCTACATTACTTGTCCTATCTCTTATCCTGCTGGAAAATGAAAGGTTAAAACTTTAGTGTCTTTATTCCAGGTTTTGAAAGATACAGTTCAAATGGAGAAATGGGAGTGTGGTGTAATACCATACACAGGTGGCATGTTGTCCTGTGCTGGAATGGAATATCGATAGAACAAATTGTGTGCAGGACTCAAAAGGGAAACCAATGCTCTTCTGTTGTTCCCATTCTCTTTTATCTTCTTTTGCCTCACTTCCTGATAATTTTATTTACAAATATTTACATAAATTAATACTATTTATGCTATTGTGTGATCTGCAGAATGTAAACTTAAGAACTGCTGCATTTGCAAGTCTAGATACTGGCACACATGAATAATAATTTGAATGAAAAATGAAATTTCATGCAGTAAACCTAAATACTGGTTTTCCTCCATGGCCTCCATCAGACCCGCACAGGTCTGGTTCTGGAAAAGTTCCATGTAGGTAGTGGAAATAATATAAATGTGGCCTGGATTAAAATCTAAGTCAGTACAGAATCAATCGCCATGTTTCAGGATGTATTTCTATTTGTTCTGTTCTTAGCAGCCATGCTAACCATGTCTTCACTTTCTTTGCAATAGGATTGTAGCATAATGCTATTGTGAACTAAAAGAGAAAATAGGGATCAAATTGTCTGTATTTATTATGTCTCCTAATGACTGCATCTATACTAGAAGATTAAGCAAGGCCAGGGAATTGTCTCAAGCACTGACACATCATCATCCACACCCTTTAATGCTCAGAACTTCCTTGGCATGGTTTTGGCCCATGCCACCAGGCACTCTCCCAGACAATGCCCATCCATAATTTGGGGGACACCATGGGCCAGGGAAAATCCCAATAGGCAGTGTGGATGGAGTCACTCTGTTTTGCTGAGGGAGTTAGCTGTATAGTCATAATCCATGTTTTCCTAATTTCTGTAACAGTTCAAGGTACAAAGTATTTTTTTGTTTACTAATATAGACACAAATGGTGAAAATGTCAGCCTGTCTCAAACCCTCTTGACATGTATTGTAATGGCAATGCAAAATAGATGCAATGAAAAATATTGCTGTGGTCCAGAAAGGGTATAGTACAGGTGAAATTTCTGGGATCAAAACCACAGACAACACTAGATTAGTGTGTCTCCCAGTGTTAACTGGGAGAAAGGAACAGAGAGTAGCAAAAGGCTCTTGTGCATCCAGATGGTCCACCATGACTTGTGGCATGTCTAACAAGACAACAACATTAAGAACTGAAGGATTGCACAAATAACAAAACTGGTAGTAATGATTATGCCACCTTGATCCCCAATGTTACTAGACAGAAAAACAAGAATCTGCAGGACACTGTAGTTTAAAAAATAGAGGTACTAGCTTTACCATACTGATGACCTAGGAGAAGAAAATTGGGATCAATTGACAAATGTGGGTGGGATGCTTATTTTGGAGGGGATGGAGATGAGAAGAGGGAAGAGCTCTGGAGGGAAAGAAAAGGGAAAACAAATCCAAAACCATGGTGGGGCAAGTCATGCGAACTAGGCTGTTTGGGGGTATCTGTCAAAACAGCTAGGAGCAAGGCAATAACCCTGTCACTGCTCCAACCATGCTTGCATCTGCCTTACTCTTAATGTCGGGGGAAGGTGGGTACATTCCTTGTTGCTGAGAAGGGAACACCTAGAGGGAAAGAACGTCTTCTCACCAGCACCAAGTTCCTTTATTTCACTGCTGTATATTCTTCGTGTGACTTGTGTTAGCCACTCCAGTCTGTCTTCTGCTCAGATAAATCAATAGAATAGAATAGAATAGAATAGAATAGAATAGAATAGAATAGACTATTTCAGTTGGAAGGGACCTACAACGATCATCTAGTCCAACTGCTTGACTAATTCAGTGCTGACCAAAAGTTAAAGCATGTAGTTAGGGGCATTGTCCAAATTCCTCTTAAACACTGACAGGCTTGGGGCATTGACCACCTCTCTAGGAAACCTGTTCCAGTGTGTGACCACCCTTTCAGTAAAGAAATGATTCCTAAATGTAAGAGTGTAATTGCTCTAGGGTCCCTCAAAAGCCATGGAAAAGACAAGCAGCTTCCAAGGCAAAGAGATCTTTGGTGTCCTGAACTCACTGACGCTACAGAGAGCCTAGGAAAGCTTTCCCAACATTTGTACTTCAGCTCAGTGCCCAAGGCTAGATATGATAAATTAAGGACTCTTGTCTCCATGTCTGTACTGTTTTATCATGTGAAAGTAAAAAGAGCTTCATTAGAGACTGCATGGAATTTGAACACTGCTTTGAGGAAAACTAAATAAATTTTATTATTCCCTCTCATTTCTTTATATTTTGCTAAAAGGGGTGAGAATATTGTAGGTACTAACTACTGAGCTGCTATTCTAAGTATTGAGAGACTTATTTTTGCAGGTTCAGCTGTGCCAGTGAAGAGCCATTCACCACAGCCTACTATAGCTTCTTGTCCCTGCCTCCCTGCCACTGTGTCCCATTGATCTGTTTCATGCACTTGAAATGTAGCTACCAAAATTACTTCAATCTCTATGAGCCAAGTTAACAAAAAATATGCTATTTTTAAACTCACCTGTCCTGTTTTCCCTCCTGAACTGGGTTAAATGAAGATGAAGGAACAGCTCAACCAGCGGGTCAGAAGGGCTGGTAACCTTTCTGAGAGGAGCAGGGATGATGTGAATGGCAATCTCTACAAATGGCATAATATGGCTAGAATAGGACAGCAGAGAAGAGCCTAAAATATTCTGTCTGTGAATGTAGCATGAACAAGATCGGTCCTTGCCTTTGCATAGATGCATATATGTGACATTTTGTGTGCAGGAATCTTTCTTTTCCTTTACACACCTTTCAATCAAGATAAGAGGTATTGTGCTACAACAATCACAAGGACTTCACTTTCTCAGAGTATTTAGAAATGCAAATCATCGCTGTTGGTGGAGAAAGAGATCCTGCAGCTTAATTGCTTCAGGGATCTTGAGAAGCCCAGCATATTACAGAATCACAGAATGGTTGAGATTGGAAGGGACCCTGGAGGTCATTTTGTCTGACCCCCCTGCTCAAGCAGAGCCACCTACCACCAGTTACCCAGGACTGTCTGGATGGCTTTTGAATGCCTCTGACAAAGAAGACTCCACAACCTCTCTGAGCAACCTGTGCCAGTGCTCAGTCACCCTCACAGTAAAAAAGTGTTTCCTAATGTTCAAAGGAATCTTCTGTGTTTCACTTTGTGCCCATTGCCTCTGGCCCTGTCAGTGGGTACCACTGAAAAGAGCCTGGCTCTGCCCTCTTTGCACCCTCTCTTCAGGTATTTATCCACACTAATAAGATCCTCCTGAGCCTTCTCTTCTCCAGGCTGAACAGTCCCAGCTCTCTCAGCCTCTCCTCATATGTGAGGTGCTCCAGAACCTTCATCATCTTCATGGTCCTTTGCTGGACTCCCTCCTGTATGTCCATGTGTCTCTTGTACTGGGGAGCTCAGCACTGGACCAAGCACACCAGGTGTGACCTCACCAGCGCTGAATAAAGGGGAAGGATCAACCTCCCTCAACCTGCTGTCAAATATGTAAGTCAAACTAGCTCCTAGATGAATAAACTGTTTCTTATGTCTCGACATTAAGTTGTATGTTTTCAAGTGCTTGTTAGATGTGAAAGAAGACTGTTCTCTAGTAGACAAGAATCATTATCAATGGACCAAATTTCTGTGCTACTGCAAGAGTGTTAACTAAATGCTTCTATTCCTTAGCAGCATAATTTAGGACAAACAAATATCTTACCATAATTTGGTTTGAACTTGGTCAGTGAAGGAAATACTTTTCAGGCCCAGGTTTTCTGACACAGTCATGCATATCTATACACAGATTATCTAAACACAGAGACTGCCTTTTCCACAAACGAGGACTGAAAATAACTCCCCTGCTATTCTTGGTCTGAAGACTCTAATTAATTGCATCAACTATAATTACACAATGGCTTTGAATTCATCCTGCCTCAAAAGAAAGTCAAGAACTTAATTAATCTCACCACCAGTTGACCTGGACAAGGAGAAAGGCTAGACAAAAGCAAAGATCTTTCAGTAGTTGATATACCTGGTGCAACTTAGTTCAGTCTCAATCATTTTTTTCTCTTCACCTGGTGAAGTTTTGTCATGACAGCAGCTAAGACTTAATCTATACCCATAGCCAGTTTGGACTAAACATTCTAGACAATATTGTATGTGGATGTTATTATTCTGAAATAATTTTATTATTCCAAAAGAGATTTAACCAGACTAGTAAGAAATTCACTTCCTTCTAAATAAGAATATATATTGATATGCTAATATGGAATGATCATTCAACTTTAAATGTATATGTTTTCAGATTATGTTTCATGCATAAATAGATGTTGTTGCAACAATTTATCACAGCAAAAATTGGAAAAAAACTTGTCTTTATACCAGGTGACCTTTTAAAGAAATTGTAAGGAATACATTTGAACAAAAACCTACTGAAAATTCAAACCTATTGGATCATTAGGTGAGAGTATTTTCTTAATCCAGCTTCAAACCAAGCTACAGTAACAGAACTAACAATGGGGTAAGTTGTAAGAACATTGATTTTTTTATGAGGGAAGGGAAGGCAAGACAAGGCAAGGCAAGGCAAGGCAAGGGAAGGCAAGAGAAGGCAAAGCAAGACAAGCCAGGCACGGGAAAAAGGTAACCCCTTTTAGCCACAAGATCAATAAGAAATTTTATTTCTTTAGGGACTGAAAAAAGAGTAGCAGAGAGAGAATTAACCACATGCACAGCATCCTCCACTGCTTCCCCTTCAAGGCTTTTCCCCCTGGGTACTGGGTTGACCCCATTGCCTGTGTTTTATGAGATCTGATAGGATCATAGCCTTGGATGGCAACCACACTATGCTGGCTGCTTTGTGACTTCTTGCTGATAATATGCAAACCTTTCCTCTAATTGAGTGTGTACCACTTGCCCTTGAATTCAATAATGGGGAAAAAGTTTATTTCAGAGTATAATACGTGCTCGAGGTCTCAATATTTAGCTTGTCATAGTGCAGCCCTCTCACAGTTCCACATAGTCACAGAACATATTGCAAGTGTTCTGTAACACAGTGATTGATAAAGGCATACAGTTTCCACAGAGGTACTGGTGCTTTTAGATTGACAGAATTAGATAATCTAAAGCAAGGGCCCCCCAAAGGGATGGGTTGCAGGGAGGGCAAATTATTCATGTAGAAGGTAATGACTGATGTTTTTTTTCTAAATAAGAACCCAGATTTCTGTAATGTAACTAGAATAATCAAGTTGCTTCTAATGAACATTGAGATTCTGAATGATCTGAGAATACTGTTATAATTCCCCCCCCTCCCCCCCCCCCCCCCCAACAAGTCTCCTGAAAGAAATTCTGTCTGGCTATTCTTCTTTATAGTAAACACAAGTCTTTATAGACCAAAACAAAGAATAAATTATATTACCAGTGCTATAAGGCAAGAAATAAGCCACCATAAAATATATTTTTTTAATCTCTTTTATTCCTTTACCCTGACCAATGTGGGCAGGTTGCTATTAGCAATGAAGGATATGCTGCAATTATAAACTGATTACTTTTTGACATTGAGATAAAGAAGATGGTGCCTGGAAACTTTCCGCTAAGAATATGGGTATTTTGCTGTGCCTGGAAAATGCTCTGTGTAAGGATTAGGTGTGAGAAATTTATTTCCAGCACTCCATGCTAACATGTTAACCTTCTACTGAAGGTTAGTTTCCTAAAGAGCACCTCAGAAGAGCAACCTCACACAAGAGGATTTCCTGTACTGATCAGCAAAAACATAGATGCTGGTATTCCAGCATCTTCTCACTGTAAGGTGAGATGTGAGACTTACTCCAAAACCTTGTGGATTGGCAAGGGATCTGCAGAAGAATATGTAATGTCTCAAGGATGCAGTTCTGTCTCTTGGGTTAGCTGCCTCAAGAATTTCCTTCTACCACTAGTTCCCTTGTGGCCTTAATTTACAAAGAAAAATAAGGCAGTGGTCAAGACTTTACACTTAAACACCAGGTTTTAGTTCCTTGCTGGTGCTGAAAGCATAAATACACTGCTGTTAAAGCATTTGCCATGTGGCTATAGATCTCAGCTCTTTTTTCAGAAATTAGTAGTGGTTTATTATAGCAGTTCTGAGCAAAGTACGTTAGCCTACAGTGAGAACTGGTGTGAAGTTACCTTGGTATTTGAATGCTGTGTGTAGAAATATCTATAAAATACAAATGTCATTTTGGGAAGATTGCTCAATCTGTTCGGATAGGGTACATCACACCTTCACTTTGCAGACATCTGTATTTGAGCTGTCTTTTATGGTCAATAGAAATAAATAAGCATTTCTAGTGTAGGAGTCCTTCATCTTAGGGGAGATACAGAATGGGGAAGATGATTGTACCCATTTCTCTCCATTTGCTATATAGAGAGTTCTCTTGACCAACTCAGGTGGAGAGAGCTTCATTACAGGGGTCTAAATTAGGTGAGATAAATCCCACAGTTATTGAGTTCTCCTATCTGCAAAATAGGAATAACATTTTCCTGACAGATACTGACAAGATAGATATATAATAAATCTTTTTTGTAACACTTGAATGTTATCACTATAGCTAAGTGTGTCCTGTATGTGCAAGAAAGAGAGAAAAAGGTGGAATGAACCAGCTGGTGGTCAGTTAATGATGCAAAATCAAGGTAAGGCATATAATAAAAGCAGACTTCTACTACAGTGTCTGAGGTCAGAGTCTAAATGACTGCTTTCACATCAAGTCTGAGTTTTTAAGCAATCAGATCTGCTTGATGAGGATGGCAGTACAGATTTGCTGTGCACACAGCACAGCAGCGTCTCTATCCTGAGGGCCTTGTCACTCATCTTTGAAATTTTACACTGGGTCTTTTAGTTATAATATCTGATAATTTTTACTTTGATTTTAAATAAAGATGTGTCTGTAACCACCATCTTTCCCCCATGAAAGACTAGTAGAAATAGAAATTTTTACTTAAATGTAAGTTAAATGATCAAAATTTGGAAAGTTGATCTCACACACACACGCACCAAAGCCCTGGGACATAATAAAATAGAATAAGGTTTGGGGGATTTTCTCGGTTTTCTTTGGATACGTGGTTTTAGCAATACTACACATGAAATCTTAGGATGCCACCAAAGTGTAAATAAGAACTGCTGTAAGCTCAGTCAGAGAGCTGTAAAATACTGTGAACTACCAGTCTCTCCATGATCACAAATTCTAAAACAAAACAAAACAACAAAAAAACCACCTACCTAGAGTTGTAGTCCTTACTCAGAACTAACCTCACTTTCTTTTGCTGTAGGTAAAAAGTGCTGCTTTTCCATCTAATCCATGGGAATTCACAGGAGACTATACTGAACTAGGTATCCCTCTTTTTTAAATTAAGTAGATGCTGAGTAGGAGGCTGTAAAACTGGCAGAAGAATAAAGCTGCTTGTCTAGCAGCAACATTTGAGAAGAGACATTTTTTGGTACATCTTGGGCTCTGAACTCATTAGCATGATCCTTGGTAAACTTTTCTGACCTGTTTTTTACTTCACACAGGACTGGCACAACTGCATCTCTCATTATATCACATCAAATGAGTCCCACTGACATAAACTAGGTACCAGCTTGTTAAGGAAAAGACAATAAAGGCAAAGTTCTCCCAGCAGATCTGCATGACAGGTCTTGATTACTGATATCCTGCTTTCTAAAAATGTGTAGTCTTGTCTCTGACACGCAGTCAGAGACACACAGTATCAGAGGCAAAAGATTTTCCATGAAAAAATGTTTGCCAAATTGCATAAACACACATATTTTTAAGAAGATCTTATTTTTATATATTTTATTAATACTGTTCATAGAGAACATTTGAAATTAATCAATGTTTAATTACAACGAGCAAAAAAGTCACTTATGCTTTCCCCTCCACACAGTGTCCAGGAGAAGGAGAAGATCAATATTTGGACAAATACATGCAAACTCAGCTGGGCGTGTTGAGACCAAGAAAGATCCTACAGATTATGTGGACTGTAGATTAACCCTGATCTCACCACAAGGCAGCACACAGAGAGAAAAAATGTGGTTTTACTGATGGACTGGCAATCAATGTGGCTTCCTAAGAAACATGTCCATGATCAAAATGATCAAAATCTTCAACTTAAAAAACTTATTAATAAAATAAAATAAAATCCTGGGCAGCTGTAACTCTCTGAAGGAGCAGTCCCAGACGTGCTCTGAAATCAGATGTTGCACCTTGTGTCCTTATAATCAATACACAAAGATTGCACTGAGTCACAGTACAAAATGATGGAAAAATTCCACCTGGTTTGGGGGTAAGGTTGTGTAAGAAGTTTTTACGGGAGAACACTGCTGCCTCTCAAGGAGGCAAATTTTCTGCTTGATTCCATCTCTGTAAGGAAAGATAGGATAGCTTGAGATTTGCAATCTGTTTGCACGGTAAATAAAGATGGCGGGTGAGGCAAGGTGGGAAGGATTGTTGTAGGCACTGCTGCTGCTCAGGGTCACCCTTGGAAAAATCTCCTGGGTTATTCTTGTGCTAGACCTTTGGCCATTCCTACAGCCAAGAAGTAGGTCTCCCTGTAAAGTCAAGGGCTGCCAGGAGGGAGTGGCCAAAGAAGGGTGTAAATTGCCATGAAAGAACATAAATTTTTTCAATTAATAGTGGGATCAATCTACACTACCATGATGCAGTTGAGAAAGTGTAGATGAGTTGAGTTCAGTGTAGAGAAAACACAGTGAATATAATAAGCTTCTCTCTCATTTTGCACATTTACTGTACCTGAGGGCAATTTCTTCTTATTATCACACCTCTGTTCTTATAGCTACTGCCTCTATGACAACTCCTTACAAAGTTCAGGTTTCAGTTTCTCATCAATAAGTCCCTACATTTGTTTCATGACTGGAATTTTCCTAAAAATTTCTTTTTCCTATTTCATTCTCTGTCAAATTAAAGGTTTAATATGGAAAAATATATAATGAACTAAAAAAAAAAAAAATTTAAACCTTCCCAAGTATCAAAGGAAATCTGTCATGTAAAACAGGAACGCAGAATGTACTTATTGAAGGAAAAATACTTTTCTCAACAAATATATTAATGGAACAGACTATTCAGTTGTTGAATACTATGAATGTTTAGTGAAAACTGAAGCTTAATTATGGGTTTAAAATTCAACATTTGTCTCCTTATTCAAGTTCTCTGCAGCACTAGAGAGTTAAAGAGAGATTTTTAATCATGCTATTATTTATTAATGTTTTGCATGTTATTTATTTAGCCACTTTGACTAACAGTATACTCTAGGTACATCTATAATCAATATTCTATATTAAAAGGTACTGTCAATTTCAGTTTAACCTGTCTTTTCAAAAGAAATCAACCATAAAAAAAAAAAAAATTTAGAAAGCTCCCAAGTTTTTTATAAACTTCAGCCCTGTAAGATTTTTTCTGGAATAAAAATATCATCTGACAGCTATGGTATTCCTTACAATTGTCATGTAGCTGTCCAAATCCTAATTTTGGGTATTGTAAGCTAAACACCGAATTATCTTGAAAGAAATCCAGATAGAAAACAATAGTGAATGAAAAGTGAACAGAGAGATTAAGCATCTAATCTGCATAGATCCTCAAAACTAAAATTTTAATATTTCTTCACATACACTCACTTTTAGAAATCACAATCCACAAAAGACTGATCATAGTTTTATCAAAGACATAGCTTTAGCTGTTGAAATTTTATATGGGTAAATCACAATGATTTCCTAGACTCAAGCAGATATGAGATATGTACGTTCATCTAGATAACACTTTCCTGTAATTCAAATCATCTCACTTAATAACTAAGTGGTTGCTTCCAGCATGTTTCATTTCTCTACCATTTCCCATACCAAATATCCCTGTTGCTTATGGGGGTGGGGTGTTGGTGAGGTTATTAGGAAAACTGTGCTTTTCACCAGAACATCTGAATGCAGAACTGTGAAACAAACATGATTAATTAGAAGATAATTTAGTTCTCTATTTGTAGAACTGGCCTCACTGAAGTAATTAAGAAGTGCTCTAAAATCAAGCATGTCCTTTGATATTGCATTTGATGTCAATGTAATGGAACTAAAATTCCCATCTACTTCTGGAGCAGACTATATCAGAGTTATCCTAGACTTCCTTTATGCAAGGTCTTAAAATATAATGGAAATAATTTTTGTTAAAAATATATATATTAAGAAGTCTTATTAAAAATATATTTCTTTGTAATCAGTTCCTTATGGAAACAACTACTGGATGATTGTGAATGTTGTATAAATATTTGTGGGTTTTCATATCAATCAGTATTTCCATTTTCTCCTTCATTTCCCAAGTAACTTCTGAATCTGCTATCCAACTTCAGTGAAAGTTTACGGACTCGTGGCTCAAGCTGCACTGCACTCCTACAATTTCTGTGAAAGCAGGTGACTGAGGAGACAAGAAAATTTCCCAGTGATGAAAAGACTAGACATCAGAGAATCCACAGGGGGGTGGGAAGCATCAGTAATCAAGCTTCATTAATTCCACCCCTGACTGAAAGATCAGTTTATTACCTTGTTTTTTTCCTACTCAGTTCTTACAATCTCAGCATGACTCTTCTTCAGGAATCACAGTTTCTTAGGCTAAATAGGACTTGGATTTTTACTATTGCAAAAAGATATATTTCTTTCTATTTATAGAAGTAGAAACCTTCTAAAGCACTTTCAAGTGCTCCATATTCATCTGGTACAGGTGGGGACACTCACACTACCAGGCTTGTTGTGACACAATGGTCACTTTTAAAAATCCTTTTTCATTAAACATTTTATTGAGTGGTGTGAAAAAAAGAACACAAAACCAGCCACTTCATGTCAGTTAAAAAACTTCATTCTTAAATTCAAACAGAGATGTGAAAAATCTTTTGCACAGACACATCCCTGATGTCAACAAAATGGGAACCTGCAGCTCGATGTGCCATTGCATCAAGGATAGCTAATGTCCTGCTGTTTCTTACATCCATCCATGCACTGGGGGACTGTTTCCCCCATGCCACTGTTGTAAGACCTTTTTTGGGTTTACAATATACAGCTTCAGCTTCGTAATGGTGCTTGTGGCCAAGCTGCTGTGCTTGTATATTTGAGGTTTGTACATCAGATTTAGGGGTGTACAGGGGGACTAAAAAGCCAAATAAACATCATGTGGTTTGAGGAATCCAAGCAGGACCCTGGGAGACTTGATAATAGCAACATTAAAGCTTCATTAACCACCCCAAACATTATCTCCTCAATAAATCTGTGCTTCATAACATTCTCTGATATTCATCTATCTTTGGCCTGTAGACTTTCACCAGCAGAAGTTATTTTAGTGAAAGGTGAGAAGTAATCTGGATTCACATCACCAACTTCATCTGAAGATGTAGGCAGTATGGATTAGGTTTTATCATCCACTTTCTCTTTTTTTTTTTCAGTCCTATAAGGTAGATTTTGTTTTTCATTGCTGCAAGATACCTGAATGAGAGGGCCTGCGGGAGTAAGATAGACATGGGGAGGCTGGGAGGGGAGAAAGGCATTACAGCAGGGTAGAAAAGCCAAAGGTGTGTGTTTATTATTGTAAGGATGTCAGGCACTGTCTGTGGAGGATTTTCACTCTAGACCATTGACAACAAAAACTCTCATGCAGAGCAGCATGTGACAAATTGATTTTCTTTGCAACTTTCAGCTGACCTTTGAATACATGATAAGTCAAGGCCACAATTAAAGACCCCTTACCTCCTTTAATTCTCCCCTTTTTCTTAATAAACTGCCTCCGAAATGTCTGCTCAGTACTGTCTCATTTTGGTTTGATCGATTCTTTAAGAAAAAAATATCCTGAGTACTTGCAAATATAATTCTTAGTGTGAACCCTAATTTCTACAAGCAACTTACCCATCTCTTTCCTCTCTTTTATTATAATTCATTGAAGAATAATATATGTTTCAAGATGATGAAATCAAACCCATCCAAATCAAAATTTTTACTGAGTCCATTTAATCAATTTTTTGCAAGAGAAACACAATGCTGCACACTATTTCACCATCCATAGGCACTAGTCATGCAGTTCAATAAAACTTAATTAGATAAGCTACAGCTTTGGCTGGTTTTATAATTGTCCTTCTGAGCTTTTAAAATGTATTTTGTATTTATCTTTCTACAGTTTCTTTTCCTTCTAGTATACCAAGAAAATTTTCTTTTAGAATCGTTGAACAATATTCTGAACTGAGAAATGTGTAGGCTAAAAACCTGCAGCTTATGCAAAGTTTCCTTCCAAAGACATAACAGAGAGTCTAATAAGAAAGTTGTTGTACCCCGACAATTATTCAGTAGCAATTCTTTTCCACTCTGCACAAGTATGCAATACCCATGCTAGGGAGTATTGTTATGACCAAGGATCTGAGACAGAAAACACAGCTGCTTACTAGCTTGGGAGCATAATGTTAAGGAAGTCAAGCACACAACCTGGCTTCATTTGGGGAACTAGAAGAACTCTCTAAAAAGTAGGGTGCTTGGATTTTGTTTTGTTTTGGGTTGTTTGCTTCATTTTGCATTTGTGGCTTTTTTTTTTTTTTTTTAATAGTGAATCTAAATATTCAAATTAGAGTATTATCGTTGTGTTAAACTAACTGAAAGAAATGTTTGAATTCTTTTTTTTTTTTTTTTTTTTAAGGAAAACAATCAATTTTCTGGACTAGATATCTGTTTTCTGGGTTTCCAATGGAGGGAGGAAAGAAGATCAAAGATACTGTTTATAGAAAGTGTTTCTTTAATGAAAAAAAAAGAAATAAAGCAAAAATGCACCTTTGATGCTGAAATTCACTCAGCTCTAGTTTTCCAGTTTACACTGCAATTAGCTAAATGCTACTACACATCCAAGAGGGTTTTAGTATCTATTAGAGATCTCTAATAAGTATGAATGGAAAAGATATCTGTGGCTTACTGCACAATCATTTCTATCATCTCATTTGTGGGTGTTGCTCTCTTCTCCCAAGTCACTAGTGACAGGACAAGAGGAAATTGCCTTAAGCTGTGTCAGGGGAGGTTTAGATTGATATTAGGAAAAAATTCTTTACTGAAAGAGTGGTGAGGCTTTGGAACAGGCTGCCCAGAGAGGTGATGGAGTCACCATCCCTGGAGGTGTTAAAAAAATGTGTAGACGTGGCACTTCAGGGCATGGTTTAGGAGGCCTGGTGGTGTTGGGTTGATGGTTGGACTTGATGATCCTAGAGGTCTTTTCCAACCTTAATGATTCTATGAATCTATGATCGATCTATCTATCTATCTATCTATCTATCTATCCATCGATCTATCCTAAAAGTTTTCTGTGAACTTTTTAAGCCACTTTTGATTCTATCAGTGTGTTTTTGTATAACAGCTAACTAACTCCAGAAATATTTGTCATGCTATAAAGACTAACAGAAATCACGTTTTTGCTTGCATTTTATATGAAATACAAAGGCTTGCAAAATATGATAGCCCACTCCTCACAACATTGTGGAACGGGACAAGATATCACAACTATTCTAGTACGCTGGGATTTTATAGTGGGAATGATCTCTGTAAGACATCTGGAAAATTTCATGAGAGACAGCAATTAAAATATTGTGTAATGTAGTAAGAATAATAATAATAACATAGGAAAAGTTGTGCAGTATTACTAAGTTGCAATTAGAAAAGAAAGATTTATCATCTCCCTCAGTAGACTTAAATGCGTCAGAAAAATAAATTAGTAAATATTTGTACTCATTTTAATGTTTGCTATTTGTTAATACCTGAAATCTTCATATCAATATTCCTATCTGAGAAATGATAGCTACTAAAATAGAGCATATGTACTCTTCAGAAACTTAGGGGCCCAGACACCTAAGCACAGACAAACAGTGCCATTTTGGTGTGATACGGCACTTTTCCTAGCCTCCATTTGCCCCTGCAGGGAGCATACACCTCCACAGGTCCTGTTAAGTCTGCCAGCCCCATGCAGTTTCAGGTATCTTTGGCACATATAAAATGACAGAAGACATTCATGTCTTGACAGTGACCTCTACTTGTATTTTTGCCTTGCAGGATACAGTGACAGGCACATACAAATTTTCGGGGCTTTGTCTTCTGTTGAAATATACTTTGCTTCACAGAAATAATACTTGAACATTTTCCTTTTTCCTAGAAAGGAAGTTTCTGTCTTTAATTCATATAGTATGCATTAGTAGATATATTTTTAAAAAGTGTCTTCAGAAACAAATATGTAAGACTGTGCTGAAGTAGTGTTGCCAAGTTGGCAGCTGAAATTGTCCATTTCTCTATGATTTGATCTTTGGCAAAAGATGACACCACCAATTCAGGTGAAGAAAATATAATTAGCCCTTACCTTGGTAACTACATTCGGGAATGTCCCATCCATTTATTCACCATATCCACTGGAAACATCTCCTCCTTTTGAACACATGACTCCTCCAGGAGTGGGTGCAGAGATTGAGTTGGATCCCTTAGGCAGCCAATACAGGCTGATAACCTACTGAAGCTAAAGGAAGGTAGATTTAGACTGGATATAAGGAAAAAATTTTTTACAATGAGGGTGGTGAAGTGCTGGAACAGATTGCCCAGAGAGGTTTTGGAGGCTCCATCCCTAGAGACATTCAAGGTCAGATTGGATGGGGGTCTGAGCAACCTGATCTAGTTGAAGATGTCCCTGCTCACTGCAGGGGGGTTGGACTAGATGACTTCTAAAGGTCCCTTCCAACCCAAACCATTCTATGTTTCTACGATTCTATGAAATACCATTCTCTTTTTCTGTCAAATTAGCGTTTTATCCTGTCTCTTGTGTCAGGGAGCCAGACAGGCACCAAAGCCAGCATGAGAGACCATAAGGTGGGAAAAAGGGATGGATGAAGCAGGATGGGGAGGAAAAACAGGCTCATTCTCCTTATCATTTTTTTCTAACTGTTAGCTGCGCTTACCCCACTGCTGTAATTCGATCTTGATGCACAGTTTTTACCCTTCAGTAATTTGTTGGCAACTCCAAATTGTCACTTTCAGTGGAAAACCTGAAATATAAGGATCCTAGGAAAAGTAGGTGTCCTTATTCATAAGGAGTGTGGGAAGGTGTGAGAAAGTTATAACCAACAGTAGTAAATAACAACTGCACAAGTAACAGCTGTGACAATAACCACATGCTAACAGAGATCCTGTTGCTCCTGCCTGCTCCAAGCATTAAAGGCAAACATATTGAGAAAAATGTCCTCTTTATACGATTGTGTCTTTAAACCAAAGTATCTTTGCTGAATCATTTTTTTCCCATCAAACCCCTTTCTCTCTCAAAATAAGAAGCTTCTGTTTCTGGCCAGATGAAGGGGCCTTCCCAATTTTCCATTTTACGATGAGAAATCTCCTGTTCACTTCCTTGCTTTAGATAATGACTCCAATCTCTAAGGCTATCTTTAAAGTGGTTGGAATGGCTCAGAAGAAAGAACTGATCAGTCTCCAGACCATCCCAAAGCTGCAACAGCTCAGCGACCTGGAGAAATAATGATGGCTCTTTCAAAGCTAGCACAGACCAGATGATGTCTATGTTTGAATGACAGATGGAGAGAGAATTGATTTATGTGTGGCAGGCAGCTTGAACTTCTTGCCTTCTTGGGTTTCAGTGCTTTGCTCGGCACAGATAAAGCCTCCTGACTATGGAGATAAGGAGATCCTTGATGCAAGGAATCCCTCTGAAGTTTCATTCTCTGTGCTCTGATATAAGCTGATTCAGTTCCAATCCCTACAAACCAAACTTCTTTCAAACCCTATGAACCAAGCCCTGTGAAGTTCAAATAGCTCCTCTAAGGTGCAGTTCTTACACTTCAAGGAGGCTCTGAAAACCTGGGATTTCTCACATGAAAGGGTCTCCACAAATACCCAGGACTATTTGACAGTTCGTCATTAAGATTATCTTGTATTTTCCCAACCCTGGCTCACCAAATAAGGGAAATATTGAGAAACAAAACACAAGCACAGACAAGGCTTTTAATAGTACAGAAAATAAAACATCAGCTTCTTAACTGTTGTCTTGGGTTTATGTGGCAAGGTTTTGGTAGCAGGGCGACTGCAGGAGGGGTTTCTGTCAGAAGACACCAGAAGCTGCCCCCATGTCTGACAGAATCAGCTCCAGCCAGCTCCAAGATGGACCTGTCACTGGCCAAATTTGAGCCAATCAGAGATGTAGGTGGCATCTCTGTGATAACATATTTAAGAAAGGGTGAAAAACTCTGTGCAGCTGCTGTGAAATACAAGTGAGAAAATGTGAGAGAAACAGCACTGCAGACACCAAAGCCAGTGAAGAAGGAGAGGAGGAGGTCCTTCAGGTGCCAGAGTGAAGATTATCCTGCAGCCCATGGTGAAGATCACGGTGACACAGGCTGTCCCCCTGCAGCCCATGGAGTACCATGGTGGAGCAGATATCTGTGGAGGACCCCATGCCAGAGCAGGTGGATGTGCCCAAAGGAGGCGGCAGCCCATGGAGAGACTATGCAGGAGCAGGCTCCTGGCAGGAACTGTGGCTTGTGGAGAGTAGCCCACACTGGAGCAGTCCATTCCCAAAGGACTGTACCACATGGAAAGGACGCACGCTGAAGCAGTTTTTGAAGAAATGCAGCCCATGGGAAGGACCCACATTGGAGAAGATCTTGAAGGACTGTGTCCCATGGGAGGGACCCCATGCTGGAGCAGGGTAACATCGTGAGGAGGAAGCAGCAGCAGAGACAAAGCATTAGGAACCGACTGCAAACCTAATTCCCCATCCCCACTGCACCACTTGGGGTGAGTGGGGAGGAGGTAGAAGAGTTGAGAGTGAAGTTGAGCCTCGGAAGAAGGTAGGGGTGGAGGAAGGTGTTTTTAGGTTAGTTTTTATTTCTCACTTTCCTACTTTGTTTAGTTGGCAATAAATTAAATTAATTTCCCCAAGTCGAGTCTGTTTTGCCCATGATGGTAATTGGTGAATGATCTCCCTGTCCTTATCTTTACCCACAAGCTTTTCCATCTTGTTTTCTCCCCTGTCCTGTTGAGGAGGGGGAGGGAGAGAGCAGCTGGGTGCACATCTGGCAGCCAGCCAAGGTCAATCCACCACAACTATGTTACAGAGAGGAGCTCATTGAAAGTAGTAAGAACAAAGATGTAGATATAACTTCTAACATAGAAAACCCCAAAGCTGTAGATGGCTGGATGATGAGAAAGCATTCAAGGGCGGATGGATGCTGGCCTCTTACAGCTTTTCCCAAAATATTTGATACTGTCAGAGATCAGTACCAATGGGGTCTAATCCAGCACTGCTGCTCTTACACTCTGATGTTAATTTGGAATATAGCAATATTATTGGTGTCAAACTGCTAAAAGTATATTTACCATCTCCTCAAAGCATCAGATATTAATCTTTCATCTTTCTGGACTCAAAACTTCTTTAAATGTGTCCCCATCATGCATAAAGTTGTCCTCACAGTAAAGCTGTGGAACATTAATGTTTTCAATCATGTTCACAGTTGGGGGAATAGGTTGCCTGCCAAGATCAAAGGGACAATCTGGCAATGCAGCAGCCCAGAAAAGCTTTGGCTCTGATTTCAATATATCTCAGTTTATACTACTAAAAGGGCTCACCAGGGTTGTTTTGCAGGAGAGCTAGGGAAAAAACCCTCATCTGTCATTTGTGTATTGTAAATGAAATACCAGTTTTTATTTTTCTGTATATATTAATTTCTGATATTCAATCCACATAACTCACAGTAGCAGACGATAACAATATAAGTATTCCCGCAGGTGTGATAGGACATGAAGAAAGAGTGGGAAGACTCAGAGCCTTAAAAGCAGATCAATATAGCTTACAGACAAAACAATTAATTAAACTTTTTTAAAAGTTCCTAAATCCCAAGTAATGAGATCCCTCTGCATGGGATAATGTCTTGAGTGTCAAACCAATAGGTTTTTGGAAAAATTAAAAAATAAAACTCTATTTATATGATTTCCTAGCTTCTAACTCAGCAGGTGCATCTTAGGTTATGGTAATATGTATAATGTAAGTGCAATAGCTAGTCTAAGGAAAATTACTTTATTGGATTTATCAGCAGAGTATTTTACCCAGACAGTGTATGATAGAAGTTCAGGGTTGAAATGGATGAAATTACTGTTCAAATTAATGAACTGAAAAAAAAGAAGATCAAAAGTCTGAATATTAAATGCACTCATAAGAAGTTTCTTAAGATAGAAATTGAACCAGCTGTTAGTAATGAACAAGTTTCTCAAAACCATGATATTGGTACTGGAGCAACTGTCATTCCCTTAGCAACTACATCACAATCAGATAAGTAAACCTGGCATGCCAGTGGGGAAAATAAAAAAAGAGGAACGGAAAAGGAACGGAAAAGGAACGGAAAAGGAACGGAAAAGGAACGGAAAAGGAACGACACCAATCCTTAGAAGGATTCAGTTAAGTAGCAAAAGAACAATTTAGAAAGGCTGGAGAGAGGTCAGTTTAGATGAGTCAATGGTCACATATAGCTTATGCATTATATTGACCATTTATTAGTAAGAACATTCCAAGGCATGATGAAAAATAAACAAGATTTGTTCTCCCTACACTTTATGGGAACCTTTAAGGTCAGACTTTTTTCAGCTCCTTACCTGTGCTGAAATTTGTGTTGAAACACATTGGAATTGTTGATTTTTGGTCTTCTGCTTGGGCAAGCAATCCCTCCAACACCCCAATGGTCAGTAAAAGCAGCAGAACAAGGATAAGATACTCCTCATCAGACTCTAACTATCCAGTGTAAAGCAGTCACTGTAGACTCCTGAAAAGGATGAAGGATGGTTAGGTACTTCCAGATTCAGCCCATGCTGACATGCATGGTTAAGACAAGGAATAACAAAAACAGCCCTTAAGTGGTTGGGAAGAAGGCCTAAAGCTGGTGATCTCAGCTCTGAGACAGAGTTCATTAGTTTTTGGGACATCGCATGTGTTAGGGGAATAAGGCCAGAGCTGGCAGCCTGAGAAAAGGAAAACTGCTGTAGCTCTAGGCCCCCCAGGTCTAACTGGTAGTGATGGTGAAAATGCATTCCCAGTAGGCACATGTACACAGAACATACCTATACACCGCATATATACATATGTACATATACACATGGCTGGACACAGAGATCACAGACAGACACACAGAGCAGTCAAACTCAGACAGCACCAAAGGCCTCATCCTGTTTCCCTCTCTGGCTGAGTAGGTTGGAAGTCCATTACTGAAAATACACAGACTTAAAACTGAACAAGGTAGATCCCTCCAGCAGCTGGGCTCAGACACTCAGTCTGCCAGGCAGCTCTCCCTGGATCTCAGCATCCCCAGTTGCTGCTCCCGAACATACGAGCCCCCAGGACCACAGCTGTACTCCAGTTTGCACCAGAACAAACGCACACACGTACACATACAGAGCTGGCCAAGACTTCCCTGGACACCTACAGCCAACCCCACTGTGGTTTCACCCTTAGAGACACCTCTGGCTCCCAGGCCACATCACCTACTCTCTGGCTACTCCAGCTTGATCTTTGCTGACACTCAGAAACTCACTTGCACACCCACACTTCCTCCAAGTAGTGCACAGGAGCCTCTCTTCCCTGGTCCCATCCCAGTGGCTTCTGCTTGGTTTCACTCACTCCCATTTCTCCAGCCAGGGAACATCTAACCTTGGTCTCAGCCCAGCTGCTAGCACCCAGAGCCTGTACACACACTGCTTGTAGAACAGAGAGCCCCTCACCCAGTAAAACTGTTAGAAAGAAATTTAATAAGTATACTGAGAAGCAGCTATTTGCACATGACCAATCCTTTTTATCCCTTTATCCCCCCCATTTTCACACAGTTGTTCCCCCTCAAACTACCTAGATCTCTCCTTTTCCCCACCTTTGGCCATAATAAATCCTGTTCAATCCCAAAATGCTTTTTCTCTGCATCCCATATTGTGTCCTATACGCCCAGGCAGCAACCCCCTGGGTCCCAAAGGTGGTCCAGCATCGACTCATCAGAATGGGTTTCCCTCCTGGACAGTGGGACTGAGGCTCTCCTTGGACAGCCCTGGGAGGGGCCCAGACAGGGTGTCCCTTAATCAGAGTCCTTAATTTGTGTTCCCACCTGCCTTTGTGCCCCTGTGCTCCTCTAGACTTCTGCAGAGGGGCCTTTGATGGGCTGATTGCTCCAGGGATAGGCCTTGAAGCAGCTGGGTCAGGGTGTTACTGTTACTCCTGCTGTTGTCTCTCTGTGTTCTTTTGTGGGTGTGCAGATGAGCTTTTATCACATAACCCAACATCAGAAACCTCTTAAATCTCCATGGTGGGATGCAGAGGGTTAGTTGATTCTGCACAATGCACTGAGGATCAATACTCTAGATTGCTATATTTTAGATGGTTAAAGGTACAGGAAATTAAATCCAGCCCACATTCAAAGTGAGGCTTGGATGGGGGAGGATGGTAAAAGTGAGATAGGAAAGCAGGAAACAATATAGTATAAACCAACCTAACAGTTTCCAAATTGCATCAAGAAGAGGACCCAAAGTATAAAACCAGCCTGGGAAATGCAAGCAAAGAACCACTTTCTGTGGTTTTGTTTTCTCATAATATTCCATAAACAGTGTTAAAGAAGGACACTTGGCAAACATAAGTCCTCTGGTTTAGTTTGTTCTACTGCTAGATCTCAGTTTAAATAAAAATACGCAAGTATTTGTGTAAAGATTGATCTTGCTTTTAGTAGATGTTTCTAACTATTTCAGCAGCTTAATCGTAATGTGATTTTAACCTGAAATAATTAATTTCTTACAAATAACAAATCGTGACTAATGATGACTTAGCTCTATTTCATTAACATTTGCTAAAGGACTTTCAAATCCCCAGGTGGAAAATACCACAGAGAGAGTTTGTATAAAAAACACATTACAACACTGTTTTACTCCTATTTTGAACTCTCTTGTGTATATTTACACTCACCTCATGCTGCTATTTACATTTTTTCCAAGGCAAGAGTATACTTTAATAACCTGAATACTAGGATTACAGTTTCTAATAAACGTTTGATAAAGCTGAGAATATGCATTCCCTGGTTTTGGAGCACCTTTCCTTGCCAGTATCATATCAGTTTATATTATACTATCACTAAAATCTATATGTGTCTGGCACAGGGCAGCCCCTAGCCTCTTTCCACATAGCCACTCTTGCAGCCCCCACTGCTAACATCTGTGTATGGACGCCCCATATGCTGAAACAAAGAATTAACAATGAAATGTAAAGTTAGTCATTTTGAAAGAAGAGTTATTCCATATCTTAATCCAGAAGGATCTGGGAATGAGGGTAGAATGCTGTCAGAAGAAACAAAGATGTATGAAAAAAAAGGTAAGTACAAATGCAAAAAGCCTGAACCCAGGTGAGTGTTCAGATGATGATACTTCTCTGAAACAAGACACTCACCCACTAGAACTGGCACTGCTGCTAGAGCTGGATGATGAGAAACAAAGACAACCATTAAAACAACACCTTCCCCTCACTTCCTTTTCCCCATGCCCACCCTCACCCCGTCACTGCCGACTCCTCTCCCGCCCCCGAGGGGCGCAGGGCTGGGGATGGGGGCTGCGGTCAGTCCCTCACAGCCCCTCTCGGCCGCTCCTCCCTCCCTCCTCACACGTCTCCCTGCTCCAGCGCGGGCCCTTCCCCGGGCTGCAGTCCTTCAGGGACACCCTGCTCCCGCCTGGGCTCTCCACGGCCGCAGCTCCTGCAGGGAATATCCCCCGGCTGCGGCGTGGGGCCCTCCCCGGGCTGCAGGCTGGGTCTCTGCTCCAGCGGGGTCTCTGCAGGGCTGCAGGGGATCCCTGCTCCCACCTGCAGCGCCTCCTGCCCCCCTCCTCCTCCTCCTCCTCCTCCTCCTCCTCCTCCTGCTGCTGCTGCTGCTGCTGCGGCCTGGGGGTCCCTCTGCTGCTGCTCCCTCCTTGGCTTCCTCCTCCTCTGCCTGTGCCGCCTTTGGCCCTTTCTGAAACCTGTTTTCCCGCCGGCGCCCCCAGCTTGGCTGAGGGGCTCAGCCGTGTCCTGCCGTGGGGCCGTTGGAGCCGGCTGGGACCGGCTGTGTCCGGCACGGGGCAGCCACGGCCTCTCCCCACAGACACCGCCCTGCAGCCCCCACTGCCAGCACCTGGGCACGGACACTTGATACAATTAATATTATAAGACCAGATTTTCAGTGTAAGTTGCTGGGGAGATCCTGATTTATCTCAGCTAAGTATTTGTCATGGTCTTTATAGATGTATTTATTTCTCTTTACTAAAGGCCTGGCTTTGTGCTCAGTTGTATCACTGGAGAAATTCCCATTATTTCCAAAATCCTTTGTGTCAGCTCTGAAAGAGCAGGCTGTGCTCTGTTTTCTTGTACCACAATTACTTTCAGTCATATTGTTCATCTTTCTTAAAAGAAAGATGCCCTTTAAGAAAATTCCCATATAGGTCAAAAAATCTGGTCTGTTTACATCATATGCCAAGTCATGTAACATGACAAATAATGGTATGTCTGGAAAAACTGCTGCTTCACTGCCTGTACTTTAGAGATGTTTAGGACTGATTTGATTGCAACAGTGCATATACAACTGTTATAAAACATACTTTCCCGTCATGGATCTGAAGGAGTTTTGAATGTCACAACATTTATCTGATACGCAACACATACCATCCCTGTGTTCCTCTGTTGCACTAAGGGACTCCTTTGTCCACTTCAGAACTTTTTCAGATGGCTTCATCTGAAGCTATCACTGCCACTCTGACTCTAAAAACAGCCCTCCAAGCAGAAGGCGGTTGCCCCTTCCTGCAGGACGTTCTCCTACAGACTTCACCCAAGGTCACACTCATGCAGGCA